>JAZDUA010000116.1:725000-2035000 GCA_038098605.1 Gryllus longicercus | reverse complement strand
AGGTATTAGAGGAATAATCCCCAACATGTGATAGGACAGTACAAAATATTTTTAAAAAAAGTAATGTCCGAAAACGTTCATTTGTGCGATGTCGTCGTTCGCAGGCGCTGGCGGCTGCACTTCCTGCGCCTGGACGGGCTGTCGCTGCTGCTGGAGGCGCTGGGCCACCTGCGGCCGTCGTCGGTGGCGGACGCCGTGTGCGTGCACGAGTGCGTGGCGGCCATCCGCGCCGCCGGCAGCACGCGCTCGGGGCTGGCGTTCCTGGCGGCGCGGCCGCGCCACACGCGCCAGCTGGCCGACGCGCTCGCCAGCCGCAACCCCACCGTGCGCCTGCAGGTGCTGGAGCTGCTGTGCGCCGTCAGCCTCACGTCGGAGCGCGGCCATCGCCTCGTGCTCGACGCCCTCACCCACCTCGCGGTGAGCACTCACTCGTTCAGTGTTTCCTCCGGGCGCGCCAACTGATACGGTCATTAGTCGCGTGAGCGCGGTGAAAGTTTTTATCATGAAAGATGGCAGGGTTCTTCCCGGCGCCGACCTACAGCTTGACTTGCGGCGTTTTCCCCTGACCAGGTATCTCTCACCTCGCGATGTTTGCTAGTATAACGCATGTAAGTGTGCGTAAGTAAGGAATAAGGATAGGATAAGGAGGAGGAACGAAACATCGTGCACGGTCCGTGGCCTGTTTATTAGGGAACTACTCCGACATCCGCCTGGTGTTGATCGGAGAAACCACGGAAACTGAACTACCGATCAGAGCAGCCGCTACAATTCTTCTCCAGGAACGACTGATTTCGATCCAGGTTTGTCGCTAGTGCCCCCTAGGACCTCTCGGTCAGGCGGTGTTGTTGCGGCATTCGCCTGGTTTTTATCGGAGAAACCACAGAAAGCTACCGATTAGAGCAGCATTAGAATTCTCCTCCAAACCGCGTCTGAACTCGACATAGCTCTCTAAATAGTGTCAAAACTCTTTCCACGTCGGGAATCGAACCCACGGATCTCCGGTCAAAAACACTGCAGTGACATCAATTGATGATTACTCCGCTGGCGCGTCACAGACAAATCTGGGAACTGTGCCGATTGGTCAGTGGTCTGTTTAATAGCACATGCTCTAAATTCAATGGGTCATATGAATAAAAATGAGCACTTGCTCATGAGTACCTGCTCCGGAGCAAAGTGAGTCTACTCCGTGGCACTGAGCAGAAGCTCCATTTCGTATGAATAAAAACTTCGTATGTCTCCGAAGAACTTACTCATGTCTCCCGAGCATTTGCTCGTTGTGAACAAGTGATAGTGCAGGCTAAGAGTTTTAAAAATTGGGTTCTTGAGCAACAAAGAGGTTACATACGTTACGCGCGTCGCGCACATTTGTGCGGAATAAAGAGCAATAGTTGTCTCATTCTTTAAATTCGAATATGAATAGCAGTAACGAAAAACAGGCGCTAGTGGCCCAGCTAATTTTTACCGAAATGCTAAGTGAATATAAAATTATTTTTGAAAAGAGCCAGCTTTCGGAAGTACGCTGTGGCCGAAACGAAACTACAAAGTTTCAAAAAACAGTACCCCGAAAAATTGAATACGCGCCTGAAAGCAAACGCCGATAAAAATCGTACCAACCATGCATTGTACTTTTCGATTCGGCAAAGATTCTAATAGTCTACATCACGAGAATTTCGCCTAATCTTGCATTTTTTTAGTCCGCTACATATGCATATCAACACACGGTAAAAAATCGGCCAATTTAACCTTACTTTTCAAACGTGAGTCTGCTACTAAACTCCCTCCGAAATTTTGGAGAAAGTGCTCACTCTAGAGAGTAAACGCTTAACTTTATTCATACCAATTCTGAGCATTTGCTCGCCAGTTGAGAGTACGCTCAGAGTTGAAGCAAGTACTCAGAGACTGAGCAATTGCTTACCCACTTTATTCATACGAAACTGAGTAAGATCTCGGAAACTCGGAGCAAAGAGTACTTGCTTACTTTTATTCATACCACCCATTATCACAATAGCTTTCACGTCTCAGTCTTCGATAGTGAAATTTATTGATTCAAATAAAAACGCTGCCGCGTCCAAAATAATTATCCATGAAAAATGAGCACTAAATGCGCCTGTATGTTGTCGACCTCTACAATGCAAGTTTGTTTCGACAATCGACAGGTCAGTTGCAACACAACAGATATAGGCGAAACAGACTGTTTATGTATTGCGTTGTCGCTTCTACTGCAGTCAGGGCAGTTATTTTTCTGATCGATGAATAGTAATGAAATGAACTGTCCCAGCCGAGGCCTTGCACTAGTTAGACCGTTGGTTGTAAATTGTGTACCTGAGGGTTTTGGTTAATAACTAAAAGGGCCTTGATCATGACCTGTCGACGGCCCCGAATAATATTGAATACTGATCTTAAGTAATAAAAATAACTTTTGCCACTTAAGAATTAATAATTTAGTTTTACGTGTTTGTAAACTAACTTAAAATGTTTGAAAACATTATTTGAGCACCTTAAACAAGGGCTTCGTCTGGTTCTGCATTTATTCGCCTCTGGGCTGAACTATACATTTGCTTGTCCACTCCGTTTGCAGGCGCTGTGTGGAGGGAGAAGAGAGTCATGACGTCCCTAGGTGGACACTTTTGGTAAAGCTTTAGGCCACCCAGAACATTTTGACATGGGCTCCGTAGCCTCAGACTGTAAAACATTTTCACCTTTAATTATGTTCAATCATTGACGTTTTCAACTTAAATGCTTTGGAATGGGGCAGTTTTGAGAATCAAAGTATTTTAAGTGTACCTTTACTTTTGCCGCCGCCAAAAACAACAAAAAAGTTCTATGGGCCCTCTAGCGAAGTGGGAATAGCTAAGCCGAAGTAAAGTTGAGCCACCCCACAAACTCTTGATGAGTTAATAGAGCAGATTGTGCGTTGCGCGAGTGGTGACGGGTGGCTGTATGGTTTGCAGGCGCGCCGTGGGGAGCGTCACGCCTTCCAGCCGCTGTTGGCCGAGCTGGCAGCCGCTGACACGGCCGTGTACCGCGCCACCGTCCTCGCGCTGCTCAACTGCCTGTTGCTGGGGCAGCCGCACGTCGCCGCCCGCCACCGCCTGCGCCAGACGCTGTTAGGTGCGTCTCCGCCCCTCTGGGGCCCAGACCGTGAACGCCCCGCCCCTCCCCGCCCCGTCTCCTCTCGTCCCGCCTCGCTCTGCCCTGTTTCGCCCCGCCCCGCCCCGCCCCGCCCCGCCCCGCCCCGCCCCGCCCCGCCCCGCCCCGCCCCGCCCCGCCCCGCCCCGCCCCGTCCCGTCCGCCCCGCCCGGCCCCGTCTGGCCCCGTCCCGTCCCGCTCCGCGCCTCACTTTGCTCTTCCCGCCCTTTGCCCTCCAACCCCGTCCCGCTTCCGCCCTTCTCCATCACTCACCGCTCTACCCAAAATAAATGCTTATTAGTTAGTATACACGATATTAATGTTCATTTAAATCTTTTCATATTTTATTATAGACATAATTAATATCTGTTAAGATCTTACAGTATTCACGCGATTATCGGAGGTATATTTGAACCGATATTACTTCGGATTAGAAAAAAGCCCTCTCATAATCGGGACCCCACATTTACACGTTTTTCAATGTCCATTTCCAATAACAGACAGTCATTTCAATGACTCGAAACACATTTATTTTATTTATTTACCAAAAAACTAATAACACTTTGTATTTCGTACTACGGGAGAAGTGCTATCTGTGCACATTTTCTTGAGCTCTGAGATCCCTAACGTAATGCATATTAAGTAGAATTGTGAATACAGGTATTATATCCGCACGTTTTCTTGAGCCTTAAATATCTACCCTTACTCCTTGTTCAACATTAGTTGAATTAAGAATAAATGATAGCAACGAGCGTTGTAGACAAAATCTGGTAACAAGAAATGTTCACTCCCGTGTATTAGAAATTATTTTGCATCGAAAAATAAACTCCAAATTCGACGTAAAATTTCTTTCGTCAAAAGAACCAAACTTCCCACTCTCCTCTCGTATCTAGCGGAGCGACGGTTCAAGAAAACTTGCGCGGATAATAGCAGCGAGGTTTTTATTACTCACTATATTATGAGAGAACAATATATATTTGGATATCTCAGACTCCTAGATACAAATTTAATTTGTTGTCTGTTTTTATTAGGTCTGGGACTAACTTCCCAATTAGAAACTTTGCATGCTGATAGAGATGAAAAAGTTCGGATTCAGTTGCAAGTATTTGAAAAGAACCAGCAAGCAGATGAAGACCTCTTAGGACCAGAACAACTGTCTACCCAGAATGTATTTGACAACCTCTTTTGCAAGGTAATTACTTTTAATTTCTTTTTCATATTCAGTATTAATTTCTCACTCGTTTTTTTACATTTTTTCTTTTTTTCAATTTTTTAAAATTTTATTTTGTTTTATATTTTTGCTAGTTTGCTTGTAAGTTTCTCTCTGTACACTTAACTTAATCTATTCTTATTGTCCACATAGTTGGCTGATTCGCCTCATTCAATGTGTTTGCATGCTTTGCTGCTTAACCTAATGCAGCTGGATCCATCAGATTCTAGAAAGTAAGTTCATTGGTTTCTTCTCATCTGTGAACATACATATGTCATTTACAAAATAACACTGATAGAACTGTTCTTATATTTTGAAAAATATTTGAGTATGTATATTTACAGTGATGGTGTGTGGGCAGCGCTAGAGGAAACTTCTGCCAAAGCTGCTCGTAATCTGATCAATAATTCAAGAGTTCAGCCAACTCCTGTTAAGGAATTAAGTGATGCAGCAGAGTGTGAAAATTATGACAGTGATTCAATGAGTGTAGAAGATGATGGTGCAGTTAACACAGAAAAAAAGAAACTTCTTTCCAACTATGTCACTAAAAGAAAGAAAGTTAAGGTACTTCAAAACAAAGCTGTGCAGTGTTGCCTGAATGAGGAGATTACAGATCTGTCTGATTGCTCTAGTGACAAAGACACTTTGGCATTGATTTCTAACAAAGTTGAAAAATCTGAGACATTTGAGTCACCTACAGTGTTAACACCACCACCGCCACCTCCCCCTCCACTTCCACCATCTTTGACTGCCTTCTGTTCAACAGTACAACCAGTAAAGTCGCCACCTCCCCCCCCCACCTCCCCCACCACCACCACCACCACCACCCCCTCCTCCCTCTTTGCAACCATTTCAAATGCCACCTCCACCTCCACCTCCACCTCCTCCACTTCCTGGTTCAAGTAGTCAGCCATCCAGCAGAGACCTTGTTCCTCCTCCACCTCCCATGCCTGGCATGGACATTGCATCACAACCCCCATGCCCTCCACCACCACCGCCCCCACCTCTAATTCCCAAATCTGCAGCTTCTGGGCTGGGAGTTCCCCCATCTCCTGGACCAGGTGCTTTGTGTCCACCTCCACCGCCACCAATGGTGAATGGAGTAGCTGGTCCAATGCCAAAGGCTCCTGGAGACATTCCGGACTATCTGACATGTCCTGGTCAACGACACTCTCTGCCTGCTAATTTTTCATCCAGTACATTATGGGCTGGTCATTCAAGTACCCCTCAGTCATTTTCAACACTTCCTCGAAAAAGAATGAGAACTCTGAACTGGACCAAGGTGCCACCCAATGTTATAGGTAATATTTTTTTCTTAGCATTTTTTCCTGCTTGGCTTTATTCTTGTTAATTTTCATTTTCATAAATTTTAATAAAAATGTAGGCCAGATACTCTATCATGCACATTCTGTCTACATCTGTCATTATTTAATATATTTTATTTGTTGTTAAGTAATTGCTAAACTGAAAAATTCCCTACAATCTTCTTTACAATTGTCCACAGATAACAGCATCTGGAAGAGTCAACCAGCAGCACTTTCATATGAAATGTCAGCTCATCTTGCTCGTTTAGAAGAACTCTTTTGTCAGAAATCAGCTAGTACAGCTTCTGCTCGAGGAACAAACACACGACCCAAATCATCTCCTCCTGGAAGTCGTTATGCTCCAGCTCCTTCAGAAGAAGTGAACTTGTTGGACAGCAAGCGATCCTTGGCAGTAAACATTTTTCTGAGGCAGCTGAAGAAGTCTCCAGAAGAAGTGGTTAAAATATTGCAAAAAGGGGATGCAACTGCGTTAGGTGTAGAAAGATTACAAGCTTTGGTGAAACTTCTTCCTGAAAAAGCTGAGGTAAGCCTTGACCTAAAACGTGAATTTAACTTTCTTACTCAATCTAAAAGTGTAGTGTTCTGAAAGTGTCTGATAATCTGAGAATCTTGCAAATGAATAATAGAATGGAGCTTAAAAACTGGTGTCAATTAACTATTGTTGTGCAAATCATTGAACTGTTCTCGATTAATTTGAAATTTAGTTTGTAAAAGTACTTTTAAAAAATTCTTAGTGAGTGTGTTGTTTACATTTTAGGTTGAAATGGTGAAGAGTTTTGCTGGCGATCATACACGTTTGGGACTTGCAGAAAAATTCTATGACTTGCTGGCAGGTGTGACAGCCTATGAACTTAGAGTAGATTCAATGCTTTTGGTGAGCAAATTAATTTAATTTTATCTATGTGTAGAAAATGCACTGAAACTCATTTTTAATTCTTGCTAAAATCATCACCTTACAGAAGGAAGAATTGGAATCTCGACTTGGAGAAGTTCAACCACAATTGGAAGCAATTGTTAAAGCCTGCGATGATATAAAAACCAATGAATCTTTAAAAGAATTTTTACTTTTGGTCTTGCAATTGGGCAATTACCTTAATCAGGTACGAGATACTTATGTCATAATTTGTTATTAAGTTTAATTTGATGCACTTTATAGGAGTCAGGAATTAATTTTTTTTCAAGGTCTAAGATGGTCCTAAAAATATTGTTTTTAATGAAACATATGTGACTGATATTTTTTAAATTGTGTATATATTCAATGAATTTTCAGGGAAGCTATGCAGGAAATGCAGTGGGTTTTAAATTGAATGCACTCCCTAAGTTGTTGGAAATGCGAGCAAATGCTCAACACATCACCTTTTTGCATTACGTAGTGGATGTTGCTACCAACTGCCATAAAAATGCCCTTGTATTTATAGAAGAACTGGCATCTGTCTCATCCCTTTCTCGGTTTGTGTAAATTCACCATAATAGCTATATTGTTAACAATTATTTAGATTAGATGAGGTTTACTATAACTGTAATTGTGCAATAATAATATTGATAATGATAATAATGATGATGTATTATTTTTAATATTATTATTATTATTATTATTATTATTATTAAATAATTCATTATTTAAAATTATGCCTATTTATTATAAATGTTGAGATCATCTTTTGAAAAATAAGAAAAGATTTGAGTATTATCACTCAGTGACATTGCTGCCTACTTATTAAAAAAAAATAATGAGTCTTTTATTTATTTTGTAGCTTATCTTTGGAGGCAATTTTGGATGATGTGAATAAACTTGTTGACAAAGTAAGAAGCATCAATGAGGAATTGCAGAAGGCACCTGAAGATGTTCAAAGTCAATTCTCTGGTAAGATATTTTTGTGAAATTTGATACATGATTTTAAATTGTTATCCTGAAATGTACCAGCCTATGTTATGCTCTCAGCCTACTGGAAAATGTCACACCCATGATGGACATTAGTCCAGCTGCCCAGAAAACAACTGACCTGAATACAAAACATATACCCATGTCTTGTGCATTATAATGTCAGAAAATATTTAAATGAAAAATATGTAAAGTAATCTTATTTGGTTTTCTAGAATAGCTTTCTTTCCTTTATAGTATACTCAATTATCACCCATTAGAATTTTGTGACTAGCTTTTGTTATGTAAGGGTGATACAATTAGAAGCACTCTTGTGATAGAAAGAGCAGAGTAATTCATAGATTTTTCTATTTTTTCAATGACATATTTTCATACTCATTTCAGATTTTCTCTCCAAAGCCCTTGAGAAAGTCAGCAACTTGACCACACTCACAGAAAATGCTCAAGAAGCTTGGGCACATTTAGCCAAACATTTTTGTGAAGATCCAGTCAAGTTTACTCCAGAGGAAGGGTTTAAGCTTCTAGCAGACTTCTTCCAGAAAGTCAACCAAGCCCTAAAGGACAATGAACAACACAAAAAGAGAGAAGCTCGGAAAGCTCTGATTGAAAAGAACTCGCCTAAAGTTATAATGAAAACGACAAATAAACAGGCATGTTCCTCTAATGCTAAGAGTGCAATTGACATGCTCATGGAAGAAATCAGAGGTGGTAACTTCCAACTGAGAAATACAAAAATCAGTACTATTCGATAATCTCTGTTCAGTCCTGAACGTATCGAGCACCTACAGAATCAGTAACCAGCCAAAATATCGCTGGTTCTTGATGGCTTGTCAATTTCCACTCAGAATATTGACTTTTCATAAATATTCAAAGAACATCCCCCAATAAAATTTAGAAATTAACGGAGGTTCTTTGTGAATATACATTTTTAAAAAAAGTAAATAATATTAATCATCATTCTTCTCATGTGATTCTCTTGTTTCAAAGATACACACAAATTTCATGTACCAGGAACTAGAGATTACAAACCATCTTTCTCTGATTTCTTCCTTGCATTAAGCACACTTGTAATTATATTGTACAGTGTAATGTCTTGAAAGTACTTTTATTTTTAATAGAAAAAGCTAATTAATCATTTTAGAATTTTATACCATAATTTTATACCAAAGCATAAGGTCACCTTGTATTTAATCTTATTTTTCTAGTTGTAGATCATAGAATCTCATTAATTGTACTCTGTGAAGTGATTGTCATGTAAAAACTGTGTGTTTATTTATTAATATGTCTGTGCTATGTCAAGCAAGTCTTGTGAGTGCATTCTATGTCAATAGCATATAATATTGTGACAATTGTGTACAATATTTTGTTAATGAACTGTATTCTTCAAAAGTTCTTTTATTTTTTTCCCTTCTGTTCCTCATAAAATGATTATTCCTGTAATAAAATAATAATTGGGAGACTGAGAGAACTTCCTGAGCAAATTCAATTTTTAAGATGCTCCTTAAAAGTTAATGTAAATTAAAAATGCTTTTGATCATTTGATTGCAATTTTGTCATCACATTCTACCATTTCTAATATTACACAGCTTGCCTCAACTTGTGATTGTTTGTTGATGCTTGTTCTGTGAGAGTCTTGTAAATGTGTGTTTTTATTTTTTCATCTTATGTGAACATTTCTCAAGAATTATCGACAGAGATATTTTATGAAACACTTCCGTTACTGTTACTTAGTATCAGGAGAGAAAACAAGAGGCCTGGGGGAGTAGATCCGCGGAGGCTCCTTATTTCAAACAAAAGTCCCATCCCTCCAAATACGTAAAGAATTCATTTCTCCATGCAACGGAAATAATAGCAATTAATTTGAATTTGAAGTAAATACATTTTTTATTTGTTTTGAATGAAAAAATTTCGGGTCCCCAGTAGAATTGGGGCATGAGACAAATAGCTCCAGTTGCTCTCCCTCCTGCTTAGTATGATAAGAAGATAAAAATCATTAACACAGTGGACCAATTCATTGAACAGTGAAAAAAAGGGAAAGAGTAAAATAAAGTGAACATATGGTAAAATATTACCCTATGTTGTAATAAAATGTGATTTAACTTCAGAAATACGAAATTGTTGGAAACCAGAGGCAAATTTTTTAAATTCTCATGTCATCTTTCTGAACTTTTGTTTGGCTGCATCATAAAAGAGATATTACAACTGTGTTCTTCACTCTGTTAATGTACACTGGTGGTTGATTGACAGTGGCTAACACAAAACTCATGATATTGATCTGAGACCAAACTTGTTGATCTGGTTGCAATAAAACACTGATTTTTGAACATGTATGAATGCAACAAAGCATTTAAAGAATTCCAAATGTGGATTATTTTTATAAATCCTTTATATTTTTCTGAGACATTGGTATTTTCCAAACCCAAGCTTAAAGAATAGTTTTTTGAGATGAATAATTAGTTGAAACGTATGCTTGAAAGAAATACTAAATCTGAATATGTGGCCAAACAATTCAAAACATGAACATTGAAATCAGTTCTTATCTCTGTTATGATGATCACAATGAAAAGGTTCAGGAAATTAAAAAGAAAGTAAATCAGTATGAGCAAATGACAGAAAAATGTTTTTTTCTTGTAACTCTGAGCAGAATATTTAAACAGTGATTTGATATAACTAGTACAATGTTTTCTCTGTTATCTCTATAGAATTATTATTAGAAAGAAATGTGAATCTTGAAAAACTTCATATTCAGATATTAATAGAAGACCCTTATTAATAGACATTTTCCAACACAACTCTTTGATATACATGATAGGTCAATGAATGTATAAATCATTACAGCTTTTTATTTATTAATTTACTACATAGCCAAACACTGAGACAAGATCATTTCTCTTTGGCATTGAAAAATATTTTGATATTTGTCCTATTTCTCATGTCTGCAGAGAGCCCTTGTGGTAATCTCATGTCAAAAAAAATCACATTTTAGTGTGTGTGTAGTACATGGACTCCCTCATTTCACTCCTCAGAAAGAGTGCAGAAAAATGGTTCCATTGTTCAGCTTGAGACCTAACCAACAACAACAGCAACATTTTATTTACTGGTGCTGGTCAAAGTAATTCTAAAACTGAGGCTCTCAAACTTTTCAAGGATTGACCCCTTTCACCTCACAAAGTTAATGTAAACAATCGAAGATATTGCCCTAAATCATGAGTTTTAATTAATATTCTGTCTAAATTAATACATTACATTTATTGAAAAAAGTCTTTTAAATATGTATAGTAAATAATTGCAAGAAAATGCAAGAAAGTTACTTTAGTGGAACAAATTATTTCCAATTGACACGATTTTGAATTACTGAAATTAGTAGAGGAAAAAAGTTATAAATCATCTGAAAGTAAACAAAATATTTGTGTCTGTGCCTTAACAATTAAACAATGCTGTCTTTTCTGTTGACTTGAATGATTACAAAATACAAAGCTTTACCATCAATTTGAAAATTCATAATTGTGTTTAATTATTACATCTAAAACTGGATATTTTAAACTCTGAAATCGGAGGTTGAGTTATCAAAATTTTCTATGTGATAAGTGTGTCTGCATTGTGATTGTTTTCTGAAGTTTGTTTCTCCAGTTAAAAAAATTGAAGTCAATCAGTGAAAAGAGAAAATTCTCACTTAAAATCTTCTCATGTAACCCTTCCAAGCTACCGTGTATCAATGGCAGGGATACATGCACCACAGATAGAAAACTTCTGGTTTAGAGTATGTGTTTTAGAGCATGTTTAGGCTGTGTGTAAGGCTTAGAAATAAATTTTACCAGGCAAATTTCTTTGCTGCCATTTGCCCATTTGAAAAAATTGTCAATTCTGCATAAGTGATGTCTTACAAGAATATCACCCCTTCCTAAATAGTATTTGCATTTGGGTAAATGGCTAAAAATTAGTTCTTTCCCAGAGATTACATGAACATCTTAATAAGATGTCATCCTAGACTCTTCTAAACAATAATTTTACAGTTGGTTGTATTTCATTAAAACACACACACAATTTCTATGAAATTAGAAAAAATAAAAAATATAAGAGATGAAAATGAAAAAAGAAGAAGAATGTTATTCTTCTAGAACAATTTTGAGATGGAAAATGTTGTCCCGCATAATGTGAATGAATTAAAATAGATACAAGTATGAAAATCCACTGAACAAACATTTTGACAATTTCTTTAGCAACATTTATCTTTTAATGAATTACTATACAAAGTTTTAGTTCATAGAATTTGATAAAATACCACAAACCTTACCCTTTCAACACTATTTAAATAGTAATACACAATTTTTTCTTAAAAATGGGCCAAATGAAGTGACAAGGTCAGTTATATTAAAGATTTTGCTTTGGGATAAAATTTGTTTCATTATTGGCCTTTAACTTTTTCAGAGAAATGTGTTCTCCAGAGCTGTACGCAATGTAAAAAAAGGCTTACCACGATGGTCATGCATCAGGGCAGAGCAGAGGGGCGTAGCATGAAGAAGTTGAATATTCTTCAAGAATTCAACTGTAGCAGTAAACAAATCAGAGAAAATTTGACAGTGTGTGTTAAATTACAAATTAATGAGCTACTTATTCTTTTAGTATATAACATTCCAAGAGAAGGATGAAAACAAAAAGAAAATTCGCATTGCTACTTTTGTAATAGAACTACTTTACTGCACTGTAATAAAGGTATATTTTAATCATGTAAATAAAAGTTAGTAGGCAATTATTATTTTGTATGTACAAAATTATTTCTGTTAACATATGAATTCTACAAAGAAGGAATTAGATGGTGGTTTGTCTACATTATAAATTGCATTTTTCAAAGAAAAAAAATTCTTTGAAAATGTGTTCTCTTTATTAGCCTTTTCTTCTTAATGTTTAAAAATATGTTAATCTAAAAATAACAACTAATGACTATTGAAAGTAATCAATAAATTTGAATGGCTCTCAAAAAGATATTCACAATTAAAAGTGATAGAATTTGATTTAGATAAAATGTATTCAACACACGTGTAAAACGTAAAATTTTTCAACTTCAGGGGCAAATTAAAACAACAACAGACGTGGATCAAAGAGCTACACAATAGTAGCAGTTGTCCTTCTCTTGAGAACCATTTCTTGTTTAAAAAAATATTCATAAAAATGATAGGATTTACAACTAATATACAACAAATTTCTTACCTGTGTTTTAAATGTAATTTCTGTAAATCAATTTCAAATATAATAAAAAAAATTGTCATCCAAAAAAAGGAGAATCTGCTCAGATTATTTTGGAAAGGTGTGCTATTGTGTTGCATAATGCCCATGAGAAGTAACAGAAACTTTTATGCATTGAAGTTTGGATGTATGCATTGATGCCTTTGGATTTAGAACACAATATATTGAGAAGAGTAAAATCAAATCAATAAATTTTTATCAGTTGTGTTTACTTGACATTGCCTGAACAATACTAATCTCCACTTATTAACTAATTTTCACTTAAAAATTGGTGGTTCAGCTTATATTTGGAATAAGAAACATGAAACCCCTCTCCCACTGACAAAACTAATCCAAATGTAATTGTGTATTCATCACCTATTACCTCAACAACTGCACCCGAGTAAATCTTGTGGATTAAGGTATGTTTGTTTATAAAGGCTGATCTCTCAATTCCTGTTTCTGTAGGTATAATAAAATGGAAGAATTTTAAGGGTTTTGGCTTATTTTGTTTAAAATGTAGTATGTATTACATCACCAACATGAGGACCCATGCAGTCTTATTGACCAGGGAACGTGTGATGATTACGGAGGGTCCAACATCTTTGTCCCATTTCCCGTTACATCAAATAGGGTTACCAGATGACCTGATTTATCAGGACATGTCCTGATATTTGGACCTTGTCCTGACTGACTTGTTTTCAAAAGTTCTGATTTTTTAGTCTCTCTACCATTTATTATTTTTGTAATTTTAATATTTTTAACATCAATGTACAAAAAATAAAACTGATTTAAAGAAAAAAGTTCTATTAGAAGTGAAACTCAGTGTTTCTCTTATAAGAACAATAAGTATGTCTTACCCTTATATTGTTCAGGAAAGTCTCGTACTAAAATATTTCGGGCTATTCCAATACTACTTTTTCTGTATGCTGTATATAGAAAAGTAATAAATATTTTAGAACTTCGGATAATTCTGGTTCCGGGAACGTCTGTTACTTTTAAGTATTAATGTCGATTGCCTTAATAAGGTTTCTTGTTTTAGATCCAAGCCAACTACGTGCATTTAAATACACCGCGATTCAAATCGATAAGGTTTGTCGTGGTAGTACCGGATTGTTGTTGGCAATTCAGCTCTTTGAGATAAGATTGGATGAGATCCAGACTGTAACGCATTCTGTTCATGGCTCACCGTACTACTAAGTTCTTCATAATTCTCATAAATGGCACGTTCTTGCATGATTTAGAAATAAGAATTTTAAGATAATTATTTAATGCAGTAGTACACGAAGTATTAGTTAACTACGAAATTACCGCATCTTGCTTTCGAATTTCCCATTTTAATCCCATGTGGTTGTCCACGTGAACGATCCACAATATGGCTAGAGTAGAAACTTCACAGCTGATTATTGTTTATACTGTCACTGCCGCATACACCCTGGTATTGTATTCCATTCCATTATCAATTGCTATTGTCAACTTCGTCTTCGTGTTTATTGTGGTCTGGGCTTGCTAGTAGAATTACTTTTTGAAACCTCTACATCGATTGCTCTTGATTAATAAATGAAATTACTGCATTTTTTTTTGTTTACTTTAATTTTTTTTTCGAACATAGATTGAAATTGGATGTTCGTATTGGAACTAGCTACTAAATGCATTGTACAATGTCAGCCTCCCGTATCTTTCCGTGTTTCAGTTGGTTGAGACCAAGCTGGGCCCAGCGAGTATTATAAGCTGATTGTAAGGCGAGGCCAGGATTCGGCATCACTCTTGGCCTGCACTCTGCCCATTCTTGACATGTGTGGTCTTTAAGCTGCATTTAAGATAACGTAGAGTTCAACGTAATCTTAAAAGTTGTTGAATCGTGTGCATCGTTGCAGGATATCAAACGAATACTCTGATCAAAAGTACACATAGGAATGGTGCTATTAAGTCACGTACTTCGCACGAGTACCCAATACACACCGAAAAGTTTGTATAAGTATCTTCTTAGACAGTGCGATAAATTACCTAGTGATGCAGCGCAGCATTATAAACACGCAATCAAACAGGTACTGCAGTCCTAGCCTGAATGCGAATATTCTAAGATATTCATTCAGCATTACTTTAGTAAGCCGTTTTTTAAAGACTATATATGCCAAACCTATTGGACAGTTCATGGGTTGTCTACCTAGTAGCTTTTGTTAGGTCATCAGCTTACCTCCCAACTCGCAGAAGCTACCAGTGATGAGGGTAGTTGTATTTTCCCTTGATGTTACCTATTAAATATGAATTGAATGTGTGTACGTGTGACTTACCTAAATTTTAATGAGTTAAATAGATATTGAAACTTTTTTAAATACCTAGCTTTTGTGAATTCCATTGATATTCTTGAACATTAGTATGTATTTGTAATTTTTCAGAGTTACAAGCAACATATACTCGAAACTGATCAACAACGGGTTCAACAAATTATCAAGCGAGCTGTGGAAGATGCAGAATGGGTAATAAAGAAGGTAGTTGACCACTCACAATATTTCACGTGTGTCAAATATGTAGGGATTCAAAAAGAGAATTACTGTTATGGCAAAAGAAATGTTTAAATTAAAGGTTTATTGACAAATTGACTTTTATAGAAAAAATTCTGGTTTTGGAGGTTTTAACCTGGACAAACTTTGGTGATCTACAGTGTTAGAAGCTTTCGAAAAATCAAGGAAGAAACCATTGAGGATTCTTTTCACTCCTTTTGTCATGAGTATTTCATTTAGAGAAGTAAATAAGGCGGTTTAGGTTGATTGATCTTACCTTAATCCTTGGAGCAAGTCTGTGATAATATTCAAATAGAAAAAAATAAGAGCTTCAAATAGCTTTTGAACCTTTCATAAAATATTTTTGAAAATCGTAATAGAAGTGATTTTAGCTGCTGGTTCTTGACATCTAATTTGCTGCCTTTTTGTGGATTTTATTAACTATTGCAGTTTTGAATATGTTTGGTAAGGAGCTATGTATTAGTGTGTGAGATGACATAGAGATATGCAAGTGGATGGATTATTGAAGGGTCAAATTTTTATGATTAAGTGTAGAATGTCATCCAAGCAGATGATTTATTATCCATTTTGCTTATAATTTGAAATAGTTCTTATTCTGAAGATGTGTTAGAACATATTTGAGGGAGAACCATAAAAAAGAATGTGATTGATGCAATATGTACTGAGTAATATTTCTTTTCTTGTTGATGTTTTGAGTTTCAGAAAATGAATATGTCATTAGCTTCATTAAGATTTGTGAATCTTTATTTCCATGGGCTAGTTCATTATTTGTTATTGTTTTTCAGTTGATGATGTGATATTTGTTTGTCCATAGTCCACAAAGCTTCTGTTTTATTTTTAGTCTTCACAAGAACTTCAGTAAACATTTGTTTTGCTTGGACGTATTTAAATTCACATTACTTTGCAAGAAGTTTAGTCTCTTGTTATTTTTTTTATTTCTACTTTCATTGCAAATTAGTGATTAGTGCTGTTGTTTTATGTTTACTTGCTTATGATATTGCTCTTTTGTTATATAACTTGTGTATTTTTATTGTTTTACAAATTATTTAATTCAGTATTGTAGAATTATTTTGTTTAAATCTTTTTATTTTTAATTTCAGTACACTGAGAAGAATAGAGGATAAATTCCTGCTTGTTTCGTAGATCCCTTGAGTTTTTTAGTCTTCAACATTTTGAAAGATGGAGTCGTCACCAGATGTAATTTTATGTAGATCTCCATTGGAAGATATTTCTCAATATCAACAAGCTGTAGAACGGTGGCATAGAAACCCACATTATGTGAATAGACGAATTTCCACTTCTGTACCTCTGTTCACTGCAAAAGTGCAACATCCAGAACGTAGCCATGATCTTCTTGGACTAATTATAAAATGTGAGATGACATCAGATATGGAAATAACATGCGTAATAGATTCATTAAAACAAAATGGTATGGTTATCAAAAATGAAAATTCATCTGAAGATGACACAAATTATTTAAATTTGGAGATAAGGAAGCTTCTACCACGTTATAACAAAGTATTTAAAGAAATGCTCCAGATCACTATCTCAGGTAGAAGAAAATATTTTTGTTCATATTTCATTAAGTTCTTTTTCAGTTGTGTAAATCATTGTGCTTTTACTCTCATTTTCCACATTTCCTATTGTGTGTAGTTATTATCAAAGTTTGAATATTAATGCAATTATTATTAATTAATATGGTATAATTTTAAGTAAATATATATTTTTATTTCAGATTCTATTCCGAGTGAATACATATTTATTGGTTTACCCTATGGAAAAGGGGTTATCAGTTCTCCCTTGGCCCCTGTTTATCCTTTTAGCATTCAGTTTGTGAATGAGGAAATGCTGCTTGTAATTTTTGGAATAAATGCTGTGAATGACAAAGCAGCTATCTGGCTAAAAGAATGCCTATTCCCAAAATTGCAACGCTGGTCAGAAGAAAATCCAAATCAGTCTTCACCTGGAATAGAGTCATTGTCCTTAATTTATGCTGATCAGTATTCTGTGCTTTACCAGAACCTGAAGGAAAAATATGGACAAAAATTCGTTGAAGTAAGCATAATTTATAAATATTTTTCCCAGAAAAAGGTACTAAATTTAGTATATTATTCTTTCTAAGAAATTATTAAATTATTTTTGAACTACCAACAATTCCATATAAGAAAGAAAAGATTTAAATTTGAATTATTTTGGATTGAAAATTCATGTATATTTTGAGTTGGTGTAAGGATTAGCTGTAACTACCATATTGATTTGCAGATTTACATCTGAACTAAGTTATAAGATATTTCAAGAGTAGAAAAATCTTAATATTTGCATGGTTTGCTGCGGTAGGGAAGTAAAGCAAACCTTTGTATTTTATTACTTAGTTTTTTTTTTACTGGTTACTGTTAGATGTTAGGAATCCTCTCAGCCTTTTCCCAGTTACCCACTTCCATGGCCCTATGTACGGGTCTCTCTATTGTAAATGTCTTTATGTCTCGAAATGGGGTGAAGATGCTGTGGCAAGCATCGTGCTCGGTTGGATATTTTTACCCAATATTTACTGTTAAAAAACCCAGTAAATATTGGTACTCATTTAGAAAGGAGGCTGAGTGGACCTTGGGATAGCCCTGATTAGGTCATAATCAGGTAAAAATTTGTTTATGACCTATTTTATGATGGAAAGGATGTAGTAGTCCTAGAAAAAGCCCAACAAAATTTATTAATAACAAGCATAGGGATTTTCAAATCTCTTCAAAACAGGCTTGCAATCTGATCTATGATGTTGTGTTTTGAAAGCCTCTGGTTTGAAGAGATGATATGTAATACAAGTCATATTTTGATTGTGACATGTTGAGGATTTTTAAATATCTTGTATGCACTGTCTATTGTTGTGTAATTTCTGTCATTTAATTTTTCAGTTCAATTCCTTTAATTTATTTTGTAGATAGCTCAAAGACAATGACTTATAACTTTTGAATGGAATAAACTTTCACAAAGTTTTGAATGTTAGTAATGTTAGTAGAGATAGTTTAGATGTTCTCATTTTTGTGATAAAAAAAAATGTTTCAGATTTGGCCCGAAAGAACAGATCCCCAGAAGTTTGTGTATGAAGATGTAGCTATAGCTACCTACTTGTTACTTCTCTGGGAAGCACAGCGTTCTCAACAGAATCGTCCTAATTGGAAGCAATCATTTGTTGACATGGGATGTGGCAATGGCCTTCTTGTTTACATCTTGAACAGTGAAGGACATCCAGGATTAGGTGTGGATGTACGAAAACGAGGCATTTGGGATCTGTATCCATCATCCACCCAACTAAAGGTATTGTAGTACACAACATCCTTCTGTAAATTGCAAAGAGAAAATATCCTTGGATCCAGGACTTGCAGGGACTCTGAAAGATGTTGATGAAAAAGGGCATGTGATAAATTATAGTTTGAAAACCCAATAGTCGTAGTGCAAAGCAAAGCACAGATAATTTAGGTTCTTAAATCTTATAAACCTGGAAAAAAAGAGTGGAGGTGGAAGAAAAAGAGAAGGGGAAAAAAATAATTCAAAGTAGTGAAATACCTGGCTACTCTCTTGTGGTATCGTATCCTCCATACCACAAGCCAACAAAGTATTATTGACTTAAAGGTTATACTCCCTACCATTTCTCTTGTTGGTGCACTGTTGTTGCAGAGTAGCAAGATGTGAAGCACTTACTTAAGCCAAGTGGTGATATTAATGTAATATTTCTTTGTAGCAATGCCACATTAACTTAGAGCTTCTCTTGAGTTTTGAAGGGAAATTAAATGTCCAGTCTTGATAAAGGCTTCTTTTGGAAAGTTATTTGTTGAGCAGTGATCATACTGCAAAAATGCTAATTTTTATTGTACATAAATTGTATTTATATGTACCACAATAAATAAAAGCATTTTTCTACCCTAAAGAACATATTGTTGGCCCAACTTTTTTAAGGCATAAATATCAGTAATTTCTTCCTTTGAGGACTGGTGATTTTTTCTGAATTCATTATAAATGTCTATTTTATGATTTTTTTATAATGTTAAACAAAAATTTTCACAATATTAGACACACAGAGTAGACAATCACTTTCCATTGTGAGAAATATCACCGTCCTTGTTGGACATTGTAATGATCCATGAATAGACTAGGAAAGTGAAGCAAATAAAAATAAGTTGTGGAAGTATAAGGGGTGATACCAACATTTCTTAGAACATTTTTGTTGGATATGTATTGTAATGACCTTTTGCCTCTATGTTATGAATAATATTTAAATTGCCTGTTCTTCCTTTGGCAATCACTTAACTGATCCTACACTCCTGAATTACTTCAATAAAAAAAAAAAAAATAAAAATAAAAAATTCTTACAGGAATATTTATTCTTGCCAAACTTAAATGGGAAAGAGAAAGCACATTAAAGGAATTTTATTACGGATTGTGAGGAACACACTCCTCATGGTAAATGTGTTTCATTCGGGAATAAATCAAGGCAATAAACCCTCTGAACCAGAAATTTTTTCAGAAACAATAGATTCAAAATTTAAATCATAGTTCTGTACCCTTACACACAGGTGGTTCCTGTTAACATTCTTTTATCTTGCTGTAGAATATAGAATAGGCATTCCTTGATCATTTTTCTTAAAGCGGCTCTATATCGTGCAAAATTTCTGCTCAGGATGTTCTTAAGTTTTAGGTATTATTCCTTGAATCTTGTATACCTATATTCCTTATCCTACTCTCATTCCCATCCCTATCCAATGAAATCTCATTGGAATGAAAGAATTGAACACTTTGCAATGTCTGACTCTGCATACCTGCCTGCAGATTTACTGACAACACTGAAAATGAGTATTTTTTGTGCCCTTATGTTCTGAAATGTACAAAAGTAGCTAGTTCATCCAACCTTGCTTCCCTCACTATGCATACACTGAACTGTCTCCTGAGTTGATGTTTATCAAATTCCTCTAGGGCTCTGTGCCTGAGGATCTTGATATTAAATGATTTTTTAATGACGTTATATGATATTTTTACACTATGAGAGACATAGAATAGATTATCACTTTCCAGTGTTAGCAGTTTCACCTTTCTCTACCCGCCCTCTACTGATTTTGTTTATTCTACTTGTGCCAGTAGAGGGGTAGGGGCATTTGAATTAGCTTAGCCAGCAGAACCCATACTCAAATTAAGATGACATCAGTAAGTGGTCAAGGAAGTTGGTTAGCTCAGTCAGGAGTCCAACAGTTAATTTGAACCCTTGTTAGCTAAGCAGACCAATGGGGGTCTGAATAGGGTGGAGAGGGGGATCCTAAATATGTTGAGGAAATTCTGAAGTATGTAGTTTCAGCATCCAGTGAGGAACAATTGTCCTTCAGATTATTTTTAGTTGCTCTCAGGCCTATTTTGTCTTCTAAATGTTGCTTTTCCAAA
This sequence comes from Gryllus longicercus, assembly GCA_038098605.1. Taxonomy (NCBI): domain Eukaryota; kingdom Metazoa; phylum Arthropoda; class Insecta; order Orthoptera; family Gryllidae; genus Gryllus; species Gryllus longicercus. Next base: position 2,014,285 of record JAZDUA010000116.1, on the reverse strand, counting down.
GAATTATAGAAGTAATTGGATTTCAAACTTTTTGTAGTTTGTGAGCCTTTCATGAGATCGTTATCTACATCTTCACTTATTTAACTATGTCCAATTGTGATTAATTTAGAAGCTCTCTAATGTGGACATTATGCCAAACACAACAATCAACACTCCCTATGCTTTCAAAACTCTTTCATCACTTGTGATAGTGTGTTTCACAATGTATATGAGGGGAGTCTTTCCTCCCCCTGACAGATTTTGGGGGTTAAGGACCAAATGTAAAGATTGATCTTCTTCCGAAGCTTTTTCTTCAATCACCTCTGTCAGTGATTATCCAATTCTAGCAGGTCAATTTGTATACACTTCTTTGTCCATAGGCTGACAGCACAAACATTTGTAATTTAATTTCAAAAATTTATTAGAAGAGTGAATCCAGTATAAGTATTTTAAACAAGAAAGTTATGGAGTTCAATCTCACTAAGAAAAGAAAACAAAATTGAATCACAGATCTTGTGTACAGTGTGATGGGAAATAAATATAATTCCAATTACTGGGAAAGTTCATGAAGGACGAAAGCGAGTAAATTGTCACAATATCTCGTCAAATATATGATGTCAAAATCACAGCCTGTTCAGGAAGCAGAGACGATGCTGATGAAAGCACAAGTTAAGTTAAAGATGCTGCTTCTGCTTGTGCACACAAAGGCAGGTGCCTGGTAGTTACATCAACTAATGAAGTCACAGATACACTAGCTGCAAATACTGATGCAAATAATCAAAATGATGGCCGGTGTAGTAGTACATGAAGATGCTATTGCAACATTGATTGAATGAAGAGAAGCAGCCAAAGCAAGATGTTTGACATAACTGTTCTGATCCATTTAAATACAACTGATTTCTGTGAAATAAAGCAAATGAAAATGTTCCACTTATATCAACTGTAAAAAAATATTATCTTGCGTTCTTACAAAATTCAATTAACATTTTATTTATGATATAAAGTATTTCACAAACATTACACACTTGTGTTTAGTATATTTGTTTCATTTGACCACTACTTGCATTTATCAAAATTTAAAACATATTGGTGTTTATTCTAATAATTTAAATATTTTTATTATCTTGTTATTGTTTCCAGTCCTTTTTATTTTGATTACCTGAATTCTTGATTTTGCTTGTAAACAAACCATGCTGTATAATAAGGGCTCGGACTAAATTACCTAAAGGTAATTGCATATTTTGTTCCTCTTCATCTTGAGTGTTGAAAGTTAAATGGAAATTCAAGTAGAATTCTTTCCATACACCAAATCGCTTATCACCTAAAATTAAATATTTTTAAGTTGCATAAAAAATATCATTTTATATTTTATTATGTTTTATGTGAATAAATGAGTATTTTCAAGATTAATAGAGTTTTTGGATATATGGTGAAAAACTTTCCAGTTTGGAATGCAGTGTTTGGTCCCATTCCAATGTTATTATTGTACCTTCCTGGATGTGGTTCATGAAGTGGAGTGAAACTGATTCACGATCTGTCAAACTGTGTAAGGGTCATTTCTGTTGATTCAAGCAATTAAACAGAAATTCTTGGCATGTATAAATAAAAATAAAGGCTCTCATATGATACGTAAAGTTTCACTTATTCTATTAAATGGGAACATTGTACACGACTGAACTACTAAAAGCTGTGAATACCAGTGATATTGCATGTTATAAACACACAAAACTGACATGCTGTGATGTTGTACGAACATTTTTAAAATCCAAGTTACTGTTCCATGATAATCGTCACAGCTTTGAGTTCAACTATTGTTGTCATCTATTGTAACAGTTCTTAGTTCTCTGATTAGTTATTTAGAACTAAGCAAGTAATTTTGAGTTTTGGCATGTTTGGAAAACTATTTTATCTTTGAATCATTTGTGCTACTTTAAGCAACATTTCTTCATTTTAGCATCACTGTTCTAATTATCCATCCATCTAACCATGCTAATTAGGGTGGAGAAAATTTAATGTCTTCCAATTCATTTTGTTGTTTTAATATGGATAATAAATAGATATTTTCGTCGTTTTAATACACAATTTTTACTTTTTAAGTATATAAAAAGATAAATATTTTCGGTTTTTGCACCTAAAAATCTAAGCCCTAACAATAATAATAATAATAATAATAATAATAATAATAATAATAATAATAATAATAATAATATGTAATAATAATAATAATGTAATAATAATAATGACTTGTGTAGCTTTTTCTTCTCAGCAATTTTTTGTATAACAGGACATTATTAATTCTTTTCAATGAAGATATTAAAGATGATTTGTGGGTTTAAATAAACTTGATGATGTGGTAGCTCTACTTTAGTCTTTGCCTTTTTCTGCATTGGTTTAGATGAGCAAAAAAGCCACACTGGTATAAAGTACTCTGCTGTTAGTGTCCTGCTTCTGCTTGCCCTTGCGATCTTTACCTTCCCTCTCTCCCCCTGCTTTCCAGAAACTTCTCGTTCCACGTTCCATGAGGGAACCTACCTTTTCTCTTTTCTTTCTTTCTTATTTACTATTATTTCTTATTTCTTATTTATTTTGTATTAATTTTTATTTTTCTAAGTAGAACTCCTTATCATGCGAATTTTCTTCTTCTTTGATGTTCAGTTTCTCTGAATAATTTTATTTGTGTCAGGATAGCGTACAACTTGTCATCATGTCCATTTTCAGACTTTTGAATTCTTGATGATGTTCCAAATCTGTGGTACACATTTTAATATCTTCTTGTGATAATCCGTTTTTGGTGTCATTTGTAATTACTTTCTTTTTCCATATACTTCAGTCACTATATGTTTACTTAATTTTTTTTATCAATTTTCATGGGAGTAATGATTGTTTAAAGTTGTATTGATTTCTTAAATTTAATATATTTTATTCTATTTGTTTGCTTTACTATATTTCATTAAAAACCATTAATTTTTGTTTTCAATTATTTATTATCTTTTAAGTTAAGAAATTATTAAATTATAATTTTCCAAAATGAGAGAAGTACAAGAGTTTTTGTTTTGAATAAATACAAACAGTGATCCAAAATTAGTGCCTAATAAGGTATTACATCATCCATTTACTAAATTGATAATTTGTCTTGAAGTTACCACCTATTTTATTATTTTAGGTCCAGACATTTGTGCCTTCCAACTGCAACACCTTTCCTGAGGCTGATTGGATAATTGGGAATCATTCAGATGAACTCACTCCATGGATTCCAGTGATAGCATCAAAAAGTTCTTATAAATGCAGTTTCTTTCTTTTACCATGCTGTGCATATGTTTTCAGTGGTCGTAAATATCAGAGGCAAGACTCTTCTCGTAGTCAGTATTCCGAGTACTTGGATTACATAAAAACAATTTGTGAAAAATGTGGATTTATTACTAAATTTGATAGGCTTAAGATTCCATCAACAAAAAGAATTTGCCTTGTAGGTTCAGAAAGAAATTATTTGGAGAATAATTTTAAAGATAAACAGAGAGAGATAATTGAATTTATCCAAACATGTTCGGAAGTGCCGGAAGAATCTTCTAAAATTAGCTCTGAAAGCACCCATTCTTCGATTGATTCCTGTTCCTCAGAGATGTGGACTTCTCATTTCATAGCTAGAGAAGCGAAAGAAGAGGTGAGAAATTGTACTAAGATAAAGGAAGGCATATCCAACAAGATTATTGACATTGTTGTACAAATGTTATTAGCAGAAAACAATCTGATTCCTGTCAAAGGAGAAGATGGAAAGGAAAAAATGTGGAATGCAGGATGCTGTGTGAAACTGGGTGATGTTGCAGCATCGTTGCCAAAGAAACTCTTATTAGAATTAAAGAAGGAGTGTGGTGGCCTGCAAACCCTGTTAAGAAATAATCACGAAATTTTTTCTGTTATAAGTGGCTCTGTTAAGCTTTCCAGACCAACTACTGTTGAAGAAAAGGTTTCGAGATTTAAGAATAACAAGAGAAAAGTAGAAATCAAACTGAAGCAAAAACCTTGTTGGTTTTTTAATTTTCATCCAGATGGGTGTCCACTTAATACTGAAGAATGTTCATTTTGTCATTGATCCTATGTGTGAATATCAAATTGGCATAATTATTTTGATAAACACCATCCTGCTTAGTTTAGTTTGTACATAACATATGTGTGCATAAAATACTTACTAGTTTTCATTATTTTATAATGATTTTATAATTTGAAATACAAAAGATGTGTATTTACTGCAGCAGTATAATGGCAGAAATATTGCTTTATTTTTTGATTAAGGCTTAATAAGCATTAAAGCTTATAATGAAATTGTGTACTTTCAATCCCCATACTTCTCTGGTTACATAATAAATTAAGTTAATTGTTCTGATGAAATAAATGTGTGATAAATGGTTCTTAGAGAAGCTCTGCTGTTTGCTATGATAGCACTATTAGATATTTCAAAAATGCTTAAAGCTTCGTTAAGTTTTGGAAGTAAGTTTAATGTTTACTACTACCAAATCAGAAAGGGAGCATCTCATACTGTCACAGTGGTTTTTATATATCAATAATTTTCATATATGACTTTCACTTTTGCTTTCCATTTCCACAGATTTTATTACAGTTAGTTCTGCACTCTCTTTACTATTTACTGTGTTATGATGGCTTTTTAATAACTACGGTAAACAGGTAAACGACCAAAAGAACTAGAGGGGTTACAAGAGCACATACGTTCGCGCATTATTGGTAACAATTACTTAATATTGTAATATTGCAATTTCTTACCTATTAACATCTCAGCTATAGCTGGGAAAAAGTCCAATTCTAACGAAGAACCTATGGTGCTGATCTGCATTTATTTTGATAGGAAAAGTAATCATGTTTGTTTTACAAGTGAAACAAACATGATTAAATAAAACTGCCAGTCTGGAAGTACTTATTGTCAAATCCAATATAGATGTTTCCCCATTGAAAAGTGATTTGTTCCCAAAGTTTAGAATGATAAGATCGTTTCTGGCTACAAACTCACATATAATATTTCCTCTTCTGTCAGAGCGTGTCTCCTCCCATTCTGATGATTTACCATTGAAATCACCTGCTATCAAAACCTCTCCTTTTGTTGTTTTCAGATTTGCCTCCATTTTGTCGATGTCTTTTTAAAATTTCTCTAATGTGTTGTTCGGGTACGAGTAACAGCTATTAATTCTCATATTATTCACCTCAACCCATACTTCGTCCGCTTATATTTATTAATACTTAGCTGGTATCTCGGTACAACATATTCTCGCAGTAAGGTTGCTCACTAGTAAGTAACACATCCACCTCTCTCTCTGCAGCATCAAGTCCCATGCCTGTTTACTCCTCTCAGGTTAATCTGAAGGAGTCAAAGCATACTTGATATTTTTTTTCTTTGAACAGCCGCTATAAAGGAGGCACATTTGTCACTTCCTAACAGATGTTGGTCCGCTTTGTTTGTCTTTACATAAAACACATTGTTCTCTGTTGGTACAGTTCTTAACATGTCCAGTTCTACCACATCTGTAACATACTTTGCTACGATCAGGACATCTGCAATCCGTTGAAATATGTCCAAAGTCTAGACATCTTGTTATCTGGAGTTTTTCCTTGATTTTACAGTTAACCCATCCAATCTTAATATTTCCTGCCATTATAAGCTTTTGAGCTGTCTCTTCTCCCATTAACATTGTAGCTGTTTGTATTCCTCCATATCCTCTGTGCATCTTAAAGGGATGGACATCTGGTCTGTTGCTACTATTGCGTTTTTTTTTGCTCACCATCTCAGCAGTAACTGTTTCATCAATATCTCTAATTTCTATTAGACGCTTTCATTCTAGAGCACTGACTTGAACTTGCTTCCCTACCAATTTCTCCAAAGCCTCATTCAATGAGGCAATATTTCCAGTTTTTTCAAGTACAATAAGCATTTCTTCCTTTTTTGTCCTCCATATAACCAATATCTTTGTACTTAGATCACTAGGGTTCACGGTCTTCTTCATCTTTTTTATAATGTCAGAATAAGTTTCCCCTTGTCTAGCTGCCACTTTGATTTTTTTGGAATATTTTTCTTATTTCTGCTTTGTTGAAGCTGCCAATTCTCCCCTATTTGATCTTCTGTCTTTTTAGATTGTTCTATCTCCTCACACTGATTTACTTGCTTTTCCCCTGGTGTACCCTCCACCGTAGTTATCTATTGTTTATCTTTCTTATCTGTTCTATTAAGTTCTTCTGGTGGGCTAGGTGCCACCCTCTCTTTAATTTGTACGTCTTTCTTATCTTTCCTTACCTTAGTTTCCTTCTCTCTACTCAGTAGAGAGTTCTGGATCTCTGAAAATTCTCTTTTCATGTACTATCTCTTGTACCCTATACTTCAGGGTATCAATATTTTCTATAGCTCTAGTCAGGACTTCCTTCACACTCACCGTATTGTTTTTCAGCACATGTTTCTCTATCGCCCTAAGGCTTTGATTCAATTCATCTAGGAGATTCCCTTGGAATTCTACCAGGTATTGCATAGTTCCCCATTTTTCTATTGTGAGGTCAACTGCTGTTTCCTTACTTTCTGCTACAAAATTATTTGATTTCTTTTCCTTCCCTAGTTCCCGCCGGCCCCATGATCCACTTTGCGGCGATATAGGGGGAGTCCTTTGCAGCTTCGATTTTCTAGCAAAGGGATCTTCTACTCTTGTATCTCTATCTGCCAAGGACACCAAGAGATCCGTGTTCTGGACATTGCAGTAATCGGGTGTCGACGGTCGGTGGCCTGCTTGCTCACCAACGATCGTCAGTACTGGGGATCCGACCCCCTTTACCGAAGGGCCCGATCCTAAACGACCTGCCATATTGGCTTTTGAATTCGGGGTGACCTTCCCCAAGCCTACGGCCAGGTTTAGATGAGAAAATTAGAAAATAAGTATGTTGTAGGGTAGAGTAGTAATGAATGGAAGAAGAAAGAATATATGTATAGAAGAGAGGAAAGTGAATGTCTTCCTAGCCCTCGAAACCTAATAGCGTCGGGGCGAAACCACAGGTCTATAGTGACCAAAATAGGATAGTTGAAAGAAGTGGGCACAAGTAAGTGGAAGCAGTGCCGCACTAGGGGCCCTCCTTTGCTCGGGCTTGGGACCGGCAGTGTCGCCATAACATGCAACAGCCACAGGCGGAGTTCTTAGTATTAATAGTATTAGTATTTTTTAGGATGAGTAAAATTCCTTATTGGATACCAGTGAAGCCGGTGATGTCGGACTCCCCTCTGGGTTACCGACTAAAAATCTAACCTCCGTATCTTTAGCCGTATTCTCTCCCACTCGGAAACTGTCGTTTGACAATACTTCACGTAGGAGTGGCTGGTAGCAGATGCTGTACTTCCTCAGTCTTAATTCTTTCTTCATAATACTATGAAGTTTTCTATTTTGTTATGTTCTTGGGGATAATAAATAATTCATTCGGAAAAGCTAAAGCATAAAACGTTTATTGTATTCACAATACATAATAGGTAAGAACGCGCGACAACTTATTAACGGTCACTCGGGAACACGTCGGGGAGAACGTCCGTCCGCTATCATTGACGGCGAGAGACTGAGGCATGCTCGTTGCAGCAAGAGAATGGCAGACTGCGCCAGTGTGTCGCGTGCTACCAACTGTTGAGCGCCAAATCACCACCAGCAAAGAAGGAATAAATTTAGGGTGCATATGCAACATTTCTTCCCCCTTTTACTAATTGTGTGGTTATGTGTCTGTGTGCAATTAAGTAGGTGAGAATCTTGATGGTGGGACTCTAATGCGAAATGATCTTCGTGGGTTCTGAGGAGTGTGCAATACGCGTGGTGCTCGCAGTCTCAGATGTCTCGGGGCTAATGGAGTTGCTGGTGTCGATGGCGTCTCTGGTGTAGCTGGTTTGGCGGGTGCGGCTGGTGTGCCTGGTATTGCTCGGTGCCATGATATCGAAGTCGCCTTAACGTTGGCCCATTATCAACTGTTCTGCTTCGGGTTCGTTTTGCGGTTTATTATCTGGAAAGGATCTGATCTGGTCGATATGTCTTAACCTTTTTGTCTCCAAACTGTATCGAGTAATGAAGATCTCCAAGGCGGTCGACGACAGTGTTTGGAACCCATTTATCCAGGCCAGGATTGCTGGAAAAGAAGTAAACTTGTCCTATTTCCAATGTACGGAAAGTCGAGTCCATTTCGGTCCGTTATTTTTCGCTGACCCTGGTGTAAACATCGCCCGGCCTCACCAGATTGAGCCGTGTGCGAAGTTCTCATCCCAAGAACAGTTGAGCTGGAGTCTGACCAGTGATGGAGTGTGGAGCTTTTCGGAATTGGCGAAGAAACTCTTTCAGGTTAGTTCGCAGGGATCCCTTGGTAGTTTTCATTGCATTAAGTGCGTCCTTCACAGTTTGAACATAACGTTCTGCTTGGCCATTAGTTGATGGGTGATACAGTGCTGTTACCTTGTGATACTTCACACCACTGCTCTTCAGAAATTCTTTGAATTCTTCGGCAGTGAACTGTCTGCCGTTGTCTGAGACGACAGTTACGGGGATTCCCTGGGCAGTGAATAGATCGGCCATCAGGGCAATTGTTGCAGCCGCATTGTTGAAGTTGTAGGCTTAACGTCGAGACACTTGCTGTAGGTATCAACATCAATTAGTAGCATGGTGTCAGCCACGGGACAGTCGGGTAGTCGATGTGTATTCGTCCCCACGGTGCCTTTGGATACTCTCAATGGTGGTCACGAAACTTCGGTGGTGCGTGAGATGCACATGTAGTGCAAGATTTTGCGAGGTTTTCAATGTCCGAGTCGGTGCCTGACCAAAACACGAAGGAACCGATTTCCTTCATTTTTACAATACCCAAGTGAGCTGTGTGTAGATCTTTCAGAATAGCATTTCGTAGAGTTGGTGGGACAACGACTCTGTGCTCGAACATCAAGCAATTAGCGGCGAGCGTTTATTTCACTTCTGGAGCCTTGAAGTCGTGGCGGGCGAGATCTTAACCTGTTTCCAAGAGTTTGACGATCATGCTGAGATGAAGGTCTCGTCTGGTCTCAGGTGCAATGGCTTCTGACCTAACAGGTAGTTGCTGCGTCTGATGAACTGCAAAAAAATCAAAATCATCGAAATCCTCCGCCCCTTCCCTCTGAAGCAGAATTAGTCAAAGTGTGCTAAATAGTCCACATAATTGGCCATGCGACTGATGCACTGGTAAAGACTTTTCTGGATGAAGGATCTGTGTCAGCGGTTTATTGTCGGTGATCAGTGTGAAGTGGCGAGCGTACAGATATTTGAAGAACTTTTGTGCTGCCCATACAATTGCAAGTGCTTCTTTGTCAATTTGAGGGTACCTCTGTTCAGTTGCTGACGTTGTTCGACTGGCATAAGCGATGGGGCTTTCTCGACCGTTCCTGAGTCGGTGTGACAGTACTGCGCCCAGTCCAGTTTTGCTGGCGTCGGTTGCCAATAAGAGTGGCAGTGACGGGTCATACTGCATGAGTACCTGGGGCGAGGTCAGCGCATCCTTAAAGATCCTTATAAGCCCTTTCGCCCGCTGGGGTCCACACAAGGGGGTCATTCAGCAGTATGTCTCGAAGTGGTCGATCTCTGGTTGATAACTCTGGAATGAATGCGCTATAATAGGTTGCTTTCCCCAGAAACAGCTGCAGTTCCTCTGGAGTTGTTGGTTTCGGCGCATCTCCGACGGCTCGGATGTGCGTATCCGATTTATGGATGCCCGTCGCATCGATCTTGTGGCCAAAGGCTTCCAGGACAGGTCCTGCGAATTTGTACTTGGCCCGGTTCAGTTTGAGACCATGTTGGTGAAAACGCTCCAGTGTTGCATTGAGGGCCTCAATGAGTTTTTCGAAATTGGCTGCAAAAACAATAGTGTCATCGTAGAAACGTACATTTTCGAGACCTTGTATGACGGTACACGTAGGCTTGCACACGTAGGCGTACACCTCGCGCCACTAGCTAAAGACATGGGCTCTGCTGTGAAGAACTCTGCACACTTTGTTGAGATCATTCAACAACAAAGGCTCAACAGTGGTGACCTGTTAGTCAGCTTCGACGTGACCTCCCTGTTCACCAAAGTTCCAGTGAATGAGGCCGTGGAAGTGATCCGACAAAAACTACAGGAACGGAGCCAGCCGACTGAATGGGCGGATCTCGCTGCTTTCTGCCTTAACTCCACGTTCTTTCAATACCAAGACCGGTTCTACGCACAAGTGGAAGGAGCGGCGATGGGGTCGCCCCTATCACCCATCACGGCCAATATCTTTATGGAAGCATTCGAGACTGAAGCTCTACGGAACGCCCAATACAAACCGTCTCTCTGGATTCGATATGTAGACGACACTTTCGTAATCTGGCCACACGGACCGGAACTACTTGAGGAATTCTTACTGTACCTGAACAGCATCCACCACAACATCAAGTTCACAATGGAGACTGAAATGGACAACTGCCTACCCTTCTTGGACGTCCTCGTCAGCAAACGCGAAGATGGCACCTTGGGACACACTGTCTACCGTAAACCAACCCACACGGACAGATACCTCCACGCGGAGTCGCATCACCATCCGGCTACTAAAATAGGCGTGTTGAAGACTTTGTTCACCAGAGCCCTGAAGGTGTGTGACGAGCGCTCTCTCCCTGAGGAACTCGGGAAGCTTGAACACACATTTAGAGCCAACGGCTACTCCCGTTCTGCTATCAAGCGAGCGCTCGCCTGTGTCACGAGCCATTCTAAAGGGCACGGAGTTTCCGAAGTTCGTAACGATGATGGCCTCCACTCCAATCCGGAGACAGAGCAGACGACCAATACTCGTTTAGCCGTGCTTCCGTACGTCCGCAGCGTCACGGATCGTGTAGGGAAACTGCTACGTAAGAACAACATCCGGACAGTTTTCACGGCTCCCGACAAACTACACAAGACCCTGGTACGCATGAAAGATGCTTTACCACCTCTCCAGGCGGCTGGCGTTTACGAAATTCCCTGCAGCTGTGGCAGAACGTATGTCGGTGAGACCGGGCGTGCAGTGTCTGAACGACTTAGGGAACACATTAGTTATTACAATAAAAACCAAACTCACCGTTCGGCCATAGCACTCCACTCCGAGGACACGGGACATGCTATTGAATTCGATAAGACCCGGCTCCTACACAGGGAAAACCGATATTGGCCTAGACGTGTAAAAGAGGCAATAGAAATTAGTAGACGGCCGCACAACATCAACGCAGATGCAGGCCTTAATCTAAACCACGCCTGGAAGTATATTCTTCCACCGATTCCTGACGGCGCGGGGGCTCTTCGCCTCCGTCCGATCTCTAGGACGGCGGGTGCGAGGCCCGGGTTGGCCCAGACCGCGAGCCAATCAGAGGGACCTCTCCGCCAATCACGGCGCTCTTGCGTTACCCGACCCCTAAGCTGATCAAGATATAACACCGGAGACGGAGCTTCACTGTGTCACTACCCTGAAGAAGCCTGCGACATGACAGGCGAAACGTCGGACTATCTGCCAACGACGCGGCGTCACCCGGACAGCCTAGAAGTAACTTGTATGACGGTGTCCATACGCCACTGCCAGATAGCAGGGACGTCTCGAACTCGAGCAAAGATGGGCGAGGCAACCGGCTTCAGGTGCATCTTTGCTTGTGGGCCTGATAACATTCCTGGAAACGATCGATGGTGGCGTCGAGTTCCTTTTTCTGGTCCTGCAGTAGGAATGGCTCGGCGGAGAGGTTGTGGATTGATTCTGGTTTGGCAAAGATGCGTTCAAAATTTATCTCCCGCACAAACTCAGAAATTCTCTACCAAGTAGCGTTTCAAATTCAGCGTCGACGACATTGAGGTTAAGGTTCCTGGATGTGGTCCCGATGGTGGCGGTGACTAACGTCTTAGCGATGCAGTTGATGCGGTGGCCGGTGTAACTGGCGAAGAGGCAATCAGTTTTTTGCAGTATAAAGTTTGGTTTAATTAGACAACTTCGATTTGCTCTTGAACGAACAGGGGGCGCCGGTGTAGAGTTCCATCTTAATGGTGGTTCCCTCTATACTGACATCCAGGTGTGTGGTTGTATACTGACATGATGACCAGGTGTGTGGTTGTTTTACTGAAGATTCAAATGGCTTCTGGCAATACGGCATGTATTCAAGATTACTGACTTTTGTATATTGTATACATTTATGGGATCCAAGTGAAGACACCCCAGTTACCGAAGTGTAATTTTCGGGATCACTCCTGTAGCTGATATTATTATAGGCACTGTTGTCACTTAACTGAAGTTCCACTGAGTTGCGACTTCATGGGCGAGATCGGTATACTTCTGGATCTTCTCTTGATATTTTCCCGATATGTTGTAGGTATTGGATATTGATATATCGATAAGGAAAACCTGCTGATGGTTTCGATTAATGTACGTTATATCGGGTATATTGCCGCAGACGTGTCTGTCAGTGATAATGGACCGATCTCAGTAGAGTGTGTACTCACTACTTTCAAGCACGTTCTGAGGCACATATTTATAATATGGCACGGAAATAGCGAGTAAGCCCGTTTTCAATGCCAATAATTGGTGAACTTGCTTCGCCACTTTATCATGCCTCTTTTTGTATTCCAACTGTGCGTGGCTGCTACATCCACTTGTTGCGTGTTGGATAGTTTCGCTTGCAGACTCACAACTTCTACACGAGTCGGAATGGATGGTAGAATCTCTCAGTATGTGTTTTCTGTAGTTCAATGTTGGCACCACTGGATAGCTATCATGAAGGCGTCTGTCTCCGGAAAGAGATCCCAGAGCTGGAGCCATGCGTGCGACGCAGAGATGTCGACTTCGGGTTTACTCAGCTCATGGGGGTATCTTCCATGCAGTGCCTTCGCTTTCCATAAGGTTATCTTCTCTTCCGTTTCAGTGATTGGCTGAACAGGCGTATCAAGCTTTTTTAAGTTCAGAGGACTATAGTTATTATCAACTGCGCTCACTGCTTGCTGAACTCTCCCACAATGTTCCAGGAAGTATCTTCTGAGTGATGCAATTTGAGAGCTGTGCATATTTATGAGATTTACAACACCTCGCCCTCCTTGCGATCTTGGAAGGGTGATACGCTCAGTACTCGAATGAGGATGATGTTTTCGGTGTTGAGTCATAGCGGTTCGAATTGTCTTCTGAAAGGTGTCGAGTATTGTTCCATTTAATAACGCCAAAGGAGTATGTCAGCACTGGAATAACAAATGAATTGATGGTCTGCAAAAGGTTTCTAGCAATGAGTTGAGTTTTTAAGAGTCCATGCATTCGTTTACACATTTTAGTTATTATGTTCTTAGTAACAATGTGTTTGATTCAGAGTGACTGTTGGAAATCCAAGAATTTGTAAGTTTCATGGGGTTCCATGAAAGTATCTTTGGTTCATTATCATTTTCCAAATTTATAACTTGCACATGACCCCGAATGATATTCACTCACCTGCGCTTATCCAAACCGAATTTCATCTTGATGTCGTCAGTGAACTTCTCCGTCACGTTTATTAGTTGCCGCATATGTCTCACTGTCTGCATAGAGCTTCAGGTAATCCATGTAAAGGAGATGTGAGACACGAAGAACAGCTGAGTTCCCTTTTTTAAGAGCGATGCCATAATTATATGAATTTAGTAGAGTAGACCTAAGCAGAACAATACAGGGCTTAAAGAGTCGCCCTGGAAAATCCCTCGGCGGATGTGTATAGTATCTGTGTGGACGGATTGTTTTCCATTAGAGAGGTATAGTTTTGTATTTCATCGACTCATCGCGGTCGTCTGGGAGTTTTGAATAAACAGGTGGACCTTGTATATATACAAATACTGAAGGAGTCAAAAATGGGGCACGGTGTAGAATGCTTTAGCATAATCTATGTAGCATGCGTACAAGTTTCTTTGTGTAACACAAGAAGTTTGTAAAACGTTTGAAAGCAGGTCATAGGCCTGTACTTCGAGGGGTCTTTACTGTCACCCTCCTTTGGTAACAAGAACGTTCTATCTTCAGTGAGGAAGTAAGGCAGATTTTCTGGGTTGTGAAGAAAATATTGAATTATATTAACTATATGATGGTGAGTGCTGGTAAATGTTTTGAGCCAATAATTGTGCAGGCCATCACTGCCTGGTGCCTTCCAGTTATGTGCTTTGTTCAAAGCTGCTTGGACAATTTCCACGATAAATTGGTTCACCCATTAGAGGGATATATCGGTGTCTGTCATATTCCATTTCAATTCACGTCATATATGGTTTGTGGGACACAGCAGATGACCAGATAGGCTTCCAAAAGTCCTCTATCTGTGCCTTTCAGGGATTTCCTCTTCACTGCAGTTTAGTAAGTCAATACAAACTACATCTTTTCAGGTATTCAGGGTGCCAAGAGCTCTTACTTCAACGTCTATAATACCTATTTTGTTCAATTCTAGTAGCTTTTTTGCTTTGATTGTCATTGAATGTTCCAGATGGAGTTTTTTGTATGTCTTTTACGGCAGATCCAGCACAGGTGCTAATACTCTTCTCTATTAGAAATGGGCTCACTTTATCGAAATTTCATTCTGTTCTTTTAACTCTAAGGTACCTTAGTACGCTGCGGTGTTCTTGAACAAGTCATCATAGTTTATTATTCTTCCAATTTTCATTCTTTTTGTATTGAACTCGGGGCTTTTTTCTGGACGAGGGTTCTTAAGGAATCCCTCAACCACAGGATCGCAAACTTTCATACGAATCCCGCGAAGCTTGCTATCACTCGTAGCAGTATCTGCCAGCGGTGCCGAGTGATCCGCACCCCTGGCATTGCAGTCGCTGGGTGACGACGCGGGGTGGCCTGCTTGCGCACGACCGACCGCCGGTACTGGGGCTCCGATCCCCTGCACCGTAACTGTCGATCCTGACAGATCCTCCATCTTGGGTTTTTTCTGTGGGGTCACCTTCCCCAAAATATTAAAATGAGATTCCCCATAATGTTAATGGGAATTAGTTTTATCGTTTTCTCTGCTGGTAGGATTCTTAAATATCCAGCCAGGAAAACGTCTGAATTGGGCAACCTTTCAAAATAACATGATCTAGACGCCCTTTCCTGTAGAGCAAGAGTGGTGATGACAGAAGATCTAATTGTAATAAAACTCACTTATCTACACACGCGCACACCCACACAATTACATAAGAACAACAGGCAAAGAAAGTTTTGTCGTATTACCCTGTCTGATCTCAAAGCAAAGTCCATCCTCAAAATGTGGATACATTACGAAATAATAAGCCATGCACACATAATTATAAACCATGCACTCGCAGAAGACTGATTTGCTTCTGAATTTATTTATTTTATTTTGACAGCCCTATTGCTCGACTTCTGTCTGTAATTGCCATTCTGGCAAAAAACAGTCGTTTGAAATGTTTGCAGCATCCTGCCCGGCTTCAAGAAGGTAGTCGCGCAAACTAGTTTGTATGTGCATTGATATTTATAAAAAAATGATGTACCAAATTGCATTAACAGTATCATAGGTACTGAATTCGTTCTTTTTTACTCTTCATTCGTATTGTCGACATAACTCACTCAGAAATTCCACATGTTTTTTTATATACTGCATTCAGGCATCAACAAATAAATGATGTATGAGTATTTACTTAGAGTAATTGCTGTTTTTTATTAATATAACCCATTATGTTCTACCGTTTCATTCAGCGATAAACGAGTGTGTTGTCATGGAGACGGGATTTAAAATGATGCTAATTTGTTGGCAATTGCTTCAATGTAGCTGACGGTAATGTTGATAAGCGGACCCATCTCACCGCAAAATTTATGAATCGAAGAAATGGATGTAGAACTAATTGGTAATTTATAATTGGTAGTGTAATATACCCGAAAAATGGCTAATCCTACTCCTAACAGTGGCGAACGAATTGAAGAAATTACACGGAACGAAAGGCAGATACCGCGGTACAGTCTGCGAAGGATGATAATAGGTAGGTCATTGATAGTTCGCAACATTTGGCGCAGCGTAACATTCGTGACCTTTTTGAAACTCTACTCATGCGCAGAAAAGTCCGTTTCATTTAATATTTACTAACGTCGATAGAGTATGCGATGATTGTAAAGAACGGTCAGAATTTACGTCGTAATATGAATCCTGTTCACTGAACTTCGGTAACATGGTGTATATGTTGGAAAATACGGTATATTGCAGAGTGCAGACATTTTGAAAAGAGCGTGGGGAAATAGAAAGACATCTAGTTTTTTCAAATGAAATTGATGTTTTTCAATGAATGGTGAACACAACGATAGATCTGATTTTAAAAACTAATAACACTGGTCAACAGCCAAAGTGTTTCTGGCATGAAGTAAACGATTAATTTAGTGCTCTGAATGACTTTATTGACTGTTATTGGTCTGGATGACAAACGTTATTGTTTTCAAAATACTTGCGAATAATCTTTTAGCCTCTTCAAACGGAAATTTCCCTTGAGCATCCATTTTAAACATTCACCCCACCTAAACCATATATAGTAACTCAAAGTGTGTTGATTCAACGTGAGAGAGGTTTAGAACTTTTGAAGAATAAAAGAGAACTTATAGTTTTCCAACTCCATCAGCGATAATAACCGAAAATGTAAATGGTGTCCTAGTTTACCAACTTCATCGCCGAAAATGTTAATGGTATTCGCGTAAGATAGGGACGGCGAAGAGCCTTTGAAACTGAATATTGATCTAAATCATGTTGAGTTCAATAAAAAGCATGACTAATGGAATCTATGAATATACGTAACTCAACTGAAGAATTGAAGTAGTTTTTAGTATGTTATCAATCTCAAAGCCGTTTTGATTAACGAGTGGTTTGGCCTATTGATATAGCAATATAAAAAAGAACTCGTGTCTTCTAAATCGTATGAAATACAATTCATTTATTAAAATTAGTGATTAAATATTGATAGTGATGTGATGTGACATATAGTGATCAAAGATATTTATCATCCTTCTTGAAATTCAAGGAGGATATACAAAATACTTTTCACAAAATTTGAATAGCATTGGATAAAGAAAGTTAAGTAAAAAAAACCTTTAAGGGGAGCAGGAATGACATATCTCGCCAATGTTAATGTAAGGAATATTTTATCAGACACTATTTAATTTACAGACTTGAAATTTTATGTGAGTGTAGATTTATTATTTATATGTATTTTAACGAAGCTGTTTTAAAAATTATTTCTAGTTTTTTAAATGTAAATTTTTCTCTTGTGTCTTTGATGTTAAAAATACTTATATATAAGAATCTTGTCTAAAGTATTCAACGTTAGATAAATCCGCTCCGTTAAAGTGTATAAACTAATGTGCTACAAGCTCCGTGAAAATTTGAGTATCCTTCTATTAATAGATTTTTAGAGAATATACCCTAAAGATGAACATTTAAACTTACGGAAATGGCTCTTTTACGTTAATGTTTTCATTATAGTCTTGGTCCATATGCTGAGCAAACAAACACGCTGCTATTTTGACGCTATTCCACCCTCGATTGTTACCATAAATAGTGTGATCAACACTAGAAAGCAGAGTATTAACGATTTCTCACAACGAAAGCAGAAAGAAATGATTAATCAACACACACTGTTTCAAATCGGCAACGTCCACTTCCATGCCACGTAAAGGTCAAAATTTTTGAAACAATACTTAGAGATGACATTAATATGAAACCTGGCTTATTTAACTCAGAAAACTATAAATTAATTAATGATTCAAAGCAGCAAAAAATGATAATTTCATAATTTTAGCACATCCTCGCTCACCTTAAATATTTACTGATAAGGAGTTTTACGAACTCGTATCAGAATAATATTCAAGGGAATCGCTCAGAAAAGTGAATTTCAATTTTCTGGAAAATTCTCACAGCAACCAGAAAATTGTAAAAAAAAATATGGTAACCACTTATCAAGTAAGATGCAACATATTTTAAAAACTCACTTTCTTCACTCCAATTTGTACTCTTTTTGTGGAAAGTTTCTAATCAACAAGGAGAGGGTGACTAATTCGGTGTTGTAAAAATCATACTATGAGAGAATAGTACAGAGAATATGCAGTAGCGTAACGAAATGAGTGCGGGCCCACCCGCGGAACGTTTATCCGAGCTTCTTTATGAAACTGAATAGTAAACACTAAGAGGTTACGTCACTAAGAATGTGGAAAGCATCTGCCATGCTATCTGAATATTGCTGTATGGTACTCGGGGAACCACTGATTCATTACAAACAAAAAGTCAAGAGAAATCATCTCTTGATTGGATACGAGGATCTACTACATAATGCTATCAGGCTATAGGAAAAATACTTGAAAATTATTTCACTCTGGCAAGAAAGCCAGCCCAAATCATTTTGTGATCATTTTCGAATGAAGCACCACAAAATACACTAAATGCCAGTAATTTTATTTTTTTGTAACAGAAAAACGTTTGTATCTGTTGCCCTGTGTAATTGATAGTGTGATATAAGGTGATAGTAGAAATAAATTGCATGAATCAATTATGACGAATAACATTTTCCCATTTCCTTAAGGTATTCTTTTCAATGAAATTGCAGTTATAAGTGCGAATAAATTGCCAACAATTCAGTACTTATGACTTTTCGCGGTCATATGTTAGAATCGAGTAGTATTCCTATTAAAAGAATACGAGTACATGAAAGGTTTGCAAGCAAACCATGACAACGCGCATAGAAACTTTCAAGGCAAGTGCACACATTGGTTTACGAAGAGCTTTAAGTATTTTATAAAACTGACAACAATCAGGGCAACAAATTGATACTTTGTGTCTTGCCACGAGATGAAAGTAAATGTTCTTGACTAAATCACATTCGCTGATTGCGAAAATTAAATCCGAAATATCCCATCACGTACTAATTATTCTGGAAACGAGTAATTTGGAATCGACTGAATAACAATACAGGAGGAATCAGTAGTATATTCATCTACAGATCATGTAACAAAAATTATTTGTATTACAAAAAGTGTTTGTATTAAATTATTTGTTTAATTGTTATTATTACAGAACATAAAATGAAAAGACTACGAGAAAGTGAATAAAACTTGAAACGTTTCCTGGAAACGTTCCATTTGTGTGTAAATGGTGATACATATTGTAGGAGTGTCCAGCTGTAATCCGCCAAAAGGTTAGGTGACCCTTTTCCCTCATATCGTCTTTCCATGGCAGCGATATCTTGGTGAAATCGCTCACCTTGTCCGTCACTTACATCTCCAAGATTAGGTGGAAAGAAATCCATATGAGAATGAAGGACATGTAATTCCAGACACATGTTGCACGCTATTGACTTATAACAGTCCAGCATGTTCCGGCAGTTCCCTTTATTTCTCAGACATTACATTTCCCAAGACATTGTTGCATAGTACATCTTGAATACGCAAGTCACGCGTCTGAGGCCTAGTGAAAATTCCTTAATTTGTTCAGTAATTGCAGAAAATGTAGGTAGTAATAACTGAAAATACTGGCCCTCTTTGTTCATTGGTTTTGTAAAATTCTTCATAAAACCTAATTTCAGATGGAGTGGTGGTAACAGCACACTGACTTTGTCAACGGGATTCATACGACACATTTTTTTCATCAGGAATGAATATTTCTCTCAAAGACTTCTCTTGGAATACATAATGTTCTTTGCTTGCTCTACTATCTCAGTTGCACAAGAAAGCAACAGTTCTGTGGGGACCAACACTTACCCTCCTCTGTCTTTTGTCTAAAATACAATTCGTACGCCTTTTTGGCGATCGGAGAAGTGGGATGTCTTTGCGACTTAATCGTAAACTGGCTACACGCATAACAGAAAATATTTGGTAAATTAACAGACTTCCTAGACATCGTAGAGTATAAGAAATACTAGATTATGCACAAACAATACTCTTCACGTTAGCGTATTTACACATTTCAAGAGAAGATACTATGTAAATTCATTATCAATTGATTAATTCAAGTGCAAATCCCCTTTACCTACCCCAAGTGCGTATCTTCTCCTCCCCTCTCTTCTCCCAACACTAGGCAATACTATTCCTAAAATACAGATTGTGATTTGCGCTGCACCAGCATAATTAACGCAACCGAGCACACATAAAATTGCGTTCCCAGAAGAAAGTTTAGGTGATAGCGAAAAATGGTTTTCACTATTGTCATCAGGGCACTGAACCACATATCAATCACATATTTTTGGTCTGCGGCAAATTTCATTGTCGCACTGTGTTATGAGCCATAAACTGAACTATTTGAGTATCACACTACACGGACAACTTTTGGCAGGAACAAACCATCATAGTATCACCAGAGCGTATTGACCAGTCTTCTGCAGCTACAAGCTATAGTATCTCTAAAATTACAAAATCCGAGGGTTACCATAATTTACTCCCAAACTTAAAATAATTATGAATAAGTGAATTTGTTAATTATTATAATTGAAGCTACCTAAAAACGTACCTCAACATATCATTGAAAAAATATTATGTAGATTGGGAGAATAGCTGCCCTCCCCGACTGCACCTCTCCCTGTAAGTAAAAATCTCTGGTTACGTACATCAGAAATTGATACCTACTGGAGATATTAAACCTATGATGTCGAATGTCGTTTTCGAGTTCAACACAATTTTATAAC
Organism: Gryllus longicercus; assembly: GCA_038098605.1. Lineage (NCBI taxonomy): Eukaryota > Metazoa > Arthropoda > Insecta > Orthoptera > Gryllidae > Gryllus > Gryllus longicercus. Next base: position 1,993,657 of record JAZDUA010000116.1, on the reverse strand, counting down.
CACCGCATTTTGACACCAAGGTGTCCGCCACGGGAGTAGTACTGTAAAAGGAACGTCACTTCAACTTATTACTACCCTTAGAAACGCGTATATATTCATGTCGCCATAAAATTTAATTGGCAAGAAGGCAGCTATTCTATCGATTAGCCCAGTATTGAATGAACAAAGCACGAAATATTTACCATTATTGCTCCGGGTGTATCACTCTAAGAACAATAGCGGCTTGCTTTAGAGACAATTTTGAGGGGGCGGCGGACACAAACTCATTGAAAGGGAAGTGAAGGGGTTGTGGAAAAGGAGCCGGAGTCTATGGATAAATTTAATATTGGAGAAAACAAACGTTTTTGAAATTTGAATCGCAATGCAAGACATTAAATATATTTTAAATAGAAATGTAATATATATACAATATATATATATATATATATATATATATATATATATATATATATATATATAAATTTATAGTTAATTGTAAGACTTCAGAGATAAATTTATAGAGATTTTAAGACTAACACCTACTTATGGAATAAGTTTGGGAATAACGGAATAGGAGAATCGGAGGAAATTATTTGAAGACTGAGTTCGAAAACTTGTCGGTGCTCTGGACATCCTGCAAGAAAACATTTACCAAGTATAACCGATCGGGGGCTGTGTCCGCAGACTGCCGTCATTGGCAAGTCCCATGTCGCAGTTTTCACAACTTCAAAGGATTCTGCTTTCGGTAACACCATATTTGGCTACACTGTAATATGTTAGGGTTCTCGAACGTCCAGGGAAAATACATCATGCAATTCCGGGCTTTTTAAATTCTGAAATCTGAAGTAAAGCAGTAACGCGGCGTACTACTACTTTAACATCAAATACTATACATAAGGAAAGATGTATTATACTTGGGTTTTTATTTCTTGGCGCGTGAGAACCTATCTTCACACCACCTGTTCTCGATGCGGTCGCGATATTGCGACATTTAGCGGCACCACTGAGAAAGACGCGATATGCTGTGACATATTTCATCGTGAAAACTCTCCTTCACGCGCCAAGAAATAAAAAAAAAAACAAGTATATTTGGGAGGACAGTGTCCCTTCAAGTTCCCTGCCGCAGTCGCCACTGCTGTAGAGGTCTTCGGCTCCTTTTTTTTGATTCGCGGTCATTAAATACAGGAAGACGACGATAAAACGTCGTGTTTTACCTTGGTTTTTATTTGAGAGACGCAGCCGCCGTCTACGTTGCCCAAATGGTGGCATCCGTGCGCAGTGGTGGAAGCGCGCAGGGGGCCTCCGCTGGGCAGGCGGCCGACGCGCGTGACCTGCCCGCGATGCAACCAGTCCGTCGTCACGCAAGTGGTGCTCCTACCCGACTTACGCACGCACTGTTGTGCGATCTGCCTCTGCTGCTGCCTGTGAGTGCTTACATTATCGTGTGACAACAAACTGCGTGTTCATACGGACAATGCATCCTATCATTAGGCCGTAAGAGTTGGACTCTTCGTGTGGACAGTATTCTAGTTCCTTGACAGTTTCGAAATTTAAACGATTGTCTTTTTTATTTTCACCACGTATACGAACAAGCCCCACCTCGCGGGTTCGAAGGAATTTTGAATCATCCTAAAGAACCGATTCCATTAGATCTGCGACCTTTACAAGTCTACACTTTGTTCGACATTTCAAGTTTCCCTCTTACAGAGAGTTCATCACAGGTTTCACTAAAAGTATTGAGAAAGTTCTCGATGTACACTACTTGATCAAAGTATCCGGACACGTGGCTGAAAATGACTTACTAGTTCGTGACGCCCTCCATCGGTAATGCTGGAATTCAATAGGGTGTTGGCCATCTGAACATTGATGACAGCTTCCACTCTCGCTGGCATACTTTCAATCAGGTGCGGGCAGGTTTCTTGGAGAATGGCAGTTCATTCTTCACGGAGTGCTGCTCTGAGGAGAGGTATCGATGTAGGTCGGTGAGGCCTGGCAGGAAGTCGGCGTTCCAAAATATCCCGAAGGTTTTCGATAGGATGCAAGTCAGGACTCTGTGCAGGCCAGTCCATTACATGAATGTTATTGTCGTGTAACCACTCCGCCAGTATGGCAGGCCGTGCTGTATGAACAGGTGCTCGATCGTGTTGAAAGATGAAATCGCTATCCCCGAATTGCTCTTGAACAGTGGAAACAAGGTGTTTCAAACATCAACGTAGGCCTGTGCCGTGATAGTGCCACCCAAAACAAGGGATGCAAGCCCCATTATGAAAAATACGACCACACCGTAAGACCATTTTGGACGTATCCGGATACTTTTGATCACATAGTGTATATCTATAAGACTCTATTCCGGACAACGTTCAAATTGCAACAAGTCGTTACAGATACTGGACGTAAAATAATCGTGCAAAAAATATCGTAGAAATAATATTTTGAAGTAGACTTATTTCCTTAAGCTAACCACAACTTCAGTAGTGCAGAGTGACAAATAGGTGCTCTCTATGTCACTGTTTTGGTCAGAACTTTTGTTTTCTTCTCCTTCTTCATTCATAATGCATGCGATATCTCTATATCAGTTAATTAGTTTGCGCGCGGGAATCTAATTCTACATTCCCTAAAAACAATTGGATCACAAGACCAAATTGTGCACATCGACAGTAACTTATTTCCAATTCGAGCACTATAGTCCGATTTAAACAGTGATACTTCAAGGTCACGACCTGGACGGAGAGGGAGACACTGCCATCCAAACAGGACTTTCTTTACGACGTACATGTTTTATACTGGAATTTCCGATTGGATGACATTGTGCCCTCCCCTCTCCGACCAGCTCGTGACCTTGAAGTGTCACTCTGTTTACATGGGAGTATAATACCAGAGCTAAGGGATTATCCAGCTAGTAGCCAGATTCCTTCCCACCCCTCCTCTCATCTGCCCACCCTGGTATGTTCTGCTCACTCGCTTGCTGCAAAATGACTAATTCTTACACATAGTTTCCAATTTTCATCATATCAACACTAAATGCCACAAAATGGCTACCAAAACAGTATAACTAGATAGCGGATTGATACGCACATAAAGTGAAAATTAATAATCAATAAATTACTTCAAATGTAACAACTTAAATTACTTTGTTCGCTCCAAACTCATGCGATAGTGTAGTAATCAGATATTCTATTTTCAATATAGATTTTCGAGGAATTCTCTCTGGCAGCACGTGCAGGAAATTTGAAAAGTTTCGATTCTTCAATTTTTTAAATTAAATGCTTGGGGAAATTAATGCTAGCAGAAATGGGAGGTTTTCACATAACACCCCAGAATTGCTGTTGCTATGATTTATTGCTAGAAATATTTGTTTCTTTACAATTACCTTTGCTGATTTTCTCACTTTGCCGCCGTTTTCATGTGCTGCTTAATTAGGAATTTCTTGCCAAACACATTTTCCTTACCGTATTTACATTGTCTTGTGTTTGTTACATGATTGACATAAAATAATTTTTCGTAGTGGCCGGAGTCGATACAGTGGTGTTTGCTTAAATCCACTTCATTAGCAAAACACTTGTGCAAAGTGTATTCTTCGCCGCCATGGTGAGACCGCAGGTACCGCTGAAATACATTAAACCCAACATTTTCTATACAATCAATTCAATCGGCGATTATTTATTCGTAATTTTATTTCCTCTTCACCAAGGCTACTTTCTTTGTCGTCCTTCGCTGCGCACCCGGTCTTCCCGATGTCACACACGTAACGCATTGTTCTTCTCCAGATACAACTACTATCAGCTTTTACAACACCATTAACTGAGTTGATAGTTTGTTGACATTCAACGACTCCATTTCTTAAAGATACTACACTGCCCAGCTCTTTACGTTGTCAGTAGTACTCTCACGATCGACCTACACTCCCAACAAACTGATTAGTTTTCGATGCCCATCATTCTCCTTTTCAAACAAATTGATCGGGTTTTTAAAAGTAATGAATTCAATTGGGCATAAAATAATCTTACTTTCTCTCCAGCAAGATTATTTGGTTGGGTTAGTTCCTTCGTTGTGCACCCAAACTTACCAGCATCATAAACGGATCCCGACACGACTGTTCTCGAGATACGACAACTATCAGCTTTTACAACACCATTAACTGAGTTGATAGTTTACTAACATTCCAGGACTCTTTATCTATCTATTTAGCTATTTTTTTACAGCCTTGACCGTTTTCCGCATCCCAATTTCCATGTCTCTTTATCCCATAGATCGTTTTCCTCCATTTCCCTTTTTTCCCATGGCTTCAGTTATTGCCATGTTCCATGTTCTTCTCGGTCTTCCCCTGTATCTTCTTCGATTTGGTATCCACTCCCAAACTTTTTGAGGAAGTCTATCCGATTTCAACCTTCTCATATGTCAATACCATTTTAGTTGTTTCATTTCGATCGTCTCGTTCAAGGTTGTTTGCACTTTCATTTTATTTCTTATTTCATCATTTCTTATTTTTTTCTAACAGAGGAAGTTTGCACATCTTCGCCAGAACATCATTTCTGTTTATTGACATTTGTCTTTCAATTTTTTTGATAGTGTCCAGACTTCTGCCCCATAGGGTGTGGTACTCTCTACGAAGGAGCTATATATGCGTCTCTTTGTCTTCATTGAAATAATTGAGTTCCATAGCACTGGATTAAACTGTCTTGCGGCTATTTTTTCTCTTATATTTTTATTTTTCACATCCTGTTCGTCTCTACCATCTGCTGCGAGTGTGACTCCCAAATACTTATATTGTGTTTTAGCTTTAATTATTCCTATACAAATCATGGGGCATACCTCCCACCACCATGTATTCAGTTTTTTGTAAATTTATTTCCATACCCCATTTACCATACTCTTCTACTAATTTTCTGAACATATGTTACATCACCTTCATCTTCAGCCATTATCACCTGGTCGTCTGCAAATAGTAGACTAAACAATGTTTTATCACCTATTTTCAAACCCAGGACTATTTATTTTTTAAATTACTGCCTCTGCCCAGGGCTCAGATTGTGTCGTGCTTCCCTCACGAGCGTTTGAAGAAACTTGCTTTCTTTTGCAATCAGCAGATCAGAAAAAGCGACACATATTCAAAGGTTATTCGAATTTAAATGTGGATCAACTTACACTAGTCACTGAAATATTCACCCATTGTCAAAATATGCAATAAAAAACTTCTTACATTCCTTTCTTCTAATCCGAAACCTATTTTCTTACACGAAGCATATCGTTTGAGGATTAAAATATGCAAATACGGGTACCATAAAATACTTCCTGTGTTCATCACATGCACAACTTAACCGTTCTTCCGGAAAATTTTGCAGGCAAACACAGAAACATTTTATGAAATTTCAGAATTACAAAGATTGTTAACTCATCGTATTCTTGATGAATTTGTAATCTCTTGAACTGTTATTGCAAGATGTTAGGCAAATTAATTGTTTTATTAAAAATTATTAAACATATATCTTTGAAGGTTTTTTCGTTGTGTGGAAGTATCATACGTCATAAACTAACATTGAAAATTGTTTGGTGAAAGTAACGTATTATGGAACTTTGTAGTTTTAAGAAGATGCAATGAAATTTCGCTTCGACTTTCGATTATCCCGATTTTAGTTCGGCAGAAACTTGCTTCCGTTTTGTCAATGTATTTCATATTGCGCTGCTATACAGGCTGAGAAAAAAATCGAGAAATTACAACAACAATTTCTATGGCAATATCTACTTCTGAACCCAAATGGAAATAATTTTTGCTACTATTGTAAGGGACATGCAGGAGTATTTTTTCTTTACTTGAAATTCATTGTGTATAAAGGACGCTTCTGCCCCGAAGGCGACATCGAAACAAGGACCTAGGGATTGGAAGTCGCCTGAGAAGCAAAAACGTCTAGTAACGCCCGTGGTGCAGACACAAATTTATGGTTTACTAGTTCGTTGCTGAATCAAACGAGAATTCGAATCAACTTCAAATTTATCTTGCATCAAACGTGAAAAAATGAAACGCATTACAATAGGCAGTTGTTAATTTGGTACCAATTTGTCGTAGTTAGGTTTGTTCATACAAACTGGATTCAGTAAAATCTCTATAAGTACGTGAAAAGGAGTACGATATTCTTGAGGTGGATGAAGGGACAACTAAGGGCTTGTTAAAACGGCACGATAAATGGAAGAGTGCGTAGATTGCCGAAAGCTTTCTAGAATATTCAAATACAACGAAACAACATTTGGAGGATGTTTGCTGGTTTGCCTTCTCTACCATTTCTAGTACGACTCATGGCACGCATTTAGCGTGTCTTAAAAAAAATGTAATATTTGTACGTAACAGTGAAGTAAGAGTGTCAGATGAAAACGTTTAATTCACGGAAACCTTCCAAAATTGCAATTTTCGTGCTAAAAGAAAATCATATATATATATATATATATATATATATATATATATATATATATATATATATAAAATGCATTTATTTTTACTTTATGAACTAATACTACATTCTTACGTATTAAAGTATGGTAGTGTTATGCTACAGCTGAAAGTAGCCTGACATAATAAAAGTGGATAACTCTTGTTCATATATGTAGTAAATTACTTTTCTAACACGTTGTATACATTCGCTCTCAAAATTGACTGTTCTCTATGTAAGAAACTACAAAATGGCATAGAAAAAATATTTATCGCAGAATTTTGAGGTACGAAATTAGTATGCAGGCATTAATGTGTATGTAGGCATTAATACAAACTTTCTTCACTCATACAATACAAAAATATCTTGAAATAACTGAATAAATAATAAATAAAACATTTCCTAATGCATATGCAATTCACCACAAAAATGAACCAATTTATCTTCCAGAAAAACGAAAAATAATAAGTCAAAATTTTGTGGAACGGCCTTTAGCACAAATAAACTCCACCCTTGCGGGCTTTGATCTTAACAAGCTTTCTTGTAAATTCAGGCTCGATTTTCTTCCATTCTTCAAGGAAACATTTCAACTGGTACGTTTAGCACGCTTGTGATGGAGTGCGTTCATTTCTGTGCAACGCTTATTTGTAATGTCACTCAAAATATTTTATTTTACACCTAATAACACCTAATTTTCGGCTTTTAAATTGCACTAGTCCTTCCAGGAAACCTCAAATATTGAAATTACATATTTTATTTCCAGAAATATTCATATGAGAAGAATTATGGTATCACTGAAGGTGTTCAGTAAAGGTGTACGTTCAATTTTGAGAGCCACTGTAGTCAAATACACTGAAGTCAAGTTTTGTGTGCCCTTGTTAAGGAAAATAGCTTGACGTGAAAACGTCTGTGTCTCTGAGTCGGTGTCTGTATATATGCCTGTGCCTATTTGTGTGTGTTTTACTGTGTTCGTCCGTCTAGCGACTGTAGTAAACACTATCGCACAGTATTAAGATGATTTTTTCCAAAATTCATATCCTCCGATCCATGTGGTCGAACTCGACGCCCTGTAAATTTTAAACGGTTATTTTGATTTTGGGGTTATTGTTTAAAGCCGTAACATTCTCAAAATTTTCTCAAAAATGGCTCCAAATTTTTGGATTAAATTTATTTTCTCAGAAAGTGGAAAGGAGGCTTAAAAATGGCGCAGGTATTATTTTCATTGAATTTCGTAATTTTCGCAGATATCAAACGTTACAAATAATGACTGAAAGTGGGCTGATGAAGAATCACTAGTTTACTAGCCTTATGTCATCTAGTTATTTTATTTTCATGTATCTTCAGTTTAATAAATATATTTCATAAAAAAATGTATTTTATTTGTTGTGGTTAGTAGCGGCGCGAGCATAAAGTATTCAAAAGACCCACGTGGGTAAAATGAATTTAAAAGGCATACAAGAGTATTAAGTATACGTGTTACATTTCAAGTCCAAAAAACACGTAGTAATGAACTAGTAAACCACAATATAAAATATGAATAAATTTTTATATAGTACTAGCAGAACGCGGCAGACATTGTTCTGTTCTCTCTCTCTTTCTCCCTCTTATTTCCTTCTCACTTTCTCTCTATCCCCCTCTCTTTTTCTCCCACATTCTCTTTCCTGCAAATTTTTCCTCTTTCTATTCTTTCTCGATTTTCTCCTCACTTCCCCTCTCTCTTTTCCCTCTCTTCTTCCTTCTCTCTCTCCTTTCTCTTTTCCATCTTTCTCTCTCTTTCCCTCTCTCCTCTCCATCCCGCGCTACTCGCTCCCCCTGGCCTCTTCGGCCTCGCTTGCGTCATACGGTATCGTCCAGCAACAATGAGGCCGTGTTCCCAGGTGGATTGGGAATTGCATTTAACTGGATTTATTTATCTGGATTGCATTTATTATTTATTTATTTATTTATTTAATTTTTATTTAACTGGATTAACTATTATTTATTTAACTGGGTTGCATTTATCTTGAGCTGCAGCGCCTTGTAGTGAAGTTACAAGAAAATGAACAGCATAAAAACCTTCTCCTTGAAAAAACACAGAGAAGTGCCAACTTTCATGGAGATAGGTCACATGGTGTCAGAGTTTACTTCTCTTCATTTCTATATATTAGAATACATGTCATGTTTTGAATTGTATTAAACTAGTTTTTGTGTATTTCCGTTAATGTTCAAAATAATAATAGGATATGATAAATAATCATGATTCTTACGTAAATTTAGCAATAATCAATATAGTCCAGCGAAGTGGTTCTCCAAAGAGCCCGAAGTAGGAAAAATTGCGGATGATTTTAATCGCTGTTTCTATGTGCTTTTCTTGGGGGGGGGGGGGGAAGGGTGCTGAATACAAATTTTGAGTTTTGCCACCTAGAGAATGGCGTATTAATAGAAAAAATGCAAAAGACTAACAAAATGAAACTAGTTTTTTCTAAACACAGTCTTCTAAAAAATGCATATATGAACTTCAATTTGGTAACAAAAGGCCGCGAAAGGTGGCTCAGGGTATTAACTGATGTCACTGCAGTGCCTCTGACCGAGAGGTACTTAAGGTTAGTCCTGATAGTGGCAGGATTTTCGGCACTAGCTAGACAGCTGGATGGATTTCAGTCGCTCTTTGGGGGAGAAACCTAGCTGTCAAGTGCTCTAATCAGTAGTTTTCCGTCGTTTCTCCGATCAACGCCAAGCGAATGCCGGAGCAGTACCCTAACAAACGATCCATTGACCTCGCGCGATCATTCCTTTCTCTTCTTTATTCTAATCTCCTCTTACTTACAGTTACATGCACTACACTATCACACACGTCGGGAGATCAATGAAGGTCAGTAGTCCCGCAAGAGTAGTGTATGATATTATTGCGGAAGTTGGCGGGATCTCCGAAGTGACAAGATCGCGCGCCGGCCTACATAGGTTAGCGCGGTTTTCCCCAACCAGATATCTCCCACCAGCGGGGCAAGCTCTAAGCTTCAGACTGATGTCCCGATAAGTGTGGTAGTGTAGTGCATGTGAGTGTGTGTAAGGGACGAGGAAAGGACAAGGAAAAGAAGGCAAGTCCGTGGCCCGTTTGCCAAGGTACTACTCTGGCATTCCCCTAGTATTTTATTGAAAAAAAACGGGAAATTACCGATCAGTGCTGCCGGCCGCTAGAATTCTCCCCCAGACAGCGGCTGAATTCGACTTGGCTGACAAGCTAGTGTCGAAAAGTCTGCCACCGTCGGGACTCGAACCCTCGAATCTCTCGGTCAGAGGCACTGCAGTAACATCAGGTGATGACCTTAGCTATCTTTTCCGGTCCAATGATTACGGAATTCGGGAAAGCCCTAATGTTACTAAAAATACTGCCTTCGGTAACCAGTTTTGGTCTAACTGGACTGGGCTAAAAGTCATGTAATGTAATACAATTAAAAATATATCGTACGCCTCGAAACATATTGTACTACCAATAAATACAAATAAAAGAGTTATTTTGAATCCAGCTGTTAGTTTACTACCATTGGCTGTAAAAAAACTTATTAGAAACCAGACAAAAATGAAATATGAACACTATTAAAATGCACGTTTTTGTGTAGTGTTGAATGTTGTGTTGAATGTCATTCTTAGAATATTTTTTCATAAGTGTATGAACATTATTAGGTTGTGGCCGTTGGTATGGATCCCATACTGCATACCAAATTGTCAAACTACCCATCACTACTGCTCTAATTGTGGATACTACATCGGAAACGACTCGTTCTAGTGCGAATAATGCTATTGACGCACGTCTCACATCATCTTCAAGTCAGCGCATGGTTAATATTTTTGAGATGTGATACATAGCTTCATGACAAGATAAAATATAAAATTGGAAACAAAAAATATTACTTTTAATATATTTCGAGCACCAATACAAATATTGAATGTTGTTAATGGCGAATATTGAAAATTAAATATGGAAAGAGCATTTTCTCTGACCGGTCATGTTAACATAAAAATCGAATATCCATATTCTCCTTCAGAGAAAGATTTTTACAATATTTTACTGATCTTTATCTGGAAAAACATACTTGAATGTTTCAACAATTAAGTGACTTTTGTGCTGGATTATATTTGGACTAGAAAGATTGGAGTTAAGATGTCTGAATATTGAATTCAAATTCACGTCTGGGACGTGAGACATGACTTCGCTGTGAAAAGTATCTTTTCTTCCCGATTTCTCAAATGTTTTAGATAAAGATAAACCTAACGCACGCGCAACAGCACTACATTTTAATATGATCGTAGAAGAAAAAAATATTTATAATGCGAGACGAAGAAAATATTTTAGCTTGACCTTCTAATGAAATAATATTAATTTGATAATAAACAGTGATTTAAAAGTTGAAAATCTTGTAGATTATCTCAGCAAACTAATAAGTCATCTTTTGATGTGAAAAACATCTTCTTATAAAGAAAATTCAAAGTTTAAAAAGAAGGTAAATGAAAAATATAAATATTGAAAAATTAAAGAGATAATGGGAAACCTTGATAATCTAGGATTTATTTGAATTTTAAAAGATCAAGAAGTGACATACCTTTGAACTGTTTGTTACAGATCTTGAAGGTATCTAGATTGGCTCAATTTGTATTGCAATCCATCATGCTAAACTTTATGCAGAGCTTTATCGATATCAGAAATTCAATTCAATTCATTAATTGCATTAATTTAATTCAATTCGATTCTCTGTATTCCTAGCTCCATGGAAATTGCTTCTTGATTCACTTGTTCAAATTGCATTCACGTATTCACTTAAATATGTCATCATCAGTGTCTCGAACGTCGTGATAGATAATTATGGAGTATTGAGCGAAAAATGTCTTTGGGTACTGGAGTTTAATTAACGCCAATTACATAGATCTATTTAATTGGTTTGATTTCAGGCATGCTCACTAAGATTGCAGCGCCTAAACACACAAAAGCAGGTTTTTGGAAATTTCTTTTAATCTTCGGGCCGGATTCTGAAACAAATTATTATTTCCCCATCAGGACACCCGAGACGCGAGCAATGCCACCTCATATGTCTCGATTGGTGCCCGGAAAGTGATCCAGCCGTGAGTGGCGGTACCGCACATTCGCACAATCGGAGTTGCTCAAATACTGTATAGGGATGCGACATGAACTTGGTGACATTAATCTGTGTATCTAAATAAATATACTATATACAGTCGGACCTCCATTTGTCGAATCTGACTGTTCCATCAATAATACTTGATATATATTGAAACTTCGATCTATAGAAAGATTTCGATTTCCTGCAGTTTCAAGTATTTTTCATTTTTTTCTCGGTTTTTCATTACATTCGAAACGGTATCAGCTGGTATTTCATACTCCTGCACCACTGTTTTTGCACACCACTAGCCACATCTTTGATTATATTAACTTTTTCTGCACTTTTCGTTTCGACATTTCGAACGTTTTTCTTAAGCCCGTAACAGCTAACTGAATCTGCGCTGAACTGATGAACATCGGTCCAGCAGTGGTCCAGAAGGAAGTTATAGTTTCAGCAGTTGTAATACTCACCTTCCAAAATTTAACAATACTACTTTTAGAAACAAATTTATAGTATGTACTGTACATTTTTATTTCGTAGAAAAAATAGTGAAGTGAGAAAGTTATTTCGAGATATACACAGTCCGTCCCACAGAAAAGGTGACTGATGTGAAATAAAATACAAGAAGTTGGTTATTCGTAGTGTACATGCTTTTTTATTCAAAATAGTCTCCTTGTGAGTCAAAACACAACTGCAAGCGGTGGAAAAAGTTTTCAAAACAATTCTGATAGCCAACAACTGTAATTGCCTGCAGGATCGTTGTCGTAGCCTTCTGAATATCGGAAATCGTGTCGAAACGCCGTCCTTTCATGGCCATTTTCAGTTTGGGAAATAGCCAGACGTCGCACGGAGCTAAATCCGGCGAATAAGGAGGATGGTCAAGCGCAACAATACCTTTTTCAGCCAAGAATTGGCGAACGATCTTGCTTTTGTGCGCTGGAGCATTGTCGTGCAACAAACACCAAGTTCCTTGGTTGCGGTATTCAGGCCTCACCCGAACAATCCTCGACCATAAACGAGTTAGAACACTCAAGTAGTAATGTGCGTTCACCATTTGACCTTCTGGAGCAAATTCTTTATGGATAATTCCTTTGGAATCAAAGAAAACTGTGAGCAGTGTCTTGACACGACTTTTCTGCATTCGCACTTTTTTCGGTTTCGGAGATTCTGGACCTTTCCATTCCGAGCTCTGGCGCTTTGTAAGTGGCTCGTATTGAAAACACCATGTTTCATCACCGGTTACGATGCATGACAGCAAGTCTGCGTCCTCATCGGTCGATCGTTTCATGTCTCTGCAGTGTTCCACTCTGCAATGCTTTTGATCGTCCGTGAGTGAATGGGGCACAAAGTGACAACAGATCTTCTTTTTGTCCAGATTTTCAGTCAATATGCGATGCACAGTTGTTTTAGGAATTCCAGTGAGCTCCTCGATTAACCTGGTAGATGCACAACGATCATCTCGAAGAATTTCAGCCACTTTTTGAACATTTTCTTCGACTCGAACTGTCGCTGATGCTCCTTGGCGTGGATCGTCTTCAATGCTCTCTCTTCCATCATGAAATCTTGCATACCACTTAAAAACGTTTTTACGACTCATTGCTTCACTACCATAAACACGTTGTATCATTTCAAAAGTTTCTGTGGCACTTTTACCCACTTTGAAACAAAACTTAATGTTCGCACGTTGCTTCATTGCTCTTTTCACGACCGAGGGTCAAAACATACTGTTGCAGTTTTCTTTACTGCGAGCAGTCTGTGATGCCAGCGCTGTTCCTTTTAAAACGGAAGATAGTCGAAACACAACACTACTTAATTCCTGCATCAGATCAAAAATTGCGCGATTGGTTCCGCGAATATAAAATAAGTCACCTTTTCTGTGGGACGGACTGTGTATATATATATATATATATATATATATATATATATATATATATATATATATATATATATATATATAAATACGAGTAATTGTCGTTATCTAGAAAACTTTTTTAACGGAATTTTTAATACCCGACAAATAATTCGATTTATATAGAATTTCGGTATATAGAAGTTTATTATGGAGGTCCAACTGGATACATATATAGTATTAGTTATATTTAATAATATATTAATTATAATCAAACTTAGAGATCAGTGGTTGCTGCTCATACTCTCTGGTTGCTATCTAGTTCTATTCGAACAAATGCGAATCAAGAGGAAGGGGGCGATTAGCGCACTCTCTGTCGCCACAGATCAAAACTTCTTCCATTTCGAATAAGTTCATTGTGCAAAAAACTCTCTCAACTTCAGCCGTTGTTGATATCGATATTGCTGTATGCTGCGACGTGCTTAAACTCCTTATTACAAGACTTAATTTATCATACTCGGCGTAACGAGATCGTTCAATAATTCTCTGATGTATTGAAATACATCTTACGATTATTATTACGTAAATAACCGTTATGAATTAGGAAGATTCTGTAATTCTTCAGTAATTAGAAGTTATTGTTTCGACGGTTCCGGTTCATACAAAAAATATTTTGTGTATATCAGCATTATCAACATATTTCGTGAAAAAGAGGGTCATAAAATGGCATATTATTGCAAGAAACATTACGTCATTGGTATTTCTGCATTAAATAAGAGCTCTCGCTGACTTAATATTCACAAGCCCTCCTTTTTCATCTAGCTTTGCAGAATAATGAAGGCATTGTAATCCATAATCATATAAATAGTGTCCAACGCTCGCAGTTAAAACAATATTTTTAATAACTTACACTTTTAATAATTAGTTGATTAATTTGTGTGCTCATCAAAAATTATATGTTTCTTTCATTTCGGAAAATATATCAAACAATATCACAGTCATCAAATCTGATGGTAATGGTAATGGATATTAGTATTGCAATTATTTTAGTTTGTGAAAGGTTCCAGAAGAATTCAAATCCAATGAGCCTTTTTATTCTTTATTTTCTACAATAAATATCTTATTAAATGCTTCACATGCTGTGGCATTTATATTTAAAGAAAAATCTTTCTAACATGTGCATGATATTCGATTAACCAACCTGCTCCGACATGCGGAAGGACACCGCTCTGAAAATTTGCTTGTTTTTCATCCATCCAATTAATAAATTATGAATATTATTTTCATAAAGTTTGTTTGACTTCCTTGCAATTAATGAATTTTCTGCTTTTGCGGGTGCTTTCAAAATTTCTCATAGAATCAAGTCCATAACTTTTATAAAACTTAACTTTCAGGTTAACGACCATTTGTAAACAAAGTCGTTACTTCGGTAGCAGGCACATCTTAACTTGGGTCCAAGATTACAACTTAACATCCAAATTATCTCACTCCTAACACCGTTCAGGGCCGGATTTACGGTCCGCGGGGCCCCCAAGCAGATCACATAGGTGGGCTAAAAAACTAAAAGAAAAAAGTGTCAGACGGGGAAAAAGAAACCGTTTTTAAATGATTTGGGGACGGTTTTGCCCAATCATTTTTATATCAATCTCTATGTAACTAAGAGTTGGCGATTTATCTAGAGATGGGCTCTCCTCTTTAAAAAAGTCACCCCAAAATTGTATGGCTTCAGTAAAAATAACAAAAGGTCAAGATGTTATAATGATAATGAAATATATTATTCATCAGTGTCAAAAGGAAGTGCAAGCAGCATCGTCATTATAAAATGCGTTATCAAAATGTTATCAATGCAGTTAGGAGTACATTAGTGAAATGTTTTGCACTTGGATGGGCTGGGTCGAGCGAGTGGACTGGGTGTGTGAAATAGTAAGCTTCGACCCTTCCCAAACATTCCTAGAATAGCTCAAAATAACACGAAGGACCACCCAGACACCTGAAATAAATAGCAACAGGTTATAAATGCCAGTGCAGGTCTGGGACTGCAAGGATAGAATTATAGAGGGTACTTGTTACCATAAGATTGTAAAATAGAGCATGTAAACATGTATTCTATACTAAATACATCTTAACCTACAAAACAGTTGTGCATGGCGTGAAGTTACACATAATGCAATGCACGGGGCATAAGTTGTTTGTTACAATATGAGTTGAAAATAAGAGGCACAGTTTGCACATAATATGAAATTGTACATAATGGAATATGCACAAGGCATGAGTTGTTTGTTACAACATGAGCTGTGAATAAAAAGCACAGTTTGCACATAATATGAAATTGTACATAATGGAATATGCACAAGGCATGAGTTGGTTGTTACAACAAAAGTAGAAGGTACAGTTTGCACATGGCACAAAATTAACAATGCACGAGGCATAAGTTGTTTGTTACAACAAAGTAGAAGGTACAGTTTGCACATGGCACACAATTAACAATGCACGAGGCATAAGTTGTTTGTTACAACAAAAGTAGAAAGTACAGTTTGCACATGGCACAAAATTACACAATGCACGAGGCATAAGTTCTTCGTTGCAAGTTCGAGGAAACTGGTGTGCAGTGGCGGGCGGAGGAGCTACCTCCACGCCCGTTTACAGGCCGACATGTTTCAGGAGACATGCAGCAGGAACGATCACACATACGTAATCGCCGAAGGCATTATTGAACACGGTGTCTGGAACCATGCCCGCAGCAGGCGGAACACATGCATAGCACACAGCACGTTACCAGTGGAGAAATTCAGAGGCGCACAAACAGAACACACACTCAGTTACCGAAGGCAGCATTATGCACGGCGTCTGTAATATAACAGGCGTGCCGAGTGCGCGGCACGAAGAGCAAAAATTACAGGCGCGCCGCATGTAACCTGGAGAGCGGCGCGGCACGTCCGCTCAGCTCGAACTCTCAAGCAAGACTGTTGGTTGCCGACGGGCGATAGCGTGGCGTCAGTAACGGCTTCTGTGTTGCGTCAGAGACGCTTCTGGAAAGTTCTACAGCAACACACAAAGGAAGCACATCGCGTTGGCGGCGAGGCGCGAGTCGGTTAACGTACTTGTTGCGTCACAGAGACGCTTCCAGAAAATCTTCAACGACACAAAGGGAAGGGCTGGTGACGAGGCGAGCGTGGTGGGGGTATCGGCCACGTCATGGCCGAGCGGTGCGCGGCATAGCGGCGTGGCAGCGTCGGGTACTACTCCAGGCCACGCCGCGCCGCAAGGAGCGGCACGGCCAGGGCAGGCGTACTTGTAAGCCTGCGAACTCTAGTGACGACTGAAAGAGACTTAGCAGGAAGCTACATACATTACTCGCCAGAGTGCAGGAGCCTCAAGTATCCGTGCATCTTTCTAAGTAAATGTGAAATGTATAATTAACGTTGTTGCTTGCCCTGACAGCACTTATAAACTCTCCGGCATTTAGTACATGAATTGTTGCGGAAGAGGATGATTCTGTACGATAAGAAGTAAAATGGAGAAGTAGCGCGCAGATGTACAAATCGGGCGATAAAAGCCTGCACGCTGTAATTTCACAAGTACATTATTTAACTATTTGATGTGACCTAATGAATGTGCTAGCTTCTTTTACTAATTCATTTGGTGGTCATGAATAAGAATAAAATCGATGAATTTTAATTTCACGTGAAGGAACATTAGTTTAACTCTGTAAATTACCACTTTCTTTGGGGAGACCTTGCGATTTCTATGAAGTAGGTAAATAAGTATTTATATTCTCAAAATTCAAACTTAATAAAGGAATGAGATTTCTGTCCAGAGGCTGGTGGCAACTTCAAGATCGTAGATAATAATACCGATTCACATCACCGTTTACTTCAGGTATTTGCATCCTCCATAACAAATTTTCTTATACGAATATTCTCGTGTATTGGAATAATTTATTTAAAGTTTATAATTTAGCAGAGAATTCTAAAAAATTAGCGTAATGTTATGTACACTATTAATGAAAAATATTCAGTACTAGTCAAGATATGCAATTTTTAACGTAGTGTGGATTAGAGAATTACACTTAAGAAATAATTACAAAAGGTTCCGAAAGAAAGGTCCCTACATCTACAATATGATATTTTGTGAGGGAAAATATCCCAAACCTATGAAATTCACATATTTCCAAGAAAATATGTTCAAAAGCTTTAGTATAATATAAAGGTATCACGGACTGGACAACCTCGTGGAGGACATACAAATCCATTTTTAGAGTAATATATTTGCTAATAGAAGCTATGACGCTAAGACATGATATTATGTCAGAAATACATAAAAGTTTGACATATGAATATGGGTTTTGCATATATTACTTTAAACAATGAGGAAGTATTTCAGTATCTTCCTCTCCACGTATTCAGTTCTATAAAAGTGCAGAAAAAAATCTGTAATATTTAAAAGTATTTGAATTAGGCATGTAAATTTGCCTCCATCATGGCTGCCAGCGAAAGCTTCAATTTGCATCGGGGAAGGACGGCTATTATCTTAGGATTGTTGGGCCTTGGTTAGAAATGATTGGAGAAGAAAATGGCAAATAGTACTCCTTGATAAACATACATAATGTAGTACATGGCACTTCTGAGAGTTGGGCAATACATCAAATAAAAACTTAAAGCCATTTTGTAAATCATTCTGGATCAACATAATGAAATTGGACCCATTTTCTCTCCACACGCTTTTCATAACCACACAACTGAAACAGCAGAAATGACGTCATCGATACGGACGGCAAGGCATCCCGCATCAATGTCGGAATGTACGAAAGATCTTTTTACTACGGCCTTTTTGCGCCAACGATGCCCTAGTGTGCGCACCCTTAAGGGAAACAATGGAATCAAGTAACAAATAATTCCCGATCGTACCGTTCCGATCGTTGGTGCCATAACGACCTTCGCATTACGCCACTGGTCACTGGTGTATAGCGCGTTCTAATCACTAGCCATCAATCTTCAGTGAACTCGTTTAAAAAAAAATATCGATTTCGAATTGGGGAAATAATTTAAATAGATGATGGAAGTACGTATTTAAAAAACTATTATAATAATAAAGGAGTATTAGAGCAGACTACCAGACAGTACGGCGCGGTACCCGATTCGGCGTTTATGAATTGATGACCAGAAGAAAGATAAGGGTTTTAACCGTGTGTAAATTGGGGACAAACTCATCCCTTTCCAGGTAAAAGTGGAAGCTGCCACTTTATTTTCGAAGACAATTTTCAGCCATTATTTTTAACACACAACTTTCTTCGCAATTTTCAGAAAAGAAAGATTTCAAAAAGGCACCGCGTGCAGCCATAGACTACTGACAAATGGGGTTGGGGTGCCCAGCACCGCACAGCTGCGTGCAGTAAAACCGCGTCCTTAAAAATATAATTGAGATGCAAAGGCTGCCGCACACATCGCGAGTAAATGAAAAACCTGGAGGAGAGTGCTTCCATGTGGCACTCAAGAAAGGACGCTAGTTTGATAGTATATTGTGTATATAATTATAATTTCTTACATGAGATTTTAAACGAGTAATTTTTCCTGTAGCAGCCGCCGCAACAGTTTTGGTGAAGGCATCTCCCCGGAAAACTGCCGGTACCGCAAAGGCAACCTTCCTCAAAGGCGACGGTTGCAAGGGTTGCTATAGGAAATCTCTTACATTCAATTTAAAATCAAATGGCAGAAAGTATAACTTTATACTAAAAATAGTATCAAAACATTAACATATGTTTGCATCATCATAGCATTCGTGTATATGCTCCAAATGGCAATGCTAGCGAATTGGAGAAAGATAGGTCTTTAAACAGCTGACGACGGTCTTGGATGGGATACCAAACCGGAAGGATATATTTTAGTGGCAGATTTTAACAGTAGAGTTGGAAGACTTGCACATAACGAAGTTGTAAGAAGATACGGAGAGAAAGTGATAAATAGAAATGAACGACTAATATAATTATGCCCCAGTACATGTTAAAAGTATGGAATGGGTTTTTCAAACATACATTCACAAAGTCATTTGGTCTAGAGGAACCAGTAAAACCATAATAGATTACGTTATTGGCAAATTGATTGATACATAGATCTTCATTAATTTTTACCTTTGGTGTTATCCAAGGAGTTCTTCTAAGAATTAAATTTTGTTTAATTAATGGAAACTCTATTTGTATTTATTTGAGAAAATGCTGAGATGGCTCCTTGTTTTGCTTCTGGATATAAATGTAACTTCAAATTAACTTCTCTCCGTCGCACGTCACACAGTTTTTAACATTTTTGGCGTAAATAAATAAATAAATAAACATACATGGTTTCATTTAAAAAATAAAAGAATGATTAAATTTTTTGAAAACGAAAAATATTTCGAATATCTCCGCGGCACAGTACTTGCTCCATGATTCCACATTGTTGAGCGAAAACTGCATTTCGATGTCGAGAGCCCTTTAGAAGTTATGGGGGTAGCCCATAGTTGGCGGGACTCCCTGTATACCACACCTCGCAAGTTTTAGATCTTTTTCATAGTTATTTAAAAATAAACTAGGGTTGTTTCAGAATGGCACAAACTTTCCTACACTAGTTGTCTTCTGATCTCATTAACCAGACTAGCTTTCCGGTTTTGCATAACCTTCTTCCCGGCTGTTATATATTGCTGATATTTTTTAAATTTTATTTATCAATTTTTCAGTCCCTTTAAAGTAGAAATGAAATATTACATTAAGAATATTAAATAAATTAAACATACATTAAGAATTATTACATTAATACAACATTACAAACTACAAAACAACATTACGAATATTACAGAAATTTAACCTAATCCTATACGAAAATTTGTTGAATAAATTAATCTCTTTTGTTGAGAGAGATTATCGATTTTTTCTAACAAGTTTTAAACTTATTCCGCTCCGAGCAGTCGAGCTGTGCGGACCTCTGAACGCAGCACTACTCTCAGTAGCAGTTTACGTTTCGTAGCGTAAAGTTGAAGTCTTCTCAGTGCACTTGAATAAGAAGTGATTAACTCTACATCATCATTCAACAACGCTGGCATGAGCCAGTGCCTAGCCGATGCCTTAGCCCTGGTTGATCCAACTGACGGCCAAAAGGAGGTCGTGGAAGGCGATGACCGTGACTAGACCGCACCAGCGTATGTACATTCTTCTTCACAACACGCGCCGATGTTTCATCAAACAGCGCCGTCAGAATATCCAATTCAGGCTACAAGTATGCAGAATAATAATCAACGAAATCAGGTCAGTCATTATGTGCCAGCAGAAGGCGCATCCTCTTCTTCTAGGTGCAATGATAATATTAATGCAAACTTCGTTCCAATCTCCCTAGTGAATAGTGGCAAACGTGGAAATAGTGATCCTATCCAAATCGATCCATCCAAAAAAGTACATGCCAACTCTGGTACTAATTACGGGGCTGAAATATAGTATACGGTACAACCTAAGGAAGTTTAAACCGGCACTTCGCGGCGTTAACTAGGCAGTTAGAATTCTGGAGGCTTTCTTGAAAAGTGGTGTCTTATAAACGTGAATTGGTAATTATGCGTTGGATAGACTCAAGGATGTTTATAGTGAACGCGAGGGCCGAAGGCCCGAGCCTCGCCGTGACTTGGATCCGGGCGAGCGAAGCGAGAAAACTTGCCTTTGAAAGTAAATTGGCGTTACAATGCGGCGGTGACAAAGTATATGAAGGGCGAACCATGAAAATTGCCTATCCGTAAGTTTTATTCATTTCTATTAGAGCACGCACAGTAATTAGGTCTTAAGCCCGGCCGCCACGCTTCTCTAAGGATAAACCGTATACTAAACTTTTACCAATAATTTTCCTATTAAGAATAGATTCAGCTGTCTAGCTGACCTTCCTGGTGACGATGTTGTAAACGCCACCGACCCCGTTATACCAAAAAATATTATATATATATATATATATATATATATATATATATATATATATATATATATATATATAATATGAATAACAATATTTTAGAAAATTATTGGAAAATAATACTAGAATGACCCAAAACTTCACTACAAACATGAGAAATTATAAACAAACTCCACCCCACCTCAAAACACCCACCATTGCCCTAGACTTCATAGAACTACTAACATACCTAATTTTACTTATGAAACAACATTTAATCGCCCACCAAATAATATCTCTACTTTACGTCTCAACTCACAATCCACAAAATAGTCTCCCCCAACACCACCTTCTGAGTACTCCTTTTATCCATAATATTATCAATCATATAATAACACATTATGAACATCATAAATTCAGTCATTCCAACTATTATTCAAAACATACAACAAGTAATTACTTCTTATTTTAGTTCCCTCAATGGCGCAAAATAATTGAAATCATAAATTAATCCTAATGAACTGGAAG
Source organism: Gryllus longicercus (assembly GCA_038098605.1). Classification (NCBI taxonomy): domain Eukaryota; kingdom Metazoa; phylum Arthropoda; class Insecta; order Orthoptera; family Gryllidae; genus Gryllus; species Gryllus longicercus. The sequence goes on along the minus strand of JAZDUA010000116.1, from coordinate 1,971,885 downwards.
GCATGTGGCATCAGTAATAAAAAAACAACTCCATTTCTTTCTCCAAACAATGTTGACATTGCATGCATCTCAGAATCTCATTTAAAACCTCCAGCAATCTTCAAAATACCAGGTTATAACACAGTAAGAATGGATAGGACCAACTCTCCAGGTGGCGGAGTCATCACACTCATTAAAAACACTATCGCCTATTTCGAAGAAAATTAAATACTCATCACTAGCATCGAAACAATAGCAGTTTCAATTACCAACACCAATCCGAATTTGACTATCATTGCTGCTTATAACTCGCCCAACATAAAAACAAATTTTATAGATGTAAACATTTTACATTTGCACTTACCATCTTATGTTTTTTTAGGTGATCTAAATGCTAAACATGTTTACTGGGGCTGCAGTCACCAATGCAGCAGGCACTCAACTCTTAAAATATGTTGTAACAAACAAAATTAAATTGATCTCACCCCCAGAACCAACCTATTTTCCCTATGATCTAATCAGCCTTCCTGATATACTTGACATGAGAATAACAAACATAAATGCCAATTTTCACTCAACACCGCATTTTGAACATGACTCAAATCATCTACTAGAAATTATTTCTACAGATCAAATTCCCCCTCCCCACACTCCCACTCCAGCATTAAATACTTACAAACTAACCTAAACCAAATTCAAAAATATAATGCAAAATCAAATGCCCTATTTGAAGTACTAAATTCTCCAGCTGAAATAAACCAGGCAATAACGCAACTAAATAATATTATAATTAATACAATAGGCAAACTCAACCCTGAACGATTGATCACTCTTCGTAGACACATATAAAATCATAGAAACTAAAAATAAAACTAGAAGGTTATGGATGGATGGCACTTAGGATTCCCTTACTTATAAAAAAAACTAAATACTCTCACCAAAATCTGCAAGAAAGCTCTAGAACACCATAAACAAACTAAATACAATAAAATCACACATTCATTAAACACAAGCAATAACTCACTCTGGAATTTCACTTAAAGAATACTCAGGAAAGAAAACAAAACATAATTCCCCCACTAACTACTTCAAATAGAAACGCAACTGCTGACAAAACGGAAGTATTAGCTGACCATTTTGCATCAACTTTCACACAATATATATTAGATTAATATGAACTCAAAATAAGGGTTTAATTTTTAGATACTTAGTATTTATGTTGACAAAAAACAAAAATAACACTTGCTCTAACATCATATTCCCAGAACATTTGATTGGTATTTTAATTAATATACAGCTTTTTTTATTATTATTCTTAACTTTTTTTTGCATAGACCAAGGAGCAACTGTACATTTAATGAGAAATTTCTAATTGGTCTTATTGGAATTAATAAATGAAATGAATATCTGAGCCAAAGTAACATATCCATTGTTAATTATAATTTGTATATAGTACTTAGTAAACAATGATCATATATTTTAGAAATAAATAACATTGGTCACTTTCTATGTAATTGAGTTACTAAGAATCATTTAAATTGCAAGTAATATTTTTTTGTATTGATGTTTTCAATAACAAGAATAGGTAAAATAAATTGTATATTACATAATACCAAGAGGAGATATCATATGCTGTCACATATTTTCATTACATATATATTTGTCTTGAAGCATCATATAAGTTAATTAGTGTCTCTATGACAGAAAAGCAAAAAAACATACACAAGAGCATGTCAACTTAGCTAACACTAAGTAAATTTACATAACAATTAGCATAACACAAGAAAAAGTTTACAGAAGGTCATAGATTTTTATTTCTTTTAAAAACTTCATTACTTTTCTAATTTAGGTATTGTCATTCAGTAAACTTTTAATGTCATTAGACAGAACATACTTTCTTCTCAGATTATACTTTTGGTACTGTGAGAGAATATGTGGTATAGTTGGTAAAATTTTACAATAGTCACATATTTTAAGGCCTTCTTTGGTAATCAGATGATCCTGAGTTAATTTTGAAGGCCAATTCATAAACGAGTGAGAATATTGGTTCTTTTCTTTTTTAAAGATGAGGGACATGGCAATCAAGGATTGAATTCCTTATTTCAAATAGCTTGGTTGGAGGTGATTTAATCAATTCTTCATTCCAAAACTTTCTATTTTGACGGTGGAGCTCTTTTTTAATATCAGTATGGGATACGAAGTGTTCTTGTAGTGGTATGTTAGTGGCTTCTCTTGCTGCATTGTCATCAATTGAATTTCCTTTGATGCCAATATGAGATGAAACCCAAACAATAATTACTTCTTTCTCTTTTTGATTTAGGTTATAGTTAGTATACATTTACTATTTATTTGATTATGTTTCAAGCATTCAATTACACTTTGGGAGTCTGTTTATATTAATATTAATAATAATAATAATAACAATAACAATAATAATAATAATAACAATAACAATAATAATAACAATAATAATAATAATAATAATAATAATAATAATAATAATAATAATAATAATAATAATAATAATAATAATAATAATAATAATAATTTATTTTCCAAAAGAATTACATTGACAGTGTACAAAAACCATCACCATAAAAACAATAAGAAAGAATACCAATTTTGTTCAACTACATTACATACATTACATCCTGTTTAACCTTTTAGTAAAAATACTGGTCTTATCAGATTTAAATTTAAATTTATTTTATCTTATACAGTACATTTCCAACCCTCTCTAAGTACTTTTTGTACTTGTCAGAGAGGGGTGTGTTACATTGTAAGTTTGTTTGTTTGTTTGATTGTTTTCTTTTTTGGATTACTGTTGTTGATTACAGTTCACTCATCATCTGTACTGTTTGCCAGTTACTGTATGATGTATGAATTGTTTCTATTGAAATTTGTATTTTTTTCCAAGGAAACTCAACAGGTAAAAATAAATTTAAATTCATTAAATTATCTAAAATAACAAATGAATTGTAAATAAATAAAAAGAGAGTTGGCAATGGGCTAAATTGAAAATTAAATTATACTTAAATAACATTTTGAAAATTTGTAGTGACAAATCAACAAGCAAAATGAAATAAAATTATTTTCTAAATTAACAAATCAAGAAAGAAAGAGAACTTATAAGCCAAATGGCAGCTAACATTCACACGAGTTAATTGTCCAATTATAAATAATTAAGAATTAAATAATAGGACACAAAAACAAAAATTAGTCCATACAGTGAAAAATTAACAAAACTGAATGAGAGTTACAGGAACATTATACATTATTTACGAATTATCATCTTGTGATGTTAGCAGTTTACAGTATGAAGATATAGTTGTACATAACTAACAACATTGTCTTGTAATGACAAAACTCAACAGGCAAAAAGAAAACAAAATCATCCAATTATTCTCTAAACTACAAATGGATGGAAAATAAATAAATGAAAGGAGATGGCATTTTTTTTAAAATGTTTTAAAATATTTTTTTTAGAAGGGGAATCCTTTATGGAGACCGGAGGAGCCAGTACTGTCGGACTCCCGTTCTTGGTTTACCGACTAAAACCCTAAACCTTCATCTCGTAAGTCGTGATTTCTCCCACGCGGAAACCAGACGCCAGACATTACTTCGCGTGGAAGATTGACTGGAAGCTAGTGCTTTAACTCCTCCGTTCCTTTTCCTTCATGGTATTAACTAAGTAGTTCTCTATTATAGTCCACTTCACGTCCGATCTCAACATGCCCACCATGTTTTCTGGAGTTATCACTTGTTGAATCTCCCTTTCCGCATCCCATGCCCTGCACTGAAACAGTGTATGCTCTGCATCGTCAATATCTTCTCGACATAAGTTACATTCGGACTTTCTTTAATCTTGTAAGATATTTACCAAAGCCACCGTGTCCCGTAAAAGCCTCCCCATACTTTCGACCGACCCATTTCTCAATGTTATTAATTATCCGATGTGTCCATCTACCTTTAGCGTCCACATTCCACCTTCTTTGCCACTCTTCAAAAAGTAGTTTCCTGGCATCGCTCACATAGTCTCTATTTCCTTGGGAGGGAGATGGCTTTACATGTCAAGCTTCCTGTAAGGCGGAGTACGTCATTTTCCTTTCCATAGCTATCATATCGATGGGCAGGATACTGGCCAATACTAGCACTACGCAAGTAGACACCGTACTGTAGGCAGCCGCCACCCTCAGGGCCATTCGTCTTTGCACTTGAGCATACTTATTTCGTCTCGAGTTTTTCCAATAATTCGCCCAGACTGGTGCTGCATACAATAATTGTGAATGAACTACTCCAAATATCAACCTTCTCTTGGCTTCTCGTGGTGCACCTACATTCGGCAGTATTCTTGCTATGTTGGATCTTGTCCTCGCTGCCTTTTCTACCATCACACTTATGTGTGACCCAAACTTAAGTCTACTGTATATCTCAACCCCTAGATATGTTATTTGGCGCTTCCTGTTTATTCTCTCTTCTCCCAGTCGGATATCGGGAAAGCGAAAAGCTCTCCGATCGGTAATTAACACAGCTTCAGTCTTTCCTACTGCGAACTGAAGAAGTCTAACCATCTTTTAACGCTATATAGTACTTCATTCTCTCTCAGTTCAATCACCTCAATATCGTCACTATGACTTATTAGTGTATCATCCGCGAATCCTAAAATCTGAGTATTTCTTGGAAGGTTAATACTCAATATGCCATCATACAGAACATTCCATAAAAAGGGGCCAAGTCTGGACCCTTGTGAAACTCTGCACGTCATATTTTTTTCAATCTTGATGTTATCCGTATAAATTATCTTCCTTTCATGAAGGTAGTCGTCGATGATCCTTAACAAAAATTCAGGGATCCCCCTGTCAACCAATGCTTCCACGACGTCCTTTCACCTGGCTGAGTTGAAGGCGTTTCTAATATCAATTGCAACAAGGGCGCAGAATCCCTTCTTCCTCAAAGTTCCATTTCTTGTTGCATCTGCGATGAGATCTACTTCTAAGATCGCATCCGTCATTGAACAGCCTTTCTGAAATTCATATTGTCTATGAGAAAAGCTAATGTATTTCTCAAGTCTTGAGAGTATTAGACCCTCCAGTAACTTGCCCATAGTATCAAGAAGGCACAGTGGTCTATAGTATCAAGAAGGCATAGTGGTCGGTGTCTATTCCAATGGTTTCTTGCCCTTCCGGAGGAGTATCAGCTTTTGTTTCTTCCAGTTCTTGTTAAATTTCCCGTCCTTAAGGTATCTATTATAGACTGCCAGAAGACATTCTGGATATACTTGTACCACTAATTTTAATATTTCGGTGGGGATCCCATCCAATCCTGGTGCCTTCCCGGTTTTCATATTCTTCACTGCTTTCCGCAATTCGCCTGTCGTAAAGTAATCAACATCATTGAACATAAAATCATTTTGTCTTAGCCACACCCAGCAATTTCTTGTGGGAAAGAGCGCTCTAATAGCTCCCTTCACAGGGCCGGATTTAACTTGGTGGGTGCCCATGTGCTGATTTTTGGTGGAGGCCCCCCCCATATATATTATATGCAGTTGGCGGCTGACAAAATAAAATCTATGTGTCAAATATGTTTAATTAAAAAAAAAAAATTGCAAATAATTTTTGCGTACAATATTTTATTTATAAACCGAATATTTACAACACATTACAACTTAATTATAAATAACTAAACTACAGGAACTTTTCTTGCTTTTCTGTAAGCAAACTCTTCAATTACATCGTCGAAAGATAATTCTTTTAGAATATCAAAATTGATGTTCAAAATAGAAAGATAATTAAGTCGTTCTTCTGTCATACTAGTTCTCAATCTATTTTTTAGAAGTTTTAATTTTGAAAATGATCTTTCCGTTGTACAATTTGTTATCATTAACACAAGATAAATTCTTAAAATAATTTCTACATTCGGAAACGCGTCTTGTATTCCCTTCTCAATTATTAAGTTATACATAAAATGTTCCTGACTTAAGGCGCTTTTAGATTCCTCATCTTGTATGAATTGGTTAATGAATTCTTTGAATTGGATCAACTCAATTCCAAGATTTTCATCGACGTCGTCTACATAAATTTTACTAAGGTTTGTTGCGTGCTTGATTATTTCATCTGAACTAAGGTTGCCTAATTTTGATAAAAAACCAAACCGAGAAGAAATTATTTCATACGCAGAGACACGTTGATCTAAAGAAACTAAAAACTGGTCAATTACTGGAAGGTAACTTTTCACTCGAAATTCTTCAGCAGCTGTTAACTGAACGTTTGCAGAATTTCCATAATCTAATGGAACCAAACGAACATTCCGTTGTCCTTTTCTACGTATTACATACTCTGTTGTCCCAGATTTTTCCATTCCTAATTTTTCATGATATTCAAAACTGTTGCGCCTTTCTTGAATAAATAATCTCAACGATTTAATAGCTGCAACAGCAGTATTCAAATCTAACTTGGAATTCTGAAGTACTTTATTTGTGTCATTTACTCTGCTCAAGACATCATTCCAAAATACTGCATAAATTGCGATTTCTAACATATTCATTTTGCTATATAAAGCTTGTGCTTCACTACGAGTTTTAGAATTTTGAGAATCATCTTCGAAGATTTTTAGAAGTGCAGCTTTAATTTCAGAATATCCTCGAACTAAAGCTTTAGAAGCATCCGCTCGACAGGACCACAGCGTTGTTCATTCTTTTAGGAATGTAAAAATTGGTTGTATTGTCACTAGACTCAGGCGATTTTGAAGCTTGTTCTTTTAGTAGTTTATAGCGACTTGTTGAGCAAGTAAAGAATACATAAATATTTTCCAAGAAATCAAAAAAATTGATTGCATTTGCGCAACATTCTGCAGCTGTTTTTCCAACCAAATTCAGCGAATGTGCTGCACATGAAATCCAATCTGCTAATTCGTTGTTCAATTTAATAAGAGCTTGTAAACCATTGAATTTACCACTCATGTTAGAGGCATTATCATATGACTGACCACGACAATTTTTTATATTAAGATCATTGTCATTTAAAATACTGATTAACCCGTCATATATCTCTTGTGCTTTGTGACCTTGATTTGGTAAATAAATCAAAAATCTTTCAACAGGAGTGGCATCTTCAATGTAACGAAATACTATTGACAGCTGATCCACGTGGCCTTCATCAGGTGTCGAATCAACTGATATCGAGTAGTAGCGAGATTGTTTAATACGTGAAATAATTTCTGCAAAAACACGTTTTCCCATTAGTTCAATAATCTCATCACAAACTTTTGAAGAAAGGCAGTTGACATGACCACTTCCTCGGTTTGCTTTATCCATACAAATTATACATATCATGTATAATACATACCTTTTCCTTAAATTGCACACTAGTTACAACTATTTTGCACACACTATGTAACTATTCACCTTTATTAAAATATAGTTAACTCACTTCCATATGCGATCGACAATCAAATATGACTGTCGACTATGAAATAATTTTTAAAGGAACAAAGGGTATTTGTTTATGAAATAGGAGACATGTATTTCACAGTTATCAATCGTTTATTTATGGTGAAGTCTTGAAACACAGTCATATTCGATTATATATTACTTCGGACTATAAATAATCGGCACATATTAGTAAATGAAGTCAGATAAAATACGATCTCAGTAAAAGTAAAGTTTCAATAAATTTATTGCATTTATAAACTTTCAAATTGAAATATATCTAATCAAAATAAAAGTTACGTTATTCATAGTATAAAATCAGATCGGCTTAGCCAAAAGAGCAAGTCGAAACCGGTGATCATGTTTGAAACACGATATTCGGTTAGATTATGTGCGTTTAATACTGAATAAATCATAAATAACTTTGAATACATACTAAATAAGTAGATATTCTTGAGACTAAAAATGCATCATGAAATCTAAATTTAAAAAAATACAAATTACTACATAACAATGAAATTAAAAAGTTTTTGCAGAAAAATAGACCAAAATAAAAAAAAAAAATATTTTTTATTTGGTGGAGGCCCCTTTTTGGTGGAGTGCCCTGTGCTGCAGCACTGTCAGCACATGCATAAATCCGGCCCTGTCCCTTCATCCACTGTGGGTCATTCAGGTAAGATATTTTGGAATCCATCCTAAACTTCTTAGTCACAATCTTATACGCCATAACCCAAGGTTCATTATAAATCTGCCTTTGGAGTACCTTCCTACTTCTACTTTTGCGCCTTTTAATTTCTTTTTTAAATCTCTTACGCTGTGCTTTATATTGCTCTCTAAGGTACAGGTTGGTCGTGGCTCTTGTCGCCATTCTTCTAGCCTTGATGCAGCTCTTACGTACTTTTGCTATTTCCGAGGTCCACCAGTACATTTGTTGTTTATTCCTGGGGCCACTGCTTCTAGGCATAGACGTGTTATTTGTCCAACCCATGCTTGCCAGTAACTTGGATTCTTCCAAAAAGCGTTTTGCCTTATCCCCATTAAGTTTTTTGGTATTCCAAGATGGCCCTCTTTTGTATCTCGCCTTACCATATTGTGGTCTCTCTGATACTACAGCATACCCTATGTATCGGTGGTCACTCAAGGTTTCTTCATACAACACCATCCAATCCGTGATGCCCTTAGCCAGTCTGGAAGTACTTATTGTCAAATCCAGTATAGATGAAGTATCTCCCTGTTGGAAAGTGTTCTCATTCCCAGAGTTTAGAAGGATGAGATCGTTTCTTGCTACAAACTCACATATAGCTAGATGGCAGTTGGCAATGGGCAAAAATGAGTATTAAGTTGTACTTAAGTTGTACTTGTTGAAGACTTGTAGTGACAAATCAAATCAACAAATAATAGGACAAAAAAAAACAAAACTTAGTCTATACAGTGTCCAATTAACAATTGACATAATTACTATTTGACAAATTATAATCAAGTTATTATCTAAAATATAAAACAAAAATAAAAAAGAATAACCAAATAGAAAAACATAATAATAATAATAACAATAATAACAACAATAATAACAATAATAATAACAACAACAACAACAACAACAACAATAATAATAATAATAATAATAATAATAATAATAATAATAATAATAATAATAATAATAATTTTTTATTACGTATAAACTTACATAAAGCATCAAGCAAAGTCAGTCTAGAAATTAATTAAAATTACAGTAAGTTAATTTCATTAACTTTCAGTAATATTATAATAAGTGTACATTATCTTTCTAAATTACATGATCAAAATATACCTAATTGATTAATATAGACAATTACATTAATTCAAGTTATAACGAATTACATTCATTATGTAACTTACAGTAATAATGCAAATTGTTTACTCAATGAATTACATGAATAATAATGCAATTGCTCATAATAAACATTAAGGTAAATTACATTTTAAACTCATTAAGCAAAAACAAAGCCTCATTAACACATAACAAATAACATTAACAATAAACTAGTAGATTATGATACAGTGGCAAATAGCTGACAATTAGAGTAAGTAATTATCTTATCTTACAGTAGCAGTTTAATTCATTTACAATAACTTTAATACATTAGGTGTACGATTAATGATAATAATTACATTAATTACAATATCTTGACATATAATTACATTATTTACTACATTACTGAATAGTACATTGCCTTTTTGGATTGAATGATGACAGGTACAAAGAGTGGTCACTCTTGTAGCAGTACATGGTTTTTAATTGCAGAAAGTTAAAGCAATTCAGATATCTTGTATGAACACCTACTAATAAAATGATGTTTAAGCAGTGTTTTGAAGTATTTATCATCATCAGTTTTTATTTTAACTGAGAGTTTATTAAAGAGCTGTGCAGCAATGCAGAAAGGATCTTTGTTAGTTGAAGACTTGCCAGTGTATATCCTGTGGTAGTCTCTATGTCCTCTAGTATGGTGATTATGTATCTCTTTATTGCTCACAAAATATTGATTTTAATTATTTGTCAATGGTAATAATAGTTTGTAAGAGTAGAGTGCTACAACAGTGTGTAATTCATATTTAATAAAAAAATCTTAACAGGACTGTCTGAGATTCAGTTTAAAAATGCTTCTTATACATTTCTTTTGTAGGACCATTAATCTATCCATATTTTTTTGTGTTGTACCACCTCAAATTTCAATGCTGTATTGAAGTTGAGAGAAGATTATCCCATAATATACTGAAATAAGTGCATCAATTTTCAGGTACCTGGAAAAGTACCACAAGAGGAATATATTAGAGTTTATTTTATTACAAAGTGTATCAACTTGTTTGTTATATGTTAGGTTTTGATCTATGAATACTCCTAAGAACTTATGACAATCAGTTTGGTTCACTGATTCATTGTCTACTTCCACTTCTGTTTTGGTGTTGGTGACCGTGATGAAACTTGAAGTTGATTAATACAGTTTTATCAACGTTTAATTTCAACTCATTTATGGACAAATAACTTTTAATTGATTTTAATGATTCAGTCAGATTAGCTTCTAGATGACAAAGATTTTGCCCACTACTTATTAATGTTGTATCATCTGCATAAGAAATTAGAGAAATCAGATGAGCATGGAATATCATTACCATATAATAGAAATAGCAGAGGTATTATAAATTTATTGTTGGGTAATAATGATATATTCTTTAAAGCTTTCAGTATAGCATATGCTTCACAGTAGAAAATTGAAGAAATATCGTTGGGTTTGATATGTTCAATGATATTATTATCCATTAAAGCATATCCTGACCCATTTTTTGTTTTTGAACCATCTGTGAAGACACTTACATAGTTCTTGTGCTTGTTTTTAATTTCATTAGAGAGATTGATATATTAGTGGATTCGTATCTTTCTTGTAGTATATACATAGATCTTTATTAATGATTAATTCTTTAATAAACCTTTGGTGTTATCCAAGGAGGTCTTCTAAGAATTAAATTTTGTTTAATTAATAGAAACTCTATTTGTATTTCTTTGAGAAATTGATTTAATAGGTGGTAGACTGGTTTAGGTGATCTTGAGTATTTGGAGTATTTTTCACTGTTCTTAGTAGAAAACTCTTTCTCATATGTTGGGTTGAGTGGAGATCGTGATATTTTGAATGCATATGTGTAGCAAACTTTCCTTCTTCTGATGTACAATGGTTCTTCGTTAGCTTCTGCAAGAATACTTGAGATTGGACTGGTTCTATAAGCACCAATTGCTAGTCATAGGCAAGTCGATTGCATTATATTGAGAGTATTTAAAATTGTTGGATTAGCAGATTGATATATTACAGATTCTTAGTCAAGCTTGGACCTTATAACAGCTTTGTAGGAAGATTTGTAGTATTTTTGTTGGCTCCCCAGTTAGAGGCCATGATACACTTCATTGTATTCAGTCTGTGGAAACATTCTATTTTTAATTTTTGTACGTGTGTTATATTACTATCAAATATCGTTCCTAAAATTTTGATTTGATTTGAGGTTTTAATTATTTGTGATCCTAATGGTAATTTAAGTTGCTTATTGGGTGTGTCTCTTTTTTTGAAGAGTATACATTGAGTCTCTGTTTTGGAAAACTGAAATCTTGATTTATCAGCCCATTCTTGAATATTATTTAGACTGTTTTGTAGCATTTTTTGAGAAGTATTGATATTTTTTCCACTTATTAATATTGTAAATCGTCAGCAAACATATATCTTTATTAGTTGAGGAATTAGATTTTTAATTTCATCTATAGCAACAAGGAAGAGAAAAACACTAAGTACAGATCCTTGAGGGAGGCCATTGCATGTTTTATATGTCAGAAAAGACACCATTTAATTTAACTTAAATATATCTATCTTCCATAAAGTTGGCAATAAAGATTAATGTGTGATCATCTATTCCTATTTGATTAAGGTTGTTAATGATGATGTTTTGAAATGCAATTTAACACTGTCTTTTGCTTAAATAATTTGCACTTTATTACTACATGTTTCTACATTGAACTGCACTTCACTACTGGTCCATCTGCACTCGGAACCACAAAAGACACTCGCCACAGAGGGCGCTGTTGGATCAGTTTTTACAGTCTTACCAACATAAAATCAAAAAATGCTCTTTGATTACTAACATATTCTGGCCCTCCTTGAAAGGTGTGCTTTCAAAACCAAAAAAATACCTTTAAAATGATTTTATACAATGATTTAATATTCGTCGTGAGTTCAATCTTAATCGTCAATTGGCAGTAGACACAGCCTTTTGACGCTCCTTGTGAAGACACCTTCAAGAGTTTTCACTGTGACTACTCGAATTTCACCGTCTAGTCCGGGATGTAGTTTGATTACTCGCCCTCGTGACCACCTCAAAGGCGGTACTCCTTCTTCAATAAGAAGAACCAAATTGCGTAACTCGACGCGTTGATCTGTCGTATTCCATTTCGTTCTTCGCTGCAGCTCCTGCAGATACTCTCGCTGCCATCGCTGCCACAGGATCTGACGAACCTTTTTCAGGTGCTGCCACCTTGACAAATGATTGTCAGGTTCTTGGATATAACTTGACTGTATGGGTTGAACTAGTGAGTCGCCAATTAGGAAATGGGCGGGAGTGAGGACACTCAAATCATTAGGATCGCTAGTGAGTGGGGTCAGGGGTCGCGAATTCAGGATTGCCTCAATGTCGCAAAGCAAAGTAGATAGTTCTTCAAAGGTGAATATGCGTCCCTGAGACACTGTGTACAAATGTCGCTTCATTATTTTTACCGCCGCCTCCCACAATCCTCCAAAATGTGGCGATCGAGGAGGAATGAATTTCCAGGATATATGTTGCTCTGCTAAGTGCGAAGCGATGTCTGATGACTCCCTCGTGAGGAATGAATTCAGCTCCTTTAACGCATTCGCAGCGCCAACGAAATTTCTTCCATTGTCAGAAAACATCTGCGAGCAGATTCCTCTACGTGCGGTAAATCGCTGTAAGGCTGCCAAAAAGGCTTCAGTGGTTAGGTCCGAGACAAGCTCTAGGTGCACAGCCTTCGTGCTGAAGCAAGTGAAAACTGCTACGTAGCATTTGAAAATCTGAAGCCTGCCTCTCCGCTTACTCTCTCGAAGTTGAAACGGGCCGGCGTAATCCACCCCTGTTACAGTAAAAGGTCTGGTGACCTTAGTGACCCTTTCTTTTGGTAAATCGCCCATACGAACTTCCGGAATGGAAGGGTTGAACCAAAAACAGTTCAAACATCTTCGAACAATTTTCTGAGCTTCTCTTCGACCAGCAATCGGCCAATAACTCTGACGAATGGCATGCAAAAGTTGCTCCGGTGGACAATGGTGCAGTCGAACGTGCTCTCTTCTCATAATTGATGTTGTGATATGATGGTTGGCTGGCAAAATGATAGGATATTTCTGCTCTTCCGTGAGCGATGAATATTTCAGTCTTCCGCCTACTCGTATCAATCCGTCTTCATCGACGAAGGCATCGAGTGATTTTAGTGGACTGCCCTTAGGTTACTTTTCTTTCTTTATCAAGTTCTTTCGAAATGAGGATAATGCTTCCATCTGAGTCCATCGAATGATGCTAATTTCTGCTTGACGCAGTTCCTCGGGCTTTAAGTAGCCAGTCATCGTTTCTTTCGGTGCCATCTTTCCAGTCTTCACATGTATTCTGGATTGGATATTTCCAATATACCTATGCCAGTAAGCAATCAACCGACGTAATTTTGAAAAGGAGGAATATTTATGCAAAATCCGGGAAGTATTCATTATGGTTAGGGTCGTCTTTAAATTCTTCAGCTCTGGCAGATCGGTTTCTGGTTCCATTGAAGAACTTGGACGTGGTGTTGCTGTAGCTAGCCACTCAGGTCCGGACCACCAAAGCTCCTTGTGTTCAATCTCTTCTGGCGAAATTCCACGAGATATCAGGTCTGCTGGGTTGTCTTTCGAAGGGACGTGGTCCCATGTTGCATGCTCAGTTGCATCCTGAATTTTGGTAACTCTATTCGCAACGTATGACTTCAGTAGTCGGGGTTCAGTCTTGATCCAACCCAACACTATTGTGCTATCACTCCAAAGGAAGGTATTTTTTATTCGGTGTGAGATTGCGTCCATTACCTCTCTCAGAAGTTTTGCGAGAAGAAGTGCTCCTTCTAATTCTAATCGAGGTAAAGATATGGTTCTGTTGGGAGCGACTGCCGATTTTGAACTAATCAATCTGGAGGTAACAACTCCATCGTGATTTTTGCTAACTGCGTAAATGCAAGCTCAAATGCTTTCTCAGAAGCATCACAGAATCCGTAGACATCGAATCTGAATTCTTGGTTATGTGGATGCACATTTCGAGTGATTGTCAGCTTGTTTAACAGTGCCAATGAAGAGTAATACTCGTCCCAAATGTCGAGCTGCTCCTGGTTGAGTGGTTCGTCCCAGTCGAGTCCATCTACCCATAATCGGTGCATTATAATCTTCCCTGTGATGAGAACTGGACTTATAACGCCAGGCGGGTCGAACACTTGAGAAATCTTGGATAAAACATCTCGTTTTGTGATTGCTGGTTTCTGTGAGAAGGTGACTTGAACTTGCAAAGTGTCTCGCTGAGAATCCCAGACAAGTCCCAATGTCTTACAGGCTTCTGCTTTGTCCACTACCATCAAGTCGTGGGCGTTTTGTTGAATTTTTAAGTTTTGTAGAATCCGTTTGTCATTGGACCTCCATTTCCGTAGTACCATGTTTCCTCTCTCGAGTAACTGCAACAGCTCTTCTTGCATCTGCATCACAGTGTCTATGGTCTCGCCACCCGTGATACAATCATCCATGTAAAAGTCCTGACGTATCGCCTTTGCTGCTAAGGGATACTGCTGATCGTATACAGTAGCAAGTTCTCGCAGACACCTCATCGCATGAAACGGAGCAGAAACCGTGCCATAAGTAACCGTATTTAATTGATATGTTCTTATGGGCATATGAGCGTCTCTTCTCCACAAAATCTGTTGCAGTGATCTGTCTTCAGGATGTACTGTAATCTGCCTGAACATCTCGATGTCTGCTGTGATGACATATTTGTGAGGACGAAATCGAATCATGATATTGACTAACTCCGCTTGCAAATTTGGACCAGTCATTAATTTATTGTTCAATGACTTTCCGTTTGTGGTTGCCGCAGACGCATCAAACACTACCCTCAGCTTCGTGCTGCTGCTGTCCGGACGTAAAACTGCGTGATGAGGTATGAAATAAGCCTCTCCTGTTTCCAGTGGTGTGTCTTCGATAAGCGACATGTGACCGAGCTCCTCATACGTATCCATAAACTCGCAATATGCTTGTTTTAGAGTTGGCTGTCTGATAAATCTTCGCTCGAGTCCTTCAAGTCTCCTCTTGGCTTGTTCTTTGGATTCACCCAGAACAACCTCAGGTCGTGTTGGCAACCTGACAATGAATCTACCTGTTGAATCTCTGGTTGTGGTATCTGCAAACAGTTTCTCACAAAGTTGTTCTTCCTTTGTCTGATATTTTATTTCTGGTATAGCCTCTTGTTTCCAGAACCTTTCTAGTTGCTGTGACAATTGATAATTGGTAACTGTCAGACACGTGGCTTTTCCATTTCCTTTACTCTGTACTTCACCTCCAAGAATCCACCCTAGTTGCGTGTTTTGTAGAGCTGGCTGACCATCGATGTGATTCTTAGGTTCGCCAACAACGATTTTCCAGTAAAAGCCTGCTCCAAGCAGTAAGTCAATATCTCCTGGCTCATTGAAAGATGGGTCTGCAAAATTGATATGACTTGGCACAAGTACTTCGTCCACGTTGACCTTTGATTGAGGTAATTGTTCCGTTATCGAAGGTACAACAAGACATTCCAATTCTACCTCGAACTGGTTCTGCATTGAGGAAATGCGTATTTGGTCGACTCCTTTCGCTTCCCCTTGGACACACTGAACTCCGCTGAACTGTAGCTTCTGATTTGTGTGTTTTAATTTAAGCCTTTTGCTTAAATTTGTTGTCATTAAATTTAACTGTGCTCCTGAGTCCAATAACGCTCGACATTTGACTTTCTTCCCTTGATTGTCTTCTGCGTAGACGAGTGCGATCGAAAGTAAATTTTGAGATTTTGTCTTTCTGGCCAAAGCTACATTTAGTCGTTGGGATGCTGGAGTGCTCTCAGAGTTTTGTACTTGGGAGTTGTCTCCGAAACTGCTGGTTTCTCCGCGTTGCTCAAAGTATAACCATCTTTGTGAAGTAAAGTGTTGTGGGGCATGTGGCACTTCCTACATTTTGATGATCGACAATCCTTAGAAAAATGCCCATACTTCAAACAGTTTACACAACATTTCTTTTCCATAAGTAGTTTTCTTCTGTTATCTGGCGATAGTTTCAATAACGCCTCGCAGTTGAAAGGAAGATGATTTCCTTTTCCACACAAAATGCAGTTGGACGATGTATTTATCAGGACTAGCCTTTTATTTTGCGCTCTATTCTTTTGATAGGATGTCTTCAAGTTTGTAGATTTGGGACTGTTTTGTCGTAGTAACATCAATGACTGACATCTCTATGCCAGAAACTATGTGAAATCAGTTAACGTTGGCATATTTTCTGGTGTACAATTCTTGTTTCTCTCTTGCCAATCGCGTTGCTCCGCATAGTCGAGCTTCTTCTTAGCTAAATGTATTATTAATGAGTCCCAGTAATCTACAGGCTGATTCAGAGATTTCAAGGCTGATATGTTTGTCTGAATGTGCCAGTTCAATTTTCTCATCGAATCGACCTTGTTGTCTTTGCTAATGTCGGGAAACTTCAATAGTTCTTCCATGTATGTCTCAATTATCATTATCTGGTTGTCATATGTGGCTTTTAGAAGATTCCAAGCATTTATGTAATTTTCATTGCTGATTGTGAATCCTTCGATTACATTTAGTGCTTCTCCTTTCAATACTCCAACAAGGTACTGATGTTTTTGAACATTGGGTATACTTTCCTCGTTGTGAATTGTGGTTTCTAAACTGTTTTTGAAGAACAACCATTTTCCATAATCACCGCTGAATTCTGGAAGTTTTATTTCTGGTAGCTTCGGAGCATTCCTATTGGCTGAATTAACTTGAGGATTATTTTGATTTTGAAGATTGGGTTGATTGTCAGTAGCAGGTTTTGGCTCCGTTGCCAAATCGATGGTGTACAGCTTCGTAGTTACTTCGAAGTACTGCTTTTCAAATGAAGCACGTTCACTCTCGCATTCCAAGTCAAATGCCGCTATTGCACCTTCATCTTCGGGTGTATATTCTTCGATCTCCTGCTGAATATCTTCGAAGTTCTTCCATGATTCTCCAATCTTCTCTAACTTCACTTTTGCTTCGACCGCTGTAGAGGCTTCGGTGATAGAATTGGCTGTTCTAGTCAAGAAACCTTTTACTCGTGCACGACTTTGCTTCAATTTTGCTAATTGCGACATCCTGAATTGCGAATGGGTTTGGAACGTTATGGGTTAATAGTTTTCGGTATTGATGAAAACAATATTTAAAAATGAGTCAATGTTTTCAGTTTGATTGCTACAATATTCGAAAACTATTAGCGTCAATGTTTTTGACTTGAACAATATATGTATATTTGAAATTTGAGCCAATGTTTTTGACTTGAACAATATATGTATTTTACATCTGCGTCAATGTTTTTGGCTTGAACAATATATGTATATTTGAAATCTGAGCCAATGTTTTTGACTTGAACAATATATGAATGTGAAGGTTCACTTGAATATTTTTTAACTTTACTTAGGTTAGGATGGACTTAGGAATTCGAAAGAATGATTTTCTGGCGACTCACTAACCTGAACTTCTGTCGATGTTCTCTGCCACGCCGCTGTCCGATGTCCGACCGATGCGTTGTCGATGTTGAGATATCACAAATAGGCGTTTGTAGACCGCTTCTGGAACTTTGTGGAACCTTGTGTGACGCTGCTTGTACTGGCGTCTTTGTTGCTCTTGCTGATGTCTGCGTTTTTGACTGTTGTTTGACGCTGCTTGCAATGGCGTCTCTGTTCGCGTTTTTGATCGCGACTTGATGTTTTGACTTTTATGAAATGTTCAATACTCTCAGGCGTCGAGAGTCCCGCTGTTGGGCGCCAAAATGTTAATGATGATGTTTTGAAATGCAATTTAACACTGTCTTTTGCTTAAATAATTTGCACTTTATTACTACATGTTTCTACATTGAACTGCACTTCACTACTGGTCCATCTGCACTCGGAACCACAAAAGACACTCGCCACAGAGGGCGCTGTTGGATCAGTTTTTACAGTCTTACCAACATAAAATAAAAAAATGCTCTTTGATTACTAACAAAGGTATTCATAATTCTGTCTTTCCATAACATATCATAAGCCTTCTCAATATCCAGACTTAGAGCAGCAACATGTTGTTTTGCGATGAATGCATCACTGTGAATGTTGACTAAGTGATCAGTAGTTGAGTGATTTTGCTTGAATCCACTTTGTTATGGTGATAGTAATATTTCCTTCTCAAGGTACCAAATTAATCTTTTGCTGATTGCCTTCTCCATTACTTTGCAAAGCATAGATGTTAGGGATATGGGTCTGACGTTTTCTGGTATGGTGTGATCTTTCTCTGGCTTGGGGCAGGAATAACAATCGATTCTTTCCACTTACCAGGAAACATGCCTTGAGTCAAAATTTCATTGAATAAAAGTGGGACATATTCAATGGCCATTGGAGGGAGTTCTTTTAGAAATTTGTTATGGATGCCATCTGGTCTTGGGCTGGAATTCCTAGTACAGGTTAGGATGTTCTTGATTTCATGTACTTGGGGCATTGATTATTGTATTTTCTTGTAGTATATTTTTAATGTTAATTTCAGAATTTGCCTTTTATGTTTGGAATTTATCACTGAAGTTTTTATCACTTAAATTATTGGCAAATTGATTTGCTAAGATGTTGGCTATTACTATTGGCTTTGTTGGATGTTACTAGTTTTTCATTATGAAATATGGTTTTACCATTAGCAGGTGGCTTGTAAGTACTGTTTATTGTTTTAAATTTTTTCCAGTTTTCAGTCATGTTGGAGAAATAATTCATTGAGGAGATGAATTGTATCCATGAATTTCTTTTATTTTCTTTGAATATTTCTCTTGCATATAGAGAAATAATCTCATATGCTCTTGATTTTTTATATTCAATATGGTTATCGATAGATGCATATCTTTTGTGTTTTGAGAATGCATGTCTATGCTTTCTGTGAGCAGTTGCTCATTCTTCATTGCACCATAGAATTGTTTTCTTCTTGGTTTTCCTATAGTTTTTGGAATAGATTCATTAGCATTTTTTAATATTAAATTTGTAAAATCCTCAATTTTTTCAATAGCATTAAGGGAGTAATTGTGGTTTAGATCTTGTTAATTTTTGTTGTTATTATTCTTTTATACTGTATTTGTCAAAATCTGCTTTTTAAAATTTCCACCTAGGGATATAATGTACATTATCAGTTGTTAAAGAGTTTTTATTATGTGTAATTATGATTGGAAAATGATCACTTCCATATAGGACAACCACAGTTATCCAGTTCCAGTGATGAGCCATAGATGATGAGAATATGGTTAAATCAATGGCACTCAGAGTTCTAAAAGTATTGTTCAGGTGGTTGGGAGATTGTTATTAAGTAGAAGTAGATTTGTATCCTCTAAAATTTTCATTATTATTTTTCCTCTTTTATCTTCTTTGTTTGAACCCCATATGTAACTGTGACTACTGAAGTCATGTAAGAGAAGAAATGGACTTGGAAGTTGATCAATTATTTGTTGCAAATCTCCAATGTTAAAGACACAGCTGTTGGGTGGTAAATAAATACTACAGGTATATAGGGATTTATTTGCTAGGCAAATTTTGACTGCAATGCATTCAAGGTTTGAGTTGATGGTAATTTCTTGTGTTATTGAAGTTTTTTTTAATACACAGCCACACCTCCACTCACTACTTCTGCATTAATCTGTTTTGTATACATAGATTATAATTTTTTATGTTGTACTTTTGTCCTTCTTTGTAATTTGTTTCTTGTAGGCATATCACGTCTGGGTTGTATTTAAAATTAAGATTAATAAATTTTCCTTTTGTGGTCTGTGGTCATTGATGTTCCACTGCAAGACACAGTCAATCATTGCTTAGGTTAATTAATTAATTAATTTGCTTTAATTTTTCTGTAGTGTCTGTCTGCATCTTCTGCCTGAGTTATTTATTAATTCACTAAAGGTTTTCCAAACTAGTATTAGTATCAGATTTTTCTTGAACTGTAATACTACTATTCTTGAGTTTTTTTATTATCTATTTTTGATGGATCTTTCAGTTAGGAGTGAATATGTTTCATTCATCATTAGGATAATTCCTTCAATATCATTGGTATAATCTTTTGCTATTAGAGCAGGGTCAGTAGCTCCAAATTAATTTTCTAAAATGATTTGAATTGCAGGTATGTTAGGGGAAATTTATGCAGGTTTGATTCAATTACATTTTTAATAGGAGCAATAAGTTCATCAACAGATTTTTGAGGTAAGATTTCCTGAAGGGAAACCTTATCAGTTTAATTCTTTTTTTTTCTTGGGCTGTTTTTGACTTATTTTAGAATTAGAGTGTACATTATTATGTAATGATTCTTGCTGGGAAAATGATTCAGATGGAAGACTTCTCTTGTTTAAGCTTGGAAAATTAGTACTATCACTGGTTGTAGGTACGGGAGCTAGTGTTTCAAGTTGACTGAGGTCCTTCTTGTTACCTTTGTTGTCAGTTGGATTTACTGATTGAATAGTTATGTCTGTTTCCTCTGCGTTTTCTGCATTATGTTCAAAGTTAATACTTACTGAAGGTTCTTTGTTGGGGGGAACTGACAGGCATTCCCTAGCAAGATGACCTTCCTGTTTGCAAACAAAACAGATCATGTTATCTGCAGATATGAAAATTCTGTAGGTGGCTAGCTGAATCTGTAATTGGCTGAATCTGGGTCAATATAAACTTGGTGACGAAAGCTCAACATATGTTGAAATCCAGGCTCAGTTAATCCGGCTTTGAGAAAATATATATTTGTGGTCATTTTGACATTGCATTTTTCAATTTCTTGAGCGATAACATGATGCGGGATAATCAGACAAACATTGGAGATAATTACTCTAGTGTGTAGATTTATTAGTGGCCTAACATGCAGCTGTTGATCATTAATTTTATTTGTCTTGTTTGTAGAGGTGATCTTTTCGGCTTAATTTTTTGACGACAAAAATATACAGATTCTATTATTGGAGATTCTGGATACGAATCTAACATTGCATGGCTTCACAATACCTGCTAAAGCTGTGCTGTACTTCTTGATTGAGATGCCGTCATTCGCTTCTATAACGATGGCTTGTTCTTTCTTCGGAAAAACATCAGTAGTTGTTGCTGTTGCGTAAGATTTCCTCTCTGTAAGTGACATTTCAGAATAGAGAGACTCATCTGTAGTCCAAAGAATCTTTTTGATGCTGGATACTTAATAAAAAGCAGCAACACAGTAGTTAATACATTTTTCGTTGAGTATAAATTACTCGCGACACAATCGTTCACTTAACCATCACCACAACGCGCTTGGGTGCATGGCCTTCATTGTAAAAATATATAATTCATGTTTAAGAACTGGCTACTCACCTACTACCTGGAAACACACTATCATCCTCCCTATTCCCAAACTCAATAAGAATCACAGCAACCCCGATAACATTAGGCCCATAAGCCTCCTCCTCATTTTATCAAAAAATTCAAAAAATTAATCCTAACAAGTTAATTACCTTAAAAAATAAACCTCATACTATTCTACCAATTCGGATTCACTATCAAACATTACACAGCCCATCAACTTTTGCGTATCTCACAACATCTCTACTCCTTCTGCCCCCCTTCCCACAAAAAATTCAAAAGCGGTTTTCATGGACATCGCTAAAATATTCGACAGGTTTTGGCATCAAGGCTTAATTTTTAAACTCTTACAATGGCTACCACGACATTCATCTTTAAAATAATTAAAAGCTTTCTCACCAATAGAACTTCGAACCCCCGCCATATCACAGCCGCTCAAAGCACTACATTGTTTCAAAATTCATGTAGTTTCAGAAAATGTCATCATTTGTCATAAACGGATGAGAAATGTGCCCTCTAGGTACATTGACGTGAAAGCCATGTATTTTCGAGTTTTTAACTCTTAGAAAATAATAGTCAAATTCAATAGGCTCAATCTTCTAAACTAGTCTAACTAATGTTGGAGAAAGTCGGCTGAACAGTTTAGTCCCTGGCGTTGTTCAGGGGCGGGCGGACGGGCGTTTTCTGCCATTCGATTTTTCGTTATATAAGACCCACAAAATATGGATTCTGGCAATGCCACATAGTATAAGATTTTTTCTAAATTTTGCAAGTGGATTTATTCACTTTTTTGTTGCCAAGGTCTTGTAATTGGACTTTCTCTACCTATCATTCTCATTTTTTCACGAAGCATTACATAACTTGATATCTACTGCGTAAGCTGTAGCGAGTATGTAGGATCCACTAGTGTCTAGTTGTGGACGAATGTTTGTTGAGAACGATGTGGGAGGCGTCAAATACCGTTAGCTTCACTCTAAAAGAACCTTCTCAGGCAATGGAACGTATGATAAGAAAGCAAGAGACTTCAAAGTTACGGTTTGCTCTTTTGGTAGTTGAAAACTTGAATCTTTCAAGGAATGCAATATCACGTGGAAACATGTTGAGTTTTTTGAAAAATTTAAATTTTCTCCAATAGTTCCATTCTTCAGTCAAAATTGAAACTGATTAATTATTTTCGAGATTCCTAGTATCTATCGAAACCTTAGACACCTTTCTCATGTACGGAGGTTTCCAAGTTTTCCTTCAATTCTTGCGAGTTTTGGAAATGAATATTGTAGAATATTATTATGCATTAAACCAGTCTTAAGAACCTGGCCTATCAGTTGCTCATAGTCCCACACCTCCGGAAATTCTCCCTCATAGCGCTGAAGTTTGAATCCCTGCAGGAGAAAATATTTTTATTTGAATTTCTTTAAACTTTTTACAGAAATACAGCACAAAATACTCAATTCAATGGCGTAAAGCCATTTTACCTAATATTTGAAATTTCAGAAAAATATGTTTTTTAACTCTAGCGCTTGGCTTGATTTGATGTTTTTCAAATGATGACTGAATGGTTAAGTTAAAATACTTAACCACCACTAGTTACTTGCAAGAGAAAGTATTGTAATGCTGCGGGAAGAACGGCAAATTTTCGACAGAAAATCTATTGTCGGGACCTGGTAACAAAAAGTGGATAAATCTTGTTCCTACACACAGTCCCTATACTTCCGCAAACACGTTGTGGTGTCAAAATTCGTTTTGTGTTCTTCACATCGAAAAATCGTGTAACGGCAAAACGTCTGTCAGTCTCTCTGTGAACAACGCTAGCGGATAAATCCCGTAATCAGGATTTACACCGAAATTGATGTTCTCCAATTGGCTGATGGCCCTTGAATTTTTTCCCTTGAATCTGACATATATTTTTTTTTCGTTACTTTATCTCGGATATTTTCAAAATTTCCTCAAAAACGGCTCCGATTTTTTTCTTTAACATATAAAGATGGCATAAGATCGATTTTCAGGTTTAACCCTAGCTTTACGAAAATTTCAAAATTTTAATTTTCCGATCGTCTTCCTAGAAAATTGAAGCTAGAGATTTTTCCTTTAAATAAAATTTCTTCTTCATAGTGAGTTCTTTCATTAAGGTCATGTACGTTTTTTTGAAAACTGTAGAAGTTTTCGCGCAATATTGCGTGCAATATGTGCAATTTAAAAAATCTCAAAAATGACTGCAAATTTTTTCTTTAAACATTTAGTAGAGATAGTGCTAAATGGACTCTATCAGATGACATAAACGCCATATTGCTATATTCTTTTGTTTCTTCAAAACTTACAAAAATTTATTTTTTGACTTCGCTTGGATTCGCATGTCGTTAATATATATATATAGTATTTATGAGTTCATGTACTTTAAATAATGTATAAAGTTTCTCGAAAAGTCTACCGTATTCTGTAACAACTAGCTGGAAACTCCGCATTGTTAAAAACGTTCCAACGCCATTTTCTCAAAAAACGGCTCCAAATTTTCTTCAAACATTTCGAACGGATAGTGCTAATTCCACTCTTTAATATGACATAAAGTTCATTTGGGGGTATTGTGTAGTTTTTCTCAAAATTACTCAATTGTAAATGTTTTGAAAGATGTCTCACGCCGTTTATATGTACATTTCCAGCAATTTGTAAACACTATTGTATTTGCGAGTATTTAAAATGACTTCAAATGAAGTTTTTAGAAAACTCAAACATTTTCTGTCAAAAACGGCTTCAAATTTAGAATTTACAGGAGCGCTTAAACGCGTTTTTTAAAAACGGCCCCAAATGTTTCAAAGAAAATTGCTATTTAGGACGAGGTTTTACTGTTCTTGAATAATCTTAAAATAATATTTCCGCTCTACTATTCGGAAACCAAAAAAAATTAGGAAAATGTTTAAAAAATGTAGTTTGAGCGGCGATACATGACAGCAGGCAAGAATAAGTGTGGCTAACCGAGACCAAAGGAAATAGAAAACTAATACGGGAAAGTCTGTGCCACATGAAGTATGTTCATCAAAAACATCTTTAAATAATGTCACGTTCAGTTTGTCGAAAATGTGATTATTTTTGCGTAAATTTGCATTGAACAGGCACTTTTTAAATTTTAAACTCTTTTTTCTTAGATAAGGTTCAAATTAAAAAAATATAATACCTCATATGTAGCAAAGAATTGTAAAGATGTTCCCATGGAGGTGGTCCAATTTTCGGTGCATACTCTACATTTTTTGAAATTGCAAAAACAAAACAAAACAAAACAAAACAAAACAGAAAAACAAAAACTAAAAAGGAAGTGTAAATTCAAATTTCATTTGACGCGTGTTGAGTTCGCAAAATTCACAGTGGTTTCAAAGTTCTTGGAATTCATCTCATTGTTGTAGGTCGCGATGATTGTATGATGCATTCCTATGAAAGAAAATAGATTGAAGGAAGGTAATAACTTTAACTTAGAACTAATAGACATACACATCTTTTTTTTAAGAATTTTTTTATTGCTGAGTATGGTATTCAAAAATTGAAAGATCTCTTTAATTTAATCAAAGAAAGCTTGTGTGAAGTTATTCATTTTTTGTATTATGTGCTGCATATAGGGTAGCAATTAAATTTATTCATGGGTGTTTTATTTTTAAAAGTTAGATGAGACTGCTGTTCCTGGCTATTGAAATAAAAGCAGGTATGCACCTCAGGCACTTTGTATGAATTGATTGAAATAGACTTTTTCAAGTTTTAAGTGAGTTTTTGGCATGACAGAAATTACAATATTGCAGTATTACGTATACATTTTTAATAATTCGAGATTGTATGTACTGTTTTAGCTCCTCTAGTTTTTCTTTGTTATGCTGCTTAATTATATTTATTACCAAAACATTGCATTTTCTTTCTATCTTGACAAACATGTTTTGTTAAATTATATACTTATAACATATTTTTATCCAAAGAATCTGGAGTAGAAGAATAAGGATAATTATTTTATTTTATTCCATTTTAAAAATGATCTTGACTAATGTAACTTCTGTATTGTGAGAAGTAATTCAAA
The DNA here is from genome assembly GCA_038098605.1 of Gryllus longicercus. NCBI lineage: Eukaryota > Metazoa > Arthropoda > Insecta > Orthoptera > Gryllidae > Gryllus > Gryllus longicercus. The sequence continues at coordinate 1,946,260 of JAZDUA010000116.1, read as the reverse complement.
AAATTCAATGATTTCCCCAAAATTCTAATAAAATGTTGATTTGAAACATTTATGTTCTTTCAATGTTTTATGTTATGCTGTATTTTCAATAATTTTAAACAATTCGTGGTACAGTCATATCAACGGTTTATTCATTTAACGAATATTTTCTTTTTAAGAAGTAGGTCTAATTAGGGAAATGTACGAATACATAATGGAGAGCGTCCTTTGATTTCTGAAGAAAAAAACGACAAAGGGATACCCATCGTAAAACATAAAGGGGCAACTAAATTTCTGAACCCCTGTAGCCTCACATTCTAATAAGCCTTCATGTCATACGTAGATCCACTTTACATATTTAAGTAAATAAAATATGCTACGAAGAGAATGAAATAACTTTAATTACACAATTAATGAACACAATTGATTTTATGTTGAACCATTTACATTTTCAAGGAGAAAATATGAAAACGAGTATATTTACGAAATACAATGTTTTATTTTCTATTGCTACGGGACATCTTTCGAAATGTTCAGGGGGACCACTACTACCTGACAAACACTTTTCGAGAAACCCCCTACCAGAATGGAAAAATATTGTGGAAGCGGGAAATATGAATAAAGGTAATTAATAAAAACAAATGAATAACAGCGATTGTCATTTTTTATTTATGAACACATGAGAAAGAACGTAGAGCTACAAAGAGTCAGGATTAGCGATGCGGGGAGTGGCAGGGTCGGTGGATTGGGTTCATTTGTACAGATACGGGTAGGCGTAGGGGGCGGCGTAGGCGTAGGGCGCGGCGTAGGCGTAAGGCGCGTAGCCGTAGGAGGCGACGTAGGGCGCGGCGTAGCCGTAGCCCAGGTACACGGCCTCGGAGCCCTTCAGGTCCTTGTTGGGCTGCGGCTCGGCCTTCTGCGGCACGGGGGCCTGGGCGTACGCCGCCGCCAGCACGGCCAGCAGAGCCAACACAGCCTGCAACACGGAACACAGCATTCAACTCAACTGCTCAGGACATTCGGCACGCTAGGGACTAATCTATAATCTCGGGAGGTAGCGGAGTTTCTTCTCCGCTGGATGGTGAAATCCGAAGCCGAACTCCACATCAGCTTGCGGTGGACATCCCATCCAGTGACCTTCCCTAGCGGGGAATCCCTCCAGCCGAAACCACCTCTCAGCTCCCGATGTGTGATAGTGCACATACCGGGTGTATGCGTGTGTAAGGGAGGCGATTGGAGAAGGATGGGGAAGAAAAGATCGCGCACTGTTCGTGGCCCGTTAGTTATACCCTAGGACCTCCCGGTCAAAGTCACTGCAGAGGTAATGGCAAAGCTGTCTCTGAGCTAACTCAGTGGTCAAACCGTGTTAAAGAAAGCATCAGCTTTTGCGTAGTGTTCAGTGCGGACTCAAGGTTATTTTAAAACTAGCGTGAATTCGCGGCATACAGACATTTTTCTTCTTTCTACTCTTAGTACTCGACAGTACTTTTATATTATTTTAAAAAGTGCATGATATCATTTAAATATCTACTGTTGAGTGTTAGATTGCATTGAGAGAGTAAATCTGTCTTGAATATTCAAGGTGTAGCGTGAAGGACGTTCAAAATCGACGTTTTAATGAAAATCGGACGTATGCCGTAATTACAAACCCACATTGCTCTATCCCAGCAAAAAAAAAAAAAAAAAAATTAAAGAAAAAGTTGCTGACATTCTTCAAAAAGTTTGACAATGTCACAGGGTCTTCATGCAAAGTACCCCCCCAAATTCAAATATATTAATGGTCCTCGGAACAGATCTTACTCTCTTACTCGGAATAGATCTTACTCTTGGCGCGTTTACCAAGTTTCAACTTAAAAGTTGCTAATCTGACAGAGTTATATGTGAAATACACTTCCACCTATCCAAACATAACTACATACATGTCAACATTTAGTCCTCTCTCTATTCCGCTACAAACTTCCATGTTACTTCTCGTCACTGACACCAATTTTAATTATCCTTGGAACAGCACCAATAATCCTGATGTGAGCGCGAAGTTACGAAGTTACGCAAAAGAATCTTCAACACGGATTTTAAGACAGAAAATTGGAGATTGTATTGATGACACGATTCCAATACTATTCCTCCGTACACTAAGGAAGAGAGGAATAGTAAAATTACGTGAATGAGATTTTCTCAAAAACGGCTTCAATCTTTTTTGAATTTTTTGCTCAAATAGAAATAGAATGGACATGCTCAACTTAAAGCTGAAGATTTTCAACTCAACGGTGAACGTGCTGTACGCAATGAACAAGTATGCTTAATTCATTGTTGAACTAGAAGATGCACATATTCAACGCGAAGTTGAAGATGTCCAACATAAAGTTGGTCATGCTAAACGCAAATATGCTCAACACACAGTTGAACATGCTCAAAGAAAAGATGCAAATGCTCGACGCTAAGCGCGAAAATGAACATGTACAACGCAAAGGTGAACATGTTCACCGCGTTCAAAGAAAAACATGCATGTCTCGGAAACCGATCTGGATTCAGTATCGGATGAAGAAGTATCATAGAAAAGCGGCTTTATTCTTATATTTTGTGAATTCGACATTACTAATAATGTGAATTCACAGTCTACATTTGAAATTTTCGTATTGTCGACACTGATGAGATTTGGGGGTAATACAGATATATTAAAATGGAATTAATAACTAATTTCCCTACATACATTTTTTGAATATTCTTTACATGTTTTTGTTTTTTTTTGTTCAACACTAATCGTGGCACTTTTATAATTTTTAATAAACTGCTGATTTAAGAAACATTTAACTAGTTCTAGTTTAATTTCTTTTTCAAAATCTATCATTTTTCATCTTTTTTTCTATTTTCTGGCGGTTCATATTTTCACGTAATAACTATTTGCAAAACCTTTAACATACAAACAAATGTGAAGAGATTATGGAAAAGTAAAGACGACACTTTCAGCGTATTAATAGTGTTCCTTTCATCTCACTAAAAAGGACAGATAAGAAGTGTGTGAGGTTCCCAACGGCTGATTTTCCCGGAGAGTCCTGAGAGTAAACCGGACCGCGAGCAGACACCATCTCGAGTGGCCTCGGAGGCTGCATCTTCGCGAGCAAAGAAACCCTTAGGCGGCGACCACAGCGGAGACGATTTTGCCCGACATTTCGGACGACCAATGTCGAGCGGACAAACTCAAACGAAACGGATCATCGTCCGACAACCACTGTTTTCGAAAGAGGTCGTTCGAGTTAACTATGACCGTTTCCGTTTACCATAAGGTATTTGAACGAATCCAGTAAGTCGGACAAAAAGGCCTACCGATATTTCGGGAAAATCGCCTCTATTGTATCAGTTGCCTTACACCAACTGGTGTGCGTACATTTGGGCGGGTTGTGCGTTTGGACGGGCGGGCGGACGTGCGTTTGGGCGGGCGGCGCGGCGCGCAGGCGAGCGGTACTTACGAAGGCCTTCATGGTGAGTTGGAGAGAGGTGATGCGCTGCTCGTCGGGAGAAGCAACTGATGTGGCCGCGGTCTCCCCGGGGCGCTTATATAGCGCGCCTCCTGCTCTTGCGTGTCCTTGGACCCCAACGCGCGGGTCGCCGCCCCCAGGGACTCCGCCTCGCCGCGCCACGCCACGCCACGCCCCTCCCGGGTGTGGCCGCAGCGGCGGCGGCGACCGAAATGGAGATGATGGGGGGAATTGGTGTGTTGGAGGAGAGGGAGGACGAGGAGGAGCGTCCGGAGAGAAGGCAACACAATATAGGTAGACCGTGACAGAGGTGCGTTGACGGAAAAGGAGCTAAGAGGAGAGGCGTGTGGAGGAAATGAAACTTATTGTTAATTAATTAATAAATAATAATTTATTATTAATGAATATACTTTAGTCATTTATTTATGTAATTATTTATCAGCAACAGAAGGATCACAAAACTCCAATAGAGTTGGCACTCGCGAGACCCATGAGAACATGTCAGCGATAATGATCTTGGGGCAATGATGGAATGATAGATAAAGAAATCGGGACAACAAAAGGGAACCCTGGCGCGAAATTGCTTTGTCGAACAAAAATTTCGCGAGATTTGGTCGGGGATTGAGCCTACATTCGGATATGGAGGAAAGGGCTGTTTTGGAGGAGGTGGAGAAGGAAAGGTGGCGAATGTAAGGACCGAAATGTACCCGATGGAAATGAACGATGTGATGTGGAAGGGCGGAAAAAGAAGCAGGCCGGGAGGCGGCTGTGGTTGACGCGGCGGAGGCAATGAAAGCAAAAGCACAGGTGGAAAAATCTGGATGCGTTTGCCGAATGAATATTATTGGAGACGTAAGGACGAAGACTACGAAGTGAGAGGTGAAATGAGCGAAGAGAAAGAAGTAGTTATAAGGGTGGTAACGATGGCTACGCCGAAGGGCGACCCGACGACGAAAATGGAAATGAAAGAGAATATTAGAACATATGGCGGCGTTCATTGTATTTAGTCCCGGAATGGAGAATAGTGGGTTCATATTCTAACCGAGATGATTGGCTAGAGATGTGAGGAATGGTGAGAGCGCTGACTCTCTTAGAATAGTGGCGAGTGCAGCGATAGTAGTGTGTGTGAGGTGTGTGTGTGTGTGTGAGGTGTGTGTGTGCGTGAGAGGTGTGTGTGTGTGTGAGGTGTGTGTGAGAGAGAAAGAGGAGAAAGAGAAAAAGGGAAGAGAGACAGGAATGGAGAGAAGAAGGGAGAAAAAGAGAGGGAAGGAAGAGGGAGTCGGGTTGAAGTGAAAAGTAGTCATGGTGGTGAATGATCACTTAGACACGATTTTCACTTTTATCTTTGACGAGCGATTGGGAGTTTTAGCCATCGCGTGCGCAAGCAGCGCGGCTTGGCCGCCCCAGAAGTCGCGTGCGCACGGCTAGTCAAGGGGAACCGGGAGAATTGGAGTTTAGAGACCACCTAAATCCCATCTGTGGCACTTAGATAAGTAGTAATGATATAACATAACTTAGTAATGATATAATAGAAAACTAGAGTTTGGCGACTGTCATGGAGACGGAAGAAGCCATTACGTTTCAGTTACTACACTTAGTTGTGCCTTGTATTATACTAGTTGAATGATGAATTCAGTTACCAACACGCGAGGTTAGCAATATTTGAATTCTATAAATTTTTCTTCCTGAAGTATAGAACAATTATTTGCATTCGTAAATAAACTATATTTAATTTTTTGTTTTGATAACAAATTAGTAACCCACAAACTCGGCTCTAGTCGACAATTTGCTAAAGGAGAGCTCAAATAATGTGCGCTTAGCGAAGCTACATTTATGTACAGAAGCAGCACAAGGAGTGGTAGGATGATAGGTGATAGTAATTTTAGGATGATGGTAGGTGATAGTAATTTTGGGGCCCAGCATGGGAGTAAATAATGTTTCCAATTTCCTTTTGAGGTGATACATATTTCAAAAGGTTTGTGTGCAAACAGGAAATAATAATGGACAACACAAGACGGGAAATAATACTGAACCATAGAGAACGAGTGGCGACAGCGGCAGCGGCAGTGGCCGCGGAGGCGTTGCCCGCGCGTTTTCGCAAGTTGCCCTTGAACCTGATCTTGCACGGGGCAGGCCAACGGCTGGCCATAAAACTCCAGCCGCCCGCCCCACACGGCACGCCCCGCAGAACAGCCACCGCGGCTATGGCCTCACACAAGGCTCTCCTCTCCACCTCGCCCCTCCTCCCTCGCCTCCTCGTACTCCACCTCCCTCCTCTTTTCCCCATCTTCTTCCTCCTCCACCTCCCTCTCCCTCCTCCTCTTCCCCCACCTCTTCTTGCTCCTCAAACTCCTATTCCTCCTCCTCGTCCTCAGGCCTCCTCCGCTACCACCACCATCACTACTTCCTCCTCATCCTCATCCTCCTTTTACTCCTGTACCACCTCCACCTTCTCCATCCACCACCTACCTCCATCTCCCCCTCCTCGACCCCATCCTCACACCTCCTCAGTCACCACCCCCTGCTCCTCCTCAACCTCGTGCACCTTAATTGCCACCGAAATCACACAGTATCTGTCCCCCCTCAACAGCCGCGCTACTTCTCCAGCCCTCCGTTGGGACTACCTCCTCACCCATCACCATCCCCACCTTCACCTTCATTTTCATCTCCACAGACACAACACCGTGTCCCATCCTTACCGACGCCACAGCTTGATCCACGGTTACCCTTTCAGAGCCCTTTTTTACCACAATCGCGACGCCACCATCACAATCATCCAGATTCACCACCATTATCCTGGCATTGTCTCCGTCGACCCCATACCCATCGCCCGTGCCCGGGCAAATCATCCACATTTCCTTCCACCTCCGGCCCCTCTACCTGCGTCGATGGCAGTTTCTACTGCCAATGCCACTATATCTACCACACCCATTACTTCGGCATTCGCCCGTCATCACCGCAATCGCAAGCAACGGATTCACTGCCTCGGACGCAGTCTCAGCTATCCCCATCCACGCCCTCATCAATACTACAATCGATTTTACCATCGTCACCACCATGGAGACCGATACTAGATAACCATCGTCACTGACGTCTCCACTGTCACCCCCACCGCTGCCGTCACCCTCACACCCAGTATCATCGTTCCTCCCAGCGTCATCGCATTACCAGTGTCTCGCCACACTCCACAATTTCCACTTCAACGCTATCCTCATCTTCATCTTCATCTTCACAGCGGTTTTCGCTTACTTTTTATTACGGCACTAGAGCATAAGCCTAATGACCATATCTGGACAAGAGTGAATGAGAGTTGTTGTGGAGGTGATGGTGAGAATATGAAATGAATGATGATGGAGCGAGAGTGGAATGATAGGCAGTGAAACGGAAAACCCCGAGAGAACCTTCCGCGAATCCACTTGGCGTCCACAAATTCCATTTGGAACGTCCGGGATTTCAGCCCCCGACCTAGCTGGGGAAGGGGAGAGCTCTCGCCACTGTCTACCAACCGCGCCTTCGGCCCCACCGCCACTGATCCAGCGCAATCATCGGCTTAGGGAATGAACTGACATCACTGACCGTGGGGCCCGAGGATTCGTGTCCCGACGCTGGTAGGTTTTTTGACACTAGCTATGTGGTTAGGTCGAATTCAGCCACAGTCTGAAGGAGAATTCTAGCGATTCGCTGCTCCAATCGGTAGTTTTGTGTGGCTTGTCCGATCAACACCAGGCGAATGCCGGGGTAGGGCGGTGCCTCGCTGGTGGAAGATATCTGGTTGGGTAAAACGTCGGAGGCTGACATGTAGGTTGGAGGCGGATCTCGCCATCAGCTGGAGAAAATCACAACCACCTCCCGCGATGAAACATGCACAACACTTACAAGACCAATGACCCGTTAGTTGACGCGCCCGGAAACACTAATCAGATAATCAAAATCCAGTGCAATCACTGCACTTGCTTCCCAGTCTTACGACATCATTGTCACCACCGTGTCGTCTCGTTGTTGCCATCTCCGACGTTATCTTGCGACGTGCAGCCGCTGCCATCGCCGCCTCCGGTGTTGCCAGTGAATTCTCCGTTTTCTGCAAACATCGACGAACCCTGTGGTTGAAACATGGCTGACGTGATCGTGAATTAACACAAAATTTGTTGACTCTGTGATCTACGTTGAAGGGTTCTCGTTATCTTATGGTAATTGGTCAGCTCATACCAAAACGAGCGGGTTCACTTTTCACCTAGAAAGATCCGGTTGTAGATTGCCATACATTTTTCGTAATTATCATTATGTAAGGTTTTGTTCGTGATATATACGGTTTTTCGAAGACACCTGTGGGGTAATGCTGTTATTTGGAAGACTTGAGGGTTATAATTTACGAAGATAATGTGATGTTCTCTGTAAAAAACTGCAGTGTACTGTTTAATGGGCTGTGCGATGATCATTTTAGGAATGCTGGAAACTTCTCGTGCACAACAGAAAACGTGAGCCGACAGAAAATAACTAAATCATGTCACGGTATGAATAGCGTCCTTAAAGAGGGGCCAATAAATACGTGCGCATTTTACATACGAGCTCTCTGGATCACAAGTAGTCTCACCTGCAACCAATGCTGCATCCATGTGATCTGAATTCGAAATAGCCTTTCCGAAGAGCATTTTTCAAGAACCGATAATATTACATGAGATCAATCAGATTCTTCAAAATACTATTTGTAGTCACCAACCACTATACAAAGAAATTACAATTAATTTGCCTGCAAGATAACTCGGGGAAATATAATGCTGTTATTTTATATCTCTGTACGTATAAGACTAAGACAAGACGTACGTCTAAGACAAGACGGCAGTTTTACATGAAAATTCATAAGAAATCTGGACACAAAACTCCGAAAGTGTGCTGCTGCTGTAGAGGGTATTACACCCTCCTCCCCAGTCATGCTTCAAACGTTTTACAACGGAAACTAGTAGAGATACAATAGCACGTACTTTTTTGCAATAGTAACAGTAATGTAAAAATTATAGTACCGCAATTTATACTCACATTAACACATTTCAACCATCCATCCCTTGTAAAATTCATGATTAATTATGGCACAATAGGCGCACAAACGTAATTAATTTAAAACTAATACGAATACATGGGTGCTGAGTGCAATCACTTTTATCATATATCATGAGTACTTTCAATGCGTTCTTACTAGACAGTGTCATATCGGACCGTGATTCTATTTTGTATATGTCACGGTGCACCCAGCACCGGAATTTGGTAGTGTCCCATGATTTCAATCACTTCATTTCTGTATTCAATACAGTCTGTATTGTGAACATTAATGTATGAGGTATACAGCCGCAGATATTACATTTCAGCAATATCAGTTTCAAGTCGCATTCTTTGACTTATATAATCGTATATAATGGACACAATGTTTCAGCTGTTTAATATCTCCTGGGCGTCATTGCACAGTGTTATAGTGTATTAAATGTACATCAATTGACTTGCGTAAATGTAATGTTTCAACTGTTTAGTCCTTGCTATGCATCATTGCACAGCGTTGAAATTAATGTATAATGTATTTGGTTCTCACATAGTTATTTCTTCCGCTTCTGAGCTTAATGACTCACATAACCTTCAATTTGAAAATTAATAATTGTTATTATATATTGCGTAACTTCCAACCTGAACTGCAATCTTAATGTTTCAATTGTTTAATTTTCTTATGTCCTAGCGCACGTACGCTACTCATTCATTCTAATTTCACTCGAATTGCCTTCGATAATTTCATGCGTAATTTCATTTATGATGTACTGTGATTATGTCCCTTATGATGTTTATTACGTTTATATTTTGAGTTAAAGATTTTCTTATTTAACCTGACGTCACCTATCGTAGCCCAATTTGTTTCTAATGTTTCTGAAGGGAAGCTTTCTCACCTTCAGTAACCCTCCAAGGGTGTTCTTTTCATGTCCCTAAGCGGCCAGGGATTTATGTGAGAGTAGGCGTACACCTGAGTTCACTAGATGAAATGGACGGTTCGCCTTGCAATGTAAGTTGTGCTTTATACCTGTGAACTGCCCTACAACCAATCATTTCCTACGCGTTTAATTTGCCAAAGAAACTTCAAATGAATTTATGGAACTGTCTAGGTTCCGATAGCATTTACATAAAACGCATGCTATGAGAAGAATAAAGATTTATCATATTGTGAAAGATTGGAACAGCAACGTTTAAGGCGGACAACTGTTTTAAACCTCTTTGTGTCAGCTTCTAAACTAGATTATGATGGAATAGGAGTCTAGGAACAAGATTTATCCCCCTTTTCGTTACCAGGGCCTGACAATAAGTTTTTCTGTCTACAAATGGCCGTTTTCCCCGCAGCATTATAATACTATTTCTATTCTGCGTAAGCAGTATGTGAGGAAGTAAAATAAGTTGGCAGATTATAAGGAAAACACCTGGCACACAAGGTGCCGGCAGCACAGATTACGCGCTACACAACATACGAGCAACACAAGTTGCCATTGAACATATCTCTGATGCGATGCATCCCAGGCCCGAAGAACCAAGGTTTTGAGTTTTTGGACGTTATATTACATTTTTGGAATTTGTACGTACTCCGTTCAGACCCTCGTTGGCTCGTGATTTAGCGCGCTCGCTTTCCACGGCGCCACCCCGGGTTCGATTCCCGGTAGGGGCGAAAATTAATTGTGAGCTTTCCTTGCAATGCCCCAGATATGTTCAAGACGAGAAAGCTCACTTCTCAGGTTGAGAATACTAGAAATGCAGTGTAGTGACCGCTGTGTGCTAACCACATGAACCCTTAACTCATGGCCGCAAAGCCGGGACGCTGCGGGTAGGTCTTAGCTCGTAAAGAGCTGTTGTGCCAAAGTACATACTACATATGAATTGTGTGTAAATTGTGAGGGCAAAAATAATTCCAAGTTCGGTTACTTTTACTTTTAATCAAGGAGTTAAAAAGAGCGGGATGTTTGCATGGGACAACCAGTTCAATACATTTAAATAAAAATAAGCAACCTTACTGTTATTTTCACAGGAACATTTCAGGTCATATTTAGTCTCGTAAGTAGTTGTAGTAAATAAACTACAAAACAAGCAAACAAACACACTCGGAAATGAATCTGCAGGATATATCCATTATGAATTACACCTGTTGAGTGGAATGAGTCAGCGATAGGTGTGTCGTCACGAAGCACCAGAAGAATCAATTTCTGCTTACGCAAGTTTCCATTAGTGTTTACTCACCGTTTTGAAACCTACAACTTCGGTCACGAAGAAGGTGTGAGAATGAACAATCACTTGCGAGTTAGTGTCGCGAAGTAAACTATTAATATGCAAGTTGGCACAGAGATAAATGCAATGAAGGTAAGTTAGTATCAATTAAATTACATTCCCAACACCTGAAACTGAAGTAAACTTAACCACTGTAATCTTGCCATTAGAAATAAATCAATCTACTAACACATCATAACCGAATTTATTCATTTTCCAAATAATGGTATCTAAATTTAGTTTTCATATAATTATAATTATCTTTGGAGGGTTGTGAGAGTGAAGTTCATAATCCTAACTCATTAGTTCTGAAAAAACCGTGAATCTGTTTTATATTGCCATGAAGACGACGTCTCTTATCAACGGATCACATCGGTTACGTAGAAATTTTAAATAAGGTTCATGAAATTTAAACTGGAGACGATACAAAATTGCGCTTGAAACTAGTAACAGAGAAATCGCGTCATCTTATGCCCATGTGCCTACAGGGTGTGTGACTTGTGTGTGTCATGTGTGAATTCCCTTTCAAGTGACTTTATATTTTAGATTAAACACTTTGCTAAGTTGTTTGTGCATTGAACACTTGATTGAATTCTACACTTATTTCTTCTTCTTCTTCTTTTCGTCTTCTTCTTCTTCTTCTTCTTCTTCTTCTTCCTTTTCTTCTCCTTTCAAGCATTGAACACTTGGACACACGCAAATTAAAATGTTGCTCCCATCTCATATTTTATTTTCACTAGTTTTTGAGTTACTTTGTATTTTAGATTATTCCCAGCATACGTGCATATTGTTGACATTCTGTGAACATGACCATGCCTTTTTCTTCTCTATAGCTTTATTTAGTCTTAGTTTGCAGACAGACTTTGTCACTGAGATTTTTATCGGATCGCGAAATCTAGCAAGGACCTCAGAAACTCCATGTCCACTGTTTAAATTATTTTATTCCCTTTTCTTATTAGTGGCCTATTTTGGTTTCAACAAAGTCTATTTTGTTCAATGAAGTACTATTTTATATGTACTGTTCAATCATTATTGATACGACGCTTTAAGTACATGGGAGAATATGTTGAATGTTTTAAATATTCTGATCTAAAAATAAGCACATTTGAAAACGATGTGACAGAAGCACGCATTGCTTAGAGAAGACTGAAAGAAAGATGAAGGAGATGTAGAGTTGCTGAAATATGCTTCAAACTAAACTAAATTATTGATTAAATTGCCTTGGAAACTTAGAGATCAAGTAGAGAGTACGTATTTCTTAATGGCAGTAGTAATCCCAACTAGCACATTATTTCCAATTCATGACTTCGGATATTTTGAGGAACGTATTATTAACGAAAACGAATTCATTCTCGGTTTCAAATCAAAGTTGAATTCATATCTGAGAAACTAATCATCGTATTGTGGGTTTACATTACCTGAATACGAGATGATTCGTTTGAAATAAATGAACTCTTGGAATTTGTGTAAGAAGAAAATCCCAAGAAAAAAAATTCCAAACTCGTTTTACCATAATTTTTGTGGATAATGGCGTCCATTGGAGACAATCTTCTTACGTTTTCTGCCATGTACAATTGCGCATACATTGTATTTTGATACAAATCCGATACTTCACTAAATGAAGGTATCCAATATTTCATCGAGTGCCGTAATAACTACCCACGTTTGATTGTCCGCTGCTAAAAAACAAACCATGCGCTGTCTATTCGCCGATTCAATCTCTCGTCAACGAATCCCTAATGAACCACGATCAACTGCTCTTCGTGAACATTAGGGCAGGTGTAGTTGCACTGGAAGGTTCTAAGACCGGATACGCCCGTATCGTCGACCAGGATCTAGCAATTTTTCTCGTGATCGAACGTGTTCCAGTTGAGCTCCTGGCTGTTGTTTTGCGATGCGAAAGAGGACTTAAGTGCTACCCTCGCCTCGCCTCTGCTCCTACAGCTCGCTGCCTCCGCCAGCGACGCCTCAGACCCTCATCATCGTGCAGTGGACGGAGGAACGAACACAGAAGGTTTCAGAAAGAAGACTTCGACTTTTCATGTTAGGAAAGTTTTCAATCTTGCAGGCAAATAATGAGTTTGTTTACCACTCTTTTTACTTTCTCGTTACGGCGTAGAGTGAAACTTATATAATGCGGCGCAAAAAAACTGCGAATTCTCGGTAGAAAAACTCTTATAACAGAGCCCCAGCAACGAAAAAGTGGATAAATCCAGTTGCAAAATTAAGAAAATAAAATCCTTTATCACATGGTATAGCCAGAATCCATGTTTTGTGGGTTCTTGATACTTGAAGCTTGCATAAGTTGTGATCCACGATTAAGTAGAAGTTAGTAGCCACGGTATGGAAGTTCTAAACTAGTATTAAAATTAATATTTGCCATATAATAAACATATTTTTATTTCTGAATTTCATTTGAGAAATATTTAATTAGAAGAACAGAAGGATTTTAAATTACTAATTATATTAACTTTTATAAATAAACTAAACAGTATAATTCGATTGTTTTATATAAGAATAAGTTCAAGAAGTTAACTCTGTCCACCCGTTCCTTGAGTAGATACTCCTGTGGAAATTATTCTTTTGTACAAAATATTATGAGTTTGTGTTCTAACAAGAAGGAACAAAGTTTTCTAATTAAAAGTGCATAATTTGTGTTGTAAAATTTTTTACTTTAAGAATTCTAGGAGAATTCCACATCAATTTGCATTTTTTGTTTATTCATTTTGTAATTATACTGTTTTTTCAATATTCGTAATAAAGTATACAATTTCAAAAAGTTATTAGTTTGTAGAAAATATAAAAATTTAATTTCTCATTTCTCATCAATTTTAAAATTAAACATTTTAATAAACTATCTGTTGTAATTTACTGTCTTTATATTAACTAACCTTTATGCTCATATGTTAAACGGACTGTTAGGGTCCACTATTCAATGTGGCTAAAACGACGATGAATGTCAAAAATTTGATGAATGTGGCAGTAATTTTTGAGCGTAAGTGAGGGATTCATTCATGTCCTATTCACTTTTCTGAACCAGTGATCACAGTAACGTTTTCAACTACTTCAAGGTTGCTAGGTGTGAGATAATGAGCTGAATATACACTAAACATTTTCATTTATAAAGAAGATTGATGTTTCTATCCAACCAATAGTGATTTATTCTTTAAATAGATTCTGAAAGATAGCAATAATCTCGTGCAGTAATACCAGTTATTTAGTATAAACCCTAGATATATCTTAAAATTAATAGGGCAAATGCTTATCTTTCGTAATTCGTTCATTTCGATTTGTTGTGCGAGTTGCAATTGATCTATGGAATGTAATCGTAGTTTCGTATTAGGCCCGAGCTAGCGTGTGTGTGAGATAAAAGTTATATTTACAATAGCCACGAGCACAGTACAACAGAAAATAAACCTATAATTTTTTAAATACGTCTAGATAAATGAGCCCGTATAAAGCTTCATACAGAATTGATGTTTACAATATTCCTGAACAATTACACACTGCGTTTCCCTACCAGTGCTTTTGCCCTACGTGAATTTTACGACAGTCAATGCTGCTTAGGCATTGCTTCAACCAAAATGAATGAAATTAAAATCCCCAAAATAACTGCTTGATTCAATAATATTGAAACAAGAATATTGAAATTAAAAATATTTTCAGTAATCCTGAAACGCCGAGTCATTATTTTTTGGCGAAAAGCAATGGAATTTGGAAGTAAATATAAAAATTTTCTTCTCAGTTGGTTAACGTCAATTTTAACGTACGTTGACGTACGTTTGACGACGGTCATTTTCCACAAGTGAATGTTTAAGTTTCCATCATGTTGAGACCTGAAGATACCAACTTAAATGGCTTAAGGCATCAATTGATCTTACTACAGTGCCTCTGACCGGGATATCCTACGATTCGAGTCCCGACAGTGAGTTTTCGACCCTAGCTAGATAGCTTGGTCAAATTTAGCTGCCATCTGGAGGAGAATACTACTAGTTGGCTACTCTGATCGGTAGCCTCCCCTGGTTTCTCCGATCTACACCAGACGAATGCCGGAACAGTACTCTAACGAACTAGCCACGGAACGTACCCATTCATCGCCCCATACACACACACACATGCCCTACTCTACCACACACATTCGGAGACCATTTGAGATCTTGGAGCTTGACCCGAGCCAGGCCTGGGGCGGTGCCTTACTGTGAGAGATACCTGGAGGGGGAAAAGGTGCAAGCTAACGTGTAGGTCGGCGCCTTGAATAACATTTCAACGGAGAAACACCTCCACCTCACCGGTTATAACGTGCACTACACATACGGTACTAATTACCTTACAAGATGACGCGCCCAGAATCACTAATCAAGCAATCATCGAAAGACTATGCATGGTGATATGAAGACACTACACACCGCCATAAGCTCGTTGAGACCTCAGCTACTCCTTGCGCGGTACTTGAACCCGTGGCCTTCGACTCCGCATTCTTGCGAGGTCGCTACTCCAAACCCCTGTGCCGCCAAGGCTGGATTTGAAACGATAGGAAATCGAACTTTGCGATTTACTCCTTTTAGATTACGTCCGTCCAGAATCTCATTTTCGACCATTGCCCTCCAACGTCTCCAAAACTCCTCCATTGGAGGCAAGTTGTGAGTTTTTGCACAGGTTTCATCCAGGTACCTTGTGACCGGTGCCTGAGGCTATACAGAAAACGAAGCCGTCATCGTCTAAATATGGTACTCTGCGCCAGAGAAAAAAAAATGCCAGTCGACCGGTCGGTTTAGTTTGCATCGGAATGTACCTAGGGCCGTAAAACATCTGCGTGCGTTCCGAACCAACCCCGTGGAGATAGTCACTTTTTTCACTTAGTGTCAGTATCTTAGGCGACATTACGGCGGTCTTGGCATTAGGAAAGCAGGTATTGGAGACCCGAAACGATAAGGCATGTTAAACTTTAATTTGTTTATAAATAAATACAAAGTGTTCACAAAATGTAATTGGGTATAGTATATCTAGCATCGCATAAAAATTACAAGTTCCCATCAGTTTTACGCGTCTAAATCGCTGAGTGAGCATACAAATGACCGGTACAAAACAAGAATCGGATTGGTTCCATGTACTCGAAAGCACATTTCCTGTAACACGTTAAAGTTAATAACATTATTAGACCGATATACAACAAATAACAGTTGCGTTTTAGGTTTATAATAAACCTAATCTGTATTAGTGTTATGGGCCGGATACCATTCAATACTTTTCGTAATGCCATCTAATGAGACAACATAATACAAACAAGAAATACCATTTCTTAGAATAAGTGTCTCGTACATCTTTAGCTAAAATCATTCGCGCTAATCGTTTGTTTTGATTGTTCTGAACGGACGGCAAACAGTGAAATCCATTTGATAACACCACGTTCTTGGAAAGTTGCTCCGTTTTACGAGACAAACTGGGCGTTTAGCGCGACGGTTCGCATTGCTTATTTGGTCTTCGCGGTTAGATCAGACAGACGTGCTAATATTTGCTGATTGCATAACACAAAAAGCAGGCGGGAAGTCCGGCCTTTTAAGTTAACGTGCTAAAGGAGGTAGATGAAGTGGTACTATAAGCTCTTTTTTTTGTTCTTTACCAACTTGTTGATATGAAGTCAGATCATTTTTGCGGGAGTGCTTGAGAATTAATATTTTAAGAGTATCCTGTTTAGATATTGTTTCTTATTTTCTTGCTCTAATTGCTGTGTTAAACACTAGAGATTTTGCAACTTATTTGCATGAGGAAAAATAATACAATTGGATGTGTTGGTGTAAATGAGGTGACATGTTTTCCTGCGAGATGTTAAGGAATCCGTAAATATTTACACGAAACTTAGCAATAACCCACTGAAGAGATCTTGTAAGATTTCAAACAGTAATTGAGAAATAAAAGTAAATATTAAGTGTGTATTGATTGTAGATTTAGGATTACGCGAAGATAGGAAACGAAAGTTACAACAAATTGTGAAACAAATTAACACAAACTTCTTCGTACTACTTAGTTTCTCTTTCTTTTGTGTCTGGGAGACTTTTGTAAGTAAAACTGACCATTTTTACATAAATGATCAATAATATTTTTTGCAACACTGAAAATTCTCGTCTCAATAACATCCAATATATCATTCGTTGCTACAGGAACAACGTTGACGTCTTTTTATGTGTATAATCTTTGAACCTAGCTCTCATTAATGAATAAATATTTCAAATTTAAATATTTTTATAGCAAATAGTATTTTACGAAAAATACGCACACGACGAAAGGTAATTTCACACGCAATCGTGCGCAGAGGGCGACTCGTTTTTACTTTCTCGCACTTACTAACGTAAGAAGAGAAAGTATTGTAATCGTGTAATCGCTAGAAAACAGGGAATTTTTGACACAAAAAGTCTTATTGTCGAGTCCTAGTAAGGAAAAATGGATAAATCCAGTTGCTAAATGTGAAAAAAATCCTCTATCACATTATGTAGCCAGAATCCATGTTTTGTGCGTCCTTCATACCGAAAAATCGATTAACAGCAAAACGTCTCTCTGTGCCTGTCTCTCCGTCTGTGCACAACGCTAGCACATAAACCGAACAGCGATTTTCTCCAAAATTGATATTCCTAATCGTTCTGGATCGTGTCTCAGCTCCTGGGATTTGAAATCGATATTTTAATATTGGAGATACTTTACATGATGGCCCCCGGACATTTCCAAAATTCAAATTCACATGATTTCTTTTCAATTTTTTAAATGTAATTACATTTCAACAATTCTATGGGCAAAATGTTTCCTTGCAGCCTATTTCTAATACCTTCTTTTTGAAGCAGATGAACGCGTCAGGGCTGAGTTGACTACTTTTCGAAGACGGTGAGAATAAATTAGACTCGGTGAGAGAGCTGCTGTCGTGGAATATCGTGAAGGTGGACCTCGCCTCCATTATAGTGGAAACGTACGTACGTTGTGGACATGTTACGACTGTGATAGTTGAATAGAATAACGAGACGTTCGTTGTAGTGCTGTATTATTTGACTATATGAAAACATAGGTGGAACAAAATGGTACAAAGTTGGGCGACATGTAACTGCACGACAAAATCATTCGCGTTAGTTTTGTCTCTCCATTAGGAAATACTAAGGCAATATAATAGTGAGAATAAGCAAGAACTAGTTAGTAAAAACATACCTCTTAATACGTGTTTGTTTACACATCTTTCACACAACCGTTTACAAACGAGATACGTTAAGCAATTATCTTAGACAGTTGAAGTACTGTACTATGACATTATTTATTCACCTTTCCGATTCATTGCCAATTGAACATAGCATCTCGCAGGATTAAATTTTTGCAGATATCAGTATTAACAGCTTATTACCCAAACTTCACATACATTACGTATACTCTATTTTAGCGCTAATCCCAGATGACATTAAATGCTTAAAATTGATACACACGTTTAAATGTCAAGGAAATTCTTTTCTTGGGCGCAACTATTTCTACTCAATTAGAGACTTCCGTGTATCAAAAGAGTAAAGTAACATTGATTTCAACTATATTTAACCTATTAATTACTGGTGGTTCTGTTTATTATAAAAGACTAAATATACCTATGTTTGGTACCTATGTATACGGTGAAATAGTCGAAGAAAAGTTGGGAGAGCATTTTAATAGAAACTGCAACGGAACATCACCTCTTCTATCAGTAGTTTTTGTCAGACAAGAGTGTTCTGGAAAAGAGATGACACACAATTGACAAAGATTGTTACTTGGAGAAAGAATTAACGAGTATTGAAGAAGTTGTCACAGTTCCCTCTGTCCAAACGAAATTAAACCTTTCCTTACGACTTCTGTGTTTTTTGCTTCGTCTTTCTACTGCATCCAGTGCCTGGCACACCCTGGATCGAACCTTGAAGACGTTCAAAACGCTTTTACTCAGCTTTCGGCATTAGCTTGTGGTGACAATGCGAGCAGGCGTCTTATCTAGAAAATCGGTGATTCCAAGTATTTCGACAAAGCCGATTTTACACGGGGCCGCCCAGGCGCTGGTGCGATCTTTCGGTGACGCTCCGAACTAATAGAAAGCAGTTGACAATCGACTTCATGGAACTTTGTACGAAGAAATGAATGTTTGATCAACAGAGAAGAAATTCACGCGGCTTTTTGGGGAAAATTATCTCGGAGGCGCCAAGTTTAAAATGTATAATCCTTTCCTCTGAAACTCCTTCAAAGAACATCAAACGCTCTGTTAAAAAAACAAGGCGCCAAATTTGAAGTAATTTGGCCGGCAATGTGCCAACAGCCCATATCAAGCATTGTACCTCAGCTTCTGAGTGAACAATCCCCATCGCACCTCTATCAGGTTGTTCATCATCTTTCTCTAATCCTTTTAGAAAATGCTCAGTGGGCCTTTTTTATACATTTCCGCGCATAAAAGGCTTCTGGACATAATCGTTCGCCATATTTTCACGGCAGTAAGTCGATAACTTCACGAAAGCACGACGAGGGATAATAGCCAAAATCCCTAGCTGATTTAACTCTGCAAATAGTTTCTAATACTCAGTAACAACTATATACTTATCAATTTCTTGCCATAAAGGCTTATTTACACGTTCTCGTAATTTAACTTTTATTGAAGTTAGGGTAGGGATTCTAGAACTGAAGAAAACGTTCCTAGAATACACGTCTCATGTAGATACTTATAATTTTGTTTTCACGTTAAGTAAAAAAAAGATTTGGGACGACGAACCACCAGAATTTATGTTCAGTCATCTTTGTCATAACAGTGTATTAATATTTATTTTAGCATATAAGGAACCTGATATTATTTTAAAATACGGAATAAGTGAGAGAAATTAAATTGAATTCCAGTTTTGTAACTTCTATGTATTATATTTTGAAAATAATAAACAAATAGAGGTAGAAAAATATTTATTATCCGTGTTGTAAGAATTTTTTTTTAAAACAGAAGACTTCATTAACCTTTCTGGTACTACTTTATATGTCATAAACTCGGAATATGTTGGTCCCGAAAGGTTGGAAACAGTGCAATCTTTGTTCCAACTTAGAAGTGCGCAGCAAGTGTAATATTACAATGTGGGCTGATAGATCATTCTTGTATTTCGTCGCAAGTCAACGAATGTAATCTAATTTTTAATAGTTTTCATTTGAAGAAGGTTGTGAATTTAATTTCCTCCTCTTAAAAATCACGCACGAGGCGCCATTGTTTCGTGTGTATCCGAGTTCAACCGAAGCAAAATTGGGACGCATATTGGAAACATTCACATTCATATTGCATTAAGGAGGTTAGATTTATGCTTAACAACATCTATTAGCAAACCATTTCATTTTTTTCCTACAAATTTACTGCCGCAATTTTTAAGAATTGAATCAGAGATCTTCCTCAACGTTTGTCTATGTCCATGTCGAATGTTTTAGTTCGGCCGAATAATTCAGGTTCTTTTGATTCCGTTCTGCCGACCTTCTGCGTGAACATTAGAACGCGTCGGACGCATTTGACCTTGCGTCCTGTGCGCTGGTAAGTATTTAAAATATTCGGTCGTTTCATTGAATAATTCATGTTTTTTGGCACGTCATCTGCTATGGTCAATAGCCCAATTAGTGTAGGGCCGTTTTCTCCCAGACTTTGGCGGTATTCCTCTGCCGATGGATAGTGAGGTTCAACGCCGAACTACAGTATGGATATGGCCTGGTCTTAGCCTTAGTCTACGGCCCGGCCTCTTGGTATATATGGCTGTGTAAGGCATGTGAGTGTAAAAGTGTGTAAGTAATTGGAGAGGAGAGGGAAAGGGGGAGGAAGGGAAGACAGCGTGCGGTCCGTGTCCCGTTTGTTGGAATACTACACCGGCATTCGCCTGGTAATGATCTAATGCATACGATCTAGCTATACAGCTTGTGTCAAAGATCCTTCACCGTCTGAAATCACTCAACCGATTTCGACAGACCACAGGTTGTGTTCTCTAGCGCGCGAAATCCACCGAATACAGATTCGCTTTGACCGTACTTGCAGTATGTATCCAGTGTTCGCCATTGTGGGGATCGGACAGCCCCTGGTATATGAAGCGCAAGTTGGGGACTCGCGTCACACGGACTCCAGTTCCTTCGAACGTCCTTCATCGCGGCGCGCAGGAAAGTCCAACAATGTCCGGCCATATATGACGAGTAATTAAACGTTTAATAGTGGAGCCCTGGGTTTTGCCACACCATCATACAACGTCGTACATGCTAACTGCTTGATTTCGCCTTCTCCGCACCATTTCACGACCGTTTATGGCACTTTTCCAGCACAACGAGCGCGCCTTGCGGAGAAGTTATAAGGACGGGCGCTGGTTTACGAGGGCGTTTCCGAGATGACCCCGGCGGGACGGAACCCGGACTCTCGGCGCGCGGCGTGACGGCGCGAGCGCGGAACAAGTGAGCGCCGACGTGGGTCGCTCGCGTGCTCCGCTGTTTTCGCGGGGGCAGAAGGACTCGACGGGCGGGCGAGGCCGCTCCTCAGCCTTTGCCCCTCGCAGGATCTCCAGCCGGATGTACGAAAGCTCAGCGGCAGCCCAGTGGCCTCTGCAGCGTCGTTGCTCGGGAGACCCTACGGTTCGAGTGTGGGTGGTGGTGGATTTTTAACACTACCAACAGAGCTAGGTCGACACTATCTACTATTTGGAGGAGAGTTATAACGGACGGCTACATTGATCGATAGTGGTGTCTATGAACGGTACCGGGTGAATGCCGAAACAAACGGACTAGGACAGCACGCGATCTTTCCTTCCACTTCTTATACCTTGCTTTCCCTTTGCACTCACTCACATACACACACATGCATGCGGGACTAGATTCGACAGATTAGAGTTTGCCACGTTTGCGGCGGTGCCTTATTAGGAGAGAGACCTGGACAGGAAACGCCCCGCAAGTCGATCGGCGCCCGATTACGCGTTTCAGCGTGGGAGTATCACCGTCACTTTCCAAGATACATCATGCACTACACTTAGACTAATGACCTTAGTAGATGACGCGTACACACAACTCCTTCACTAGCCGTTGTTTCTTAGCCGTTGTTTCTCGCTCTTCATGCAGAATCTCCAGCCGAACGTTACGTTCGAAAGGCATCGTTAATGAATGCGTCGTGTGAACATCGTGCTGAGGTGACGGTGGGACTCCATTGGGTCAAGTGGATGAAACTAGTGGTACCTTGGAACATAGCATTATTTAGGGCATTATTTGTAAATTCAGCTAGTTCGAAAATTCACATTTAACGAAAATGAGACCAGTACAATGTTTTAAAAGCTATATTAGCTCTAACCGAGACAAAATAAATTTTGAGAATTGTTCTCATTCTTTTATTTATTATACACTTTGTACAATGTTACAATAACATTTTACAGTTTCCTAACTTGTTATACGTTATAATCAAATTAAAAAGAAGAAAATTATTACTTGTCTTAATTACTTCTTTAAATTTTCACTCTCCATTTCTTCCTATATGTTCAGTCAATATTCCTGTTGTCAATTTTCCTGTTGTCAATTTTTCTTCCTAACTGTTCAGTCTTCAATATTACGTTCTGTCAGTATTTCGTTACTCACACCAAGAAATAGTTGGAAATATATATATATATATATATATATATATATATATATATGTGTGTATATATATATATATGTGTATATATATATATATATATATATATATATATATATATATATATAAAATTCTCTGATATATGTATATAGTTATTTTCTTTTTATTGGAGAATATATGGTAAGAAATTTGATTGAAGAAAAAGGGACCAAAACCAACTTTGTAAACATAATTTATTATATTCGAAAAACAAAATAAGAAAAAATTGGAGCTGTTCTAAAGAAAATTATTGTTTAAAAATTGCCTATATTTCACGCAAAATTACGCGAAAAATCATTTTTTGAAAATGGAAATATGACACGATTTCAAGATTTTTGAAAAGCAGATGTTATTA
The DNA here is from genome assembly GCA_038098605.1 of Gryllus longicercus. Classification (NCBI taxonomy): domain Eukaryota; kingdom Metazoa; phylum Arthropoda; class Insecta; order Orthoptera; family Gryllidae; genus Gryllus; species Gryllus longicercus. The sequence continues at coordinate 1,923,537 of JAZDUA010000116.1, read as the reverse complement.
TAAAATAATATATATCTTCAATGTTGTAGCTATAGGAAAACGCTCCAAAAATTTTTAACATTTGCAATTTTCAAAAAATTCAGAAATTTCAACAAAACTGAGTCCAGCACTATTATGCGACCTTTACGCTATCGGAAGGAAAGGTTAAATACAAAATGGGCAATTTTTTAGAAAAAATTGAAAATGTTAAGGCTTTATGGAAAGAACCCCCAAAATCAAATTATCCGTTTCAAACTTACTCCTCCGTTTGTCCTAATCGATGAGGATTATCAATTTTGTAGAAAATCGACTGAACGTTTTGGACACTTGCGTTTCCCACAGTGAGACGGACACACAGTCAGGCATACTTACAGATGTTTTGCCGTCAATCGATGTTTTCGGTATCAAGGACCCACAAAACGTGGATTCAAAACACTCAAATGTTTTAGAGAAAGTAATGTACAATATATACGAGAATATTTACCCAATTCCTTGATACCGGGACATCCAAATATGAGTCTTATTGTCAAAAAATCGCCAATGTCTGCCACAGCATAACAATACATTCTTTCAACTACGGACGTAGTAAGATGAGAAAATAACAACCAGCGTGCCACCGCATAAACGAGTAAGGGTAGAGCTGGGCCATGGCACGCCCAAGCGCTATCGTTCATCATCACTAAACCTCGAAATTTAGGGTAAATGCCTATTAGGTTCGTACAGGAGGTTGTGAAAAATAATTGCAGATGTTTACGAATGTTGAAAAAATAATTTACTGAATGCAACTAATTGTGTCTAAAATGTCCTCAATCGGCGGTTGATACATATTTTAATATTTTTTGCCTAAATACGCCTAAAACAAGTAATTTTAATTAAATATCATTTTAATTATTCACTTTCAAAATTTGGTTTACTGAAACGGAAATACTTTCCCGAATTTCCAGAAACATGAATCGAATTAAATCGTGAATTGAATGTGATCGAGTTCGCAATGGACGATTCACCGAAATATCTCGCCGAACACACCGAACATAAGAATCTCTGCAAGTCAATTAAAAAAAAAATCACGCTCGTCTCCGATCAGCACGCAGTTCTTAGGCAATTAAATCCATTCCTAGTGCAGCTGCGCTGTTGAATTGAATTTAGTATTGAGTGAACAAGAAATGAAAGTGTATAAAATAATATGCTTATAGTCACTCTTATAATTGAGGCACTTGACTTTCCTGAAAAATAAAAAGTGCCTAATTTAATTTTTTAATCAGTTTTAGTTGCCAGAAACATAAATTTACATATGGAATGTTTTTTAAATGCTTGGTTTAATAATTCTGTGACATATTTCAAGTCACGTCAATAAAACGTCACGTTCCATCAATAATTGTCTGTACTTGGCGCGACATCCCGCGAACGGCTCAGGGCCTACCAGAAGCATCCCGGCCTTTCGGTCATGGGATTATGAGAATCTTGTGGTTAGCACGAAGACATTGTCAGACGTGCGACGCCGTTTTCTGGTCTTCTCAACTTGAGAAGTGAGTTTTCTTATAGTCACGCACCAACATATTCTGGGACATTGCAAGGAAAACGCACACTATAATCTTGCCCGACCGCGAATCAAACACGGGGTTGCGTCATGGAAAGAAAGCACGCCGACCAATGAGCTAAACCGCAAGGACGTGCAGTTCCTAGTTTAATAATTTTAATACATATTTTAGGCCCTTAAATCATCACTTTTTTGCGCCTAAAATTCCGAAATCTGATCTTCATACCCCATTGTTTCTGGTTGATGTAGATTCTGAAACATTTCCAACGAGCGTCAGAAGTGCTACACGCGCAACTTAACGCAACTGCGGATTTCGTATCAGGTTACTCGAAGTAAAGAAAGGAGGAACGACTAGCGCCTTCCGCGCGACTGCGGGCGCCGCGTTGGCAAGTCACGGTCGAGCGGCAAAAGTCTCGACGCGCACGCAATGGCGCAACGCGGCGCCGCCTGGCGGCCCTGGACGCGAGGCAAGGGCGAGGCCACGGCGTGGGCCACGACTGCTTCACATTCATCTGCTTCCCCTCGGGCTTATCCCCCGCGCCTTCATCCGCTTCTTCACCTCTGGTTTTTTCTTCTTCTTCTTCTTCTTCTTCTTCTTCTTCTTCTTCTTCTTCTTCTTCTTCTTCTTCTTCTTCAGCGTATGTACCAACTTTTGCTTTCTCGCTACGGAGTAGAGAGAAAGTTATGTAATGAAAAAAATGGCGAATTTGCGGTAGAAAATTCGTATTCGTAGGCTCGTATTATAAGGCCCTGGTAATGAAAAAGTGGATAAATCAAGTTGCTAATTTTTTGGGGCGGGGTCGTCATCATTGGTGTTGAGAGAAACCGTTTTTTGTGGGTCCTTGATACCGAATGACGGCAAAACGTTTGTCTGTCCGTCCGTTTGTCTCTCCTGTCTGTTCGTCCGTTAGTGAATAACGGCGGACTAGCGGCTAAACCGTTCAGCCGATTTTCTCAAACATTGATATTCCCAATTGATTTGGCTGATGGCGCGGTTCTTTGAATTTGAAACCAAGATGTTGCAAGAGAATGGTGCAGGTCTTATGATCGTTGCACACTCTAAATTTTGAAAATAGGAAAAATTCAATTTTTTTTCGGAGTCTTCCTACAACTAAAATATTACAGATTTTTTTTCTTAATGAAATATGTTTCTTAAAGGTAGATTTTGAAATCAGGTTATATACAATTTTGAGTACTTTTCGAGTATATTTTGCGTGGCACATGTTTTGTACGGGCGAGAAAGCACATGTTTTAGTACCGCTACTTACTTACTATGTAACCCTGCGGAAAGTCGATTTCCAGATTTCAACGGAAAACAGGTTTTGGGGTCCCCTGATACCAAAAAGAGTTCTTCTTCTCTCGTATACGTACGTATATACGTTGTACAGGAAAAAGATATGCAATGCTACGGTGAAAAGTTCAGTTTTTTTTATTGAGAAACCCATTTCATGGCTCTCTGAAACCGTAAAATAGTATTTTTTGCTCCTATATGTAGAGAACTACTTTCACCTACAGGTAAAGTAACCACAATCCGCGTTTATTTTCCTCAATACTGAATCAGTGGTGCTGCAACAGCACCTGCTCGCATTATTTCTAACATTACAGTTTTCTCAAATTCAGAGTTCGACGAAAATTTGACCTACCTAATTTTTTTGCATTCTTTGCCTTATCAGTGGTAAAAAAGTGGCGATAAAAATAGTTATTTTTGAATTTTCTTATCAATTGCATTGCGTAAATAAACACACTAAATTAATCGTCGAGGGCGATTTGAATAGAAACGTTCCTAGTAAGGTACAATAAATCAACCAGGTCTGGAATATTATTAAGAAAATAAAGTAAAACTAGCTGACCCGGCCACGCGTTGCTGTGGCTAAAGTTTTTGTTATATTACATTATAGTAAACAATCTAAGAGGAACAATAAGAGAACATCAGTCACGGAGTCCACTATGCTTTTTCACACAGATGGTATTTGTAAAAAAATATGGTGATCTCCTTATTTGACTTTCTACTTCTATAACCCTTTAGTACAATGAAATTATTTACCAATAAAGACGAAAATATTGATGTTGGTATACAAATTCACTGGATTGAGATTTGAAGGGGAAGTACGTTGAACACAATTAATTAAAATGTTCTTACACTTGATATTAAGCAGAAATCAATAGGTACAAAATAAAAATTTATCAGATTTATTATTTCCATTTAATTTGTATAACAAATATAAGTACTATTCAATTATAAATACTTTCAAATTCAATTTAATTTAACACCAATCGGTGCACAATGTTTTTGGTTAACCTGTCTTTAGCTAACACAAATATATTAGACGGTTTCCCAACACGTGAACACGCAACATATAGTTGCCCATGAGAAAAACATGGATTTTCCAAATCTAAACCACAAATGGACATTGTTTGACCTTGAGATTTATTTATAGAAATGGCGAAAGCTAAACGAATTGGAAACTGTAGCCTTTTGAAGGGTATGGTAGAATCTGATGGTATCATCGGAATACGTGGCAGCAGGACCACTTTTCCTTTAAACTTCCCAGCCAAAATGGTTGCTTCAAGAATGTTTCCGGTGATCTTTTTGATGACCAAACGCGTACCGTTACATAATTGAGGTGGATTCAAATTACGGAGGAGAATAATAGTGGAACCAATCTTTAATCGAAGATTATGTGGTGGCATTCCAGGGATATCTAATGAATTTAAAAATTCAATCGGAAAATTTACACTTTCATTTTCATCAACAGTATCGATTGATTTAAAAGACATCATATCGCCTGGTAATAACTGTAGTATCTGGAAGTTAATTTCGTCAACATCAACGTTTTTGGCTGCCAAAATCGCCCGTTGACTAAGCCATTCATGATTCAAATAATTATTCTGTATATCCGGGAAAATACTCTGAATCAATTCATTTTTATCCTGAACAACAGTGCAAAAATTGTCTGGTAGTTTAATGCATTGCGTATTTGGTTGCAGTTCTATTTTACCGTTCCCAATATCTGCAGTCCTGATTCTTTGAGCTGCATTTCTTGTTTCGATTTGTTCTGGTAATTGCTGAGCTCTTTCAACACGTTTGCGTCGTGACCCTTTGCTGCTCGCGTTGTTGAGGTTAGATTTTTTCGGTGGCATTTGACTGAAAATAATAATAATAGTTTAAATATTAGAAAGAGGAACTGAAAAACATGTTATCATAGCACATTGAAATAATAAGTGCAAAATAATTTTAAATGGAGGTTAAATAATCTTAATATATATAAATCTCGTGTCACAGTGTTCTTATGATATTCTCTTGAATACGTTCGTTACACTGTTATTGAGATTCTTGTGCATGACCTTCTGCTGTCCTGATTCTTGGAGCTGATTTTTTACCATAGCAACGCCATCTATTGATTACTTACTCAACCCAGTCGAAAGGTGTCGACATCTGTTAGAATCATTTGGAGTTAACAGATAATTGCTTCATTGTACATCTCTGGTGTATAATCTATGTTTTGGCATTGATTTGTTTGTCTAATTCGGTGCAATATGTCTTCTGTCATACAATTTTTATATTTTTCCCACAAAGTTTGTGCTTGCGAAAGTTTGTGCTTGAAATTATTTACCAATAAAGACGAAAATATTGATGTTGGTATACAAATTCACTGGATTGAGATTTGAAGGGGAAGTACGTTGAACACAATTAATTAAAATGTTCTTACACTTGATATTAAGCAGAAATCAATAGGTACAAAATAAAAATTTATCAGATTTATTATTTCCATTTAATTTGTATAACAAATATAAGTACTATTCAATTATAAATACTTTCGAATTCAATTTAATTTAACACCAATCGGTGCACAATGTTTTTGGTTAACCTGTCTTTAGCTAACACAAATAGATTAGACGTTTTCCCAACACGTGAACACGCAACATATAGTTGCCCATGAGAAAAACATGGATTTTCCAAATCTAAACCACAAATGGACATTGTTTGACCTTGAGATTTATTTATAGAAATGACGAAAGCTAAACGAATTGGAAACTGTAGCCTTTTGAAGGGTATGGTAGAATCTGATGGTATCATCGGAATACGTGGCAGCAGGACCACTTTTCCTTTAAACTTCCCAGCCAAAATGGTTGCTTCAAGAATGTTTCCGGTGATCTTTTTGATGACCAAACGCGTACCGTTACATAATTGAGGTGGATTCAAATTACGGAGGAGAATAATAGGGGAACCAATCTTTAATCGAAGATTATGTGGTGGCATTCCAGGGATATCTAATGAATTTAAAAATTCAATCGGAAAATTTACTTTCATTTTCATCAACAACAGTATCAATTGATTTAAAAGACATCATATCGCCTGGTAATAACTGTTGTATCTGGAAGTTAATTTCGTCAACATCAACGATTTTGGCTACCAAAATCGCCCGTTGACTAAGCCATTCATGATTCAAATAATTATTCTGTATATCCGGGAAAATACTCTGAATCAATTCATTTTTATCCTGAACAACAGTGCAAAAATTGTCTGGTAGTTTAATGCATTGCGTATTTGGTTGCAGTTCTATTTTACCGTTCCCAATATCTAGTAGTTGTTCGGAAAATATTTGTGCTGATGGATCATTTTGCAATTGTACTCGCATATTTATGGTCAATCGAAGTGTTTCAACACTTCGCCATAAGAATGATTGTTTCAAACATGCATTAATCTCATCCGCGAAAGTAGAGCGAGGTATAACCGGTAAGGTCTGCCGGAAGTCACCAGACAAAAGTAAGATAGCACCACCGAAAAGTTTATTATTGCTGTTTAAATCTTGCATAGTTCTGTTTAATGCTTCAAGTGAATATTTGTGTGCCATTGTGCACTCATCCCAAATTATTATAGAACTCTTCCGCAACACTGCAGCTATTCCACTATTCTTTTTGATGTTACACATTGCATCTGGTTTATTATGAACGTCCAATGGCAGCTTGAATGGTGAATGTGCTGTTCGCCCACCATCCAGTAAAGTAGCCGCAATGCCTGACGATGCTACTGCTAATGCGATTTTTTGTTGCGACCGTATTTTGGCAAGAATCAACGATATTAAAAATGTCTTACCGGTTCCACCGGGTGCATCCAAGAAAAAAAAAACGCCTTGTTCAGCAGCAACAGCCAGCGTAATCCGATCATAAATAATTTTTTGTTCTGCTGCCAGTAATGGTTCACTGTTCATGATAATTGTTGCTAAACTTTCATGGTCATATTGATTTTCTCGTTGTAAATCGGTATTGACTAAGTAGGTGGCTGGACGATTAGGTGATGGCATACCATAATGATTAATTGGTAAATTTGAAATAAGAACACATAAATCCTCGATCAAGACCAATGCTTCATTGTACATCTCTGGTGTATAATCTATGTTTTGCCATTGATTTGTTTGTCTAATTCGGTGCAATATGTCTTCTGTCATACAATTTTTATATTTTTCCCACAAAGTTTGTGCTTGCGAGGGATAACATGTCGTCAAAATAATTGCAAACAACTGACGAATGTTATTCGGTGTTGATGTCAACGCAGCATCAGCAAGCGTTAAGTCCCAATGGTTATCGTCTTCTAGCAATTTCAGTTCACGACATGCATCCTGGTATGTATTGAATACTCGACCATTAACTGTTCGTAAAAATTCAAAAGACGTTGGTCCGGAAACATTCACCAATAACAAACGTAAATAGAAGCACTCACGTTGCTTTGGATGTACCGTGTAAAGTCTCCCCAATGTCTTAGCTTTGAATATGCCTGTAATGGAAGGATGTGGTTTTCCTTGTTTCCGTGGCAGCACAACGCGTGCAACGCGTGGCCGGGTCAGCTAGCTGATTGTTGTATTCTTAATATATATAAATCTCGTCTCGTGTCACAATTTTTGTCCTCAATGGACTCCTAAACCACTTAACCGATTATAATAAAATTCGCACACCATGTGCTGTTCGATCCAACTTGAAAGATAAAGTAGTCACACCGAGAATTCCTGCTCATAAATGGATGAATTATTACTCGCTTCCTTTACAAGAAATTAGATTTTGATATGAAACAAGATGTAAAAAATAGGAATGTGAGGCAGAAGTAACAGAAACAGATGCGAAAACCGCATTCATGACGCCAAAACAAAGTTCCAGAGCCAATAAGTCTGAGAATGGAACTTATCAAATATGCTGAAGACGTGGTTATAAAATATTTCAAAATAATTTTGTACAAAATAGAATTAGGAGAATACCACCTACAGAGTGGAACATGCCGTGTATTTCGTCTTTTTATAATAAAGGTGATAACACGTACCCAAATTATAGAGAAAAAATGTTATGCCGTCGTAGCACGATTGTTCTGTAATATTTTGAGTAAATAATTGAAAAAAGTAATATCTGTCTTGAGCGAGCAGCAGAGTGGTTTTCGATTCGTACTACCATACCTGAAGTATTTTCTGTTAATACAAATTATTGAGAAATGTTAAAGCAAAATGTAGATCTTTATCTGACGTCTATAGACCTTGAAAAAGCCTATGAAAGTATTCTGGGATTCCTTGGAGGCAATGAGAAGAGTAAATCTAAAAGAAAAAATGGATACACATAGCCAAAAAAAGTTTTTAAAATTTATTTATATAATGTCACTTTATAACATCTAGATTATAAGCGACCCCTATCATTAGCCCAGCTCCCAGGGGCAGCGACGCAACCCGCCGCGCGCGTCGCGCTGAGGTCACTCCCGACAGGTGCCACCGCCGCCTTCTGAGGCTTCGGCTCTGGGATTGGGCGCGGTCGCCGCCGCCGCCGGAGGTGGAGAGTTATGGAACGCCCGCTGCTTTTATTTTGTTTCCGTCCGCCAACAGCGTGGGTAACTCTTTAAGTGCGAGAGGCAGAAGTAGAAATAAGAGCTGCCAATTATGGAATGGCGTGGGTCAGTAGCGAGCGTCGGAAAATGGAGACTTCTCAGAAGTAATTTTTATTTACATCGTATAATCCACAACAAAACATGTGCCGCGAACGTGCAGCTTGTTGCTGCTTGTCGTATCTGCGACCCTTGAGAGATTTCCTAGATCAGTGAGGACTGCCATGCCTTCCGTAGGTGCAATGCTTTTTATATCGCGGGAGATGACAATGTTCCTCTCCAAATGGAATGCCAGATCCGGAGGCGACCTATACGTCGGTGTGTGGCGTTTTGTCCTTTAGGTTTCTCTCCAGCGCGGCTCTGCCCGTCGGGACAAGCAATATGCTCCCGTCTGGTTTCTTCTTATGTGTAAGAGTGTAGAGCTTTAAGTATAAATGTGTGCACATGGGGCGAGGAGGGTCAAGGTTGAGAAAGGAAATACGGCCGACATGTGGCTCGTTTGTTAAGGCACTGCTGTGGTTTTCGTTAGAAAATGATAGCGGATCACAGAAAACTACCGTTAGCAAAGAGGCCGGCCTCTAGAATTCACCCCCAAAAGCCAGCTGAATTCGTCCCATCAATGAAGCTAGTTTGGATATCTGCCATCGTCGGGAATCGAACTCTAAGGTCTTTCTGGTCATAGACGCTGAGATGACACTGATCCATTAAACGGCTAGGAATGGTACAAATGGGACTCAACACTTCTCTCACACTTAACTGTGAGAGTGGGGAGGGGGCGGGGGAGGAGGGAGGATCACGGGTGGCTCCTTGAAAGGCTGTTTTAAATGAACTATTACGGCGTCCATCTTGAATTATTTGGAAGAGTCAAAGGAAACGACCGATCAGAGCAAGTACCCACTACAAATCTCAAGCAGCAGCAACAAAGCGCAGTGTTCGTCAGCTTTTTGTAGAAGAAAAACTGTGTGTTATAGGTCACAGAACTAATGCAAATATTATAAGAGACGTTTGATACGACATGGTCTTCGTGCGTAAAACATGAGGTGTCGCACGATGTAGCTCTGCCAAGTATCTAGTTCTATACAGGGGTTCTCACACTACTTTACATAGATCATCCGTCCATATTACAATCGGGCTCTTCACGATCAGAAAGACATCCGCTGGTATCCCAAATAATAATAGACCACGCTGGAGAAGCAGCGTTGTTGCAAAACGTACACAAAGTACAGCCTGGTTCGTTCACACTGGTTGACATTTATCACTTATCAATTGTTATCGATAAGAACATGCATTTCAGCCCAGTAATAATTAATCAAGTGTTAATTGCCAAGTTTCCTGATGGGTAACGTTTCTGAGAAATTCCAACGTTGAATTTTTCTCCCAATAATATAGTCTCTACTAAGCAAAGAATGGGACAGAAAGTGAGTGTAGCAGTTGTTATTGAACAGTTCACTACCACATCGGCGTTTTGTAAATATAAAAGTAAGTTTTCAGATAGGTCTTTCGCCTCTTTGGTAACCACTAAGAATAAGAACTATATTCCGAACTCAGGTGTTCGGAGTAAACAAACAATTAGTTCCAGAACCGATCAGGCAATTGTTTTTCTGGTCGACTAATAATTGACAGGCTTTTTATGACTCCACAAAGATAACTGGCTCGACTCCGCCTCCTATCGTCAGGAAGGGTGGAACTTAATTTCATTCTATGAAAGATGTTTAAATTATAGAACTGAAGATTTGTTTCAATGTATTATAAGTTTTTTCCTATTCTTATCTTTTCACTAACAAAAAGAGAGAAACCTAGTTTCTGGTATACTCCTCTTTCTTATTGTAAAAAGGACCAAATGAATCAAACTGCCTTCTTGATGGTTCTTTCCTTTTTTATGGAAAACCAAGAAATATCACTCATTTTATCTGAACGTTATAATGTAATTAGTAATTTAAAAAATATGATTTTGTTGTATTGTAATAATATTATCAAGAAGTAGAGGAGCATGATGTTTTCTTATTTTTCTCTGTTCTTTCTCATCCACAAAAACTATCTATACCGCAAGAAATCAACCTGAGAAATTGTTTTACGAACACCTGTAGGAGTATTTAGTAATTAGTTTTATAACAATCATTTAACTGTAGATAGTGTTCCAAAATGTTTTTCATGACATACGAAAAATGTTATTGAAAAGTTCAATTCTTCACCATTGGAATGCCACCAGACGTGCCGTAATGACTGCTAATCTTTCTTTTCCTTCAGGCATGTACGCGGCCCACCTTTGTCTGTAATCCCTCCATTATGCTTGGCTCGCGTCCCAGATATAATGCGTGGGGAAACGATTTTTCAAAATTTGCCATGCTCTGTACTTTGGCAGGAGTCTGGCTGAATAGAATATCTTAAGATATGATCCATATGCATCGAATATTACGCATTGGACTATAGAAAATTCCTTAAAAATAGATATCAAGCGTAAAACACGTTCAATTTTAATAAAAATAAAGTATGGTGCTACAACAGTACATACTTTCTTGATTTATTGAGTAAGGAGGATAACATTACGAATTATGATACTACAACTTTCAGCTCACTTCAACCTCCACAGTTAAAAAACTTATCTTTTTACTTTCTCGCCTTACAAATATTTTTTTTTGAAATTGGAAAAGTCATAATGAAATTGTCTTTCTGCTATTGAATTGATTGTATTGTACTCTACTCCTTTTTAGTGTCTCTGACCGGGTCCTAGATCTGACTGTGAGATTTTCGATAGTATAGAGCATCTCAATCGTAGATTACATTACGGAGTTATATGGAACTAGCGGATCCCGGCAGACGTTGTACAGCTGTCCATCTCCCTCCCCCTCCCTCTTTCGTCTTCCATCTCTCTTTCTCTCTCTGTCTCTTTCTCTCTCCATCTGTCTTCGCCTTTCTCTGTTTTTTCTCTCTTTGCGTCTGCCTCTGTCTGCTTAACTCTGTCTGTCTGCTTGACTCTGTAGGTTGAGGGTTACACGTGCTCTCCCTTCGTCTCTGTTTCTCTCGCGCCGCGTGTCCTGTCCTCCTCGGCCTCGCCCTGCGTCGCACGGCAACAATGAAGCCTAGGTGGATCTGTTTGAATGGAAATGGAATTAAAATAAAGCGAAATCTTGTGCTGCAGCGTTATTTAGTAGAGTTACAACAAAACTAATGGCACAAAAACCTTCTGCGTGAAACAACACGTAGATGTGCCAGCTTTAATGGAGATCGGGCACACGGTTCTACCACACTGCTGCTGTATTAAGGTCATTTTTTATGATAAAAAACTACATTAACACGGAATTTTGCAGGTTATCGAACTCATAGATGACACATGCGTCTTTATCTATGTCGACGCGCTGAATTAAAATGTGAAGCTACAATAACTGCAATAAAATATTACATTTTCACAAACGTATATTTTGTTCTCCCGTCAATACTTATCACACATCTTTTAAACAACGCATTGTATGTCAATCATACTCATTTAGTTTTAATTATGACTTGCTCTTTGCAGAATTTGAAATGAATAGGTTTAGTAATTGTAAATGTAAATACTTACATTTGAATTGCTACACGGAATTGCTACACAATTACATCAAAATACACGAAAACGTAAGCATGCGAGAAGCGTCATTGCCTTTGATTTAGCGTAGAGGGTAATGTGAGATAAAGTCAGAAGTTGTTAGAAGTTGTTAGAAGTCAGTTGTGCTCGTCATACACAGGCGGCGTCACCCCCCGCACGTTGGCGCCTGAACGAGCCGCTCGCATCACGGTCCTCAGAGGACGCAGACTCCAAATGTTTCTTGTTGTGGAATGGCTTGGGTATTATTTTTCTTTTGATATGATTTTCTCAACTTACGCGTCAAAAACGCATCAACTTACGATGTTCATTTTACTTTTGTTGCATGTTAGTATTCGCGTCGTTCTCTGGTTGAGAGGTGCCGAATGTTGAGTCGGGTTTCATTTAAAGAAAACGTTTAACTTTAGATGCTTTTTGTGTTGTAAAATCTATTAAAACAATGCGAAATCTACTGTTGGGATGAGGCGTGTCGGAGCGTGTCGGAGCGTGTCGGAGCGTGTCGGAGGGCGTCGGAGGGCGTCGGAGGGCGTCGGAGGGCGTCGGAGCGTGTTGAGGTGTGAAGCGGCTTGTCGAAACGTGATGGGACGTGTCGGAGTGGTGCGGTGCGAGACGTTGCGGGGTGTGTCGAGCGATTCTGAACGTGAAGAGGCTTGCCGGGGCGTGTGGGAGCAGTACGGGCGGGGCGAGGTGGAACCGCGGAGGCCGCGGAGGGCGCGACCTCTGACAGTTCCGCGTCTCGTGGAAGGCAGTGGACACCCGGGTCGCCGCCCGGCGTCCCGGATCTCCAGCGCCGTGCGGAGACCCCCAGCCACGTAAATCTGCATGCGAATGGGGCAGGTGCCGCTGCTACGGCCGCTCAGCGCTGACGGCTGACGAGGTGGGACGAAGCCTCCGCCCGGCGAGCTCGCATTCTTCAGGTCTCCTTCTGGAGCGCTGCATCGCTGGTCCTAGTGGCGCGTCCCCTTCCAACACTCCCTCCGCACTCGCAACTACTCCGTAACGCTACTCGCGAGCGGGATAGACTTTTGGTACGACCAGTCGCTGTCAATCGAACGCAATCTGAAGTCATATGGTAATAAAAAAGGTCGTGCCATTTTTATGCACAAATGTTTCAAAAAAATAAAAATTGCCTGTTTGACACAAAACTATGCAATAAATACTAATATTTTTTAAAATTGAACATAAAATTTTTGAAGATCTATTTCTGAAGAACACATTTCGTTGTAAAAAAAATGTTCATAATTCTAGTTGTGGGAAGACGTCGAAAAAGTTTTGAATTTTTCAATTTTTGAAAAAATTAGGTTTTTTAATGAAAATGAAACCTGCACAATTATCTTAATCGTTCTTCACACTATCCAATAATATAACTTAATGCAAAAATTGGAATAACTTTTTTAAAAAATGTTGAAAATGTTCCAGGGGCTGCTTTCAAAGTACTTCCCAAAATTAAAATATGGGTTTCAAATTCAAGGGGCCGTGACACCTGCCAAATAAATTGGGGAATATCCATTTTAGAGAAAATCAACTGAATGGTTTAGGCGCTAGCGTGTTTCACAGACAGATGTTTGGACAGTCTGTGAACGGTCGGAGAGGCTACACCACGTATTCTGGCTACACCACATAGAAGACCATATTAGAAGATTTTTTCTTAACTTATTAGCTGAATTTATTATCTTTTTGGTCACCAGGGTCTTGTAATAAGTTTTTCTGCCAAACATTCACAATTTTTTTCGCTCAGCATTACATATCTTTCTTTCTACTGCGTAATCAGTTGAGCGACTACGTAAAAATTAACGCACAATTAAAATTGACGCGCGAAACACGACTTTTAATGAAAATATGTGGAGGAAAGAACCGTGGCTGTATGAAGCTCGAACATCAGCGCGGCCTCCTCCTGCCGCCAGCCCACGCGCCTGCGCAAGTGCGGTGGCTGGCCGCAGTCAGTCTTTTAGTTCCTACACAAAGCTGCTAGGGAGAGCGCGCCACTGTACGCGTCGCCGTTCATTTATATAAGGTGGAAAGACTCAAGGCAAATAGAGCGATTCCGGGGGTTTCTAATTACAAATAACGCAATGCAAACAAGTTTCAATTCCACTCCTGACTATGTAGAGAACGTACAGCGCCGTGCAACATACTGTGAAGAAATCATGACGCAACTAGAAAAGATGTTTGCCCACACAAAAACGCATAATATATTTTAACTTTACGGGTGAGTACTCTGATACTTCTCAGGTGTGAAAATTACACCGGCACACAAAGTAAAATAAGTTGTCATACCCAAAGTCTTGACACATGTTTCTGTATGTATTTCGATGCAATGAATCCGAATCTGAAGCCACAATTTAGCTACTACCCTCCAATTTTTAAATAGCAAAAAAAAAAACCCACCGTGAAATTGTATTTTCGGGGTTGTTATCGAACTCGTAGACGACACATGTGTCTCTATGTATGTCGACGCGCTGAATTAGAATGTGAAGCTAGAATTGCGCTATCACTCGCCAGTTTTTTGAAAACAAACAAACAAACAAACAAAAAACGTGAAATTATAAATTTTGTATTTCAAGGTGGTTTTTAGCTTTTTAAAAAAACCTCGGAGGTTGGTAGCGCAATTCTGGCTTCAGATTCGGATTCAGAGCTCCGACATACATAGAGAAACATTTATCAATTCTTTGGGGCTGACAACTTTTTTTATTTTGTGTATCTGTGTTAGTCGACTCAAGAACATATCTTGTAAACAAGTACGCATTTTGTGTTCTGTTCTTTGTGCACTTTAATATAAGTTAATTTTTTTGTGAACCCACTATTAACTGTTATACATCGTGTTGCCATTAAATATAATATTTTTTATATTCATCAAAATTACTCGGTTTTTACGAGAATTACTCTTCATTCTCACATATTACTAAGCAAAGCAAAAACATCGATTGGTTTTCACATTGAACTCAATTAAAGGACGCAATTTAAAATTGGTTTTAAATAATTTCTAAAAGATGAATTTTAAAACGTACAACAAACTCTCGAATGTAAAAACGAACAAAGAAATATGAAATAATGTACAAATTATAACTTGCGTAGCATCTAACATCCGGTTCACCATTCATATGATGTTCGCGAAGATCAGTAAATTCGGAGTGGGCGACTGTGTGTGACGTGAAATTACTCAACGAATACTCATATTTTCGATAAATTGAACATGACCTTATTTAAAGATCTGCTTTTGATGAACATATTTCATTAAGAAAAATAATATCTGCATAATTGTAGTTATAGGAAGAAGCCGACATCTTTTTGAATTATTTCAATTTCGAAAATATTAGGGCTTTTAACGAACAACAGACCTGTGCACTTAAACGTCCTACACACTATCCAATCCAAAGAAGAGAGTTCAGAAAAAAGGACCTGTTTTTACGCTGAAGGGTTTGCGATAGTAAGAAATATTAATTAGTACAGTCTCTGATACTTTGCGCTAGTTGATACCATAAGGAATAAAAATCTACCAGAAGAACAACTTTTTCCCGCTTCGGTAGCTTATGTAACCATGTTTCTAAATCACAACAATCCGTTTGTAACATTGATTTCTTACGTATTATGCACGCACTTTTTCTTGGGTCCTGGGATACTTACTCTCCCTCCATTACCATAATTAGTTGAATTCAGAATAAATAATACGAACAAGCATTGTTGTCTTGTATTAAGAACATTCGCTTTCTTGCGGTGAAAACTATTTTGCCTCGAAAAACGAGCTACAGATCTCATATAACAGTCCTGTCGACAAAATAATCAAACCTCCTGTCGCATCTAGCGAAACAAGGAGGATAATGTGCGCGGAT
This sequence comes from Gryllus longicercus, assembly GCA_038098605.1. NCBI lineage: Eukaryota > Metazoa > Arthropoda > Insecta > Orthoptera > Gryllidae > Gryllus > Gryllus longicercus. Next base: position 1,907,752 of record JAZDUA010000116.1, on the reverse strand, counting down.
AAATAGTAATCATAGACAGATGAATATGAATTTGAATAAGGATATTTTTATTAAGGTACTAACAACACGTGTTGTTTCATACTTTTATAAAAGGACACGGAATAAACGTTTTGCGGGCAGGCTCGCACTGATTTTGTCGCGCTACTGGTTATATCCATCGATGATTTGATTAAAGAATAAACTTCTAATGAATCATTATTCAATGTTTTTGATGGACATTGATGTGCAATGTGACCCTTATCAATGAAGATGAAACAAGATATGTTATCAGGAGAAAATAATATTGTATATAATGTACCTTTATAGGTTACAAGTGTAGAATTAGGTATTTGTACAATTTACTTCGTCTCAGGATCATTCGAGAAGCTAAGTAGAGTGCGTGAAGAGGTTGTATTCACCAGGGCACCAGCAGGGTACCGCCCCAGCCGGAACTAGCTCTAACCTCCCGACCGGTCTCCCGGTAATTGTGGTAGTGTGGTGCATGATAGTGTAAGAGTGTGTAAGGGGTAGGATAGGACAAGGAATGGGACGGAAAAATCGCGCGCGGTTCGTGGTTCATTTGTTAGGGAACTGCTCCGGCATTCGCCTGGTGTTGATCGGAGAAACCACGTAAAACTACCGATCAGAGCAACCGTCTGTTAGAATTCTCCTCCAGACCGTGACATAACTCTACCCAGCTATCTAGCTAGTGTCGAAAATCCTGCCACCGTCGGGATTCAAGCCCCCTCTCTCGGATATAAGAACCGGTCATTATCAAAGTTCGTATCCACTTAGATAAAATCATCTCAAAGATTAATGTGTTTCTCATTTTGATTCATGAGTAAATGTTCTGTTTGTCTATTTGTAATAAGGCAGGTCAATTGGTAGTGAGTGGCAATCAATCAAAACAATTCTTATTTAAATCAAATTTCCAGTAACTGCCCTTCGTACGAACTAGTCTAGTACAAACGTCTGCGAACGACAACGTAAATATCAATTAGTCGTTTGGCGATACCCATGTGTTGGGATACGTGAATTTTTAAATAATTAAATATCATTAAATGTTAGCAGGCAATACAATATTTTAAATTAAGAATTCTTATATTACTGAAGTTACGTATGAGTCAGCACTGCAATAGTAGTAAGAAAAGGAAGATATTTTCCTTTAAAATCAAAATTAAAATGTAAATGTAAAACTTTATTATTCTTATTGGGCTTGTTATGAGAAATAAATAAATAGAAATAGTAAAGACCCACATCAATACATAATATATTATCCATTATTACTAAATATTCGCAAATACACACAATGTGTATTAGCCATTCTTCCTGAATGCTTAAAAACATAATACCCTGTTTGATTACTAATGTTTACTTACATTTCTGTTTGATTACTCATGTGCATACCTAAATAACTACACCCATTTATCGAACCCAATGAATACGAATGCCCACGCACACATACACTTTCAGTACGTACATACACCCATACAACATATACAGGCCCACGTACACCCATACGTATACATGCATGTACACACGTATACACATACATCCGTATCCACATCCAAATCCACAATTACGTACTTTATCCAAAACATGAAATAGTAAAAAGTATATCTTTTTTGATTCAGCTTCGTTTTTAATAAAGAATAATGAAATGGATTTTTAAATACGGAACATCTACATTACAACATCACTCGCACTTACATTACTCTTTCGCATTAACTTTCTTCGGTTATGCCATATAGTAGATAATTGGATTAGTTACGTTGAATTTAGTATGAAGTTACATTCTTAGAAGGTTGTCGCTTTGTGGTCAGGGTTATATTTAAACACCTAACCCTGACCTTCATCAGTGTCAAGGTAAAATTGCGTAGCTCCACTCGGCCAGTTTCAAATGCGACTCGTCTTACAGGAACTTACGGCATCAATGGTTTTAGCATACTCAACGTAGTAATGCAAAAGTGATATTTACAGCTTGGAAAGAAACCAATTATAAAACAATCTAAGTGGCTGTGAACGTTTATTTCATATTAACGAAAGAATATTAACGTTTTATCTTTTTTTTAAAAAAATATAATCACCTTTGAATTATTTTTTGAAAACAAAACACAAATTAATCTTCCATCTAATATAAACTTTACATATATAACTCCAAGGTATTATAACTTCAGTATTGCCATAATGTAAAAAAAATATGTATAAAGTTTAATTAACTAAACGTTTGTTTAAAAAACCGTTTCCTGACTGTCTTTTAAATAGATGTCAATTTTTCTCAAATAAATCTTTGGAAATTACCTTATTGCTTCCAAACTACGTTCATCAGTTTTGATTGCAGTTGCAGAACCGTTTGATAAGAGACAGGAATGGACAACATTCGAATTAGATTTATTCAAAAGCACTCTTTTCTTGGAGTAATCTTTACGTAGGCCATCTTCATAAAAGTGACTTCTCATTCGCCAAGAAAATTCTAGGAAGATATTTCATCACGATAAAGACGGGGATCTCACCAACAACTCAATCTAATAAATTACCAGTAACCGCTTTGAAATTCCGTTGCACCCTTTATTATATTTTCAACATCGTTGCCGGGGAAATTATTGTGCTCTCCGGATCTAACGTCCATCAACGTGGCTGCGTGCCCGGATTTCCTAAACGCTGGAGAACACCTGGACCACCGGCGCAGCTTCGCTGACGGCGCTCGGCTGACTGATTTAGCGCCTTTCCGTTAAAAGAACTCGGCGAAACGGCTTGCCTGTGCGGCGGCGAGTGTTGGCTAGCGACCGCCTTGTTTGGTGTGTTCGCGTCCGTGCGTGTTCTGGATTGTTCTGGTTTCCGCCGCGGCCATTGGTCGAAGCCTGGATGTGCGCTTTTTGCTCCTTTGTTTTGATTAATGCTGCCTTGGATTGCTTTGGTCGCTTTTTTGTTTAAGATTAATAGCTTGTACTGTGCGATGAAATGAAAAGAATAAGAAGAATATGGAATGTAAACTTTAAGTGCTGAGTTTTTGCGTGTTGCTTTTGGTACGGATAAAGATATGCACTTAGAACAACATTAATTCTTTTCGAGAAATGAGGCTTCAAGCTCATTCATGTTTAGAAAACATGAAATAGCCAACAAAGTAATTATCTTTGAGGATAACACATAATACAATTTATTACGTAAAACTTCACATTTAATGTTAATACCTTTCCTGAATAACAATTGTCAAATATTCATCATTTGTCCATTACAAAGTTTCCAAACAATTGCCATAAAAAGGTGCTGGTGCTTCAGAATGGCACAGACTTTCTCGTACTATTTAGTTTCCTAATCTGTTTAGTCGGGGCTAAACGGGCTTTGCCAACAGTTATATATAAACTAATCTCGTTTTCTTCCTCAGGGGCCAACTAAGCTGAACCCCTCGCCCGGCCTGGTATTTCTTTCACTATCTGCAATCGGTATTCGGGGTCTTGGGAGGGGGCGTCCCCCACTCCCTCACCATTTCCCTTCTCTCTAGTTCTCCAGTCGAGGACCTATCTGTCGATAGCAGAGATAGGCGCAGCCCTTCTCAGCTAGTTCTTAGGATATCGGTTAGGCGCCGCTGTGATCCATGTATCCTTAGCGGAATGATTGTTTTCTACATGATAGGGTAGGGAATGAATGATGGAGCGATCCGGTGGAATTCATAATGGACAGGGGAAGCGGGAGTACCCCGAGAAAACCTGCCGCGAACCCGCTTGGTCCACCACAAATTCCACTTGGAACCGCCTGGCGTCGAGCCCGGTCACGAGCGCTGGAAGGCGTGAACTCTGACCACTACGCCACAGGCCACCCCTTATATAGTTCTATATATCTGTATTTTATCTCACCTTCTTCCCAGCTGATATCTATCGGCGCCAAAGGGCCAATCATTGCCTTTCGCGGTTTCTACCGCTTTTACCACTCCCGTGGAGCCATTCGTAGGGAAGTGCACCTGCGTTTTCCCTAAACGTTGCATACGTACAGTGGCGTAGCTGATTATGTCAATGGATTATTTGCTGAAAACTAATCAAGATATTCATCTAATTCACTTAAAAGTAAATTTTGGAATGAAAACATAAAATTTACAAGGAAAAATTAGATATGATATATAACACTTTAACACAAATATTTATAATATCAATTGTATTTTTTCAATCCTAGCTCACCAACCATCTCGTTGATATTCATATTTACCTGTTTATGGACACTAAGTAACGCAAGACCTTTTTGATGATTTTCTCCCACTGAGTGTCGAAAGTAATGTTTTACCTGTTTCAAAGTCTTTCTACACTAGTAACAAAAAGCGTTTCTTTCGTTTCTTCATTCTCATTAAATATTTGGAAATAATAACTAGCAATAATGAAGCAAAAGATATGTTGAAGTTCACTTTTTCGTCACTTTGTACTCGTACTACTTTCGAACAGATGTTCGTTGAGTACTACGTTTTCATTAAAGTTTTTTGCATCCTGTATCCAAGGATGAAATAATTGAAGTCATCTTTGTCAACTCAGATTCATCCGACGGCTTTACCATAATTATCAGTCTCGCTATGTCTCCTGGCTTTCGCCACATATAGCGAGACTGGTGATAGCGGTGAAGCCGTCAAAAGCCGACCATCTGGATAATTCTAAGTAGACAAAGATTACTTGAATTATTTCATTCTTTAATAATGTCAACAGCACCTCAACAGAATTCACACAATTCCTTTATCCAAGTTTTAACACGTCTATAGTTTGTTTTAATTAATTTTCTGACAAACGTACATCATTATTAGGTAAAATATTCTGCAGTTTGACTACAGTTTTTTAGGTTTTACAAACGTGTGATTAAGTTGTCAGATAAAATGACCAAGCCACGGAATAAACATTTACTAGTGATAATAATCTTAGACTGATTTGGGCTCTAAATTTTCTGTCCTTTTGGATTTTTGTAACTCTTAGTAAATTTATTACTTCATTTATATTATTAAACAAATTTGAAACAACACGAAATTATTTTCAAAATTCTGAAACAGAATATGAACAAATTTCTTTTAAAACAATACATAAACCATTAGTCACATTCACAGCAGCAGATAAGTTGTCTTAAAACCTTTACAAATAAGCATAATTGATTTGTAAACGAAATAATTCCTGACTTACACAACTCAGTGATGAAATTACCATTTTCATGACCTGTTTGAATATAAAGATTTCTTTCAGGACTTTTTGACTTCACATTCTTCAACAGTTTGAAGTATTGAAATAAAAATCTAAGAAAGTAATGCCAGTAGGTACTGAATTTGTTTAGTTCATCTTGCTTGGCATAATTTTGAAAAAAAATCTTTCTTCTTTTTTAATTCAAGATAGTACACTTTATTTTAGAAAATAATTTGCTGTTTACTAAAAATTTGAAAATGACTAATTATCTCTTTAATAATTCTGAGAGAAAGAGTGTTCCTTATTTGGAATTGTGTAGGAAACAGCTAAATGTTAACGAATAACTTGCACAATGGACGTAAAGATCTGGGTATTCTTCCATTCCATTAAGAGCAATTAGCTTAATTTTCATGGAAGGCAAACTCGGAGGAGGTAAAAGCGTAATTTCAAAGGTAACGAGATTAAATTGCTGTTATTTCAATGTTTTCTCAAATAAAAAACACACAAAATAAATAAAAAGTTAATTCTAAGATTCTGCAATTGACGTAATCTGAGACTAGCACTTCTGGTATTTCCTTTTACACTTGCCATAATCGTTACAAATAAAAGGAAAAGGTTTATCAAAAATGATATCGGGATGTGTGTATGTATGGGATGAAAGAAAAAAGACAATTGCTTTAAGGATATTTAATTCTGAAAACTAGTGCTAACGTTACGTATATCAGATTCTAACTAAGTTAAAACCCCCCTTTACAAAATCTCTTAATCAATTAATCAAACGTTCTGTTACAGTGAGAAAAAGTCTCAAAGAAGTCATTATGTTAGGCTGTTATTATATTATGGTTTGACTGGCATGCTGATAATTATTCACAAGCTGATAATTATATTATGGTTTTCATTCTAGAGCATACATCTAAGGAATTATATTTCAAACATGCCACTTCTATTATTCCGCTTTATTCTACAACCAGCTCATCTTTCAATGTCATTATTGTATGTGAAAGTTAACTCAAATGACTGGTTCATCAATTCTTCTCCATTCATTGTTTAAAACCAAACTCCAGTGATGAAGTAATTTGATTTTTCCACGTTTTGATTGGCTTCAAACATATGCCTCAGTTTATTTAAAATCAGATATATTTTTACTGTCTCTCTCTTACTCCGTAAGATGAGAAAGTAGTGTAATGGAGCTCCGGAAAACGGGGAAATTTAGGCAGAAAAACTCTTATTGCGAGGTCCTCGTAACGAAAAATTGATTAAATCTTGTCCACATATGTAGTAATTTACTTCCTCTTACACGTTGGATTGTCAGAGTCCATGCTTTGTGTGACCTTGTTACCGAAAAATCGATTGACTGCAAAACGTCTATCTGTCCGATTGTCCGTTTGTGCACAACGCTAGCGCATAAAACGTTCAAACGATTTTCTCCAAAATTGACTTTTCCCGATCGATTTAAATGCACTCCAGTCTCTCTGAATTTAAAGCTGATATTTTAATATTGGTGAGTACTTTATATGAAGCTTCAACATTTTCAAACTTTAAAAAAAATTTCAAATTTTGTGGTTAAACTTCTCCTTGGATAGCGCATACAAAGCTTAAGAGAATGGAACAGCTGTCATTATCGTTGAAACTCGTGATTTTTCGAAAATGCTGAAGTTCATATATGGTTTGGCGTCTTCCTACAACTACAATATTAAATAGAAATATTTTCCTTTATATGTTTTTTAAACTAAGATTTGAAATAAGTTCATCTACAAGTTTTCGTGGGTTGTTTTGTCTGTATTTTCGAAAATTGCCAAACGTTAATATATCAAAACTGCAAATTTGAAGTTCAAGATATTTACTCAAAGCAAAATCGAATAAAAAATTAAAGAATGTCTTATACAATGTTTAAAAAAATGAGTTTTTGTGTAATTTGCGCTTGAAATTCATGAATTCTATAAAAACAATTCTTAGAAACCGCTCCAAATTTTTTCTTAAATTTTTTTTCCACGGATAGAACAAGGAACGCGTATATAAAGGCGCAGGTGTAATTTTTGTTGAAATTTCTTATTTTCTACAATTGAAAATTTAGAAATAATGCAAGGCAGTAAGTGCTGTTGTAGCACCTCTAGATTCCATAATCAACATTCTAACTTGTTTGCTTCTTCTGAGAATCAATGGGTTTCATCTTTGCTCTTGCTCCTTTCATCTAACATTCAAATATTTTTTCTCCTACTTTCCGTTGAAGATCTGGGCTAAGTTTTCTGGTATCTCTGTCACTTCTGTTACTGAATCAAGGAAAGTACTCTTACCCGTCTGATTCTGAAATCAGACCATATATTTTGTTGATTTAGCAATAGTGATGTCGTATTTGTAAGAAGACAATGCATTCAAACGATTGAACATTTTAAAACAGAATTTACATCCGTTTCGGCTTCAGCAGTTGTTATTGGGCTAGTTCTAAGATTATCAGTTGCGTGTACATTCTCCCTCTAAATGATTGTATACGGATGCATTGCAGATTCCCTCTTAGTCGACCATCTGATTTTGATAAGCAGTTTGGGAGATAAGGGAACATGTTTTAATAAAATTTCCCATCTACTGGTTGAGAATGGTCCCAGGATTGTTGTATAAACCAAAGTAAGAATGCCAAGTGTGACTACGCCTGCAGTGATAAGTTAGCAGCGAATGTGCAGCAGCTGGTAAAAAATGCACAAAACTATTTGTTTCTTGAATTAAACCCTTTTTGTGTGCACGTCGATCATGGTCGGCTAGTCGTCGGCCATGCGGCAGATATTTATTAAATTAGTGTTGTTTTCAATATCTATTACATACTGTGTCGAACTCATTCTCACCACATCAAACTCAAGCTCACGCAGCACTTCTTACATTTCCTATTTAACTCCATTAGTTTTTCAGTTTTTATCATACGTTAAATTTATATAGTAAAAAATGCTAGTTCAGTTTCTCACCATCTCTCAATCTGGCGCCCTGGGTATACGCGTCGACTAGTTTCCTCCCTTATTTCATTGGATTTACAAGTTGCTATTATTTGTGTGTTTTACCAGTAACATCTGTGTCATCTACAAAAGTTTACTAGTGGTGCACTTATTTTCCCGTATTATTTGTAAAGTTTATGCAATATTAAAATACTTCACGAAACTGAAATAGTGTTTTCAGCCAGCCAAAAATGTCTCCACATGAAGCTCCAAATTAAGAACCTTAGATTTAACACTCACGTTATATCTACACAAACATACACGTTGTCTCTACACCACCAGTCGCATTGCTAAACTCCACCTTCCTAACGTTAAGAAAATATCATTTGCATTTGTAATTTTTAAAAATTCAAAGATATTCATTACATGATTTCTAAATCTACTTTAATAAAACAAAAATTTCATTTCGGAAAAAAATTCTATCATCAATATTATTCAATATTTGAGTTCCATGTATTATTCTTCACTATTTTTAAAGTTTTCTATTTTCTTGTTTTGATTTTGGGTCTTTGATTATTTTGTGTTTCTATTTGCGTCAACTACTAATGTGTAATGATCCCATTGCATCAACTGCTAATGATATTCGCCCTCTAGTTGGCGACATTGGGTGCCGACCAGCACGTGGGATATTTCCTCAACTAGGTATCTCCTTACAACGCAACATCGCTCTAGCAGAGACAAACTCTAAGCTTCTGACTAGTCTCCCGGCATATGTGGTAGTATAGTGCATGCAAGAGTAAGTGTGTGTAAGTAAAGGGTGAGAATAGGACAAAGAATGTGATGGAAAGATCGCTTGCGGACCGTGGCCCGTTTTTAGGGTACTGCTCCGGCATTCGCCTGGTGTTGATTCAACAAACCATGGAAAACTACCAATCAGAGGAGCTGGTCGCTTTAATTTTCCTTCAGGCAGCGGCTGTCTACGACCAAGCTGCGTAGCTGGTGTCGAAAAACCGCCATTACCGGGGCTCGAACCCTAGGACCGCTCGGTTGACACTGCGGTGTCAATTGACGCTCTAATTAGAGATATTCCTATAAGAAGGAACCGCTGTGACAGGTACTGCTTGGCCACTGCTGGTAACATTACTGCAGGTTATGTCTATGCTCTCATTTTGACAGTGCTTTCGTTTACAGCTAGCTCATTTATAAATGGCTTTTTCATTATCTCTTGCAATGCCATCGCGCTGCATGACATTCATTTGTTTCTCAGCCGGTCAAAATGGTCCCTTCTTAGAGTAACTCCTCTGTACCTTAGACAATGTTTGGGGTGTTTTTTTCAGGAAAGGGCGAGGAAACGGGGCTTACACAATAAAAGACGAGCATGAACTATTGGAAAGAGCAGTTTAATAGTGGAGATGGCACAACGTAGTGAAGAGATAGGCGCGGTGCACCGGCGCGGGTCAGGCTAGGAGGCCGTGGGGCGAGGTCCGGAGTCGGGCGGGTCCGTCATGGGCGGCCGGCGGCGTCCCGCGACGCCTCAGCCGTAGTAGGCGTAGGGGTAGGCGGCGTAGCCGGTGTAGGCGGGCACGCCGTAGCCGGCGTAGTACACCTGCTCCGCGCCCTTGAGGGCCTCCTTGGGCGCGGGGGCGGGGCCGGGGCCGGCGGGGAAGGGGAAGGGCACGGCCGACACGGCCGCCACCACGGCGCACAGGGCGACCACAACGAGAACCTGCGGACAGAGGGAGAACAGATATCAACAATGCAACTGAAGGGCTTGGGAAAACAACAAGATGAGTCATACTCCCTATAATGAGACTAGCACATACCTTCCTATAATAAGACTACCACATACTTCCTATAATGCGAAAATCTATACAATGTATACAATCTATACAAATACACCGCAGTCCTGACGACCCTCAATTCTACAGTATTACATTGTATTGTGCGGAATCTTGTCTAATGCGAAACAATACTGGTCCCTTGAAATTCCGCATTGAGTAAGTTTTACTGCATCTCGATTTTAATCGAAGTGTGTTTTACCTTGTTGTTGTTCATACTTACGACGGACTTGGATCAACTATATAAGCCAAAGTATCACCAAAATCGGGATATTAACATCTACGATTACCGAGGTGGCGTGGTGAATCTCGTTACTGGCCACACATCGAATGCAAAAGAGCTCGAGCCGCGCGGAAGCGAGGGGTGGGGGTTCGAGTCCCGCGATGTGGCTTGTCATGCGACCACGTACTCCGCAGAAATCATTCTTAACCCTTCTTTATCTCTCTTCTCTCACTCCAACAGAGGATCGCAAAGGCAAACCATTATTGTGATCACATGATTAGGAAACTGGACAAACACACGTGAAGCCCCTTCGAGTCCCGCCGCTAAAAAATAAGAATGACGCTCACCTAGCTATTACACTACGACAGTGTACGTCATTGTTCAGTTATTACATTACATTGTATTTGCTTCAGCTAGGTTTATTGTGCAGGATAGCCGGTAAATTTTGTCCGCTGTTAAGTATTGCCTACCAAAAGCTACTTCGGCGTGTATACGAACACTACGCACTTTTACAGGAAAAATATGGAATTGTAGAAATATTATCTAGACCTAGGTAAGATTCCAAGGAACGTTGTTCAATATTACTAACCAAAGTTTCTGAACAAAGCGTAGAGTACGTTCTGGGAATGTACGTGGAATGACGTTTAACGAAATTACCTAAAAAGAAGGCGTCAGCAGGCTGCGTTACTTGTATTTACATCGTTGACGAAGAAAATCATTTTGTTGCATGTTACATCATCTTTTTACCTGCGAGTGTTCTATTCACCCATTGCAAAGAATAAATTCTATTGAAATGAATGTTTTAGCGCAAATTTAAAAGATATAATGAAGGACAAATAGACAAATATTTTCATTGTAATTGTCAGTAGTTGAGAAAAGAACCAATTCAGCCAAAAAGGCTAGAAAGTATTTGATACTTGTTACATTCAGAACATCACCTGAACTCTTTGGGAAGTTCGCCAAGGAGAGCTAAACCTTGCCAAATCTAAAGAGAGAAGACTCATGTCGTTCACATAATAATGACGTCAACCCATGGCCATCCCACACATCCATTTCCATTTTGACCTTCCAAAGTATTACCGCTTCGAGGATCTTCTCTGTGTCCACCAATACAAACAGATCTATCTATATCTATTTTTCAAAAATGTGTGATCACATGTCTAGGTATTAGAATTTATTAAAAATCACGAATAACATCTATAATGAAAATAATGGTTATAAGTAATATCTATCGACAAACGTCAACTTCAAATATCGATTTATTTTTAATTCAATTTTTGCCAGGGATGAATGTGCAATTAACAATGTGAAGATTTTGTAAGACAAAAATCCCTAACGAGAAAGACGCCGATTTAAAAACCAGTCATTTAAGTAAAAAAAGTTGTTAACAAATTCGTGGTTTTAAAACTAGACAGAGTCTACAAAGAACATACTTTTCCATAATGATAATTTCAAACCTTGACTTTTTATTAAATATATTATAAGAAAATCATATTAGTAACATCAATTCGTCATCGGTTTCCAGTTTCCATTGGCTTAAGCAGCTTCATTTCGCATGTCAAAAAAGTATCTGATTTCTAAAGCGGATCACTCGTCTCATTACGAGGAGATTGGCGGAGGCGTGATCCATTGTCTTCCAACAAGGACGCTACTTCAAAGCGCAACGGTTTGTCCTGCGTCGGCGTGCAAGAGAATTCTTCACAAGAATTCATTAGCTCTAACAGCAGCAAAGCTGAAAAAATGGTCTTCAGGAGATGAATTTCAAATAATTTAAAATGCATCTACTGAAGATTTTAACTTTGCAAATGAAGAAATGAGATCCATTTTGAATACCTCTACCATTTTCGAACATTTAAAGTAACATCATTTTACCGTAGAGCTCCAAAAGTTATATTGTATCAAAATAAGAATTCCTTGCTGCCAAATTTTGAGATATAAGATTGCTTAAGTCACTACCAAAATACGTGCTCTCTCGCATATTGCAACTATCGATGATCATTTCAGATTTCGATCTGGAAATATTGTACTGAATTTCCGTGCATCTAAAAGTGATGCTAAGTCAGAGTTTAATAACACGTGGAGAAGATGGATATTTTGTGAAAAACGCGTTCTACAAACACCCCGTTCTTTATACGAATATGCGTCCAATACTTCCAAGCCGATTTGTTTTAAAGATTATTAGTTTCGTTACTATCCTTTCTTTATAATTCGTCAAGTTCTTATTGTACCCAGAAGAAGAAACCCTTAATCTGCCAATGAAAGACAAACTTTTTCTTCATTTTCCATTCAGAGAGAAATTTTGAATCTATTAAGTTTTAGCATTAAATTTCCTACACCTCAAACTCTTACTTGAAGCTTACGTATTCCCCAAACTTAGCTAACTACCTTCAACTCTGACCTAGTTTTCCATTTCCTAAGAAGCGAAACCTCAACCTAGAAACAAAGTGTTCTAGCTAGTTCCGAAAGAAACTCTAAATATACGACGCTTGTCTGGGATTTATTCAGGCAAAATATGAGTATTATACTATCGGACGCTGGTAAGCGAGGTTCGTACAAAATAGTTTCCCATAAGAAAAATGTACTTTCTCAAGTGGCGACTTTCGACTCAGTACCCTAAAACCAAAAGTTGCTGAAATGTTTCAAAGTGATATTTTCTGAAATTTGCTCGTCGTACGAAATATAAGAAACGTATTTCTTTTGAAAACCAACTCTGGACTTTGCCCTCCAAAACTAAATGACCTGAATTCCACAAAGTGAACTGCGCCTGTCATTCGTTTTCCATAACAAAAATATTTTTTTTCAAAAAGCTAGTCTCGACACTATCTCCGAAGACCAAATGTTGCTGAAATGTCGCCAAGTGATATTTTCCTGGAATTTGCTTCTCATAAGAAAAGTATCTTTTGAAAACCGTCTCTTGGCTTCACCGTCCTGCCTAAGATGTCCGAATATCGCGAAGTGAACTTCGCCTAAAATTTATGTCCTATTACAAAAAAAGGTACTTTTCAAAAACTAACTCTCCCTTCGACCCCCCCCCCCCCAGCGTTTGGTTTTGGGTCGCCCAACGCCCATCGACCCCCGGAGCAGCTAGGGAAGGCGCACTCACCACAAACTTGCTCATGATGCTGAGGATGGCGTCGGCTGCTGTTGCTGCTGAAGACTGTGCAGACGACACCCTCCGCCGCCCTAATATACCCGCGCGGCGCTGCCTCCTACCGCAACAAAAGCAACGCGCGAGGCGAAGCGAGGCGAGGTGAAGCGAGGGCGGGTCCGCCGCCCCGTCGCGTCGTGCCCTTGAACGTGACGCGGACGATCACGCTTCGCGCGCGGGCGCGGGCGCGGGCGGGGGCGGGGGCGGAGGGCGAGGGGAGGTTGGGCGGCAGCCCCGGGCCGAGCCGCGCCCTCCTGCCGCCCCCGCGCCACCCGCAAATGCCCGTCCGCCCCCCTCCCTCCCCCCTCTCTTCACGGAGATCCGGCGCTGCTGATACTCGGACGCCTCGCTCGACCATCCGTGGGGTGTGGTCGCTTTGCGGGTGCAAGCAACAGGATCTATAACACGATTATGAAGATTATTGTTATAATAGTAATAATAATAATAGTAATAATAATATTAATAAATAATAATAATATCATCATCATTGTTTGAGAGTGCAGGATCTTCACGATTGCTTGAACAGGTCAACTTCAATCAAGCTCGAAATAAATTCCTTACTACAACGTAGGTGTCCAGTACTACAAATTTCTGTATTATTGATAAATAATGCGATAATAATAATAATTATTATTATTAACATTGTTGGTGTTCATGCGATTATCACCGTTCTAGGACCAAGCTACACGATGCCCTCCGAGGCCCAGTCATTTTTATTCCGGAGAGATTAACGTATTTTTATTCATTATGAGGATCAGTTTTTTCGGCTGTTTCCATTGATTAAACAAGGTTGTTAACCTTTAATAATGAATTATAAGATGATAAGATGACGGTGAGGGGTGAAGGGACAATCACAAATGTGACCATGCATACATAGGAGTCGAACCTGCAGCCTCCTCGGCGCAGACGGCTGCTGTCACAGTCGTCTGCGCAATGTGAAGGACTGTTATTATTATTATTATTATTATTATTATTATTATTATTATTATTATTATTATTATTATTATTATTATTATACATAAGAGACAAATAGGCTGTGTAGGTCAGATGAAGATGTTCCGCAGCTTTAATAGTTGAGTCTCCCTTTAGACAACGCTTTCCAGATCCTTTTCACTTATTGAGTTGTTCATTTTTGTGCACCTTCTTTTGTCGTAATCCTTTGTTAAACGTATTCTGTTCATATGTTTGTATAGTTTTTTGAAAGGTTATATGCCAAAATATTAATGTCTCGGGGATATTGAATGTTTCAACACTTTTACTCTCTCCCTGCGGAGTAGAAAGTTATGTAATGCTGCGCGAAAAAACAGCGAATTGTCGGTAGAAAATATCTTATTACAGGACCCTCGTAAAATACAGTTTATAAATTTATTAAAAAATTCTACATCACGTGCTGTAGCCAAAATTCATGTTTTGTGAGTCCTTGATACCGACAAATCGAATGACGGCAAAGCGTCTGTCCATCTGTGAACAACCCTAGAGGCTAAACCGTTCAGTCGATTTTCTCCAAAATTGATATTTCTCAATCGATCTGGCTGATGTTTAGGCCTCTTGAATTTGAAACCGATATTTCAGTTTTGGGGGGTACTTTACATCAATCCTCTGGATATATTTAAAAAAAAATGACTCCATTTTTGATTAAATTTTGTCGTTGAATAGTGTAAAGAACATTTAAGAGAATTGTGTAGGTGTCAAGTTCGTGAAAAACCCTGATTTTTCGAAAATTGCAAAAGTTCAAAATGTTTTCGATATCTTCGTACTACTACCCTTTTAAAGATTGCGATTTTTCCCTCAGTGAAATCTGTTCCTTATAGATAGATTTTGAAATAAGGTCAGGTACAATTTTTCGTAAATTGAGTACTTGTCGTGTAATTTTGTCTAAAAATACGGGGGAGAAAGTATGTACTGTTTAAGCCTCACTAATTTGGGTTAATTTATAGTGATTGGTTTTCATTCAGGATATTCATATTAATGTATTATTATAATATTATTAATTATTAATAACTATTTTTTCTTATTAAGGCATTTCACCACGACAGAAACAGTGTAGAGTCTCGGGAGGCACAGAGTTTGTTAGATGCATATCGGATTTAGATTGGATTAGATGCATATCGGACGCTTTAGGGACGTTAGCTATATCAATGGGGAATTATTCACACGAGGATGGGGATGATATTAATTGACCGTAAGGGACTTCCTCAATAAAATTTAAATGTATTTGTATCGTACGCACAAAAACGTTGTGCTGTGTTTTCCGATGGAAGGCTCAGTGAACGTAAGACGTAACGGTCGAAGTTGGGAAGCTCGAAGCTATGTCGTTCACATTACCGTAGTGTGAGATCAATCCACTATCGTATATAGCAGAAAAATGCAAAGAACATTTGGCATTTAAAAAATTCAATTTGAAATAACATCCTTTCCGTTTTTCTTCTTTGATCAAGAACATAACGTAGCGTTCGTACATGGTGGTAGAAATAGTTATCATACCAGTGTGATTGTAAATTTGATCCGTTATTAAGATTTTTTAATAACTTACATTGATTTCGATCAGAAATTACGCAAAATCGGTTTTCTTAAAAAAATATAAAGTCTTTTTTAAAGATCTATTTTTTAAAAGCATTTTTCTTTGAAAAATCTCTATCATCAATTTTGAAATGTTAATTTTTTGAAATTTTGGAATGCAGATTGTTTGCCAGAATGGAAACGATCACCAATTTTTTACTCTGCGACGTACTAAGTAAAAATTTAAAGAAAAAATCTAAGCTCTTTTGGAAAAAATATTTTTTCACTGTCTATATTTCAAGCCAATTTGCACAAAAATTGTCATATTTTCAAAAATTGTACATGGCCTTATTGAAATTCAGATTTATCAGTGAAAGTCAGATATACACAGCATTTATAGGTGTGTTTTACTCTATTCGTACAAGAATTTTAAAGCAAAAATCGGGAGGCATTTTGAGAAAATTTTGAAAAAGTTCCAGGGGATTCATGTAAAGTACCCCCAAAGTATAAAGAATATTTTTCAAAATTGCAGAGCACCCAGAGAAGCCAGAGCGATCGGGGAAGCTAGTTTTTCGGTTTCAAGGACCCAAAATATGTTGAATCTTACTACACAATGTGTTAGAGGAAACAATGTCCCTGACATAGAAGCAAGACGTTCCCGCTTTTTCGATATCAGGAACTCACAATACTAATACTGTCGTCGAAAAATCGCCGATTTCCACCGCAGAATAGCATTACTTTCTCTTTAACACGTAAGTACCTAGTGAGGCGGAAAGATAAAACATGCTAACACACACGGGTAACCTGGCATATATTTATATTTGTTGAATAATCAATTTTCAAGCAAAAAATAGAGTGTAATTTATTCTGAAAACCGTTCTTTGAGAAAACTATCACAGTTGAACGACTAAACAATATTAAATATATTATTAAAAGAGATAGATTTATTAAAATTAACCTTTCAATTTGAACGTTTTCACGATGTATAAGTCAATGCAATTTCCAGAAAAGGATTCATTTTCAGAATGAGGCTTTATCTTTAAAATCGTAGCTTTCATTAAAACTGGTCGACAAATGATATTAATTAGTACTCAATTAGTATAATTTGCAATGGAATTGGTTTGACTATTGAAGTTTTAACATTCTGGAAAATATTTCTTTACGCTATAGAATTGGAAACAACTCTATTATAACCATTTTACTAGGAGTTTTATACGAATATTGATTTTATTCTCAAATGATAACTTCTATAGAATTATTTTCAGTATTTCAATTCATTTCACATGTCAGATTCACATTCACCATTCTTTTTTGAAACCAATTAATCCTCAGAAAGAAATCAGTTTAATTAAGAGAAAAGTTAATTGGCATACGCTTTTGCAGGTCGGTATTCTTTCGTCGTTGGCTTGCAATTATCTTTTCAAACGGTCAATTTCAATTTCGACCAATCATCGTTCAGCGTTCAAAGGTGGTTTTGCACTCCACAACTCGTTTATTTGGGGGCTGCGTTGAAACGTACACGAAGGAGGAGCGAAGGTGTGAATAATTGTACGTGACTTTTTTTAAATCACTATAAGTTAAAACAGACTAGTGAGGCTTAATCAGCACGTACTTTTGTCCCCCGTATTTTCAGGCAAAATTACGTGATAAGAACTCAAATTTAGGAAAAATTGTACATGACATTTCTAAACCTTATCTTGAAGGAACATATTTCATTAAGGGACAATGTCTCTATCTCTAAAATTTTAGTTGTAGGAAGACTTCGCAAACATTTTGAAATTTTACAATTTTCAAACAATCAGTGTTTTCAACGAACGCGGGACCTACACCTTTCTCTTAAACGTTCTTTTCACTATCCACTGACAAAATTTAATAAAAAAACGATGGAAAGCTTCTTTTGAAAATTTGGAAAATATCCCAGGGACTGAGTGCGCCCCAAAATTGAAATATCGTTTTCAAATTCAAGAGGCCACGACATCAGCCAAATCGAGGGGGGAGGGAGGAGAGAGAAGAGAGGGGGGAGGGAGAGAAAACAAAAACAGAGTCAGAGAAAGAGACATATTCAGAGAGAGAGAGAGAGAGACAGACAGAGTAGGTGAAACAGAGACGGAAAGACACGAAGAAAGAGACGGAACCACACTCACGTGAATGTCTTTCATCTATTGAAATTTTTGGAGAGCTTGATTAATAATCACGTGACCAGTATATCGGTAATTTCAGATTGATAAACTGATTTACGAAGTGAGGAATGTTCAAACAGGTAAAAAATAATACTAAATATTGTAGGAGTGGTTTGTTCATATTATCGGATTACTGACGCCATCAATCGCCAAAAAGTTTATTATTTTGACTCAGCCATATGAAACCATTTACATGGTTCTATATGGCTGAGTCAAAACGCATTTGGAAATTCAATTTAAATTTATACTCATCAGCTATTTTGCTTATAGCCTGAATATATAAACCTAGATTTCTCCCTTACTGATTTTATATTCTCTAATGCAAACTTGAACTGATCTAAGGGTCTTCACTTCCGATTCCCCAAAAACTACGAACTCAATGCATAATTATGACGAAATAAATTATTCATTGGAATTTGATTCCAACGCTTGGAATTCTTGTAGTTAGTAGATTCACGAATCGTTTCGATTGGAAGATTTTCGATTTATCTAAATGTCAGTGAACATCTGAGGGGTTCGCTGTATGTACATTCGCTTAAGGTAGACCCAAAAACTTGATTCATGTATTTGCACTTATAATCCCTGATAGGCTTGATCCGAACGGGTAGTCAAGAAATTTATTATTATTGTTATTATTGATATTATTATTGTTATTATTGTTATTACTACTATTATTATTATCATCATCATCATCATCATCATTGTCATTATCATTGAATCTGACCCGGATCTCCTGATTGCGAATCCAGCGCACTTCGCGCTGAGCCACTTTATATATGTGTATATATATGTGTGTATATGTGTATATATGAGTATATATGTGTATATACATGTGTATATATATGTATATACATATATATGTATATATATGTATATATATATGTATATATACATACACAAACGAGTATTTCATCTCTAGCACTGTCCTGAACCTAGGAGAAATGCCCCCCCCCCTCTTTCTGAGGCAGGGCGCGTCCGCGTCCGAAACGCGATCGAAGCTTCCAGATCGGCGCCTTGGCCTTGGCCTTGGTGCGTGGCGGTTTTTTCTTTCGCGGGGACTGAACTCGGCTCCCCTCTCCCCCGTCACACTGCCCCGCAGGCGCTACCCGCCACCGCTCTGCTCCGACCGGGTGTGGGCGGCTCCGGGGGGGGGCGCTGGCCGTTGATGTCGGGGAGGGGAGAGGAGTTTCGGAACGGGGTGGCGTGCAAGTCGTTGGGCATGTCTGCCGCGGTTGGTGGATTTGGAAGCAAGAGGAGAAGTGGAGGGCGGGGTCTCCGGATGGCGTGCAGGTCAATGCTTGGCCAAGGGACCGACAGCGCAGGAAAAAAGTGGATCTTGTTGATGTGGTTGTGGTATTAGATGAAGCGACGGGGAAAGCGTGTTGGGACAGAACAGGTGAAGGTGGTGAGTAAAGCAATCTCGGCAGATGATGGTACGTCCTAACGATTAGGGCAAGGGATTGAGAGGAAAATAATATCGTTCAAAACTTCCGATTACAGTTAAAAATATATAAATGTAAGATTTGTAACAAAATGATAGAAAAATAAGAAAATGATGAATGCAGCCGTTTTCAGTAGGTCAGTAGATTGAGTTACAGGACAGCCAGGGACCGAAAGATAAACAGAACTATCGTTGGTGTGCAGAAATGAACTTTCATTCTTTCGACTGTTAGAGGAAGTGCAGCGCCTCTTCGCGAGCGACAGATATCGAGGAAGGAGTCGCGAGAAGACGGGGAGAGGGCGAGAAGCGGAGAACCGCAGTAGATGCTCTTGGAAGAAGGAATGGAGGGTTGTTGGATTCATTCAATATTGCGATAAGCAAAAGTAAATACTATTAGGGAACACTACTCCACCACGTCGTTGGCTGATCTAAAGTATAAATATTTAGATTTGAGCTCGTATTTAATCAAGGTTCAAGGCTCTAAAACGCGTGTTTTCCAAGTAATGTACGATGTACGATAGTAGTGTCTTGGACCGTGTTGCGGGTTGCATCGGCACGCTACTTTTTTAAGTTTATTATAGTCGCTACAACTTTCAATACAATTTTCAAATATTATTAGACAACTTTCAAATATTATTATGGTAAAATTACAGTATATTTCAGTATGTATATATATATATATATATATATATATATATATATATATATATATATATATATGGAGAGACAGATATTATATTTATTTTTTGTTACAATATTAATTTCCAGTACCCATACTAATATAAGTTACAATTAGATTTCTTTGAGAATATTGCTGTCTTTATAGACTTTTAATTTTTTTATTTTGGTATTCGTTAGATGATAGCATCAAGGCAGTGTTTTGCTCACCTTCTAGATATGTATGTCTGCAATACTAAAACATAGGACATTGAGTTAAACATGTTGACAATTAAGCAAGGTATCACAGTGCTGGCAGGTTGGTGGGGGATTTCCAGTTAACAAGTGTTGATGACTGAACTTCCAATGGCCATCCTCGTTATTGTTACATGCTCTTTTCTTCAGAATTTTTTGCATTTTTTCAAAGAGTAAAATTTTATAACTTGTTTGTGTAGAGGACTATATTTCATGGTTTTACATGATCCACTTTTCAAACTTTATTTTTTTGATGTGCGTCCATAAATCCTTGCAGGTGTGTGATATTGTTAAAATACTTTCTGAATACTTTCTGTTTCAGGGCTTACATTTTCCTCTTAAAGGCTCATTGTGTTGTCTTCAGGCATTATTTAATAGTCTGGTATCTAGGCAATTATGAGAGTCTTTTTAGATTGTATAATTTCATAATATATTTCACGAAAACATATTGCATATCATTGGTAGATCTGAGTAATTATTGCGAATATTGTTTATTGTTTCAAGAGAAGTAGAGAATCGTAGAGACGAACTTGTTATTTGTGAATATTTGTGACATTTGGAAGACTGCTATAATACAGCGAATTTCAGTTGTAGTAGTACTGTAGTAGGAATGCAGTCTGTTTGTAATTTTAACATCTTTGGTAATTGCAGTTGCATATTTTTCGTGTCTACCGATACATCTGCTACTATATCAGGCATTGTTCATGGTGGTATACTATCATTTCTCTTTTTCATTAATATATGTCCCTGAAAGTTAAGCTGTCTCAGTAGGTTTTTAACTTTGGTATATAAGCATTTTTGTTGTAATAATTTTGAAATTTTGGGTATATATCGTTGAAGATTATAGAATTTTTTGATTTTGTTGTTTTGATGGCCTACTTGAGGGTTAGCATTTGTCTACGATGAGCTAGATTTGGTTCTTTAGCGTCTATTAGAATGCTGCCAATGGTGCTGGTATGAAAGAAGCCGGTGCTTATTTGTAAAGCTTTATGTGTATAACATCAAGTTTTCTAATATCTTTTTTACTAGCTGAATCATATACTATGGATTCACAGGAAATCTTGGATCGTACTATTGATTTGTAAGTCATCAGCTGGAGATGATCTTCTCTTTATCTGCTCCTCAGTTATTATGGAAAAACGCTATTGTTATTTAATTTAATATACTATTTATAACACACATTATATATATACATTTTTGCTTTCTGCACTCCTACATAAAAATTTAACGTGGGCAAATCTCATACTTCTTAATGCTTGTAGTATGCTTCAAAAGTGGTTCAATTTTTTTTCTTCACGTATTAATAAATTGATATCGGATAATAGGAATTTTTGTAATCGATCCATACGACCTTCGATAATTTCAGTCCATTGGAATTCATGTTAACGACGATTTACTGAAGAAAGTGACATGAGACTACAGATTCTAAAGTGATTCAAATTTTTTACCCCTTCAGAAGTCGGCAACAATAGTTAAATCTTACTCTTAGAATGACAGAAAGAATCGAAATCTCTTCAGAAAGCATGAACATGAACGGGAAGAGAATAAGCGAATTATTGAACCTTAAACTGAATGGTATGTATTATATGAAGAGTTAGAAGAACAAAAAGAGGACTCATAGTCAACAGCAAAATTAAAAGAGAACAGTAAAGAATAAAAAATAGGGAAGGGAGAAGGATAAGCAAAAAAATAAAGAAGCAAAAAGAATTGGGGGTGTTTGGGAATACTTAATTGTAAGTATCAATGAGGTTTTGTAAAAGGGAGGGAAAAAGCGATGTAAAAGGGCGCTTTTGCAGTTCCGAGAGGAACAAGACATGGCCAAGCTAGCGAAATCCCACTTTCATTTGTTAGTCGATCCCCAACGCACTTCAAATGCAGAGTGACCCGCTCTTCTACATAAACGCTAATAATCTTGCCCTCGGTCAAAATGTGGTATATAATTTTTTACACCGCATCCAGTCGAGAGCGACGAGTGAGATCTGCGCAGCTTAAGTGCGTAAGGGAGCCTGAAACCGAAGTCGCCCGACTTATTTTCTCTGAAGCCATTCCTTTTCCTTCGGACATTTATGGGCGATCTGTAAGAGAGGAAAGCGGCCGAAATCGTTGGACGCCCTTGTGACGTGCTTCACAGGATGTAATTCCCTTGTCGGTTCCAATGGAAAAATATGTGGCTGAATGTTTCAGCATATCTCCCTGTTCCATGATCGCGGTTGCATTGACCTAAATTATTTCACCAGGGAAAACAAATGGGTTTTTAATAAACAGACACACTTCGGGGAACAGGGAAGAATTCAGAGACGAAGAGATCTGGGCCTGAGAGGGGAAACTGACGTATCTGGGGTGTGGTGATGAGGCAGATGGTGGATGTGGGGTGAAGCGGAACGTTGTGAGCGATGGTCAGGATTGTAGGGCGGAGGAAACTGGGTGTGGATGGATGGGGGAGGATGTTGATCGGTCTATAGTGGGTGGCGATGGGCAGAGGAAACGGGGTGGTGCAAGTGGGCTGTGAGCGGCGTTAGGCAGTTGGGAGAGAGGATTGGACAGTGAAAGATGAGCAGGGGGAAAGGGGGCGATGCACAGTGAGCATTAGGAGGCGGTGGGCGGTTGGGAGAGGGGAGTGGGTTTTGACTGATGGGCAATGGGAAAGGCGGCGTTAACGGGGGCACGAGGGGGCGATGGGCGGTTGAGAGAGGGGAGTGGGAAGTGGGCTATGTGCAGTGGGAAAGTGGGCGTTGCACGGTGTGCACTAGGGGGCAGTGGGTGGTTGGGAGAGAGGAGTGAGCAGTAGGAAAGGGGGCGTGACACGGTGGGCCCTAGGAGGCGGTGGGCGGTTGGGAGAGGGGAGAGGGGAGTGGGCAGTAGGCAGTGGCCGGGGCGTGTCCGCCCGGATCGGGTGTCTGCGCTCAGAACAGCCGCCCGGGGCCGCTTGCTGAGCTCGTTCTGCGAGACGGCGCAGCAGGCTTTGTCTCTTCCCCTCCCCTCCCCACCCCTCCCCCTTCCCTAATCTGCCCACGGCTCTTGAGACTTTTTGCTCGCGTGCTCGCTCGCAACAAGTCAGCAACACAATACATTCATAATCGATACACTCAGTCGAGATGTTTTTTTTTGACAAAAAGGAGTTTACTTTCTAAGATGGTGTGAGTTTCTTTCTGTGGTTGACAATGATTCGATTCTAAAAATTATTATTTTAATGGATGAAGCTGACAGTCAACGCTGAGCAATTCACTCAATTCACTTCTTTACAAGTATCTGTCGAGTACGGTTACTGAGAGAGGTATTTTAATATACTATAACGCTGAATAAAATATCATACACAAAACTCAGACATCCAGAAAATGTCTACATATTTTACTTTAATTCTAATAAACATAAAATTACATCTTATTAATACTTATTGTATTTACAGTTATTTTAATTTTGGTATCAATTAAAATTTACATTTTAATACAGTGTTCCATTTCGTCGTTAACTCCTCTTTTGCTTTTCAATTTCCTTTGTCTTCCACTTCCTTCGTATGACGCTAGCTGCGATCTTCTGAAATACGCAGTCTGTTTTCTACCTTAATATTTCTAGCTCAAAGGAAAGTGGCTCATTTCGGCGTTTTGGAATCAGACCTTCTCCCGGAGCTCAGGACGGGATCAGGGCATGATAAGAGGGAAAGAATCTCGCGCGGCGCATGGTTCGCAGTTCAAGGTGCTGCTCCTTTTTCCAAATGAAATTATCGGAGGGTCCCACAGAGATGACAGATGAGAGCAGCCGTCCTATAGAGTTATTATTCCGATAGCGGTGTAGCGGCTTTCTTTGTCCCAAATATTTAGCCTAAGTGGATAAATCATCAACGCGGGAAATCGAGAACTCCACTTTACAAACCGCAATTTCATTCTTGCAAAATTCCTCAATTTCTGTGTTCATCGAAATTTAAAATTTTTGCTAATTTAATACTACATTAGAAATATACTGAGAAAATTGACATGCATCTAGGTGGGAAGTTTTTCGTAGGTAGTTGCTCTTCCGGAAAACACGTTTTAGCCTTCAAACTAAAATATTGTAATATCACCGAGGTGATATTTAAAATAACTGTTGAAATTAATACATGAACCAACATGAAGACATTGCAAAATATAAAAAGGAATACAGCAAACAATTAAAAACTGAAATCCGTAAAGGCATTTTTTCCGCCTTTTTCATTTCCAATTAATGCCTTCTCGTTTGTTTTTGACCTTCTGAAACCTTAGGAATGTAATTTTAGGTTGTCACGAAAGCTACCATTTTTAGCAATTTCATAGCCTAGGATTACATTTCCTCAAACAGAAAAGCTCAAAATTATTTCAACATCCGCATAAGGAAGAATTGTACCTATTTACGTTTGATATAAGCAGACTGACTTCTCGACGTTCCTTCCCCGTGTTTGCCCCGAGCGCCGCGCCCTGCCTCGTTTAATCGCCCGGCGCGGGCGCCGATTCGCTTCCGGCCTCTAATTAAACAAATTGCGGGCTGCGTGCGCAGGCCAGCGCCTGCAAGGCCTCTGCGCGCAGCCGTCTTCATTGAAGATCGTGACGGAGTGAGCCGGGGGCCTTAGCAACAGCGGTGGCGGCGGCGGCGACGACGACGACTTGGGAGGAGGCAACGGCGGCAGATTTGAGGAAGGCAGGGAAGTGCTGGTGCGGTGGCGGTGGAGATGAGGGTAAAAGTAGTGGAGATGGCAGTGACGGTGATGGCTTGGCAGAGGCGGTGGCGGCAGGGAGGAAAACGTGATGGTATTGGGGATGGCAGTACCTGTGATAACTTGGCGGCTTGGAGGAAAAGGTGATAGTAGTGGAGATTCAGGGACAGTTATGCCTTGGCTGAGGCAGTGTCAGGAGGGGAGCAGGGGAGGAAAAGGTGACAGTAAACAGGGGAGTGACAGTGATGCAGGGGCGGTGGCGAAAGAAGGTGATGGCAGTGACAGTGATGCTTAGACACAGGTATCGGCGAGGGCTTGGGTGGCGGAGGCTGCGAGAGAGGCGGTTTCGATGACAGTGACGGCGGCGGGGCGGGGTGGGGGTGGCGGTGGCGCCGGCTGGGGTAGTAGACGTAGGTGCTGCTGGATGACAGTGAAGGTGAAGACATGAGTGACAAAGGCAGTGGCGTTGATAGCAGACGCGACCATGACGGCGGCAGCGGCGATGGCGGAGGTTGGGGCAGAGTCAGCAGCAGTGATATTGGGTTGTAGACAAGGTCAGTGGCTGGTCGAGCTGTGATGGCGGTGAAGCCGAGGCTGCGGGCGGGACTGGGGTGGCGATGGTGACAACGGGGGGGGTAGTGGAGCCGGGAATGGCAGTGCTGACTTGATTAGGACGGAGGTAGGGAATGGCGATAGAGGCTGGGGCCGCTCGGTGGCAATGGCGGGAGCGGCAGCGGAGACTAGGAGGGTGGGGGTGGGTTTGACGTGGGTACGCGGGGGTGTGGAGATTGGCCTTTGCAGTGTTCACTTCATCAGTTACGGCGTCTAAGTCGGCTCCCCGGACCTGATGACCTCGGTCTGGAGAGCTTCACAACGGATGGAATATTCCGTTCTAAAAGATTATATTAAATTATTTAATTATATTGCAAATACAGGCTTGTTACAGACTTAATATATGATCAGAACTAATATAGCTTGACTTAATGATTCGTATGCAAATTGTATGATTCGTGTACAACATTACGGCATGCTTATGAGATAAGCTATCAACAACATTGTGTCAACTCACTGTAAGCTTATGATTATGCTTTTTGGAAATATAATTATATACTATTGTTTCTTTACCTACGTGTATTAGAAAAAGTAGCATTTTATTGTTTTTTTATCTATGCTTATTACAAAAAGCTACAAAACATATTATAGTCTGTGTTTTTGAAATACGGAGGCTATATGTCTATTCGTAGGCTATCTGTTACAGTTGTAAGGGATTTTGCAAGAGTGCTTTTGTAGTTTCAAATTTTGGAATAAGAGTCCAGTATTAAAAATCTAGAAATAATTACGATAAATAATAATAAAACTGCAAGGAAAATAAAGATCCGGATAGGAGACTCATAATAATTATGTATTGTTTAGGGATTTTTTTGCTTAAATAACTTGTAACACGAAGTGTAATTGAATAAAATTTCAACGACAACTCATTTTCCACAATTTATTGAATAAATTTCTTTTGTGGAACGCTATTTTCATCATCGGTATACACCAACATAGGAAGATGAACGCTTCAACCATTTCAGAAATAATATTTGGAATGTTAGCTAGACAAGTTCTTTAACCAAAGTTTTGGATACAAAGCTTTTCACAGAATATTAGTTTCAAAGCGAGTATTTGCGGAATGAATGTTAAGTCATAAAAGCGAATTTCAAGAAAGTGGAAATAAAATTTCGTGTATTCATTGCAGCGCAGAGAATATTTCAAAACTATTAAATTATATAAATTTTGGTTATATATTTGTTATGTATGTTATATAGGCGTACTTGAACTCCCTAAGCTACAGAACTCCGCCTTCACAAGAGTGGCATAACTCACATAAACCGAACACCATTGCAATTACGTGTATCCTTTTAACTAAGTTAAAACCCTTGGTAAGGAAATAACAACCATACTTACTGACTTCGACGTCCTTCTTACCCTTAAATATTTAAGGTTATATATTATTATGTTGAATTCATTAAAGAAAAAGCTCATTATACTCAGAGTCGATTGTATAAGAGTGCTTATCTGGTGCTGAAACACTATCAGCTCGAGACATTGCCCAAAATTTTCGCAACTTCAATTGCGAACTTGTGCTAACGTGGCTGAAAAAAGTGCCGTTGTAATAATATTTTTAATCTTAATTTATTTATCGTCAACAGTAAAAATTGTAAGTACATTGTAAAGCGAGAACTTCTTGAAGGAAAAAAGACCTTTCCGGTATTCATATGGTTTCATTTGAAATAAATGGAATGCAAAAACTATTTTTTTGTTGTTATTTAAGGTCGCATCAACTTCTAGGTCATTAGCGACCACTATTGATTGTAACGGTATGGTGACTGTGAGGATGACGCGATATGATGATGATGATGATGATAGGGGGTGAAAGGACGAACACAATACAACCCTGCCCAAGGCGGGCCTCGAACCCGCGATCCTTCTTAGATCGCTACGGCACTACTGCCTTAGCAATCTCGGACACTGGATCGGCTAAAACAACTATTTTGTTTCGCCCAATCCCAAGAATCAGGAAAGGCCTTAAATGTGATTCGGTTACATATAGGTGAATTAAGCAAAAACCTATTTGCGAAATGATGTATTCCGATTGTTTTCTAGTATTAAGTATGAATGTATTCTTAAGACGCTTCTTCAATATGTGGCTAAATTTTGTGATCAAAACTAGATTGACTGATTTATTTCTTATTTCAGGCGCGTCAACAGCTCAGCTCATTGGTCCCGTTACGTTAGTTAATGTTTTTTATCGTGAGAGGTGGCAGTGATTCCCTCGCTGGATGGTGAGATCGGGTCCGACTTACAAGTCGGATTCTAAGTTTCCGACAAGCTAGTGTCGAAAATCCTCCCACCGCCAGGTCTCGAATCCTAGGACCTCCCGTTCAGAGACACAGTAGTGAATCAATTGTTGCCTTGAGCCACCGCAGACGGTCAAAAATGAAGTTTCTCTCTCCGAATACCGTTGAATCCAATCTTGATCTATTAGGCTGAAGTGAAAACTTTTTCCTCCTGAACATAGTTTTTCCCATCGCGATCCGTCACTTTGGAAACGAGCTGTTCAAATGAGGCGAGTTCCTTCGGGACCGTTAACGCCTAGACGCGCCCTAGAAGGGGGCGACGCGGCCGACCTCGCTCTTTGTGTGCCGCGCCTCGCCTCGCCTGGCGACAGCCCGCTCTCAACTTCCAGGCGGCAGTGGGTCGGGTCGCCACCGGCTGCCCTCGGGATTTCGACCGCCCGCCCGCCCGACTTCCTAGCAGCGATTCGTGACTCGTTTAAGGATTTGGACGATCTGACGTGAGATTGAGGCTTGGAGCTGTTCCATATGTGTCGTGACTTGATATCGTTGCGCGAGGAGAGATTGAAAGAACGAGATAAAATAACGAACTTCGACACTGAAAAACTGGACAGCTACGCGAATATCACGACTCTTCAACTTCCCTTATTTCACTATTAGGCAAATTGCTCTAATTAGTTAATTATTTCAATTAATTTATTTGTAACTATTTTCCCTCTTATGATTAATAAATTTATTTTGAAAAACAAATTTGAAAGACGAACCATTTAAGGGCAATTAGATATAGGGCTTCGAAATCAATGTTTTCCATCCTCACTTATATCGTTATTTTCGACAATGGTAATTATCGTCTACTAGTTAGTAAAATATATGGTTTGCATTTAAACACACGCGGAACATTTTATTACAAACGCAAATCGCGCAAAGAAAAACATAACTGCGTAAACACTGATGGCAAAAAAAATCCCAAATAATGTTTTTATTTTTTTTAGTTTATAAGAATGAATAAATAAAAGGGAAATATACTGCCTGAGTTAATCTCTCAGGTAATATATTTCCTTGTCATTTGAATTTCCTCATTTGTATGGAAATCTATTTAAAAGAAACTTATTTAACAATAAGGTTTGAGTTCGATTTTGCATTAGAAGTAACCACAAATTATTTTTTTAAAAGAAAGCAGACACAATAAAGCATCAAACCTGTAATAGCATTCTGACAAAGATACTCGTATATCTTACACAATGGTTGTGATTTGTTTCGTGCTTTACATAGTTTCACACATTTACAGTATGTTTACATAATGTTCTGACAGCAGAGCCTATTAAGATTTCAAACATTGGTGGCTCCCATCCAACTGTTTAACAAACCTTCCTCGCCAAGTCAGATTACAAATTTACGATTGTTACATGAATTAACCGTCACCGACTATAAATTTCTTTCCAAATATTATGGTTTTATGTGTTGTACCTGTTACATAATCTCATTTTCGCCGCGAAAGCGGAACGGGGTCCTTACGTCTCTGTTGCGTAATTTTTATGGCAGCGGCCCAAAAGAGGAGGAAAAAAAATCTTGTCCGCCGACAGCCGTGCGTGCACTGTTTTGCATACACGAAGTCCGACTGCAAGACGATCGCCGCAGGACCTTGTTTCGCCTCGCCGATTGTTCAAGTATGGACAGGCATGTCTGTCCTGAGGAAAAACACCGTGGGCGATAAAGAAATGTTTCCCGACGTGGTGATGCGCGATGGGCGTTGGGCGGTGGGTGGTGGGCGCCGATGGGCGTTGAGCGTTGGGTTTTGAGGATTGATTGGGTGGTGAGTGGTGGTTGTTGGGTGTTGGGCGCTGCGCGTTGGGTGGTGGGCGGTAGGCGGTGGGCATTGGGTGGTGGGAATTAGGCGTTAGGCGTTGGGAAGTGAGCATAGATTGGGCGGTGAGCGTTGGGCGGTGGGCGTTGAGCGTTGGGCATTGAGCATTGAGCCTTGAGGGGTGAGTAATGTGTGATGGGCGATAGGCGATAGGCAGTGGGGGTTGGAAATTGGGCGCTTGGCGGTGGGAGGTGGGCGTAGGGCGATGCGCGATGGGCTGTGGGTAGTGGGCGTTGGAAGTTGGGCAGTGGGAGTTGGGCAGTGGGAGTTGGGCAGTGGGAGTTGGGCAGTGGGAGTTGGGCAGTGGGAGTTGAGCAGTGGGTAGTAGGCGGGCAGTAGGCGTTGCTCAGTGGGCGGTAAGCTGAGCCATTCTGCGGGGCGTCGAGGTTAAAGAATCGAGTCACGCGCTCGCACGCACGCACGCACGCAGCCTCTGACGCCGGGAGGGTTTTCCCGGAGAGGACGTAAGTTCGTCGTTTGTTCCGGCGTTGTAATACCAAAGTGCGCATGGGGTTTGTGATTACACTGGTCACTATCGAAAAAAACTTCCGATTTGAGCGTAAATAATTGTTGTTGCTTGTAAAGCATACAAGCGAAAAGTGTAGTTTGATTATTTAAATTCATCTTTTGGTTATTAGATAAACCTGTTTCAGTTATGAGAATACTTTTAAAGAAATAAAACATTTGTGATGTGTTGGCAAAAATAGACAGCAGTAATAGACAGATATTTTAATACTCCGAAAATTTTTGAATCCTAGGCATTGTTTTGGCTTAAGGTAATCAATAATGATAGTACATTGTTGCAATATATATATATATATATATATATATATATATATATATATATATATATATATATATATACATATACATATATATGTATGATGACATAGCCGTCTTAGCAAGAGGAATAAACCTTGACCATAAATTAAAAATACTACAGAAACAGATGAACCTGACGCATAAGTGGGCGGAACAAAACCACTTGACTTTTTCAGTGGAAAAGTCGCAGGCAATCTGTTACACTCGCCGCAAACATAAACACACAAAACGGTACACACCGCCAAAACAAATTACACTAGGTACTCAAAAATTGAAGTGGGCACCCAAGGCAACTTATCTGGGCGTCAATTTGATCGCAGGATGCGCTGGCATTTACATGTCAGGCGAATTCGATCAAAACTTCAATACAGAGTTCGCCTCCTTCAGCCTCTTTTGAGGGAACCCTAACTCCCCTTGGACCTTCGTCTGGCACTTTACAAAACGTGTTGCCGACCTGTGGCCACCTACGCCGCGGCGACGTGGTGGACCACAGCAAAGAAGTACAAGGATACACTTGAGCTCGTTCAGAACAGAGTTCTACGGCTCATAGCGCGCCCTCCGTTTCGGAAACGGTTGAAAGTTCTCAGAAAGGAACTCGACATCGAGTCTTTCACTCAATGCTTGAGACGGCTTTCTTTCAATGAAGCTTATCAAGCCTTTCAATCAAGCGAAGCACCGGCTACGCTAAAACAACTAGCCCGACATGTCCTAACTATTGGACATAGAAGACATACCTCGGATATACTGAGGGCATAGTGCAACTCACAAATAAAACGACAAAGTCATAAACATGACTGAACCTAAACGCCGATCTGGCAAATGACAAAGGTCCGACGCGAAACTACACCAACAACCAACACAAAGCAGTAAAACGCTATGCGTGCGAACTGCAAAAACAAACAAACCCAACAGTCCTTCGGCTTCGCCGAAAAAAAAGAAAAAAAACATTATATATATATATATATATATATATATATATATATATATATATATATATATATAAAGTTCTGGTGATCACGAGTAGAGTTTTTTCCCGTTTAATGTATAAAGTTAGAACACAGAATTTGTTTTTATTATTAGTAATTAGTACATTTGTGATCAGCTGGATAATTACACGTACATGGCATGAAACATCAAGAACACTCCAATAATACAATTTCAACATTTCCATCAGTTCCTCATGCAAAGAGGTCACAGTTCTTCAAAGAGATACACTCTTGTTTATTCAGAAAATGAAAAGTTTCATATACGTTGACATGACAGCAAATTCGGGTATTTAGTTATTTTAAGAAAGGAAAGTTTTTCAGTGTGCACATTTGTAGACAAATATTTTTGGCGACTTTAGAATTAGAATGTTCTTTCCTGCATCTCACCTCCATCTGCTCTCCCGTAAATGCACGGTTTTTTAAGAAAATAGACCCCGTTAATAGATGAATTTTTGTTTCAGCTGATAATGTATTTTGCGATAGTTTTATTGAGTGACGATTCGTGATTGAATTGCAAGACAATTATGTCACACTGACATCGGTTAACCAATATTTTCAGGAGACACGCTCTTGATTCATACCATTGTGGTATCTTTTGGTTAAGCAGACGTGCCACTACTCCTTCAAGGAAACAGATTCACATTGTTGACAAAGGACAAACAACCATATTCGTGTGGGATTCGATCACGCAACCATTTCAACCAAGTTTCCGATTTGAAACATGCGGTATTTACACCTGGAAGGTTCTGGCTACGTAAGAAATAAGCAAGACACAAAAAGTGTAATTAAATAAAAAAAGATTACTAAGACCATTAATCCTAAATACTGTAAAACCATACTTTTCTTCGGTCTGCTTCATAAGTCAGAATGTAAGCCAATCATTCACGACCCTCTTAATTCATGGTTCTACATTCTTTGTTTCCCTGATGATTCGCCGTTGCTAATCGTATTACGAGAATTGTGAACCCTGTACCCCTTGACTCAAACGAAATCAAATACGCCGTGGATCACGTTTATCTGAAGTACTTCAAAGGTGGAATTCAAGTTTTAAGTTACTGATAAATGTGTTGAAAGGTATGTACACTTCATAAGATTTATTCTAAGCTATGTTGATACATTGATGTTTCCTTTCTTAATGGTAACTCACCATCATTTTTTTATGAACACGACCAAATTTATACTCCTTTTGTCACGATTCCTCACTTACATTTTCTAGACAAGTTCCGACGTTTCCATTGTGTTCTCGGTATCTTCATTTTCTTCTGAAGCTGTTTCCGGGACAATTCACCTCCACTGCAACCTTTCTCACGAAAGACTCTAAACATTAATTGCAAATCATAAAGGTATAATCAAATGTTTGCGTACATTCATTACGAAAAAAATATTTTTCTCTACAGATTTCAGAATTTTAAATAAGAAACCGATTGCTTCTAAATATAAGTGTGCTATTCTCGTTGATCATAAATCTTATAAATGATGCAAGCGCCTTGTGTATTCAGACGTAAATGCAACAGATAAAGTAGCTTTTTATGCTAAATTTTATCGACAGTATTTTCCAAGCAATGGATGACATCATTGGTTCCGGACGTGTTTTGTGTTGTTTTTAACCGCTGAAGCCCCACTTGACCATGACTGCACATGTAAAAACACGTTTCGACGGATAACTGGAGTGTCTGGTTGAGACAGGCGAAGAGGGAAAGAAAACATATTTCGTTCGTTAAGGGCGAAAAAGTACTTCGTACACCTTCCTTCTGAGGGGAAATAAAGGCGGCTGTTCCATGTTAGTAGATTTACTGCATGTAAAAGATTCTTAAGCGTAATGAAGTTTCTGAAATAAGTTCAAATTGCCTGTTTCGTCGCCAAAGAAATTCCCTCTTTCTCCGCTTGTTGGTGAAAGAACCGCTGTGGTGAAACGGAAGAGCAGGCCTCAGGCCAGCAGGCCTGAGTCTCGCCACGTAAAATAAGGAACTAATTCAAAATAATCAATCAGTGAAGTCACTCCCTCTGCCTTCACCTTGAGCCTTCAACGCCATCTCCGCGTCCACACTCTCAATTTCCGCTGCCTTCAGCGCCACCTCCACCTCTACCGCCCCCGCCACCATCGCTGCCCGCCACTTTCCCCGCCCCACCGTCACCTCCGCCATCACAGCAGCCGCCATCGCCACCGCCATCGCCACCGCCATCGCCACCGCCATCTCCACCGCCTCCGCCATCCCCAACGCCTCCGCCGACGCGATCACCTGAGCTTCTCTCTTCCTTCGCGTCCACCCGCGTCTCCCTGTGGCGTCGCCTCCATCGCCGCCGCCGCCGCTCCCGTCGCCGCGCCGCCTCGGGCGGAGGCTGGCCTCGCAAGAGGTTACGTAAGCGCCTTGGATTCCCGCCTCGGCCCCGCCCCGCCCCGCCCGCCACGCCCCGCCACGCCCCGCGCTGCGCCTTCAACGCATGAGGCGGCGCTGTGAAGCACGCATGCGCTGTTCGCCTCTCCTCCGCTCTTTTGTTCCTACCCGTCACCGACATCCGTCATGCGTTTTGCTTTTCCTGTTTTACCTCTCGGTGTTTCTACAGTTCTCAATGTCACGCTTCCAATCAACCTGTAACTAATGGTTGTGCGATTACACGTATGGTAATGTATGCAAATATGAATGGAACAATTGTGAATAGAAGTAAAGTAGGTGTTCAGACTATATCTATACCTACATGGTGTCAATACTCATAAGCAGAATGTATTCATTGCATCCCTTTCCAGACCTTGCGCTGTGCCTGCACTACTTCTCTCCTTCGTGTACAATTAATAACATCGGAAGTTTTGTGTGCGTTGAAAGCGGTTCACCTCTGCTCGCAGGTGTATGCCACCCGGGTAGACACGGAGGTCAAATGCTTGTTTCATGCCACACCGGTGCGGAATGACTCACGAGACGTGCAGTCGTCGTGGGCGCCGGTGGCTGCGAGAATGTCCCAGATGGAAGGCAGCATTCCTACCGCCAGCAGCGTCTAGCCGTCGTCTAGGGTCTAGTTCGAGGCTACGCTATGCTGCAACACTGCTGGCAGGTAGCCATGTAATAAGTAATACTAGAGATTGAATTCCAGTTTGATCGCAAGGTCATGTTGGTCGATAATACAATTCCTATTACATTCATTTACAGGTAATTGGTGGTTTTACTAGTTTAATTCTATTTTATTTAGTAACATTTGATTATATACATAAA
The DNA here is from genome assembly GCA_038098605.1 of Gryllus longicercus. Taxonomy (NCBI): domain Eukaryota; kingdom Metazoa; phylum Arthropoda; class Insecta; order Orthoptera; family Gryllidae; genus Gryllus; species Gryllus longicercus. The sequence goes on along the minus strand of JAZDUA010000116.1, from coordinate 1,873,089 downwards.
CATTTTTAAATCCGGTGTGTTAGAAAAATATATAGAAAATATGCAAAATAAAAATTAATTATGGCGTTTAAAATTGATCAATACAAGAAGATTAAAATTTGCGAACACAAAATGCCACCAATCATGCCTTACACGAATTCAAAGGGACTAAACGAATGCTCTACATCCGTAGGAGTAATTTGACACCAGTTTTCATCGCACAATACGAATTTTATACGAGAAAGAAAGTACGCAAGTAATAGGAAATATGCTAGGGACTAAAAGTAGCGGACAGCAATCAACAGCAATACTTCGGCCTCTCTATGCCACTTTTGAGCATATGCGCATGCGCTAAGAGTCGGGATTTTAGTCGTTTACTGCACGATAAGCTATGCCTGATGTTTCTTATGAGAAGTCGGTGCACACGTATACAGACTTACAGCGCACTTAGTGATGTATCGCTAGGGGTGTGTGTGTACCTTACCTCCCTCAATGCAACATTAATTTTGTAACCGAATTTATTTTCTGAAAATAACCCTACATATTCATCACACCAAGGGCCAAAAGAGTATTCTGGTTAGACCTGGGCGGGAGGAATTTCATGAAAACTACCCGAACACTTGTGAGTCTGTCGCTGGGTTGGATTTTTACCAGTGGGGGGGAGGGGGTCGATAAGACAACGGGCAGTTCAGAAAGGTTTGTCAGACTTCTATCGAGTTATACTTGGCCTCTGTGAAACATGAGCAAGCACGTGACTGCGATTACTTCAGCTTCGCAAATATTCATTCATCCTTGATCCCGTGTAAGCGATTTCCTAGAAGCAGGTAGTAAGTTTAAGAATAATTTGTAGCAAAGGTCGAAAGGTCATGGCAGCGCAGTATTCCATTGCTTTGTGTAAGAAAAAAAAACGATTACAAGAACATTTATTTGCAGACTTATTTCTACGATGATCCTTTTTTAAGTGCAAATATATTCAAATGTTTAAAAAAATGTAAAAAGGTTCTGTTCTTTTCAGACGGTCATCAAATCAAAATGATTGGTTTAAAGTCAAAGAACGATATAAACGGTCACTCTTAATATAGAGAAAACGGAAATGTGCTAATAAAATCATTAGAATATTTCAGTGAATTTTCATTTAATGGCCTGACATTTTCTTATTATTAACAAGTCTTATTAATGAGAAATTTATTGACTTGATGATGTCATATTTGCTTCTTTGAAATTGGGTAAAAATTAAAACAAGAGAAAAATAATTGAATAGGAATAATTAAATAGGAAACATATTACACTCACTCATTGATGTAAGGAACGTAGTGATTTATTTATCTGAAGGACAGACTTTGTTATGACATTAATTTTGACAGATTAGTTTGTTCATCGAAAATGTCTTTTAGTGTCGTAAGATATACAGAAATCCCCCTGATGCTAATAAGAGTATTCAACTAGGAGGCAACATGCCAGGGGAATTCAAAAAAAAAAAATTGGTAATTGAGCTTTATGGGAACCTGAAATGTTGTACTATCGTTCACTAGGAACTATACATTAAGAAATTTTATAGGTTGGAAGTGTTGAACATGTTGCGGGAGGACGTATTGTTGTTTCATGAAGGACATTATGAGGGATAAGGAACAAAACGTATAGCTGATTTTACCTTGAAAACATATTTTATTACGTTGGAGCGAATATTTGTAAAAATTCTTCATTTATTTTTGTATTCAGAATTCACCTTGTATATGGCTTAAGGTTGGATCCCAGTAACAAAACGTGGCCACAATGCACTTCTCTCTGTAGCACGTCACACTGTTTTTGACGTAAAATAAATAAAATAAGAACGTTGCTCTGTCTAGCCGATGGCCGCAGAAATGGTGAGCGTTGTCTGCCACTGTAAATGCGAAGGGATGATCATGAAACACAAGTGACGATGAGAGATGATGAGAAGCGGCGCAACAGCCTCTCCGAGGAACCCATGCCTCTCGCGGATTCGGATCCGCGGCGACCTTCGCGTAGCAGAAGCTGGTGCAGAGGTTGGCGCATGAATTTACTTTGCATGAAACCGACTGTCAAAAAACCGCCAACATTCAACAATCAGGTTCTCTATTCAACGGAGGTCTAAAGAGTGAGAACTTAAGTATGTCCCAAATTTACGAACAAGCAACCGTCAGCAATCAACATTGAGGTCTTAGGCATCGGACGAGGAACTTTTAATCACACAGGTTTCGGTCAGTGAGGGCAACAGTCTATGGACAAGGACGCCCCAAACCAATAAGTCGAATACCAGAAGGATATTCATCGTTCTTTGAAGAAATTAAATTAAAGAAAAAATTACTAGATTATTTTTTCAGAATTTCTGGAGGAGTGTATAATGTTCGCTTCCCCATATGAAACACCTTTGATATTATTATTATTATTATTATTATTATTATTATTATTATTATTATTATTATTATTATTAATAATCTGACAATAAGAAAAATTGTTACAAGAAGAAAACATTATTCCACGAGTCCCTAACATTGTATCGGAAAGTTTGAGCTACTGAAGCACGACAGAAACTTGTTTTTGTACACGTAACTACTTAACGTAAAAGGATACGCTGCGAAAAAGATTTTTCGGATAGAACTTATCCCTACGTAATAATAATTTAAAGTCAGGCCAGGTCACTGTAAAATGTGGTGCTATTGCTATGACATCTGATAGTATGATTCGATGGTTTTTGCGGCGCGCAATTCGATTTCGCAGTTTGGGTGAGAGGGTTAGATAATAAATAACAGAACACAAAAATGCGCTGTTGACAGATTTATTATGCACGAAACGGATACAAAAGTGCATGCAACGCTGGCAGCGCAAGCAGGTGACAGGTCGGGGCGGGAGGATCAGGGCTGGGAGGCGCAAAGGGGATTTGGTCGGGACGAAGTCCCTCTTCCATCACAGGATGATCCGAGTCTGTCGCGGGGGTTTCGTGTCGAGGCCGAGGTGCCGCAGGGCTCAGCCCCAGTAGGCGATGGGGTAGTAGGAGTAGGCGGCCGGGTAGGCGTAGGCGATGGGGTAGTAGGCGCTCTCCGCGCCCTGCAGCGCCTCGCGCGGGACGGGGCGGGCGCCGGCCGGCTGCGGTTGCGCCTGCGGCAGTGGGTAGGGGGCGGGCGCGCCCCACGCCACGCACAGCAGCGCTGCGACCACGCACAGGGCAACCTGCGACAGCAACACACAACAGCTCCATAAGAAAATGTTCAGGATTAACGATCGGTAGTATTCCGTGGTTTCCCCGATCAACACCAGGCGAATGCCGGAGCAAACTCTAAAAAACGGGCTACGGACCACGCGCGATATTTCCTACCTCTTGCTTGTCGTATCCTCTCTCCCCACACACACTTACACCAACTTGCATTTCACAAGCACACATGCCGCGAGACCGGTCGGGAGCTTAGAGCTTATCCCGGCTGGGGTGGTGCCCCGCTGGTGGGAGATACTTGGTTGGGGAAAACCCCGCTAGCCGACGGTAGGTCGGCGCCGATTCTCGCCATACAGCAAGGGAAAGATCACCGCATTACACTTACGGAACCTATGAGCCTGGTAGTTGACGTACCCGGAATTATTAAACAATCAATCAATCAATTCGCTATTCCACGGTGGGAGTGGTCAACGTTGTGCGCTGGAGCTTCTCAAGGAGGCAACCTGCGACAGCAACAGACAACAGGCCTATGAGAAAATGCTTGAGAAACGATATGGGTGCGGACAACGCTGTGAACAGGAGGAACGCAAGGAGTCCCAGGGCAACCTGCGTCAGAAACAGGCAATAGTCTATGAAGAAATCTATTGGAAACGCAATGGGCGCCGATGCTGCGCAGAACAGCATCAAAGGTAAGCACTAAGAATGGCGACCAGAATCGACGCAGAGCTGAGGCCACCTCCACAACTCACCAATAAAAGTATATGCTTTTAAGAATTTTTAAAATGTTTGGACGGTTTAATCTGTTGTTTTCAAAACACAGTAATGAGTTGCAAACTGAGAGCTATTATTTCAGTAAACAAGCGTTCTGTATGGTTACAACACTCAATCAATTCCAATTGTTTCAAATGCTGATTTTTGCTTTTCACTGAGAGTAAACCATTTCGCGTGAAACTGGCATTTTCAGAGTAGGATTAATGAAAAGGTCAGGGGAAAATTCGTTGAAGGTGTGATAGCAGTATTTAGTCCATGTGTGAAGGCGGCTCAACACAAACGTAATTAGTTGAGTTTTCAAGCAACCGCTCGCCAAATCCCAAGTGGAGTGGATGAGTTGCTCGCTCTTTGCAAAATGACGAACATTCGGTGTTCGCCTCCCCCACCGCGTCTCTATCTAACACTCGGTCTCTATCAAAGAAAGCGAACACATCAGCTGTTCGGGATTCGCTCGCTGGTCGGCGAATGCCTTCGCGTCTACACCTTGGCCCAGGCGGTGGCCGTGCGCTGCGGAGGGGGAGCAGCCGGCGCGCGTTGCGCTTGGGCGCGGCCCTCGCTCATGAGCGCGATCGCCCCCGCCCCGCCCCGCCCCGCCCCGCCCCGCCCCGCACGACCGCCTCTGCCGCCGCCACCTCCGCGGCGGTCTCCGGCGCTAATTGCGGGACGCCGCCGCCCGCGCCTTTTTCGCGCTGTTCCTTTTTCCCGCAACGCGCCGCAACCGGTCCTGCGCAGCCGGCGGTGGTTGTGGGGGTAGTGGTGGCGTTGTTCGCGGAGGCTGTGAGGGAGGCAGGAGCGGTAGCAGCGGTGGTATTGGTAGTGATGGTGGCGTTGTTCGCGGTGGTGGTGTTTGTGGTGGCGGCGGTGGAGTGAGGAGTTGTGGCGGCAGTGGTGGCGGCGGTGGAGTGAGGAGTTGTGGCGGCAGTGGTGGTGGACGTGTTGGTGGTGGTGATGGCGGAGGCGGTTGCAGTGGCAGTGGCAATGGCAATGGTGGTGGCGGCGATGTTCGCGGAGGCGATAGCGGAGGCAGTGGTAGTGTCGGTGATGGTGGTGGTGTTCGCGGAGGTGGTGGCGATGGTGTTCGTGGTGTCAAAGTGGTTACGGTGTTGTTAGTTGTGGCAGTTTTTGGCGGTGGCAATGTTGTTTGCGTTGGCGGAGGCGGTGGTGATGGTGTGGCTGTGGTGGCGACGGCGGCGGCGGCCGTGCCAGCTGTAGAGGATTGTCGCGGTGTGGTAAGGCGGTGTTAGATGAGATGTGACAGCGATCCTGATACGGTGGCGGCGATGGGTGGGGCAGCGTCGTTAATGTTACTGACAGAGGGGAGGAAAGAACACTAAGATAGCAGTAGTGCGGCAACCTGCTTGCAAGGGAGGACGACTGAGATAGAAGGTGAAATGAAACATAGTAATACCAACAAAAAAATCTTTACTAAGAGTGGGGAGGGAAAAGTCGAATGATGGAAGTCACATAAGAGAAGGAAATACTTTCTGAAGAATGAGAAAATTTGTGTGTGGAAAGTGTGGATGAGAAGAAGATCTATTGATCATAGTGTTCAAGGCAATGAGAAGTGGAAAATGGTTCCTACCAAGAGGAATGGACCAGGAATACGATAATTACGAAATTGGTTGCGTTAGTGAAGATAAATGAATAAAAAACATAAAGCAGAGAGGGGAGCGAAAGAAATCAACTAGACCAGTAAACACTTTGCTTTTTTTTACAACAGTTCATTCATTTGCGAGAGAGATAGAGACTGTGAGAGTGATGAAGAGAGAGAAAGTGAGAGGGAAAGAGAAATCTACCATGAAGACATGTCGGACGAAAAACTGAAAAAGGAAATAATATATAGAAAATCATAAAATAATCATTACGAAAAATGGTGCGGGAATGCAGATGAAAGATTTAAGAAATTAGAAAAGATAAATGGAGCTTATAAGGGTGATGCAAAACTGACCAAAAGCTCATGAGAAGGTAGGAGCCAAGAGCGAGAAGTTAGGTTACGAGTTGCCAGCCAGCTCCTTTGTTCCTCGGGAAGTCTTCGCCTGCATCGTTCGTTTCCTGACTTGTCGTTTTCTGGCTCCTTTGTTTACTTAGTTTTTGCGGCGCCGAGCAGAAGCTTTTGAAAGCAGAAGCAATTTTCGCTTCGGTTTAACGACGGCGCGTCGTCCTTGGCGTTGGGCGCCATCGGACGCGCCTCGATCGTGTTGCGGCTTCTGCTCGCCCGGAGCGCGCTTTTGAACGGCGGGACTCGCCGTAGCTTTCATTTTTTTTCTCGCGAGACGTGTAAAACAACATAATACTTTGCGTCGGGCGTCGACGTGGTTTTATTTTCTGACGATTTAACTTATTGAACCAGTTCGCAGACAGTCGAGAGGATCATGGACTTTTATGGAGAAAACTGAACTTAATATTGAATTTTAATTGTTGAGCAAAGTAGTTTTCACTATTTGTTCGATGTGAAAAAGTGAAAATACTAGTACATACATTTTTTAAAATATTTTTTGAACATAAATAACGTTTTTGTGTAAATTATGAGACTACAAAGTAATATATTTGATTAATTCCCGTTAAAGTTTTACATAATTAAAATATATTCTACATTTTCGTTACTAAGGAGAGATTTTATTAAATTAATTTCCCATATTGACATGCTCTCCATCGTGTGTAAATTCCGTAAATACGTACAATTGCATTAAAAATACCAGTCAATTCGTTCACTTGTTGCTCCAACTTCATCATTACCAAAGGGGGGGGGGGTTAGGAAGCTTATGACTGTTTGTAAAGAGCTTCAATTTTTTAGGAAGCTGAACATCATTGATATTGTTTATGATGAAATCATTTATATTGTTATTGATAAAAATGTGATGTAATTTAGCAAGAGTTTGTTTTAATCTGAATTGTTACAGTACCTTTGACGGTGAAAAATTCTTCGGGAATATTAACTCGAAAACTGAATGTTCAGAATACATTTTGGAAATATTTTTAGAATATTTAGTATTAGTATAATATAGTTGAATACATACGTTATAAAGATACATCGGCCTTTGTTTGACATAAAAATTTAATATGTTTTGTCATTAAGTACAAGAATTGATTGAAGAAAGTTGATTACTTTTTCATTTGCAGAGTCAGAAATTGAATTATGTTTTGTTTAAATAAATTCACATGTATATTATTAGTTTCATCAATCTATTAATTAATCAAAATCGCCAAAAAGCCATTAAAATGAAAATGTTAGCCGTGTACTCTAGACTCCCTACCTCCTTCATAATGCACGCGACCAATTATTCCTTGGTATTACTTGAGTTAAAAGAGAGGAGTCAAACGTTGTATTGTTAATGTTAATAACTTTGTTTCTAGTGTAAATGTTCAAAGCAGTTTACTATGGAGTTATAGGAAAAAATTGTAATTTGTAATGGTGACATTGCAGTTATTATAGGAAAATTACAACTTCTTAAATTTTCAGTTATATATTTAATTCCTAACAGTTAATTCACCGAGTTATTTGGATAGATCACGAGCTAAACTACCTGATGTACTATTCGACAACATAACTTCATATCTATTCGTACGTTGGAAGTTTATTGAATTCTGTAGAGGAACGGATAATTCATAGAATTCAGTGACTGAAGAAAACAATACTGGCTTCTTCGAAATGGTTCTGAAGTATCCTATGGAAATGAATGCGGAAGGAATCTCGACCCACTAACACGCAAGAGATACACCATCTTCATTCCAATTAATCTCATTGTATCTCCTGCCTTGTACGAGTAGACAATCTCTGGCTCGAGTCCAGTACGACATTACACACGATCTCTGATAGTCGTTCAACATCGTGTTAGTCTGTTAACCTTAATACAGTAGGACAACTAACCTGGTCGATAATAGTAGGCTCAAATCATCAAGAACATGCCCAGTCTCCGTGATAAGTTGACGAATACATTTTTCAATGTATACCCCCTTTTGTCGTCCATTAATCTTAGCCTCATGGAAGACTGTTTTTTGAAAACGAAAGTAAAGAAACCCATAATTAACATGCGAGATGCAGCAAGTTTTTTTAGAAACGATTAAAGGTAACTAATTGTTTTGTAAGTGGTCGTTTATTATAAACACGTATTTAAACGTGATGAATTGTAAACATGGAGGAGTCCACTTGAAAGGCTCTGAACAAGATATTAGAATCAATATTATTCAGGAAGAGCTCTGCCCTTCAAGAAAATAATTAGAAACTAGTAGTGCTACAACAGCACATACTTTCTCGCATTATTTGTAATTACTTCCATTATTATCAGCACAGCATACAGACAAGCAAGGATAATGTCACATATAAATTGAACGTCCAGAAATAAAGGCCATCCAATATGTTGCATTATGAATGCATTTGAAACTACGATATCATTATAAATGCTAATCTCAAAAACATTCAAGAACGTTTTAGCTGAACGTAAAATTTTTGAACTGCCTATAAGCAATTCAATGTTAAATATTCTTCCGGAACTTAAAAGAGGAATTGCTTCACAAAGTTTTCATTGTTTATAAGAAAAAATAAATTTATACAATTTATAATCACTTATTTTTATACGTTATAAAATTATAAATGTTTTGAAGAGAAATGGTTACATATGATGGAAAAATTTTCTGAATATTGTTACACATTTTCAAAAATTTTGTAAGAACTTGTTTAATTTTTAAAAGTTTGTGAGATCTAGACGTGGCGTCTTCTAGACAGCCAAGCAACTACTGACTCCGGCCACTGAAGCCTACGCTCTCATTGTGAGATTATATCTGCACAAGTAGCAACCCCTACAAGTTACAAAGATATAACATATATGAATAGGTGAGAGGTGTACACTTCGATTCTGACATCCCCATTTCCAGGCCAATGGCAGGGTCAATCAGATATGAATTACATTAGACATTATTGCTGATTGTATATAAATAACAAAATAAGTTCAATGAGAGTTAGATTGGATTTCCAATGATGTGAATGATATTGATATTGAAGGGCAACTTTACCTTATGCATATATATTCTTCCCAACTTCATTAAAGTTGAATATAACACTTTATTGAACGAAGAGAACATTTACTTTAAGTAAATAAAGCCGTCTTATCTTATCTTATCTCTCACTTCATGTCGCCGTTCAACAATGAACTTTTCAAATATCCATAACTGCATAATATGGCAAAAATACAGCGTACCGTGGTAAAGTCAAATTATCGCAATAAAAGTTCGTGCAAATAATGGTACTAATATTTTTTCAATTTTTATTTCGTATAATATTTAAATCGTATTTTTAAGAGAGAAAACGTATTTGGGATCTTATTACTAAAACTTGTTCAAATTCATAAAGGGCTTGGTGCAGTAACAAATTAGATTCACATCGACCAAATCGATGTACTAGCATTTATGATTTCTATGATGTACTAACATTATCGGGCCAAAGGCCCTTGGGCATTTTGTCGCCACTCGATCATTATTGCCAGTTAACGACCGCTTTTTATTTAATACCTAATGTTTATTTTTACTTTTTAACACCTATTTTAATTTTTTACTTAATGTTAATATTAATTTAGATTCACTTATTTACTAATTAACTAGATGATAACATAATTCGGTTTGTCTTTTCATATTTCCCTCCCATGATTCCCTTTCATAATTCTCTCCATAAGAAAACATGTAGCATTATTCAACTGTTTTCATATATCCCTCGTAACCACAATCCTTTCTATCCAGATAAGTTATGCAGTGAATATCTAGCTCCGTATCAAAGGCAATAACAAGGTTAATGGAGTAGTAAAAAAATTTTACTATTAACTTGAAAAGGAAGAATAAAAAAATAAGATACAAATATCCAATACGCGAGTATTAAGATGAAAATACCCTTAAGTGAATTTTTGAGTAATTGAAATGAAGCAAAAACAGTGTAATACATTGCACACTCTCACCCAGTTAATGTGAACCCTCTCACCCCCAACAGCAAAACGCGTACTCGCGAGCGCGTACTTACGAGTAGCTTCATGGCGCTAGCGGGGGCTGCGTTGGCGGTGTAGTGCGGCGACGAGTAGTGGAGTCTTCCGCGGATGCTGCTCGCAATGGCACGAAGCGTATCCGCACCGCGCGTCAATATATACGCGCGCGCGATCCCGCGCCGCATCTCAATTGCGGAAGCGGCGCTGGGCGCGGCGCCAGATCACGATCCCGCGGGAAATACGCCGCCGGCCACGCCATGCCACCCCATCTCCTTCGCTCCCAGCCCCGCCACCGACCGCGCGTCCACAAGGTCTGTCTCGGATGGGGCGCGCCTCCGCAAAAGAGGCGAACGTGACTGTCGATCGCGTGTACAGATTCCTCGCTTCGTTTACGAAGCTTCGTCGAGGCGCACGTGTAGAGACGTTTGGTACCATTTGAAGCGAGTACTCGCAGTTGGTCGGTTTTGCTGGCTAGACATTCGAATTGAAATTCGGAGTAGGAACAGACAAATTAGATGAATATACAACGAGCTGTGGAAGTTTATTTTAACAAAGTGAACTTTTGGTTAACACTTGTTTTTCCTCTCCTTTGTACGAAAGGAATAGAGATTTCTTAATCTTGAAGTGAGTCTGTAGCAGTACGGCCCTCACCTTCGCATACACGGGGACGTGACTGATGATCGCGTGTACAGGTTATCCGCTTCATCGACAAAGCTTCATCGAAGTGCACGTGTAGAGACGTTTGTCAATATTTTAAGAGAGGACTGTCTTGCGGTTGGTCGGTTTTGCTGGCTAGACATTCTAATTGAAATTCGGAGTAGGAACAGACAAATTAGATGAATATACAACGAGCTGTGGAAGTTTATTTTATCAAACCAAACTTTTAGTTAACACTTGTTTTTCCTCGCCTTTGTACGAGAGGAATAGAGATTTCTTAATTTTGAAGTGAGTCTGTAGCAGTACGGCCCTCACCTTCGCATACACGGGAACGTGACTGATGATCGCGTGTACAGGTTATCCGCTTCATCGACAAAGCTTCATCGAAGTGCACGTGTAGAGACGTTTGTCAATATTTTAAGAGAGGACTGTCTCGCGGTTGGTCGGTTTTGCTGGCTAGACATTCTAATTGAAATTCGGAATAGGAACAGACAAAATAGGTGAATATACAACTAGCTGTGGAAGTTTATTTTGTTTAACTTAACGTTTGGTTAACACTTGTTTTTCTTTTCCTTTTTGCGAAAGCAAAGGAGACATTCCTGAATTTTGAAGTGAATCTGTAGAAGGGTGGCCATCACCTTCGCCAACAGGGGGACGTGACTGATGATCGCGTGAAGAGATTCCACCTTCTTCCACCAAGCTTCGAGGCGCACGTGTAGAGACGTTTGGCACCATTTTAAGACAGGACTGTTTCGCGGTTGGTTGATTTAGCTGGCCAGACACTTTCAGTGTAATTCAGAATAGAAACTGACAATTTAGGTCGAAATAAAACGAGCAGTGGAGGATGTTGCCCCCTAATCTATCTTTTGGCTCACGATTGAACTCAATTTCCTTTTTGCCGAATTCAATACATACATTCTGGTAGTTCTTCATTTTTGAAGGTTAATAGTTAAGGTAAGTCGAGCGAAGATTATAGTGTGCGTTTTCCTTGGAATGTCTCAGTATATGTTGCTGTGTGACGATGAGAAAATTCACTTCTCGGGTTGAGAAGACCGGAACTCGGCGTGGGGATGTCTATGTGCTAATCACACGTGGCCACGAGGCACGGACGACACTGGTAGGCCTGAGACCTTTCACGGTCTGGCACGCCAAGTACATACATACATACGATAGTTCAGGTAAATCATTTAAAATACTATTATGATGCGTTGAAATAACTTTCCATCAACCAACAAAGTGTTGGAAAACTTGTGGAAGAAATAATTTTCGAGAGTGAGAAAGTTCACTATAAATGTTATGCGACATAAGTGAAAGGTGATGTTTTCTTTCCTTTAAAACATACATTCGACGCAACAGTATAATAATGCAGAAGAAGCAATTGATCCTCCTTTGTATGTAATATACTATCAATTAGAAATATCACGATCAAGACTTGACAACTGATAACATAAATATCTTGAAGTGACTTGTGCCATTAGAAACATTTCTCATGTCGATTTACACCGTTTTGATTAACTACCATCTTAGTAAGTACCTCAGAAGAATACTTTTCGCTATTCTTTTGAGAACCTCACAACCTTGAACGTAAACATCGGCAGCGATTGCGATAAACGTCCAATTAATCAAATTAAGGCAATTTGAATTTCGCACAACCTTGAAGGCAGGGCGCGGCGTGCGGTAACTGTCAGACCGCCCCCGCCCATGGCGTGGGCGACGGCGTGGGCGGAGCGGGCGATATGGAGAGTGAGTGAGCGCTGTGACATTATGGATATTATGCAAGCTGACATTTCAAAAATTCAACAATAAATAACAAAAGAGTGGTTTATCTTAATGCTGCAAAGTTTATACACACGGCAGTGACTTCTAAAATGTATATTTAGTTGTAATATAAATATGACATCAATGTTTGTGAATAACTGATTAATTTTAGACGGAAGTTTATTGCATTCAATTTCAATCGATTTCTCAGTTACTGTACCACCGGCATGTGACGGACAATTTTTTTCGCGTAAACCTGCATCTCTAGTAACACACCGACCACGAATAGCCCTTTGAACAAATTAGGACAGTACGTTCGGTTTGGAACATAAATCCAAAGGTACTTGACACTCAATTGATGCCGTGTTGACAATTTAATTTTTACTATTAAAAATGTATTTTAAGATTTTTATGAGAATAAATATTTTAATTCAATTGAATCAGCAAGAGAACAAATCAAAAATGCAGTATTTTATTTTTATTTCGGAAAGTTGTTTTGTTAAGGCAAGACTGTGAAGAAAAGAATCATACCATAACAGTGTTTAGGCAATAAATTACAAAATCAAGGTAGCTGTACTGCGGAGGAAGGGATCATCTCACTGTCATGTTCTGTTTCTTCTCAGAACTATACTTTTGATTTCGAATGTTTGCAGTGCGAATCACGTGATGCATGCATACTGTGACATATCTATGGTATGGCAGACACTGCACGCACCATGTGATCGACTCATAGGGGCGCTATTTAGAATAAAACCGCTAAAACAAATAACAAACCTATCTTGAAGTAGCCTGACAGGGATGCAAATTCTATGCTTGCCATGTGCGCCTGAATATCTAGATGAGCCTCTGCAGGGTATGCGATACCATGCATACAATACTATTTTTTGTGTTTTTAATATAGATTTGGTAGTCATCCAATGGATGTATGCTCCAAACGTAAAGAGCTTGAAGTAAAGATCAATTTTGTGTGACAGCGATAAACTTGTAGCAGACGCTAAAGTTCTCATCCACAAAAAAACGAGCTGATAAATTTTATAAATCAGTGCAAGAATCTAAAGATAATTAAGCCATATGTCTCTCCTTTTTTAAATTCACTGCAATACGTAATTTGTAATAAATTTAGCCAATTGCTGCTACAAAAATTTACATTTTGTTGAATATGGATTGTTCTAAACAAATATAATATTCTTGAATAGTATTGTGTGAAGTGTATGGCACTTATGACTTCGGTACCCAGGTTTCTTTACACTTGAATCTAACACTGAGGAGAAGGCCTGAGTGGGGTACTCTTACCGCTCATCGAGGACACAGTGGAAGCTCCAGACTGGCCTTCGGATACGAGTAGTAGTGCACGTAAGTGCGTGTGTTTAAGAAGGGTGGGCCGGGAACAAGGAAGAGAAAGGAAACGTTGCGTGTGGTTCATGGCTTGGTTTTTTAAACTACTATTCCGGCATTCACCTGGTATTGATCGAAGAAACCACGGAAAACTCTAATAGAGCAGCTAGTCGCTAGAATTCTCCTCCGGACAGCGGATGAATAAAACCTAGCTCTTCAGCCAGTGTCGAAAACCCGCCCCCATCTGGATTCGAATCCTAGGACCTCCCGGGCAGAACCACTGCAGTGAATAGGACGTGTTACATCGCATTCAAAATATATGACGAGTTCGTGCGCTGCCTCTGGTAAGTGGCGATGGTTGCTTGAGCGGAAGTGATGGAACAGCGGAGGCCGAGCGCGACGCGTGCACCTGCGGGGGCGGGGGTGGAGGCGGGGGGCGGGGCGGTGCATTGTGTCACGGCCCGTTGCGTGCACGGAGAAACCGAAGCGCTGTCTGATGGAAATCGCGCGCCGCTCTCGCGAGTAACAGAGAAAGATTGCGCAACAGCGGAGGAGCTACGCCGAGGAGATAAGAGTCGCTCTGTCGGAGTCTGGAAGAAAAAGGACGATGGGGCTGAGGTTAAGAGAGAAGATTCATTAGTGATTCTGGGCTTGTCAAGTAGTAAGGTGCCGTAAGTGCAGTGCATGCTTTTAATCGCAGGAGATGGCGGTGATCTTTCCCGGCTGGGAGGTGAGTCCGGCACCGACCTACCAGTCGGCATGCGGGTTTTCCCCAAAGAGGTATCTTCCACCGGCGGGGCAAATACCCAGTTCCGAACTGATCTTCTGACATGTGTGGTAGTGCAATGCATGTAAGTGTAACAGCGTGTGAGGGTAGGACAAGAAGGAGGAAGAAAAGATTGCGCGCGGTCCGTGAACCGTTTATTAGGGTACTGCTACGGCATTCGTTTGGTGTTGATCGGAGAAACCACGGAAAACTACCGATCAGAGCAGCTGGACACTAGAGTTCTCCTCCAGACAACGGCTGGATTTGACCAAGCTGTGAAGCCAGTGTCGCAAACTCTGCCACTGTCGTCTCTCGAACCCTAGGTCATCTCGGTCACAGGCACTGCAGTAACATCAACTGATGCCCTAAGCCACTTAAACCGGTTTAAGGGTGTAGACAGTACACTCGAATGAGTTTGTACGTTTCAACACTTATTATAATGCTTCCGTTTATTCACCTATGATTGAAATCAGTGCGCAATGTTGCAACACATGTCTGTGTAACGGATATATACGACGGAACAACGTATGTCTGAAAAAGTTTCGTGTGATAAAAGTATTAGTACTTTTGATTAGTATTTCTTTAGGGAAGTTTCATCAATAATGGTAGTAATTGTTTACTTCATTTTTGCGTACTGTATTCCTAATGACCTATCAGTGAATCGGTGCAAAGAACTGATTGCCTTTCCCGGGCAATTAGGTGGTAATGAAAAATGATTTAGTTAATAATTAGGGAGTTCGCGAAGATATGCAATTGTTTTACTTCGCCACAATTGTAAAGTTAAAACAGCCGCAGTAGGTGCCCTCTGTACCCAAAACAATCGCATTAAGAGGTTGCTGTTAAAAGTACTAAGGGAACTTCTCCTTTGCACTTCAAAGCTATTATACCTGTCAATATTTGTTGGTACCGACGACTATGACAAGAGCCAATGAAAAGGTTCGTAAGAAGACCAGTATTTTTTGAAGCACCCAGTCGCAATACTTTTTTTAAACGGTAACACTCTTCAAAATTATTCACTAAGGGCCAAATTCATTGTTGATCTTCAGGAGTAGGGGAATCCTTAATATATATGTGATTGTTTAAAGCAATAAGCACATTTTTATATGAAGCTTGTCAATTTGACTCGTAATGGTACACTTTCTATGGTTAATTCATGTGTCTTTTCGTAGTGTGACGCATGATGTATGTAGTAAGATGTGTTGCGTATATAATTCAAAATATTCTTCTAAACCAATGTCACCTTTATCCTTACTATGAGTGTGCGCTGGGTAAGAACGTAACCCAAACTGGCAAAGACGAGGCCTAATAGGAGTATTTAAGGGAGAAGCAAACCTCCTTCCCTCACCCACTCAATCATTTACTGCTCACTGACGTACAGCTCATTCAATCACTCACTCAGTCTCCCACTGCGCGCTCATTTAAAAATAAGAGCTGTTTGTGAATAATAATCGGTCACTTTAGGTTCACTCATTTTAAGTGTTGACTGTGCATTTTGCCGTTCTATAAAAATCCTGGTCGATGACGAACGAATTGACTATCTAGCATTAGCTTCACGCTTAGCCCATTTATTTCATCCTAACATGCCCCTCTGCTGCACGTGGAGTAAGCGAAGGACGCGTCCTTTTATGTCCAAGTGAAAACCTATTAGACTCGAAAGCGACATGTTAACGAAGTATTATTATTCTTAACAGAGGCCGTGTTTTCAACAAATACGTTTAATCTCGTTACATAAAGAGCGTATTGTCGTCATCAGTTTGTTCACGAGATGCATAAGAATGCAACTGATTCATTGCAGACCGCAAGAGACACAGGACAAAGTGTGAAGAGAAGTCTTGCCTTTGTGTTTGAGTTTTGAGTCCCTATTACATGTTTAAAACTAAAAATAAAGTCTGGAAGTATTTACATAAGGGTAGTATTAATTTCTATGAGAAATTAGGCTAGAAACCCGGCAATGCTTTGCTATTTCAGTGTATTACACACCATACATTACTGGTAACGGAATAGTTAATCACTTTTTGCGATACGCTGTTCAAAAATCCTAATTAATGAAAAACTTTCTAGCCAGTGTGGGTTTGTTCTATTTCCTGGTTTGGATATGGTTGTCAAGTGTCCTATTGGTGAAACTATCTCCCTTAAATTTGGGCATTCGCTCGCTATGACTATCTTGTAGAAATTAAATTTACTTGTCGGAGATTCAAGTAATAATAATTCCGTCTATATTTCACGTTCATCCTTAATCTTAATATACACTTAATAATAATCTTAATATATCTGTATATAAAATATATATTGAAATGGCTTTCAAAATTTTCATAATTATACTAACATGCTGTTGAGAAATTCAGAGGGAGGAAAAGTGGGCTAAAGGCTAGCCGAACTTTGGCGGTTTCGACGGCATATTGTTAATTTGTCCGCCTATGGATAGTGTGTTTAGCAAGCGTGCTTCTCTTCTGACACTGGCGCCTTTCCTTTCACGCATCAATAATTCATGATAATCAAATCTCCTGCATGAATTTAACCTCTTCTTAATTTATTATGGTTTCAATTGAAAATGTTCTGGAGCCAACTCACACCGTACACATTATCTTCTGTCGTTATCTTTTGACAGTTTTTTGAATTATTTCTCCGATCATGGAAAAAAAGAAAAACATTTGATTTGAATCTCAGGCACGGGAGGCTCGTTAGGCAGTAAAGGAAGATTTGTGTCCAAGTAGTAGTAGATTCTATACAGTTATAGCTATTAACATACCTAGATATGTTATCAGTGTTATTACTGCTGATGCCAAAAGTTAAAAATTGAGGCGGAACGTAGCGGAGGCTAGATTTTTAATTTGGACGAGGCATCAGTAACACTGTAACATTTCGTGCTATGTTCACCGTTGTATCGGTCACCATAAAATCTCAAATTTTTTGGAGAAAATTTACATTACTGCGATATTAAACACATGAATTCTGTTTTTGCGGCACGATAATCGATATTGTTGGGTATTGCTTGCGAAAGACTTATATCAACAATACACTTGTATACCGTGGCTCGAGGAAGAAAGACTCTGAAAATTCGCCTGTACCTCATGAAATTTTGGATGCAGCTGCGGAAGCCACGCGAGATTTAATCTCTGAAAAATATAAAGCACGATACGAGAATGCATACGAAGAATTTAAAACTTGGCAATTACACCTAGCCGTGATTACAGAAGATGTACATTAAGAACTGGGTAAGATAATTTACACTTATTCCTTTTGTAAAGACAAACCTTTGTCTTATGTTTTGTTTTACAGTCGCAGGTACATAACCCAACCTCATTATGGTTATATTATTCTATGCTGAGATGCACAATAGGTATAAATGAAAATGTAAATTGGAAAACATTCCACAAGCCTTATTGATTGAACGTTGGTGTGCAAACAAAAAAAAAGCAAAGGTTTTGGCAAATAATGCTGTATGGACGATCTTGACAGAGGCTTGGGATCAAGAATATTTGTTTCACAAGCTATGATTATTGTTATATTAGTATTTTGGATTGAAACACGATACAGATTTAGTGGAAAAGCATTCGATGTTTTTGCAGGTTGTTATAATATTTGGCTTTTTCGGTGCGTGTTGCTCTAATGGAATATACCACCTTCGTTTCAACAATATTAAGGGCGAAGGTTCCATTCTAATTGTATATATTACGGATTCTAAAAATCATAATTCACGATTTTTTACCATATTTCTCGATGGTTTTGTAAACAATGTAGAAACAGTCGTGAAAAATATGAACTTGCGTCCAAATCACATTGACCACGACATATTATTCTTTTTTTACAACCGTGGAAAATGTAGAATACAGAAAGTGGGAATTCATATTTCAAGAGTGCCAAAAATTATAGCCACATATCTTGGTCTCCCAGAAGCCGCCAAATACACGGGGCACTCTTTAAGAAGAACTTCGGCTACGACATTGGCCATTCAGGAGCTTCCCTTACTGATTTGAAACGTTTTGGTGGATGGCAAAGCTCTACCGTGGCCGAATCTTATGTTGAGGAGTCTTTGGTAAATAAAGTGAAAGTGGCAAAAAAAATTACTATCAGCTAGGAAGGTGGGGCGTCGACTTCCAGTAGCGACTCCACATCGTCAGTAAATATTACTGAAGAAGCAATCCATTTTGTCAAGTGCAACAAAAAAAAGCTAATTTACCAAATGTTTATTTTTCAAACTGCACAATTAATAACATTATTATTAATAACGAATATCCCCAAAAATAATGCTTTTCTTTGATTACCATTTGTCTTGTAAATTACCATTATTGATGTTTTCGTAATGTTGACTTGCGTTGAATGGGCGGTTGTTTATTTAGGTTACTAAGAATGTTAAAACCCGTTGCTAAGGATTTTAAATTTCTTAACCTACAGGTAGGTACAAGTTCACTTAACAAACCTATAGGGTTGCATTTTAACAAGGGTTAAAGACGCATGTGTCCGATAAAACTAGTTTTCTGAATCGTTATGCAATATTCACAGTAACTCTGATACGTTCTAAATGTGCACTAGGTATTATAAATAAAGTTGGCGGCAACGCTTATAACCAGCAAGTCAAGCCGTGATTGGCTACAAAGTAACTGTTATCGCAGAGTATGGTTAATGGGGCGAGATATTATACAAGGCGCATCCAGAAAAGTATTTTTTCCTAAATCATCAATAAAAATAAAACACCATTTCAAATGCGAGATGTAGCGCATGTTTCATTCTTTTTCCATATAATCACCATGAGAATAAATATTGCCATATCCTGGGGTCAATGTTTGTATCCTGTGTCGTACATGTGTGCCACCGGTGATAGGTAAGTGTTTTACAGTAATCTGTAACTCTGTCTCACCTTGAGACGTATGTTGACCCATAAGGAATTTCTTGAGGTGTCAGAAAAGATAAGAATCGCTGAGGGCTAGGTACGGACTATTGAGTGGATAGACCTACACTTTGAGCGGAAATGTTGGAGACCATGCCTTATGTGGCCTACTGTACTGAACGGCATCCTATAGTCCGCATGTCGCCTGCAGCGATTTATGTCTTTCTCACAACTCAAGAAATTCCTGTCTGGTGAGCATTACGCGCATCATGGCGACGCAAGTGTTGCAGGTGACTATCAAATACTGGTACCTATCCCAGGCGGCAGACATTCAAAAGACAGGAAACACATTTTGATCACTTGATATGATAATGTCCACATGTGACTACATGGGAGAACAGTGTAACATGTATGTACTGCAGTAAATTGTTTCCATAAAATAGTTTTATTTTTGTTGGCGACGTAGAGAAATTTACTTTCTGAATACGCTTCGTAATTTGCAATGCAATGCATTTACCACTAACGCTAATGACGACGAAGGGAATAACATACTAACAGGTTGCGTGACTCTTTCGAGCCAATAATTAAGAAACAAAAGCGTAGTGCATCCTCGGAAGGGAGAGGAGGGATGACGACATTTCCCTCTTCCGCTTCAACAGCTGCATCTCACGCGATGGCCAGAGCGGTTCCTGTCGGCCTCAACCAGCGTTCGACGATCGCGTGCTTACTACTCTTTGAGTCCCCATCTTTAGTTCCTCCGCTCATTCTCAACATCAAGTGCTTGTAGACGCCAGCGTGCCGACCGTTCAAGATGCATTCACTGATAAAAACCTTAATGCATAGGCAGGTCCATGGTGGAGAGCTATAAAATTATAAAAGTACTCAGATCCATGTGTTCGAAATCTTTATGCGATTTTGTCAGCTCCTCTGGACTGTGGGTGTGAGAGTAATGTTCGTAGCAGATGGAGATGATGTAGCAGATAAGGGCTTTCAAGAATGGGCGGCAGGGTATTTAAGTTTATATCGGCATGATATAAGAGCCGTTTCTCTGGGTATATAATACACAGAGGTTTTATATTGTTATGAACGTGAACAAAGGCTAATATAAGAACACACAAAATAAAGATGTAACTGTTAAAGACGTGTAAAATGAGATATATTAAAATCGACCAGGCAGCGTATTCAAATACGCTCTAGTTGTAAAAGAATTCCAAATTTAAAGACTTTATTTTACACATGGGTCTTATATTCATAGCTTCTTTTGAATCATAATATAATATATAAAAACCAATGTTTGGGTGCTTGTTCGTTCGTATTTCATAGACTGCCGTATGGTTTATCCGATTGCGATAAACATTTGTCATAGTATTGTTTGCATTTGCGCGAAGAATATAGGCATATTACAATTGGAATGTACGTATGTCTGTCGCACATAGACGCGCGTTGATGATTTCATGTGTTTATGCTAACTCAAGCGACTCTGAACAGACGCGACACGCAACCCGCCGCACCCTTAAGTATGAAGCGCGTCTTTGCTGCATATTCTGCCCCTGCGATTGTCAAATCGACCAGAATTATTACTTTAAAGTTACCTCGGACAAATATATCAAACTTCTGAGGGAAAAAATTTAGCAATAGGATACTTGACAACCATGTCCAGACCAGGACATAGAAGAAATCCTTACTCGCGAGAAAGTCATTTATCTAATAAACGTTTTGAAGAGATTAGTGTGAAACGTTGTTAACGGGCCAGTGACATTTGAATGACGTGGCTAGTAGCATTTGAAGGGCAATACATTGCAGTAGCGTAGCATTGTCGTGTCCGCTAGCAGTCTATAAATAAGTTATTTCATTCTATGAATTGTTCGACTCCTAGCTTCCGGGGGCCATTTCCATTTCCGACTTTCGAGTTCATCTTTGCTGCCTCTGGAACACTTTTTGTGTTAGGCAACAGATACTGATCACTTATCACGGCAATATAATCATCAAATATTTGAGTCAATTTTAAATAAATGTTAAATTAAAATAATTTAATGTTTTTTAAATTCATGTATTTGTAATTGCAACAACGTTAGCGAATATAGAAGTTTTAGATAGAATTACAAAATTTCTGATACATTATTCAAGATTAATATTACAATGCTATTAAGTACAATGCTAAAGCAATACAGTAATGCAATATTAAATCAATAGAAATAATTTAATATTGCTTACATAATGAGAATTGTTCAATTATGTTTTAAAATTTCGATAATATTTTTTCAATTTTTTTATGTCACTATTTTTAAACCCTCTTTTTATAGAAATAATACTTGTAATCGTATTAATAATATATAATAATAAACAATTTTCATTATCTTTATTATTTCACAGAACATACAATATTTCGGGATTGACACAGTTCACAGCGTCCCGGATCTCTGACTCTTGGAGACACACACACACAGATACACACACACACACACGCACACTCATGCATGCACACACGCACACAACTCATGAGGTCACGAGGATGCAGCATCAACCTATTCCTCGGCCGCAGGGAAAAGCGTGCGACAAGGAGGAGAAAGGACGAATTGTGCGCGTTCCGTGGTTCTTTGTTCAAGATTTTTCCATTTGGAATTAAACAAAGGAAATGCCGGAAACCGCCAATGAGTCAATCTTCTACAATTCTATCCAGATATTTAGATGGTGTCTAAAATAAGCAAGTCCTAGATATACATTATCCCCTTTGCTTCTTTAAAGTCGAATTTGACTAAACTTTGAGCAGTTTTGCAATATGAGTTATTAGATATTCTAATAATCTATGGCTAACTATTAACAACTCAAATAAGTTTCTTAATATAGTTTGTTAAAATACAATATTGTTCTAATTATCTATAGCCAAATCAACTTCCATCAACACTAATCACCTTTTGCAGGATGAGTAGTCAAATTTAAACCAAAATTATAGTTTTGCAAACTTTTTACAAACGGATGAAACCTAAGAGGAAGAATATTCGTACCATAACTAATAACAATACTTGATTAGTTATCAAACTCAGCCTATCTGTCTTGTTTAATACTTCGCCAATCTCCTATTGTAATAATAGGAGATTACTTATATATCGGTAATCCGTATATTTCGGCAGATAAGACGAAAGATGAATCACCGTAAATACCCCCAAAATGTAGAGTCGTCTTACAGAACAGTACAAAAACAATCTTACATTTATTCTTCTTACAAATACAAACGGTTTGAAGACAAGACACAGCTTACAACGAAACTTGAGAGTAGTAGTACATGCGTGTTCGTGATTTGTATCTTCTTCTGCTGGCAGAAACGTAACAATGCTGAAGTAGGATTTTCCTTTATCGTAATACAACATCAATGCCCCAATCAGTGCAAATAACTGGGCAGAAGCCAGCGCTGCCAGAAGTGCTGCATTGCTGACAGTTACAGGAAATGATGATCGCTGATCTAAACCAAATACTAAAGAGATATGGTATATACCATATGGTATTTGCCTAAAATAAATAAATTCATAGGCCGTTGATAGTTCGTGGGTCGTCTTTCAGGTCAGATATATGTTAAACAAAAACGAATACCTCGTCTTATCTGACCGTCGCCCTATCTGCAGAAATATACGGCTTTTCGTGCACAGTCATTGTATTACCGCCTGGGCAGCGAACGAGTTGTTGCGCCGTGCGCTCGAGGCCCGGGCGATGGGGGGGGGGGGCGGGGGGGGGGCGGCTGCGGAATGCGTCGCGGAATGGCCCAGACGGCAGCCTCAGCGCCGGAGATCCCGCGCGCGCCTTGGCAGCGCGCTTACGCGTGCACGCGTGCGCGCGTGTGCGGCGTGCGCGATGCCAGCGCACGGCGCGGGAAGCCCGCGGACGCGGACGCCTTCGCGGTTAAAATTCTAATCAGTGGCCAATGTTAGTGGGTTGCTGCGAAAATAATAAGTTCTATTAGTTGGTGTCGGAACTACATTGTTTCCTGTCAGATCTATGAGAGAGAAATATAATGTTACAACACAAATTGTTATAATAGTTAGATAAACTAAAATATAAACATAATTTTTTTAATTGAAAAATTGCGGCACTTTAAAAACATGCAACATGTGTTCTGCTATTTATCTATCGTAATTAGCCATCCTAATATTGTTTTGCATATTAAATACATTGTAAGCATATGTTTCACCTCATGGCACACAGGAACCATCACTACTTACAACAGCTTTTCCTAGCTCCATGAATACAAGACTGAATTGTAAGTGCCAGAAGGTATAGGCAAACTTTAGACTGCAGGAGTAAATTGTCCAAGTTCTTGTGGTTTCACATTTATGACATATCTATTGATAAAATAATACTATTTTATTGTAATATACATTTAATAATTTATTAGTTATGGTATGTGGACGAAATACATATTTACATTACGAAGTAACTGCATACCTACAAAATTAAAACACTGAAAAATATTAACACATCGTTTGTACACAAAGGCTCCTACAGTTCTCTAAAAAATACTTTTATGAGTACTTTTCATTTCTATACATTCTGAAAGATATAAAAAACATGCTTAAATGAAATTGATGCTACAAATTAAAAAATGACTGAAAATCATTCATTTCATTCAGAGAACCATACAAATGTTTTATAATCCTACTCCCTACCACTGTGTCTAAACGTTCGGACACATGTCCGAGGTTGGGTCTTTAGGTGTCTGTCTAGTTAACTGATCAGGTTCCTCGCTTATAACCAACATCTCTTGTCCACTCCCATCCTATGTGCTGCACTTCCAGCGAATGGCTAGTCTGACTTCTTATCACATTTTCCACTGTTCTCTTTTGCACTGTATATACTGCGGATAGCCAATCTAACTTCTTGGCAGATTTTCCACTCTCATCGTCTGTACAGATAAATACAGATGCCTGATCCTAGATGATTCGAAATTATCTGGAGAAAACGGGCGTATATTGGTAGGCGCACAATCAATACGGATATTACTAGAAATCGGCGAATTATTTTCTTTAGTTTACTGATTATATTGATAATGTCTTGGGAAGATGAATCGGAAATAATGTGCCGAATATTTATTTTACGTTATTGTGTCCTCTTACAACATTACTTGCAGCGTGTCGAATCTAACTTATGACCATTGTCTCGAGCGCTCTGCACCACTGTTCGTCGACTGTCGAGCGATGCAATTAGTCCGGCCACTGGTCAGAGCTTTGCAGCATCACCTGCTTCCTTTGTGGCCCGGGCGCGAGGTGATCGCAGCCGCCGCCTTTGTGGCTTCATCCCCCCCCTCCCTGGCGGCTTCAATGGCTGCTGATACTTCGTCGTGTCAGGAGCAACGTCATGCTGTTCGTCAACATTTCTTGTGAACACACAGGATCTATGAAGATAATTTATCGTCTTTTGTGTCCTTCCCTGTTTTCCCAAATTAATTTAGCTGCCAGATACGCGCTCCCATTGTCGCGCCGTAAATACGTGACAGGCCCATTGTTGGAGCGGTTATTTCCAGCTTTTATCGCCATATAGTTATGTCTTTAAATTTAGCTACTAGAGCGTTAAAGTCTGTTTTATGAACATTTTTACTTTCTGGTATACTTACGTCAATACGAAGCAACGTAAGTTGTATATTAAGTAGTATATTAATTTTTTGAATACGTTTATACACATAGTACAGAGAAAATTAGTAATGTTGCGGAAAATCGAGTTCGAGATTTCAGCGGAAATACACATTTTGGGGTCCCTTGAAATCGAAAAAGGTTTTTTTCCATTCTGTCCGTCCGTCAGTCTGTTTGTGCATCTGTTGCAATAGTAGTGCCTAAACTACCAGGCTAGAATAAACGTCCAATTTTCAGCGTTAACTCTTAAATTTTCTGAAATCACGAAAGTTTGAATTTTTTCGATTTCCTATAACTACAATATTGAGAATAGTGAATTTTCTTCAAATACATTTTATTCTACACGGTTAATTCTTTCAATTCTCGTAATTTTGAGTTAAATATTAATTTTTTTTTAAAAAATCAATAGAAACAATATTTTCTTAAATTGACTAAATTTTTTCTTCAATTTTTTGGGAATGATGGTGAAAAATGTGATAATGTTTAAGACATGCCGGTAATTTAAATGCAAATTGCGTGAGATATATTTAAAAATGCATTTCTGTAAATACATGGCGACACTAACATCATTTTGTTGTATTATTCTGTTTTTAACTTTAAATATACAGAAATGCATTTTTTAAACATCTCTCACGTAGTTTGCATTTATATTGCGAGCATTTTTTAAACATGATCGCATTTGTGATCGCATCACATAATTTATGAAGCTTCTCAAAAACTCAATCGTATTGGGTAAAAACGAACATTTTCAGAAACGCTAAAATAACATTTTCTATAAAAAAAGAGAGTTAACCTTTTTCTACCCAACGTTTGCCTACAGGACCAGATTTCACACTCGTCTATAATAGTTTATTCATATTTCAATTTTACCAACAGGGGACCGAAAAATGGAAAAATTCAAAAATCTCCTTTAGGACTTGGCAGCTGAGAAGAGGTTGGGATAAAGCAGAAAGGGTAGTTCGGATTAAAGAGATAAGGAAACTAACTAGTTCGAGAAAGTCTGTTATTCTGTAATATCCCTAGTTTACTTTCTCGCATACTGCTTACATAGTATCTAGAAAGTGTTGAAATGCTGCAGAGAAACGGAGTTTTGCGACTGAAAAACTCTTTTTTCTGGGTGTGGGTACAAAAAAGTTCTGTAAGTACAGTTTTTCATTGTTGCCATGCCCCATAAAATATCCCTCGAAGAGTTATTGCTACAATTGTCTATGCTCTCTAATGACTTCTCTGATGCAGCAAACGTATAATTGCAAATACTCTCTTTTTAATCCTGTCCTAATGAAGAAAATCGTTTTCAAGATATAGAGACAAAATGTAACGTATACATTAGCAAGTTTAATTATCCATTGGCACTTCATATAGCAAGTCGCACATCTATTGACCCTGAATTTATTTGCAACGTGACCGACATATACGTTCTACTCCATTATTATAATAGCTCTAACATTAAACCTGATAGTTGTTCATTAAAGCGCAACCTGTTATCCAATTAAAAAATCTGGGCGTGCAATAGCACACAAATTAATAAGAGCGCGTCATCGATAAATGTGCTCACGTTTGTGCGATGCCAGACGCCCCAGCTTGTGCAGAGACGTTTTGTTAAAGGTTCACGACAACGTATGAGCCTTCACTCGCAACCTAGAACGTTTTTTCGGTGAAAGCGACAACTGGTTTAATCGAAAATCTCCGTAATTGCCCCGTCACGCAGCCCCAGCCCCCACGGGTCGCATCTCAGAGGTGATCTGACATAAATCATCGTTTACATAAGATCAGAGCGCGCATTTACCTCTTGCATCTTGTGTCTCACTTTTCTTTTTAGGTCTCCTTTGTCTTATACGTAACTATTTGAGGAATGTGTCCTCGTGTTCCTATGTTCTAGTTTATTATCTTTGTGTCTTTCAATTAACGAATTTCAATCTTCTACTTCTCTTTCTTCTCCATTCTCCTCTTCTTTTTACCATATTTATTGTTATGTACAACAGTTACGTGAATCAATGTCAATAATCTATTATCAATTCTTTCTTTTAAACTCCTTATCCTAAAATATTTCTCAATACACCATCTGCATTGACATTATCATCGTACGAATATTTTCTTTAAATTTAGTTCCATAAGCGGTCTAATACTATATTCTCCGAATTATTTGACGGTATTTTCCTAGTAGACCAGTTTTATCTATTAAATTCATATTCTCTCAGATAGAAAACTATGCCAGTGCTGATTAGTTCGCCCAATACCTTCATTGCGTTGATGCTTGGTTCAGAATATGAGAGTCAAAATTGGGGGATAGCGTTGTAAGCAGTAGCGTTAAAAATGAGTGTGCATCCGCCCGCAAAACGTATATCCGCACCCCCTTTATAAAAGTGTACAGCAAAGAACAGTAGTGTTAGCACCTTAAATAATAAAAATATTCTTCAACAATTATCCATAAACGTATTCATTAGTTTTTGATTAATAACCAATTGTGTCAAAATCTGCCTTTCATTATTTAATTTTATGAAACTAAGACTGTTATAAAATCTAAATGAATTGCTTACCTTC
Source organism: Gryllus longicercus (assembly GCA_038098605.1). Classification (NCBI taxonomy): domain Eukaryota; kingdom Metazoa; phylum Arthropoda; class Insecta; order Orthoptera; family Gryllidae; genus Gryllus; species Gryllus longicercus. The sequence goes on along the minus strand of JAZDUA010000116.1, from coordinate 1,845,701 downwards.
ATTTACTTGGAAACAGGGTTACATAAGGTACTGAATCGGAAACCAATTGTTCTCGAATTAGTTCTGAAAGATGTTTTTAATCTTTTATTGTACCAATTACCGCAAAGTATCAGAGAACCATCACATGATTAATATTCCTTACAATCGCAAAACTTTCAGCTAAAAATAGGTACTCTTTTACCTGGGCCCGCCCGCATTGCGGGCCGGAACCTTACGCCACTGGCTGTGAGCAAAGAGCAAATTGGAAATTCGCAAAAACAGAACCTACGTTTGGGCTGAGGCAACGGGTGTGATTCTAGAGCCTGAGTATTAGGCACTCGACATCTTCGCGAAGTCGCTTTTGCTCTTTCCAGTTTTCTCTTCGCCCAGTGCTGGCAGGTGGCCAAGCGAGTCTGCTCGCCGCCGCTCGCCATTCTTTTGTCCGCACCATCGACCCTGCGTGTGACGTAACCGCTGTTCTCCCTGAGGACACAGTGCTACATGCAAGTGAACGCTGTGTGTTTCGGGAGCTGTTTGTCCTGCAGCCGAGAAACGTCTTTTCCTTCCCTTTTTTGTTAAACGCCCGAGAATCCTTTAGTGCTCTCGTGTTTCAATTATGACTCGAGTATCACGCCAGTCGATATTAAGCCATTGTGTGCTTCATGGCCAGGGTTATGTTGGCAGTGAAGTGGACTTGATTGTATTTATTTAAATATGTGCAAGTATCATCAACACATATTCATAAACTCACGTGATGATGAGAACTCACAACTTTATTTAAGAGAAGGACCTTTTTATTACCAATCGTACACCACTAACGTAAGTGATATTTCTATCTAGTAATTCGCAACGCACACATTTTTTTACAGATTCATATTCGTTAGCGTAATTTTACCATTCGTGTAATACTAATATTGGAAACTTTCCATATTTCATTTAACTGAAAATATATTCTGGTAATTAATTATATTTTCAGAATTAAAATGTTTTTTCGGTTATCTTTTTATCATCTTTATTATTTATTTCGGACTCTTATAACAAAACAATATCATTGTGGAATGTAGTACAAATATGACTACATCAACTCTAAACCTTGTGGAGAATGTTGTTTTAAATGATAACGATAGAGAAGTGAACGATCCGGCAATAGTGACTAGTCTCTTCCTTGAATATTTTACGAGAATTGCTGGCGATCTCACTAAGGGTCTTCAGCCACAAAATTCATCATCATATGTCTACACAAACATTTTAGACCCTATGTTTGTTTGTGAAACGACTTCCTAAGAAATTCTTAATATAATCGGTAAACAAAAAAATAAATATTCGACCGGTTTAGTTGATTTTCCGGGTGGCTTGTTAAAGATTTGTGCACCTGACATTATACACCCGTTAACTAACGTATTTAATGCATTGGATCTTTTCCAGATATTTTCAAAACAGCTAAGATTAAGCTGCTCTTAAAAAAAGCAAAAAAAATGAAGTTCAATAATTATTAGAGAGACCTTTTTCCTTACGAATGGAAACCTTTCGAAGTAAAAACAAAGCGTTTTCAGATTGCCAACATGGATTTCCTAAATTAAAATCTACGGAAACAGTCATATTTTCTTTTCTTAGAGATTTTGCTTTATTCCTGAATCAAAATGAAGCGCTTATTAGAATATTTTTAGATCTTTCAAAAGATTTTGACCGCGTTCATCATTACAATTTACTTTTAAATTTACCTTCTAAATGGAATTTGTGTTGTCGCTATAGATTGCGTTATCTTCGTATCTTACTCAACGGCCTTAGAGAGTAGAAATACTGAATTGGAATGAAGAACATTAGATACACACAATTCCTATTCACTACCAACTGCACAAGGAGTCCCACATGGTTCGATTTTAGGGCCTATTCTCTTCCTACTATACGTGACCGATATTCCCTCAAGGATAAAAATATTTCTTTCGGTGACTGTTGTGTCTCTCTGATCAGATGCTGGAATTTGAGACCAAATATTCAATTATCCAAATAAAATCAAACTATTGCACCACTGCTTCTGGGTTGATGACCCTCATTCCGATCAGATTCTTCATCCAGTTTTACTGATCCTTGGAATAAGTACTGAAATGGTAATGTACAAGACTTCACTAACCTGTGCCCATTTTCTAGAGTTCGATGAGTAATGTAGTTATTCAAATTAATGTTTTCCATGTTCTCGCAGGCAGGCACGTTTCCTTCACAAAGGCCACAAAGATGAATAATAGACAAAATGTAGCTATTTGCCTTTACAAATAGTTTTTATTACATGGAGACCAACATTTTATCAATTACTGCCAATAAAAGCTCGTTTTTATCCGTATTCAGAATTCAACTTTTGTATTGGTTTGGGTATGGATTCTAGAATTTAGATAAACGTGCACAGACTACACTTCTAGAACTTCACAAACAGTTTTTTATTGTTTTCGACATTAATTAAATAAATAAAAAGTAGATTAGTACAGTTGTGAAAATATCATTGTTAGTGAACTCTATCGACTCAGTAATTTAAATCGAAACTATATAGAAAGAATGAGAAGGCACTTGTTACAGCTGATCTGGTGATTCAAGAGATTATCGTTCAGTTACGAAATAACTGCTTTAAATTCCGATGATTCCATTTATCACGCTGCTCTTAAGTTTGCTTGGCAAACACATGAGGATGTTCTTATAAGCATTATCACGCGAATACTGTGTTAATTTCATCATTATTTTATCTCTCATATTGTTCGAGGGAAAATTATATTTCAGCAATGGATCTGCGTTTTCATCGTAATAAATGTCGTTAACACATTCCAACGCTTTGCCTTGTCTGTCTTGTCTTGCCTGTCATTAGTTATTACTTAATTCCCACAGACATAACCACTCCCTAGCTTATTGTAAGGGAGCAAACAAATTCGATGGAATTAAAAATATTTCGATGAAATATTTGCTACATACCCCTAAATACTCAGTTAAGAGAATGTAGAGTGACAATTTTACACACGAAGCTTAAGGAGCTCTGATGCGTATTGAAAGAACAATGAATCGTGCGCGGTATGTTAAAATACAGGAAAGTATAATTGAAGAGCTAGTTTAAGAAGATGAAATCGCCTTCCAAGGGGATCTCGCGCTGCATCATACATAAAAGAAAGTTATTCGATTATTTTTCAGAGAAACGAAATCAAAGTTTTTAAGTGACCAGGAATTCTCTCGATTTGAACCCGATTTAACTGGACTCTACGAGAACAGACAAGGAAAAATGCAATGTGATACAAAGTAAACTTACTTGGGTGAATAGGGCGTGCTTGAGATTTCTTGACGTCTGAGAGAGTTTAATTTTTTAAATCAATACCCAAAAGGATATATTGACTTATTGACAGTATTGAAGTCATATTGCATTATTAATTTCTTGCATGTTTTGAAAATGGAAATTTTTGAATGATTTCTGATGCGACAAAATTTTTCTACAGAATGGGTGTTCAAATTAATTTAATTGCTACTGTTAATGGTTTGAATGTTCAATCATAAAAATACTTTTGTTGGTTCAAAGGCGAAGAATGAAGGTGGGGTTGAACTCACAAACATCAGGTTTTTTGTTTTGATTCCGGTCTTTGAACCCAATGATAAAATCATTGGCCGCAAGATTTTGCCCGATAGCCGAGACACAGATTTTATGTCGCGTGTACAATGTGGAGGGTGGTCGCTGAGCAAGAACGATCTCAGCATTCTCCGCTATTAGGTTGCAGCAGATCGAAAGCTCTGATGCGGCACATTTAGTTGAGAATGTTCTAATGATATTCTACGATTCTTTAAGGTGTTGCAATCGCAACATAACTGATGTTTCAGAGCACGTCAATTCCTATGATCATTAGTCCTGTTAGTGCAGAGAATGGTTTATCTCGTGTAGCGACAATGTTCTTTCTCTGGATGGTAAAATGGAGGTTTCCCGACATGTGAAGTAGTATATAGTATATGTGTGTAATGGGAGACGGTAGATGGAAAGACCGCGCGCGGTCCGTGACCCGTTTGTGAGAGTGCTGCCCTGGCATTTACCTGAGATTGATCGGAGAAACCACGGAATGATCAGAGCAGCTGCTTGCCAGAATCCTCCTCCAGACAGCGACGGAATTCGACCTAGCTATTTATTTAGTGTGGAAAATCCGCCACTGTTTGGACTCGAGCCCCAGAACTTTCCGGTCAAAGTCGATGCAGAGACAATGACAAGACTGTAGCTGAGCCAACACAGCTGGTTCTTTCATGACGTGGCTTCCTCCCTCGTTTTTGACTAGACTGGACCCACGATGCGGAGTTCATGAAGCCGTCATAATCATTGAGCTCTCCGAGATGTTCACGCGAGAACTTAACCTTACGCCCCGAAGAGTAAAACATGTTTATATTGTGGCATCTCACATCTTGTCTCTTCTGCTTTCTCTCTCTCTTTCTCTCTCTTTCTCTTCATTTCTCTCTTTCTCTCTTTGTGAATAAAATCTCTTCAGCAGGTAGCGCGAAAATGTATGCGTGCCATGTATGCTCAGCACAGTATCGCTTTATCTTGCCTGATGTCGGGGAAAGGCAAGAGAAGGAGGAATGGCAACGCCAGACAAATGTTTTTCGTAGAGATCATGCGAATCGTGTCACATACGGTAAGCTCCTTATGAGGAATAGAACCACTTTGCTCAAAGTTCGTCCAAGAAAATCACTCAGATTTCAGGGATAGGAAATAAATACTTGTTGTAATTTCTAAATACCTAGTCATAACAATAGTAATGGGAATTTACAATTTGATAAAGAATCACAATCTTCACAGTATGTTTTGGAACAAATGCTCATGCAAGTGTTCTTATGGATTGCTGAGATACTCTACAATGAAATAAATTTAAAAAGTTCGGAGGTATTTCATTGAACAAATAACGATGTTTCATTCAAGGTTTTCCCAAAAAGCTTCTCAATTTTATCAGAAGTATACCTACGTTCTTTATCTCAAAATTCATAATTCATAAATTTATAATTCTCTGTTTTATTTACGTACTTAGAACTACATATTGTTGTCAGTAGGCATTGACCTATGCTGCTGCACCATGTTATCCATTTCTCGCTCCTGTAGAATACGTCCTTGCTCTTGAGAAACAAACGTTTCACTCCAGCCACTGAACACTAACCGCCGTTTGGTACATTAAACTCGGGTCTGAACATGTTATCTTAGTGGGTCACCTTGCTGTCGTTTGCCTTTTGGCATGACCGACACGTTCAAAATTTACTTTGATTAAATGAAATGTGAACAATAGGCATTGTCTTTGCCAACAGTATTATTTATTAAAAGTGCAGATTTCCATGGCCTAGCCGTCAGTTTCCTCATACAAAAAATATAAACAGGTTAAAACAATCAGTTAAAGATTAATAGATTACGAATACATGAAAAACTGAGAGTTCATAATATATAATTTTCAAAATAGAATTAACATCTTAATAAATGAAAGAAATAAAAGGAGGCGGAGTAATAAATCATTTAATATTACAGTAATTTTCTGAGTCTAAGCAAAAAAAAAATTAAAACATGTCAAATTTAGCAACAGAAGGCATGAAATGTACTTTAGTAATTATTATTTATTACTCTTTACCCAAATATGGTTTTTAATTTACTAGACAGGCTGATGCCCACAAATATGCTCCTTATAATAATGTAATTCTTATTGTAAGTAAATTAGTATCTCGTTGAATCCATTTGGTCTCCTCCGGCTGTTGCGCGTTCAACTATTCGTGGCGCTCGGTAGCGGACACGGAACAACCAGCAGTAGACATCGTTCACTGACTTTTCCTTTTGAAACGTGCTCTTGGCGGTGAATGGCCGAGGTGTTAGTAAACAAGTTATTTATAGACATTGCCGATCTCGTACGAGCGTTTTTATCTTCGGACTCGACCTATAAGCTAAACAAAAACAATGCATGGAATGTATTAAAGCGAGTATCTTTACAATATCAATTTGAGTCGTAGTGATTTAGATTTGATTGTTTCGTTGACCTCAGGAGAACGCATTACGCAATTCGCCTGGTTACTACAATCTCGGGCGTCCCCGTGCCTCACGTCTCAATCGAAACCTATCATTTGTTTCGGGGAGAGGCAGTCGCCTTCAGTTGGAGCTCCGCGTTCAGCGCAGGCCGATGGTACGGGAGAGGGGCACAATCTGACGATGCACAGTGAGCCAGTGCAGATAAGTATTCTAAAGGCCAAGTGATGTCATGGATGGTTTCTTACGATAAAATTTACGGGGATACTGTAACCTTAACTTTGTCATGAGAGAGTGTCAACGTTCAAACTCAACTTCGTTTCCCTCCTCTATCTTTAATGAAAAGTGGAAAAATATTGTTTCTATGTGCAGTAAATTACTTACTATAACACACTGTGCAGTCAGAATCAATGTTTTGTGGATCCTTGATATGAAAAAATCGATTGACGGCAAAATGCGTCTATTTGTACGTCCATCTGTACTTAACGCCAACGCCTAAAAGTTGATATTCCTCGATCGACCGCAATGGACTCAACTCCTGCGAGTTTGAAAAGGATATACTTCACATGAAGCCTCAACCACATGGCGTATGTCCCAACATTAAAGAACGGCGCAGGTCTCAGGGCTTGACGTTGAAATCTCTGATTTTTGAAAATTGCCAAAGTTCAAAAAATTTTTCGGCATCTTTCTACAACTAAAATATCGAAGATAGATATTTTTTGCCTAAATAATACCTGTTTCTTAATCACAGATCTTGAAATAAGGTCAAATACAATGTTTGGAAAATATGAGTATTTTTTTCGTAATTTTGGGTAAAATGTAAGCAATTTTTGAACAATTTTTTTGCAGAAACGGCTCCAAACGTTTTTTTTTTAATTTTCTCCTCGTATGTTTCAAAGGACGGTAGAAACGTGGTGCTGATAAACTTTGTGTACTTTCAAAAAGTTAATATTGCGAAAGTACAATATTGAAGATAGAGATTTTTATGTTAAATGAAATCAGATCTCAAAATCAGATCTTAAAAAATATGTGCACTTTTTATAAATCGAGTAGTTTTCCTGTAAATTCGTCTGTAGGGCATAGGCGCTATGGCTGACCACAGATACAGAGGTAGGCAAACGCAGACGAACGGCCGGACAAGGATTCCTTTGACGGTCAATCGGTTTTTCGGTATCAATGACCCACAAAACACAGATTCTGACCGCGCAACATGTTAGAGAAAGTAATTTACTACATATGGAAACAAGATTTATCCAATGTTTTGTAACGAGGACCTGGCAAAGACTTGTTATGACAAAAAATTGCCGATATTGTCATGTGGTTACAATACAATAAAAATGGAGCTCAATAAAACGTGTGTAGATTACCTTTCTCCATGCTTCGAAGACAGTTTTAGTGTTCTTTTAGTCCGAAATAAATCACATCAAATTCAATCAAACGTTCTAAAGAGGGACAATCCCCGGTGTGATGTCGCAGGCTATCGTTGTCCGTTATCATGTAGCAACGCATGTTAAAACATCGCGCGATATTGTGTTTTTGAGAAGCGTTTTCACTGTACTTCATGTTAAATTATTTTCATCGCTTTCTTGGCGCGAAAGATTGCGATCCTTAACTCCTTATTGGAAGAGGATTGGGTTGGAGGTTCGTCGCGCCATTGCTCATAATGCAATCTTCGGACACCAGAGAGCAGCAGTTGCTGAGGCGCGCTTTTCGCGAATTTTTTTTGTTCCCATCTCGAGGTGGTGAACAAGTGCAGAGCAGCAGAATTTACACGCTAGATATCTTACTTCATTCCTTGATCTAAGCAACAAATCTGATGATTATATAAATTGTAATTGAATTTGTTTCGGTCTTCGTTATACTGATATAAACAACTGATGGATAAAAAAACTTTGGTGACCTACATATGTATCTTTTTTCCAATTCTTCTTACTGGCATTAAAACAGCTCTTTTCGTTAATAATAAGGGTTTTAGACTATGTCATCATGGGCAGTATTTAGAAATGTATGAATTTATGGTATAAAAAGGGCATACGGTAGGAAAAATCTACTGAAATGTAGAAATATTAAATACATTGTGGCACTAATGAGACTTCTAATTCGAAAGTCAATCGTTGTATTAACAAGGAAAATAAAAATAAAGTTCTCGAAAATGAAAAAAAATAAACACATAGAGACAAAATGCGTCAACGACACACAGAACACAAAAACACACGCAAACAAGACTGTTCTGCGGGCCTGATATATATTTCAAGAGTAATTATTTAACGTTTGCAACGATAGGTATTTCTGAAACCAAGATGCTTCCTACACCACTGTTGATATTTTCTTTATTATTTGTTTTATTATGCGTGTGCGAATGTTTTATTGTCTCTGAAGTGAGCTGGGTCGCGTTGTACGTGAAAAGTACAACTCATGACAGCTGGTGTACTTCGTACGTTTATCAAGTTCAAAATTACTATATATTTGAAGGGCTCAACGCAGTAACACGGCAAGCCAGCCAGCCACACCAGCTACATCAGCCACCTCAGCCACCTCAGCCACCTCAGCCACCTCAGCCACCTCAGCCACCTCAGCCACCTCAGCCACCTCAGCCACAATAGTGCTCCTTAATAGTTAACAAACATTAGTCACATGTAATCAACATAAAAATGAAAATAAACTGCAACGACGGGAGGTTTTCTTTTATGGGTTGGGTATGAGAGTGGGTGATCAGCCCATGACGGGCTTTGAAAGGCTGCTCCACCATTAAGTTGCAAGTGAAAATCCCGAAAACTGAACGATTGCTATTCCGAAAGGTGGTTGGATACTTATCGATGTTAAAATCACCAAGTAAATTTCTGCCACGATTGATCTTGCGACCTCGCAATCGCTGGTCTGCTTCAGCAGAAATTCATCCCCAGAAACAACTGATTGTTACAGGAGTCACATCATTAGTCCTGGGGGTGGATTAAGCAGCCAAAGCACTTGCTTAGAACCCCGCTGTCTCCACGTAACTTGTAAACAATTGTTCCCATTGATTCATAACTGAACGCACGCGTGTGTGTGGAGGGGTTCTTTTGGCAAGGGTCGTGTATGTGTACGTGTCACATGAAACATTAATTTTTAAATTTGAAATTGCAAGTGTTACAGTTAATTTTACAATTATTTTAGGTTAATATTTCAATATTACTGGCAAGGCTCAATCCTACATATAGCGCCTTAAGACACGAATGCCTCTGTGATTCGCCGCTGCTCTCCACCTCCGTAATCCGCACGCTCGCTTTCTCTACGGAACAGCCGAGTGACGCGCCGCGTGCCGTGCCGTGCCGTGCCGCGCAGCGGCGGAGGCGGCAGCCAACAGATCCGATCAGCCGCGCTGCTCCGCCAAGGTCAAGTCCGCCGCCGCCGCCGGCCACGACGCACGCGCTACGCTTCACGGCCAGGGCCAGCGCCGTCCCAGCGCTGTGCTGCGCTTACGATCAATTGTACTTCGATTTTCTTAAGTGGAGATGAGATTAGTTCATTGCTGTACCTCCTACCTTATAAAATTAATTTTTAATTAATTCTCGGGATTCCTTTCCTCAGAAAGGTGCTTACCACTTTTAAAAATATTCATTTTATAGGGTGGGAGGTGTACCAATGACTTAATGTCATCGGCTATTATAAATAATCCAAATATAGATCATTAGCCCCGTTAGTGGTTAGTGTAGGGAATGCTGTATCTTCGTAGGCGACGGTGTTCATTCTCAGCTGAATGGTGAAATCCGGTTCTGACCTACACGTCGGCTTTCGGGAGTTTCCCTCTTCAGGGATCTCCCTAGCGATGCTGCGCTCTAGCCGGGGAAAGCTCTAAGTTCCCGACTGAACAACCTTTGTGTGGTGTAGTGCATGTGAGTGTGTAAGTAATGAGATATAGGAAAAAGATGAGAAAGAAAATATCGAGCGCGATCCGTGGCCCGTTTGTTTAGGTACTGCGCCGGCATTCGCCTGGAATTAATTACAGAATCGATGTAAATCTCCCGATCAGAGCAGTCGGCGCTAGAGTTTTCCTCCAGACTGCGGCGAAACTCGGTCCAGCTATACACATGTATATATGCCTAGACTATGTGTATAGTCAGTGTCGAAAATGAACTGAAATCAAAAGATGTTATTGTAAGTTTTGCAGTAGAGAAGCCTGGAAATGAAATTGTTATTTATTTTGTTGTTGAGAAAGTCCATTACATATCAACCAAGAAGCGATCGACGGGAAGTCGATGATTGCGTAATTGTCACAGATCGTCTAGATAATGGATATCCAACTTTGAAGGCCTCACGGGCCACACCTAAAGCCGGCCATATTTTCATTACTCGAGTGACCCACATTTGACTTTCCCGTGTTGTTGATCTCGGCGCTTTGCCTGGCTCCTTTGATGCGGAGGGGGGAAGGGATGGGGACCATGAGTTAAATCGATTGATTAATTATTAGTGATTCCGGGCTCGGCAACTACTTGGGTTATTAGTCCCGTAAGTCCCGTGGTGCATGTGTTCGCTCGGGAGCTGGCGGCGATCTCCGCTGAATGGCGAGATCCGGCGCCGACCTACTGTCGGCTAGCGAGGTTTTCCCCAACCATCTTCCAACAGCGGGGTACATCGGAATGTGTGGTAGTGTCAGTGTGTGCAAGACTTGAGGATGAGGCAAGGAAGAGATAGGAAAGATCGCGCGTGGTCCGTGGCCCCTTTGTTTGGGCACTGCTCCGGCATTCGCCTAGTATTATTCGGAGACGTCACGGAAAACTACCTGGTCCTCCTGGTCATAGGGTTTGCTGTGTCATCAGTTGATACACTGAACCATCTCTCCCGGTATGAGTGACATCAGGCCATGCATAATGCAGTGAAACACATTGGGATGATTTTAAATTTATGAATTCGATAAAAATTTCCTTAGATCTAAACTTAACAAAAGTTTTACATTAAAAGATTGTTGACCCCTTGAGAGCGCGTGCGCTAGGTTCACAATGTTCTCGCTCTCATGAATGAAAGGAACTTTCACTAATAACCTTTCGCGGTCCAGAATAAATGGCACCGCGGGCCGCCAGTTGGACATTCCTGGTCTAGATCGATCGGGGAATATCAGTCTTGGAGAAAATCGTCTGAACATTTTTGGCCCTCTCGTTTTCCATGAGTAACTTAATTTCTTGATGCGTCATGCATTTTGAAATAGAAATTGTGTAAATAGTGAACAAAATAATGCAAAGAAAATCTCTATTCTATCAAAATTACTCAGTATTTAAAACTATCGTTGAAAGAACTACAATAGAGAAATGAATGTAACAGAACACTAATTTAATTTATAGTTATATGTATTGGATTGGGGGTTCGTCGGGGTAGAGAACCGGTGCCAATGCTTGTATCAGCGTTTTCTCAACCATTACTATGACACTGCTATCTGAGACATCGCAACCGCTGTCGACTTGGTCGATACCACTGGCGCTGCGGATCAGAGCACTCAAGTGCCCATTTCCTCTTCCTGTGAATGAGTTCTTTGATATTGCTACCGCGTAGCTATTGCTCCTGCTATCACAGCTATCACCGCCACTACTACTTCACAATTCTAGAGAAGCAAACACGAAATGGGGTGGAGGGGGACAGGACGTGCCCGTGGGAATAAAGGGGAGCGAGGGAGGGCGGAGTCACACGAAGTCAGGCGGGGGGCCAGGCGTTGGGCGAAGTGAGGGGTGGGGACGGGGCAGGCGGAGGCGGGCGGGGGAAGGCGAGGCGGGCGAGGCGGATGGGAGTGGGCAGGAGTGGGTGGGAACGGGCAGACTGATGCGAGTGGGATTCCGGAAGTGCGTGCGGGCATGCGGGCGGCTGGGTGGGTGGTTTAGGGCGGGGTGAGTAGGGTGGATGTGTTCGTGGGAGGGCGGGCGGGAGACTGGAGCGGGACGAGTCGGGACGAGGTGGGGCGGAACTGGACTGGAGGGAACGGGACTGGACGGGATGGGGAAGGCAGGGCGGGGCGGCGCGGAGCGGGGCTGGAAGGTGCGCGGCAGGGCAGGCAGGGCGCGGCGGGGTGGGCGGCATGGGTCGGGTCGGCACGGAACGGGACGGGGCGGGGTAGGGCGAGGCGGCGCGGGGCGTGCGGCGAGCGGGTGGGGGCGCGGGAGGCCACGGTCAATGTCGACTGGCTGCGCACCCAAGCGAGCGTGTGGGCTGGACGCAGAGATCTTAATGGGTCCGCCCCCTCGCCTTCGCGGCGCAAGTTCACGGCCGCTGTGACGAATCCCCGATTGCGTCGCGCTATGGCAGTCACGCGATCAGGGATTCGACGTGCGCAGCCACTACGAAAAGCACTCATTTCTATTAAACGCATTATTTGGAATTAACGGAATGACACTTCAATATTCATTGTTTGTTATTATTATTATTATTATTATTAATAAAAATAATAATAATAATAATAGTGATAAATAATTTAACTTTATTTTTTCTGGTCGAAGAACATCATATAAGAGTACATGTCAGAGATCCAAAATAAACCATCTCCAATGCGCGCAATTCCTTGAATTATGTTAAAATTTTTAGATTCATAATATAGTGAATACCTTTATAGTGTGTACGGATGTGGAATAAATAGACAGACAGGAATATAGATAGATAGATAGATAGACAGACAGACAACAGACAGACAACAGACAGACAACAGACAGACAACAGACAGACAACAGACAGACAACAGACAGATAACAGACAGACAACAGACAGACAACAGACAGACAACAGACAGACAACAGACAACAGACAGACAACAGACAGACAACAGACAGACAACAGACAGACAACAGACAGACAACAGACAGACAACAGACAGACAACAGACAGACAACAGACAGACAACAGACAGACAACAGGCAGGCAGACGGCAGGCAGACAGGCAGGCAGACAGGCAGGCAGACGACAGGCAGACAGGCAGGCAGACAGGCAGGCAGGCAGGCAGACAGGCAGACAGGCAGGCAGACAGGCAGGCAGACAGGCAGGCAGACAGGCAGGCAGACAGACAGACAGACAGACACATAGAGAGATAGATAGAACGGGAGAAGCTAGAAACAGTTATTTGTTATTACGTAGGCAGTACGAGGCCACAATTAAGAAATCAAAGAAATCTTGGCAGGATAGTGAGGCAGCAAGAATACAGGCAATTCTAAGAAACGATTATAGTAAATCAATTTGGGACGTTATCAGATCTTTGCGTAATAAAATAAATTCAAGTAATGAAATTTCAGCAGACGCGTGGGTGCAATATTTTTCACTGACGTTCACAGTAGAGACCATTGAAACAGTGCAAGGTATTTTCACTGACCGGAGTGTGCCTGAATTAGACGAACCTCTAACCTGGACTGAAGTAAATAGGGCTATTCTAACAATGAATAATAAGAAGGCAGGCGGCGCGAACGGCATTCCGACAATATTTATTTCTGAATTGTGGCACATAGACCCAGAAAGTATTATGAAATTATTTAATGCAATTGCTGATTCCGGCTCGTATCCAGAAACGTGGAGTACAGCTATCCTCCAACCGATTTAAAAAAACAAAAGGGATGCGAATTGCCCACAAAATTATCGTGGAATTAGTCTTTTGCCAGCGCTGAGCAAACTGTTCTGTAAAATACTCAACGGGCGACTGAGTGAATGGGCGGAAAAGTACGGTAAAATATCAGAATTGTAAGCAGGCTTTAGGAGAGGCTTCGCGACAACCGACAATATATTTGTGTTAGATACACTAGTAAAACAGGCGCTGGCGCGTAAACGGGGCCACTTATATTGCAGTTTTGTGGATTTTGAAAAGGCTTTTGACTCTATTAATAAGGATGCTTTATGGCGAAAACTAAATGAGCTAGGCGTCTCACGTAAAGTTTTAAACGTGTTGCAGAGCATGTATAAGGAAGGAAATTTCTGCGTCTGGTGCGGTGACGGAAGTATAACGCAAAAAATAAAATCGACAGTAGGAGTAAGACAGGGGTGTCCTCTTTCACCGCTGCTGTTTATCTTGTTTATAAATGATTTATTGACGTGGGTACAGGAAGCGGATACAGCGGCTCCGGTAATTGATGGCTTGAAAATTCCCGGACTACTATATGCTGATGATTTAGTCTTATGTTCGGAGACGATTGAGGGCTTACAGAAGAGTTTAAATATTCTAGAACGGTATAGTGAGACATGGGGACTAAAAGTAAATATTCAAAAAACGAAAGTAGTAGTCTTCAAGAATGGGTTTATCTGGGGGTAGCAAAGAGAAATGGAACGCTATGGAAGCTACGCTACGCTATGGAAGAAATTGACCGCGTCAAAACATTTACATATCTTGGTGCAAAATTTTCCATGAATGGGGGATGGAATAATCACATATTGACGGCTCACAGCAAAGGAAGAATTGCGCTCAAAGAAATCGTTTTCGCAGTGCGCAGGCTTCCGGAATTGCCGGTAAAAGTATGCGATACAATGTTTAAATCGTTAGTTCTCCCAGCTATGAACTATGGAGCAGAAATCTGGGGAGTCGATAGGATAGATCGATTAGAAAGCATCGAAACAGATTATTTCAAATTAATTCTAGGAGTCTCTAGGTGCGCAGCAAATGCCGGAGTCTTAAGAGAGGTCGGTAGTATAGGAATTTGGAGAGATTTTAAAATGAAACCTATTAAACTCTGGATTAAATTAGCAGATGAACAGGGTGACACACTTATACATAGGTGCTTTAGAGTGCAATGGCAGGGAAGCGACCATCGCTACTGGGCGTACAAAATTAAACGGCTACTTGACCGCGCAGGGTTGGGAGACGTCTCTCCGGAAATGGTGGGAGATAGGGGAACCCGTGAGATAGAACGGCTGATTTCCAATGGACTTGCGGATATTAAAAGGCAAGAGATCTGGGCAGCAACGGCTGAAAAACGTTCGCTAGTAGCTCAAATCCATGCGAGTCCGTTATGGGGTTGTGAAAGTTACGTTCATACTCTCGGAAAGGACGCAAGAGGGGGATACGCTTGGTTCAGGGTTGGGGGATGGATGCAGCATAGACTAAAGGACGCAAGTGGTAATGGCATCTGTGTGCTTTGCGGTGATAGGGAAGACTGGATCCACATCCTCTTAATTTGCTGTGCAACCGAATCATGGAGAAAAAAATGGATGGGAATGGGAAATTACTACTTCCTAAACAGGAACGTAACGCTCGCCCAAAACATTTTAGGTGACAAAAGGTCTAAATTCATGAAAGAATTAGGAACATTTTTAGGAAAGGTTCGGACCATTAGGGAAACTGAAATTAGGGAGTGGGAAAACAGCACCGGTTAGCTCGAGCGGAGCCTAGACTGGAGAGAAATAAATAAGTCAATAAGCTAACAATATGTAAGTTAATCAGTAATTTTATGTTCAGTTAGTAAACAGTTAAGAAATAAGTCATAAGTCGTAGTCAATTGGTAAGTAACAGGTCAATATAGTAAATAAAATAAAACTGGCATAGTAATAAGCACATTGGGGGGGAAGGTAAGGGGGGATCGAAAATATAAAGGCAGAGGCGCTGGTGCGGACGATCTTCTGTGGCGCTGTTTGATTTCAGGTGCTGAGGAGGCCAAGCACTGGAAGAAGACGGCGGGACGCCCACGCCAGAAAATAAATAGTTAAAAGAAACGTCGGATAGATTAGTATGTATTCGGCTTCTGACGGCAGGTTTTTCCCCCTTCAGGGATTTTTCCTGAGCCGTACCTTATGGTCTCTTTTCCGCGGCTTTGATGCGATGGAGAGACCATTTGGGGTGAATACCAGAATTCGAAAGATTAGAACGCGAAAGGATGTAGGTATCGTAATGGCTTAAAGGCCATCGGCCTAGCCACATGGGATCAAGTAAGCTAATTTGTTTGTAATAATTACCTATTAAATAAATAAATAAATAAATAGATAGATAGATAGATAGATAGATAGATAGCGAGATAGATAGAGAGATAGATAGAGAGATAGATAGAGAGATAGATAGAGAGATAGATAGAGAGATAGATAGAGAGATAGATAGAGAGATAGATAGAGAGATAGATAGAGAGATAGATAGAGAGATAGATAGAGAGATAGATAGAGAGATAGATAGAGAGATAGATAGAGAGATAGATAGACAGATAGATAGACCGATAGATAGACAGATAGATAGACCGATAGATAGATAGATAGACAGATAGATAGATAGATGGACAGATAGATAGATAGATGGACAGATAGATAGATAGACAGAGAGGTTGGTAGCACTGATCGTGCCGTGCGAACGCGCTGGATGTGAGGTGCCGCTTCAATCCGGAGATACAAGCGAATTCTGGGCAGGAGCGACCCAAGGTATGTTCTCGCAAATGACTAAAGCTATGCTTAATGTGTGGAAATAAGGGCATGATCCGGGATGATTGCGTAATCACTCAGACAGCACATAATATTTTCCTTGTCATCCACCCTCTTGTGCCGCCATTGAAGAGCGTGACCTTGAAGCGCCCTTCAAATCGGCAGCGCTGTGCGGGCGTGGGTGGAAACTAGACGCACAACTAGCGCTCCGTAGCAGTGGCTGACCAACAACTGCAACCTCAGCGCCCCCTGGCGTTGCGGCTGCCACACTGTAGACACTAGCGCCTCAAGGGAGTGGATGACCTACCATCCATGGCGGAAATGGCTGATAGCTCTAAGGCGACCGCGATTCGGCGTGAAGGAAATAGTCGAGAAGAGGACCAAGGGACCTCAAGCCTTTTGGCCAGCCCACTGAACGCCCAAGCTAATGAAAATGCCGGGGAGGAATGCCCAGCTATAAGAAACCTCAGTCAACAGACTGACCTTCTTAGAGACATGGGGGAAACAATCTCCGAAATAGGTAAAAGACTTGCGTTCATGCATTCTATCGTTGCCGACGCGCGCAATATCCATAAGCCCGTGAAAGCGGCACTAAATGAGGCCATGGCACTATTCGAAATACTGACGGAGAAGAGCAGTGCGATTATAGAAACGGGATCAGTTCGAGAAATAGTGTGCAGCACGGAGACGCACATAGGCAAGAAAATAGAAGAAACCTAAAAAGAAAAGTAAGCATGGCCAAAGGAAAAAAAAGTCACCTCGAGAGGACGGCCAGAGAAGGGAACCTTCCGAATCCGGCACAAGGGAAATAGATGAACCCAGTGCACACGGAACAAGCGAAGAAGATGAACATCTCCCTCTGGAAAGCGAGCAAGAAGAAGGCTGGCAAGAAGTCAGAAGGAAACAAAAAAAGAAGAAAAAAGAAAGTAAAAATGACGTCATCAAAGTGGCAGCTAAAGTGGGTACGTCATACGTTGACATCTTTAAAGAAATCAGCGCAAAGATGAAACCCAAAGAGGGTGGGGCTGATTTTAAGATGGTGAGGAAAACAAAGAAAGGCGAATACCTATTCGTCCTTCAAGAACAAGGAAAAACCGAAGAATTCCACCATATATTCAAAGAAACCCTGGAAGGAAAAGCGGATGTAGCGGTCCTAACTAAGCAGTCGACCATCGTCGTTAGAGACGTAATGGAGTTCTCCACCGAAGATGACGTGAGGGAAGCCATCCGAAAAGAAGCGGGAATACCAGATCTGGAGATGGCCTGCTACCTAAGAAAAGGGTACGCCGGCCTACAATCGGCAATAGTCAAATTGCCGCAGAACTTGGCCGCAGCTCTCCTCCAGAAAAAGAAAATAGCAGTAGATATGGTATACTGCAGTATCACTGTGCGGAAGGAGGTGATCAGATGCTACAGGTGTCACGCATATGGCCATATCGCCAAACGGTGCAGCGGCCCCGACAGGAGAAAGCTCTGCTGGAACTGTGGAGGTGACCATCAAAGAAAAGATTGCACTACGGAGACTGCCTGCCTATCCTGCAAGGACAGCAATGTCAACAACCAACATCACCCGGGCAGTAAACTTTGCACGTCGTTTCAAAATGCGCTAACTAAGCAAAAGAAACAATGGAGCTAAAATTCCTGCAAATAAACCTAGGGAAAGGCAGGCAGGCACAAGACCTACTCCTGCAAACGGTACAAGAAAAAAGAATCGATATAGCCATAATATCGGAACAATACAGGAAGCCAGTCTGAGGAACATGGTACCAGGATCTATCAGGCAAATCAGCTCTCTACGTCGCCAACCCAGATTTGAAAATTCGAAGGGTGGAAGAAAAGAACAAGGGCTTCGTATGGATCGAAGTAGGGTCCCTTCGAATTTATAGCTGCTACTTCTCACCGAATGACCCCTTTCATACATTCGAAACAGAAGTGGACAACCTAGAAGATGACGTTCGTACCGCTACTGGAGAAGTCTTAATAGCCGGGGACTTCAATGCGAAATCCTCGGAGTGGGAGTCATCAAGAAGCGACAGAAGAGGGTCTCTTGTCACAGATATGGTAGCTAGGAGAAACCTCGTGGTGCTGAACAACGGAGGAGTAGCAACCTACGAGAGATACAATTCGAGATCAGTCATAGACCTGACTCTGTCCTCAAGGAAAACTGCGGGACAAATACACGACTGGACGGTTCTGGAAGACGTCTCTCTCAGTGACCATAATTATATAGAGTTCGGCATACAAAATATAACGCAAAGAATTAAAGTACGGGAAAAGAAGCTGAAACCCTCATGGAACGTGAAAAAACTAGACCAGAAAGCTCTAGAAGAGTTTCTGAAGGAACAAGCGATCCTGGACGAACTAAACTGGACAGAAGGCCCAGGAAACAAACTACTGGGTCTAACAATTAAAACAGTCAAGGAGGCGTGCAACCGATCTATGCCAAAGAGATCAAATACCAACCCCACTCGGAAGCCAATGTACTGGTGGACGGACGAAATCTCAGAACTGAGAGAAAAATGCAAAAAAACGAGACGTCAGTACACGCGCTCCAAAGGATCGCAGACATTAAGAGAGGCGCTTCGACAATGCAGACAGGAACTAAAACACGCCATCAGCAAAAGTAAAAACCTCTGCTGGACGGAGCTACTAAAGGAAATAGACAACGACCCATGGGGCAAACCATACCAAATTGTGACGAAAAAACTAAATTGCAGGCGGAAATCGCCCGGATTGGATGATCCTACATGGGTAATCCAAATCATAAAGAATTTGTTTCCATCGCATCAGAAACCATCGATTGAACAATGGCAGCCCTGCAAAATTACAGAAGACCAAATGTTTTCTCCAGAAGAGCTACAGAAAGTATGCAGTACTCTTAAGAACAAAAAGGCCCCAGGACTCGACGGGGTACACAATGAAATTCTGAAGACAGTGGCAAAGGTCCATCCTCAACTTCTTCTGAAAGCTTATAATAGATGCTTGAAGGAAAACGTTTTTCCGAGTGTATGGAAAAAGCAGAAACTTGCTCTCTTCTTAAAAGGCAGCAAACCACAACACGAGCCCACATCTTACAGACCAATCTGTCTACTAGACACGATGGGAAAGGTATTTGAGGGCCTGATTCTGCAAAGACTACAGACATGGCTACAGGAAACACACGGTCTGTCGGAAATGCAATATGGCTTCCGAAAATGCAGATCGACAGTCGACGCTATCAAAGCAGTCGTAGAAAAGGCAAGAGAAGCCAAAGAGGGACCAAAAAAAGAATTCTGTGCCCTCGTAACGCTCGATATCAGGAACGCCTT
Organism: Gryllus longicercus; assembly: GCA_038098605.1. Classification (NCBI taxonomy): domain Eukaryota; kingdom Metazoa; phylum Arthropoda; class Insecta; order Orthoptera; family Gryllidae; genus Gryllus; species Gryllus longicercus. The sequence goes on along the minus strand of JAZDUA010000116.1, from coordinate 1,826,084 downwards.
TAACTCGGCCAAATGGGAGGAGATTATCAAGGCTCTGATAGAGAAGAACACCCCAGAGTACCTCACCAGAATGGTACGGAGCTACCTAAGCGATCGAAGGACAATTTACGAAGGTGAAGGAGAACCTATTGAAATTGAGATGACCTGTGGTGTCCCACAAGGTTCAAAACTTGGTTCTGTCTTATGGAACATTATGTACGACAGTCTACTGGGAATAAAACTCCCACAAAATGTCTCAACAGTAGGCTTCGCAGACGATGCAATAATAGTGGCAACGGCGGAAACATCGGCCCTACTAGAGGTCATCGTAAACGACACCCTGAGAAGAGTGATGAAATGGCTGACGTCCAAAGGGCTGGAAGTGGCAGTCCATAAAACGGAAGCATTGCTTATCACCGAAAGACGATCCTACTCCAACCCAACATTCCTAATAGGCAAGGAAAAAATACAATGTGGCAAGAGCCTTCGCTACCTAGGAATGAAAATTGACAGGAAGCTCAGTTTTGGACCACACATTAGTGAGACGACGGAAAAGCCCTAAAAATAGCAGCAACGCTTTCCAGATTGATGCCGAACACCAGGGGCCCCAGCGACAAGACGAGACGAATTTTAATGAGTGTGATGCACTCGAAAATGCTCTATGCAGCACCGATCTGGGCAGAAGCTCTTCAAAACAATAATCTGAGAAGGAAAATGCAGTCTGTCCAGAGGAAAGGAGCTCTACGCATAACATCGGCGTATAGAACTGTATCCGGAAGTGCGGTTCTTCTGCTGGCGAACGTCCCTCCTATTGACCTGCTTGCTCTAGAAAGGAAAGAAGTTTACAACTACTCCCATGAGCAAGAAGGCAACGGAAGGCGAGCACAACAAGATAAGGATAGCGCAATTAAAAAAGCGAAAGAAAAAGTGATGCACCGCTGGCAGAAACGCTGGGACAGAGAGGAGACCGGCAGATGGACTCATAGGCTCATCCCGAATATATCCAAATGGATAAGCCGCAAACACGGGTCCGTGACATACCACTTAACTCAGGCATTCACAGGGCATGGATGTTTTAAGGCATACCTTAAAAGATTTAGCAAGACAGAAGACGCGGTATGCTTCTACTGCAGCCACGAAGTAGACGACGCCGAACATACGCTGTTCCATTGCCCGAGATGGGACACGCTAAGGCATCGCATGATATGGGAGGTCGGGTGTAATGTCTCACCAGAAAACATGGTCACACTTATGATCTGTAACAAGGCGAAGTGGACAGCAATAGAGAAATATATCACCGCCATTCTCAAGAAGAAAGAAGAAGACGAAAGAAACCAGTCATAGCTGAACCTGAATAACACCTCGAAGTAATACAGCTGGCACCATCCTGAAGTAATGCATAACTGCGGTTCCAGGGTGGATAACGCCAGGAACACAAAGGGTTTGTGGTTTTAGTGGGTAAAAATCTCACACTGTTGAGGAGTGCGGGCTCCTCTTCGTCTTTTGAAGATTTCCACAGTTCCCCTCGTAAAAAAAAGATAGACAGACAGATAGATAGATAGAGATAGACCATCATCATTAGATACGTAATGGAGTTTTCCACCGAAGATGACGTGAGGGAAGCCATCCGAAAAGACACAGGAACACCAGATCTGGAGATGGCCTACTACTTAAGGAAAGGGTACGCCGGCCTACAATCGGCAATAGTCAAATTGCCGCAGAACTTGGCCCCAGCTCTTCTCCAGAAAAGAAAATAGCAATAGATATGGTATACTGTAGTATCACTGTACAGAAGGAGGTGATCAGATGCTACAGGTGTCACGCGTATGACCATATCGCCAAACGGTGCAGCGGCCCGGACAGGAGAAATCTCTGCTGGAACTGTGGAGAAGGAGATCATAAAAGAAAAGACTATCCTGCAAGGACAGCAATGCGAACCACCAACATCGTCCGGGCAGTAAATTTTGTACGTCGTTTCATAACGCGCTAGCCAAGCAAAAGAAACAATGTAGCTAAAATTCCTGCAAATAAACCTAGGGAAAGGAAGGCAGGCACAAGACCTACTCTTGCAAACGGTACAGGAAAAAGGAATAGATATAGCCATAATATCATAACAATACAGGAAGCCAGTCTCAGGAACATGGTACCAGGATCTATCCGGCAAATCAGCTCTCTACGTCGCCAACCCCGATCTGAAAATTCGGAGGGTCGGAGAAAAGAACAAGGGCTTTGCATGGATCGAAGTAGGTCTGATTCTCTTCTGGTTGAATCTATAGCTGCTACTTCTCACCGAATGACCCCTTTCATACATTCGAAATAGAACTGCATAACCTAGAAGATGACATTCGCACCGCTATTGGAGAAGTTTTAATAGCCGGGGACGTCAGCGCGAAATCCTCGGAGTGGGAGTCATCAAGAAGCGACAGAAGAGGGTCTCTTGTCACAGACGTGGTATCTAGGGGAAACCTCGTGGTGCTGAACCACGGACGAGTAGCTACCTACGAGAGATACAACCCGAGATCAGTCATAGACCTGATTCTGTCCTCAAGGAAAACTGCGGAACAAATACACAACTGGACGGTTCTGGAAGACGTCTCTCTCAGTGATCATAAATATATAGAGTTCAGCATACAAAATAAAACGCAGAGAATTAAAATTAAAGAAGCTGAAACCCTCATGGAACGTGAACAAATTCGACCGAACGTGAACGGGTCAAAGAGACAAGGATTTCTTCAATTTGAAAAAAAATCTTCGTGTGGTGTAGGCCCTAGTGTTGTTCACATACACCGGACGGTCGGACAGGCAGACGGACGGACGAACGTTTTGAAATGAAACACTTTGTCGGTATCAGGGGACCCCAAAACGAATATTCTGTTGAAATCTCGAAATCGATTTTCCGTAGCATTACATAACTTCCCTTATACTACGTATATTATTCCTTATATACGTACGTATACGGGAACGTAAAAATAATTAAATTACAGAAGAAATGTTCTTAACTTTTTTCATTATAATTTACAATTATTTATATTTCCAAATTATTTTCATGATAGATTATTATATCTTCTATTAACTAATATGTTTCAGACGGGAAAACTTCGTTCTGCATTCTTGTCTATGCACCGACTGTCGAGCCTCACTCTGACGTACGTGACCGCACCTAAAAGCGGTAAAACACTGCGTTCATTCCCTTTTGATCCACCCAGGGCAACGTTTGATCCGAGAAATTCGATGAATTTGAAGACGTAGAGTCAAATGTGACTTGCGCAATGTGTCTCGAGTTGGTAAGTTCAGCGAAGACTGACAAAACGGATATATGATCCGATTGGGAAGAGAGACCCAGAACATAGCGTTTGTTGAAAGGCCGCAACCATGGGCCGTGGACATGTTCCTGCTGCAATAACTTAGAAATTTTATTTAGGAAATAGGCATCATGAAAAGTATCGACGCTCGGTCCATAGGACAACAAAATGCAGAATTGATAGATATTAAACTGCACTCATATTTCACAGACCACCAGCATGCACTGCTTTGATATATCATAAAAAAAAATTTTCTTAAATGAAACCTTAAAAATGATAAATTAAAACAAGTTGATAGTATAAACATTATATTTTGCAATAGAACTATAAATCTTGCAAATTCGTCCAGCAAAATTTCAAAATGTGTAATTTTCACGCAGCATTACCTAAAACGAGATATATCGTGCTGTAATCCCCCAAATGTGCAATTTTGTGCAAAATAAAACAAATACTAATATATTGTCTGCTTCATGATGCAAATGTCTGTCAAGGTTTCATCCAGTTTCAAGATAGCCAAGAAAAGATGCAATAACACGTGAATCCAGTCTTTAGTTATCATGAAGTAGTAGTTTTACAATAGGTGTATATTAGATAGATAATAGAAGTAATCTTCCACAAAAAGCTACAACTTAGAGATGGCAAAACTTAGATCACTCAGATGACGAGTATGTTTGTGACAACCAGCGTTTTGACAGTATTTGATTTAACCCTTTAAAATTGATATATTTTCAACGTTGGGTATTGATAATTTGTTTAAAATGGTACAGAATGTACCATTTTAAATGGTACAGAATGGACAAAATGGTACAGAATGTACCATTTTGTACCATGAATTGTACAAAATGGTCGGTTACTTTGCCATGAGAAGTATAATGTTTAGAAGCAGCGCTTTGAGTAGTCGTTACATCCCTAACTGAAGACATCTCAGTCTCAGACGCTTGTTTGAAGGTCTCAATTAAGGTACGATGGGACCTCTCTGTCCCCAGGCGGGAATAAGGACTATCGCTCGGTCCAAGGAAGGATTCTCTCCATAGGCCTGTAATTTATGGTTTTGCTGAGGCACACGTCTGAAGCAGCTCCTAACAAACTTCGCACACTTCCGATGAGAGCAACCGAACCCTAGAATTGGCTTCTAGGGAGTGCACGACTTCGAACCAAGAGCTTAGCTGTTGTCAAAAATACGCATATCGTGAAACTCGAATTTACCAATATAGTGTAGTAGTCGTCATGATGATGTTCATGATATCGATGATTTCCAACTGTGAACTTATAAAAAATAACTTCTCTAAACAATAACGCAAAAGAATACGCGGATAAGCCTGATAAGCATTGCTGAAGGATACCCTGTTGAAGAGGAAAGTGAGAGTTGCTAATTTTAAGTTATCCGTTTTAGTAATACATTTTCGGAATATTAAACAACAACATAGTTGATCAAGCAAGATTCCTCTGATAACTTGATTTCCCCTCATATTTCAACGTATTTTAGCTTAACGTTTCACATAACATGCTCCTTTCCTATGCAGATTACAAATATAAGTAAAATTAATCATTTTAAATCTTTTCAAAATCCGAGACAGAACACTACAGACGCTTAGTTGCCATTTTTACATGATGAAGGATGGTAAGAAAAACGGAGATAGATGGCAAATGAAAAGAAACGTTAGAATTATAAAGCAGAGTTTATTTTGTAGTTTTCCTTTGTGCAATGGATGTCATTTTGCCAAAGAGGTTTCCATGGAAGAAGGAAGTGAGCGGCGAGCGCGTGGAGGCGCCAGCCGGAGCGAGGCCGGGTGGGTCAGCCAGTGGTCAATAGTCAGTGGTCGGGGCGGGCGCGGGGCGGGGCTCAGCGCACGTAGACGGCGCCGTAGCCCACTGCGGGGTAGGCGGCGTAGGCGTAGGGCGAGCCGTAGTAGAACTGCTCAGCAGTCTTCAGCTTCTCCTTCTGCTCCACAGCCAGGGCGGCGACGACGCCCAGGAGCAGCAGAACGGCGAAAACCTGAAACAACAAGTCGCGTTTTCGTATTTCGTATAAATTGAAAACGCTGCCGAGCTGAGGTCGTATCTTTATTAGTTGATCAAATCGAGTTGTTGTGGCTCTTTAATTTGTTCTGCCGAAATATTAAAGATTTAATGGACGGGAAGTTCCTCAAAAAGCATTTAAATTCATATACTACACGCTCTCTTATGTAGATTACTAATGCTATTTGGTCGAAAGTTTCCAATAGTAAGCAATTAAAGTGATAATATACAGCATATTGCCAATTATTTAGGACCTCCCGGTCAACGATGCTGCAGATGAAACGTTGCCTTTGAGCTATGACAGCTTCCTATCGAAAGGGGATATGCAGGCGAATTCATGCATGAATGTACGGATATTTTGTGACTTGTTCTTTAAAAATTGTGTTACAAAAATTCAATCTGGTCTGGTCGAAGGATCAATGAGTTATACAAGCTGGGTACAAGCGGAGTCTACGGGAGCTGTTTTCTCAGTAGAGTTATGGGAGCAGTTTTGCATAGTATAAATCATTTGGAGTTATGTCCATAAATGCATTTCAGAGATGTTAATCGTTCCCTTGCGTTTCATTACTGTGCTTAAAATATCGCAATGCGCCACTGATAAGGATTAGTGACGTCATAAACCGTACTGATCCCTTATAGCAATGTACTATTGAATCGGAATAAAAGATTACTTCTGAACAAGATCCTAGAATAACCAAACATATTCGGGCACATGTGTGTACCCATTCTATAAAGAAAATTAATTTGTAGTAGAAATAATATTTTTTTTACAATATGATGTCTATTTCAGATTGAAAGAATTCAAACATGTGTTGCGGAGTACGGAATCTTAGTTACATTAATAATCAATGAAGAAATAAAATACTTTGAAAACCGTTGAGTGAAACGCATCAGTCATTTATTAACATTTTATAGTAGAAAATAAATAAGGAAATATTTCAAGTATTAACTACATCTAAACAAAATTACCACGTTGGGTAAAGGAGTACCAAAATAGTAGTTTAAGCAATTAGTTTATAATGTTAAGCTTAATTGCATGAGTACATGTTTTGAAAAGTAGCGACTTCAGGAGCGAGCTTTCAAATTTGTACGAATGTAATGAAGCAACATTATAAACGAATTGCATACTATATTTTTTGTATAACAGCATTACACATTAATATGAAAATAAAACTTAGTTTTGCCAAACAACATTCCTGCGACGACTCGGGTACTTGACGTCGTGCGAGTAAACGGTGGTCGGTTGTTCCGTTTAGCTCTACCTCCCCCGATTCTCTCGCTACGATTAGCTGAATGTATGATCACGCAATCATGTCGTGTCATAAAATCTAAAACGTCAGCATTTGTTCCGTAAAATGCCCGAGTATGAACGATTTCTTGCAACAGAATAGATTCTTTTACAGATAGGTGTGTTTCAAATGAATTATATTTAATTGAAAAAGAGTGCCGGTCAAATAGTGTATAATTATTAATATCAATTATTACTGCTTATCCAAAGTTCGACTTTATAAAATCAACGTCCATTTTTTGCAATTGAAAGAAGTTTAACGTCAGTTTTTTAATATAACGAATCTGAACGATTTAAATTCTTTGATATTTTCAATTATTCTTATATTTACCTTCGCAACTGAAATGCTTTATGTCGAAATATTTTATAACTTTACTTTTAACCACTTCCTGATTAGACTCATCGCATATTATGTATAGTAACTAATGTATTACGTTTACTCTACACTGGCCTAGTAGTACACCAAGGAATTCTAGTATTTTCCAAGACCCAGCAACCAAGAGCATCCAAACCGTCTAAAAGAAGGCGTTCAAAGAATGACTACTTACGACGAACTTCATGTTGAGGGATGCGGTGTAGCTGTGCGAGCGGACTCGAACTGGCGTCCCGTCGTCTCGGGGGCTTCTTATACCGAGGGGGTGGCGGGCGTGGCCGAGCGCCCCGCGAAACCGGCGGCCTTGAAGGGGCTGCTTCTACCGCCCTGCGGGACACCGGTTCGTGGGCGGCGCGGGCTACGCTTTGCTCCTTTTACGAGACCTTTTTCTCTTTCTGACGCGCGCTCCTGGAACGGGGACAAGACGCTCGCTTAGGTGGACACTTGCGCGCGTCACGTTATCCCGAATCAGTTCAATTTAACGGATAGATCACGTTTACCTGAATGATATTCTTTGGATAGAATTCATACCGCGCGTTCTTGGAGAGTTGTAGTTTATTTCTCCGGTGGGTGTAAATATTTCTGAATATGGTATTGGTAAGATTCACATTTTTGGTTCGAAAAGGGTAATTTGACCGAAAAAATTTTGTATTTTGCCAAAATTTTTGATTTTCTAAATACATAATCGAAATTATTAAACAAACAAAATATTACATTTATTATATAAATCATAAAATGTTCATAAATCTTTCAATCTATAAAACACATTACAATTAAAATAAACATGCGATTATGATTCAAACACATTTTATCAAATGTAATAATTAAGATTATATTAACAAATAGATGGTTGCCTTCTGAAATAGGATGCTTTTCTGCATGTCAAAAGTTTAGGGTTTCTTGATCATCAGTCAAAAATTGTTTTACTGTACTCGGCGAGACTTTCTTTTGTGAGGAATCAGCAAGTCTTATGTTACACATATATATATTTTTTTATTAGAAAGTAAGTCGAATTCATATGGCAAACATTCTATAAAGAAAATTAATATACCGTACAAATCCTTTTTTTATTTCTATTTTTTTTATCTGTTCATTGAACCATTTCCTTTAGTTTTATGATTTTCTGGAAAACGTGCATCTTGTGTGAAACTGTCTTTTACGCACATCTTTAAAGCTTCTTGTGTTCTCTGCTCCTTAAGCAGACCCATCCCAGTTACAATTTATTATTTTACCCAAACTCCCAACCTCTCACGTACACAATTATTGCCACTGTAGCAATAATTACTACTTTGAAAACAGCAGTAAATATTAAGTTACTAGAATTTACTACAAAAGCTTTTCGGAAAAAATGTTCCGACTAGCTTCCGTTTAGATGAATATTTAAACGTTCCTATTAATGCAAACTAAATAATTATTACGAAGTTGTATTACGGTGAATCCTAGCTCTTTATGTTAGCGTAGATCAATATATTTGAAATTTTGCAAGTAGAAAAAAAATGCATAGTAAAGTATTCATAATATAAAAACAACACTATATGTACTTAATTTGATATTGAGTCTTTCAATCATCAATTAGATTAGTTAGTCACGAATAAATTGACAATTTTGTTATTGTGTGTCTCTAATTGTCTAAAAATATTGGAGGTTGAAAATACTTTGTGATAGCAGTTAGGATATTATTTGCGTCAAGGCGAACAATAGGAGGTCGTGGCAGCAATTGACCGTAACCTAACAAAACAATAAAAGACAATCAAGGTTAAATTTGAAGTTCAAGGTGAACTCGCGAGCCATAAACTAACCAGATAATTGTAGAGCCGGAAATACTTATGGGTGCGCTAAGAATGTGTAAAAATAAAGCCTTCGCTAAAAAATGTTCTTATGTTGCAAAAATAAAGACAACAATGTTCTCACTTACTAGAGGTTTTCGCTCAAACGGATTATAGTGCACATTAATTTATAGATTCAAACTTATTTAATTAAGTCGAACTCAAGCAATTTGAAAACCGCAAAACTGTCCAAATGACGATTACTACGGAAGAAGCAAAAGTTGAAAAAAAGATGAGAAAAATTAAAATTCACATGACAATATACCTCCTGATATTCAAAAATATACATTAACAGAACTTTTAAACACTAAGATTTTCAGACCACAGTTGCAAAATATCTTCGTTAAAATGTTAAGTTCTTTAAAAATTAAGTTTGTTTTCTGAAAGTGACGAGAATTCATTCGATCACTAATATTGAACATCTTAAAAATTATCAATATTTTCGGTTAATTGAATTTTAATATCCGAAACGGCAAGTTAAAATTTTTCACTCAATTTTTATTCTCACATTTGCATCCCAAAACACTTCAAACTCAAAAGTCTTCACGATCCAAAGAAATGTGCGGTTCATTCAATTTCAAATTGGCGAAGTCTGATCTTGGGACATATATCGAATTCATTAATCTCAAGAATTGTTTCAAAATGCGAATATCGATCAATCAAACCTCAAGAATTCTAATTTCTCGATTCATTGTGTGATTCCGGGCGCGTTGACTGCCAAGGCTATTAGTATCGTAAGTGTAGTGCATGTTTCTCTCGGAAGGTGGCGGTTGTCTTTCCCGCTGTAGGCCGAGATCCGGAGCCGACGTCGACTAGTGATGATTCTCTCACCCAAGTATCTCTCGCCAGCGGGACACAGCCATAGCCGGGACAAGCTCTAAGCTCCCAACTTATCTTCCGACATGTGTGGCAATGTAAGATTTTATTTTTATTGTATAACGATAATAGTGAAAAAGAATATATGTGTGTTTATGCCAACTTGATATATGGGTCGAATATGTTTTTGCTACGAGATAGTAGTTGACAATAAATAGCACTGCGTTGCGCCACAGTAATTGCATCGATGCGCTACAGTAATTAGTGTGAATTTTGGTGATATTATTTTAATAACATTTAGAAGATGCCTTCATTGATCATAAATTTCCCAAATAAAGATTTTATCAGTGGAGAACTCGTAATGAGCGGTAAATTTCCAGGCCCACTCCTTTAAGCATAATAGAACATTAAACCCTGAGATATATTTGAACATTGTATTTTTTAAAATTTATATCTTACAAAATCTAAAAGTATCTAGCTAGCGAATATTAATGGAAATCAAGATAAATAGAAAGAAGTGTGAGGAGAGATGCATTTCTCAATATTGTTTTTAAGAAGGATTGTTCAATGCGGTCATTAGATTATAGATTTATCAATAGACTAGGTAGTTAGGAGTTTTTGAAAGGACGGATTTTCTAGGATAAGGGGTGGTTGGACGTTTTCCAATCAGTGCTGGGTGTTGTTGGAGGTTTTGGTAATGTGTAGTTGAAGTTGATTAGTAAGTAAAAACCGTTGGAAGTTAATCGGAGATGTTTAGATTATATTTAAGATATAGGATGGTTATTTAGATATGGGAAGAGGTGTTTATGTCCAAAATATCGTGTGGAATGTTATTTTGCTGTAGAATTTTTGTTACCAAGAAAGTGTAGTGGATTACTTTTCGAAGAAAAATTAATTTTTAAACCTTCAATTTAATTTGACATAGAATCATAATTTCCAATAGATTTACCAAAGTGCTTTTTAATGAAAACTTTTAACTTGAAAAACGCTCTGCTAAGCGAGTCTAAGATGATGTCAAGGCTCCAGCATACGCGATTAACATTAAACATCCTTGAGCACACATACAATTGTCCCTCGAACTATCTGAACCAAAAGAAATTCTCACCTTCCCTCAGTGCGTTCTTTGCTTTCGTTCACGAAACTCGCTACGTCGGAGTCGACTCGTTTGGAGTAGCGATAAGGCCCGACACGAGTTGCATTTTTCGACTTCTTTCGTTGGTCTCCTCTGGTCTTCGGTTATGAAAACTTCAATCGTTCCGTTTCTTCGAGGTAATGATCCCCGTACTTGGGTTCTTGATATGTTTATCTAAAAGACTTTCAGATAAAACTACAACAAAAATATATTTGGTCTGCTTTACAATGCGACTTTTTATATAATAATGAGGCAGCTCATTATTCATTTATATATGTTTTCCTAATATTGAAGGTTAATTAATCCAAAAATATCATTCAGATACTTTTTCTAAATGTTACATTTAAATTGTATGCAAATAATTCAATCGTTATATTGAGAAACGTTTGACGCGATAAAAATCTTCAACATTACAACGCTCGATTTTTAACTCTGGATTCAATTGTTTTGGAGTAAGCGTTAAAAGAGCATATATTCTCGGCCTTGATCGTTTTGTTGCGTATGAACTCTTGTTTCGCAAGTTTTTAAAATTGATATTTGAACTCTGAAGGGTATTATTCGGTGTGAACATTGTAAGTAGTTGCACTACATAATGTGTATTTTCGGTTTGTGTAAGAACACGAAAGTGAAGACCTACATTAAAATTGAACTTGAAAAATAGTTTATGATTTCGAGTATTGTTCATTTTTGTACGAATGCTTTAGGTCAATAAATTTTCTAGTAGTTTCTAAAACTTTTGATGACCTTGCTTCTTCAAATTACTTCTTCTCTAGGACATGGTCGCACACTGAGGAAGAAGGAAGGGCATGAAGTTTAAAACACATCAAAATAAAACAACAGAGTACAGTGAAAAAGCAGTGTGTTTATTGTGCCAAAATCGTTGTGCCGAAGATATTATTTCGAGGGCGCGCCGTCCTGCACGCAGGGCGGCTGCCAAAGGAACACACAGCCAAGGGAAGCGGGGTCAAAAGAGGGGGGGGGGAGAGGGTCCGTTGTGCCAAGAGGGGAGAGGGGGTCTTAGCGGCCGTAGTAGCCATAGGCGCCGACGACGGGCACGGCGCCATAGGCGTAGGGTGCGCCATAGGCCGCATAGTACTGCTCGGCGCCCTTCAGGGCTTCCTTCTGCTCCACGGCGAGGGCGCACACGGCGCCCAACACCAGCAGGACGGCCAACACCTGCAGCAGACGAACAATTAATCCTGTCATCAGCAATGATCCTCCCATTGTAAATCTCATTAACAAAGAAGCCTGTATCATACATATATTTAATTCATTGTACTTCAGTAATGTTTCAATAGTTTCAATAGTGTAAAATTTATCAAGAAGTGTTGTCATTTGAAAAACAAACGATTTGATCATGTGTTCCAGAACTCAGAGGGCTTGTTTTGTTATTTTGGGGTAGGTGAAGAGTCGTGAAGCCCAGAATTTCATTGATGTGCTTTTGTCTTCAGTATTATAATGCACAATAACGATGGCGCATTTTTCGCATATTTCATAATTTAATCGGTAATGCCTCATCTCTCGTTAAAATTCCTTCATGATCACGTAACCAGCCCCTATATTTTAAAATCTAACATTATCGCTCAACACCTCTAAAACAATGAAATGCAGGGATTAACATAGTAATATATTTCGAAGCGAATGTTGTTTTGTAGTATTGAAAATATAGTTTTGAAAATGTACCACAATTTGAAAAATATATTAATTTTGGATATATCTTAATGCGACAAATTGCCAATGTAGTAAAATTGCTAATGATCCCAAAAGTGAAGTACCTCTATTCATAATTTCTACCGCCAAAAAAATTTTTTATCCATATTGAAGTTACAGTTTTACGTACGTGTATATTTTCATGAATAAATGGTTTGATTTGACGAGTATAGTACCCACAGTTCGCGCAACTTAGCCGAAAGGAAAGCCCGTGGAGGAGTGGATGCCTTCGATGGCACGGGAAGTGTGTTATCTATTTCCTGTGCGCGTTCTTTGTGGAGCATTACGAAAAATTTAAACGGATATTTATTTACTAAAATTCGACGAAATAATAATTTAGTTGCAATTAGATTTGGCAGAAGTGACAAAATGAGTGGTTTCCTGAAAAAAACTCTATCCTCATTTACAATGCAACCGAATTGTGGGATGGGTTCTCCTGAAAGAATTTTAGGAAAACATATGTTGGTAAATGTAGATGATTCAACGATGTTTTTAATGTTTATCGTTGGTGCCGAAGACTCAACGTCAACATAATAATGCGTGGCGAAGCGTCAACGTGCGTGGAAAAGTTGTTTATTTTAATGAAGAAATAATTATCTTTTTCCCTTTAGGAAATCTTTGCATGCGGAGTGTTTCGTCTAAGTTACATTTTTAGAGTAAAAACATGTTCTACTACACTAAAATGATACTGAACCGTCTTCAACAGTCAATGCATTAGCATCTAAGAGGCAGAAAGAACTATTCTTACACTACAACAATTATCTTATTGCTGAAAGATATTTGTAACTTGTTACAAAATTAGCTGTTTTCTGAAAAGCAGGCAATCTGAGCGAGGCTAAACGTAATGACAGGAAGCGTAGCGGCTACTTACGACGAACTTCATGGCGGCTGATGTGAGGAGGTTGTGCGAGCGGAGTCGAACTGAGGACCGTCGCCGAGCGACGCCTTTTATAGCGCAGGGGGTGGCGGGCGTGGCCGCCAGGAGCTGACCTTGCAGCGAGGCGAGGGCTCCCACCCACGGCCTCGGGATCCGGGGGCGCGACGCATTTTGCGGTACCCTGCCGCGCCGCCGTGGAAAAACCGACGCTTTCGGTTACACGGAGAGTCAACTTACACGACGACGAGCTAGGGCTTCCAAAATTCGGGTACCGAAATATGAATATGTAACACAAACTTATGTAACGTGAATCTAAAAGGGAATGTTAAAGTTCGAATGTTTGGACTTATCGAGGTTCGGGTTACCAGCACTCACGCAGAGGTGTTGAAGTATGAGTCACATCAAATATCGAGAAATTCGAGCCTCTGACCGGGAAGTTCTAGGTTCGAATCCCGATGGTAGGAACATTTTCGACACTAGCTTGTCAGCAGGGTCGAATTCAGTCGCTCTCTTGAGGAGAATTTTAGCACCCGACTGCTCTTATCGGTAGTTTTCCGTGGTTTCTCCGATCAACACCACGCGAATGCCAGGGTAGAATCGTAACGAACGGGCCACGGACCGCGCGCGGTCTTTCTTTCTTCTTCCTTCTCCTAGCCTCACCCCTTACTTACACATACACAAATGTGCACTACACTACCACATATGTCGGAAGATAAGTTGGGAGCTTAGAGCTTGTCCCGGCTATGGCTGTGTCCCGCTGGCGAGAGATACTTGGGTGAGAGAATCATCACTAGTCGACGTCGGCTCCGGATCTCGGCCTACAGCGGGAAAGACAACTGCCACCTTCCGAGAGAAACATGCACTACACTTACGATACTAATAGCCTTAGCAGTCAACACGCCCGGAATCACACAATGAATCGAGAAATTAGAATTCTTGAGGTTTGATTGATCGATATTCGCATTTTGAAACAATTCTTGAGATTAATGAATTCGATATATGTCCCAAGATCAGACTTCGCCAATTTGAAATTGAATGATCCGCACATTTCTTTGGATCGTGAAGACTTTTGAGTTTGAAGTGTTTTGGGATGCAAATGTGAGAATAAAAATTGAGTGAAAAATTTTAACTTGCCGTTTCGGATATTAAAATTCAATTAACCGAAAATATTGATAATTTTTAAGATGTTCAATATTAGTGATCGAATGAATTCTCGTCACTTTCAGAAAACAAACTTAATTTTTAAAGAACTTAACATTTTAACGAAGATATTTTGCAACTGTGGTCTGAAAATCTTAGTGTTTAAAAGTTCTGTTAATGTATATTTTTGAATATCAGGAGGTATATTGTCATGTGAATTTTAATTTTTCTCATCTTTTTTTCAACTTTTGCTTCTTCCGTAGTAATCGTCATTTGGACAGTTTTGCGGTTTTCAAATTGCTTGAGTTCGACTTAATTAAATAAGTTTGAATCTATAAATTAATGTGCACTATAATCCGTTTGAGCGAAAACCTCTAGTAAGTGAGAACATTGTTGTCTTTATTTTTGCAACATAAGAACATTTTTTAGTGAAGGCTTTATTTTTACACGTTCTTAGCGCACTCATAAGTATTTCCGGCTCTACAATTATCTGGTTAGTTTATGGCTCGCGAGTTCACCTTGAACTTCAAATTTAACCTTGATTGTCTTTTATTGTTTTGTTAGGTTACGGTCAATTGCTGCCACGACCTCCTATTGTTCGCCTTGACGCAAAAAATATCCTAACTGCTATCACAAAGTATTTTCAACCTCCAATATTTTCAGACAATTAGAGACACACAATAACAAAATTGTCAATTTATTCGTGACTAACTAATCTAATTGATGATTGAAAGACTAAATATCAAATTAAGTACATATAGTGTTGTTTTTATATTATGAATACTTTACTATGCATTTTTTTCTACTTGCAAAATTTCAAATATCTTGATCTAGGCTAACGTAAAGAGCTAGGAATCACCGTAATACAACTTCATAATAATTATTTAGTTTGAATTGATAGGAACGTTTAAATATTCATCTAAGCGGAAGCTAGTCGGAACATTTTTTCCGAAAAGCTTTTGTAGTAAATTCTAGTAACTTAATATTTACTGCTGTTTTCAAAGTAGTAATTATTGTTGCAGTGGCAATAATTATGTGCGTGAGAGGTTGGGAGTTTGGGTAAAATAATAAATTGTAACCGGGATGGGTCTGCTTAAGGAGCAGAGAACACAAGAAGTTTTAAAAAAGTGCGTTAAAGACAGTTTCACACAAGATGCATGTTTTCCCGAAAACTATAAAACTAAAGGAAATGGTTCAATGAACAGATAAAATAAATAGAAATGAAAAAAGTATTTGTACTGTATAATGACTTTCTTTACAGAATGTTTGCCATATGAATACGAGTTACTTTCTAATAAAAAAATATGTGTATGTGTGACATAAGACTTGCTGATTCCTCAGAAAAGAAAGTCTCGCTGATTACAGTAAAACAATTTTTGACTGATGATCAAGAAACCCTAAACTTTTGACATGCAGGAAAGCATCCCATTTCAGAAGTCAACCATCTACATGTTAATATAATCTTAATTATTACATTTGATAAAATGTGTTTGAACCATAATCGCATGTTTATTTTAATTGTAATGTGTTTTATAGATTGAAAGATTTATGAACACTCTACACTTACTACAACTCTCAACGAACGTGCGGTATGAATTCTATCCAAAGAATATCATTCAGGTAAACGTGATCTATCCATTAAATTGAACTGATTCGGGATAACGTGACGCGCGCAAGTGTCCACCTAAGCGAGCGTCTTGTCCCCGTTCCAGGAGCGCGCGTCAGAAAGAAAAAAAAGGTCTCGTAAAAGGAGCAAAGCGCCGCCCGCGCCGCCCACGAACCGGTGTCCCGCAGGGCGGTAGAAGCAGCCCCTTCAAGGCCGCCGGTTTCGCGGGGCGCTCGGCCACGCCCGCCACCCCCTCGGTATAAGAAGCCCCCGAGACGACGGGACGCCAGTTCGAGTCCGCTCGCACAGCTACACCGCATCCCTCAACATGAAGTTCGTCGTAAGTAGTCATTCTTGTAACGCCTTCTTTTAGACGGTTTTGATGCTCTTGGTTGTTGGGTCTTGTTAATACTAGATTTCCTTGATGTACTACTAGGCCAGAGTAAAGTAAACGAAATACATTAGTTACAACGAAATACATTATACATAATATGCGATGAGTCTAATCAGGAAGTGGTTAAAAGTGTAGTTATAAAATATTTCGACTTAAAGCATTTCAGTTGCGAAGGTAAATATAAGAATAATTGAAAATATCAAAGAATTTAAATCGTTCAGATTCGTTATATTAAAAAACTGACGGTAAAACTTATTTCAATTGCAAAAAATGGACATTGATTTTATAAAGTCGTACTTTGGATAAGTAGTAATAATTATTATTTATAATTAAACACTATTTAATCGGTACTCTGGTTCAATTAAATATAATTCTTTTGAAACACACCTATCTGTAAAAGAATCTATTCTGTTGCAAGAAATCTTCATAATCGGGCATTTTACGCCACAAATGCTGACGTTTTAGATTTTATGACACGAAAGATTGCGTCATCATACATTTAGCCAATCGTAGCGAGAGAATCGGGGGAGGTAGAGCTAAACGGAACAACCGACCACCGTTTACTCGCACGATGTCAACTACCCGAGTCGTCGCAGGTAAGTTGTTTGGCAAAATTATGTTTGATTTTCTTATAATGTGTAATGCTGGTATACAAAAAATATAGTATGCAATTTTTTTATAATGTAGCTTTATTACATTCGTACAAATTTGGAAGCTCGCTCCTAAAGTCGCTAATTTTCAATACATGTACTCATGCAATTAAGCTTAACATTATAAACTAATTGCATAAACTACTATTTTGGTACTCCTTTACCCAACGTGGTAATTTTGTTTAGATGTAGTTAATACTCCAAATATTTCCTTATTTATTTTCTACTATAAAATGTTAATAAATGACTGATGCGCTTCACTCAACGGTTTTCAAAGTATTTTATTTCTTCTGTGATTATTAATGTAACTAAGATTCCGTACTCCGCAACACATGTTTGAATTCTTTCAATCTGAAATAGACATCATATTGTAAAAAAATATTATTTCTACTACAAATTAATTTTCTTTATAGAATGGGTACACACATGTGCCCGAATATGTCTGGTTATTCTAGGATCTTGTTCAGAAGTAATCTTTTATTCCGATTCAATGGTACATTGCTATAATGGATCAGTACGGTTTATAACGTCAGTAATCCTTATCAGTGGCGCATTGCGATATTTAAAGCACAGTAATGAAACGCAAGGGAACGATTAACATCTCTGAAATGCATTTGTGGACATAACTCCAAATGATTTATACTCTGCAAAACTGCTCCCATAGCTCTACTGAGAAAACAGCTCCCGTAGACTCCGCTTGTACCCAGCTTGTATAACTCATTGATCCTTCGACCAGACCAGATTGAATTTTTGAAACACAATTTTTAAAGAACGAGTCACAAAATATCCGTACATTCATGCATGCATTCTCCTGTATATCCCCTTTCGGTAGGAAGCTGTCATAGCTCACAGGCAACGTTTCATCTGCAGCATCGTTGACCGGGAGGTCCTAAATAATTGGCAATATGCTGTATATTATCACTTTAATTGCTTACTATTGGAAACTTTCGACCAAATAGCATTAGTAATCTACATAAGAGAGCGTGTAGTATATGAATTTAAATGCTTTTTGAGGAAATTCCCGTTCATTAAATCTTTAATCTTACGGCAGAACAAATTAAAGAGCCACAACAATTCGATTTGATCAACTAATAAAGTTACGACCTCAGCTCGGCAGCGTTTTCAATTTATACGAAATACGAAAACGCGACTTGTTGTTTCAGGTTTTCGCCGTTCTGCTGCTCCTGGGCGTCGTCGCCGCCCTGGCTGTGGAGCAGAAGGAGAAGCTGAAGACTGCTGAGCAGTTCTACTACGGCTCGCCCTACGCCTACGCCGCCTACCCCGCAGTGGGCTACGGCGCCGTCTACGTGCGCTGAGCCCCGCCCCGCGCCCGCCCCGACCACTGACTATTGACCACTGGCTGACCCACCCGGCCTCGCTCCGGCTGGCGCCTCCACGCGCTCGCCGCTCACTTCCTTCTTCCATGGAAACCTCTTTGGCAAAATGACATCCATTGCACAAAGGAAAACTACAAAATAAACTCTGCTTTATAATTCTAACGTTTCTTTTCATTTGCGACCTATCTCCGTTTTGCTTACCATCCTTCATCATGTAAAAATGGCAACTAAGCGTCTGTAGTGATCTGTCACGGATTTTGAAAAGATTTAAAATGATTAATTTTTCTCATATTTGTAGTCTGAATAGGAAAAGAGCATGTTAGGTGAAACGGTAAGCTTAAATACTTTGAAATATGAGGGGCAATCAAGTTATCAGAGAAATCTTGCTTGATTAACTATGTTGTTGTTTAATATTACGAAAATGCATTACTAAAACGCATAACTTAAAATTAGCAACTCTCACTTTCCTCTTCAGCAGGGTATCCTTAAGCAATGCTTATCAGGCTTATTCGCATATTCTTTTGCGTTATTGTTTAGAGAAGTTATTTTTTATCAGTTCAGAGTTGGAAATCATTGATATCATGAACATCATCATGACGACTACTACACTATATTGGTAAATTCGAGTCCGACGATATGCGTATTTTTGACAACAGCTAAGCTCTTGGTTCGAAGTCGTGCACTCCCTAGAAGCCAATTCTAGGGTTCGGTTGCTCTCCTCAGAAGTGTGCGAATTTTGTTCGGAGCTGCTTCAGACGTGTGCCTCAGCAAAACCATAAATAACAGGCCTATGGAAAGAATCCTTCCTTGGATCGAGCGATAGTCCTTATTCCCGCCTGGGGACAGAGAGATCCCATCGTCCCTTAATCGAGACCTTCAAACAAGCCTCTGAGACTGAGATGTCTTCAGTTAGAGATATTACGCCCAACTCAAAGCGCAGCTTCAAAACATTGTACTTCTCCTGGCAAAATAACCGACGCTGTACCATTTAAAAAAACTATCGATACCCAACGTGGAAAATATATCAAATTTACAGGTGCAAATCAAATACTGTCAAAACTCTGGTTGTCACAAACAGACTCGTCATCTAAACGACCTAACTATTTCCATCCATAAATTGTAGCTTTTTGTGGAAGATTACTTCTATTATATATCTAATATACATCTATTGTAAATCTACTACTTCATGATAACTAAAGACTGGAATCCCGGGTTATTGAATCTTTTCTTGGCTAACTTGAAATTGGATGAAACCTTGACAGACATTTGCATCATGAAGCAGACAATATTTTAGTACTACGAAATTGCACATTTGGGAGTTTACTGCACGATATATCACGTTTTAGGTAAAGCTGCCTGAAAATTACACTATTTTTCATTTTTCTATTTATACTATCAACTTGTTTTAATGTATGTTTTTTAAGATTTAATTAAAGAAAAAAAGTATTTATGACATATTCTAGCTGTGCATGCGGGTGGTCTGTGAAACACGAGTGTAGTTTGATATCTATCAATTCTGCATTTTGTTGTTCTATGAACCGAGCGTCGATACTTTTAATGATGCCTATTTTCAAAATAAAATTTCCGCACCATCGTCCCTGCGTGTGACGTAACCGCGGTTCTCCCTGAGGACACAGTGCTACATGCAAGTGAACGCTGTGTGTTTGGGGAGCTGTTTGTCCTGCAGCCGAGAAACGTCTTTTCCTTCCCTTTTTGTTAAACGCCCGAGAATTCTTTAGTGCTCTCGTGTTTCAATTATGACTAAAGTATCAAGCCAGTCGACATTAAGTCATTGGGTGCTTCAGAGTTAGGGTTATGTTGGCAGTGAAGTGGACTTAAATATGTGCAACTATCATAACACATATTCACAAATACACGTGATGATGAGAACTCACATCTTTATTAAAGAGAAGGACCTTTTTATTACCAATCGCACACCACTAACTTAAGTGAAATTTCTATCTAAAAATTCGTAACGCACACATTTTTTGACAGATTCATATTCGTGAACGTAATTTTGCCATTCGTATAATACTAATATTGGAAACTTTCCATATTTCATTTAACTGAGAAAGATATTCTGGTAATTGATTATATTTTCAGAATTAAAATGTTTTTTCGGTTATCTTTTTATCATCTTTATTATTTATTTCGGACTCTTATAACAAAACAATATCAATGTGGAATGTAGTACAAATATGACTACATCAACTCTAAACCTTGTGGAGAATGTTGTTTTAAATGATAACGATAGAGAAGTGAACGATCCGGAAATAGTGACTAGTCTCTTCTTTCAATATTTTTCGAGAATTGCTGGCGATCTCACTAAGGGTCTTCAGCCACAAAATTCAACATCAGACTTCTACACAAACATTTTAGGCCCTACGTTTGATTGTGAAACTACTTCCTATGAAATTCTTAAAATATTCGGTAAACAAAAAAAAAATAAATATTCGTTCGGTTTAGTTTATTTTCCGTGTAGCTTGTTAAAGATTTGTTCACCTGACATTATACACCCGTTAACTCACGTGTTTAATGCATTGGATCTTTTTCAGATATTTTCAAAACAGCTAAGATTAAGCTGCTCTTCAAAAAAGCAACAAAAATGAAGTTCAAAAAATATTAGAGAGAACTTTTTACTTACGAATGGAAACTTTTCGAAGTAAAAACGAAGCGTTTTCAGATTGCCAACATGGATTTCCTAAATAAAAATCTATGGCACAGCCATATTTTCTTTTCTTAGAGATTTTGGTTTATTCCTTAATCGAATTAAAGCCCTTATTAGAATATTTTTAGATCTTTCAAAAGATTTTGACTGCGTTCAACATTACAATTTACTTTTAAATTTACCTTCTAAATAAAATTTGTGTTTTCGCTATTGATTTCGTTTACTACGTATCTAAATCAACGACCTTAGAGAGTAGAAATACCGCATTGGAATAAGGAACATTAGATATACTCAATTCCGATTCTAACAAATTTCTTTCACGCGTATCTCCTTACGTATTCGTCGGATTGAAGTCAGATTTGCGTCATGTTATTACTCGTCAAGAGTTCTACCTACATACGTGATTTCAGACAAATTTGATGAAATTAATTTTTTAACAAAATTGTCACCAAACTTAGAGAAATTCTACCAAACTTACTTCACGCGTATCTCCTTAAGTATTAGTCGGATTGAAGTGTGGTTTGCGTCATTTATATACTCGTCAAGAGATCTACCTACATACGTGATTTAAGACAAATTCTAGGAAATTAAATTTTTTCAAAAATTGACCCCAATATTAGAGAAATTCTAACAAATTTCTTTCACGCGTATCTCCTTTAGTATTATTTGGATTGAAGTCTGGTTTGCGTCATGTAATTACTCGTCAAGAGTTCTACCTACATACGTGATTTCAGACAAATTGGATGAAATTAATTTTTTCCCAAAATTGTCACCAAACAGAGAAATTCTACCACATTTACATCACGCGTATCTCCTTAAGTATAAGTCGGATTAAGGTCTGGTTTGCGTCATGTAAATACTCGTCAAGAGTTCTTCTTACATACACGATTTCAGACCAATTCCAAGAAATTCATTTATTTTCGAAATTTTTACCAAACTTAGATTAATACTAAGAAAATTCTTTTACGCGTATCTCTTTACGTATTAGCCGGATTGAAGTCTGGTTTGGGTCGTGTAATTACCCGTCAGAAGCTCTACCTACGTACGTGAATTCAGACAAATTCGGTGAAATTAATTTTTTACCAAAATTTTTACCAAACTTAGATACATTCTAACAAAATTCTTTCACGCGTATCTCCTTAAGTATAAGTCGTATTGAAGTCTGGTTTGCGTCAGGTAATTACTCGTCAAGAGTTCAACCTACATACGTGATTTCAGGTTCAAGCGTATAAAATCGAGACTAATAGTCGGGTTGACGCCTTGTTTGCACCATTGTATTTCTCGTCGAGAGTTGTACTCGTATACGTGGTTTCAGATAGATTCTACGAAATTAAGTTTTTCCCCATTTTTTGCCCCAATTTCGGGTTTTGGGCTTCATTTGTTTTCAAGCGTTTATTTTGGAAACTAATAGTCGGATTGACGTCTTGTTTGCACCATTGAATTTCTCGTCGAGAGTTGTACTTGTATACGTGGTTTCAGATAGATTCTACGAAATTAAATTTTTTCCCCCATTTTTTGCCCCAATTTGGGGTTTTGAGCTTCATTTGTTTTCAAGCGTTTAATTTGGAAACTAATAGTCGGATTGACGTCTAATTTGCACAATTGAATTTCTCGTCGAGTGTTGTACTTGTATACGTGGTTTTAGATAGATTCTACGAAATTAAGTTTTTTCCAATTTTTTGCCATAATTTCTGGTTTTGGGCTTCATTTGTTTTCAAGCGTTTAATTTGGAAACTAATTGTCGGATTGACGTCTGGTTTGCACCATTGAATTTCTCGTCGACAGTTGTACTTGTATACGTGGTTTCAGATAGATTCTACGAAATTAAGTTTTTTCCAATTTTTTGCCCTAATTTCGGGTTTTGGGCTTCATTTGTTTTCAAGCGTTTAATTTGGAAACTAATAGTCGGATTGACGTCTGGTTTGCACCATTGAATTTCTCGTCGACAGTTGTACTTGTATACGTGGTTTCAGATAGATTCTACGAAATTAAGTTTTTTCCAATTTTTGCCCTAATTTCGGGTTTTGGGCTTCATTTGTTTTCAAGCGTTTAATTTAGAAACTAATAGTCGGATTGACGTCTGGTTTGCACCGTGGAATTTCTCGTCTAAAGTTGTAATTGTATATGTGGTGTCAGATAGATTCTACGAAATTGAGTTTTTTTCCATTTTTTGCCCCAATTTCTGGTTTCGGGCTTCATTTGTTTTCAAGCGTTTAATTTAGAAACTAATAGTCGGATTGACGTCTGGTTTGCACCGTGGAATTTCTCGTCTAAAGTTGTAATTGTATATGTGGTGTCAGATAGATTCTACGAAATTGAGTTTTTTCCCATTTTTTGCCCCAATTTCGGGTTTTGGTCTTCATTTGTTTTCAAGCGTTTAATTTGGAAACTAATAGTCGGATTGACGTCTGGTTTGCACCATTGAATTTTTTGTCGACAGTTGTACTTGTATACGTGGTTTCAGATAGATTCTACGACATTAAGTTTTTTCCCATTTTTTGCACCAATTTGGGGTTTTGGGCTTCATTTGTTTTCAAGCGTTTAATTTGGAAACTAATAATCGGATTGACATCTGATTTGCTCCATTGAATATGTCGTCGAGAGTTGCACTTACATACGTGATTTCAGAAAGAAATTACGAAATTATGTCTTTTCCCCTTTTTGTTCCTTTCTCGGGATTTGGGCTTCATTTGATTTCAAGCATATAATTTCAAAACTAATAATCGGATTGACGTTTCGTTTGCACAATTGAATTTCTCGTCGAGTGTTGTACTTATATACGTGATTTCAGAAAGTATTTACGAAATTAATATTTTTTCCAATTTTTTGCCACAATTTCGGGATTTAAGCTTCATTTGATTTCAAGCCTATAATTTCGAAACTCGTAGTCGGATTGACGTTTGCTTTGCACCATTGATAATCTCGTCGAGAGTTGTACTTACATACGTGATTTCAGAAAGAAATTCCGAAATTAAGTCTTTTCCCCCTTTTCCCCCTAATTTGGGATTTGGGCTTCATTTGATTTTAAGCGTATAAAATCGAAACTAATAATCGGATTGACGTCAGGTTTGCACTATTGAATTTTTCGTCGAGAGTTGTACTTATATGCGTCATTTGAGAAAGAAATTACGAAATTAATTTTTTTCCCATGTTTTGCCCCAATTTCGGGATTTTGACTTCATTTTATTTCAATCGTATACTTTCGAAACTAAATGTCAGATTGACGTCTGCTTTGCATAATTTAATTTCTCGTCGAGAGTTGTACTTATATTCGTAATTTCAGATAGAAATTACGAAATTAAGTTTTTTCCCATTTTTTGCCCTAATTTCGGGATTTGGGCTTGATTTGATTTCGAGAGTATAATTTCGAAACTAATAGTAGGATTGAAGTTTCCTTTGCACCATTGAATTTCTCGTCGAGGGTTGTACTTATATACGTGATTTCAGAAAGAAATTACGAAATTAAGTTTTTTCAGATTTTTTGCCCCAATTTCGGGATTTGTGTTTAATTTGATTTCATGCGTATAATTTCGAAACTAATAGTCGGATTGACGTCTTCTTTGCACCATTATAATTATCGTCGAGTGTTGTACTTACATTCGTGATTTCAGACAAATTGGATGAAATTAATTTTGTCCCAAAATTGTCACCAAACGTAGAGAAATTCTATCAAAATTTTTTCCCGCGTATCTCCTTACGTTTTAGTCGGATTGATATCTTGTTTGCGTCATGCAATTTCTCGTCAACAGGTCTACCTACATACGTGATTTCAGTCAAATTCGATGAAATTAGTTTTTTCCCAAATTTTTAACCAAACTTAGAGAAATTCTTACGAACTCCTTTCACGCGTATCTCCTTAAGTATTAGTCGGATTGAAGTCTGGTTTGCGTCATTTAATTACTTGTCAAGATTTTAATGTACATACGTAATGTTAGACAAATTCGGTGAAAATAATTTTTTCCCAAATTTTTCACCAAACTTAGAGAAATTCTAACAAAATTCTTTAACGTGTATGTTTTTAAGTATTAATAGAATTGAAGTCAGGTTTGCGTCATGTATTTACTCGTCAAGAGTTCTATATACATACGTGATTTCAGACAAATTCTGTGAAATTTTTTTGTTTCCAAAATTTTTACCTAACTTAGAGAAATTCTAACAAAATCCTATCACGTGTATCTCCTTAAGTATTATTTGGATATAAGTCTTATTTGCGTCATGTAATTACTTGTCAAGAGTTCTAGCTACACACGTTATATCATTTGGAATAAAAGGGGAATTGTAATAAAAGATGCAAAATTTTTTTGAAACGCTTTTAATATCTGGTTCAATGACTTGCAAAAGGTAATATTTTTGGTATTTTATTTCTGCATTTTAAATTCCTGCTAATATTGTGACGCAGACTGCTGCCTGAAAATCATTGGCTGAAGTCGAATACGATGTGCAATAGCTCTCCTGTCTGTCCAACATGGTTGAGCTTAATCCGCGGGGGCAGAAGACCACTATGAATTAGCCAACGGACACTGTTTTAAAACTTCTTTAAAAATGTCGGGAATGTCCATAGCAATGATTATATATATTTTACGTGGGTTGCCTTTTATATTTCAGGATTAGAGAACAAAACAAACATTAATCATCGACAATCACTTTATTGTTTTTTAAAATATTCGCAATTAAGATTTTTACACTTTTGCATGCGTTTGAACCAATTTTCGAAGCACTTTGGCCACTCTGATTGAGGTAACCTTAAACCATGCATTCTGAATGCAGCAACCGCTTCTTCAGGTGTCGAAAAACGTTGACCTCTCAGTTTGTTTTTTACGTACGGGAATAAAAAGAAGTCATTCGGTGCCAAGTCAGGTCTTTACGGCGGATGACTCATCAAATCGATGTTTTGGTTGCTTAAAAATCCAGTTGTTTGAGCCGATGTGTGAGAGCTCGCATTGTCGTGGTGAAGAGTGATCCATGTTTTGCGGTTGGTTTTCCTGATTTATTGGTAGACAGCTGGCAAACAAATCGTTGTGTACCACTCAGAATTGACTGTTCTGCGTTGTTCTAGTGGTACGGTTGCAACATGTCCAGTTTTTCTGAAAAAACAGGCGACCATCTGTGTTGACGTGCTTTGTGCGCGAACAACTTTTGTTGGATTTTGCTAATCTTGAAACACCCATACAGTCGAATGCTGTTTACTTTCGGGCTCATACGCGTAAATCCACGATTCAACACCTGTCACGATGTCATAGACGTGTTTCGAAGCACCCCAATCGTATTTTTGAGCATTTCTTTCGACCAATCGACACGAACCTTTTTTTGAGCGATTGACAAATTGTATGGGATCCAACGCGAACAATTTTTTTGACAGTCAATGCAATATTAAATATATGCTGGTCCCACTAATGCCTAAGGTTGTCTGAATCTCACGATAGGTCACATGACGATCTTGCAATATCAGTTCACGCACAGCATCAATGGTTTTTGGAACAACAACTGATTTTGGACAACCTTCGCGAAATTCGTCTTGGAGTGAACTACGACCAAGATTGAATTCACCGTACCATCAATAAACACTGGTCCTTGATGGAGCTTCATCGCCAAAAATTGAATTAAGTTCATCCATGCACTGTTGCTGAGTTAATCCACGTTGAAAGTTGTAAAAAATAATCGCACGAAAATGTTCATGATTTAATTCCATTTTTGGGCCAAGATGAATCTTTTAAGTTACTGTAACTACACAAATAGCGCTCGTATGTCAAAACGTTCTGAGTACGTATAACCTCAAAACATCCAACTTTACGGTAGAGCTGTCAATTGCCAGATTGCAACACAAGGGTTGCCAAATCCCGAATCCTAAAGGGCAAACTTCGTAACACAGAAACAATTCTTCAATTTGTTGTAATTGTAACAGTTTTGTCTTAGTTTCATTTCTTAACACACTTAATACATCTTATTTTGAATGTATTTCATTGAATTTTGTTCCATAATTTACCTCACTTTTACAACATTAATGCTTTTCAGGAGTATCTTCAATGTTAAGATGAGTTTTAACTTCCAGAGAAAGACATACTTATCACTTGTCTGTTACCTAATTAAAAACTCGAATTTAATGTGGTCATGTATACTGGTGTTATTACTGGTTCCCTTAGTTTATGTTTTGAAGAATTGGTCATACAAAAACGTGAAGAAAGTTTCTTTTGAGATTTATATTCCCCATTTTATAAACGGTATGTTGATGGACTTTTCGTCATTTTATGTAAGGATAAAATTCAATTTTTCTGAAGGACGTTCAATTCTGATTATCCAGCGGTACAGTTTACCTTAGAAGGTAAGGGTAATACCCTAAACAGGATAACAACACCCTTATTTCAGAATAGAAACTTTGCTACTGTTTGTAACATTCTTTTAGAAAACAATTATCCGAAAAATGTTATTCAGAAATATCGCAACTCCAATAGAAAAGTGACACAAGTGCGAAATCGTCATTTTTCGGCTAAAAGCTGATAAGAGGTTACCAAGAGGTCCTGCTACTATTCTGAAGTTAATTTTGAATTAGTTCAATTACTGTCCGTTAGAAGGTGAATATTTGGTACAATCTATAACGAGTACTACAGAAATATGAAACTTAAAATTGCAATTTCTGAGAAATCAGAAATTCGCACTTGTGTCACTTTTCTATTGGAGGTGTGATATATTTCAGAGAGATCGACTTTTATCTGCAATTATGATAGTGGAAACTGTCATTCTCAAGCTTTTTGTATCAAAGATAATTTATTTGACCATAACATCCGTTACACTTCCATTTTTTCACAGAATTGTTAGTAAATTTTAAAAGGAACTAGAACTTATGAATGAAACTTATCTTAGAAGTATTTGACCAACGAAATACTCACAATGAAAAGTTTATTTAGAATATGAAATTGTAGTTTTTTTGTCCCTTTCATTGATTGCGATAGAACTTACAACAGTACAACAGGGTGTTGCAACAGTGTATGCGCAAACAATCAAATAATTTTATTCAATAAGTAACTTTTCCAAGTTTTTAAGTTAATATTTTAAGAGTAGATCTAATCGAAAAAGGAAGAACTTGAAGAAACCATTGTGTAATCTCTGAGCAAATTGACGGAAACACAACTTAGTGTTAGGAATTGTTTTTATTTATCAAAAAGCCGGGTAAGAGATATCCAGTGTAATTTTTGGAAATGTAATATGCCACCTTGATTGATGTGCAGAACTGTGGAGTGATGCTCGTGTTCAATAGCGTAAAGAAATGAGTGCGGGCCCGCCCGCAAAACATTAATGAAGCCTCCCTTTATAAAGTGTATAGCAAATACAAGTAGTGTTAGTTCCTTAAAGAATAAAAATATCCCCTAAAAGTATACTCTCTTTTACGTGGGCCTGCCCGCATTGTAGATCTTGCGGACCAGAACGTTTAGCCACAGCTTGTGTATGATATTCGCAACTGATACATTTGCCAACACTGAACAGATGGTTAACAACGCCTGCATGTCGTGTTATTGACGAAGGAGTCTAAAGAGAAGACTGTAATAAATACTGACGTTTACAGTAATGTGTTCAATGATATTGAAGAAACATAAATATTGTCATTAATGTCTATTTTAATGAAAATTAATCGCTTTTAATACTCATTTAGTATCTAGAGTACTCAGTAGCATAAAAGAAAAGTATGTGAATGCATAGACTAGATATATTTATTTACGGTATGCATGTAATGTGTTTCGAATGGCATACTGGGGAAATCAAAGGAACAAAACATGTAAAGGAAAAAAACAGTACCATAGTTACAATAAAATAATAGATTTATTTGCCAAATAAATTGCGCCGGGGATCAAATTTTGACAAGAAAGCCATTTTCCAGCTTGTAATTACCAGCTGAGAAATAGCTTGATAGAAAAGAAAAGGCTGCCAGGATACTGCGAAGATTCTTAGCGGCCGTAGTAACCGTAGTATCCACCGTAGCCAAGAGCGGAGTAGCCCAGGCCGGAGTAGGCGAGGGGGGAGCCATAGTAGCCATAGTACTGCTCAGCGGTCTTCAGGTTCTCCTTGGGCTCGACGGCCAGAGCGGCCACGACGCCCAGAATCAGCAGGACAGCGAAAACCTGCAAGAAAACAATTGATGAGAAATTTACTTCTCGTCGAGGTTATTAATTGTAACAAAATTAATTGCCTCTCATTTATGTAATAGGAATAATATGTATAAATGCAATGTTCACGTGAGTTTCAGTAAAATATTAATTATCCAAATTATATTCAAAATAAATATTAATACACAATTTATTCGTACATATATGACATCTTTAAAACCCATCGCCAAGTGATTTCTCTTTTTGATTTATAGGCTGAGACAAATAAAAAAAATGCGATGAGCACCAGAGGAGAAATTTTATTTGCTCTGCGTTATGTGGTCGCGAAAGGCATGCTCTGAAGAAGGCGATGAGCAAATAGCTCTGAAGAAGGCCACAGCAAGATGGCCGGAACGTCAGTACAATTGACCGAGACGCGGCTCATCCCGGAAAATTGATGTTTGGATGATAGTATTTTGTTTTTTTAATTTATTAAATATTAAATACATAATGTAAACCTAAATATGAAATACATATGAGAGTATCAGGAAATTAATTTGAGAGAATATCACCACAATATTATTAAACCAGAATTGCAGATTTTATGCTATAAAATAAATGTGTATAAAATATGTACACGTGTAGATTTTAGAAGGACGCTAAATATTTCTACTACAAAGTGTGCTTCTAAGAGTAAAAAATAAGTTAAGTTTTATAAAAATGTTCCTTCTAGACTGTAATTCAAGAGAGTGTGAGTCATAACTAGACGTTTCATCAGTCAAAAGGAATGATATACATGTAGCAGACGAACAGAATATTGGCTATTCGAAAGACGCCGCGCCGCCTTCTGAGCACCGATGCAAGAGGTATTTTGAGATCTTATTTAGTGCATAACGCGTGTGTGCACTTCGGCAGCCCTTTTTAGAACGCGGTGTCTCCCGGACACTGACGATTCTGTTGAAACCGACCGCGAAGCCTGTTATTTTCATTTGAGAGAGGAATACTTACGACGAACTTCATGACGGCGGATGTGGAGTGTGTGTGCGAGTGGACTCGAACTGGCGAGTGCCTGCGGACGCGGCGTTTTATAGCGGTCGGGGTGGCGGGCGTGGCTACAGCTACTGCACCTAGAGGTCGCGTTTGCGCACCAAACCACCTCCACCACCGCTGCTTTCTCCCGCCGCCCCACTCGCAGCCACTGAATTCGCCCGGCTCATACATCAACAGCTACCGAGTTGAGCGGGCGAATGCCAACCTTCATTGCGCTGTGATTTGCTTCCTCGTACCCCCAACGCGGCTAGCAACGGTTTGGGCAACGCAGAAGGCGTCTGTTGTTTGTCCTTGTCGGGGTCAGGTACGCGCAATTACCAGGGCGAACGGGTATAGAACGTAGAATTTGAGGAATTTTCTGGGTCACTTTTAACTTGACGGAAACCGTGATTATAGAGGGAAAATGACCAAAGAGGCAGAATTTGGTTCAAATTAATTTAGATTAGGATTTTATCTCTATTTCGGACAACCGCGCGCAAAACACATTTCATCGGGGTCACGCAGCTTTGTGGCTGCACCTCGGATCTCGCTGTCTTGAGACCACTGTAGCGTCCGGCTGTTCTGGTCGGTAGTTTTTCGTGCTTTCTCCAGGCGAGTACCGAGGTAGTACCCTTACAAACGAGCCATGGACCCGCGCGATATTCCCTTCATCTTCTCCGTCCTGTCCTTTCCCTTTTCACATGCACTCCCACACAGTCGGGAACTTACAGCTTGTCCCAGCTTGGGCAGTGCATCGCTGGGGGTATATATCTAGGGGTATACCCCCACAAGTCAACGTGCAGGCCAGCATCGGATTTCACATTTAAGTGGGGGAGGATCCCCACCAACTCCCGCGATATAACATTCACTACACTTGCGGTACAATATACTTATACAATAGTTTAGTAGACCCGGGAACACAAATTAGTCCATTAATCATTATTGGATGCCGATTTTCTTAGATGAAAGGGAGTGGGCCTTAGAGAAGTGGCGATGCGAGCATTGCTGGTTACTAAGAAGGGGAGAGTCTTCCTGATAAGTAAGGAGAAGGAAGGATCGCGCGCATCTCAATGCCCATTGTTTATGGTCCTGAATCGGCATTCGCCTAGAATTGATTTGAGAATTGATTTGAAAAATTTCTGGAAACGATTGGAACTAGTGCATCCGGCTTCGATAATTCTCGTCGGGCCGACGTCAGTCACGCCCCAGCTACTTATTGAAATTGTGCTCACTGTCATAAGTCGACTCCAGGGGTTCTCGGCCTTTTGGTGCACCGCCAACGTTCGTTGTTTTACCCAGTAAATATAGATTAGTTACTAAATAATGGCCTGTAGTAGCAAAAATGCTTCTGAACAAAGCTACTTAAAACGGGTTTCCAACAGGCAGCACGCTCTCTGCTCAACGATGACAAATTTCTCTCGTATAACAATGGAATTAGTTAGAACTTTGAACGAAAACATAGTCATAGAATAATAACATGTATAAATATTTTCTTTACAGTACAACAGGGAATAAAAGAAGGGTTCTGAAAGTAGAGTTTCGTGTATGTACATAAGAAGTTATATTAATGTGTAAATTACCTTTTTATCAGAATTCAATTCAGTTCGATTTAAAGAATATCAGTCGTTTATCTTACTACGTTCAAAACTGTCTTAACGAAAAAATGGATAAATCCAGTTGATAAATTTAGAAAACAACTCCTCTAACACATTATGTAGCCAGAATCCATATTTAGTGAGTACTAGATACCGACAAATATTGACGGCAAAACGTCAGTCTGCAAAATTGCAAATTTGCAAGGATTCAAAATTTTTCCGGCTTCTTCCTAGAACTTCAATATTATGGCTATATTTTTTCATAATGACATGTGTTCAACAATAACAACAAAATCTTCAAATAATGTCAGGTTGAAGTTTTCGAAAATACGAATACTATTTGTGTAATTTGGCTACACAGTTGCCCACTCCGAATTTCCTGCGCTTCGTGAGCGCAATATGAGGCACTTCCAGGCAGTTGAATGCTACGTAAGTTAGAAATTGTATATTATTTCTTATTTCTTTGTACCTTCCTTATATTGGAGCTTTTGTTATACATTTATAAATTAATATTTTAGGAATTATTTAGAAACTATTTGAAATATATGGAATAAAAATTGCTAGCCTTCTGGGAATATCAGATTGGAATGCAACAATGGCATTGTGGGTCGCCAGACAGCACCAGAACTTTTGTTAGTTATGTCCCATTGTTGGGATATGATTAAGCTGCATGAAAAGAAGCTATAATTGTGAAATTTGTGTTGATATTTGTTTGAAAATATTTAGTTTTCGCATCAAATGTTCTACAATTTGTAATGTTTTACAAAAAAATTGAATGAGAGTGCTAATTCCGATAGAATTTGTGACATAAATAGTATTATATAACCATCAATAATGGCGAGGCAGAACGTGCTGTTTTAACACCACTAGCTTTCAACCGTTTTGAGGCGTCCTTCTTGCCATGAGAAGACCTTACCACTATTCTCTGGCACGCTTATTCAATATCTCGCGTTCTCAGAATGAACGACTCGTTTAATTGCTGTTTGGCATAAAAAGGAATTTAAAATCCATGGGTAAATAAAATTAATCTCAATAATTCTATCTTTTATTCAATTAATAACTTTTATGAATTGATAGTGATTTCATAATACCTGATTGCTGCACGTACTACTTAGTACGTGTTTCGAGGTTTCGTAAGGCCTTGTCGATTCGGAAGGGTTTTTAATACACAGATAGGAAACAAGTTGAAACACAATGTCTACAATATGGTAGCTCATTATCTGTGTTAACTCATAATGCAGTACCAAGACCTTTTGATTGCAAAAGAAAATTATTCGAATAATGAAAATATGCCATCCTCGTGATACATGCCTCTGTCTATTGAACTTGGAATCTTAACTTTGCCTATTTACGAATATGTAATATTTGTCAAAACAGACTTATTTCACGGTGGGAATATATTTTCATGCAATACTGATATTTATAATTACAACACACGTCGTAAAAATGACGTTCATTAGGTGTCAGTATTAACAGATCACTATCAGAAATCCACATACAATACATGTACGTTACTTTACAACGCATTGCCAGATGACAATAAACAATTGAAGTTGGTACACAGATTTAAGTAAAAAGTAAAATATTTTCTATTGCATAACTGTTTCTATACAATTGGAGTCTATATTGATCATTAAAAAGAAAGGTAATTATTTTAACAAAACAGTTATATATATAATTAGTTTACATTCGTATTGTTTAATTATTTTAAAAAGAGTTAATATGCTTGTAATAAATACTGTACTTCAGCTTCATGTCAATGACCCCCATCTCGATCAGGTTTTTGTTCCGTTTCTCTGATACTTTGAGCAGTTGCTGAGGTGGTCCTTTGTTTTGCTTCTGGACGTAAATATAGCTTCACTATGCGCACGTTTAGTTGAACTCTCCTTTTGCTAAACTCTCCTTTTGCTTGTTGTGGTAAGAGTAGAGGTAAGAGCGAGTTAGTATTTTATTAGCAATGCAGAAAAATCAAATCTGCAGTTCGTTTACCTTTGCAAATACGTTCTCTATAACTCGGGAACGAAAATCATTAGTTTGTTAAATGTTGCTAATCATGCGGGTTTTTAAATTTTATTTTTCTTTATTTATTTATCTTTACGTTTTACACATCTTTCAAATATTTATACTTAGAATGATGGAAAGGAATTCTGGAACTCCTGAAAACGTGCGTGGATAATCTTCTCCTCCATACGTCACATACAGTTTTAATGTTTTTTACTAAATAAACGTAAATCTAAAACGTACATAATTCACACTGACACTAAATCGTTTAATGTAAAGTTGAATGTTGTAGTATTGCAATGCTCTGCAACTGCCGTATACGTGCGTGTGTTCGTTCCCTGACTTCGGTGGAAGTTTTAATTTTCCAAAATATTTCTATGTTATAATTCAATAAGAAAATAATTATTTCCTTATTGAACTTCCATGAAATGCAAACGTTTTTGTTTTAATTTTATTGACTCATGCAACAATGTTTTCGTGTATTATTTATGATAAAATATATTTACCTCGATTATATTACTTATAATTGTGAATATTACTTATTTTATTTCATGACTGGAAATTGTCAAATTACATTCAGTTGTAGAAAAAGTGTAAGTTTTGGGTTGGCCGTAAATTTTGTCGTAGCACCTGCAGAAGTCACTCCTACGCAACTTCCATCCTGTTGCCCAAGACACGACGCCCAATGCAATTATTTCACCTTGAGAAGGCTGTGGAGAAGAGAGGGGGCAGAAAGTTCCAGATTCGTGTTTCTCAAAAAGTAAAATAAAAGATAAACGCAGTGAAGTTAGTTGGGCGTGCAGCCAGATAGCTTCTATTACGGTGATGCAGGGAACTGGAATCTCGAGGATTTTGGCTGGTTTCTCCGAATTATGTTGGTTTCATTTTACAGAAACATCTCTAAATAGGTCACAGCAGACTCACGACCGAGGCCTCTCGTTTACTGCGTTTCAGTTTCTTTTCTGAAATGTAACTTTTTTGCTACTGATAAAATACGCATTTGGAATTTGGGTGAGAGAAATATTCCATAAACGTCACATTTTAGAAACGAAGTTCCTCAATAATGCGTCGTCTCAAAACGTATGCGCGATCAACTATTTTGCAAGATCGACTCCGTATTGCGATTTTACATGTTTACGGCGTCATGACAGACACTTCGATTAGGAAAATTGTTAAATTAATTTATATTAAAAAATGCAAATTGCAGCGCTGTTTTTCATTGCCAAAGTGAACTCTGCTGAAGTTACATAAAATACGTGTGATTACAAATAAATATGATGACAATTAAATGATAAACATGACAACGTGAAAAAGTTCTGTTTGTATTTATTCCTTCATACATACATTTTTTGTGGGAAATAGAGGGGCAGGGGGACTGCCACCCGGGTCAACAACCGGTCGACTTAACTCCAATCACCAGCCGTGGATAGATTGTCATAATATTGGTGCAATAACAATGGATCAAGCATTCTTTCAAATCTATTGATTGTAAATATATTAAAATTGAAATTAATTCAATAATAACTCGCGTACATTTTGCAATAGAACACTTTCCGCAAATAGTTGTTATTAATAAATACTGCCCTTTAAGCTAATAGAACAGAATCAGAAAATACTTAAGATCGTTCTCACTTTACTCAAGCGAATGAGCATAAATTTAAGGCATTTTAATAAACCAAATGGCATAAATAAAAGGCCATTTAAGCTAGTCAGCCCTAAGCATACCTAACGTATACCTAATTCATATTGTCGATGCACAAACAAAATGACACATCTAAACTGGTGTGACCTCATTTCAAGATCTGTCTTTTAAAGAATAGATGTCATTAAGAAAAAAATCTCTATCTTCAGTATTGTAGTTGGAGGAAGACGTAATAATGGCACTTTTGCAAACTTTTGATAAATCAGAGATTTCAACGAACGTAGAACCTGCACCATCTCTTAAGCGTCTTTTATGCACTTGATAGACGTTTTTTCTCTCTACATTTAGCAACCATATTTATACAATTTTTCGTTATTAGGGCCCGGCAATAAGAGTTTTTTCTGCTGATTATTTATCGTTTTCCGGCGCACGATTACAGTACTTTCTTTTCTTACGTTAGTAAGTGCGAAAAAGTAAAAAATCTTAAGCGCATTGCAATAAACCCAAAGGCGGCTAGCTGAGTGAATCCAAGGGGGCAAGTATCGAGTGTGCCGGTGTGTGGGGACAAAGGCGCCGGAGGTGCGTGGGAGCGGCGCGGGGGGCGCTGCTGCAGGCGAAGGTCGCCCGCCCGCCACCACGCCCGCCACCCCTCGCGCTATAAAAGACGTCGCGGGCCACCGTTCGTCAGTTCGAGTCCACTCGCACACCTCAACACAATCGCCATGAAGTTCGTCGTAAGTACCTTGCCAGGGTGCAAGATATTGGTTTACCTTCCCCGTGAGTGGATTATATGTCCACGCACATTAAAAGTTACGGTTTCAGAGTATGGTTAAACAATTGTTCGGGAATAAAATCAGTTGAAATGTTAAGAATTAATATTTATATTTCAGAAAAGCAACTTTAACCTATATTTGTCTTGAAAACTGTGATTCAAAATTTAGGGTAATATTACCCTTTCAGCAAACTTGCAGGGTCGTGTACTTGAAACGGTTTTCCAATTACCAGATGGAATGGGTTTTCTAATTACCAAACGTGAGATCGAATTATCAAAATTGTTTATTTTTTAATATTTTATGTGTATTTAAATATTTTATCATGTGTATAAAATAATTTATTTCTTAAAGATATGACTAAGAGCGATGCTATTCCCAAAATAATATAAATTTTCCATGTTCTAAAAACACATTGGTTATTTCATAAAATGTTGAGCCGATTGGCAATCAAAGGGCTGATATCACCTATTTACTTTCATGATTCCCTGTTCCTGATAATTTACATGTAGTTGTCAGGAGCTCTATTTTTTCCTTTTATGTAAATCCATCGTTATTAAACCATATTAATGAAGTATACTGTGAAAATGTTTTCTAAGTAATATGTTTAATTGCTAAAAGTGTTCATTTTTTGCTACATCACGGATGAATCTCGAGGAGATATGGATGGATGTAAAAACTGCTGCTCCTTTCTTAGGTTTTCGCCGTTCTGCTGCTGCTGGGTCTGGCTTACGCCTTGCCCGTCGAGAAGGAGAACCTGAAGACCGCTGAGCAGTACTATGGCTACTATGGCTCCCCCATCGCCTACTCCGGCCTGGGCTACTCCGCCCTCGGCTACGGCGGCTACTACGGCTACTACGGCCGCTGAAGACTTCTTGGTCTTTGTGGCTCTTCTCCCTCCCTCTGCGGTGTGTTGACTTTCGACCGTTCTCATCGCCCTTGGAATCTGCAGTTCCTAGGACGGTTTTCCTGTCAAAATGAAATCTCTGACGTCATGAGTTTGAAGAAATAAACACACTATTCTTTACTGCAATACATGTTTTCTCATTACTCCTCATTTTATAACATTTCCTTTCTTTCCTGAATAATGATAGTAAAATTTATTCTCTGTATCTAGATTATTTTGTCGCATTCTACAGAATGATATACAATGATGCGACATTTTTTGTCAGAAAACGCAGATCTCATATATCGAAAAGGGGATTTTTCTTGTTTCTATGTGTAGTAAAATTTTAGTTTTTTGAATCCTTCATCCGGGCGTAAACGCCTGTCCGTTCGTCTGAGAGCTACCCTAGTGGTTTAACGTTAGGCAGCAATTACATCAAAAGTGATATTCCTCCATCAATATGACTTTTCGTAAGACTTTTCAATATGACATCATGTAAATTCGAAACATATATTACAACTTTAGGGGATACTTTACATAAAGGAGATTTAGAATAGGTAATTTGAATCATTAGACAATTTCAAAAAAACAGTAGATTCTAATGTAATATTCTTTATCTAGAAGTCAAACATATATCAGGAAATTGTAATTGGGATTTTCTTATTGCGTAATGTTGCAGTCGAGCAAAAAATCCATTTCGATTTTTAAGAAATACTCATTTGGGTTGTTTTCAAATAGAAAAAGGGTTGTTTAAAAATATGATTTTCCATCTTAACATGTGTCTTTGCATAACAGTATTTCCTTCACTTTACCAGTGTGTTTAAATGGATATTATTATATAAATGTCTGAACTTACATCTCCAAAAAACTGAATTTCGTGGACTTCTTTAATTAAAAAATTGGCTCAAAAACCGCATCTAATTTTCTCTTTATTTTTGAGAAATAGAACAAAGTAGGCATAAAACCCCTTTATTGAATTGAATTGAATTGGCCTCATTTTACGTGGCGAGACTCGGGCCATCAGGCCCGCTCTTCCGTCTGACCACGCAAATTTCGCTACACTCCTTTCACCAACTAGCAGAGAAAGGAGGTATTTCTTGGGCGAGAAACAGGCGATTTGAATTTAGCTCAGAGGCGTCACTTAGGCTTGAGGATCTTTTACATGCAAGTAAATCTACTAACATGGGACAGCCGGCTTTACGTCCCCTCCGAAGGAAGGCGTACGAAGAATTTTTTCGCCCTTAAAAATCCACGGCTTCGATCGGGTTTGAACCCGTCAATTTGGGTACAAGAGTCCGATACGCTAACCGTTACACAATCGCCGCCGCCAAAGTGTTTGGAAAACACAAGGTTTCGTCATTTCAATTTCAAAATATCGAATATCAAAATTCGCTTCTACTCTTCAGGAAGGAGGAAAATGATATTAACAAGACATAAGCCATTCTTATACTTTGTTATAACATGTAAAATATCAGCTGACATCAAAGCAAATATGCCGCCGGATGGATGCAATCAAATCCAAGATTTCGTGAAAATATAAACAGTAAAATGTTGATATACGGCTTTTTGCACTTAGCGTGAACAAAAAAGTTATTGCTTTGGAATGATCGTTTTATGAAAGTAATAGAACACAATGATATAGTAATTAACAAAACGACTGTTTAAAGAGGGGTATAGTTGCATGAATGAAGAAAACGAGTGATGACAGGAGCGAGTTTTCTTATTTACCATGAGTACAATTATATTTATTTACGTTTTACGTTCAATATTTTTTCATTAAAGAAAAATTTTAATTTTGAGAAATTCAATTATATCGTTACCATTAGAGGTATCTTGACGTCATATTGGTTCTGAACAAGACCTATTTTAGTAGGCCTTGCAGTATATATTTATGATCACTTTAGTGTCGTAAAGAATAATTGTGTTTCATAATTACGTTTGAAAATGGAAAATATTTAACATATTCCGGTTGAAGTGTTAGAAGAAGCCGACAAAGCCATGGAAACATTACTTCGAACGAAAAGTAAGGGCGTGTATGAGAGAACAACGTATTATTGTTGGAAAGGAGAAAGACAATTCAGTTCTGAATCAGACAGTTTCTCTGACAATTCAGTATTGCAAGTTTACTTTTCTGAGCGGGTAAACACCACTGACAATTACTTTTTTTTATTTGTAATATACTAAGACCAAATGTTTTACACGTTTATTCATCTTGTTCCATTAGTCAGCTAGTGTCAAACCAACATGATAATGGTCATACTTGTTTATATTGAAGACGTGGCGTGTAAAGGAGAATATCGATATTTTAAACTATAAACAATTTATTTTATAAAAAAATATAGGAGTTTTGCCAACACAACTGCTCTCTCTGGGCAGTCACGTTCAAACGGTAGGAGAAGTAAACATAAAGCGACTTCTGAATTAGGATGATTGATGATGCTAAGTGTGAGTAGGGTAATAGTGTATAATTAAACTTATTGTACTATAAATATTAACATGATTGTCTAAGGAGTAGTAATAATTATTCTTTTTTATAGTTTTGTTTCATTATTTCATTGATTATATATTTTTGATGTACGTTATCTGTGATGTACATATTTGTTCACGTCCTATGGCCGTATGGAAATACCTTGGCTACGTCTGTAGTAGTTATATGTATAATTACACAATTTCTATCAGTTCTCTGAGTTTTGATTGGCTATAGTGGACTCTTGATTGCACGATGAAGTTTTTTTAATTGCATGCATTCATAAACGTAGTGATAATAACGATTTTCATGGAATTAATGAGCATATTTAGTTAACTAAACGAGAAAATATTTAATTACTAGGGGAAACCCGTGCAATTAAATATCGTACGGAGTGATTAAAAAATCAATTTTATTTGGCCGGATATTTATTTATCATATTCAAATACTCAGACTGGAAAAGGTATGAAGTCTGCCTGTACTGTATTCTCGCCCTGCTTCCCCTGCTTCACGAGAACTACGCAAATCCACATTGCTCCTTTCCTCACTCCTCATTCTGT
This sequence comes from Gryllus longicercus, assembly GCA_038098605.1. NCBI lineage: Eukaryota > Metazoa > Arthropoda > Insecta > Orthoptera > Gryllidae > Gryllus > Gryllus longicercus. Next base: position 1,785,942 of record JAZDUA010000116.1, on the reverse strand, counting down.
GCTCACCTGTCCCAGTTCCTGCCCGCCGTACCCTTCCATATTCACTACGATCACCGTTGCTATCGTCCTGAAAATTATAGTCGTGGAAACACATTCAAAAACGCAAATGCGACCTCAAACTTCACTGAACTGCACAATCTAACATCGCACATAAAAGATGCGCTTCGACTTCACTTCCAAGGTACCGTCAGAACTGATTACTTGCGCCTCCGCCAGGTTGTGCTCGATGTGTAAATTACAAAAAAAATATATTAATAAACATTTATTTATCAGATACAAATATGTAAGTTCGTCGTACAGTCATCGGAGATTTCCAGTTGTCAAGAAACACTTTTACTATAGAGATTGTGTAGTTCATCCGCAAACGGACCTTTTCCATAACACGTTTTAGAAATAATATGTATGATGTTGATTATTGAACGTATCTGATTCATAGTTCAGTAATATACATTGACACCTGTTAAATAATCTCCACACATGAACAACGATAAATACATCTTAATAAAATGATGAAAATACTTCTTTACAAAAATTATTAAATTGTATAAAAGTGAAAAATATTCTACTTCTTTACCTTTAGTTTTGCGCATTTCAGCTCCATTTATCCCTTTCAGCATTCCCTGATTCCATCTAGAAGGGCCAGGGAAGGTCCATCTAGAAGGAATCGGACAATCAAATGTCCGAATCCCCCCTATTGCCCTCTTACATCACACACACACACCTTTTACACATCCCCAAATGTGGGTAGACCAGTCGGAAGCTTCGAGTTGTCCCGGCTGAGGTGATGCCTCATTGGACAGATGTCTGGGAGAAATGTTCAAGTCGACGTGTAGGTTTGCGCCGGATATCACCAGCCAACACTTAAAGAAACATTTCGGGACCATACCACCGGGTCTAATAAATAGATATACAAATTTTCCTTTCGTTTTCTCTCGGGGCTACCTTCAAATTTTCTGTGCACCGTCGTCATTTCCCGTGATTTTTTAAATTTTTATAATTCTTATAGTTTTTGAATTTAGTCTCCTTTTTTCCTGTTGACTCTCGTCTTTTGTCATTCGACTTTCGTCGCTCGTATTTCGTACATCTTCGTGTTTATACGCTCGTGTCTCGTCATTCGTCTTTGACTTTCGTGTCGTCTTTCGTGTGTTGTCTTCTTTTCGTCCTTCATTTTCCGTGCTTCGTCGATGTATGTTCGACGTTCACTTGTCGCTCGTCGTTCTTCGTTCCACAAAATTTGTAAAATTTTTAAAACTCTATTTTTCGAAATTTATATTTTTCTAATTTTTATATTTTTTGATTTTTTATACTTTTCGAAATTTATATTTTTTGAATTTTTATATTTTTTGATTTTTATATTTTTTTTAAATTTTATATTTTTTGATTTTTAATATTTTTTGATTTTTTAAATTTTTATAATTTTTATAGTTTTTGAATTTAGTCTTCTTTTTTCCTGTTGACTCGTCTTTTGTCATTCGACTCACGTCGCTCGTCTTTCGTACGTCTTCGTGTTTAAACGCTCGTGTCTCGTCATTCGTCCTTGACTTTCGTGTCGTCTTTCGTGTGTTGTCTTCTTCTCGTCCTTCATTTTCCGTGCTAAGTCGAAGTATGTTCGACGTTCACGTGTCGCTCGTCGTTCTTCGTTCGCCAAAATTCGTAAAATTTTAAAATTCTACTTTTCGAAATTTATATTTTTCAAATTTTTAAATTTTTTGATTCTTATATTTTTTGATTTTTTATATTTTTCGAAATTTATATTATTTGAACTTAAATTTTTTGATTTTTTATATTTTTTGATTTTTTATATTTTTTGATTTTTAATATTTTTGATTTTTTAAATTTTTATAATTTTTAGTTTTTGAATTTAGTCTCCTTTTTTCCTGTTGACTCTCGTCTATTGTCATTCGACTCTCGTCGCTCGTCTTTCGTACGTCTTCGTGTTTAAACGCTCGTGTCTCGTTATTCGTCCTTGACTTTCGTGTCGTCTTTCGTGTCGTCTTTCGTGTGTTGTCTTCTTTCCGTCCTTCATTTTCCGTGCTTCGTCGATCTATGTTCGACGTTCACTCTTCGCTCGCCGTTCTTCGTTCGACAAAATTTGTAAAATTTTGAAACTATTTTTCGAAATTTATATTTTTCAAATTTATATATTTTTTGATTTTTTATATTTTTTGATTTTTTATATTTTTCGAAATTTATATTTTTGAATTTTTATATTTTTTGATTTTCTATATTTTTTGATTTTTTATATTTTTTGATTTTTAATATTTTTTTGATTTTTTAAATTTTTATAATTTTTATAGATTTTGAATTAATCATCTTTTTTCCTGTTGACTCTCGTATTTTGTCATTCGACTCTCGTCGCTTGTCTTTCGTACGACTTCGTCTTTAAACGCTCGTGTCTCGTCATTCTTCCTTGATTTTCGTGTCGTCTTTCATGTGTTCTTTTTTTCGTCCTTCATTTTCCGTGCTTCGTCGATCTATGTTCGACGTTCACTTGTCGCTCGTCGTTCTTCGTTCGACAAAATTTGTAAAATTTTGAAATTCTATTTTTCGAAATTTATATTTTTCAAATTTTTATATTTTTTGACTTTTTATATTTTTCGAAATTTATATTTTTTAAATTTTTATATTTTTTTATATTTGTGATTTTTTATATTTTTAAATTTTTTTATATTTTTCGACTTTTTAAAATTTTATAATATTTATAGCTTTTGAATTTAGTCTTCTTTTTCTTGTTGACTCTCGCCTTTTGTCATTCGACTCTCGTCGCTCGTCTTTCATACGTCTTCGTGTTTATACGCTCGTGTCTCGTCATTCGTCGTTGACTTTCGTGTCGTGTTTCGTGTGTTCTTATTTTCGTTTTTCATATTCCGTGCTTCGTCGATCTATCTTCCACGTTCACTTGACGCTTGTCGTTTTCGTTCGACAAATTTGTAAGATTTTGAAACTCTATTTTTCAAAATTTATAATTTTCAAATTTTTATATTTTTTGATTTTTTATATTTTTTAATTTTTATATTTTTTGATTATTTAAATTTTTATAATTTTATAGTTTTTGAATTTAGTCTTTTTTTCTGTTGACTCTCGTCGATTCTCATTCGACTCTCGTCGCTCGTCTTTCGTATGTCTTCGTGATTAAACGCTCGTGTCTCGTCATTTGTCTTTGACTTTCGTGTCATCTTTCGTGTGTTGTCTTCTTTTCGTTCTTCATTTTCCGTGCTTCGTCGATCTATGTTAGACGTTCACATGTCGCTCGTCCTTCTTCGTTCGTCAAAACTTGTTAAATTTTGAAACTCTATTTTTCGAAATTTCTATTTTTTAATTTTTATATTTTTTGATTTTCTATATTTTTTAATATTTATATTTTTTGATTTTTTATATTTTTTGATTTTTTAAATTTTTATAATTTTTATAGTTTTTGAATTTAGTCTTCTTTTTTCCTGTTGACTCGTCTTTTGTCATTCGACTCTCGTCGCTCGTCTTTCGTACGTCTTCGTGTTTAAACGATCGTGTCTCGTCATTCGTCCTTGACTTTCGTGTCGTCTTTCGTGTGTTGTCTTCTTTTCGTCCTTCAATTTCCGTGCTTCGACGATCTATGTTCGACGTTCACTTGTCGCTCGTCGTACTTTGTTCGTCAAAATTTGAAAAATTTTTATACTCTATTTTTCGAAATTTATATTTTTTAAATTTTTATATTTTTTGATTTTTTATATCTTTTAATTTTTTATATTTTTTGATTTTTTATATTTTTGGGAATTTATAGTTTTTGTATTTTTATATTTTTTGATTTTTTATATTTTTTGTTTTTTTAAATTTTACGAAATTTATATATTTTGAATTCTTAAATTTTTTTGATTTTTAATATTTTTTTGATTTTTAAAATTTGGTAATTTTTTAAGTTATGGTTGCGTAGGCTTCCGCGGCCGGAGTTTATGTTGGCTGGGCTATCCGGGACGATCCGCGTCAAAGTCGTGGCAGCCACCATGACTTTGACGCGGCTCGTTCCCGATAGCCCAGCCAACATTTTTTATAGTTTTTGAATTTAGTCTTCTTTTTTCCTGTTGACTCTCGTCTTTTGTCATTCGACTCTCGTCGCTCGTCTTTCGTACGTCTTCGTGTTTAAAGGCTCGTGTCTCGTCATTCGTCCTTGACATTCGTGTCGTCTTTCGTGTGTTGTCTTCTTTCGTCCTTCATTTTCCGTGCTTCGTCGATCTATGTTCGACGTTCACTTGTCGCTCGTCGTTTTTCGTTCGCCAAAATTTGTAAAATTTTGAAACTATATTTCGAAATTTAAATTTTTTAAATTTTTATATTTTTGATTCTTTATATTTTTTGTTTTTTATATTTTTTTATATTTTATATTTTTTGAAATTTATATTTTTTGAATTTTTGTAATTTTTTGATTTTTATATTTTTGATTTTTTATATTTTTAATTTTTGATATTTTTTAATTTTTTAAATTTTTATAATTTTTATAGTTTTTTCATTTAGTCTTCTTTTTTCCTGTAGACTCTCGTCTTTGATTATGCGACTCTCGTCGCTCGTCTTTCGTACGTCTTCGTGTTTAAACGCACGTGTCTCGTCATTCGTCCTTGACTTTCGTGTCGTCTTTCGTGTGTTGTCTTCTTTTCGTCCTTCATTTTCCGTGCTTCGTCGAACGGTTCGACATTAACTTGTCGCTCGTCGTTCTTCGTTCGTCAAAATATGTAAAATTTTGAAACTCTATTTTTCTAATTTATATTGTTCAATTTTTTATTATTTTTAATTTTTATATTTTTTGATTTTTCATATTTTTTATATTTTTTGATTTTTTATATTTTTCGAAATTTATAATTTTTGAATTTTTATATTTTTTGATTTTTTATATTTTTAAAATTAATATATTTTTTGATTTTTAAAATTTTTATAATTTTTATAGTTTTTGAATTTAGTCTTCTTTTTTCTGTTGACTCTCGTCTTTTGTCATTCGACTCTCGTCGCTCGTCTTTCGTACGTCTTCGTGTTTAAACGCTCGTGTCTCGTCATTCGTCCTTGACTTTCCTTTCGTCTTTCGTGTGTTGTCTTCTTTACGTCCTTCATTTTCCAGTCTTCGTCGATCAATGTTCGACGTTCACTTATCGCTTGTCGTTCTTCGTTCGTCAAAATTTATAAAATTTTTGAAACTCAATTTTTTGAAATTTATATTTTTCAAATTTTTATATTTTTTGATTTTTTATATTTTTTGATTTATTATATTTTTTGATTTTTTCTATTTTTCGAAATTTATAATTTTTAATTTTTATAAATTTTGATTTTTTATATTTTTTGATTTTTTATATTTTTAGATTTTTAATAGATTTTGATTTTTTAAATTTTTATAATATTTATAGTTTTTGAATTTAGTCTTCTTTTTTCCTGTTGACTCTCGTCTATTCTCATTCGACTCTCGTCGGTCGTCTTTCGTACGTCTTCGTGTTTAAATGCTCGTGTCTCGTCATTCGTCCTTGACTTTCGTGTCGTCTTTCGTGTGTTGTCTTCTTTTCATCCTTCATTTTCCGTACTTCGTCAATCTATGTTCGACGTTCACTTGTCACTCGTCGTTCTACGTTCATCAAAATTAGGAGAAATTTGAATGTCAATTTTTCGAAATTTTTATTTTTCAAATTTTTATATTTTTTGATTTTTATATTTTTTGATTATTTATATTTTTTGATTTTTTATATTTTTTGAATATTTATATTTTTGGTATTTAATATATTTTTTAAATTTTCATAGTTTTTATAGTTTTTGAATTTAGTCTTCTTTTAAACTGTTGACTCTCGTCTTTAATCATTCGATTCTTGTCGCACGTCTTTCGGACGTCTTCGTGTTTAAACGCTCGTGTCTCGTCATTCGTCCTTGACTTTCGTGTCGTCTTTCGTGTGTTGTCTTCTTTTGTCCTTCATTTTCCGTGCTTCGTCGATGTATGTTCGACGTTCACTTGTAGCTCGTCGTTCTTCGTTCGTCAGAATTTGTAAAGTTTTGAAACTTAATTTTTCAAAATTTATATTTTTCAAATTTTTATATTTTTTAATTTTTTATATTTTTTTATTTTTTATATTTTTGATTTTTATATTTTTCGAAATTTATATTTTTTGACTTTTATATTTTTTGAATATTTATATTTATTGATTTTTAATATTTTTTATTTTTTAAATTTTTATAATTTTTATTGCTTTTGAATTTAGTCTTCTTTTTTCCTGTTCACTCTTCTTTTGTCATTCGACTCTCGTCGCTCGTCTATCGTACGTCCTCATGTTTAAACGCTCGTTTCTCGTCATTCGTCCTTGCCTTTCGTGTCGTCGTGCGTATGTTGTCTTCTTTTCGTCCTTCATTTTCCGTGTTTCGTCGATCTATGTTCGACGTTCACTTGTCGCTCGTCGTTCTTCGTTCGTCAAAATTTGTAAAATTTTGTAACTATTTTTCAAAGGTAATATTTTTATATTTTTGATTTTTTAAATTTTTTAATTTTTTATATTTTTTAATTTTTTATATTTTTTCATTTTTTATATTTTTGGAAATTTATATGTTTTGAGTTTTTATAATTTTTGGTTTTTTATTTTTTTGAATTTTTATATTTTTTGATTTTTAATATTTTTTGTTTTTTGAAATTTTGATAGTTTTTTAATTTAGTCTTCTTTTTTGCTGTTGACTCTCGTCTTTTGTCATTCGACTCGTCGCTCGTCTTTCGTACGTCTTCGTGTTTAAACGCTCGTGTCTCGTCATTCGTTCTTGACTTTCGTGTCGTCTTTCGTGTGTTTTCTTCTTTTCGTCCTTCATTTTCCGTGCTTCGTCGATCTATGTTCGACAATCACATGTCGCTCGTCGTTCTTCGTTCGTCAAAATTAGTAAAAATTTGAAACTCTATTTTTCGAATTTTATGTTTTTCAAATTTTTATATTTTTTGATTTTTTATATTTTTTGATTTTTAAATTTTTTTTTAATTTTTATATTTTTTGATTTTTATATTTTCGAAATTTATATTCTTTGAATTTTTATATTTTTTGATTTTTTATATTTTTTGAATTTTTAATATTTTTTGATTTTTAATATCTTTTGATTTTTATAATTCTTATAATTTTTATAGTTTTTGAATTTAGTCTTTTTTTCCCTGTTGACTCTCTTCTTTTGTCATTCGGCTCTCGTCGTTCGTCTTTCGTACGCCTTCGTGTTTAAACGCTCGTGTCTCGTCATTCATCCTTGACGTGTCGTCTTTCGTGTTGTCTTCTTTTCGTCCTTCATTTTCCGTGCTCGTCGATTTATGTTCGACGTTCACTTGTCGCCCGTCGTTCTTCGTTCGTCAAAATTTGTAAAATTTTGAAACTTTATTTTTCGAATTTTATATTTTTCATATTTTAATTTTTTGATTTTTTATATTTTTTGATATTTTATATTTTTCGAGATATATATTTTTTGAATTTTTATATTTTTTGATTTTTTATATTATTTGAATTTTAAAATTTTTTGATTTTTATTATTTTTTGATTTTTTAAATTTTTATAATTTTTATAGTTTTTTAATTTAGTTTTCTATTTTCCTGTTGACTCTCGTCTTTGGTCATTACACTCGTCGCTCGTCTTTCTTACGCCTTCGTGTTTAAACGCTCGTGTCTCGTCATTCGTTCTTGACTTTCGTGTGTTGTCTTCTTTTCGTCCTTCATTTTCCGTCCTTCGTCGAACTATGATCGACGTTCATTTGTCGCTCGTCGTTCTTGGTTGGTCAAAATTCGTGAAATTTTGAAACTCTATTTTTCGAAATTTATATTTTGCAAATTTTTATCCTTTTTGATTTTGTATATTTTTTGAATTTTTAAATTTTTTGAATTTTAATATTTTTGGATTTTTTAAATTTTTATAATATTATGGTTTTTGAATTTAGTTTTCTTTCTTCCTGTTGACTCTCGTCTTTTGTTATGCGACTCTTGTCGCTCGTCTTTCGTACGTCTTCGTGTTTAAACGCACGTGTCTCGTCCTTCGTCCTTGATTTACGTGTCGTCTTTCGTGTGTTGTCTTATTTTCGTCCTTCATTTTCCGTCCTTCGTCGAACGGTTCGACATTAACTTGTCGCTTGTCGTTCTTCGTTCGTCAAAATGTGTAAAATTTTGAAACTCTATTTTTCTAATTTATATTGTTCAAATTTTATTATTTTTGATTTTTTATACTTTTTGATTTTTCAAATTTTTTGATTTTTTATAGTATTTGATTTTTTATATTTTTTGAATTTTTAAATTTTTTTAATTTTTACAATTTTTTATTTTTTAAATTTTTATAAATTTTATTTGTTTTGAATTTATTCTTCTTTTTTCCTGTTGACTTTCGTCTTTTGTCATTCGACTCTCGTCGTTCGTTGTCCAGGCGGGGAAGTATTAGAAGAAAAGTAGAGAGAGCATTTTCGATGGAAATGGCAATGGAACATCGCTTCTTCTATCACAGTAGTTTTTGTCAGACAACAGTGTTCTGGAAAAGAGATGACACCCAATTGACAAGGATTGTTACTTTCAGAAAGATTTAACGAGTATTAAAGAAGTTGTCACAGTTACCTCTGTCCAAACGAAAACCTACCTTTCCATTACGAATTACGCAGCCTTTAGCTATGTGTTTCTACTACATCCAGTGCCTGGCACACTTTGGGTCAAACCTTGAAGACGTTCAAAACGCATTTACTCAGCTTTCCGCATTACCTTGTCGTAACAAGGCGATCCGGCGTTTGCCATAGAAAACTCATTTCGACAATGCCAATTTTTAGCGGGAATTTTGTAGCAATCCAGGAGCTGGTGCGTTCTTCCGGTGACGCTGCAAACTAATACAAAGAAATTGATAAGCGATTCCAAGGACCTTGCATGATGAAAAGAATGTTTGGTCGGCAGAGAAGAAATTTACGCGGCATTTTGGAGAAAGTTAAAGACTATCTCGGAGGAACCAAGTTTAAAATGTATAATCTTTTCCTTTGAAACGCCCTCAAAGAACATCAATAAATTTCGTATATAAAAAATTTTAAAAAATCAAAAAAATATTAAAAATCATATAATATAAATTTCGAAAAATATAAAAAATAAAAAATATAAAATATCAAAAATTATAAAATTCGAAAAATATAAAAATTCAAAAAATATAAAAAATCAAAAAAATATAAAAATTTGAAAAATATAAATTTCGAAAAATTGAGTTTCAAAATTTTACAAATTTTGACGAACAAAGAACGACAAGCGACAAGTGAACGTCGAACATAGATCGACGAAGCACGAAAAATGGAGGACAAAAGGAGACAACACAAAAGACGACACGAAAGTCCAGGACGAATGACGAGACACGAGCGTTTAAACACGAAGACGTACGAAAGACGAGCGACGAGTGTCGCATGACAAAAGACGACAGTCAACAGGAAAAAAAGACTAAATTAAAAAACTATAAAAATTATAAAAATTTAAAAAATCAAAAAATATTAAAAATCAAAAAATTAAAATTCAAATAATATAAAAAATCAAAAATATAAAAATTCAAAAAATATAAATTTTGAAAAATATAAAAAATCGAAAAATATAAAAATTTGAAAAATATAAAATTCGAAAAAATAAAGTTACTAAATTTTACAAATTTTGACGAACGAAGAACGACGAGCGACAAGTGAACGTCGAACATAGATCGACGAAGCACGGAAAATGAAGGAAGAAAAGAACACGAAAGACGACACGAAAGTCAAGGACGAATGACGAGACACGAGCGTTTAAACACGAAGACGTACGAAAGACAAGCGACGAGAGTCGAATGACAAAAGACGAGAGTCAACAGGAAAAGAGAAGACTAATTTCAAAAACTATAATAATTATAAAGATTTAAAAAATCAAAAAATATTAAAAATCAAAAAATATAAAAATTAAAAAATTAAAAATATAAAAATTAAAAAAATATAAATTTGGAAAAATATAAAAAATCAAAAATATAAAAATTCCAAAAAATTAAAAAAATATAAAAATTCAAAAAATATAAATTTTGAAAAATATAAAAAATCAAAAAATATAAAAAAATCAAAAAATATAAAAGATCAAAAAATATAAAAATTTGAAAAATATAAATTTCGAAAAATAGAGTTTCAAAATTTTACAAATTTTGACTAACGAAGAACGACGAGCGACAAGTGACGTCGAACATAGATCGACGAAGCACGGAAAATGAAGGACGAAAAGAAGACAACACACGAAAGACGACACGAAAGTCCAGGACGAATGACGAGACACGAGCGTTTAAACACGAAGACGTACGAAAGACGAGCGACGAGAGTCGAATGACAAAAGACGAGAGTCAACACGAAGAAAGAAGACTAATATCAAAAACTATAAAAATTATAAAAATTAAAAAAATCAAAAAATATTAAAAATCAAAAAATATTAAAAATCAAAAAATATAAAAATTCAAAAAATAAAAAAATAAAAAATATAAAAATTCAAAAAATATAAATTTCGAAAAATATAAAAAATAAAAAAATATAAAAAAATCAAAAAAATATAAAAAATCAAAAAATACATATAAACAGTAAAATTTTGATATACGGCTTTTTGCACTTAGCGTGAACAAAAAAGTTATTGCTTTGGAATGATCGTTTTATGAAAGTAATAGAACACAATGATATAGTAATTTACGAATCGACTGTTTAAAGAGGGGTATAATTGCATGAATGAAGAAAACGAGTGATGATAGGAGCGAGTTTTCTTATTTACCATGAGTACAATTATATTTATTTACGTTTTACGTTCAATATTTTTCGTTTTCATTAAAGAATAATTTTAATTTTGGGAAATTCAATTATATCTTTACCATTAGAGGTATCTTGACGTCATATTAGCCCTGAACAAGACCTATTTTAGTAGGCCTTGCAGTATATATTTATGATCACTTTAGTGTCGTAAAGAATAATTGTGTTTCATAATTACGTTTGAAAATGGAAAATATTTAACATATTCCGGTTGAAGTGTTAGAAGAAGCCGACAAACCATGGAAACATTACTTCGAACGAAAAGTAAGGGCGTGTATGAGAGAACAACGTTGGAAAGGAGAAAGACAATTCAGTTCTGATTCAGACAGTTTCTCTGACAATTCAGTTTTGCAAGTTTACTTTTCTGAGCGGGTAAACACCACTGACAATTACTTTTTTTTATTTGTAATATACTAAGACTAAATGTTTTACACGTTTATTCATCTTGTTCCATTAGTCAGCTAGTGTCAAACCAACATGATAATGGTCATACTTGTTTATATTGAAGACGTGGCGTGTAAAGGAGAATATCGATATTTTAAACTATAAACAATTTATTTTATAAAAAAATATAGGAGTTTTGCCAACACAACTGCTCTCTCTGGGCAGTACGTTCAAACGGTAGGAGAAGTAAACATAAAGCGACTTCTGAATTAGGATGATTGATGATGCCAAGTGTGAGTAGGGTAATATTGTATAATTAAACTTATTGTACTATAAATATTAACATGATTGTCTAAGGAGTAGTAATAATTATTCTTTTTTATAGTTTTGTTTCATTATTTCATTGATTATATATTTTTGATGTACGTTATCTGTGATGTACATATTTGTTCACGTCCTATGGCCGTATGGAAATGCCTTGGCTACGTCTGTAGTAGTTGTAGATGTATAATTACACAATTTCTATCAGTTCTCTGAGTTTTGATTGGCTGTTGTGAACTCTTGATTGCACGATGAAGTTTTTTTAATTGCATGCATTCTTAAACGTAGTGATAATAACGATTTTCATGGAATTAATGAGCATATTTAGTTAACTAAACGAGAAAATATTTAATTACTAGGGGAAACCCGTGCAATTAAATATCGTACGGAGTGTTTAAAAAATCAATTTTATTTGGCCGGATATTTATTTATCATATTCAAATACTCAGACTGGAAAAGGTATGAAGTCTGCCTGTACTGTATCTTCGCCCTGCTTGCCCTGCATCACATTGCTCCTTTCCTCACTCCTCATTCTGTGCTCGCCTGACCCAGTTCCTGCCCGCCGTACCCTTCCATGTTCACTACGATCGCCGTTGCTATCGTCCAGAAAATTATAGTCGTGGAAACACACATTCGGAAACGCAAATGCGACTTCAAACATTACTGAACTGCACAATCTAACATCGCACACAAAAGATGCGCTTCGACTTCACTTCCAAGGTACCGTCAGAACTGATTACTTGCGCCTCCGCCAGGTTGTGCTTGATGTGTAAATTACAAAAAAATTATATTATTAAACATTTATTTAGCAGATACAAATATGTAAGTTCGTCGTACAGTCATCGGAGACTTCCATTTGTCAAGAAAAACTATTTATTATAGAGATTGTGTATTTCATCCGCAAACCGACCTTTTCCATAACACGTTTTAGAAATAATATGTATGATGTTGATTATTGAACGTATCTGATTGATAGTTCAGTAATATACATTGACACCTGTTAAATAATCTCCACACATGAACAACGATAAATACTTCTTAATAATATGATAAAAATACTTTACAAAAATTATTAAATTGTATAAATGTGAAAAATATTCTACTTCTATACCTTTCGTTTTGCGCATTTCAGCTCCATTTATCCCTTTCAGCATTCCCTGATTCCATCTAGAAGGGAAAGGGAGGGTGGTCTCTAGAAGGAATCGGACAATCAAATGTCCGATTCCCCCCTATTGCCCTCTTACATCACACACACACACACACACACACACACACACACACACCTTCTACACATCCCCAAATGTGGGTAGACCAGTCGGAAGCTTAGAGTTGTCCCGGCTGAGGTGGTGCCTCATTAGACAGATGTGTGGGAGAAATGTTCAAGTCGACGTGTAGGTTTGCGCCGGATATCACCAGCCAACACTTGAAGAAACCTTTCGGGACTATACCAACGGGTCTAATAAATAGATATACAAAAGTTCCTTTAGTTTTCTCTCGGGCCTCCTTCCAATTTTCCGTGCTCCGTCGTCATTTTCCGTGATTTCTTAATATTTATAATTTTTATAGTTTTTGAATTTAGTCTTCTTTTTTCCTGTTGACTCTCGTCTTTTGTCATTCGACTCACGTCGCTCGTCTTTCATACGTCTTCGTGTTTAAACGCTCGTGTCTCGTCATTCGTCCTTGATTTCGTGTCGTCTTTCGTGTGTTGTCTTCTTTTCGTCCATCATTTTCCGTGCTTCGTCGATGTATGTTCGACGTTCACTTGTCGCTCGTCGTTCTTCGTTCGACAAAATTCGTAAAATTTTAAAACTATTTTTCAAAATTTATATTTTTCAAATTTTTAAATTTTTTGATTTTTTATATTTTTTGATTTTTTATATTTTTTGATTTTGTATATTTTTTGAAATTTCTATTTTTTGAATTTTTATATTTTTTGATTTCTTTATATTTTTTGATTTTTTATATTTTTTAATTTTTAATATTTTTTAATTTTTTAAATTATTATAATTTTTATAGTTTTTGAATTTAGTCTTCCTTTTTCCTGTTGACTCTCGTCTTTTGTCATTCGACTCTCGTCGCTCGTCTTTCGTACGTCTTCGTGTTTATACGCTCGTGTCTCGTCATTCGTCCTTGACTTTCGTGTCGTCTTTCTTGTGTTGTCTTCTTTCGTCCTTCATTTTCCGTGCTTCGTCGATCTATGTTCGAAGATCACTTGTCGCTCGTCGTTCTTCGACAAAATTTGTAAAATTTTGAAACTTTATTTTTCGAACTTTATATTTTTTAAATTTTGATTTTTTTGATTTTTTATATTTTTTGATTTTTTATACTTTTCGAAATTTATATTTTTTGATTTTTAATATTTTTTGATTTTTTAAATTTTTATAATTTTTATAGTTTTTGAATTTAGTCTTCTTTTTTCCTGTTGACTCTCGCCTTTTGTCATTCGACTCTCGTCGCTCGTCTTTCGTACGTTATCGTGTTTAAACGCTCGTGTCTCGTCATTCACCCTTGACTTTCGTGTCGTCTTTCGTGTGTTGTCTTCTTTTCGTCCTTCATTTTCCGTGCTTCGTCGATCTATGTTCGACGTTCACATGTCGGTCGTCGTTCTTCGTTCTTTAAAACTTGTAAAATTTTAAAACTTCATTTTTCGAAATTAATATTTTTCAAATTTTTATATTTTTTGATTTTTTAATTTTTTGATTTTTTATTATTTTTGATTCTTGATATTTTTCGAAATTTATATAATTTTTGAATTTTCATATTTTTTGATTTTTTATATTTTTTGATTTTTTATATTTTTTGATTTTTAATGTTTTTTGATTTTTTAAATTTTTATAATTTTTATAGTTTTTTAATTTAGTCTTCTTTTTTCCTGTTGACTCGCCTTTTGTCATTCAACTCTCGTCGCTCGTCTTTCGTACGTCTTCGTTACTTCTTTATACGCTCGTGTCTCGTCATTCGTCCTTGACTTTCGTGTCGTCTTTCGTGTGTTGTCTTCTTTTCGTGTTTCATTTTTGGTGCTTCGTCGATCTATGTTCGACGTTCATTTGTCGTTCGTCGTTCTTCCTTCGACAAAATTTGTAAAATTTTGAAACTATTTTTCGAAATTTATATTTTTCAAATTTGTATATTTTTTGATTTTTTATATTTTTTGATTTTTTATATTTTTTGATTTTTTATATTTTTTAATTTTTTATATTTTTTTATATTTTATATTTTTTGAAATTTATAGGTTTTTAATATTTTTTTCATGAATTTTTATATTTTTGAATTTTTATATTTTTTGATTTTTAATATTTTTTGATTTTTTAAATTTTTAGAATTTTTATAGTTTTTGAATTTACTCTTCTTTTTTCCTGTTTACTCTCGTCTTTTGTCATTCGAATCTCGTCGCTCTTCTTTCGTACGTCTTTGAGTTTAAACGGTCGTGTCTCGTCATTCGTCCTCGACTTTCGTGTCTTTCGTGTGGTGTCTTCTTTTCGTCCTTCATTTTCCGTGCTTCGTCGAACTATGTTCGACGTTGACTAACGACTGACTATGCTCGTCGTTCTTCGTTCGTCAAAATTTGTAAAATTTTGAAACTATTTTTCGAAATGTATATTTTTCAAATTTTTATGTTTTTTGATTTTTATATTTTTTGATTTTTTATATTTTTTGATTTTTTATATTTTTCGAAATTTAAATTTTTTGAAATTTTATGTTATGATTTTTTATATTTTTTGATTTTTTAAATTTTTTGATTTTTAATATTTTTTGATTTTTTAAATTTTTATAATTTTAAAAGTTTTGAATTTAGTCTTCTTTTTTCCTGTTCACTCTCGTCTTTTGTCATTTGACTCTCGTCGCTCGTCTTTCGTACGTCTTGGTGTTTAAATGCTCGTGTCTCGTCATTCGTCTTTGACTTTCGTGTCGTCTTTCTTGTGTTGTCTTCTTTCGTCCTTCATTTTCCGTGCTTTGTCGATTCATGATCAACGTTCACTTGTCGCTCGTCGTTCTTCGTTCGTCAAATTTTTTTAAATTGAGAAACTATTTTTCAAAATTTATATTTTTCAAATTTTTATATTTCTGGATTTTTTATACTTTTCCAAAATAATATTTTTTGAATTTTTATATTTTTAATTTTTAATATTATTTGATTTATTATACTTTTCAAAATTTATATTTTTTGAATTTTTATATTTGTTGATTTTTTTATATTTTTGAATTTTTATATTTTTTGACTTTTAATTTTTTTAATTTTTTAAATTTTAATAATTTTTATAGTTTTTGAATTCACTCTTCTTTTTTCCTGTTGACTCTCTTTTTTTGTCATTCGACTCTCGTCGCTCGTCTTTCGTACGTATTCGTGTTTATACCCTCGTGTCTCGTCATTCGTCCTTGACTTTCTTGTCGTCTTTCGTGTGTTGTCTTCTTTTCGTCCTTCATTTTCCGTGCTTCGTCGATCTATGTTCCTCGTTCACTTGTCGCTCGTCGTTCTTCGTTCCTCAAAATTTGTAGTTTTGAAACTTTATTTTTCGAAATATATATTTTTATAATTTTTATATATTTTTTATATTTTTTGATTTTTTATATTTTTTTATAATTTTCGAAAATTATATTGTTTGAATATTTTTTCTTTATTTTTTATATTTTTTAATTGTTATATTTTTGATTTTTATTATTTTTTAATTTTTTAAATTTTTATATTTTTAATAGTTTTTGAATTTAGTCTTCTTTATTCCTGTTGACTCGCTTTTTTGCCATTCGACTCTCGTCGCTGGTCTTTCGTACGTCTTCGTGTTTAAACGCTCGTGTCTCGTCATTCGTCCATGACTTTCGTGTCGTCTTTCTTGTGTTGTCTTCTTTCTTCCTTCATTTTCCGTGCTTCGTCGATCTATGTTTGACGTTCACTTGTCGCTCGTCGTTCATCGTTCGTCAAAATTTGTAAAATTTTTAAACTTTATTTTTCGAAATTTATATTTTTCAAATTTTTATATTTTTTGAGTTTTTATATTTTTTGATTTTTAATATTTTTTGATTTTTTAAATTTTTATAATTTTTATAGTTTTTTAATTTACTCTTCTTTTTTTCTGTTGACTCTCTTCTTTTGTCATTCGACTCTCGTCGCTCTACTTTCGTACGTCTTCTTTTTTCTTGTTGACTATTGTCTTTTGCCATTCGACTCTCGACGCTCGTCTTTCGTAGGACTTCGTGTTTATACGCTCGTGTCTCGACATTCGTCCTTCACTTTCGTGTCGTCTTACGTTAGTTGTCTTTGTTTCTTCCTTCATTTTCCGTGCTTCGTCGACTTATGTTCGACGTTCACTTGTCGTTCCTCGTTCTGCGTTCGTCAAATTTTTCAAATTTTGAAACCCCATTTTTCGAAATTTATATTTGTCAAATTTTTATTTTTTTTTGATGTTATATATTTTTTGATTTTTTATATTTTTTGATTCTTGATATTTTTCGAAATTTATATAATTTTGGAATTTTTATATTTTTTGATTTTTTATATTTTTTAATTTTTTATATTTTTTGATTTTCTAAATTTTTATAGTTTTTAGACGAGACGAGACAAGACGAGACGAGGCGAGGCGAGGCGAGACGAGACGGGACGGTTTGGGACGAGACGAGACGGGACGAAACGAAACGAGACGAGACGAGACGCATCGAGACGATACGAAACGAGACGAGACGCGACGCCACGAGACGAGACGACACGAGACTTTTTATATTTTTTGATTTTTTAAATTTTTTGATTTTTATATTTTTTGATTTTTTATATTTTTGATTTTTTATATTTTTGATTTTTTATATTTTTTGATTTTTATATTTTTTAATTTATTGATTTTTTGATTTTTGATATTTTTCGAAATTTATATTTTTAGAATTTTTATATTTTTTGATTTTTAATATTTTTTGATTTTTTAAATTTTTATAATTTTTAGACGAGACGAGACGAGACAACACGAGAGAAGGCGAGGCGAGGCGAAACGAGACGGGACGGTACGGGACGGGACGAGACGGGACGAGACAAAACGAAACGGGACGAGACGAGACAAGACGAAACAAGACGAGACGAGGCGAAACGAGACGAGATGACACGAGACTTTATATTTTTTGTTTTTTCAATTTTTTATTTTTTATAATTTTTGATTTTTATATTCTTTTTTTATATTTTTTGATTTTTTATTATTTTCATTTTTTTATTTTTTTAGATTTTTTGATTTTTCGAATTTTATATTTTTCGAATTTTTATATTTTTTGATTTTTAATATTTTTTGATTTTTTAAATTTTTATAATTATTAGACGAGACGAGACGAGATGAGGCGAGGCGAGACGGGACGAGACAAAACGAGACGAGACGAGACGAGAGGAGACGAGACGAGACAAGACTTTTTATATTTTTTGATTTTTTAAATTTTTTGATTTTTATATTTTTTTATTTTTTATATTTTTTGATTTTTTATATTTTTTAATTTTTAATTTTTTAATTTTTTATATTTTGCGAAATTTATATTTTTTTAGTTTTTGTATTTTTTGTTTTTTAATATTTTTTGATTTTTTAAATTTTTATAATTTTTAGACCAGACTAGACAAGACGAGACGAGGCGAGGCGAGGCGAGACGAGACGGGACGGGACGAGACACGAAGCGACGAGACGAGACGACACGTGACTTTTTATATTTTTGATTTTTTATATTTTTTGATTTTTTATATTTTTTAATTTTTTTATTTTTCGAAATTTATATATTTCGAATTTTTATATTTTTTGATTTTTAATATATTTTGATTTTTTAAATTTTTCTAATTTTTAGACGAGTTGAGGCGAGGCGACGCGAGCCGAGGCGAGACGAGACGAGACAAGACGGGACTAGACGAGACGAGACCAGACGAGACGTGACGTGACGAAATGAGACGAGACGTAAAGAGTCGAGACGAGACGCGACGAGACTTGACGAAGAGGACGAGACGAGACGAGACGAGACGAGACGTGACGCGACGAGACGAGAAGAGACGAGACGAGACGTGACGTGACGTAACCAGACGTGGTGTGACGTGACGTGACGTAACGTGACGAGACGAGACGAGACTTATTTTATTCTTTGATTTTTTAATTTCTTAAAATTTTTAAATTTTTTGAATTTACATTTTTTGATTTTTTATATTTTTGATTTTTTGATTTTTTATTTTTTTCGAAATTTATATTTTTCGAATTTTTGTATTTTTTAAAATATTGTTTGATTTTTTAAATTTTTATAATTTTTAGACGAGACGAGACACGACGAGACGAGGCGAGGCGAGACGCGACGAGACGGGACGGGACGAAACGAGACGAGACGAGACGGGACGAGACGAGACACGAAGCGAAGAGACGAGACGACACGTGACTTTTTATATTTTTTGATTTTTATATTTTTTGTTTTTTATATTATTTAATGTTTTATATTTTTCGAAATTTATATTTTTCGAATTTTTGTATTTTTTGATTTTCAATATATTTT
Source organism: Gryllus longicercus (assembly GCA_038098605.1). Lineage (NCBI taxonomy): Eukaryota > Metazoa > Arthropoda > Insecta > Orthoptera > Gryllidae > Gryllus > Gryllus longicercus. The sequence goes on along the minus strand of JAZDUA010000116.1, from coordinate 1,766,988 downwards.
AATTTTTTAAAATTTTCTAATTTTTAGACGAGTCCAGACGAGACGTGACGTGACGAGACGACACGAGACGTAACGAGTCGAGACGGGACGAGACGCGACGAGACTTGACGAAGGGGACGAGACGAGACGGGACGCGACGCGACGAGACGAGACGAGACGAGACGTGACGTGACGTTACGCAACGTGACGAGACGAGACGAGACTTTTTTATATTTTTTAATTTTTTAAATTTTTTGATTTTTATATTTTTTGATTTTTTATATTTTTTAATTTTTTATTTTTTTATTTTTTGATTTTTATATTTTTCGAAATTTTTAAATTTCGAATTTTAATATTTTTTGTTTTTTAATATTTTTTTATTTTTATAATTTTTGGACCAGAGAGACAAGACGAGACGAGGCGTGGCGAGGCGAGGCGAGACGCGACGAGACGGGACGGGACGATACGAGACGGGACGAGACGAGACGAGACACGAAGCGACGAGACGAGACGACACGTGACTTTTTATATTTTTGGATTTTTTATATTTTTTTATTTTTTATTTTTTTATTTTTTATATTTTCGAAATTTATATTTTTCGAATTTTTATATTTTTTGTTTTTTAATATTTTTTGATTTTTAAAATTTTTCTAATTTTTACACGAGACGAACCGAGGCGAGACGGGACCAGACGTGACGAGACGAGACGTGGCGTGACGAGACGAGACGAGACGAAACGAGACGAGACGAGATGAGACTTTTTGTATTTTTTGATTTTTTAAATTTTTTGATTTTTATATTTTTTTATTTTTATTTTTTATTTTTTGAATTTTTATATTTTTCGAAATTTATATTTTTCGATTTTTTATATTTTTTTGATTTTTAATATTTTTTGATTTTTTAAATTTTTATAATTTTTAGACCAGACGAGACGAGACAAGACGAGACGAGGCGAGGCGAGGCGAGACGCGACGAGACGGGGCGGGACGAAACGAGACGAGACGGGACGAGACGAGACGAGACACGAAGCGACGAGACCTGACGACACGTGACTTTTTATATTTTTTTATTTTTTATATTTTTTGATTTTTTATACTTTTTGATTTTTTATATTTTTCGAAATTTATATTTTTCGAAATTTTATATTTTTTGATTTTCAATATTTTTTGATTTTTTAAATTTTTCTAATTTTTAGACGAGACAAGACGAGGGGGCGAGACGGGACGAGACGAGACTTTTTATATTTTTTGATTTTTTAAATTTTTTGATTTGTATATTTTTTGATTTTTCATATTTTTTAATTTTTTAACTTTTTTATTTTTTATTTTTTATATTTTCAAAATTTTTATTTTTCGGATTTTTATATTTTTTGTTTTTTAAAATTTTTTGATTTTTTAAATTTTTATAATTTTTAGACCATACATGACAAGACGAGACGATGCGAGGCGAGGCGAGACGCGACGAGACGGAACGGGACGAGATGAGAAGAGACAAGACGAGACGGGACGAGACGAGACGAGACACGAAGCGACGAGACGAGACGACACGAGACTTTTTATATTTTTTGATTTTTTATATTTTTTGATTTTTTATATTTTTTGATTTTTTATATTTTTTGAATTTTTATATTTTTTGATTTTTTATATTTTTTGATTTTTTAAAATTTTTATTTTTAAATTTTTATAATTTTTAGACGGGACGAGGCGAGGCGAGACGACACGAGACGGGACTAGACGAGACGAGACGCGACGCGACGCGACAAGACGAGACGAGAAGAGACGAGACGAGACGTGACGTGACGTGACGTGACGTGACGTGGAGTGACGTGACGTGAGGTGACGTGACGTGACGAGACGAGACGTTAAGAGACGAAACGAGACGAAACAAGACTTTATTTTCTTGATTTTTTAAATTTTTTGATTTTTATATTTTTTTATTTTTTTTATTTTTTATTTTGTAGATTTTTTGATTTTTTATATTTTCGAAATTTATATTTTTCGAATTTTTGTATTTTTTGTTTTTAATATTTTTTGACTTTTTAAATTTTCATAATTTTTAGACCAGACGAGACGAGACAAGACGAGACGAGACGAGGCGAGACGAGACGCGACGAGACGGAACGGGAATGGACGAGACGAGTCGAGACAAGACGGGACGAGACGAGACACGAAGCGACGAGACTAGACGACACGTTTTTTTATATTTTTGGATTTTTTATATTTTTTAATTTTTGATATTTTTTATTTTTTATATTTTTTGATTTTTTATATTTTTCGAAATTTATATTTTTCGAATTTTAATATTTTTGGTTTTTTTGATAATTTTTGATTTTTTAAATTTTTCTAATTTTTACACGAGACGAGGCGATGCGAGACGGGACCTAACGAGACGAGACGAGACGAGACGTGACGTGACGAGACGAGACGAGACAAGACGAGACGAGACGAGACGAACCGAGACGAGACGAGACGAAACGAGACGAGACGAGACCTTTTGTATTTTTTGATTTTTTAAATTTTTTGATTTTTATATTTTTTTATTTTTTTATTTTTTATTTTTTTATTTTTTATATTTTTCGAAATTAATATTTTTCGAATTTTTATATTTTTTGTTTTTTAATATTTTTTGATTTTTTAAATTTTTATAATTTTTAGACCAGACGTCACGAGACAAGACAAGACGAGGCGAGGCGAGACGCGACGGGACGAGACAAGACGAGACGAGGCGAGACGGGACGAGACACTAAGCGACGAGACGAGACGACACGTGAATTTTTAAATTTTTTGATTTTTATATTTTTTATTTTTTTATTTTTTAATTTTTTTGATTTTTTATATTTTTCGAAATTTATATTTTTCGAATTTTTATATTTTTTGATTTTTAAAACTTTTTGATTTTTTAAATTTTTAGAGCAGATGAGGCGAGGCAAGACGGGACGAGACGAGACGAGACGGGACTAGACGAGACGAGACGAGGCGAGACGAGACGGGACGAGACGAGGCGAGGCGAGGCGACGCGAGGCGAGACGAGACGTGACGTGACGAGACGCGACTCGACGCGACGAGACGTGACGAGACGAGACGTGACGAGACGAGACGAAACGAGACGCGACGCAACGCGACGCGACGCGACGCGACGAGACGAGACGAGACGAGACGAGAAGAGAAGAGACGAGACGAGACGAGATGTGACGTGACGTGACGTGACGTGGTGTGACGTGACGTGACGTGACGAGACCAGACGAGACGTAAATAGACGAAACGAGACGAGACGAGGCTTTTAATATTTTTTGATTTTTTAAATTTTTTGATTTTTATATTTTTTGATTTTTATATTTTTTGATTTTTTATATTTTTGTTTTTGAATTTTTAATTTTTTATATTTTTCGAAATTTATATTTTTCGAATTTTTGTATTTTTGTTTTTTAATATTTTTTGATTTTTTAAATTTTTATAATTTTTAGACCAGACGAGACGAGACAAGACGAGACGGAGCGAGGCGAGGCGAGGCGAGACGCGAGGATACGGAACGGTACGAAACGAGACGAGACGTCACGGAACGAGACGAGACGAGACACGAAGCGACGAGTCGAGACGACACGTGACTTTTTATGTTTTGATTTTTTATATTTTTCGAAATTTAAATTTTTCGAATTTTTATATTGTTTTATTTTTAATATATTTTGATTTTTTAAATTTTTCTAATATTTGGACGAGACCAGACGAGACGTGACGTGACGAGACGAGACGAGACGTAACGAGTCGAGACGAGACGAGAAGCGACGAGACTTGACGAAGGGGACGAGACGAGACGAGACGCGACGCGACGCGATGCGACGCGACGCCACGCGACGGGACGCGACGCGACGCGACGAGACGTAACGTGACGTGACGTGACGCAACGTGACGAGACGAGACGAGACTTTTTATATTTTTTGATTTTTTAAATTTTTTGATTTTTATATTTTTTTAATTTTTGTATTTTTAATTTTTTATTTTTTTATTTTTTATATTTTTCGTAATCTTTATTTTTCGAATTTTTATATTTTTTGTTTTTGAATATTTTTTGATTTTTTAAATTTTTAAAATTTTTAGACCAGACGAGACAAGACGAGACGAGGCGAGGCGAAGCGAGACGCGACGAGACGGGACGGGACGAGACGAGAAGCGACGAGACGAGACGACACGTGACTTTTTATATTTTTTGATTTTTAATATTTTTTGATTTTTATATTTTTTGATTTTTATATTTTTTGAAATTTATATTTATCGAATTTTTATATTTTTTGATTTTTTAATATATTTTGATTTTTTAAATTTTTATAATTTTTAGACGAGACGAGACGAGGCGAGGCGAGACGGGACGAGACGGGACTAGACGAGACGAGACGAGACGTGACGAGACGAGACGAAACGAGACGCGACGCGACGAGACGAGACGAGACGTGACGTGACGTGGCGTGACGTGACGTGACGTGATTTTTTAAATTTTTCTAATTTTTAGACGAGACGAAGCGAGGCGAGGCAAGGCGAGACGGGACGAGACGAGACGGGACTATACGAGACGAGTCGAGACGTGACGTGACGATACGTGACGAGACGTGACGAGACGTGAAGAGACCAAACGTGACGAGACGAGCCTTTTTATATTTTTTGATTTTTTAAATTTTTTGATTTTTATAATTTTTTGATTTTTATATTTTTTGATTTTTTATATTTTTGTTTTTTGATTTATTATATTTTTCGAAATTTTTTTATTTTTCGAATTTTTGTATTTTTTGTTTTTTAATATTTTTTAAATTTTTATAATTTTTACAGGAGATGAAGCGAGGCGAGACGGGTCCAGACGAGACGAGACGAGACGTGACGTGACGAGACAAGACGAGACGAGACGAACCGAGACGAGACGAGACGAAACGAGGCGAGACGAGACTTTTTGTATTTTTTGTTTTTTTAAATTTTTTGATTTTTATATTTTTTAATTTTTTATTTTTAATTTTTTAATTTTTTATATTTTTCGAAATTTATATTTTTCGAATTTTTATATTTTTTGTTTTTTAATTTTTTTTGATTTTTTTAATTTTTATAATTTTTAGACCAGACGAGACGAGACAAGACGAGACGATGCGAGGCGAGGCGAGACCCGACGAGACGGGGCGGGACGAAACGAGACGAGACGGGACGGGACGAGACGAGACACGAAGCGACGAGACCTGACGACACGTGACTTTTTATGTTTTGATTTTTTTATTTTTTTATTTTTATACTTTTTGATTTTTATATTTTTCGAAATTTATATTTTTCGAAATTTTATATTCTTTGATTTTTAATATTTTTTTGATTTTTTAAATTTCTCTAATTTTTAGACGAGACAAACCGAGGGGGGCGAGACGGGACGAGACGAGACATTTTATATTTTTTGAATTTTTAAATTTTTTGATTTTTATATTTTTTGATTTTTTATAGTTTTTAATTTTTATATTTTTAATTTTTTTATTTTTTATATTTTTCGAAATTTTTTATTTCGAATTTTTATATTTTTGTTTTTTAATATTTTTTTTGTTTTTTTAATTTTTATAATTTTTAGACCAGACGAGACGAGACAAGACGAGAGGAGGCGAGGCGAGACGCGACGAGACGGGACGGGACGGGACGAGACGAGACTAGACGTAACGTGACGAGACGAGACGTGACGAGACGAGACGTAACGAGAGTAGACGAAACGAGACGAGACGAGACGAGACTTTTTATATTTTTTGATTTTTTAAATTTTTTGATTTTTATATTTTTTGATTTTTTATATTTTTTTGATTTTTTATATTTTTCGAAATTAATATTTTTCAAATTTTTATATATTTTGTTTTTTAAATTTTTTCATTTTTTAAATTTTCATAATTTTTAAACAAGACGAGAGAAGACGAGGCGAGGAAGGCGAGACGTGACGAGACGGGACGGGCGGGGCGAAACGAGACGAGACGGGACGAGACGAGACGAGACACGAAGCGACAAGACCTGACGACACGTGACTTTTTATATATTTGATTTTTTATATTTTTTGATTTTTTATACTTTTTGATTTTTTATATTTTTCGAAATTTATATTTTTTGAATTTTTATATTTTTTGATTTTTAATATTTTTTGATTTTTTAAATTTTTATAATTTTTAGACGAGACGAGACGAGGCGAGGCGAGACGGGACGAGACGAGACGAGACTTTTTATTTTTTGATTTTTTAAATTTTTTGATTTTTATATTTTTTGATTTTTTATATTTTTTAATGTTTATATTTTTTATTTTTTATTTTTTATATTTTTCGAAATTTTTATTTTTCGAATTTTTATATTTTTTGTTTTTTAATATTTTTTGATTTTTTAAATTTTTATAAATTTTAGACCACACGAGACGAGGCGAGGCGACACGGGACGAGACGAGACGGGACTAGACGAGACGAGACGAGACGTGACGAGACGAGACGCGACGAGACGATGCGAGAAGAGACGAGATGTGACGTGACGTGACGTGACTTGGAGTGACGTGACGTGACGTGACGAGACGAGACTTGAAGAGACGAAACGAGACGAGACGAGACTTTTTATATTTTTTTATTTTTTAATTTTTTGATTTTTATATTTTTTGATTTTTTATATTTTTTGATTTTTATATTTTTTATTTTTTTATTTTTTATATTTTCGAAATTTATATTTTTCGAATTTTTGTATTTTTTGTTTTTTAATATTTTTTGTTTTTTAATTTTTATAATTTTTAGACCAGACGAGACGAGACAAGACGAGACGAAGCTAGGCGAGGCGAGACGCGACGAGACGGGACGGGACGGGACGGGACGAGACGAGACGGGACTAGACGAGACGAGACGTGACATGACGTGACGTGACGAGACGCGAAGCGTTGCGACGCGACGAGACGTGACGAGACGAGACAAAACGAGACGAGACGACACGTGACGTGACGTGACGAGACGAGACGTGACGAGTCGATACGAGACGAGACGAGACGTGACGTGACGTGACGAGACGAGACGACACGAGACGAGACGAAACGAGACGAGACGAGACGACACAAGACAAGACGAAACGAGACGAGACGAAAGGAAATGAGTCAAGACGAGACGAGTCTTTTTATATTTTTTGATTTTTTAAAATTTTTTGATTTTTATATTTTTTGATTTTTTAAATTTTTTGATTTTTTATATTTTTTATTTTCTGATTTTTTTGAATTTTATATTTTTTGATTTCTTATATTTTTTGTTTTTTAATATTTTTTGATTTTTTAAATTTTTATAATTTTTAGACCAGACGAGACGAGACAAGACGAGACGAGACGAGACGAGGCGAGGCGAGGGGAGACGCGACGAGACGGGACGGGACGGGATGGGACGAGACGAGACGAGACGGGACGAGACGAGACACGATGCGACGAGACGAGACGACACGTGAATTTTTATATTTTTTGATTTTTTATATTTTTTGATTTTTTATATTTTTTGATTTTTATAGTTTTCGAAATTTATATTTTTCGAATTTTTATATTTTTTGATTTTTAATATTTTTTGATTTTTTAAATTCTTCTAACTTTTAGTCGAGACGAGGCGAGGCGAGTCGGGACGAGACGAGACGAGACGGAACTAGACGAGACGAGACGTGACGAGACGCGACGTGACGCGACGAGACGTGACGAGACGTACGAGACGAGACGATACAAAACGAGACGAGACGACACGTGACGTGACGAGACGAGACGAGACGAGTCGATACGAGACGAGACGTGACGTGTCGTGACGTGACGAGACGATACGACACGAGAGGAGACGTGATGAAACCAGACGAGACGACACAAAACAAGACGAAACGAGACAAAACGAGACAAAACGAGACGAGACGAAACTAGACGAGACAAGACGAGACGAGACTTTTATATTTTTTGATTTTTTAAATTTTTTGATTTTAATATTTTTTATTTTTTATATTTTTTTATTTTTTATATTTTTTATTTTTGGATTTTTGGATTTTTTTTCGAAATTTATATATTTTTTGAATTTTTATATTATTTGTTTTTTAATATTTTTTGTTGTTTTAAATTTTTATAATTTTTAGATTAGACGAGACGAGACGAGGCGTGGCGAAGCGAGACGCGACGAGACGGGACGAGACGAGACGAGACGGGACGAGACGAGACGAGACACGACGTGACGAGACAAGACGACACGTGACTTTTTATATTTTTTTATTTTTTATATTTTTTTCTATATTTTTTGATTTTTTATATTTTTTGATTTTTTATATTTTTTGATTTTTAATATATTTAGATTTTTAAAATTTTTCTAATTTTTAGACGAGACGAGACGAGGCGAGGCGAGGCGAGACGAGACAAGACGGGACTAGACGAGACGCGACGAGACGAGACGTGACGTGACGAGACGAAACGAGACGAGAGGCGAAGCGACGTGACGCGACGCGACGCGACAAGACGAGACGAAACGTGACGTGACGTGACGTGACGAGACGAGAAGAGACGAGACGAGACTTTTTATATTTTTTGATTTTTTAAATTTTTTGATTTTTATATTTTTTTAAATTTTTGATTTTTATATTTTATTGATTTTTTATATTTTTTTATTTTTGATATTTTTCGAAATTTATATTTTTCGAATTTTTATATTTTTGATTTTTAATATTTTTTGATTTTTTAATTCTTCTAATTTTTAGACGAGACGAGGCGAGGCGAGACGGGACGAGACGAGACGGGACTAGACGAGACTAGACGTGACGAGACGAGACGGGACGAGACGCGACGAGACGAGACACGAGAGGAAACGACATGAAACGAGACGAGACGAGACTTTTTATATTTTTAATTTTTTAAATTTTTTGATTTTTATATTTTTTGATTTTTATATTTTTTGATTTTTTATATTTTTTATTTTTTGATTAGTTTATTTTTTTATTTACGAAATTTATATTTTTCGAATTTTTATATTTTTTTTTAATATTTTTTATTTTTAAAATCTTTATTATTTGTAGACCAGACGTAAAGAGACAAGACGAGACGAGGCGAGGCGAGACGCGACGAGACGGGACGGGACGAGACGAGACGGGACGAGACGAGACGGGACGAGACGAGACGAGACACGAAGCGACTAGACGAGACGACACGTGACTTTTTATATTTCTTGATTTTTTATATTTTTTTTATGTTTTGATTTTTTATATTTTTCGAAATTTATATTTTTTATTTTTAAGATTTTTAGATTTTTTAAATTCTTTTAATTTTTAGACGAGGCGAGGCGAGACGGGTCGAGACGAGACGAGACGGGACTAGACGAGACCAGACGAGTCGTGACGTGACGTGCCGAGACAAGACGAGACGCGACGCGACGAGACGAGACGGGACGAGAAGAGACGTGACGTGACGAGACGAGACAACACGAGACGAGACGACACGTGACGTGACATGACGTTACCTGACGTGACGAGACGAGACAAGACGAGACGAGACGAGCCGAGTCGAGACGAGACGTGACGAGACGACACGAGACGAAACGAGACGAGACGAGACAAGACGAAACGAGACGAGACGAAACGAAACGAGACGAGACTTTTTATATTTTTTGATTTTTAAAATTTTTAAATATTTATATTTTTTGATTTTTTATATTTTTTGATTTTTTATATTTTTTATTTTTTTATTTTTTATATTTTCGAAATTTATATTTTTCGAATTTTTATAATTTTTGTTTTTTAATGTTTTTTGATTTTTTAAATTTTTATTTTTTTAGACCAGACGAGACGAGACAAGACGAGACGAGGCGAGGCGAAGCGAGGCGAGACGCGACGAGACAGGACGGGACGGGACGGGACGAGACGAGACGAGACGGGACGAGATGAGACACGATGCGACGAGACGAGACACGATGCGACGAGACGAGACGACACGTGAATTTTTATATTTTTCGATTTTTTATATTGTTTGATTTTGTATATTTTTTGAAATTTATATTTTTCGAATTTTTATATTTTTTGTTTTTTTAAATTTTTTCATTTTATAATTTTCATAATTTTTAGACGAGACAAGACGAGACGAGGCGAGGCGAGATGCGACGAGACGGGACGGGGTGGGACGAAACGAGACGAGGCGGGACGAGACCAGACGAGTTGAGACGAGACACGAAGCGACGAGCCACGAAGCGACGAGACGAGACGACACGTGACTTTTTATATTTTTTAATTTTTTATATATTTAATTTAATATATTTTTTGATTTTTTATATTTTTCGAAATTGATATTTTTTGAAATTTTATATTTTTGGATTTTTAATATATTTTGTTTCCTTAATTTTTCTAATTTTTAGACGAGACGCGACGCTACGAGACGACACGAGAAGACACGAGACGATACGAGACGAAACGAGACGAGACGAGACGAGACTTTTTATATTTTTTGATTTTTTAAATTTTTTTATTTTTATATTTTTTATTTTTTTAAATTTTTTGATTTTTTTATTTTAATTTTTTGATTTTTTGATTTTTTATATTTTTCGAAATTTATATTTTTCGAATTTTTATATTTTTTGTTTTTTAATATTTTGTGATTTTTAAAATTTTTATAATTTTTAGACCAGACGAGACGAGACGACGGGACGAGGCGAGGCGAGGCGAGACGCGACGAGACGGGACGGGACGGGACGTTACGAGACGATACGAGACGGGACGAGACGAGACGTGACACGAAACGACGAGACGAGACGACACGTGACTTTTTATATTTTTTAATTATTTATATTTTTTGATTATTTATATTTTTTGAATTTTTATATTTTTCGAAATTTATATTTTTCGAATTATTATATTTTTTGATTTTTAATATTTTTTGATTTTTTAAATTTTTCTAATGTTTAGACGAGACGAGACGAGGTTAGACGGGACGAGACGGGACTAGACGAGACGAGGCGAGACGAGACGAGATGTGACGAGACGAGACGAAAAGCGACGCGACACGACGCGACAGACGAGACTAGACGAGACGAGACGACGTGACGTGACGAAACGAGACGAGATGAGACGAGACGAGACGTGACGACACGGGACGAGACGAGACGGGACGAGACGAGACGAGACACGAAGCGACGAGACGAGACGACACGTGACTTTTTATATTTTTTATTTTTTATATTTTTTGATTATTTATATTTTTTTATTTTTTATATTTTTCGAAATTTATATTTTTCGAATTTTTATATTTTTTGATTTTTAATATTTTTTGATTTTTTAAATTTTTCTAATTTTTAGACGAGACGAGGCGAGGCGTGACTGGACGAGACGAGATGGGACTAGACGAGACGAGGCGAGACGAGACGTGACGAGACGAGACGAAATGCGACGGGACGCGACGAGACGAGACTAGACTAGACGAGACGAGACGTGACGTGACGTGACGAGACGTGACGAGACGAGACGTGACGAGACGACACGACACGAGAGGAGACGAGACGAGACGAAACGAGACGAGACGAGACACGAAGCGACGAGACGAGAACCCGGGACTTTTTATATTTTTTGATTTTTTATATTTTTTGATTTTTATATTTTTCGAAATTTATATTTTCCGAATTTTTATATTTTTTTAAAAATATTTTTTAATTTTTTATAATTTTTAGACCAGACGAGACGAGACAAGACGAGACGAGGTGAGGTGAAGCGACACGTGACGAGACGGGACGGGACGGGACGGGACTAGGCGTGACAAGACGAGACGAGACGGGACGAGACGGGACGAGACACGAAGCGACGAGACGAGAGGACACGTGAATTTTAATAATTTTTTTATATTTTTTGATTTTTTATTTTTTTTGATTTTTTATATTTTTCGAAATTTAGATTTTTCGAATTTTTATATTTTTTGATTTTTAATATTTTTTGATTTTTAAATTTTTCGAATTTTTAGACGAGACGAGGCGAGGCGAAGCGAGACGGGACGAGACGGGAATAAAAGAGACGCGACGAGACGTAACGTGACGTGACGAGACGAGTTAAGACAAGACACGAGACAGACGCGACGAGACTTGACGAAAGGAGACGAGACGCGACGAGACGAGACGTGACGTGACAAGACGAGAGGAGACGTGACGAGACGAGACTGGACGAGACGAGACGAGACCGGACGAGACGAGACGGGACGAGACGAGACGTGACGTGACGTGATGAGACGAGACGAGACGAAACGAGACACGACTTGACGCGACGCGCCGAGACGAGACGCGACGGGACTCGACGCGACGTGACCGACGCGACGCGACGCGACGAGACGAGACGAGACGTGACGCGACGAGACGAGACGAGACGTGACGAGACGAGACGAGACGTGACGTGACGAGACGAGACTGGACGAGACGAGACGAGACGAGACCGGACGAGACGAGACGGGACGAGACGAGACGAGACGTGACGTGACGTGACGTGATGAGACGAGACGAGACGAGACGAAACGAGACGCGACGAGACGAGCCTTTTTATATTTTTTGATTTTTTATATTTTAAGATATTTTATATTTTTTGGTTTTTATATTTTAATTTTTTTATTTTTTATATTTTTCGAAATTTCTATTTTTCGAATTTTTATATTTTTTATTGTTATTTTTTTTGATTTTTTATATTTTTTGATTTTTTATATTTTTCGAAATTTATATTTTTTGAATTTTTATATTTTTGAATTTTAAAATATTTTGTTTTATAAAATTTTTCTAATTTTTACACAAGACGAGACGAGGCGAGGCGAGACGAGACGAGAAATTACGAGACGAGACGAGACTTGACGAAAGGAGACGAGACTTGACGAAAGGAGACGAGACGAGACGTTTTATATATTCTGATTTTTTATATTTTTTGATTTTTATATTTTTTAATTTTTTATATTTTTTTATTTTTAATATTTTTTGATTTTTTAAATTTTTATAATTTTTAGACAAGACGAGAGGAGGCGAGGCGAGACGGGACGAGACGAGAGGGGACAAGTGGTGACGAGACGAGACGTGACGAGACAAGACGAGACGAGACGAGACGGACATGACGTGACGTGACGAGATGAGACGAGACGAGACGGGACGTAACGGAACGGGACGAGACGAGACAAGACGAGACGAGACGAGACGTGACGTGACGTGACGCGACGTGACAAGACGAGAACAGAGGAGACGAGACAGGACGAGACGTGACGAAACGAAACGAGACGAGACGAGACAAGACGAGACGAGACTTTTTATATATTTTGATTTTTCATATTATTCGATTCTTTATATTTTTCAAAATTTATATTTGTCGAATTTTTATAGTTTTTGATTTTTAATATTTTTTGATTTTTCAAATTTTTATAGTTTTTAGACGAGACGAGACGAGACCAGGCGAAGCGAAGCGAGGCGAGACGGGACGGGACGGGACGCGACGAGACGAGTAGAGACGAGACGGGACGAGACGAGACAAGACGAGACATGACGAGACGAGACGCCACGGGACGTGTGACGTGACGAGACGACAGGAGACGAGACGAGATTTTTTCCCTTTTTTTATTTTTTTATATTTTTTTATTTTTTATTTTTTATTTTTATATTTTTTTTATTTTTTATTTTTTTATTTTTTTATTTTTTATATTTTTCGAAATTTATATTTTATGAATATTTATATTTTTTACTTTTAATATTTTTTGATTTTTTTAAATTTTTATAATTTTTAGACGAGACGAGACGAGACGAGACGAGGCGAAGCGAGGCGAGACAGGACAAGACGAGACGAGACAAGACGAGACGGAACGGGACGAGACGAGACGAGACGAAACGAGGCGAGACGAGGCAAAACGAGGAAACGCGAAGCGACGAGACGAGACGACACGTGACTTTCAATATTATTTTGATTTTTTATATTTTTTGATTTTTTATATTTTTCGAAATTTTTATTTTTCGAAATTTATATTTTTCGAATTTTTATATTTATTGCTTTTTAATCGACTCGTTGACTCGTCTCGTCTCGTCTCGTCCCGTCCCGTCCCGTCCCGTCCCGTCCCGTCTCGTCCCGTCACGTCTTGTCTCGTCTCGTCCCGTCCCGTCTCGTCACGTCTCGTCCCGTCTTGTCCCGCCTCGCCTCGTCTCGTTTCGTCTTGTCTAAAAATTATAAAAATTTAAAAAATCAAAAATTATAAAAAATCAAAAAATATAAAAATAAAAAATATTAAAAATCAAAAAATATAAAGTCTCGTCTCGTCGCGTCGCTTCTCGTTTCGACTCGTTTTGCCTCGTGTCGTCTCGTCTCGCCCCGTCTGGTCTGGTCTCGTCTCGTCTCGTCTTGTCTCGTCCCGTCTCGTCTCGTCTCGCCTCGCCTGGCGTCGCCTCGTATCGTCTCGTTTCATCTCGACTAAAAATTATAAAAATTTAAAATATCAAAAATATTAAAAATCAAAAAATATAAAAATTTGAAAAATATAAATTTCGATAATATAAAAAATCAAAAAATATAAAAAATCAAAAAATATAAAGTCTCGTCTCGTCTCGTCTCGTCTCGTCGCGTCGCGTCTCGTTTCGCCTCGTCTCCTCTCGTTTCGTCTCGTCTCGTCCCATCTCGTCTCGTCTCGTTTCGTCTCGTCTAGTCTCGTCTCGTCTCGTCACGTCACGTCTCGTCTCGTCACGTCTCGTCACGTCTCCTTTCGTCTCGTCTCGTTTCATCTCGTCTCGTCCCGTCCCGTCCCGTCTCGTCTCGTCTCGCTTCGCTTCGTCTCGTCTCGTCTAAAAATTATAAAAATTTAAAAATTTAAAAAATCAAAAAATAAAAAATAAAAAATAAAAAAATAAAAATATAAAAAGTCTAGTCTCGTCTCGTCGCGTCGCGTCTCGTTTCGTCTCGTTTTGCCTCGTGTCGTCTCGTCTCGCCCCGTTTGGTCTCGTCTCGTCTCGTCCCGTCCCGTCCCGTCTCGTCTCGCCTCCCCTGGCCTCGCCTCGTCTTGTTTCGTCTCGACTAAAAATTATAAAAATTAAAAAATTAAAAAATATTAAAAATCAAAAAATATAAAAATTCGAAAAATATAAATTTCGATAATATAAAAATAAAAAATATAAAAAATCAAAAAAATATAAAAAATCAAAAAATATAAAAAATCAAAAAATATACAAATTCAAAAATATAAAAATTCAAATAATATAAAAATACTCGTCTCGTCTTGCCTCGTCGCGTCGAGTCTCGTCTCGTTTCGCCTCGTCTCGTCTCGTCCTGTCTCGTCTCGTCTCGTCCCGTCTAGTCTCGTCTGGTCACGTCACGTCACTACACGTCACGTGTCGTCTCGTCTCGTCACGTCCTGTCTCGTCTCGTCCCGTCCGGTTCCGTTCGTCTCGTCCCGCCCGTCCCGTCTCGCCTCGTCTCGCCTCGTCTCGTCTCGTCTAAAAATTATAAAAAATTAAAACATCAAAAAATATTAAAAATTAAAAATAAAAATATTCGAAAACTATGAATTTCGAAAAATATAAAAAATCAAAAAATATAAAAAGTCTCGATTTGTCTCGTCTCGTCGCGTCTCGTCTCGTTTTGCCTCGTCACGTCTTGTCTCGTCACTTCACGTCACGTCACTTCTTGTCTCGTCTCGTCACGTTTCGCCTCGTCCCGTCCCGTCCCGTACCGTACCGTTTCGTCTCGTCTCGTCTCGCCTGGCCTCGAATCGCCTCGTCTCGTCTCATCTTGTCTAAAAATTATAAAAATTGAAAAAATCAAAAAATATTAAAAATAAAAAATATTAAATTTCGAAAAATATAAATTTCGAAAAATATAAAAAATCAAAAAATCAAAAAATAAAAAATATAAAAAATCAAAAAATATAAAAAATAAAAAATATAAAAATCAAAAAATATAAAAAGTCTCGTTTCGTAACGTCGCGTCGCGTCTCGTCTCGCCTCGTCTCGTCTCGTCTCGTCTCGTTTCGTCCCGTCCCGGCCCGTCTCGTCGCGTCTCGTCACGTCTCGTCTCGTCACGTCTCGTCTGGTCACGTCACGTCACGTCTCGCCTCGTCTCCTCTTGTCTCGTCTCGTCTCGTCTTGTCTCGTCTCGTCCCGTCTCGTCTAGTCTCGTCTCGTCCCGTCTCGCTTTGTCTCGCCTCGTCTCGTCTCATCTCGTCTAAAAATTATAAAAATTTAAAAAATCAAAAAATATTACAATTAAAAAATATAAAAATTCGAAAAATATAAATTTTGGAAAAACAAAAAATAAAAAAAATATAAAAAATCAAAAAATATAAAAAATCAAAAAATATAAAAAGTCTCGTCTCGTCTCGTCCCGTCCCATCCCGTCTCGTCTCGTCTCGTCTCGTGTCGTCACGTCTCGTCTCGTCTCGTCACGTCAGGTCCAGTCTCGTCTCGTCGCGTCTCGTTTCGCCTTGTCTCGTCTCGTTTCGTCTTGTCTCGTCCCGTCCCGTCTTGTCTCGTTTCATCTCGTCCCGTCCCGTCCCGTCTCGTCTCGTCTCGCCTCGCCTCGTCTCGCTTCGTCTAAAAATTATAAAAATTTAAAAATTAAAAAAATAAAAAAATATAAAAATATAAAAAATCAAAAAATATAAAGTCTCGTCTCGTCTTGTCGCGTCTCGTTTCGTCTAGTTTTGCCTCGTGTCGTCTCGTCTCGCCTCGTCTGGTCTCGTCTCGTCCCGTCCCGTCTCTCTCGTCTCGCCTGGCCTCGCCTCGTCTCGTCTCGTTTCATCTCGTCTAAAAATTAGAAAAAATTAAAATATCAAAAATATTAAAAATCCAAAAATATAAAAATTCGAAAAATATAAATTTCGATAATATAAAAAATCAAAAAATTATAAAAAATCAAAAAATATAAAAAGTCTCGTCTCGTCTCGATGCGTCTCGTTTCGCCTCGTCTCCTCTCGTTTCGTTTCGTCTCGTCTCGTCCCGTCTCGTCTCGTCTCGTTTCGGCTCGTCTCATCTCGTCTCGTCGCGTCACGCCTCGTCTCGGCACGTCTCGTCACGTCTCGTCTCGTCTCGCCTCGCTTCGCCTCGCCTCGTCTAGTCTCGTCCCGTTAAAAATTATAAAAATTTAAAAATCAAAAAATTTTAAAAATCAAAAAATATAAATTTTGAAAAAAAATTTAAAAAATCAAAAAATATAAAAATCAAAAAGTATAAAAAATCAAAAAATATAAAAAATAAAAAATATAAAAAATCAAAAAATATAAAAATTCAAAAAATATAAAAAATCAAATAATATAAACAATCAAAAAATATAAAAAGGCTCGTCACGTCTTGTCCCGTCTAGTCTCGTCCCGTCTCGTCTCGTCTCGCCTCGTCTCGTCTCGCCTTGTCTTGTCACGTCACGTCACGTCTCGTCACGTCACCTCACGTCTCGTCTCGTCTCGACTCGTCTCGTTTTGTCTTGGCTCGTCTCATTTCGTCTCGTTTCGTCTCGTATCGTCTTGTCCCGTCACGTTTTGTCTCGACGAAAAGACTAAATTTAAAAACTATAAAAATTATAAAAATTATATAAATCAAAAAATATTAAAAATCAAAATATATAAAAATTCAAAAAACATTAAAAATATAAAAATTCAAAAAATATAAATTTCGAAAAATATAAATTTCGAAAAAGAGAGTTTTAAAATTTAACAGATTATGATGAACGAAGAACGACGAACGACAAATGAACGTCGAACATAGATCGACGAAGCACGGGAAATGAAGGACGAAAAGAACACGAAAGACGACACGAAAATCAAGGACGAATGACGAGACACGAACTATTAAACACGAAGACGTACGAAAGACGAGCGACGAGAGTCGAATGAAAAAAAGAGAGTCAACAGGAAAAAAGAAGACTAAATTCAAAAATTATAAAAATTATAAAAATTTAAAAAATCAAAAAATATTAAAAATCAAAAAATATAAAAATTCGAAAAAACATTAAAAAATATAAAAATTCAAAAAATATAAATTTGGGGAAAAAATTAAAAAAATCAAAAACTATAAAAAATTTAAAAAAATAAAAAATATAAATTTCGAAGAATAGAGTTTCAAAATTTTACAAATTTTGACGAACGAAGAACGACGAGCGACAAGTGATTATCGAACATTGATCGACGAAGTACGGAAAATATAGGACGAAAAGAAGACAACACACGAAAGACGACACGAAAGACAAGGACGAATGACGAGACACGAGTGTTTAATCACGAAGACGTACGAAACACGAGCGAAAAGAGTCGCATAACAAATAACGAGAGTCAACAGGAAAAAAGAAGACTAAGTTCAAAAACTATAAAAATTCAAAAATATAAAAAATCAAAAAATATAATAAATCAAAAAATAAAAATATAAATTTTGAAAAATAGAATTTCAACATTTTACAAATTTTAACGAACGAAGAACAACGAGCTACAAGAGAACGTCTAACATAGATCAACGAAGCACGGAAACTGAAGGACGAAAAGAAGAAACACACGAAAGACTACACGAAAGTCAAGGACGAATGACCAGACACGTACGAAAGACGAGCAACGAGAGTCAAATGACAAAAGACGAGAGTGAACAGGAAAGAAGTAGACTGAATTCAAAAATTATAAAAATTATCAAAATTTAAAAAATTCAAAAAATATTAAAAATCAAAAAATTTAAAAAATAAAAAATATAAAAATTCAAAAAATACAAAAAAATCAAAACATAAAAATTTAAAAAATTTAAATTTCGAAAAATATAAAAAATCAAAAAATATAAAAAAAATATAAATTTCGAAAAATATAAAGTCAAAAATATAAAAAATCAAAAAATATAAAAATTAGAAAAATATAAATATCGAAAAATATAAATAATAAAAAAATATAAAAATTTGAAAAATATGAATTTCGAAAAATAAAGTTATAAAATTTTACAAATTTTGACGAACGAAGAACGCCAAGCGACA
The DNA here is from genome assembly GCA_038098605.1 of Gryllus longicercus. Classification (NCBI taxonomy): domain Eukaryota; kingdom Metazoa; phylum Arthropoda; class Insecta; order Orthoptera; family Gryllidae; genus Gryllus; species Gryllus longicercus. The sequence goes on along the minus strand of JAZDUA010000116.1, from coordinate 1,748,077 downwards.
AGTTAACGTCGAACATAGATCGATGAAGCACGGAAAATGAAGGACGAAAAGAAGACACACGAAAGACGACACGAAAGTAAAGGACGAATGACGAGACACGAGCGTTTAAACACGAAGACGTACGAAAAACGAGCGACGAGAGTCGAATGGCAAAAGACGAAAGTGAACAGGAAAAAAGAAGACTAAATTCACAAAATATAAAAATTATAAAAATTTAATAAAGATCAAAAAAAAATAAGAAATCATAAAATATATAAATTCAAAATATAAAAATTCAAAAAATATAAAAAAATATAAAAATTCAAAAATAAAAAAATCAAAAAATATAAAAAATCAAAAAATATAAAAAATCAAAAAATATAAAAAATCAAAAAATATAAATATCGAAAAATATAAAAAACAAAAAATATATAAAAAAATAAAAAAAATCAAAAATATAAAAAATTGAAAAATATACATTTCGAAAAATAGAGTCAAAATTTTACAAATTTTGACGAACGAAGAACGACGAGCGACAAGTGAACGTCCAACATTGATCGACGAAGCACGGAAAATGAAGGACGAAAACAAGACAACACACGAAAGACGACACGAAAGTGAAGGACGAATGATGAGACACGAGCGTTTAAACACGAAGACGTACGGAAGAACGACGTGACTCGAAAAACAAAAGACGAGTCAACAGGAAAAAAGACTAAATTCAAAAATTATAAAAATTTAAAATATCAAAATATATTAAAAATCAAAAAATATAAAATGTCAAAAAATATAAAAAATCAAAAAATATCAAAATTCAAAAAATATAAATTTCGAAAAATATAAAAAATCAAAAAATATAAAAAATCAAAACATAAAAAATCAAAAAATATAAAAAATCAAAAATATAAAAAATTAAAAAATATAAAAATTTGAAAAATATAAATTTCGAAAAATTGAGTTTCAAATTTCACAAATTTTGAAGAACGACGAACGTAAAGCGACAAGTGAACGTCGAACATAGATCAACGAAGCACAGAAAATGAAGGACGAAAAGAAGACAACAAAAAACGACACGAAAGTCAAGGACAAATGTAGAGACACGAGCGTTTAAACACGAAGGCGTACGAAAGACGAAGGACGAGAGTCGAATGACAAAAGACGCGAGTCAATAGGAAAAAAGAAGATTAAATTCAAAAACTATAAAAATTCAAAAAATATAAAAAATCAAAAAATATAAAAAATCAAAACATAAAAAATCAAAAAATATAAAAAATCAAAAATATAAAAAATTAAAAAATATAAAAATTTGAAAAATATAAATTTCGAAAAATTGAGTTTCAAATTTCACAAATTTTGAAGAACGACGAACGTAAAGCGACAAGTGAACGTCGAACATAGATCAACGAAGCACAGAAAATGAAGGACGAAAAGAAGACAACAAAAAACGACACGAAAGTCAAGGACAAATGTAGAGACACGAGCGTTTAAACACGAAGGCGTACGAAAGACGAAGGACGAGAGTCGAATGACAAAAGACGCGAGTCAATAGGAAAAAAGAAGATTAAATTCAAAAACTATAAAAATTCAAAAAATATAAAAAATCAAAATATATAAAAAATCATAAAATTTAAAAATTTAAAAAATGTAAATCTCGAAAAATTGAATTTCAACATTTTTCAAATTTTAACGAACGAAGAACGACGAGCGACAAGAGAACGTCGAACATAGATCGACGAAGCACGGAAAATGATGGACGAAAAGAAGAAACACACGAAAGACGACACGAAAGTCAAGGACGAATGACGAGACAAGAGTATAAACACGAAGACGTACGAAAGACGAGCGACGAGAGTCGAATGACAAAAGACGGGAGTGAACAGGAAAAAAGAAGACTATATTAAAAAACAATAAAAATTATAAAAATTTAAAAAATCAAAAAATATTAAAAATAAAAAAATATAAAAAAACAAAAATAAAAAAAATAAAAAAATACATATAAATAGTAAAATTTTGAAATACGGCTTTTTGCACTTAGCGTGAACAAAAAAGTTATTGCTTTGGAATGATCGTTTTATGAAAGTAATAGAACACAATGATATAGTAATTAACGAAACGACTGTTTAAAGAGGGGTATAATTGCATTAATGAAGAAAACGAGTGATGACAGGAGCGAGTTTTCTTATTTACCATGAGTACAATTATATTTATTTACGTTTTACGTTCAATATTTTTTTCATTAAAGGGTAATTTTAATTTTGAGAAATTCAATTATATCGTTACCATTAGAGGTATCTTGACGTCATATTGGTTCTGAACAAGACCTATTTTAGTAGGCCTTGCAGTATATATTTATGATCACTTTAGTGTCGTAAAGAATAATTGTGTTTCATAATTACGTTTGAAAATGGAAAATATTTAACATATTCCGGTTGAAGTGTTAGAAGAAGCCGACAAAGCCATGGAAACATTACTTCGAACGAAAAGTAAGGGCGTGTATGAGAGAACAACGTATTATTGTTGGAAAGGAGAAAGACAATTCAGTTCTGAATCAGACAGTTTCTCTGACAATTCAGTTTTGCAAGTTTACTTTTCTGAGCGGGTAAACACCACTGACAATTACTTTTTTTTATTTGTAATATACTAAGACTAAATGTTTTACACGTTTATTCATCTTGTTCCATTAGTCAGCTAGTGTCAAACCAACATGATAATGGTCATACTTGTTTATATTGAAGACGTGGCGTGTAAAGGAGAATATCGATATTTTAAACTATAAACAATTTATTTTATAAAAAAATATAGGAGTTTTGCCAACACAACTGCTCTCTCTGGGCAGTACGTTCAAACGGTAGGAGAAGTAAACATAAAGCGACTTCTGAATTAGGATGATTGATGATGCCAAGTGTGAGTAGGGTAATATTGTATAATTAAACTTATTGTACTATAAATATTAACATGATTGTCTAAGGAGTAGTAATAATTATTCTTTTTTATAGTTTTGTTTCATTATTTCATTGATTATATATTTTTGATGTACGTTATCTGTGATGTACATATTTGTTCACGTCCTATGGCCGTATGGAAATGCCTTGGCTACGTCTGTAGTAGTTGTAGATGTATAATTACACAATTTCTATCAGTTCTCTGAGTTTTGATTGGCTGTTGTGAACTCTTGATTGCACGAGGAAGTTTTTTAATTGCATGCATTCATAAACGTAGTGATAATAACGATTTTCATGGAATTAATGAGCATATTTAGTTAACTAAACGAGAAAATATTTAATTACTAGGGGAAACCCGTGCAATTAAATATCGTACGGAGTGTTTAAAAAATCAATTTTATTTGGCCGGATATTTATTTATCATATTCAAATACTCAGACTGGAAAAGGTATGAAGTCTGCCTGTACTGTATCCTCGCCCTGCTTGCCCTGCTTCACGCGAACTTCGCAAATCCACATTGCTCCACCATCCTCACTCCTCATTCTGTGCTCGCTTGACCCAGTTCCTGCCCATTCCGCCGTACCCTTCCATGTTCACTGCGATTTTCGTTGCTATCGTCCTGAAAATTATAGTCGTGGAAACACACATTCAAAAACGCAAATGCGACTTCAAACTTCACTGAACTGCACAATCTAACATCGCACATAAAAGATGCGCTTCGACTTCACTTCCAAGGTACCGTCAGAACTGATTTCAGTGGAATTACCTCGGTGTTTTTCAAAGGTCACACTGAAGTGACCCTAATTTCTCTAATGTTGCTTACAAAAAGTTTAGATAGGAATATTTTTAAACATTCCTTCAATCCAATTGTTTTATTCAAATTTTTAAAGCGTAGCACAATTTTTAACAACTTTTATTGCTATATGTGACAACATAATGAAAGGTCCTGAACAATAATTTAATTATTGAGTTTTTATGAAAGGAATCCTCTAGGAAAGTATGAAAATTAAGGGTTTTAGGAAAAATGCAGTTAAACACAATTTGCATTAAAAGAAGAGCGTGTTTATTTCGCCACTCTCATAAGAAATATTTTTGACAAATATCCGTCTTTCGAGCTGCAACCAGACTCCAAAGACCACGAGAACAGTCGAAGATGAACACACAGAAAGGGAAGAAGAGCCACAAAGACCAAAAAGTCCTTAGCGGCCGTAGTAGCCATAGTAGCCGCCATAGCCGAGAGCGGAGTAGCCCAGGCCGGAGTAGGCGAGGGGGGAGCCATAGTAGCCATAGTACTGCTCAGCGGTCTTCAGGTTCTCCTTGGGCTCGACGGCCAGAGCGGCCACGACTCCCAGAACCAGCAGAACAGCGAAAACCTGCAGAAAGACATATTATATGTAAAACTGAATAATTTAAAATGTGGTTTCGTCATAGATGTTGGTCTTGGTCTCTGAATAATGTTACAAATGTTTCACACCGCGATACACATTAAATATCACAATTAAATCATTTTAACTGTTTTAATTCGGAAATAATGTCGATCTTACACTAAAATGTCTATCCACAGATATTTGGTACATTCGTTTGATACAATCAGGCGACAATAATTTTGAATTTCATATCTACTGGATTAGATGTTGCAAAAAGAGAAAAAACGTTTTTTTTCTATTTTTCAAAAGTGGAGTAGTTATCAGAAACAATTCAATTAAATTTAAAGAGCCTGATATTTACATTTAAATAGTAAATATTCGTAATTGGAAACGACAGTTTGTCGTCATAACTCTTTAAATATTAACAACAGTGATTCTAACGTATTTGGAGGTCAGAGATTTACGAATGGATTAAGAAATTTATTGTTGACAATTCAATAATAATTTTTCGCAAAGTAACTGTTTCGTCACAGTTGCACCGCAGCGCAGGTAGCCTGTAGGTAGCATGCGACAATTTCTTTTTAAAGAGCATTCAAGGAGAAGCACGTGTGTGATTCGCAAATGGCAATCGTCATTAGGTACTTACGACGAACTTCATGGCGATTGTGTTGAGGTGTGCGAGTGGACTCGAACTGACGAACGGTGGCCCGCGACGTCTTTTATAGCGCGAGGGGTGGCGGGCGTGGTGGCGGGCGGGCGACCTTCGCCTGCAGCAGCGCCCCCCGCGCCGCTCCCACGCACCTCCGGCGCCTTTGTCCCCACACACCGACACACCCGATACTTGCCCCCTTGGATTCACTCAGCTCTCGCCTACAGCACTCGCCTTTGGGTGCATTGTAATGTTTTCCAAATTTTGTACTTTCTCGCACGTACTTCAATCAAAACATGGATAACTTTTAAGATTCATCTCAGTATTTCCATGTCTCCTTTTAACCTATCTATTTTCAACATGTTCTTTCTTTACTTCTCTACTGCATATCCACCCTTTTTGTCTCTAAATTATTCTCTTTTCTCGTTGGGTTTTTCATTCTAATGCCTTTGTCCTCATGCAGGCATCGCTACAAGGTCTCCCCTTATCCTTAATGACAACTACAAAGTACTTAATCAACATACTGTAACTTAACTGAAGAATATGTACTCTTAATTACTAATTTATTAGTTACATTCATTGTCAGATTCAATATTTTTAATTTATTACAATATGTGTTCTTCATAATATAAAAATCTACAGTTACTCTCAAAATTGTAGCATATGTCTTTTATGTTTTATATTTCTTGTCGTTTTTCTAGATTAAAAATCTTACAGATTTTGCCTCTCTTGATCTTGCCAACATGTGTATCTCTTGCCTTCTAAGGCCTCTTTGTGCCTTGTGCGCTTTTGGATTCGTTTTACACTTAATTTTTATTCTTTTAATTTTTTGTGATAAGACAAAAATCAATTATACGTGTCGATTTACTCAATAACACTAGCTAATTATATGTACTGGTTATTTTAAGTTTTTATCGCTTTATCAATATCTTTACGTCTGTAACTCATTTCTTGTTTATGAATAGTTGCGTCATTTTTCATCAAAGTGCCTTAATGTTTTGATTGAAAATAACGCACTCTGAATTATTTTTCAGTAATTTTAATTTCCTACATATAACTTTTCTTAAAGTAATGCCGATTGTTTATGACTAATGAACTCATTCACGGATTTCTGCCCGCAACACATTTATTGTAAGTTCTTTGGGAAATAACAAGGAAATTCACTTGATTGCGTGATTGTTTCTTCGAATAATACAATAATATATCGACACATTGAATCACATAAATCATTTGACAAATAAGTCCCTTGATTGATTCATGTGACTTCATATGACATTCATTAAAATGTCTATATTTCAAGCAATAATATGTTGTAATTATTGTTAAATTACACTTATTGAAGCCAAGGTGAACACATTATCGTTACAATTCTTCATGTATTGCTTCATGACTTTCACTATCAAAATCGTCGATGTCTCCATAGTTATCGTCGTTATCTTCATCATCATTATAGTCATATTGTTGCGAGTTTTTTTGTGCCACAACATACCAAGGATAATCGTAAATTTCCCCTGCCTTCTCTATGCTTATGCCGAAAGAATAATTACCCTTGAAGAACCGAGCTAAGGAGCACGGAGTACTGGCAATTTTGTGTGTTTGATGTCGAGGTAACACAGGCATATCCTTTAAATAATTCGTAATAATTTCAGTAAACGAATCAGTAAAGCATTCCCATTCAAAATATCGCATTAATTTTGGCCATTCTGGATCATTCCCGCTAAGGGGGTTCAAAAACAAATTCACAGTACGCTTCTCAGCGCTTCCGGAAAATATTGCCAAAATCGACGAAAGATCAATTTTTTTAATGAGATTCAACATAAATGACATGTTACGTACATTTTTTCCTAGACTGAAAGCGGGTAATGATTTCAATAAATTCCCATCCAACCTCAATTCTTCTAAAGTAATTAAATCTGCAAAAGTGTCAACGCGAACAAATTCAATATCATTGTCACTAAGTTCTAAAAGTTTCAATGACTTTAACCCCAAGAACGAAGCACTTGAAACAGTTGATAGTTTGTTTCTTTCAATACGCAGCGTTTCAAGGGAGGGAAGGCCAGCTAAGACTCCTCGGCCCAAATCGCTTATTTTGTTTCCATTTAAATTCAGATCAGTTAGTGATGAAAGACCTTTAAACGTAGTAGTTCTGACTACTTCGAGTTCATTTGAAGATAGATCTAACGATTTTAGTGTTTTTGGAAATCCGAACACGTGAAAAAGTTTATTGTTCGAAACACTCAAGTATTTCAGTTTCTTCAACACTGAAAAATTGTCAGGTATAATAGAAATCATGTTGTGTGAAGCTAGCACAGCGGATAATTGAGCACATTTAGTAATTGGCTGTAGGGATTTTATTTTATTTTTGGTTAAATCTAGATGAGTAAGACGACAGCGACCGTTTAAAAAATCATAATTTGCGACTCCCAGAGAGTTTCCTGAGGCGTTCATGAGCTCAAGTAACAGAAATGTATCTCCAAAATCAATTTTCTTTAAAGTATTCTCTGAGATGTCTAAGAAATACACAGCTTGTGGTACAGAAGAATCCAAAAATTCGACACTATTCCGTGACAAGTTCACACTCTTGAATAGATGAAGTGATTTTGGATACTCACGGAGAGCGTTTTCGGACAGGTCGATTTCTGAGAGATCTTCACAGAAAACGTCGTTTTCACTGAACTCTGAGAGATTCGAACGTGAGCACATAACCACATGATTATCATAATCACAGAAACATTTACTAGTATCCACAATAGCCGCAGAGAGAACACAAAAAATTACGAATGAACATAACCACATTGCCGCTACGGTTCCAGGCACCGTTACGTCTTTCCCGCTGCACCACGAACAGTGCAGTGTTCCCTCTTGAGAAAACAAATCATCTACATTCATGCTCCTCGTGTCTTATCTCTTTAGACTTCGGAAGGCCGAACGTGACTCATGTCTGCACTATTTGGTATTGAAATGACGATAGTCGTATTTCTTGATTCTTTTGCTAGAATAGTGCTTGCTGAAAAATCGCATAGATCTTTACTTAAAAATGTTTGCGAAAGAAGACGCAATAAACTTAACTGCAAGTCACGCACTATCACTCATAAACGAATGTTTATGCTCTTATCTTCGTACGGAGGGGGGTATATAATTTCACTGATGATTAACTATATTTCTCCCCAGTCTCTTTATCTGCTTGTTAAGATAATGCTGAATTCTTAACCAAATGCCTTTTTAGCTGAATATTTATTAATACATTGATTAATTGTACATCATGCAATGCACATTATACACATACATCAGATAGAAATATAGATCTAATATATGTCATATATTCATAATACAATAGCAAACATTATTAACATTTCCTTGATATTTTAAATATTTCACCATGAATAAACAAAGTCATTTTGAAGCAACTCCAAGCGTGTTTTAAAAGAATCACAAAAATATATAACCTTCTGAGTAAAGAAATTTTGAATAATTATTTCAGCGAAGATGTGATCTAAAAATTAGCAAAAAATAGCGTTCAAATAGCGTTTGTTTTGTAAGGATAAGAAATCATGAAGATTTTTATTGCGTTAAGCATGCAGTTCCTGTACTCATTCAAAGAAATTTTCTTAATCAGATGAAAGTGTGTACACAACTCTATAATCGTTCTCTAAACGTTTTATCCGCTTTTATCAAGTCTTACGGATACCTATCTCCTTAATAAAATCTTAATAATATTAGTAGTAGTAATAATGATAATAATAATAATAATAATAATAATAATAATAATAATAATAATAGCAATAATAAAACCAACAAACTATTTTGATTGTCTCAAATCAAATTTTAAGAAACTGAGATAAGTGCCGTATTAAGAGTTATTACAGCCTGTTTGTCAATTGCTAATGATCAAGTTAATATCGCGACTTAAAATTAATTTTAAAAAAAGCTATTACGATACAAGACTTGAAATAACTCATGGTCTACCATTTCACTTTCGTAATGAGAGTAGTAATATAACTAATCCATGGACTCCCATTCACCACTATCAACTGTCACCTTCCGCACGACGAGTAGTCAAATTTAATAAAAAAGTACAATAGTTCAATGGAATTTACATAAAGTTGATACAATTTTGTGCGATATTTGTATCGTAACATCTTATTACAACTCTCGAAATGTTATTTCCCATACCGCATTGTAATAAAATGTCTTACAATAATTTTGTCGTAAATTATGTATTTTGTCGTTAATGCCTCATTTTATAAAACAATTGGCCTCAAAATGGTGGCGGGGACTCGAGAATCTCAAAATGAAACGAAATATTTCTTTCAAAAATTGTATATAATTTTTACCACACTATTATAAATGGATAGGAAACTACTTTTATTTCCTACATCACGGCTGTAATTTTCTTAGTACTTTATAACAATGAAAAGTGAAGGAAATTATCAGTTTTAAAACAATATTATTTAATACTATAAATATACGAACAACGTACCGCGGTTTTCATCCAGAAGACTCAAGGTGCTTGAAGGAAGCTTACATTCGAAATAAACACAGTAACTATTATTTAACTAAGAAAGAGTGAGAGGTTCGGCAAAATTCGCCTTCAATCGTTTAGACAGAATATTTCAAACACTCACCTTCAGGTCCTGAGCGTCTGGTGAATATTTTTCGGTCTGGGTTCAAATGAACGGAATCAAATGAATTTGGATAATTCACCAGAACTGAGAAATTTAATATGGCCAAAGAGAAACTTGATTCAATATGAGGTTTATGAACGAGGACCTTCCTAGAGGCATTTAAACAACAACAAGAAGTTGCTGATAGATTTTTCTAAACATGAAGCCTAACCTCAATATTGCAATAGAACGGGGAAATTTCCTTTACGAATGCATATTACATGCCATTTCAGACATATGTCACATCAAACATAGCTCTCAGCAAACAGTTTTAGTAGTTTTAGTTTTTATTACATGCCGCCAATACTTAACAATTTGAAGACTAGTGAATGCAGTGTAACCGCTACCATTGGGCAAAATTTGTCGGCAGATCACATAACCACTTTACTTCGGACACACTGCACGACACTACAGTGTACGAGTACACTGTAGCAATAAAATCTTGTAACATCTAGTTTTTGCATTGCAAATGAACTTAGACTTGTGAATCTTTGAAGATGTAAACATCTTCGACGACGTGTTTATACGGGTTTTGAGTGAGTTGCTCACGCAACTCGCACACATGAGAAAGTAGCACTGATTAAATGAGAATTTCAAAATGAAACACTATAAAAATTAAGACATTTCTAAGTTTGATTTACCAAAATTTAAAGACAACATTTTCATGAAAATACAATACAGCGTAGTGCGAGTACGCTGAGAACACATTTCGTGGATTTCCAAGGTTTTGTCCGTGTAAAAGATATAGTTATTTATGCTCGACTGATGTTTACTGATGCGACGACTGATAGGGCCATTAGTTCCGTTCGTGTGGTGGTTATTTAATGCATGAAAGTGGCGGTGTTCCTGCCCAGCTGCATGAGCAGATCCGGCGCCGACCTACACATCGGCTCGAGGAGGATTTCCCTCACCCCCAGCGAGTCACTGTCCCAGCCGGCACAAGCACTCAGATACCGAAATTTGGTAGTGTAGTGTATGTAAGTGTGAGTCAATGAAAGTAGGAGTGTGGAAAGTACAGAGGAAAGATAGTTCACGTGCAGTTCGTGGCCCTCTTGCAAGGTTAAGAGTTCCGGCATTTGCCTGGTATTGATCGGATTGATTAATTGTAATTACAGGCGCGTCAACGGCTAATGTCATTAGTCTCGAAAGTGTAATGCATGCTTTTTTCCTCGGGTGATGGTGGTGTAGGTCTTCCCTTTCTTGCCTTTCTACAAGTACTTGTATACTTGCACTCAGCCCATGGAGCTTACCAACTCTGCTGCGTAATCAATACATGCAAATATTTTTCGCTTGAAGGGTTCGCGTTTTCTTCAACTCTTTCGCTTCCAGATATCCAGTGCAACGTAAATACGTAATTTTGAATCTTTTGCATCGAAACCCGTTGCTCTCGCCCGAGGTCGGTGAGGTTCGGGGCCGCCCGGCCCAACCACAAGGCCGGTCGCCTGAGCGGTCCCTCGACCACGCCCGCCACCCCCGGCGGTATAAAAGACATCGGCGGCCACCGGCCGGCAGTTCGAGTCCACTCGCACACTTCACCATGAAATTCGTCGTAAGTATTGGCATTCGCGCTCCCAGGTTCTTTGGTGCCAAGCAAGCACGAGGCACGGAGGGGGCTGGCTAGCAGGAAAGACGAAAAGCACCCTCGGAAGGTTTGATGTGAAAAGATAAGGGATTTTAAAAGAGAATTGAAACTGTTTTCAGTATTAATGGAGAAATTTAACATTATTTTGAACAAAAAAAATGTTTGAAAATACACGTTACAAATAAACCCAGTAACTTTTATTTAACTAAGAAAGAGTGAGAGGTTCGGCATAATTCGCCTTCAATCGTTTAGACAGAATATTTCAAACACTCACCTCGCGGTGCTTTGGTGCCACCCAAATGCACAGATTTTAGACAGATCAATTAAATCTCCTTCGTGAGAATGTAATCTGTAAAACACCTGATGATAAGAAGTTGTCAGGGGCAAATGTCACTTATGAAACTCAGTTACATGAAATTCCCACGACATGTTTATTGGCTAAATGCGATAACTTTCTAACCCTCTCTAACCCTCAAGTGTAATGCAATTCGGAGGCCCTCTGTTTATAATTAGCTGGCACATTAGGCACTTTGAAAGTCAGTTTTAAAAGTAAAAAAATGTTTAATACTAGACACTACCAACGGTTCTGACAATCAGTACTAAAGAGAGGGTACCCTTCAAGTATGAAACAGAAGATCTCATTTTGTGGTTTGATGTCATAAAAAATATAACTCGTGTCACTTTAGAGAGATAAAGTCATGATTGTAAAGGTGTAATGCACATTGCTGTGGAGTTTTGAATGACGGAAACGTACGTTGCAGAATTTTGTGAGTTTGGAGTTGTGTGTACGGCTGATATTTTCTATCATAATGTGCAAAATTTTATTTTTTCCCAAATGTGTTTGGTGGCATACCCTTTTCATTAACACAATTTTGTCGTATACAGAGTTGAACCTTCTGTTATTTTTACTCTGTGTGCTTTTAACCTAATTTTCTAGAAGTCAACTGTGGAAAGATAATATAAATCGCTGATGAATATATCACTTCAAAGCATCAGAATACACAAAATACTATGGCAAGCTTCAGTTCTAAGATGAATAATAATCTTATGATACACATTTTTCAGTAATATTTTATTACAGTTTTTCATACTTTATGAAATTGTTACTATTTTAACATTAACATTTTTTAATCAAATTATCATTATGAATATACTAAAAAACAATAAATATTTCCTTGTCTTGAAAAGGAAATCAACAACATGGATAATCAAATGTACACATTAGAAGCATATTAAATGAACCCATACGTTTTTATGGTTTCTTCAGAAGAAAAACTGGAGTTTCTGACTGAAATAATTAAAAGTGATTTCGATACTATTTTATAACATTTACTTGTTAACAAATATCTCATTTCATACTTTATTACATTTTAGGTTTTCGCCGTTCTGCTGGTTCTGGGCGTCGTGGCCGCTCTGGCCGTCGAGCCCAAGGAGAACCTGAAGACCGCTGAGCAGTACTATGGCTACTATGGCTCCCCCCTCGCCTACTCTGGCCTGGGCTACTCTGCTCTCGGCTACGGCGGATACTACGGCTACTACGGCCGCTAAGGACTCTCTCCTTTGGCTTCGCGTAGTTGCAGCACCTCTACTCTCAACTCTTCGTCTTTTCCTTTGATGCTTCACATTTGAGGAGATTTTCTTCCCACAAATTTCCTTGCATAACCATTATGGTTAAATAAAATCATATCTTTAAAAAAATATTATTGGATTTATTACGACCGAACAAACCCTAATTCCCGACTTTAAAAAATTAATTCATCTTACTGAACAAAGAATGACAATATATATAGGTCACCACGATCAATATTTTTCAACTGTCACTAAGAGGATTGGTTCCTAATATACACCGCCAGAGGCCAGCAGCGGTGCGGCAAAACCACAGTGTAGCTCAGTTCCGTGTTAAATGCTCTTTCGCGGCGTGTTAGTTAGCAATCGTTCCGGGCTGCAACCATGAAACTTTACGCCCATTACACTTGACACTAAATTCGTAATCCAGTTTCTTTCTGGTAAACATGGTCAAAAAGGATACATATATATGTATTATATATTACATATTATTATTATTATTATTATTATTATTATTATTATTATTATTATTATTGGCGTATAGGCCATTACTGACCACGCTACACGATTAACGTGTGTAATTCTTCTAGGATCAGCTTTTCAACTGTATCCTTGGATTACAACAAGGTTGTTACGCCTTGTAGTGTGACTTATGAGATGATAGGATGATCATGATGGGTGAAGGGACAATCACAAATACGACCATGTCTACGCAGGACTCGAACCTGCAGCCTCCTTGGCACAGACGACGGCTGCCGCAACCGTCCTACAAATTATATTCCAAACAAAATCTAAAAAAATTTTAGTTTTTTACTCATAAAATATTAACATCCCAAGAATTTAAATTTCTGTTTTTGAATTTCAACAAATACTAAATTATTACTCTCATGAACGTTTTCTGAACTATCTTCTTCACTTCACAAAATTTATTTTTCAGAGTTTATGTAATAGCTTAGTAGCAATATTTCGCTAAGCAATTAATGTTCCAAATTCTGTGATTAAAACTGCTTCACACTGATAGTATATATATATATATATATATATATATATATATATATATATATATATATATATATATATACTATCAGTGTATGTGTTCTGCGAATTTTTGTTGTACCTAATGTACATATATTTGTATGTATATCAATGTATATATGTACATTAGGTACAACAAAAATTCGCAGAACACATGTAAGTCTTACATATACGTTTTAAATTATTTCGGACATTTTCAAAGAAATAAACATTTTTCTCGTGTCTTCATCTAGGATCTCACTCAAGGTTTTGCATTTTTCTCAAGGATGCAATTCCATAACTTTTAATACAAAACCTAAAACATACTTACCTAACATGAATCCACACCATTCTTTTCTGCTAAATCCATATTTAATTCCCTCACACTTATTTCTGCTAAAGGAGAAGAAATTGTCTTCATTAAATCTGAGGCTGATTCTTCATTTTCAGGAGTTCTAGACCTCTCATTCCCCAAAAGTATCCAAGATTCTCAATACAAGATAAAAGAGACATAAGTTTAAATGGAACTATACATAACATTTTTAAGATCACTTCACATAAATGATTGTTACTTATATATCATTGAGATCACCAATACGAGTGAAGATGTGTATTCTAAATTCGTGGCGCTAATACTTTAAAAGCAAATAATCTTGCTGATTTTCAAAAGTAAAATAAATTTATTAAATGTCATTTCAACTAGATGGTGAATTATTTGAAAAATTTTGACAAACTACTATTTTCACTGAATTATTATCGAAATTACTAATTTCCAATGAATGCAAAAATTAAAAGAAAATATATTAGAATAGCTGTGGTTTCGTAAATTACCCAGGATTTTGGGAAAAATTAAAAACATCTAGTATGCAAAAATAATTTTCAATGCGTGCAGAATTTTGTAAGAATACTAGGCAACCTCCAATTCATGTGAGAACTGTCAATGATTTCGTTAGAAAACCAGGAACACGAACAAAATAAAAACATCCATATTACTAATTTCCAATATGTGTAGTAACTGAAAGAAAACCAAGCAGTCTCCAATCATGTGAGTGGTGTCTACGGGTTTGCTAGATACCCAAAAACACAGGAAAAATCTAAAACTATGAAACAGTTTCGAGTTTCATTGAAAAATGCAAATAATTGATTATGTTATTCTACATATTCTCATAATGTGCGTAACTACGGAATTTACATACTCAGTGCAACAATGCTTATGACAGAGCATACGTCATATGACAGTAAAGTTCGAAAGAAGAGCCCCCGTCAATAAATGGTTTTATTTAGGATTGCTAAACAGACTTTGAACAACATTGTATGTGAAGTACTGCTTTCCTGTGTTAATATAGATTGAGTTGTTCGTATATTATTGTAAATGTGGGGGCCGTTTTTGTTAAAATTTTTAATGTATTGAGGGTCTTACCAGTGTATTTTATTTGTTGCTTTTGAGCAGCGTGCGTGCTACTTTTTTGAAAAACATTTTATGCAGTTTTGTTCATCAGCATTTTTCCTGCTGTAGGCTACTAGTTTAATTCTATTTGTAATGTATTATTATGTTCTAATATGATATATACATTTAAACTATACGTTGATCTATATCAATGTTTAAAAATTGACGTTTAATTTTTAACCAAGATATAGTGTGGCCACTAATAAAACTGTGGCAAAATAATGGATAATAGTATCTTGAAATAGGTGATAAAAGGAGAAGTAGATACAGCAAGGAACACAATAAAAGTCTGTAAGTGATGAGCAGTGTGTTTATTGAGGCATGATCGTTGTGCCAGAAGAATTTTGACAAGACGAGTCCCTCGGCACAGCAGAGCAGGCAGAGAGACGATGAGGTCCAATGAAGTCAACCCACAGCAGAAAGGAGGAGAAGAGAATTGTAGCTACGCAGTGCCATCTAGACGAGGAGAAGAGGAGAGTCCTTAACGGTAGTAGTAGCCACCATACGCGCCGTAGGCGGGGTAGGCGGCGTACGCGGAGTAGGCGTAGGGCGAGCCGTAGTAGAACTGCTCAGCAGTCTTCAGGTTCTCCTTCTGCTCCACGGCTAGGGCGGCGACGACGCCCAGGACCAGCAGGACAGCGAAAACCTACGAAAGAAGGGATTGCTTTAGGAGAAGCGATATAATGAGCTGGGTCGTTTCTGTTCAATTCAAAATTATATTGAATATTTTGTATCGGTGAGATAAAAATATGAACCGTAGTTCATGTAATCATATTAAAATTTTAAAAAATGTTTATTTTAGTACTCATTCGGGGAGCTTCCAAACCACTGTGTTCAAAAGTAATGGTTAGGCATTAGAATCGTATTCCGTTGGGAAAAATCCATTTTCAATTTTTATTCACAATTATTGTGGCAAATTTCTTCTGTGTCTCAAATATATCTCTGTACTTTATTAATTATCCGTTACATATTCACTTGTTCATGAATCTTCATCTGATAGTCAAAAATGTTTTTCAAAAAGATCTATACTTATTCGCCAGAAGAAACTCTTTGTACGCTAAGTGCTGCTCACAAAGTCTCTAGTTTATTTGCAACCAACGCATCGAATTCTCAATACTTGGATGCAGCCTGGCGGCGCAAGTGGGTATGCCATCCCGCAACGCGGCGGTGTCGTGTGTGTGCTCGCTCAGAGCCTCGCAACGTAAGGATTTCACTGTTTGCAAGTGGCCAAATAACCTATACTACTACATCAACGTACTGCTTCTAGGTCCTCGAATTTCATGCATGCCTATGTGTACAGAGTAGAAAACAACTACGAAAGATCCAAGTAACATGAATTATGTTTTAATGTTGTCAAAGCTCACGTCCAAACGTGTAGTCACGACCTTCAGAACATTCATCGAATAGAGTTATTATAAATAAACTTAGCAATGAACACAGAATTATTAAAACATTTAGTAGGTTATTCCGACTTCATGTATCCTACCCTACATTCGGAATTCAAAAGTGTAGAGAACCGTATTTTATGTAAATAGCCATTGGTCTCGTAAGAGTAGTGCATTTTATATTTCGGAACATGGAAGCGTTCCTCTCCCAACTGAATAGTGATATTATGCATGGACATTGGTTAAATTCGATTAATCTCTCTAGCTATGGTGAAAAATCCAGTATAGTCGGTACTCGAATCATAGGACCTTTTGGAGAACGATGCTAGAGAGGCAGCGACGATGCAGCTGAGCTATTGAGGATATCTGATATAAAGAGACAACAGGATCCTATGCGTATCGGTAAACGCGTTCCTTGCAGTTACAACGTCCCAAGCCCATTTTCAACAAGACTAGTGGGACCTATAGGACCCAGAAAATTACGTGAAGACGTAATCGTGTTTGAAATTTTTCTTCAGTTCCCTGCAGTTGCTGTCCCTTAAAAAATATATTTTGAAAATTGTGGCTGCTTGTAAGCAAATGACGTTCGGTTTGTCTTTCAAGCCTATGGAGACGCATATGATCCACATTTATAGCTAGAGGGACACATATATTCCATGGACATTTTCTGAAACCCGTTAAAAATAATGACTATTTGTCAGTATTAAATTATATATCTAAAAATTATAGTGTCTACAAATGAACCTTTGCTTAGATGCAACTGAATTGTTCAGTACTCAAAGGGCAAAAGAGCGCAAAGTAAGAAGCGATACTCACGACGAACTTCATGGCGGCGGCGGCGGAGGAGGATGTGCGAGCGAGTCGGACTGCCGGGGGACGCGCAGCGCTGCTTTTTATACGCCGGGGGTGGAGGGCGTGGCCCTGACCACCGGCGCTTGCGTAAGCGGCCTTGAGGACCAGGTTCTCATCCCCCCGTCCCCCTCCCCCCGATGCCCCGCCGCCCTCGCTGGCACCGCCACCGCTGCGCGCCCACTCGCTCTATTGGCGATTCGCTGCGCCCGGGTTGGCCACAAAGCTCGCTTCGTTACAGGAACTTCATTACAATTCTGAAAACCTGAACGCCCTGATAGAAAATTAATGTGTTCACTTCATTATAATACTTTTTTATTTCATTATTATTATTATTATTATTATTATTATTATTATTATTATTATTATTATTATTATTATTATTATTATTATTATCTACGACATAAATAATACTAATTAATTAACCAATAATGATTCCTGTCACAATTTTAATTTTTTCTTCATAGATGTCTCTATCTTACATATCTGTAGCTATTTAAGGTTATGTGACACACGTCCAATATTAATGTTTTTGTGAAGTACGTTTAAGTAAATAATTTATTTAACTTAACGTAAACTAAATAGTAAATTGAACATTTGATAGTCAAGAAATGTATCGTTTGTAATGTAAATGAAGTAGAATATTTTCTGTCATGTCATTGCAGACGAACTTCCTCGAAGATTGTGATTGATTGAAGAAGAATTTGATGGACAAATATATTTAGATGTGATTTGTTAGAATTTTATAGTGCAAGACGCAGAGTCAAATGCCACAATTAACATCATCAGCAAATATTGTTTCATCAAAATAAAAAAAATATTCACATACATGCAGACGACGATCAAATTGGATACCTTTAACAACCTCGCAATTAGATGAAGTGAGGATGAAGAAAAATATCCAATATACTTTGACTTAGTAAGGACGATTTTTGAATTTACTTTAATCATGGTGGCGATTAAGGAGAACCTTCATATCCTGAAGTAGAAGGGTTGTTAAATTGTTTATGTTATTAATTAAAAACTACGAGAGACATATTTGCTAATGAAACACACGTGTTTGAAAATAAATTGGGCAATAATAATAATATTAATAATAATATTAACAACAACAACAACAGAGATCGTTTGCGCTGTTTTTAGAGTTTTGTATTCGTTCTCTACTTGTTCAGCTGCATTCCAACTTGCCCCACTTCTAACTCAGCCAGCTCAGAGGTTTGCCAACACACTTTTTTTGGTTGCCTGAAAATTATGTTGCACCTGTGTTTAAGTGTGAAGCGATCACGCCTCCACTCCAAGTCAAACGGTTCTCCCGCCAACTTTTCAGCCTTCAAACTGCAAGGTTCACAATAAAGATATTAAATTTACAGAGAAGAAAGATTTCGAAATACTTTTCTCTTCATTTGTCAATATTTGTTCCAACACTTTGTTCTCTCTCTATTGCTACGTGTAGTTACTACTCAAAGTTCTGCGCAAATGGAAACTGGCGTTTAGCAGAGACATGGGTGACATTTTAAATTTGGAAGGTAACGATCTTTAAAAACATTTAAATACCTTAACTAGTCTTACAATAATCATTTTTAGGAATGTATGATTTTGGAGACATTTTCCTGCAAGAAGATATGAAATATTGCCAAAGCATTCGCCATGTCATTGTTAGTCTGCTTGTACTAAGTCAACCTGGGGAAAATTATATATTATCAGTTCTAATATTTTGTTTATTGTAATATATTTACCGCTCTTGACGGGATGAGCAGTGAAAGAACTGTTTATGCTGTCCCGTTTTTGTTCAAAAGTAGATGACTTTTTGAAATATTTGGTAGCAAGATGGAAAACATCAACAATAGACAAGCCATTATTAAATAAAATAACCATTCATGTACCTACTACGTCGTCATTTAATCATATTTTTCCTCCGTCACTGTTTAAAGCATTTGGTGTTAAATTCTTTAATGTTGAGAAAACGTGTAATTACATTTTAATTTATTGATTAACTTGTTAATGAAAAAAGTTTCGCTTGATACTTATGATGCTAAGGGCAATTAGTAGAATCCCAGATTCTGAAATGGAACATGGAATGGTTTTGCCACGAAAACCACAGTAGATCCAATGACTTGACTTTCTAATGTAATTGGACGAATCGACACAAAATAATGATTCTATAGTAAATTACAGATAATATCTTGAACAAATGGAATACGAATCATCAACTTACCAACTAATGAAAAGAAACAAACCAATTCTTCTAAAAATAATACATTAAGAGTATTAGCGACATTGTCCCAAAATATACTTGCATGTGCCAGAAAAACAAAAAGTATGAAGTTCTCTACAAACCTCTGAAATAGCGGTAGCATTACTGCATTTTCAAGTTTAGAAAAAAATATCATTTTTATTTTAAACTGAAATAATATCGATATTGAAAAATATCCTTTTTAGAAAAAATAGCCTCTACTTAGAAAACATACATTTCGTCAGGGTTTGAAGAGGAAGTAAATTCACCGCACCTATGCAGTAATAACATTATGAAAAATATTATTTGTGGGTACGACAAAATATTTTTTTTGTGAGTGATCTTTTGAAACGATCATGCCCCTAATGCGGGTTGGAAGAATGACCAAGCATTGAATATTGAAATATACCAAAGAAGACTACATAATTTTAATTCAAGGAACATTTATATGAAAGGGACGAGTAACTATAGTTCCGATCGGGAAGAGAAAAACAACATGTCATCGCAGTACATGTATAATTTGACCATGCAGAAACTCTTGTAGGCGGCTATTAAAAGTTCAGGTGGTGGATATAGACCGGAAGATACAACAAATTGAAACAATGAAATGGTAGTTAAAGATCCCACAAAAATACAGAAATACGCTCTCTTCCATTCTAGGCATCGAACAAGCAACATCGTTTTAATTCTTGCAGCTGAACGATCAGTATCAAACTTAGTTTTAGTTAGCCAACGAGGGTGATATAGATTTTTAGTCATTACATTAGAGAAATAGGTAAATTCGGTATTAATAATGCGAATTAGTTCGTACAATTTGCAATTGTAAAAAACATGAATAATTGACAAAATTTTCCTTTAACTAAAGAGCAGTTTTATTTGTATTCGAAATCACAAATATTTAAACAATTTAGTACATAAAAATTCAGAGTTAATTCCTAAAAATTATGTTCAAGGGCAAAAGAGCCACAAACATGACCATTGATAAATAGTTAATGCTTTACTACTTCTTGTACGCTCTTTTAGTGTCAAAGTTGTCTATCCTGTTGTTATGCTTGTCTTTCTTCTCGTGACGTGAACGCAAGTTAATTAAATATTTTTTAAATTTATTCTCCAGTATTCTGCCGATATTTTGTGCTATTCTCTGCTTGGTACTGCGTAGCAAATGCATTGTGAACGAAAGCTAATAAGAAGCTTGTAATTAATATGCATATATACTTCTTTTACCCTATATTGTTATACGTTGGATATTCTGGCGTGTATTGATGTGTGTTGTATTATACGCGCACGTTTTCTTGAGCTCTGGATTTCCTATCCCCACTTCTTTAACCGACAAAGGTGACTTATGGCATCAACTCATGCCACAGCAGTGCCTCTGACCGGGAGGCCCTGGGGTAATGGCCGGCTGCTCTGATCGTAGTTCTCCCTGGTTTCTCTGATGAACACCAGGCGATTGCCGGAGCAATACAAAACAAAAGGGCCACGGATTGCGCGCGATTTTTCCTTCCTCTTCCTTGTCCTACCCTCACCCCTTACACTTACACCACACACTTACAATTATATGCACTAAACTATCACACTTGTCGGAAAACCAGGCGGGGAGTTTAGATCATTATCCCCGCTGGTGGAAGATACATGGTTGGGAATAACCGGCAAGTCAACGTGTAAGTCGCTCTCAGATCTCTCTCCTGCAGACAAATGTTACTTCCACCTCACACGATAAATGCGTACACTACACTTACGGGACTAACGACCTTAGCAGCTGACGAGCTCGGATTCGTTATTCAATGAATCAAATCCGATTCTTTACTAACATTAGTTGAATTATGAATATTGTAGCAACGAGGGTTCTTGACAAAATCTTATAATGATAAATGTTCACTCCCTAGAAACTATTTTGCAACGAAAAAAATATGCTTTAGGATTGATTTAATAGTCCCGCTATGGAAATAATCAAACCATATTTCTTGAATCTTGCAAAATGAGGGCTCAAGAAAACACGCCCGGATAATATCTAATTAGAATGTTGTGCATCGTATGCCGTTGAGTGCTATCTTCATTCAAAACAACATTGTAAAATTGTTGTTAGTGGGAATATGTTAAGACAAAATTTATTAGCAAGCGCTTACCACGATAGGTATAGGCAATTGTCCAAGGGCAATTAACAATACAATCTTCTCACACTAACCACAAACTTCAATCAATAACAAATCACGATAATTAAGTTCAATTGTATGTTTACAAATATCACCGCAAATCGAAAACTAATATAACCTCGCCTACATCTTTAAAATAATGTTTACAAAATATTTAGTACATGAATCTGCATACAATATAATTAATTAATTATAAAAATGTTTTGTCTTTTCAGGAGCAGGAAAATGTGCCCGCACAGCAGTGACCGGCTTCAGTTTGTTCATTTTGAGAAATTCAGGCGCAATTCAAAACGTATAAAGCTGTACCATCTAGAGAGAACAATTCAGCATTAACATTACGTTAAAGCTCGCCTTATTTATAATCGTTTCGTTTTCTTGACGTTTCAACGCCGTTTTTACTTTCCCGTATACGTACGTATATACCGAGTAATATACGTAGTGTAGGGGAAGTTGTGTAATGTTGCGGAAAATCGATTTCGAGATTTCAACGGAAATGCACGTTTTGGGGGGCCCTTGACATCCAGAAAGTGTTTTTGTTTCAAAACGTCCGTCCGTCTGTCTGCAAGTCCGTCCATCTGCTAGTCCCTGAACATCACTAGCGCATATACGTCCTACGTACGAGTTTCTACAAAATAGATATTTCCCGGTTGATCTGGCTCCACTCGAGGAGCCGCGATTTTGAAAAACTTTCTTTAAAATTTGGAGAATTTATATAAAGCCCCCTAGACACTTTCAAAAATTTTTTCAAAAACGGTCTCAATTTGTTTCTTTAAGTTTTTGTAAGAATAGAATAAAATACACTTACGAAGGATGTGTAGGCACACTTTTCATAGCCTCTTGAATTTGAAACTATATTTTAAATTTAAAAGATTTGGCTCCTTGATTTTGATTCAATTTTGTTGTTGGATATTCTGACGGACGTTAAGAGAATGGTGCTGGTCTAATTTTCGTTGCAAACTAATTTTTTGAAAATAATAAAAATTCAAAAAGTTTTCTTCGTCTTACTAAAACTGCAATTTTGAAGATAGAGATTTTTCCCTTAATGAAATCTGTTTCTTAGAGATACGTTTTGAAATAAGGTCATGTACAATTTTTCGGAATTTTGAGCACATTTTTAATAATTTCACGTGAAAGTCGAGCGAGAAAGTAGATGGTGTTTTATCACCACTAGTTAATATCTACAAACGCCCCTCGGATGGCTCACAGATAGCTAGCTAACTTTGCGTGGAGCAATGCCGGGTTCCATTAAAGTCCGGGACAAAATTGAAACGGTAGCTCTCTAATACAAATCGACACATTTTATATAGCTGTGTAACAAAAGAAGAGATCAGGCAGGTCAACTATGCTAGATACAGTGAAAGGAATATGTCATGCTACATGAATATCTTACCCCCAAGCGTGGATAATCAATAAAAGCAGGGGATGGGGGATGGGACCTGGGATGACCGCTAAATGGCAAAAGCTGGCTAACTCCGACCCTAAAATGCCAAATTCATAAATACAATACACACATGTGAATTCAAGTTTGACGGATGTGTTGAGAACGTTCAGCAACATAAAATACGTATGCCTTTACATTACACGTGTACTCACAAGAATCATTTGTTTTTACAAAAAGGAATTCAAAAAAATACTGCGCAATACACCTCAAATTTTTACTACTACCATGAATTACATAAATGAATGATTTTCGATAGCATAAAGGGAAGCGTTTGAAAACATCACTTTTTTCCTACGTTTACGAGTTTTTGATTAGGACTGAAGGAGGAAATAATAAGGTTTATAAAACATTCATTAATTTTTGAAGAGAAGTATATTTATTTAGCTATTATCGTATAGATGACATTTCGATAAAATTTAATCCCCTAGGCTGCAGAGAGGATATTCTGAAGGAAACTTCTGCTAGAATAAAACACACTGCTCAGAAGGTTGGGTGCAGCCTGTACAGCGAGTCTTCACCAAGGAATAAGTCCTTAGCGGCCGTAGTAGCCGTAGTATCCGCCATAGCCGAGAGCAGAGTAGCCCAGGCCAGAGTAGGCGAGGGGGGAGCCATAGTAGCCATAGTACTGCTCAGCGGTCTTCAGGTTCTCCTTGGGCTCGACGGCCAGAGCGGCCACGACTCCCAGAACCAGCAGGACAGCAAAAACCTGAGAGTAAATCCAAAAATTAGAAAAAAGATACAGACGAGAGAGGATCAGAAAGAAATCATTTATTACTACTATTTTAAAAATATGTCTTTTGAAAGTTGATTATTTACTAATGCCATAGGTGCACTCTCAGGTTTAGAATATCTCAAAAAATTAATAATTTAGGCCAGTATTCATGGAGATACCATTAAAATGACAGAATTTTGCCACTCGCCATTTCACTACTTAACCGGTCCTGAAACAATATTCCGCCTTTAATGAGGTACAAGGATTCTACAGTAGGAGGGTTTTGGGTGTCTAAGAAAATCTTTATAATGTATAACTAGGAGTGGACGGATATAAAACCATACTACACGGCATTCGGCACTAACATCATTATTTTCAGAGGGTTACGTAACCGGCACGATGTTTGTTGCAATATAATGAACAATCCCCTTCCAAGGAAAGAAACACCTCTTTTCTCCTCTACAGTATTGAAATTTATCTATTAAAAGCGGTGCATCCATCGCAAATGAAAAACTCGGTATATTTAGTTCCCTTTGAAGAGAATGGGGATGCGCTTAAGTAAACCAGCTACACCGATCAGTGCGAAAGAAGGATCGTATGAAACGCATGTGAAACCACCTAATGAAGTAGGTAAAAGGAGTACTTACGACGAACTTCATGATGTAGTGTGCGAGTGGACTCGAACTGCGGCGTTTAGGCGCGCGGGGTCTTTTATAGCGGAGGGCGACAGCTACGGTCGTGGCGCGGCGCCGCGGGCCTGTCCTTGCCCTGTGCGCTTTCGGCTGGCGGCGCGGCGCCGTCAGGGTGGACCGGCCGCGTGCCTCGTCCACAGCCCCCTCTCCCATTCTCACTTGCAGCTGCAGCCCTCCGCCTCCACCTTGGCCTGCGCCAATGCTCCCCTCATCCCCATCTCCTACTCCGCCTCCTCCTACACATTTAACTCCTTCTCCACATCACCCTCCTACTGAGCTATTGCTACCTCCTCCTCGATCACCATCACATTTTGCACCTTTCGTTTCCCTTCGTCTGGCTCTATCTCCTCCCCCACCGACTACGGCTCTCACCTCCTCATTCGCTTCTGTCTCCGCCTCCATTAACACTGCCGGCTTCACTTCCAGCCCCAAATCCATCGCCATCCATTACGTCGGTGCCGTTTCACCTCCAACGACACCATCTTTCCATGTCACCGATCCCCCCACAAATGTACTTCCACCACTACGTCGACATTACCGCTGCCACCAACGCAATCGTCACCGGCGAGCGCCAAGGTCCCCAAAAGCAAGTTTTTGCCCGCGTACCTCCAAACAAGTACACGTGCGTATGGAGGCAAGTGCGATATATATGAAATCATATCGCCGCCGCAATTAATACGTCGTAGAAAATAATTTAGGCGCACGGGTTTGCAGCATTAATGAAGAAGGAAATGAGAGGAAAATAATTAGTTTGATAAAAAGATTCGCTTGAATTTACAGAAGTGCAATGAATTTGACCTGTAATAATTATACTGCCATATCGGATGGCTTGATGATGTGCTTGCGAAATGTTCGGGCTCAATTTTCTAGGTACTTTCCTCGGTTTTATGTTCCTCTCCTCTGAGTTATCAGATTCTGGTGTGATACTCAACTTTTCATGAATGCTTTATTATCATCATCATCGTCGTCGTCGTCGTCGTCCTACGACGATACGATGTCACAGAGAACATAAAAAGTTGGGTTCAGTGAACATCTAAGAACGTATAACAATTATCTCGTGTTTTTCTTACCATATCAGTATACTAAATGCACTATTAATAGATATATTTAGAAATAAAAATATGTTGGGGGGAACTCGGATTAAATTGATACAATGTGCTTTAAATTATAGGAAAAACGTAGATTGATTCCCATTCTGATCTAAAATTTATTTCAACACCTGTTTCAGTGGCCATACACTATGATATTGCATTATTTTGGAACGTCAGAAGGAAGAGTAAGTTCGACTTTGAAAAGTAAATTTTTGTTTGTGAAGGTAAATCAAATTAAAATATAATAATTGAAAAATACTACTCCAAATAATATACTCGTAGAGTAAATATTGTGGCCAACTACTGGTGTATACTGGCTTCGAATTGGTCATTTCTAGTGCAAGATTTGAAATAGAAAAAAAGAAGAAAAGGAAAATAAGAATAAGAGATCCTACTTGTTTTAATCTACCGGAACTTGACCTTAATGCTTCTTGTGGGGAGGTGTTGTCTCAAACAGGTTTAGACAATAGAATAATCAGTGACATTAGAGAGGCAAGTATGAATTACCAAATTTTACTATGTACTGTTAACCCCTACTGAAACAAAATCAGAATTTAAAAATAAATTTATGAAAATTTTAAGACTAGTTTCTGGTTCAAAAATTTTATGAATACTAAAAACGTTCTTAATGGTCACTGTTAGTGCTTTTCACTGGTTTTGAATATAGGCAGTATGCTTGATCGCAATGATAAGGGAGGTCTTTCCGATCTTAACGTTAAGTACTTTAAAAACATATGCGACACGTGATGTATTACAGATGTGTTATATCCCAACATATCGTAAACTACTCAACCATAAAAGTTTGAACAAAATTTTGAAACTAGAGGTGTTACAACAACACAAATTCTTGCATTGATTATAATTTGTGCAGTTTTCTACAATAAAAATAGTTCAACGAAAAAGACCTACGCTGCTTTTATGTTTATTTTTGCTTCATATGATAAAAGAAACATTTGGAGCCATTTTTGAGAAAATTTAGAAAATGAAATTCAAGCTTTATGTCAAGTACACCAAGAATAAGAAAATTTCAAAATTCGAGAAATCCCAGCATCTGCTAAATTGATCATAAAATATCAATTTTGGTAAAAATATTACCTACGGTTTAGACGCTAGCGTTGGTCACAGAGGGAGATATAGACACAATAGATAGGTAGATAATGATTATATAGCTTTTTGCCGTGTACTGAACGAAAAGGAGACCTGCCCCATATTGGTAAACGTCCTTCACACTATCCAACAACAAAATTCAATCAAAAATGTGCCATTTTAAAAACTATTTTGAAAATGTCCCAGGGGATTCATGTAAAGTACCCCCCAAAATTAAACGATCAGTTTCAAATTAAAGAGGACGAAACATCAGACAAATCGATTGGGGAATATCAATTTTGGTGAAAATTCTTTTTTTTTTTCGCTAGCGTACTTCACGCACAGTCACACAGACGGATGGACGGGTGGACGGATAGAGGAACAGGCGGACAGACGTTTTGCCGTTAAACAATCTTTCAGTATCAAGGACCGACAAAGCATAGAACGTAATTGCACGTGTTTGAGGATAGTATTTACTACGTATAAGAACAACAATTAGACACTTGTTTTGAATCAGGGTGTTATAAAACGAGTTTTTTTGTAAAATATCGACGTTTTTTGGCAGCAGCATTACAATATTCTATTACATACTGTATTACTCTATATTACATAAGTAAGATGCTTAGCTCTATCCGGGAAAAAATTAAAGAAAAGATTTGAAGCCGCTTGTGAGAAAACATTCTTTTTATAATTAATAGATTTTTTTATTTCACGAAAATGTACGCAAAAACTACCCATATTTTCAAAACATTCGAAATGATATTATTTAAAGATTTATGTTCAACGTACTGTGTTCATTAAGGAACTAGTGATGCTACAAAAGTACATGCTTGCGTGCATCGTGTCTTAACTTGCAATATTCGAAAATTCCGAGAGTTCAATAAAATTGGACCATTCTTATAAGTGTAATTTGCTCTAACAAAAAACAAAAACAAAAAAAAAGAAAATGAAGCCATTTTTGAGAAAATTTTAAAACTATTGTTGGGCGTTATGTGAAGTTTCCCCAAAACCAAAATATCCGTTTCAAATTCAAGAGGCTGTTACATCACCCAGATCTGTTGGGGCATTGGTTGGGGTGGGTTTGGTAACAATTACGCCCATTGTGCAGCCGCTAGCCTATTTCACAGACGGAAACACACACTGACGGACGGTCGTTTTGTTGATATACGAGTAATTGGCAAAATTGAGAAATTATTTGTGATATCCTAAGTAATTAATTTATTTATAAATATTGATAAACAATATTTTGGCACAACTATTCATCCTCTAAATGCAGTAGTTAACTCATCACAATGTGTGAAAGTAATCTCACATGTTTTGTTTGTATTTATTTCAAACATGTTACATAATGATTGGAAGCAGTGACCCTCTACTTTATTTCGTAATCACTACTAACTCAAAGTTTATTTTCAAGAAGTAAAAACATTTCATATTGAAGTAGGTGTGGGAAGCTTTAATGACGAGGAACAGTTAGCGAGAAACTCAGGAACAAAAGTTAACGAGTTACTTTTTTCTGTGCCCTGATTCATTTGATGTAATCGTGATACTTGCAAGTTCAGGTCTTGGTGTTTGGGGGCCCGAATGAACCGGTTTGGGTGTGTCTTTCCGATCTGTTACATGAAAAGGTCTCGGACAAGACGTGGCCCTGACGGTTCGTTAGTACGCGTGGCTGTGCGAATCAACGACAACAAAGAGAAATTCTATGACTGTTGGTTATTCAATATAAATAATATAAACATATTATTTTTACTTAATCGGTATCATTAGTTTCTATCTAGTAAAGCTTTCTTGGTTAGAACTACTATAGAAATCTATAAAGAAATGGACATTTAATAATGAAATGAAAATGAAAATGTAATTGAATATATTGGTTAACAATGTCGCTCGAGATACTTTCCGTATATTAGCAGTTCCCTGAGTAAGTATCCAAGAAATCATCATCCTGAAAGAAGAACTGCAATGTTAGATTCAAGTCACATTAAAAAACGGGGCAAAAATATTGTGTAGATCATGAGACCGTAAAGGGTTTGACGTATGTGTTGATGAGGGGGGGGGGCAAACTCGCAAGTGTATAACGTGCAAATTCACAGCTAGAGACTTATAACAAAAAAAAAGATAAAAAGTAAAAACTTTAGATCTCTAAGATAAAAACCAGGCAAATTTATCAATCAAAATAAAATAAAAATTGAAAGAACGTAATAATTTGCCATTACGGCTTGTCTGAAACTCTCTGACCTTGTGCAACAACTAACTGGATGTTGAGTCGTGGAACCAGAAACACCACATTCAAGCATTTTTCATGCAGTGACATTTAGAAAATGAGACTAGTCGGCAAAACAAATAATAAAAAAAACATACGTTTACTCCAATAACTGATCACCTTCGCTTAAATATATATTTCTTCTCGCATCTTCATGAACTTTGGGGGGACTCATTTGGATACCACATTTTTCAGAATTACGTAACGACAGAAAAAATAGTTTTGGTCAATATCTTTTCAGGATACGTTAACGTATCGACCGAAAAACGTAAAGAACTAGTTATTGAAACAGGAACTTGTCAGAATTTGTTGTTATAAAAGAAAGAGAAAAATATACGACAGTTTGCAAATTGAGGAGTGTAATAATTAGAAACAAATAGTTTGAAAAAAAACTCTTTTCGAATTGATTATTGTATGGACAACTTGAAAAAATTCAAAATATCAAATTAATTAAAAATGATAAAAAATAATAATTAAAGAAAATTAAACATTACCACCAAAATTAAAAAGAAAAGTGGAAATGAAAATGCAAAACAAACGCGCCGCGTCTCCTGCACACGTTCGTCGCGGCGTCGGCGAGCGGGGGCGTGAGTCCGTGGCGGTGGCGGGGGGAGGCACTCCGGTTTCCACATCGTGGTTCGTGTACTATTTTTTCAGAATTAGTTGTCGTATTGATCATTCAACAAAAAAAAACAACGGGTTTTTGTGAACTTTCTTTTTCTCCCAATATTTACCTGCCGGATTCGGCCGGCAGTAACTCAACGGGTAATAGCGGGCTGGCGGTGGCGCGGCGGTCGTGTATTAATTACGCGCGTGCCGGTACGCAGCGCTGCGCGTGGGTGGGTGCGGCCGGGTGACGAGGGCGGGGCGGGGGCGGGGCGGCCTTGGCCCAGGCATCAATCCGGCGGAGGCAGGAGCTCGCCACGGTCGCCCGGCCCCCGGAGTGCTCGCCCCCCCCCCCCTCCCCCCGCCCTGCCACGAGCGCCTTACACCGCGACGCACGAGTCCACGAGGCGCGTTTGTTTTGTTTTTTTCATTTCCACTTTGTCTTTTTAATTTTCTTGTCTTTTGTTTTAATTCTCAATGTTTTTTTATTTAATAGTTAATTATTGGTATTTTTAACCCTTTTTGTTAAAGTTTTAATTGTTAATTTTTTGTTTTAATTCTTATTTTTGTTTTAAGACTTCATTTTTTGTATAGTTTCGTTTTAAATTGACAGTCCTTCCTTTGAAAACAAAGGAAAACAGTTTGACGCAAGACGTACTTCGTCACATAAAATAATCTTAGCCCTAAAAGACATCTCTGAGCAAATATAGTTGTGTCGGGCTAGCTCTATGTAGCTCACGAGTGCCCTGTTTCAATGCATTTTAGCGACAGGACATTTCTGAAGAGTTTGACGCCAAATCCGTGTTGCAGAAAATGAAGAATCTTTTTTTACCATTTCCTTTTTTGCTGGTGTGTTTTAGTTATTAAATTTAATCTTTTTTGCGGGGGGCTTCTTCAGTGACCCGGGCAAGGCATCTATGTAGTGGAAGGAGGAGGGAAAGAGAGCGAAGAAAAGAGAAGAATAGAAAATAAAGGTACAAATGTTCAAGAAGATGCATGAAATGTAAAAGATAGAGAATGGACAATAAAAAAGAAAACCTTGTAGTAAGATGTAAATATTAATTAATGATGTAATTAACAAGATGTGAGAAAAATTAAGAAGTGGCCACAGTCCAGAGTATGGGTATGAAAGAAAATTAGTATGGGTATGAGAGAAAATTTTAACAGAAAAATAACTATAACAAAGGGAGGAAAATAATTATGCAAACTAACTAAAATTTAAAGAAATGAAATACAATATGTTTTAATCCCGAAGCTGTAAATGACAGACTATGCTTGATTTTGGAGAGATAACGGCAACTAAAAAAAGAATAAGGGAAGAAAATAGAACAGGTCGTGTACCCAGTGCTGAGTGGTTGTCTGATAGGGAGAACCATTCCAGTATATGTGGTAGTATTAACGACAGAAAAGAAGAAAATGAGAGGATAATTTTATCAAGGGCTACACGCATCCGCATACTACCAGGAGGTAGGTGATTGGTAGACTGTGGTCGCTTGTGGCAACTTTTTACTTCGGACGTCGATTCGACATCGTTTCAAAGCTGAGCGTTCCTTTTTTCGTTGCATGTTGATCTTTGACGAGAACAAAGAGGTGTACCAACAAGTTCTCTATAGCAACGTATGTCGGTCGTTTCTTTATGTAGTTATAACAAGTATAGAAACAAACAATGGTATGAAAGTACTTACTCGGAACAGAGAAGAGAAGCAAAGAATACGAACCAAAATGCTCCTGAACATCGACAACTAATTTTCAAATTTTTATAATTACGAATTAATACTTTCTGTGAAAGTCTTTCCTTTCAAGTACCTTTTGCACACACCACTTCTTCACTCACTCAACTAAACTATCAAATGAATTGTTTGACACCTGGAAGATTACTCCGAACCCCACATCACTCTTTACACATGTCAGCTTACTTTTATTCGTAATTACTGTTAACAACAAAGATGAAGTTAGTGTTATTTTCTTACAGCATCTATTGAGATCGTGTATTCGACACCAACCTTGAAAATTGCGAGCAAATGCTGATAATATATGCCAACAATTTCCCATTAAAATTCCTAGCAGAGACTTGCTCACAAAAGCAATAATGTACAATTTTTAAATTCGTTCAAACACATTTATACAGTAGTTCAAATCCATGTGTCATACAGAATGGAAAGTTTAATAATTAGTATAGTAATGAAATAATAAATATTCTTATATATATATATATATATATAAATATTTATTATTTCATTACTATACTAATATATATATATATATATATATATATATATATATATATATATATATATATATATATGATACGTTTTATTGAATATATTAACTTACGAAAAAGGAAAAATAAATAGAAAATCCATATTTCTAATTCAATTAATATAATACAAGTGACAACAACGTCAACCTATCTAATAGTCTCAATGAATGTTTAAATACACTTTAAGAATTACCACAGAACCCAATTTGAAAGTCAATAATAGTGAGTGATTTGAAGACCCAAATCGTCTAATACTATTGTCTAATCTAGTATCTAATATTATTATTCCTTATTGGTAATGTAATGCAACTTATTGTTGTTATTAAGTCGCTAATGTCCTTGGTATTAAAATTATTTAAAAACAGAACAATAAAAATTATCAAACCAGTAGTAAACGCCAATACCGCGATTTTCGAAACGATTATCTCCAAGGTGTTTTGAGAAACAGTCGGTAGACAAAATCGTACTCCTTCGCTTCAGTCTAAAATCAGAAATTACTGGGAGTATGTCGGCACGTGCAGTGTATAAGTACTTATCAGCTTATTCTTAGTGGCCACAGAAACTATTCAAAACTTGGTAACGCATCTTTCGGTTCCTTTCTATTTATCTCTTCAAAAGTTAAATTTACACTTTCCTCATTATTTGGGTTACATATGTACGCCAATAAAAGTCTCCAATAAAATTGCAACTGTTCAATGTACATTTACATTTTTTATTGTAATTTTTATTTTCCCTCCATAGTTTGTGCGTGTTCGGTTAAAATTATATATATTTATAAAATTTGTTTTTGTTATTATTTCTGGTCGTCTAAAAATATTCGTTGAACTTACATTATTTCTTACGAGACCAATTGATTTAGCATTGATATTTTCGGTTTTCTTTGAATTTTTTACACGAAATTTAGCTGATGTCGAAAATCCGCACGCTATCTGGACTCGAACCTTTGACCTCTCGGTTCTTGAAGCTCAGTTGAGGACTATCACGCGAAATGTGTCTTAATAATAAATATTAACTTTACTAGAACAGAAAGTGAGCTTTAGCGTACGAATGAAATGGAGATGGACAAGACGACAATGGGAGATGATTTCGGCAGTTGGTAAAATAAATTTTCTTAAGTGTTGTGAACATAATTTTTAGTACGAATTAGTGGAAACATTCACTCTTAAGAAAAATTACCGGAGTAGGTGGCTGAGGGTATCACTTGGACTACCAGGGTATCAACTGCAGCGTCTCTGACCGGAAGGTCTTAGTGTTCGAGTCCCGACGGTGGGAAGATATTTGACACAAGCCACGTTAGCTACAAATTAGCTGCACTACCTAAACACATTCAACCGCTGCCTGGAGAATTCCAGCAGTCGGCTGCTCTGATGGGTACTTTTCCATGATTTCTTCTAACAATGTTAGGCGAATGCAGGAGTAGTGCCCTAAAAATTAGCCACAGACCGTGCGCGATCTTTCCTTCCTCATTCTATCCCGTTACCTACACTCACACTTACATGCAATACACTGCCATTGCTATCAGGAGAACAGTAGGGAACTCAGAGCTTGTCCCGGCTAAAGCGGTGCCCCTCTGCTCGGGAAAACCTCGCCAACCAACGTGTAGGTTAGTGTCGGATTTCTCTATCAAGGGTGAGAAGATCACCGCTATCTACCGCTGTAAAAACATTCACTACACTTACGTTAATAATGACCTTAGAAATAGAAGCGTCCGGAATTATTAATCAGTCATTTTTGAGAAAATTGAAATATGCGTGGCGGCAGCTATGTTGATTCACGTCGTCCCACTCTTTTGTTTGCTTTGCAGTATATGTTTTATAAGGCCATGACTTCTTTACTGTACACGTACCGCAAAGTAAAACTTTCCAATCAATTAACAGTGATGGAAGGGAAACGCTAGTTACTATGCATGAGTGCTGATTTTTTTTCTTCGGAACATACAGTGTCCAGAAGTGACGTGGACGAATCAGGGAAGGCGTGGCGCTGCGTTAACCCTAAAGAAGGAACTTTCGGGCGCCAAGGACAGAGCAGCGACAGCACTCACGGCCAAGCCCGCACCCTGTGCGCTATATAAGGCGCCTCTAGCAGCCACTCGGCAGTTCGAGTCCACTCGCACAACATTCACTATGAAGTTCGTCGTAAGTATCTGCGACAGATAGCTTTCAACTGTCAAAACATTTTTCATTCGTTCGAAAGTTATCTTCATCATAGATACATTTAATTTGAAAAAAAATATTTCGTAAAATTGATTGATTTTATACTTATATTTCAAGGAGGCTATTTGCTAATTATCTCTTATATTCAATCAATATATTTCCACCGCCCGTAAAATGAACAGTGGAATTGTTTTATTTTGATCGGTTTTTTCTTAAACGCAGTTCTCGCATGTCGAAAAATAAACATCAATAAACAATCGTCTCGTTTTGGTCATGTAATTGTCTCGTATGTCGAATAATGAACAAATAAAGATCTACCAACGAACATTTTAGTGACCTTTTAAGATCTTATATTTTGTTAGAAAAAAACATTCGCTTTTAATGATTAATTTTCTTTTCTTGTTCTTTGATTCAATAAATATGAACTTAAATTTCATTTCAAAAAATTGTATTCATTACTGTTGAAAAGTTTGCATTCCTTTGTTTAATTTATTTCACTTCTTTACTTTAATACTAATTAAGCCCCTGTTCTATCCTACATAGGTGGATCAGATTTATTTGTTCCAATTATTACTCCGAGAAGGAATGTAATATTTTTATCTAAATATATTTTTACCTGCCCTCAGGTTTTCGCTGTCCTGCTGGTTCTGGGAGTCGTGGCCGCTCTGGCCGTCGAGCCCAAGGAGAACCTGAAGACCGCTGAGCAGTTCTACTATGGCGCTCCCATCGCCTACTCCGGCCTGGGCTACTCTGGTCTCGGCTATGGCGGATACTACGGCTACTACGGCCGTTAAGAACTTCTTGGTCTAGCGGCTTCTTCTTTCTTCCTTCTGTTATTTCTTCGGTAATTTTCTCCTCCTTGAAGAGAATAACGCTGCCAAAATGAGATCAATGGCTATCTGAAGAAATAAACTCTCATCTATATTCAATATTATAATGTGTTCTTCATTTTGAAGCAAAATATTTACCTTTTTCCTTATTTCCTGCCTTGTAAACTTACTTTTTTACTAAATCAAAATTTTCTCATTTCAAACTTTTTCAATTTTTTCAAGACATTTACAATAACGTTTGTTACAATCTTTGTTCAAACATACTTTTGAGTACTTCATAGCTCTTTACGGTGATGATGCTGGCTGAGTTATGATATGGGCTGGATGCGGCGGTTACTGCGCAGCCAGCAGGGTCTGCATTTTCAAATTTCGCCGAGGATAGATGTTTCCTTCAATTGGGGCATGATGAAGCATATGCCAACCATCATTCTACACCTCCAATAACTGATTCCTTCCAGATCCTCTCCATGCTCGAATGGTGGTGCGGTGTGGCTGGTCTGTCTGCGGACCATGAGGAGTAAGTCTTCTGATGAGAATGGGATAGTACGTAATACCTGGCCGCATCACATTTTCCATATCGTTAATAGGGTTCAAGTGCCTCTTTGGTTTTAGTCACTAGCGGAAAGAGACTTTTTTCGGCCGCAATAGGCTTACAAAGCTAGTGTAAAGGCTCCGTAAGGTGCAAAAGGTAGTAGTTTGATAACATTAAGAGAAGGACGCCATTTTATATGTATCAGAGAAGTTGCATATAAATAGGTCGTGGTGAATCCCCAATGTAACATAAACGTAAAATACTTAAGGAATTATTTAATTTACATTAATAACCAAAGAGAGACCTCACTTTCCATATAAGAATCGTTGTGCGATGTAAAATGATTATATATATATATATATATATATATATATATATATATAT
Source organism: Gryllus longicercus (assembly GCA_038098605.1). Lineage (NCBI taxonomy): Eukaryota > Metazoa > Arthropoda > Insecta > Orthoptera > Gryllidae > Gryllus > Gryllus longicercus. Next base: position 1,712,200 of record JAZDUA010000116.1, on the reverse strand, counting down.
ATATATATATATATATATATATATATATATATATATATATATATGTGTGCGTGTGTGTGTGTGTGTATAATAAAGCATCGACGAATATACTATTTTCCGCTTTTTGAAAATGTAAATACAAAAATAATATACTAAAAATAAAATTTAGCGAAAATCTAAACCACTATTAAAAGTTTGAATTCAGAAAAAAGAGTATCATTTAAGTGCCGCGGGACTAGTAATAACAAAAATTCTGTTCAGTTTAACTTCAACAACTTTTCCAATGAAGCAAATATTGACAAAGTTAAAGTGACATGAGAATCAGTGATGAACTGATGAAAACAACACATCACATAACATATAAAATTCTGCAGATGAAAAGATTAAAACTAAGGGGGCAAACGAATGCACCACGTATTTATTGCTGATATTTTCATGCAAAATTACACGAAAAGTACTGTAATTTTCGAAAAATAATACGAGGTCTTACTTCTAAATATGTCTAAAGGAACAGATTTCATGATGAGAAAAAGCTCTTTTAGTCTTAAGAAGACTCCGAAAAATGTTGAACTTTTTCAATTTCCGAAAAGTCAGGGTTTTCAACGAATATGAGACCTGCACTATTCCCTTAAACACCATTCAAATTATTCAACACAAACAAACAATGAAAAATGATGTAGCCATTGTTTTTGGAAATTTTGAAAATGTTCCAATAGCTTCATGTAAAGTTCACCCAAAAATTAAAATATAGATTTTAAATTCAAGGAGCCGCGACATAAACCAGATCAATAGGAGAATATCAGTTTGGGAGAAAATAGGCTGAACGGTTTAGTCACTAGGGTTGTTCACAGGCGGACAGACAGACGGACAGAAGTTTTGCTGTTATTCAGTTTTTGGTATCAAGGACCCACAACACATGGATTCTGGCTACATCATGTGTTAGGGGATATTTTTCTAAATTTAACAACTGGATTGATCCTTTTTTTGTTACCAGGGCTCTGTATTAAGATTTTTTCTGACAAAAATTCCCCATTTTTCGCGCAGCATTACATAGCTTTCTCTATATTTCGTAGCGAGAAAGTAGAAATAAGAAATAGCAATCAATAACATAATGTTTCATTAAATTTTCAATAGTATCCATTAACGAAATATAAAATTTCCGCATTCGTTGTTAATGGTGTTCTCGGGCTCCAAGTGTTTGAGCGATGCACCTAGGGAATCTCATAACTGCTTCAGTTCGGTTATCTCTAAATGTTCCTATTTTGAGAATATTTTACAATTTCCGTTTGAATTTTTAAAAATAATAGTTCACCAAATTAATTTAGAATGCACATTACATTCTGACATTCCCTTTCAGTACATTTCTTTTCAAAACTCATAATTACACTCATCCTACTCGCTTGACTCGTACAACTTATCTGCATCCATCGAACAACATTCTCATAAAGGAATCTGGTCAGAGTCACACGAACAACTCCACGCCATTACCAATGTTTACCAATACAAGTCAGGTGTTCTCGGTCCCAACTGCATGTAGTATAGGGTCTTATATAGTCATTCAGCTATTCACCTTCGCTATATTCTTCTACGCTCATTTACCACAAACAGGTTTCTAATTCACACTAGTCAACCACTGCTTTCATTGGTCCAGGACGTATGGTAGAAAAACTGTGATACACACATCTGTATTCTTTCATTAATTTAAGGTTTCATTTCATTTTTGTTGTCCGTTTTAATCAATTAATTTATTGAATACGTCCAGCCTTCCAGTTTCTGCTTTATAACCAATGGCAAAATCCTGCGTTACTTGAAAGTTCTATTTATTACCTTTTCATAAAGTCTCAGAGAGGATCACCTAATTGCATAAGCGAAAGAAAGTCAAAAATTTGTTTGAAATAAAAAGGCAACGTAAATAAGAAACAGCATTGTATTTATTTTTCCAAATAATTCATCGTGACGAAATATCCGAAAAATAGAAGTAAGAGAAGAGAAGAGTCATGGTGTCAGTCCTTAGCGGCCGTAGTAGCCGTAGTAGCCGCCGTAACCGAGGGCGGAGTAGCCCAGGCCGGAGTAGGCGATGGGAGCGCCATAGTAGAACTGCTCAGCGGTCTTCAGGTTCTCCTTGGGCTCGACGGCCAGAGCGGCCACGACGCCCAGAACCAGCAGGACAGCGAAAACCTAAACAAGAAGTCACATAAATAAGTATTATTATATAAGTGTAAATATGTATTGATAAACATTGCCCTAAATAATCCATTTTCCAACTTCTAGAAGATGAATTCTCTTTATTGAAAGAATAATATATAGTCTGAAAATAGTTGCTTAAAATTGATGTATTGAGGAAAAAGTTAACTTACTGAAATTGTGACACTTTTCCACAATAACTACATCAAAACTAAAAAAAGTAATATATATTAAGTATTAGAAATAATTTTGAATTAAAATATGTAGAATATGTTCTAAATGTATTAGAAAATTTTCTATCGAAGCAGAAATTTCAAGACAAACTAATTTAAATTGGAAAACATCACAAGAAACACTTACAACGAACTTCATGATGAGGGATGAGTGAATCTGTGCGAGCGGGCTCGAACTGGTGACCGAGAGCGTCGGAGGTCTTTTATAGCTGCCAAACGGAGGGTGTGGTCAGAGCAGACACACCCACAACGGGTGTCCAGCGGACAAAGGCCTTGGAGACGAGGCTTCTATCTGTCGATCTCTTTGGCGAACTCCTGTTTAGAAACCGATTGCTCCATTTCCCGGTGTTTCGGCAGCGTTGCACTGCCCTTGATAAAACGCAGCACAAAATATTAAGTGCGCTGGTGCGGAATATTGAAAAGGTTACTTAAATCATTCTTTGTCCTTGAATAATACAGAAGTATATCACATCAGACATTTTCATGCATAGAGGGATTAGACAAAATAATTCGCATAAAATTTAAACTTTCCCGCATTCTAAAATGTAAAGAGATTGGTCAATAGCAATTAATCAGCAAGATTATATCGCTAAGCAGATCAATTAATTGTTTTAACTGCTGCTGCAGCTGCCATTAATCATAGTAATTGTTAATGAACAATTCTCGGGGATTCATGTTTCTGAACAATGCCTTAGTCATTGATCATGTACTGCAGTTAATGTTTTATCTCTTGCTGTTATATCTTCCCTACAGAATGGTGAGGTCTGTTGCCGCGCGTCTGAGGTCTGGTGTCGGTTTGGGCGGAATTTCCCCTAATGTTTCCTACACTACGTGATCAAAAGTGAACGTGACGGAGAAGTTCACTGACGACATCAAGATGAAATTCGGTTTGGATAAATGCAGGAGTGTGAATATCAATCGGGGTCATATGCAAGTTATGAATTTGGAAAATGATAATTAACCAAAGATTTCCTTCATGAAACCCCATGAAACTTACAAATACTTGGGTTACCAACAGTCACTCCGAATCAACACACCGTTACTAAGAACATACTGTTCAGGCGGCGAAATAGTCGAAGAAAAGTTGGGAGAGCATTTTAATCGAAGCTGCAACGAAACATCACCTCTTCTATCAGTAGTTTTTTGTCAGACAAGAGTGTTCTCTGTCCAAACGAAATTAAACCTTTCCTTACTAATTTCGTGGTTTTTACTCAGCTTTCTGCATTAGCTTGTGATGACAATGCGAGCAGGCGTCTGAGGTAGAAAATTGGCGACTTCCTAGTATTACGACAATCACAATTTAACACGGGGCTGCCCAGGAGCAGATGCGATCTTTCGGTGACGCTCCAAAACAACAGGAAACAGCTGACAATCTACGTCAAGGAACTTTGTACGAAAGAAATGAGTGTTTGGTCAACAGAGAAGAAATTCGTGCGGCTTTTTGGGAAAACTTAAGACTCTCTCTTAAAAACTTAAGAATCTCCGGAGCGCCAAGTTTAAAATGTATAATCTTTGCCTCTGAAACGCCTTCAAAGAACATCAAAATGCCCTGTTAAAAAAACAAGGCGCCAAATTTGAAGTAATTTGGCGGTCAATTTGCCAACACATATTAACAACTGAAGTGTGTAAACGATTGCATTGACTCCTAAAAACTCAATTCTCTGTTAGAAACCTTGTGCAGGCTATCAAATCATTTGTTATTCCAGTGCTGACATACTCCTCCGGCGTTATTAAATGGAGCAATACCGACCTCGACAACCTTCAGAGGACAATTCGAACCGCTATGACTCAACACCGAATACATCATCCCCATTCAAGTACTGAACGTTTTACGCTTCCAAGATCGTAAGGACGGCGAATTGTTGTAGATCTCATAAATCTTCACAGTTCTCAAATTGCATCACACAGAAAATACTTCTTGGAACATTGTGGGAGAGTTCGGCAAGCAGTGAGTGCACTTTATAATAACTATAGTTCTCTTGAAAAAGCTTGATCCGCTTGTTCAGCCAATCACTGAAACGGAAGAGAAGAAAACCTTATGGAAAGCGAAGGCACTGCATGGAAGGTACCCTCGCGAGCTGAGTAAACCAGAAGACGACATCTCTGCGTCGCACGCATGGCTCCAGCACGGGGATCTCTTCCCGGAGACAGAAGCCTTCATGATAGCTATCCAGGACCAAGTGGTGCCAACATTGAACTACAGAAAACACATTCTGAGAGATTCTACCATTCATTCCGACTCGTGTAGAATATGTGAGGCTGCAAGCGAAACTATCCAACACGTGACAAGTTGATGTAGCAGCCGCTCACAGTTTGCAATACAAAAAGAGGCATGATGAAGTGGCGAAGCAGGTCCACCAATTATTGGCATTGAAAACGGGCTTACTCGCCTGTTCCGTGCCGTATTTTAAATTTGTGCCTCAGAATGTGCTTGAAAGTAGTGAGTACACACTCTACTGGGATCGCTCCATTATCACTCACAGACACGTCGGCGGCAAGAGACCCGATATAACTTACATTGATAGAAACCATGAGCAGGTTTTCGTTATCGATATATCAATACCCAATACCCACAACATATCGGGAAAATATCAAGAGAAGATCCAGAAATAAAGGAAGTGAGCATGTTCTTCAACATTGAGCAACAAAATAAAATATTTTTATCGGTCACATGTGTCTTTAACCCTTGTTAACCTGCAACCTTGTAAGTTTGTTAAGTGCTTAGGTTTTAACATCCTTAGTAACCAAATTAACAACCACCCATTCATCGCGAGTAAACATTATTACGAAAAAATCACATGGTAATTTGCAAGACAAATAGTAATCAAAGAAACGCATTATTTTGGAGGATGTTCATTATTAATTATAATGTTATTAATTATGCAGTTTGAAAAATAAATATTTGGTAAATTCTTGAGGTACAGATGAATTTTCAGCGTACATCATCCTCAAGCCACGGTATACAAGTGTATTGTTGAAATAGATATATCGGAAGCAATATCCAACAATATCGATTATCGTGCCGCACCAACAGAATTCATGTGTTTCATATCGCAATAATGTCGTTAATTTTCTAAAAAAATTAAGATTTTATATAAAAACGCTGAACATTCCACGAAATGTTTGTGTTATTACTGCCTCATCCAAATCAAAAATCTCGGCTCCGCTACGATCCGCCTCGATTTTTAACTTTGACCACGGCAATATTAACACTTATAACAATTCTTGGTATGTTAATAGCTATAAATATTTTTAAAAAAATATTACTGACACAGGAAAGCAGTAAAGGTGTACCCGAAAATAAATTATGGAAAAAATTAACTTAGCGATACATATCAAATATTAACAAATAAATCTCAATATATTAAAGAAATTATGAAAGAAACATGAGAATGCACACACCAAACCGGCCAGAACGACGGCGAAGTGTCGATTTCAATTTGCAAAGTCATGTACCAAGGGAAAAGATGCGTTCAGTCAAAATCAAGACAAGTTAATCAGAAATGAATAATTCTTTATATTACAAGTAGGTAATACAACAAATTCTTATCCTGTAATATACCTAATCTAATATAATTATGCTACTTGTAATTAAATTAAGAACCAACTTAAGAAATACAATAAAAGAAAAAGTTATTAAAAAGCGCTATAAAATATTACATTTACATTACAATTATTACACACTTTCACACCATACAATATCAGCGCAGTAAAAGGGTATTTAAATATTATTTGAATGATCGCAATGATTTACATTTCTTAACATTTCCTGGAAGGCTATTCCACACTTCGATCTTTGCTACTAAGTCAGATTTATTAGAAAAAATGGTGTTGCTTTTACGAATATTACAAAGCAAAGATTTCAGGATTCTTGCTTTGAGATAAGAAATTTTATGAGAGAGGTAAGTAGGTACACCCATATTTAGTATTTTTAGAAAAGGCATAAACTATGAAACATGCGTGGACATTTCAAGTTTAGTAAAGTTTAATAATAAATTAAACACGAGTACTCGTGCGGGTTATTTGGATACACCAAGAACGATGTTTTCTTGTTATTACAAGAGTGTTCATGCCTATCAGATTCTGAATGCATTAATGAAGCTCTGAAATAGATTTTATTTTGTCCCGTTCATATACGTGTAAAAAAATAATAGGCATGTTATACTCGTAGTTTTGCAAAGTTGTTTGGTGGATGTGCATACCCCGCGAGAGCATATTTTCATGCGACTTGGTTTGTTTAACCACATGGTGACACTATTTATCACCACGTGTTCCCCAACTATAAGAGATATCCAAAATTTGCCTACCGCTGCCGACGTTTACAGAGAAGCAGTCGAAGTTTCAGTTTACTAAGAATTCTGGCTCTAGCCCTCACCATTGACTTTAGAAATATATCTCCCGGAAGAGATATTCTCCTTAGGAACCGAAAATACTGCCTCTCAGTAAGCCTTATTCTTGCTTTCTCATCACGAAAAACATTTTTCTCTTGCAGTGTTACATCTTCCAATAGATTAACAATACATATCGAGAAACGTAGGCTGTATGTTCACTTACTATATTTTCAAAATGTGATTCATGTCATCGACCGGTGAATTCTTACCGTCGTAATACTGGTGCTCTATTCCTTTTTATACTAAAGCTTACATTACAGAACAGTTATAAGTTTATGTCGTTATGTATTATTATTTTATTTATTAATTTTTCGAAATTTAATTTATTTATAGTCGCATTAACATCAAATTATTTTTATTTGTTAGCTAAAATTCCCCCTGTTCAGTCATATGGATTCTTCAATTACAGACAACATATTGTGTTTCTACTTTGTCTTTTTTCTGAAGAACTGAATCTTAGAATAATAGAAATTCTCTGCACGAGCAAACACCTCTCAACCTGTTATATAATTTTCGGATTATTAAATAAATACACCACACCACAACAACCCAAATCATATGCGAGATGGAATTTGACAGCAGGCAGCGCCACGTGCGGGCGGTGGGCGCAATTCGGTCGATGTAAACAAGAGAGGGCGGCGGGCGGGAGCAGGAAGTGGAGGCGATTGGCCGCGCGGCGGAGGGGCCCGGACCCCCCAAGGGCACGCGCAGGCCCCCGCGACCACGCCCGCCCCCTGCCCCATAAAAGCCCCGCGCGCGCGCCGCTCGCCAGTTCGAGTCCCTCGCACACCGCCATCAACATGAAGTTCGTCGTGAGTATCCATGGGCTCAGCGTAATCAAACACAGCGCACTTGGGTCACTCAGGGGAGAAAAGGAGTGATGGCGAATGTTTCACAACGATTCAAAATTGCAACTTTTTCATTTTTTGAAACACACCGACAAGAATTTTAATCTCTAAAGTGGGGGAATGTTTAGGAAAGATTATCATGACTAAGTTTTAGCAGAAAAATCACCAACTATTTTATATGGGGACATTTATTCACTTCGCTCCCATGAGAATTTTACAAAAAAGTAATGTTTAATTGTTGATTTTTAAAGGAGCATTCTCTGTTTCTCATCAATGTGATCTCAGAAAATAGTTTAAGCCTTCGGATTGGCTGTTATTTTTTTCCATCGCGCTCAACTATTTTCAATCTGTTCCTTTTTCTTAGTTATATTGAGCTATATTGATAGGCCCTATATTTCCCACATTTTGGACGCGCCATTGAAATGTCATAGCTTTGATAGGCACGCGTGATCAAGAGCGGTAGTTGTGTTTGGGAAGGCAATTTATACTAATTCGTATGTCGCCGAGAGCAAACTTCCGTTTTCTCATCAATTGTTTTCTTGCAGGTTTTCGCTGTCCTGCTGGTTCTGGGCGTCGTGGCCGCCCTGGCTGTCGAGCCCAAGGAGAACCTGAAGACCGCTGAGCAGTTCTACTATGGCGCTCCCATCGCCTACTCCGGCCTGGGCTACTCTGCTCTCGGCTACGGCGGCTACTACGGCTACTACGGCCGCTAAGGACTGACTGATCTATGTCTCTTCTCTTCTCTTCCTTCTTGAGCGCTGTTTCTTCTGTTCTCTTCAGCAACTGAGGAATATTTGCCAATAAGAGATCTGTGGCACTAAATAGAATGAAATAAACGCCCCTCTTCTTCTACTCTACCATGTGTGTTTAATTGTCTTCTATGAAATTCGTGATAGTTCCTTTCCTCTTTTTTTCTTTTCAGCCTTCACATGGACTATTAAATGTATTGCAGAATTGTATTTCGTGTAGTAAATTTTAACCTTTATTTCGAGAACACCTGTTATCAGCGACTTGTTTGGTTTTTACAAGTTTCAGTTCAGATCTTGTGGTAATTCATATAAGAGAAGAAAGTGTAGAGGTAATCAAACCACAGTATTGATGTGTTGTAACGTATAATACTTGTGAAAACAAACTAATTTAGAGAAATTGTTTCCATCCTCTATGGTGCATTTGCGACAAAAACATTTACAAAAAAGGAAATATTAAATAACACACGATATAAATTAAAAATAGACGATGAAAAATATTTACTATATATATATATATATATATATATATATATATATATATATATATATATATATATATATAGTGATTATATTGTTAAACATTCTTCTTCTTCTTTGGTCCCTAACTGTGGCGTGTTGTCGACGGGGCCGGTGCCGTAAACAGTTGGTACCACTGCACTCTAGACGTTGTTTAGAATACGCTTCCAATTACGGCAGATGATGATTGGTTTATTGGCCTTACTGATGTTGAGACGGAACCTCTTCTAGGCTTCCTTGAAGTGCTTGAGCCAGGTTTTCTTTGTGGGTGATCTATGGATCTTCCATTGGTTTGGTCGTCGTGGCCAGAGACGATAGTAAGGTAGTCGAAAGGTGCAGATTCTTCAGACATGACCGAAACATTGCAATCGCCGATTTTGAATGAGCTCTTCGCTTGGATTGGACATGGATTGCTTGCGCTTCGAACACTGTTGTGGATGGAAAATTTTAATATTTGATGGACGCATAGCATTTGGAAAATAAAAAAAGGCAAACGTATTTTATTGTAGTACGTACATACTTTCTCAGTGAACCGATATCCTATTCCCGACTAATAGTACCGGAATTTTTATTCATTAAGATAAATAATTCTATTAACTCAATGTTAGAGAATAATATATTTACCAAGGCGTATGATCGAATCTTAAATAAAATCAATTAACCATTAGAGTCCAAGTTTTACATAATTTGCTGTCTGCATTTTCCTCGTTTCTAGATATTAAATGTTATTTTAAAATATTACCTTTTGAGATTGTTTTAGTTTTAGCATTTTCATTACAGTGATTGTCAGTACTTTTCTATTTTTCCTCTTTCCTTACTCCTTCCTCACTTGTCCCCTCGCATTCTCCTCCATTCCCCCTTTTCTTACTTTCCTTGTTCCTCACCCTACTCCTCGCGGTTACCTTTTCTCCTTCAACTGTAAGCCCCTATTTTCGGAATTAGCCTCCAAGGAAACCAATTCTCTTCCCCCAGATAACCGCTCTCACTATCTAAAGTATGATCCATCTTCACAGTATAACTCAACCTATGAAATACCCCCAATTTTTATTGCTGAAATACCTAACATCAACTCATTCGTTAATGAAATTAAAATTAACATATCAAAAATTTCGTAACTGGCAAAAAAACACAAAAAAAAAACAAAGTGAAAATAAATTGCGGCTCAGCTGAAGATTTCCGTAAATCATAAAATACTTAATCAACAAAAATAGAAGATTCCAGTCCTACAAAGACCCTTCAAACAAAAACTTTTCAGTAGTATTAAAAAATGGCCACCTCTCCATAACTGACAGTGAAATCATGAAAGATTTAAAACAAAGACACCCATCCATTGTTAAAATCACTCGTCTTCAGAAGGACAGCCATCCCATTCCTGTAATAGCAGCCGAGTTCAACGGCAATTAACCATTGGAAACAATACTCAACATTAATCAAATCTGCAACCTCAAAGTCACCACCGAAAAAAGAAAAAGACCAAAAGGTCCACTACAGTGCCATAGATGTTACGACTTTGGAGACTCTAGAAACAATTTCAATCACAAAATTAACTATGCCAGAGGTTCGGGTAATCACTATACTGTAACTTGTCCTGCAAGTAAAGCAACCCCACCTGTATTCTTTGCAAAGGCAATCACCGTGCAGATGTAAGAAATGAGAACTGTTTATACTATAAGGAAATTGTTGAAAAGAAAATCACCCCACCCCAAAACACGAGAAATCCATACCAAAGAGCATTACCATCATCCCATAGCAACCAACAAGAACAATTTCCATCACCACCCTCTACCCAGCCAATCCGAAACTTCACTAGGAACTACTAACTTGTAAACCAATCAGGATTCGTTAACAATATATCACAGAGAAACCGCACTCAACAAAACCAACAATATAATAATAATCCCCTTTTAAATAAAATAATTAATTATGTATCGTCCTGTATTATTAACTTCATAAACTCCCTCATACATCAATAATCAATACAATTCATAATACAGTAACGTCATTTTTAATAACAATAATGTCAATACAAGCCCATAGAAATATATCATTAACAAATTGGAATGCAAATGGGATCATATCCAAAAAAATAGAACTTACTCAATATTAACACACATATAACATAGACATTGCGTGCATAACAAAGACGCACCTAAACAATAGTAAATTTTACATTCCAGAATACAAAATTTATAGAAGTGACAGGACCGAACTTAAAGGAGGTGGTGTACTTATAGCAGTCAGGAATAATATACCTAACATCACAGGAATTGAAACAGTAACAATAACCCTAACAATTAAAAATGAATCATGGAATATAATAACTACCTATAAACCTCCATCAATAAAAATACAACCCCAAAATATACTTAATATATTCACCCCAAACAAAAAACATTAATACTAGGCGATCTAAACGCTAAACACACAAACTGGGAATGTCGCACTTGCAACCAAGCAGGAAAAACACTGTCACAAATTTTAAACAATACCACTATCAATATACTATCGCCTCCTGAACCAACGTACTATCCAAGAGCCGTAACTAAGCAACCAGAGGTCCTCGACATCGGACCGACTGATGGCAATATTTTTTACTCAACTCCGTAACACGAACTCAACTCTGACCATCTTTCAATAAATAAATTTACTCGACAAATACCCCCCCCCCGCGATCCCCAATCCCCAAAATAAACACTCTTAAATTAAACTGGATTCAAGTCAAAAATATAACCAGCAATCTAATACCAAAAATTAAAATTTTAAATAATTCTATAGAAATAGACAACGCCGTAATATTACTAAACACCATAATACATACAGCAATAACAAAATCGCAGCCTACAAATACACAAACGCATAACCAAATTAATCATTCTGCTCTACCTGCAGAAATCAAAAACATAATATGCGTCAAAAACAGGACCAGAAGACTATGGAAGCAAACCAAAAACCCGAAAATAAAAGCAGAAATAAATATATTAACTAATATAGTTAAGAAATCAATAAAAAATCATATAAATCTCAAATTCCAGAACAAGATACAATCTTTAACAGCACAAAATAACTCTATATGGAAATTCACCAAATACTAAAAAAACAAAAAAACAACAAAAAAAAACAATTCCACCCATCAACTCTCCGAAAAGTAAGTTATTCACACCCACCGACAAGGCAGAGGAAATAACCAATTACTTTGAGTCGACTTTCACACTCAACCAATCTAAACCGCACCCGGAACACAACACAATAGTACAGTCAATAAACCTCCCAAACTACAGCCCATATCACAAAATGAATTACTCAAACCCTAAAGAAATAAAACAAATCATTAACTCTTTCCCGATAGAAAAAGCACCAGGTCATGATAATATCAATAATTCAATGCTCAAACACATACATATCAAATACATACAATTCATGCTTCAGAACAAATAATTTTCCATCCACATGGAAGCATGACATTATTCTTCCGGTTCCGAAACCAAATAAAAATTCAGCCAACACCGACAGTTATCACCCGATAAGCCTTCTACCATCTCTATCTAAAATATTCGAAAAAATAATACTCCAACGTCTTAAAAAGCACTTACTAATAACAAAAGCAATCCCAAGAGAGCAGTTTGGATTCGTTGATCATATGTCCACACAACACCAACTCCTCAAAATCACAGAACTTCTCAACAAAGCATTTCAGAAAAAAATCACACAATACTAATATTATTCGACATAAGACACGCATTTGATAGAGTCTGGCACCAGGCACTAATATATAAATTAAATAAAAGAGGTACTTCACTCTACATCACCTCAGTAATCCAAAACTACTTCTTCAACAGATCCTCTGCAGTAACAATCAACAACTATCACTCAAATCTCAGGTTAATCAAAACAGGATTACCACAAGGATCCCCCTATCACCTACACTGTTTAATCTCTATGTAGCAGACATCCCCATAGATGAAACAGTAAAAACAGCATATTTTGTAGATGACCCACTTACCTTCTCTGGTTGATCCGGAGTTTAGGGTGTCGTTCACTGAACCTTCGGTTCCTTCGGTTCACTGATTCGGTTCACTAATCTCGTGATTCACAAGGTTATAGTTTCGCGGCAACTGCGCAGTTTGAATTGTGGAGGCTTTCTTGAAAAGTGCTTTCTTATAAAAGTGAATTGGTAATTATGCGTTGGATAGACTCAAGGTTGTTTATAGTGAACGCGAGGGCCGAAGGCCCGAGCCTCGCCGTGACTTGGATCCGGGCGAGCGAAGCGAGAAAACTTGCCTTTGAAACTAAGTTTGCATTTCTCTGCGGCGGGGACAAAGTGATTGAAGTGAACAATAGTTTAAGTAGCATGTGAGTGTTGAATATAAATTATAATTCTTGCGATAACATAGTGACCATTAGAACATGCGAACAATAAACAAGGATTCAGTTCAGTGAGTCGATTCCCCTCTAGTGAACCGGTTCAGTGAACGACACCCTAAACTCCGGATATACCCCTTCTCTTCCAAGCACTCTCTAATCAATATTAAAAACCACATACAATTGTATCTAAACCAAATAGACAGTTGGTAATCCAAATTAAAAATAAAATTAAGTCCAAACAAAAATATTCTCTTTAAGATCATACACTTCACCAGCCCCATTAATATTAAATAATGAGCCCATCCCATGATACCCACCAAATAGGCCCATAAAATATCTTGGACTGCACATGGACAACAAAATGAACTGGAAACAACACATAGACATCAAAATAATGCAAATTAAAAACAAAATGCATCATTTAAAACTCTAATAAATAGGAATAATTACCTCCCATACAAAATAGCAATACCTTTATTCAAAACAACCTAGAATTCATATTGACAAATTACTGTAAAAAATTATGTTACTCTATTGTTTCATTACAGAGAAAATTGCACTTAAATTTTAAAAAAGTCACTTACCGGAAAACTGCAAAAGAAGCAAAAATTATATCCAGTCATAAAAATATCTTATATTGGTGGTTTCCAGCTCCATATTCACTTGTTTCAGCTTCTCTTCATCTTCTGCTTTTGTTTTCATCCTAGATTCTTTACTCATATTTTCTGCATCATAATCAGCTTTTCTCAACCGCATTTCATGTATTTGGCAGAGAGCACTCTCCATAATTCTTCCTGCATTGATACCCAATTGCTCCCGTACTATTTTTCTGCTGATCACGCCTTCATTAAAACATATGACAGCATAATTTTGAAGCCTGACCTTTCCTTGCAGTTTCATATTTATAAATTATTATACTGTTTTCTCAAACACAATTCTTGCATTTTAACACTGAGTTTATTAAAGAAGAAAAATACTAAGATCAATAATAACATTACCATTCACAGTTCTATTTACACTAAAACTGTCATCTCCTCCTTGTAAATACACCAGTTTCCTTCGAGAAGCACTTTCAGGAGTAGAGGTTATACTGCTTGTATCACTTGGCACTGGGGTAATATTCTTGTTCGCACTGCTTGGTTTCGTATAACTATTACCATAAAACGTTCCTTTCACAAATTTTCGTACTCGGCCCATATTTAAACGATTTGTGACACGGAGGAACAGCACAAGTCAGCCACAAAATCAGTAAACAATACTTTGTAAACACAACGCACTTTCCATTGATACACAAACATTTAGAAACTCTTTGGCTACCACATGGCTGCCAACATCTAACAGAGAAATACCACAAAACACACAAACAACGATTCACTGTTAAAAAATAATATCATTATTCAAATATGACACAAAAAGGGGCGTGTTGCCCCGAGCGGCATTTAAAACCACATGGCGCAGATATTTAAATGGCCATTTAAAAGATTTAAAGACCCCGAAATCAAAAAAATAATATACCACCTTGTTCAGAAAAGTTCAAAGTATTTTGTGGTGCAAAAAAACAATATTGCATTTTTTGAGCCCAAAAACCTTCTCTGCCCTTAACTATTTACGAGCCAATTCTTCGTTCGATATTAACTTATGCATGACCTGTATGGATTTCAGCTGCCCTAACCGCATTAAATAAGTTACAAACCTTTCAAAACAAAATCTTAAGAACAGTAAATGCTCCTTAGTTTGTCAGTAATAAGACACTTCACAACGATCTTGCAATAGAACCGATGACTTTATTACGAAACGGGGATAATTTCTTCAATATTTTATATCATGTACAAGGAGCAGTAATATGAAGTGATCAACCTCCCCTTTCCCCGCCTAAGAAACAGACCCCCATATCAAATTTTCCTCCAGTATCTCTCCGTCATTAGATAAGTTAATTTTTTTCTTGCATTTACTTGTCTCTCTCAGCGTATCCCTTTCTGAACCTTATCATCGCCCTCTAACAAATGTTTAAAGAATTATCGTCGCAATAACTTTGGCTGAAGGTATTACCGAATGAAATCACAATAAGTGAGATGACAAGAAGTTCCCATTCACACTTCGCTGATATAAAGTTACTAGGTTAATCAACTGAAGAGCCTGACGGCTGGACGTTGTACTGTGCCAATGTAATTAAAAATTTAATAAGAACGATTTATCACCTTTTTCTTTACCATGGCCCGGCAAAAAGAGTTTTTCTGTCAATAATTTGCTGTTTTTTCTTGCAGCATTCCAATACTTTCTCTATATTGCGTAAGCAGTAGAGAGAAAGTAAAATTTGTTGTCAGTTTTGAGAAATAAATGAAAATGTCCCAGGAGCTTCATGAGAAGTACATCCCAAAATTGTCGGTGTTGATCGATCGCAGAATATTTGTTTTGAAAAAAATTATACGAATAGTTTAGACGAAATTGTTCTTCGCAGTGGGAGATGGACATTTTTATAAAACACTTTTACGAATTTAGGGTACCAGAAATATATTTCCGTAAAAAATCCCGAGATATACTTTTCCCATCTTTATATTACTTTTTCTACAATACTCTATTACCTGGCATACACGTACGTATACGGGAAAGTAAATAAAGCACCATTTTGGAACTTCCTTTGCATCTCCCAACACTGAACCAATGAAACTTTGGCTACTTCACATAAGGTGTATTTTAGATACTCATACTTAAATATCTTCACACTTCTTTCACCACGTTACCAAAATATGAAGTACTATAAAAAATTACGTTTTCAATTAAATACTGAGATTATTTTTACCCTTCATTTTTAGAAATTTGTGCGTGTATGTAGTTCTGGCTGTTAATGCACTACTGATAATGGAGAATTTTTCTTTAAACTATTTTTATAAGGGTAATACGTTACTACAGAACTGACTAATTTTTAGGTTTAATTACCTTTATACTTTCATCTCTTATATGAATTATCACAAGATTTCGGGTTAAACTTCTAAGATATAACGAGCAGAGTTGCTGGTGACACTGTTTTCCAATTAGTTTAAGATCCACGCTAAATATAATGCTGTAGTACATTAAAAGGCCATGTGAATTCTAAAATGAGAAAAAAAGGGAAGGGATATTGAAATATTTCTGGGAAGTCAATTAAACACACATGGTAGAGTAGAAGAAGAGGGGCGTTTATTTCATTCTATTTACTGCCACGGATCTCTTTTTGGCAGAACTTCCTCAGTTGTTGAAGAGAACAGAAGAAACAGTGCTCAAGAAGGAAGAGAAGAGTAATAGATCAGTCAGTCCTTAGCGGCCGTAGTAGCCGTAGTAGCCGCCGTAGCCGAGAGCAGAGTAGCCCAGGCCGGAGTAGGCGATGGGAGCGCCATAGTAGAACTGCTCAGCGGTCTTCAGGTTCTCCTTGGGCTCGACGGCCAGAGCGGCCACTACGCCCAGAACCAGCAGGACAGCGAAAACCTAAAACAAGAAGTCACATAAATAAGTATTATTATATAAGTGTAAATATGTATTGATAAACATTGCCCTAAATAATCCATTTTCCAACTTCTAGAAGCTGAATTCTCTTTATTGAAAGAATAATATATAGTCTGAAAATAGTTGCTTAAAATTGATGTATTGAGGAAAAAGTTAACTTACTGAAATTGTGACACTTTTCCACAATAACTACAACAGAACTAAAAAAACGTAATATATATATTAAGTATTAAAAATAATTTTTAATTCAAATATGTAGAATATTTTCTGAATCTATTATAATATTTTCTGTCGAATCAGAAATATAAAAACAAAATAATTTAAATTGCAAAACATCACAATAAACACTTACGACGAACTTCATGTTGAGGGATGTGTGAATCTGTGCGAGCGAACTCGAACTGGTGACCGAGAGCGTCGGAGGTCTTTTATAGCTGCCAAACGGAGGGTGTGGTCAGAGCAGACACACCCACAACGGGTGTCCAGCGGACAAAGGCCTTGGAGACGAGGCTTCTATCTGTCGATCTATTTGGCGAACTCCTGTTTAGAAACCGATTGCTCCATTTCCCGGAGTTTCGTTGGCGGTGCACTGCCCTTGACAGAACGCAGCACGACATATTAAGTGCGCTGGTGCGGAATATTGAAAAGGTTACTTAAATCATTCTTTGTCCTTTAATGATACTGAAATATATCACATAAAACATTTTCATTAAAGGGATTACGACATGAAAATAATTTTCACAAAACTTGCACTTTCGGGCATTTTAAAATATAAATACGTCCGTCGATAGGAGCTAATTAGCGTGATCATGTCTTCAAGCAGCTTGATTAATTAAAATAACTACTGCAGAGTGATTAATAATTAAAGTACATTTTAGTGTCCAATCTGATTGATGTTTTAGCGCATTGCTGTACTCATTGGTCCGTTGTGTAGTGAATGTTTTACCTCGAAAGGTAGTGGTATTCATCCTTTATAGCAGGTTGATACCTGACGTCGAGGGATTAGCGAGGGATTAGAGAGCGATTTAGCGAGGGATTTTCATCTTGTAGTATCGATGAATGGGTCACGGCTTCTGTTGCAAGTTCAGTTTCCAGATACGAATCGGAACAAAATCTAAGTTCAGATCGTATCACTGTCGCAGTTTTTAAAAATCAATCAAAGTGTCAGTGTACTTCGAATTCCATCAGCATTGTATCCATCAGCATTGACTTCAGAAATGTATCCATCGGACGAGATATTTTGCATTCAAACCGTATGTGCCTCCTGCCAGTAAATCTCATTCTCACTTTCGGAAAAGGATACTTAGGACACTTTTTCGGTTGCAGTGTTACATCTTCCAATAGAGCAACGCAAGTCATACGTACACTTACTATATTTTTTACTAGGTGTGCTCCAACAGCACCTTCTCGCATTAATTCAAAATTTGCAATTTCCCAAAATTCACAGAGCTCAACGAAATAATATCCCCGCCAAATTATCAGCATTCCTTCTTCAATCCGTGAAAAAATTTTGTAAAAAATATTGAGTAGTTCTCGAGGAATAAAGATTGAAATTTCATACTTTTAAAAACATATTAAGCAAAATATAATATAAAAAAATTATACTGTCTGTTTTTTAAAGACGTAATTTTTAACAACAGTAAAATCAGAAGCATTTTATAATTTTGAAATGTTATTTTTTTGCAATTTCAGAAAACATGAAGAGGTCGCCGAAAATTGGACTACTAGCATATTTTGTTATCGTTTCTTGATACATATGAGGACAAAATTTAAAGTAAAAATGGGAGAGGTTTTTGAAAAAAGTACTTTAAAAAAATTAAAACTGCCTATATTTTGCGCTCACTTACACGAAAATTACTCATTTTTTGGGAAAATTTGACATGAATCTTTTTCAAGAACTGTCACTAAAAACGTATTTCATTAAGGATAATATATTTTTCTTCAATATTCTAGTTGTTGGAAGTCACCAAAAACAATTGCGCTTTTGCCAACAAACATGAGACACGTACCATTCTCTTAAGTGTCCTTTACGATATCCGAAGACAAATTTTAATTAAAAAATGGATGACAATTTTGACATAATTTTGAAAAAGGATTTTGAGGCTTCATATAAAGTACCTCATGATTCGAAATATCTGGTTGAAACTCCCAAAACCTCGAGTTCGTTCAGATCGATCGGGAAATATCAGTTTTTCAGAAAATCTGATGAACGTTTTAGGCGCTAGCGTTGACCACAGATGGAAACACAGAGAAACGGACGGAATGACAGAGATACGTTTTGCCGTCAATAGATTTTTCGGTATCAAGGATACACAAAACATAGATTTCCTTTAAAAAATGTGTTAGAAGAATCAACAGGATATACCCAAGTTTTCGTTGCCAGGTCTCGGCTATAAGACTTTTTCTGTCCAAAATTCAACATTTTCAAGCGCAGTCAGTACGAGAAAGTAAAACGTCTTTCGTGTCAATGAACAGCGATTTCTCACTATTGTGTTATTTTTTGTTGATGATTTATTTCTTTTTTTCTGGTGCTTAGTTTACAAAATATTTTCGAATTTATATTGTTCTGAATGTTCATATCTTGCCTAATTTTTCCTTATAGATACATTCTTCCTCCGCACGGGCAAACACCTTTCCACGTGTTATATCATTTGCGGAATATCAAGTCAACTGCTCACACCACAACAACCCAAATCATATGCGAGAAGGAATTTGACAGCAGGCCGCGCCACGTGCGGGCGGTGGGCGCCATTCGGTCGATGTAAACAAGCGAGAGCGGCGGGCGGGAGCAGGAAGTGGTGGCGATTGGCCGCGCGGCGGAGGAGGGGCCCGAACCCCCCAAGGGCACGCACAGGCCCCCGCGACCACGCCCGCCCCCTGCCCCATAAAAGCCCCGTGCGCGCGCCGCTCGCCAGTTCGAGTCCCTCGCACACCGCCATCAACATGAAGTTCGTCGTGAGTATCCATGGGCTCAGCGTAATCAAACACAGCGCACTTGGGTCACTCAGGGGAGAAAAGGAGTGATGGCGAATGTTTCACAACGATTCAAAATTGCAACATTTTTCATTTTCTGAAACAAATGTACAAGAATTTTAATCTCTGAAGTGGGGAAATGTTTAGGAAAGATTATCATGACTAGGTTTTAGCAGAAAAGCGCCAACTATTTTATAAGGGGACATTAATTCACTTCGCACTCATGAGAATTTTACAAAAAACTAATGTTTAATTGTTGATTTTTAAAGGAGCATTCTCTGCTTTTTTCAATGTGATCTCATGAAATAGTTTCAGCTTTGAGATTGGCTTTTTTTCCATCGAACACAAATAATTTCAATCTGTACCTTTTTCTTAGATATATTGAGCTATATTGATAGGCCCTATATTTCCCACATTTTAGACGCGCCAATGAAATGTCATAGCTTTGATAGGCACGCGTGATCAAGAGCGGTAGTTGTGTTTGGGAAGACAATTTATACTAATTCGTATGTCGCCGAGTGCAAATTTCCGTTTTCTCATCAATTGTTTTCTTGCAGGTTTTCGCTGTTCTGCTGGTTCTGGGAGTCGTGGCCGCTCTGGCTGTCGAGCCCAAGGAGAACCTGAAGACCGCTGAGCAGTTCTACTATGGCGCTCCCATCGCCTACTCCGGCCTGGGCTACTCTGCTCTCGGCTACGGCGGCTACTACGGCTACTACGGCCGCTAAGGACTACGACACTTCTACCTACGACACTTCTCTTCTCTTCCTTCTTGAGTGCTGTTTCTTCTGTTCTCTTCAGTAACTGAGGAAGTTCTGCCAAAAAGAGATCTGTGGCAGTATTTAGGATGAAATAAACGCTCCTCTTTTTTCTACTCTACCATGTGTGTTTGTCTTAACAAAATATCTCAATGTCCCTTTCCTTTTTTTCTCATTTCAGCTTACTTAACTTCCAAATCAAGAACACCTATTACCAGCAACTTATTTTGTTTTATCTTAGTAGTTTTAGCCGATATCTTGTGGTGATTCAAACAAGAGATAAAAGTATAAAAGTATAAATGTATAAAGTTATGAAATATAAAGAAACGATTTAGGATAGAGCGATCACGATGCACAAATTCTTACCATTATAAGAAATGCGAACACTGACGCAAATAATAATACACGTATGAGTAGATTATTTACTAAGAGAAAAATAAAATTATTAAGCCATTTCTTACTGCAAGAATTATGGGACGCGGTTTACAATACTGTTGATACAAACGATAAATACAGTTCTTTTTTCAATGCTTTCATTTCATTTTAACACTTGCTTTCCTCTTCAAAAGAGGAAATCAAATATTTCATGGAAAAGCATTTCTTGGATAACGCAAGGGATTAGGACATCATGTAAAAACAAACGAATTCTTTCTTTCATTTCTAAGCATCATAACGTATCTCAAGGTTTCCTCCTCTACTTAAAAAACAAAACAAATCATTGTTAAGAAAAGTCGTACTGCACGCTAAAATCATGAAACATAGCCAGGATATTTTGAACTGAAATAATAAAACAAAAGCAATGTGGCATATAGAAAAAAAATTCGACCACATCAACTAGAAACCTTGTACATGTAGGCTTCTGCGGCTCGAGTCCAGTACTTCTAGGCTGTCCGGGTGACGCCGCGTCGTTGCCAGATAGGCCAATGCCTATCTGCCAACGACGCGGCGTCACCCGGACAGCCTAGAAGTAACTAGAAACCTTGTATAGAATATTGTTTTAAAAGATAACGTAAGAAATGTGAACGCTCCGGCAACAGTGGGTAGTATCTTTAACCAATAATTTTTGAGATTTGCTGCCGATCTCACTAAGGGTCTTCAGCCAAAAAATTCAGCATCAGACGTTTCCCCAAAAATTTCAGGCACGATGTTTGTTGCCGAAACTTCTTCCTATGAATTTCTCAAAATAAGCGGTGAAGTAAAAAATAAATATTCGGCCGGTTTAGATGCATTTCCGGATTGTTTGCTAAAGGTTTGCGCGGCCGCCACTATACACCCGTTAACTTACATATTAAAGTATCCTTACGTACGAATGAAAACATTTCTTAGTAAACACGAAGCGTTTTCAGATTGCCAACATGTGTTTCGAAAATCAACATCTACGGAAAGAGCCATATTTTCTTTTCTCAAAGATGTCGCCTTATCCATGGATCAAAACGAAGCACCAATTGTAATATTTTTAGATCTTTCAAAAGCCTTTGACGTTATTCATCATAACATTTACTCTCAAAATTACCTTCGTATGGAATTCGTGGTGTTGCTCTAGATTGGTTATGTTCGTACCTTAAAGAACGATCTTAGAGAGTTGAAATACCTTACTGGAATAATTACTTTATGTACACACCTTTCTGATTCTTTGACAATTGCATGTGGAGTCCGGTAGGGATCGATTTGAGGCCATATTCTCTTCCTACTATACGTAAACGATACGCCCTCGACGATTAGAAATGGAAGAACAGTTCTCTTTGCGGACGATACGAATATTCTTGGCAATATAGAAACCGTAAATAGTACAATATCAGATACTTCAAATTGGTTTCGTATTAACAAATTAATAGTAAATGGAAAGAAAACTGTTTCAATGCAGTTCTCCATTTCAACTAAACATTTTGGTACTTCACTGAAAAACAACAGCGCGCCATTGACTGATGTTATGGTAACAACATTTTTAAGTCTTTCAATTCACTCAAGGCTTAAATGGAACGTCCATTTAAATGAATTGAACACTAAATTAAGTTCTTTAGGCTACGCTTTTAGAATTCTTTCAAATTCAGTCAGCCTCCACACTGCTAGTTGTGTATATTTCGCGACTGTTCATTATCGCCTGAGATATGGCAAAATATTCTGGGGAAATAGATCTTCTAAGTCCCAGAGTTTTAGATTACAAAAAATAATTGTACGAATAGTAAGCAAATCCCACCCATGTGATTCTTGTAAGCCTCTCATCATTAATCTAGGTACTTTACCATCACCTTGTCTCTTAATATATGAACCAGTGGTTATTGTCAACAGTAACTTACTTAAGGGCGGGAATATATTTTCAGCAAACGCCTTTGTCTATAACTACAACACTCGACGTAGTAATCATCAGGTTTTAGTATCAACAGCTCACTACAAAAAAGTCACATATAATACATGGACATTATTTTACAACACCTTGCCAGATGACGATTAAATTCGATACAAAAGTTTAAGTTCCAAGTAAAATCATTTCTGCTGCACAACTGCTTCTATACAATTAGAGACTTTATCGAGCATCCAAAAGAAAAGTAATATTAATATTAACAATGACATTAATGTATTATATATAATTTGGATTGTATAATTGTAAAGAACCTAACAAGTATTGTACATCAGCTTCTGGGTCAATGACCACCATATGGATGAGGTTTTCGTCCAGTTTCCCAGATCTTCGAGCAAAAGCTGAGATGACCCCTTGTTTTTCTTCTGGACATAAATGTAGCTTCAAATAAACTTCTCCCCACAGCACATCACACAGTTTTAACTGTTTTTGGCGCAAATAAATAAATAAATTTAAAACCAAAATATTAGTACGTGATGTTCAATATAACGTGTAATACTTCTAAAACAATTAAGTTTAGAGGACCGTTTACCTTGATCAACGGTGATTTAAAAGCAAATACATAAAAATACGAACAAAAATGAAACTAGTGGTTCTAAAACAGCACGTACTAATTGGCCATTAGTAATGGCTGTGTAATACTATTTGTACCACAATTTCTGTAAAACGTATTTGAATTCGTGGACCATTTGGTGCCAAAAATAAGTAGAATCGAAGAAAGTAAATTATTTAAAAGTAAATAAATAATACGATACTGACATGGTTTGTAACAAGTAGACAGAAGAATATATAATAGTAATTATTAATCACTATCGTACCCGTACCAGAAATTTCTCATATTAATCCCCACCTTTTGCACAGGAATTTCGAAGTGACCTAAGTAAATTCTATGAGAAATACGATCGACAATTTAAAGGATTATTTAATTTTTGAAATTTCTGAGTGTTTGCAAATGTCTTTAAATCACCAAAATCTTCATTTGGAGGTTAAGTAAGCTGAAATGAGAAAAAAGGAAAAGGACATTGAGATATTCTGTGAAGACAATTAAGCACACATGGTAGAGTAGAAAAAAGAGGAGCGTTTATTTCATTCTATATACTGCCACAGATCTCTTTTTGGCAAATATTCCTCAGTTGTTGAAGAGAACAGAAGAAACAGCGCTCAAGAAGGAAGAGAAGAGAAGAGACATAGATCAGTCAGTCCTTAGCGGCCGTAGTAGCCGTAGTAGCCGCCGTAGCCGAGAGCAGAGTAGCCCAGGCCGGAGTAGGCGATGGGAGCGCCATAGTAGAACTGCTCAGCGGTCTTCAGGTTCTCCTTGGGCTCGACGGCCAGAGCGGCCACGACGCCCAGAACCAGCAGGACAGCGAAAACCTGCAAGCAAACAATTGATGAGAAAACGGAAATTTGCACTCGGCGACATAGGAATTAGTAAAAATTGTCTTCCCAAACACAACTACTGCTCTTGATCACGCGTATCTATCAAAGCTATGACATTTCAATGGCGCGCCCAAAATGTGGGAAAAATAGGGCCTATCAATGTAGCTCAATATAACTAAGAAAAAGGAACAGATTGAAAATAGTTGAGCGCGATGGAAAAAAATAACAGCCAATCCGAAATCTTGAAGTATTTTCTGAGATCACATTGATGAGAAACAGAGAATTCTCCTTTAAAAATCAACAATTAAACATTAGTTTTTTGTAAAATTCTCATGAGAGCGAAGTGAATAAATGTAATAAAAATAGTTGGTGATTTTTCTGCTAAAACATAATCGTGGGTTTGATTGCGCTGAGCCCATGGGCGAGTGGATACTCACGACGAACTTCATGTCGATGGCGGTGTGCGAGGGACTCGAACTGGCGAGCGGCGCGCGCGCGGGGCTTTTATGGGGCAGGGGGCGGGCGTGGTCGCGGGGGCCTGCGCGTGCCCTTGGGGGGTCCGGGCCCCTCCTCCGCCGCTCGGCCAATCGCCTCCACTTCCTGCTCCCGCCCGCCGCCCTCGCTTGTTTACATCGACCGAATGGTGCCCACCGCCCGCACGTGGCGCTGCCTGCTATCAAATTCCGTCTCGCATATGAATTGGGTTGTTGTAGCGTAATCAGTAGACTTGATATTCCGCAATTGGTATAACATGTTGAGAAGTCTTTGCTCGTGCGTTTTATTTTTTTTAACACTATGTCATTTTTTCCATTTTAAGAAAAGACGTAAACAATATTCCATATTATCACACACGACGATTCGCGTAATATTTGTGCGTATCATTAGGTGTGAACAAAATTTACATCAATTCCTTAATATCGAAACAATTTAAAATTGAACAATGAATTAAAAATGAACAAGGATAAAACACAATAATATACCCATATAACCCAAGCAATTCCATTAAAATATTTACATCTTTTCTGAAAAGAATAGAGGGCAAGTTTAAAAATATTTTTCACATGGTGAATTATTATTGTATACATTTTTGACGATTTATATTTTTCTAATTCTGAGATATCGAAATACGAAGAAAACAAAAGTTTTCCGGACACCATGAGTGAGTATGTTTGAAGTGTTAATGTAAAAGAAGCAATAAGGCTAATGTGGGCATGTCATGTATGAACATGGAACTAGGTAAGGTCAGAACTCTTTCGTAAAGTACGCACGACGCATTTTTACATTAAACATAATTGCACGACATTGGTCGGCTTTCCGTGTTTTTTCGTAATGTGAGGTCGCATCAACATCTAGTTCATAAGTGATTACTATTCGATTGACGTTATGGTAACTGAGAATGGCATGATATGGTGATGATAGGGGTGAAAGGACGGACACAAATACAACCGTGTCCGATGTACTGGAACTCGCCATCCTTCAGTCCGAGATCGCTACGGCACTAATGTGTTAACGATCTCGGCAATCCGGACAACTTTCCCGTCTTTTTATGGTGCTGATGCAAATATAACTATAATGAACCCTATCTACTATATATGATGGAGTTATGCCATGATATTCAAAATATTTATATCGAATTTAGTTCAAGGAATTAACTAAATGATTTATAATTGAGGATGTAGGAGTTGAGAGGAAACAGATTTAAAAATATTATTTTGTAACTTTTCAAGCTTGTTTGCATCTCTTATCTATAATCATTCTAAAAAAACATTACTAATAAACAATTTTTGAATCAATGCATTTGAAATTTAGAAAAGATCCGTTCCAACTCTTATTTTAGTAGTATTCATTTTTGTCAATACAATCAAACAACGTAATCAAATATTCGAACAACATAACGTTTTAAATTTCTGACATACACATTATGATAAGTAGATTAAATGTATCAATAAACAGAGTTAAATCTCCAAGGAATAACTGTTTTCCGGATACTACATTATTAGGTCCTGTTCGTTCCGCCTCAGTTGGTAAACCGTTCTTCGAGAACATTATTCATCAATCTCGATATATAAAATTTAATTTAAAAGTAAATTGCTAAGGAGTAAATAATAAAGTGAAAGGGAATACGAATATTCAAAGTTTTTTCATAAAGGTGAGAATCAAATTTATTTCACTAAATTAAATTGGAAACTTCAAACCGCATGAAAAAGGTGGCTCGGAGGCTCACAGTGAAGTTGCTCATCTTTCACCAAGAAGGTCCGGGTTAGATTCCTGGACAATATTATCTGAAATTTGTTCCGACGAAATGACTTTGCATACTTCACAGGGGCGAGTCCAATCCCTGTGAATTGTTCTAAACCATATCCCTTACCTAAACCCTAATAATTCTGGCCGCTGGGTAGTGACGTAGGAGCGCGTGTGGGAGGCGCGTTCGCGGAAATGCTACCTGGCGGTCCTCTGGACAACGCCGTACGGACTACTAAGGCTAAAAATACAGACTTTATATATAATGGTAACGGAGGGTTACTCCAAAAAGCGCTGAATGCCCAACAGGGAGTTATGAGACGCGTTGCTTCGTGATGAAGACACAACAAATGTAAAAAATAATAATTTCACATCGACCTTTACGAATTTTTTTCCATAATTCTTCTGACTTGCTAAATTGGACCAAATAATTGGACTTTTTAAAACCTCAAAATATTTGGAGAAATCTTGCAATTTTTTACCTACATTCCTTTAAATGGTTATATTTTTCATGACTCCATCTTCGACTACAGAACACACAGCTTCGGGAATGTTTTATTCAGTAAAATATAGCATACCTGTAATATCAGAGTGTCAATTTTGATGTGAATAATTTGTACAGAGTAATTATTACTTCAATTGGGAATTTTCCAGCCAGTGGTCTTTTTTGACTTGTCTCTTTGCCTGCCACATGTTGAAAGTCTTGAGATCTAAATTAAACATTGACATTATTTACCTTTTCGAACAGATTGAATGTATTTTAATATACGCAGAATTAAAAAAAAAACACATGGAATCATATCAGCTATTTACACCACACACATTGTCATAACTATTTGTCTCAAACTTAATATTTTAAGATTGGGAAAAGCAAAAGTGTAGTTTCAACATTGTTACGTGCTTTAATCCTAACTGCGAAACATTTTCTTTGAATCTATTGCAGTTTATTAGTTTAATTTAATAATTTTTGGGTGGTGAATATTTAGAAAAAAAAAACAATTGAATTATTCTTATTGACATATTCTTCTATGCATCTTGAATTTTCTCGTTCTACTAGACAAGATCAATTCACTAACTTCTTTATTCGTCAGGACGAATTTTCTAGAAGGGTGGAACCGCCAAATCCAAACATAAAGGCATCGTCTTCAAAGTCCCTGTCCACTGCAAACCAGTTGAGGGTGTGTCAACGCTGGCCACGCCCACAGCTCGGCCGCTATAAAAGACCTTCGAATCTCTTGGTCGCCAGTTCGACTCCGCTCGCACACCTACACTCATCTCTCAATATGAAGTTCGTCGTAAGTGATCATACCCGTCGTTATGAATTTCCCATAAACGTAAATTCACTAGCTATTCAGAGTTGAATATCATAACTGCTTAGATATCATTAGTTTTAGAATGGTTTTTATTTGTAGTATAGCAGTAGCTGACTCACCAGAAAATTGTCGGGGTTTTAGTGTTTAGATATATTGTAATATTCGCAATCCGAGCGAAGTGGAACAGAACGTAGCGCGGTGACTTCGCATTCGCGAGGCCCGGGTTTAATCTCCGTGCCGGTCATCCTGACAGGGTTTTCGTGGTTTCCCTCGGTCATTCAAGAAAATACTGGAATGATTCTACAGAAAGGCCACTATCACGAAACTGGAGTTGTTAGCCGAATTCGTTAACTATGGGAAGTCACAATTTGAGACATCGCGGGTTGCTGGTTGGGTGACATACTAGGAATCCAGGGCTCTAACGGCGCTCTTTACGGGACATATAAAAGCTTAATACAAATACAAAAAAAAGAAGAAAAATCGTAAAATATTGAAGTATTAATGCTTTCGGCTTTGCTTTGACAGTGTAAATTGTTGAACAGTGTAAATCCTTGAAATGACGTGTCATTTCTGTCTTCAACGCTATATCACGTGTTTTTTAACTGTCATTTAAATTTGCTGGGCACTAAATTTTTAGGCCAATTTAATATATTAAGAATATTTTTATAGTTGCGAATATGGTATAACGCAAGGTGATACATATATGGTTTCTCATTAATTGTCTCTTTTGTAGGTTTTCGCTGTCCTCCTGGTTCTGGGCGTCGTGGCCGCTCTGGCCGTCGAGCCCAAGGAGAACCTGAAGACCGCTGAGCAGTTCTACTATGGCGCTCCCATCGCCTACTCCGGCCTGGGCTACTCTGCCCTCGGCTACGGCGGCTACTACGGCTACTACGGCCGCTAAGGGCTGACACCATGACTCTTCTCTTCTCTCCTGTTTCTTCCAATATTTCTACTATTACAAGTGTTCTCCTGTCTAGAAGAAATATTTGATGGAATAAATTCTTTAGTACTTCTCTTCTATTTTGTCTGCTTTATTTATAGTGCCAAACAAAATGTTTGAAAATACTCTCTTGATTTCCTTCGTAATAATTTTTACTGCAACGAGCATTTTTGTGAATGTAAAAGTTGGGATATTTATGTCAATTTAAATGTAAAAGGTTACTAACAACCCAAAATGTCCT
Source organism: Gryllus longicercus (assembly GCA_038098605.1). NCBI lineage: Eukaryota > Metazoa > Arthropoda > Insecta > Orthoptera > Gryllidae > Gryllus > Gryllus longicercus. The sequence continues at coordinate 1,683,259 of JAZDUA010000116.1, read as the reverse complement.
TCATCAACCTGTTGGCATATCTTCTGTAATGGCCAAGAAACGGAATAATTGCATGTATGATAAATGCAATAATTATTTAGAAATATAGAGAATTTAGAGCCTCTAGATAGCATAGGCTAGCGCTTATCATAAGCAGTAATGTTTTTTTCCCTTTCGTTAGTGCGTTTTTCGCGTTACTTGCTTCAGTCCGTTCCTTATACCTTATAGAAAAGAGGTGTCCATCTTGCAAGGTCTCAAGCGCCTTAACTACATCATTTAATATAGTTGCGGGATCTATTTTCATTACTCGGGCGATCCACGCCTGATTTACCGTCTTGTTGATCTCGTCAAGTTACCTGTCTGCTTTGAAACTGGCGTGTGTGAGGGAACCGTTCGTGATATGATGGGCGTGGGATGATTTTGAAATCTACAATGGGATGGTAAATCAAATTTGCAACACATTGGGATAATTGTGAATTTCTGTATTTACTAGAAAAAATTCTTAAATCTAAAATAAAAAAAAAATATTACATTAAAGGGGGTATTGGCCTTGCCAGGGCGCCTGCGTTTGGAGCACAATGTTTTCGCCCGACATGGATGCAAGGGACATTCACGATTGACTAATAACCTTTCGCGGACCAAAATAATCCTCTTCGCGAGACACGTGGCGGCCCCTGGGCGGCCAGTTGAACAACCCTGTTATAGAAAATAACGTGAAATCCCTTGCTTCGGTAGCTGACGTCATAACTGATGTCAGTGCAGTGTCTCTGAGCGGGAGGTCCTGGGTTTTCAGTCCCAATGTTGGCAGGATTTTCGACGCTAGCTGGCTATCTAGGTCAACTGTTTAGAGAGAATGGAGAATTTAGGTAGGCGTCTGTTCTCATTGGTAGTTTTTCGTGATTTCTGCAATCAGCACCAGGTGAATGCCGGAGAAGAACCGTAACAGATAGGCCACGCACAGTGCCGATCTTTCCTTCCTATTCGTTGTCCTATCTTAACCCAATTCACACACTTACTCTTGCATACACTACACAGCCACAAATATCGAAAGACCAATTGGAAGATTCGAGTGTATGCCGACTGGAATCGGTAACCCGCTGGTGGGAGATATCGGGTAGGGGAAAACCACCGCCACTTCGTCGGTAAAAAAACACTACACTTACGGAAATATTGACACAGCAGTTGGCGCAATCGGGATAACCAATCAATTGCTGAATCGCAAGGCAACGAAACTTACATGCGGTGGAACGGTAGTTGGTAATTGGTTTTCACTGAAGAAGCACGTTGTGAGGAATGAATCTAAGTGAAAATTTTGGTATCGCAAACCTCTTCGACTCCAGTACGTATCTCAAACGCCACGAAGATAAATGCGTCAAGCGAATTTCTGACACTTGTTCCGAATCGAAACGTGAAATCCCAAAGAGTTGACAGTCAAGCTAAAAGGCGCTGCTTTACTATTCCTTACTACGCTCGCCAATTCCATGGTCTCCAGTATAATGTATGTACCTAATTGTAAATAAACCAATTATACATACCGTCTTTCTAATCACTGACGTTGAAGTTACAGCCCAACTGGAAACAGAGATTCGCATTTTTGCCGATCTGACAGAGTTGTACGGGGTATTGACAACGTGCGGATGTTGTGGCTAGGAACTGGCTAGAACAATCGTTATCAATTCGATCCGACTGTTTAGTCAGTATGCAAAATCCATCATAGTAGCCACTTAACTCAGATTTCCTCCCATAATGAACATCTTAATGGTGAGTATTATTGAAGCAAATTATAAATAGATCACACATTGAATTTCACGTCAATTGGACAATATCTCTTCTGTTCGTGGAGGTTCTCATATTCCGATTATTTTCCCGTCTTTTTCTTTACGCAACACATTACAATATATGGTTGTATTCGATATGGTAGGAGAGGATATCTCAAAATTGGATTTGAGATACTAATAATATAAACAAAATACAGTATAAAAATAATTGAATTTATTTCTTCAATAATTCCATCATGATTGCAGAAGAGATGTAATTGAGGAAATAATCGAAAAAAACAGAAGAGAATAGTCATAGATCAGTCAGTCCTTAGCGGCCGTAGTAGCCGTAGTAGCCGCCGTAACCGAGGGCGGAGTAGCCCAGGCCGGAGTAGGCGATGGGAGAGCCATAGTAGCCATAGTACTGCTCAGCGGTCTTCAGGTTCTCCTTGGGCTCGACGGCCAGAGCGGCCACGACGCCCAGAACCAGCAGGACAGCGAAAACCTAAAACAAGAAGTCACATTTGATTACTATTTTATAATTTTCTTATAGACCGATCTTTTCACACTTCCAAGAGAAATTGAATGTACTACATTAAAATAGTATTTTAATTCCTCGTGCATATTTAAATGAGAATAAATCTCTTAATGAATTCAGATTAGAATTTTTGCTGAGTAAATAAATTCTCGTTTGTTTAAAAATCACTTAATAGTAACAAACTGTGGTTAAATTATAGTAAAGCGCTAACGTTCTAATTTTAATGAACATCTCAACAAATACTTACGACGAACTTCATGTTGAGAGAAGTGTGAATGTGTGTGAGCAGACTCGAACTGGCGACCAAGAGGTTCGGAGGTCTTTTATAGCGGCCGCGCCGTGGGTGTGGCCGGAGTTGACACACCCACAACGCGGCACTTAGCAGGCAATAGCCTTCGAGGCGACGTCCCTATCGGCCGATCTACATGGAGAAGCCCAGTACAGAATCTATGACTTGATTTTCACTATCCCTTTTGAAGGTTCTGTATCGGTCTTGACTGTATGAAGTAATTTAAGGTACTGAGATGTAAAACTTGTTCTGTTTCTAGAATAGGACGTAAACAATATATTAACTACAAGATGGGCCACAATTCAAGGCAATTCAAATAATTTCATTTTATAGGAGATCGTTTTATTCAGTTCACTCTCATCCAGTTAGATAGAACATGGAAGAAGAAATAGTTTTTGTCTTCTTTTGTGATGCAAATTTAGTTTTTAAGTATCTGACGCTAAATAGTAAACGACATAAAACAAATTACTGTTTAATGTACATTTTTATTATTAATTGAATTAAACTTCAGTGGCATGTAGTAAATATTCCCCATAATATTGAATATGTCGTTCTGCTATTTGTCTGCTTGGAAAGTGAACTACGATCTATTAGGTCGTTCGGCGTCAGCCCGTGAAAAGTAACGTAGTCGAAGATGCAAATATCCTGTATTTCACGACCATCTGTAGTATAATCCTTTTTGTAGTTCATGGGTTTTGGTCATAATAAGATTGCCAACGTTTCCGAGTCCATCATCAGGCCCAAATGCATTGACAACACAGTTAGAACAATATACACTAATTGTTAACAAGTATATTGAAGTACACACTAATAACTCAAAAGAACTTTTAAAAATATAAATTAAAAAACACAATATGTATATAATTGTCAACGTCCCGTCATCTTGTTGGACACAGCTGGGCGTTAACCACAAGGCACGGGTTCAAGTCCCGGTCGGGGCAACCAATTCTTTGAACGAATTTAATTATTAAAAACACAATAGAAACATACACTACTTTATTCATGTGGAGAGTATTTTGTAAAAATAATAACATACTTTACGACATTCTGTGCTACGAGAACTGGCATGATCACCCACTCAGTTCGACTACATGATTAAGACTAAAATAGTGTTAAAAATATGAGCTGAAACATTGCCCCCAGTAAACCAATTTCAATCAAACACAGACTTTATAAACACTCTAATATACAATGTTACTCTTAAAGTACATGATAAAAAGTAAGAAATAATTACAAAAATCAATAATACTAAACTACAACTAAATTAGATGTATGTAGTTACAATGACAATCACTACTGCTTTTTATATTTTTTATTGCAATCTGATAATCTGTTATTTATATAAAACTAAAATCAGTCAAACCGATTGCATCTGTATTAACTTAATAAAAGATAGAAAACATCCCTAATGCAATTATGTGTGGTCGTACCATGAAACATATGACTAATTTACATAATCGGTCACTCCACAATTTATACAACATATGAGAAAAACATTGATAACAAAACAAATACAAGACATAATGACTAAGAAAACAATGATAGAAAACAATCAATAGCCCTGATGAGAAATAAACTCCGAAACATCATCAAACTGAAATAAACTATGTTATTTTGACCAAAACCATTGAACTACACAATGAATTAACGTAGTCGTGTCAACCAAACCCGAATATCCAATTTTTAATACTGAGAATATTCTGTTAAAATTAGTAGCTGCTCAGGACTGGAAACAGCATTGATAAGCGTATTATTGTTCATGTACAGAATAATGACAAATTTACTAATGAAGTGATCTCGAAGCATGTAATAAACAATCGTGGTGCATTTAAGTTAGCATAATAAGAGTTGTTTTTCACTAGAAATTGTTGAAATAATAGTAGTTGATCGGTTTCATTGCAATTGCAATGATAATAACTGATTCTGAAACTTGAAGAAAGTCTATGAAATACTTGTATTATATAACCACCCAATTTTTAAAAATGAGTTAAGTTCACGCACGAGTTAATGCTCTAAAATTCCCGACAGAAAAGTTAGTGAAAGCTAAGAAAAGTGATTTTCTGAATCGGACAGAAGTTTTAAAGAAATATGAAACATAGATATTATAAAATTGAAAATAAAATTGCAAATAAGATAAAACTAGTGGTGCACGTACTTTTCCGTATTAGTTTTCTATTTCCATTGGTCTCGGCTAGCTATTCGGTCTTGATAATTTCTCTTGCCATCTGCCATCTATGGCCCAAAACACATTTTTTAAAATTTTTCAAAAATTGTTCGGCTTCCTAATAATAGAACGGAGATATTATTATAATATTATCAAAGAACAGTAAAACCTCGTCCTAAACGGCAAATTTCATTGAACCATGAACCATTTTGAGCCGTTTTAAAAAAATGAGATTTAAGCGCTACTGTAAATTCGATATTTGAACTTTCACAGAACTCTTGAGTTTTCGAAAAACTTCATATGAAATAATTTCAAGCACCGTAACTAACATATGTAATAGTGTTTACAAATTGCTGAAAATATGCATATTAAAGGCATGAGAGATATTTAAAAACATTTATTGGTGTAATTTTTGAAAAAAACAAACAAAAGAATACAGCAAATTTATTTCTATGTCATCTTAAACAGTGAAATCAGCAGTATCAGCAATATCCGTTTTTGATAACATAGCGTTTGAGCGTTTTTGAAAATGCGAAACTTTGATCTCATTTACACGGAAAACGGTTGCGTTTTCGGAAAACTTCATCTGACATTATTTAAAGCACATGTACTATAAATACATTAATGTGTAAAAAAAGCCGCTATGTAAATATTTACGACGTGAGAGACAAGTAAAAAATACATTTTCCCAATTTTTGAAAAAAACATAATAGAGTAATATGGGATTTATGTCATATTATGGAGTGAATTCAGTACTATGCATACCAAAAGCTTAAAGAAAAAATTGGAGCAATTTTTGAGAAAATATTATTTTTGTAATTTTTTAAAATTGCAATTATTGTACGTAATATTGCTCGAAAACTACTAAAATTTTCAAAAAAATGTACATGACCTATAGAAAAACTAATTACGGACAACAAATTTCATTTGATAGAAAAATATCTATATTTAATTTATGAAGCTTTAGGAACGCACCGAAAAACTTCATTCTATTGAAATTTTCGAAAATTTAAAGTTAACCGAAAAAATCAGACCGATGCTACTTTCATAAGTGTGTGTTAGAAATTAAAAGAAAAAAAATAGAGCCGTTTTTGAGAAAATTTTGAATTCATGTAAAGTACTCCAAAATTTTAAAGAATGTTTTTCAAAATCTCAAAGATTCGACTTGAGCCAGATGGAAAGGGGTTTCTTCAATTTGGAAAAAATCCTACACATGGTTTAGGCGCTAGTAGTGTTCACAGACGGACAGGCAGACGGACAGACGGTCAGGGAGACGGAGAGACGGGTGTTCTGAAAATAACAACTTTTTCGGTATCAGGAGATTCCAAAACGTATATTGTCGTTGAACCATCGAAACCGATTTCCTCAATATTACATAACTTTCCCTATACTACACATATTACTCCGTATATACGTACATACACGGGAAAGTAAAAATGCCGAACAGAAGTAATATATCAACATAGATAAAAACTATGATCGTAATGTTTCAGGACGATTAGATTTGGAACAAAGCAGTATTTTCTTGGTAAGGAAGAATTCAACTTCACCGAGAAAAGTTTTAGCCCCTAAAACAGAGCATCATCACCGTAGCTTACGTTATTTATGACATAAAAAACTTTATGACATAAAGATATAACATATTACCTGTTGGGAACCATAGTGGAGTAAGCCTGAAATTAATAATCGGTTAAAAATAAAATAGCATTTCAAACTTTAAAGTCTCATTTAAACTTAACGCAAGATGTTAAAAATAGTTTTTCCTCTTCATTTAATTAGGCTCTATTTGGTAGCCTATTCGCGAAAATTGATTTTTGAGATTCCTCTATGGTTGGTGCGGTATTTATTCTTGGAGATGGAATTCTTCTGGATCACCATTTTCTTATTAAATATTCAAAATTTAGGTTTCACACCTATTTCGCTCTTTTGAAAACTAACAACTATTTTTTTATTTATTCTTAACATTGTTTTTATGAAGTATTTTTGATAGATTTAGTGTCATTTATTTCGGACACGTCAACTAATAGGGTCATTAGTCCCGTAAGTGTAGTGTAAGTTTTTGTTCGGGATGTGGCGGCCGCTGGTTGGCGAGATCCGGCGCTGACCTATCGTATAAGCTAGTGTCGAAAATCCTGTCACCGCCGGGACCTCCCGGTTTGAGGTCCCCTCCCGGTCAGAGGAACTGCAGAGACATCACTTGATGCCTTGAGTCATCTCTCTCGGTATGTATTTTTGAAAATATCAGATGTTTAGAAATTATGAAGAAATAGAAAATAAAAATAAATTATGTAGTAAGCCTTCATATCTCTCAACGATGCGGCCATAATATTTAGCTTGGGAAAACTTCATTACATATTATGCTTTGTTTTGTAGTCTACCTACATGCTTTGACATTTATGAAACATAACCTATTAAATATTCTGAACCTGAGCGATTTAAATTACTCTCAACTGCAAGCCGTCAAGGGCAGTGCAACGCCACAGCGGATAGGAAAGTTCGGGCGAAAGCTCTTCAAGTGTGGGCGGCCAGATCGGCAGATAGGAAATCGTCTCCAAGGCAGTCCGGTGGCACCCGCATGCGAGTGAGAGGCCACACCTACTCACAAGCACTATAAAATACCTCCGAACCTCTTGGTCGCCAGTTCGAGTCCGCTCGCACAACTACACACATCACTCAACATGAAGTTCGTCGTAAGTTATCGTTTTTGATAATCTATTCAAATGAAAGTTACTTTAATAGTGATTACTTCCGTAATATTTTAGATTTAGAAAGCATTGAAACTACAAAGATATCGTGTCCACTTATTGTACCAAAATCACGCGTTGCAAAATAGTTATAAACATATTAGTACGTATTCCATGCACTTAGAATTTCCATAAAATATTATTGAAAAACAATTATCAGGAAAAGAAAGGAATACTAAATCAAGAAACGTTAGGCAGTACAACAGTGACCTAGGGTGAACAAAAGTCGGCACGTGCCATTGTTCCGGGACAGCCTGCTGGGAGTCGGTTGAACACCATTTTGAAGATTGTGTTCTTCTACAATACAAACTCTCACTTGAAAGAGAGGAGATGAGTGATCGTTAATTAATATTTTCTTAGTAGCTGGCGTCAAAAAACCAATGATAGAAAAATCCCTACGGTGATTCTGTAAGTAAAGCATGTGCTCGAAAAAGCAAAGAAGTGTTGATATCTAGAATTCAACGCCATTTCATTTGTCTATTTATATTACAACTAGTGGTGGTACAGAATGACACAGACTTTACCATATTAGTTTTCTATTTTCTTTGGTCTCTGCTAGCAATATGGCGCGAAAGCAACAAACATTTTTTAAAAAATTGCATGACCATATTGAAAGAACTGACGAATGAAAAACAAATTTCATTTGAAGGAGCAATCTCTACCTTTAATTTTGTAATTGTAGAAAGATGCCAAAAAAATGTCAATATTTCAAAATTTTCAAAAATTCAGAGTTAACCCTAAAAATCGGAGTGTTGTTCACATTACCAGACAGACGCACAGGTGGACAAACGGAGAGACGGAAACCCGGACGGACTGACGTTTTGACGAAATATTTCGGTGCCAGGGGAAACCAAAACTTGTATTTCCGTTGGATTCTCTAAATAGGTTTCCCGCTGCTGTACATAACTTTCCCTATACTACGTATATTACGCCGTAAATGCGTACGTATACGGGAAAGTAAAAGGCTCTCGGCAGATAGCAAAAATACCTAGCATAGGCAATAAGGAATTTAAATTCGCAGAACTGTGGTACTTTCCATTAACGTTATTAGGTAATTCTCTCAATTAATTCTAAATTCTTTGGCGAGTCAATAATACCTCTTTTGCCAGAAATGTTGGTCAATAACAAGGAGGCAGAGTCATAATCCTCGTAACTGTAAAAGGTGAAATATTTGGAATATTCACAACAGTTCTGAAGTACAATGAGATCCTTCATGAATTTTCCCATTTTACACAGTTTATCACGCTTTTCATTAATTACTTTCTGCTAAATCTCAAATCAAATATTAATACTTTAATACTTGCGTAATATGATTGTTCTCTTAATCGGGAAATGTTGGAGACATACAATTTCGTCGATGTTTGCAATATGACTTCTTGTTTAGGTTTTCGCTGTTCTGCTGGTTCTGGGCGTCGTGGCCGCTCTGGCCGTCGAGCCCAAGGAGAACCTGAAGACCGCTGAGCAGTTCTACTATGGCGCTCCCATCGCCTACTCCGGCCTGGGCTACTCCGCCCTCGGTTACGGCGGCTACTACGGCTACTACGGCCGCTAAGGGCTGACACCATGACTCTTCTCTTCTACTTTTCTCTACTGCCTTTCTCCTTCATTTCGTCGCAATGAATTATTTGCAAAAATAAATACGACATTCTTTCTTATTTATACATCTTGTTTTATTTTGATCCCAGACTAAATATTTTAATTTCCCTTCACCTTAGCATAGTGTGCGTTATAAAAGACGCTTAAAGGGAAGTGGACGAACATGTCACAGATATGCTTGCTATTGCGTAATTCCATTTTAAATAATTTTGAAATAAAATCGTAAACATATACTGATGTGGAAATAAGTACACTTTGAAAATAGTAAGATAATTAAAAAATATATTTATTAACAAAGCATTAATAATATCGCTTTTCCTGAAGATATTACTCGATGTTGAAATGAGTTGTGACCGCTGAAAATGAGAGTGCCCATGATTGTAAACTTGGTGTGGAAAAGTAAAAGTATATACTGGTTTTAGATAAACCCGAAAGTTCACAAATACTAAAACGCTTCTCGGCAATACATTCTGTACAACGTCCGTGCCGATGTAATGACTAGGATCCTAATAAGAAATATATTACAATACCCAAGGTAATATATGATCAAAACAATAATACCTTAGATAAAATAATTGAAGAGATCATGAACAAGGAAGGTGGTTTGGTACAGTAGAAAATTCAAACACAAATTTGCGTACGAAAAAAAAAGTTTATTTATTTCACTGAAATGATAGTCGGATTTTTCATTTCGACGTATGAAGAAACGTGAGGAGTGCGATCAAAGAAAATCAGGAGGTAGGGATATCCCTAGCGCCCGTAGTAGAATGCGCCGACGCCGAAGGCAGGGTAGGGGGCGTAGGCGTAGGGGGCGGCGTAGGCGGCGTAGTACTGCTCAGCGGTCTTCAGGTTCTCCTTGGGCTCGACGGCCAGAGCGGCCACGACGCCCAGAACCAGCAGGACAGCGAAAATCTGCAAAAGATTTCATGATTTCATTCCTGCAACACTGGAAATACTGATTGTAAAATTAGCATCACACGTAATACGAGTGCTTTGAGAATTGTTGATAAATCCCCGACTCGTAAGGCGAGGAGAGAATTTTTCTGAGAATATCCAGACTGAGGAGATCCACGAATGAAATTATGTCCAACAGAGTTCCAAGATGCGCCAAATATTGAAAATAACTAAAAGCTATGTTAAAATCAGAGAGTTTATGTTATAGTACATACGCGGTTTATTGAACATTGACATAGCGACCGATGTATACCGCCACTTAAGATGAGTCAGTTTATGATTGGCCAGTAGGGAAAAGCGGCAAGAAAAATCGCATAGAAAAAGCGATTAACTTTTTAAGATACACCGCCCTTACTGGGGAATTTTGTATGTATAGTTAACACTATTGATTTTAATTTCAAGAGTCGATTATTCTACGAAACTATTAACAAGAAAACGTACTAATTAATGGATGATATTTCGAATTTATCTGTAAAATCAGTAAATATCTTCTAACTATATATTGAAAAATATACATCACATAGACTTGTTAAATTTTATACCGGACGAATTACTCGGTATTGTTACATTCTTGTTTGCAAAATATGTATTTAAGATAGTTGAATATTTGCAAAATGTATTCTTCTAGCCCATTTTTTTCATTGAAATCTCAAGATAGTTTCTGCATTAAAAGAGAATGAGATTTAAAAAGTTCACATTTTTGTTAAAAGAACTACTTTATTCTTCTGACGAACTTCGGCAATACATTTATTCTGAACTGAAATAAGAACGTAATTCATAGATGAACAAAAAACATAATCTTGTAGATCATTGACTAAAACAGGCATATAAAAATAAACTGGTTCTTGTAATAATTTTAAAAAACTTTCTCCCGTATTTCCTGAGCCGATGTCTTTTTAAATAACATTTCTACATTTATAAAATAATGATTTAATTTTAGTCCTATTGAATGAAAATATTTTTATGGAATTTCTGAAAGTAAAATAGATTTTGTAAGTTGGCTGGTGCGTTACAGAAAAATAAATTTGGCTAATTTCATTCAAGGCGTCGTCGAGTATCTGATCCTTGCAAAAACTGAATAATCTTGATCACCAAAACGTCGGTTGTGATTATTCGCCTTCTGAGACTTGCAGTCAGAGTTCCTTCTGATAATATTATATTCTCAATGACATCTGTACAAAATAATGTATCTAAAAGTATCTACTTCAAGACAATCATCATGAAACTGGTATATTTCGGAATATGCAAATAGTGAACAGCAAAACACAGGTTTGTTGAAAACAAACATTTGAGAACTTATGATTAACAATTATGATTAGTGATCATTTATTGAAACAAGATATTTTTACAACTCAAGGCCGCGTTGAAATTAAACGTAATTTGTGTGCTAAATCAGGAGCAATACTCCACTTCAGTTCCTCAATACATCACACATCGTTCTGTTGCTCCAGCACTCAGAGGGTATTTTGACATTGCGCAAATGTGAGAAGTACTTCTCATTTAATTAATCATTATTATGTATTGAACGATGCACAAAATACTTTTGAAGTACATCAATGATACTGTTGATGCGATTAAAAAAACGATTATGATCAACCGGACTCAAAATACGCACAGATTAAGAAATTAATTGTAGTAGATCTGTTTATACATCAACCACGAGTTGTTACTTGGAGCTGCCTGTCAAAGCAACATCGTACGTTGGTTCGTCAGCGTTTACTCCGATCTTTATTCAGGACTGACGACTCACAGTTCGCGATGAATTCCACGAAATAACGTTATAAGCATTGGCCCATCTGCTTATGACAAGGCGATGTCATATCTCCAGAGCTGAATTACTCTGATCACATAAACATTCACCTTGGTTATTTCATTCTTTTACACCACTGACCGTAGGTGGATTATTAATGTGGGTTTCCATTGTATCTCATAACATATTGAAATAATCAACGAATTTTTATGACCAAAGTACCAAACAATGTGTTTTGAAGACCGGATTTTTCCAGAAGATTCCTCGCGAGAATTTAAAATCAATAGGCCGAGCACTAAAAAGATCAATTATTTGTGCATCCAAATATTTATTTTTAGTTATGCCGAAAATATTTATTCATAAGTTATAACACTGAGACTGAACCCACTAGTTACCTACTAAAAATTAATATCCATCCCAATGATTCGTCAACGAATAATGCTCTAAAAACTCAGTTACAGAGCTGCTCAAATTAATCTTTCAAAAACATTCACATAATGATAATACAAATTCAGTGCATCGCCGCAGTAACTCTTAGAGCGGTTTATTTTTTCCTTAAATGAATAATGAAATTGAAAAAAAAACAAGTAGTAAATGAATTTTCAGTTGACGCGGCAACGAAAGTACTTACGACGAACTTCATGGCGGCGGCGGTGAGAGAAGCGCAAGAAGACTCGATCTGCCGTGGCGCTGCGGGAAGCGCCTCTTATACCTCTCTCCTTCCGCTGGGGAGGATCACGGCCGTGGCAGGCGCGTCCTTGACGCCCGAGGGCCCTCGCCGCTCTCGCGTCGCCCTCGGGCCGCCCCGCGCCTCCCCATTCCGCCCCCGCCAATCACGCGAGCGCCACATCCGCCAGCATTGTCCCATATCCCCCCCGAGCCCCTCCCGCCGCTCTCCGACCCACTCCATCCCACCTCCGGCCCCTCCCGCCCCCTCCCGCCCCTCCCGCTCCCTCCCACCCTCCCGCCCCCTCCCACCCTCCCGCCCCTCCTGCCAACGCGACGGTCCCGGTCGCTGCACCGGCGGACGCGCATTTTGCCCGGTTGCCATTGCTCTCCACACGGAGGGCGGGGGGTTAATTAACATTTCATCCACTAGTTTCAGTCGTCAGTATGGAAACTGTTTTCTTTTTTCTTGAAAGGCGGTCACCCTGGTGGTTTACGTTCATCTTCCACCATAAAGGATCGAGAGGTGATCGTGGGGGTGGCTTATTGCGTTAGAGTGACAGTATTTCGCGTTTACGGGCGCGTCAGCTTCGTTATTTAGTCCTGTGAGTGTAGTACATATTATAAGCGGCGGTAGAAGTTTATCTCCTCCGTGAGATCCAGCGCCATCCCACACCTCTGCTTGTGGGTGTTTCCTCTCTCCACGTATCTCCGCCGGTGGACACCGCTCCAACCGGAACGTGATCTGAGCTCCCGGCAGGTCTTCCAACATGAGCGGTAGTGTGCACGTCTGAATAGAGAGAGACGATGGGACAAGCATGAGGGAGGAAAGATCGCGCGAGCCGAGGGCGGCCAATACTGGCCCGGTATTCGCGTGTTATTGATTGGAGAAACCACGGACAACTACCGATCATATCATCCGTCGATTTGTATTCACCAGACAGCAATTGTGTTCGACCTAGCCATGTGCGTAGTATCGACAATCCTCCCCTCACCGTTGAAACTCGAAGATATGACCTCCTGATGAGCGACACTGCTGAGACAACTGCATCGCTACCAGTGAGTCGCGTCAGACGTTTGGCCGCCGCTAGCGGGTTTTGTTTTTGCCCGGTCATCGTTCCTTTCAGACGAATGGCTAGGGATGAATGTAGATTTGATTGATGAGTACCATACACATTCTGAGCGAAGACAAGAAAAGTACTTTAACCTTCGTGTTTTCTGGACAGGCGATCACAGTGTTGGTTTTAGTTGCCGTATGACGTGGTAATCATGACGGTGACGAGAGAAGTTACGTGATTGTTCAGGGAGGGCACGCGGTGTAATATGAATCCATCGCGCAACTTCTCGCAACATTACGAGGCTGTATTAAATCCCGGGACCCTTTACTTTGGTCCTCAAAAATTCCGGGTAAATACAAGCTGTGCGGAATTGCCGCCTGATGGATTACGCATATCCCCACCCCCACAATAAGGTACCAGCGATGGGCTGATTTTCAATCATAAAGCGACCCAGAAAATATGAAACATACTTGGAAAATACGTTATGTAGCAAATTTATCGGGGGTTTCTTCATAGTTCTTAATTTCTCGTGGTTAGAATATCAACTACGGAGGGGAAATGCATTCAATATTTCATAAAACGCACGTTTCCACAAATCTGTTTTAATTCGAGTCTTCTAAAAAGGAAGCGATTCGGAAAATCTGGTTCTTCAAGCGGTTTGTAAAATATATGGCAGTCAAACATTTTCAAATTTAAGATGTATGTGAGCCAAACGATTATCTGCGCCGTGACAAGAGTTTTCTGAGATTTATTTACCATTTAATTCTAAACTGAGAAAAAATTTTATTGAATATTTTCAAGCTAAATGCTGTAAATATTTTTTAAATATTGTACAGCGCCAGACGACGTTTGCATCATTGGTAGAGAAGTCATGTTAATTAAAGAACCTTATTAGACCGAATTAATAAGTAGAAGTGTAAAGAAGTTTTATAAAAGGATCAATAACTGAAAAAATCCAGGTTTTTCAGTTTTACTCATCTATTGCCGACTCCATTATTCACATAGCAGAATCAATGACTTTCATAACTCATATGCAATCGTGACTGATGAAATGAAGTACACATCCACGGTTTAGACTGTTAGATCACAAGAAAAACAAAGAAATTCGTCCTCAAATCAGTATTTAAAGTCTCAATTAAGCCATAATAACCCGTCTGATTAATTTCTAAAAGAAGAGTAATATTTCCTCAACTTCTCCGAACCCTTATCTTTTGCGCTCATGAAAAATCTAAGTTATTAGACGTTATACTCTGCACAATTGAAATCTGAAGATGGAAAGATGTAGTTATCGAATTTTGGACTTTCCATGGTAGGAAATTACTGAACATGATTGCGTTCGGAATATCGTAAATTCGAGTTATAAAAGTTTGTCTTCTGTAGCTCTGCTGTTTTTAAGTGCAAACAAATCTGAAATGAGCAATAAAAGGAATATGGGTACATGGCGTCAATTTTATAAAAAAATATTTTAATGTTTAAGATCTCTTGCATGATAAGTGGTAATTGAATTAATGGTCCCCATAATCTATAAATATTTTTCTCTTAAAATATCACACTGAACTATTTTTAGAGGAAAGTTTGACCAATACAAAAAAAAACGAGTGTGTATAACTCATTTCTTACTTAACTCTCCTTTCCTGCCCACCACATAAATATTCATGCGCGCTTCCTTATTGAGTCGACGAAAACGTAACCGCTTGCGCCTGTAGCGCGCGTGTAGGCCACCCGCGGGCCACTACCGGAGTGAGTCAGTGGGTCGAGCGTGGCGGCCGCGGAGCGGGGCGCGGAGGGGAGCGCGGAGGGGAGTGAGGAGGGGAGCGCGTTCGGGTCGCAGACTCGAGGCGCGGCAAGAGGTTTGGCGCGGGGGTGGAGAAAGGGCGGCGCAGAAGTGGGTGGGGCGGGGAGGGGAGGATGTCGGATGCGAGAAAAGATGAAGATAACTTGGATCGGAACAGTTGGATAGGGCGGAGCGGGGACGACGGCAGGAAGCGTGCAGGACAGCGTGTGGCGAGGGATGGGGTGGGGTGGGTGTGGGGGGAGCGAGTGTAAAATGTGGAAGTGGGGCTGGCCGGGGGGCGGGTGGTGGGATGGAGCGGGGTGCGAAACGACGGGGTGGCTTAGTGGGGATTGGTGCAGCAAGGCGGAGAGATGTGGAGCGGGGCGGACCGCACATGGAAATTGCTCAGGCCACAGAGAGTGGAGAGGGCTGGAATGCATGAAGGGGGTTGGGATGGATTGGTGGGGCAGGGCGCGGCGGGGGTAGGAGCGGGGTGGGGCAGGGGGGGCGGGATGGGGGCGGGGGGGCGTTATGGGGTCGGAGCGGGATGAAGCAGGGCGGGGCGGCACATTACACAGGATTAACGCCATGCAGCGGCACCAAAATGGGGCGGGGCGGGTCGTGGCGGAGCGAGGCGGGCGGGGAGGGGCGTGGCATGGCGGCAGGGGCTCGGTTCGGAGCGGGTGAGTGGGTGGGAGTGGGGGCGCGACTTGGTTGGAGGTCGCCTTGTACGCGTTGCGACCGGATCACCGCCTGCGTGCTCGGCGTCTCCGGCCGCCCGCGGACCCACGCGCCGCCACCAGCCCCGCCCCGCCCCTCCGCGCCCCGCCCCGCCTACCGGCCAGCCTCTGTCAAGGTCCCGGCGCGCGGGCGCGCTGCTGTGTGAGGCGTGGCCCGGACCCAGGCGGGCCCGCCGGCGGAGGAGGAGGGGAGGAGAGACGCTTGATCGGAGATAGACTAAAAGGTGTGGACGTGTGCATTTATGCACATCGCTATGTTTATTTTGTATTGATCGTCAATAAAAAATGTATTTGACAACATGGACGCACAAAATATTTAGGTCAGACTTGAACTGCGTCTAAGAAACATATCGAGTTACTCAAGAAGAGTCAGACAAAAATTCGATAGTATTAAAGGATTTAAATCGAATAGTGGCTTCTTGTGTGGCGCGAACAGCGCATGAAAGCGACCAAGGTAGCGACAGATTTGAAAATGACCGAAAACACTAAAAAAGAACTTGGAAAGGATGTGGAATGGAGACATGAAACATCGACAATAGAGAATCGAACACATAGCAGCAGGAAATCTGCATTTCCAAAACATTCGTTGTTAAGAGATAAGAGGGAAAGAACGTAGTACAAATGATTAAAGTGAGAGTAAGAAGAATAGCCAATGGCAATGTGTTTATTTGAGCATAGTTAATACGTCAGTGAAAAAAAAGAATTGCCTGATGTATTAACGGACAGAACGAGCGAAATAAATCGTTCAGACGAATAGCGAAAGTAACGGATTCAACGATAAAGAGGTTAAATAAAAGGATACTTATTGAAACTGTTCAAATTCGTTTTTCATGAATGAAGAAGTGAGTAAGAGCAACGATGCCAGTGACAGTGGAAGAGAAAAACAAAAGGAATTGCAAAAGTCTGCATGTAGTTCATAACAACGCAAGAAATTACCGGCAAGCGTGTGGTATTAAAACATACTCCGAAAAACATTCTCTCAAAATTCAGTCATGCATTGTATGTATGCATTCGGTTTCTATATCCATTTCAGAGAAATCTGTAACTACGAAATAAAGTGTATGTGTTCTGAAGAGGAAAGTAGGATGATTACAACTGCAATGGTAAATAATGATTATCTCTGCAAGAGTTGATGTTGATAACACTGAAATCTCTTACTTTTCACAATATTTGGTGCCATGTTGAAATATGGAAATATTCCTTTAAAAATTAGTATTTCAGAGATCGCTCTTTAATTGAAGCTTCATTCCAGTTAAAAATAGGAGAGCTTGTATTTGTATCACAGTGTTATTATTGAAAAACGCATTATTAATCATAGATCAAAAGTAGCATTATTTGTTAGAGGCAAATTAAAATTAGAGCTACTTGACTCCTCGGACGTCATCTGAATTGGCACTGTGCACAAAGTTTAATACGCCTTTAGCGTTTTACGAAGACGTTGTCCTTGAGTCTTACTTTTCTTTTAGCACAAATACTTTTAATGGTAACAAGTGTTCTGCAGGAACAACATTCTTGATCAAGAAAATATTTCGTTAACTCTTGATATTTACTTAAATATCAAAGTCTCAAAAGAAAGGCAATAAATTGCGATATTCAGTTACTAGTCCTGGTATATTTGGAAATGATTTTAAATATCTTTGTGGTTACGTGCATTCTTTTGCAATTAGTATCTCTTAAACTACTGTGTCCAATAGTTATCCCATGCCATCTCGAATACAAACTCAAATTATTATTCGTAGTTATGATAAGTATATCATTTGAATTCAAAAAATTTCGTACAACTGTTTCAATAGAACTTCTTTACTGAAAAGCCTACACAGCAATTTATTATTCTGACATAATGCTAAGGCACGTTTTGTAATCTATTATTACAAAATATTATTATAAACTTATTGTATAAATTATGTAATAAACCTTTAAAATATCGGAATTTATACTTTTGTTTCTACGTCAATAAGTGCACTATACTAGAACAAGTTCAAAACTCACTAGTACAATTCTTAGAATAAACCTGTTTCTGACACTTCATATGTATTTTATAGCTCATTTCAATGCTCAAGGTTGAGGCCAGTCATTCAACTAGCTTTCTCTATGTGTCTAGACTTGACCTAGTATTCTCCATATCCATGCATCTAGTCAGTAATTATTTCTATCAATGAATTACTCAAACATTACATAAACGATTACCCACAATTTGCTGAGATGAAACTCGTACACAAACACAAACATGCACACATATACACACATACACGCGCACGCACACATCGTTTCTCTTTGTTTATATCTTTCTGACTCTCTTCCTCTCTTTTTTATTTCTATCTTTCTCATTCCCTCAAACTTTCTCTTTCCCTAAATCTTTCTCTTTACCGCAATATTTATTTCTTTTTATTATTCAGCGTTATCTCTCTTTCCCATCTTTCCCCCTTTCACTTATTCTCTCTCTCTCTCTCTCTCACACACACACGCACACGCACACACACGCACACAAACACTCCTTCCCTCTCTTAGGAATTATTTTCGCTTGTGTTTGTGTGCTTGAAACCTCTCAAGTGCTCTGATGACACACCTAAACATAGGTGGTTCCGGGCGTGTCGGGGGGGGGGCAGCCTTGACTTTGGCAGCCCCGCCCGCCAGCGGGTGTGGTCCGGCCTTGGACAGACGGGGCGGGTCAGGTGCCCAGCCTCTGGCTTCGGTCCAGACACCCCTCACCCCCCCCCCCACCGCCACCACTTCTCTCGCAGTTCACGCTGCCCGCAGCTAATCATAATAACAAAAAACAGCGATATTTTGTTCCATCTAATTTGACATGTAAATCATAACTTGGTGCGTGTGGGGCACGAGGAAAGCACCTGCAATTAACGAGCCAGTAGTAGCAGGTGCCGAGCAGTCTCGTGTGACTGCAAACTTTTGTGTGTGCTATGACGTGACGAGTTGGGTAGAAGTCTTGGTAATGTGAAGACTATTCCTGAATTTTGAATGTGTTTATTTATCAAGTTAGCTTGTGTAACATGAAAAATGAGGATATCTCCGAAACTTCATTTAAGGTTTTAATATTTCATTTAGGTTAATTATTGACAAATGATAGAGTGACAGTAAAAGTATTTACCATTCGACATGAATTGATAGTGTGCTAATTAAAAGATTTTCTTACATTGACGTATTTATTTCAATTTTCAGTTAATCAAATAGCATTTTGGACTGTCACAAAATATGCTCGCATATTTTTATACTTGAAATATATTGTGACATACCTGGTGGTGCCGGGTATTTTCACTGCAATACAACACTAAGAGAGGGTATCTTTTACGTGAATGGGTCCCTGGATAAGTTGGTGCAACGTTGGGGTGGTTAATCATAAATTGAAATACAATTATAAACAAGATTTATTTTAAATCAAATTTGTTATTTACATAATCAGACAACGTTTTTACACTCTGCCTTGGTACCAAGATTAAGAGTGAAATGCATTTCTCATACCTGCGGGGCCCCGATCGAATACCTATGATGCTCGTAGAATCGCTCGTGCCGACAGGATTGTCGACCTCTGCTACTGCTGCGGGCCGTCAGCGCCGGATGGCGTGGCAATCGTCCTCGGCCGATGCTCCAGCAATTCTTCCCCGATCAGAATCTTGACACCTAGGCTTCGCACCTTCCTCGAATCACTGTCCGTCAGTGGGTTCAATCACACAACCCGCGTCTACTCTGTATACTGGTCACAGTTCTGTACCGCGCAATTTCAAGAATGTTTCCACCGCGCCAACTAATAAGAACAACATCAATTATTCTACCAACACTAATCTTTCACTATACTGATACTTCTAATGTTCTATTTACACGTTTGTGATATCCTACAGTTTCAGATATTTCCACGGCTATATTGCCTGTCTACTGTGTCCATGTATTACTCGCGAGCTCTCGCGGCACGTCCGCACTCGCCGCCGCTCCGCGGGCGTCTCTACTTCGCCGGCCGCACGTCGGCACATCCTTCGGCGGCGGCCGCCTCAATCCAACTAACGAACTTTTTGCACGTGCGCGCTGCCACGCTTGTACCCGCCGTTCTCACGCTCGCCTCCCGGCGGGCACCGGTGGCGGCGGCGACCGTTGCCGGCTGCCCGCTGCTCGCAGCGCCCGGCGCTCGCACCGCGCAGTCCAGAATAGCTATTGAATTCTTACACTAATGATTTAATTAGTGTAATGAAACACATATTCTGGGTTTCATCACCCCCCCCTTTCTTTTTTTGAATTTTTTCACTTCTGGAAAAATTCACACTAGTAACATCGTCACTGCCGATGGTTGCACTCGTTTGCATATTGCTCGACGCCCTATATACACTTATAACCTAAAATCGAATTAACATGTGATCACTTATTATTAACCCTAACATTACACTTATTTACACTTCACTATTTTCCATCCATGTTGAACCAGGTTTCCGATTTGAAGCTTGTAATGTCCTACTATGTCTTGTCTCTTGTGCGACGGTTCATTCCCATTTTGTTGACAGTGATTTCCTAACTCACAGTTGTAGGACATAGCTTCCAGCGTGTTGAACACATCTTGATAGGTATCATCCCATTTCCAGCTACGACTTCTTCTACGTTTGTACCAATGGTTGACCATACCATCACTCTTCCCTCGCCCCTGACTTCGCTCCATTCTTGACCTGCCTACATCTCCTTCACTCCCATTCGTTGGGGCGTCTGCAAACATGAAGTTGTACCCCTCCAATATCTTCAAGCCCTTTCCTAAATCGGTATGATCTGCTCTGCTCAGTAGGCTTTGCACGGTGACAGGATACTGTCGCGTTGACATGCAAATAATTCCTTGGTATTTTATAGGAGCAAATAATGTTTTTGGCTCCATAACGCTCTTCGTTCTGTATTCACTACGACTTCCCGTGATGTAGTTGTAATGGCTATTCCGCTGGTCGCTCTTGATATTTATTTGGGTTTCTTCATTCCACTTTCGTACAGAAATCTTGTTTTCAAATTCCTTCAAAAATTTCGGAAATATGCCAAAATTCTCTGCCCATGTCCTGGCGTTCTCTTCTAAAATTGGGTGTGATAACTGGATCTTGTATCCTTCCAATATGTTGTTTGATGCTAGGTGCCGTTCTTCTGCTCGCAGAACTACCTTAGGGTTTTCCGCCCCATCTCCCAGAGGTTTCATCGACTTTCGAGGCATAATTGGTGTCACCCCATACTTGACACTTGGCGACGTTTTCCCGTCTTCTTCCTGTTTAAACTCTTCTTGTACTCTTTTCTCTTCGCACCCTTGTATATTTTCCACGATTTCTTCTTCTACTATACGCTCCATTTCTTCTATTTTCATTTCCATTTCTTCTTCCATTATTAACTTCAATTCTTCCGTTTTCACTTTCACTTTATAAACATCCTCCTCGGTCTCGATTTGGACCTCCACCGTTTTGCCCTCCGCTGTCTTGACTTCCTCATGGATTTGGTTCGTCATCCCCTCGTTTCTATCTGTTACCGCTACCCTAGCATCTACTTGATGGCATGATTGAAATTTTAGCACCTCATCTTTCCTATCCAGTTCCTCCGCTTTCCCATACGGTTTTTCGCATATTTCGGTGAGCTTCCTATTCCGTTCTTCTGTGATTCTTCCCCTTTCTTCTGCCGGCTTCTTAATCTGTTCTTCAACCACCTTCCCGTTCTGTTCTATTAGTTTTCTATTCCGTTCCTCCGCCTTCCTATTCTGTTCCTCCTCGGATCTTTTCTGTTTACCTAATTCTTTGCTCTGTTCTTCCGCAAACTTCTCAATCTGCTTCTCCGTTTGCTGCCTCAGCTGTTCTTCTAATGAATCTTCTGCCATTACACCCGTACACGCTTCGTATTCTTCGTCCATCCCCAAGTCAAATCCTACCGCCTGGCTCCCCAGTTCTACCACCTGCCGTTCTAGATCTATATTTGCTCTGTGATCGACCAGAAAATCCGTCCCTATGATTACCGAATACAATAATTTTTTGACTACCAGGGCCACCATCTCGTATACTTGGTTGCCAATCCTGGCTTGAAACATGATTTGTTTTGTGATGGGGCTTGACTTCTTCTGAGTTGCCCCAATCACATACGCCCTATTCATAGGCAAACACATTACTTCTTTTCCTGTTGCTTTTAACTCCTCATACATTTCTTCTGATACTACTGTAGTCGTGCACCCTGTATCCACTAAAGCTTCTTTAATTATACCTTCACATTCTATCGATATCGTGGGACATTTCCTGATTCTGACCGCTGAGTTCTTACATCTCCGCCACGGTTGGGTATCGTAGGTTACCGGCTGCATAGCGTTTATGGAGACCGCGTTTATGTCATCGATTTCCGCGTCCGCAATGGGGCCACCTATCACCGCGGACTCTATTAGTTTAAATAGTGTCCTTGATCACTACTTGTGCTAGGCTGTGCTAATCGGTCGGGTGCATTGCCGCCCCCGCCTCGCGTCTCCGTACGGTTTGAATTAGATCTGTTCCAGTCCGGTCTCTGGTTCCCCGGCTCTGGTCTCCATCCGTCTCCCCCTCTTCCGCGTTGGTTTCTCTGGTAATCGTTGCTCCTATCATCCCCTTGCCCCTGGTTACGTTCCGATCTGACCATATTACCATTCCCTTCATTTCTGTTCTTTGGTACGCCTGCGAACGTCAAGTCGTACCCTCCTAACACATTCTGGAATCTTTCCAGGTCGGTGTGCTGCACACTACGTAAAAGATTCTGCACTGTGACTGGGAACTGTCTCGTCAATACACATATTATTTCCTGATCGCTCATCGGTGGGGATAGCGTTTTGTATTCCATAATACGCCTTGTTGCGTATTCCCGCAAACTTCCCATGGACTGGTTGTAATGATTATTCATCAGGCTAATTTTAAAATTAATTTGAATTTCCTCATTCCAGTACCGCTCAAGGAATCGATCTTTAAATGCCTTTACTGATTCGGGAAACTTATCAAATGTATCGGCCCATATCCTTGCGTTGCCTTCTAACATTAAATATAATAATTGTATTTTACACCTTTCCGAAGTATTGATAACATCTAGATGTCGTTCTGCTGCCTTCATAAATATACATGGATTTTCTTTCCCGTCTCCTGAAAATTTTAGTGATCTTGGAGGGGTAAATGGTACCGTCCCGCTTGCTGCAATTGGGGATGCCTTGCATTCTTTTATTTGTTCAATCTCTGTTCGTAGTAACACAACCTTCTCTTCGCATTCCCGCTTATTCTCCTGCATTTCTTCCTTGACTACTAACTGCATCCTTTCAATTTTCTCGTCCTGCTTAGCGGTTTTAGCATCTAATTGCTGGCATAACTTATTCTCTAATTCTCCCCCCAGACTAATTACTTGGGATTCTAACTCCTTTTTCTGTTTCCCTAATTCTTCGGCAACCCATTGCTCATGACTTTCTACCCGCTCCGCAATTTTAGTCATCTCATTCTTCGTTGACTCAATTTGTTCTTCGGCGCGTCCTATTCTCCCACTTAATTCCTCTTGTAATTTGCTGATTCGTTCCTCGAATTTCCTATCCTGTTCATCTAATCTCCCATTCAATTCTTCAGCCAACTTCCTATTCTGCTCCTCTGTGAATATTTTCTGTTCGTCTGATTTCCTATTCAGTTCTTCCAATATCTTCCTATTCTGTTCTTCGGCCCACTTCTTCTGATCTTCTGACTTCCTATTCAATTCTTCGGTCATCCTGCTCTGTTCTTCCCCCCTTTTGCTCTGTTCTTCCAACATTTTCATCATCCTCTGCATTAAATCTAAATGGGTATCTTTTCCACCCCCCCGATTTGGATTTCTTGCTGCCTGGTTCATCGGCGTTGATGTCACGTCTACTTCGTTATTAAAACTATCCCCTGACGTATCATCCAACCGACTCCACATTCCACTATCCCTGCTTTCCGATGACATGCTATTATCGATTCCTACATCTATTTCCCCTACTTCATCCGCCTTTTCTTCCCGGTCCAGCACTACATTTTGCGCCTCCATTCTGTTGCTTTGAGCTGTCCGATCGATTCTCACTACACTAAAATACCGCACAAATTTTCCACTTGCCTCACCTACCAGCGATATCACAGTTATCCTATGAAGTAACTATATCCGCCACAACACTGTATCCTTCGTGAATGGATTAATTCACACCTATTTCAATTGCTAACTAATGACGGACAACCCTCACTCACCACCAAAACACAATAACACTAATTCAATAGCCATATAAATTTCCACTCACCTACCAATGCATAAACATAATCCTTACAATACATAATATTATTGCTATTGAAACACATATACACTGCTAATAGACTCATTAATACTATCACACAAAAATGCTTTCAAATTATAATAAATCCCTTATTAATTGAAATTACTTTTCGACGCACTTATTGCTATATTATGTACATAATCATCATTCACATTTGCATGTCATATCTCCTCCCTGAATTTTCCTCAATAATATCATATAAATATTCACAACAAACATTCACACTGCTGGTATATATTTCCCAACCTGGTATCTTTTCTAATAAATTCCCCACACTTTACCATCACCAATAGATAATGCACTACTGAGTGAATGTTCCCAGCAAAAAAACAATTTTGTGCATAATTTGTACAACACTATTAACCACCTTTATATTCTCATAAGAATTATTACTACTTCCCCATTTCTTTGATTTCCATGTTATAAAAAATTGCCAAGCAGTTCAAATATTATTAATATGTCTTACAAAATTTGGGATTCTATTACATTATATTATTTGTAACATGTACATGTATAGCCTTCATAACCTCAGTAACTACAATATTAACTATATATTGGATGCTCACAAATAATTGCCTATGTCAGCCCGCAATTAATTACGCAACAACATTTTTTGTAATTATCAACATTTCATTATGCTTACTTGACTTGTGCATGTTTTTGCTAACACATGTATTGTTATTTTTTTTGTACTCTATAATAATACACTTTGCACTGCCTGCTTCTCATCTATACCCTGCATTACTATATATCAATTACATGCACATTATTTTCCAACATTTCACCAACTTTCTTAAGGCCACATTTCTTAACTATACGTTTTCCACTTGTTCGGGCGCCAGCTGTGACATACCTGGTGGTGCCGGGTATTTTCACTGCAATACAACACTAAGAGAGGGTATCTTTTACGTGAATGGGTCCCTGGATAAGTTGGTGCAACGTTGGGGTGGTTAATCATAAATTGAAATACAATTATAAACAAGATTTATTTTAAATCAAATTTGTTATTTACATAATCAGACAACGTTTTTACACTCTGCCTTGGTACCAAGATTAAGAGTGAAATGCATTTCTCATACCTGCGGGGCCCCGATCGAATACCTATGATGCTCGTAGAATCGCTCGTGCCGACAGGATTGTCGACCTCTGCTACTGCTGCGGGCCGTCAGCGCCGGATGGCGTGGCAATCGTCCTCGGCCGATGCTCCAGCAATTCTTCCCCGATCAGAATCTTGACACCTAGGCTTCGCACCTTCCTCGAATCACTGTCCGTCAGTGGGTTCAATCACACAACCCGCGTCTACTCTGTATACTGGTCACAGTTCTGTACCGCGCAATTTCAAGAATGTTTCCACCGCGCCAACTAATAAGAACAACATCAATTATTCTACCAACACTAATCTTTCACTATACTGATACTTCTAATGTTCTATTTACACGTTTGTGATATCCTACAGTTTCAGATATTTCCACGGCTATATTGCCTGTCTACTGTGTCCATGTATTACTCGCGAGCTCTCGCGGCACGTCCGCACTCGCCGCCGCTCCGCGGGCGTCTCTACTTCGCCGGCCGCACGTCGGCACATCCTTCGGCGGCGGCCGCCTCAATCCAACTAACGAACTTTTTGCACGTGCGCGCTGCCACGCTTGTACCCGCCGTTCTCACGCTCGCCTCCCGGCGGGCACCGGTGGCGGCGGCGACCGTTGCCGGCTGCCCGCTGCTCGCAGCGCCCGGCGCTCGCACCGCGCAGTCCAGAATAGCTATTGAATTCTTACACTAATGATTTAATTAGTGTAATGAAACACATATTCTGGGTTTCAATATTTACTTTTAAAATGTATTTTTTTGGGAAATTAACTTAAATATTTAACACGGGTAAATAAAATAATCTGAACAAAGCTGTAGTATAATTTATAAAATACATAACATATCTTTAGAATCTAGAAAGTATAACATATAAGTACAAAATAAACACTTCCCAAGACATGTAGAAGATATTTTGATGCATACTACTCGTATTAATATTTTACCATGCCCGTTTCAGTAGTACATCCTGTAAGATCCAGTAGTCCCCTTGATAATATGTTAAAGAATGTATATATAATGTAAATTACTGAATTATGTTTATTTGGATTAATTTGATTTCTACAAATGTTCAAAAGTATAAAAAAAGATGAGCATATTGCATTTAAGAAAAAATAACTGTGAAAATAGCAAATTCTTTCTCGTCTATTTCACGTGATATTTTTAATATCACTATTTGATTAAAAATGTTTGCTCTCATAGAATCATTTCATACTATCATATTGATATCGTTATTATAATGAATTAGAAGAATGAATATATCAATAGAACTAAAACTATGGTGTATAATATTTTATAACTTTCACGTTTGTTTCTCATTGTATTCCATATATTCTCTTTAAAGATTTAATTTAATTTCGTTAACAGTCCTCCATATATTAATTTCTTTCTTACAAACATTTAGCGAAATGTTTGTAAGAATGCTCTGAGACTTTTAATATAAGGCAACATATAATGTAATATCCCATGTACTACTTCTTTAGAATGAATCTCTCGCAGACAACCAATCTTGGCAAATAAGGTGTTAAAGGAAAGACAATTTCTCAGAAAGGTTACGAATTGCACATTTAGTACATACATATTATTATGTGATAAAAATGCGTCTAATTACTCACGCGCAAATGCAACCCATCACGCTGTATAAAAGTTTTTTCTTGACATCGATCGCCCATAACTCGAAAACAGTAAAACTGGTTTTCGAGGCCGAATGTCTCGAGTTATGTTCCTTGCGGCGTAATCTACAAATAACATATTTAAGGATCTTCAATTACGTTTATAGGGAGGAGCTGATCCATTTGGGTGCTCTCTTTTTGTTGAATCTAATTCATTTTATAGAAAATTCGAATTTTGAGGCCAACAAATGTTACATTTGTTCATAAAGTTTTTTTTGATTCGCGATAGATAGTAAAAATACAAAATATAAATCATCTTAAGTTTCTTCAGTTATAGACAAACACGTTTCATTTTCTTACAAATAGGCGATAAAAAATAACATTTTTGTTTTTCAGTTTCATTACTACTTAGATTAACTTGCTGTTGATTTCGTGACACTGTCTTAATGATAGAACTCTACGCTACTCTCAAGTTCTTTACAATGTAATAAGAATTAGCTTTTTGGTCAGGGATTT
Organism: Gryllus longicercus; assembly: GCA_038098605.1. Lineage (NCBI taxonomy): Eukaryota > Metazoa > Arthropoda > Insecta > Orthoptera > Gryllidae > Gryllus > Gryllus longicercus. The sequence continues at coordinate 1,655,757 of JAZDUA010000116.1, read as the reverse complement.
TACAAACTATAAGACACTTTTTCTTATGTAAAATTTGGAACACGTGAGTAAATAAATCAAAAAGTAAATTAATATTTACAATATATATTTTGAATTAATATTTGTTGAAATGTTGAATATTTTGTTGAAATTTCTCTGTTAGAAAAACCTTAGGCAACTGATAATATATTTATAAATATTTACTTATTGTATGTATTTTACTATGTAGAAGAAAGTCTCACATTTGTCTCCTAAATTAATTATAATATAAGTAGTACATAAGTTGTTGATGCGACTATAAATAAATTTAATGAAATCCATTAATTAAGTTTTTAGAAACACATAAACAGATAAAAATTAAATTAAAAGTTTAAAAATGACTTCAAATTATAAAAATATTGATTAGAAGTAAAAAAATACAGTGTAATACATGTTTAGGTTTTTGATTTGTCCACACCCTTTTTCACAAAAACTGTCTCTTATTGTCATTGCTGAGTCCAAAAATATTCGAATAAAATATTTTACTTGTGAGAACGTATTTACATTTCGTGGCTCGTTCATTATTTTTAAAAAACATTTCAATTTTCACATCTTCAGTGGATTTAGTGGAAAAAAGAAATGTATAACTCCCTCCTGACAATTTAACCCCTAGAAGATCATGTAAATTTTTGAAACAATTTGTATAATTCAAATGTTTGAATTTGTACTACACGATGTAGTTCATTACTCTATACTAAAAGTTTAAAGAAACTATTTAAAGACGCCTGTTATTGGTAATTTAATTTAAAATTTAACGGAAACTACCAATGTTATGAAAAAATTGCACATTAAATAATTTGACGTTCTTATATTGATGTTAAGAAGAAAATCTCCAGCAATGGTGTACGATAGGTTTGAAAAAATCCTAACCTTTGCAATTTTCAAAGGTATTAGTAAAATATAACTTTTCCCGTATCCATAAGCACATTTTGATTTCTTGATATATGGAACAAACGTTTAGAAATGTTTCTTCAATATCCTTTCATTGTCATTTAAGGTATCTTGTTTAAAATTAAAATGTTGTTTCCTAACTTGCAAGGCCTGAAATGTAGGCGAATTTATAAAATATCTGTTTTAATCTGTGTTTCCGATTTCTGTGCGAGTGTTGTTCGCTCGGTTAAAGATTTATTTTAAAATTTTTGACCAATTTTTGAAAATGTAATTAAAGTAACATGGTATCACCAGGTAATTAAACCCTTGAACGTAGAGGAAACATTTCAATGGAGATATATCATGGGCGAAAATTATATGGCTGAACCGCAAGTTAAAAATGATTTTCCAAGAAATTATTACCTCCTTCTTTTGATGACGATTGAAAATATTTTTTTTTCAAGCAAAATAGATGCTTATAAGATTTTCAACAATAATTCCTATAGTTCGACACTTTACTTGCCTAATTTAGTAACTTATGCAGTGGTAAATCATAAGGAAATGATTTATATCAATTGTAGATTGCCGTATACAATTGCTGGTATGTCAATAAATTAGTGTATGTCATGGTTTTATCTTTATGTCCTATTTCAAAACTATTTGAACGAGTGAAGTTTTCTAACTCATGAAATTTATAGGCTCAAACAGAAATCCTCTTGCAACTACTTTAATAACCTGTAGAGGCATCTGGTAGTTGTTGTGAGAGGTATTCCATTAAGATCGCCAACCTGCTACTCTCTGGCGGCAGAATAAGAAACAAAGTTGACAGCTCGATAGAAGCGCTATCTTGTTGTTAGGTACTGAACTATCTGTGTTGCACTTATACTAAATGCTACCAGAATTGCTGCAAGTTCTGGACTCACTTCGGCACCGGGTAAATATAAATTGATATTTTTGTTATTTCAGTGAACACTACGACGCATCCAACCAATAACGTATGTAGGTGCGCCTTCACGAGTGTGAAGTGCACGTGTGCCGACTGCTGATGGCTACATTATTGTCTCTCTCTGTCTTCTCATTGTCTCTCCCTCCATCTTCTCTCCGTCTCTCTCTTCTCTCTGTCTCTGTCTCTCTCTTCTCTTTGTCTCTCTGTCTCTCTCTTCTCTCTGTCTCTCTCTTCTCTTTGTCTCTCTGTCTGTGTCTCTCTCTTCTCTCTGTCTCTCTCTTCTCTCTGTCTCTCTCTTCTCTCTGTCTCTCTCTCTTCTCTCTGACTCTCTGTTCTCTCTGACTCTCTGTTCTCTCTGACTCTCTCTTCTCTCTGACTCTGTCTCTCCTTCTCTGTCGCTCTCTCTGTATGTCTGTTCCTCTCTGTCTGTCCCCCTCTCTGCTACATTCTTTTATGTAGTATGCAGTTGAAGGACCTCAGGGCACGACGAGTGACGGTCAGGGGAACAAACATACTTAACACATTCGTGCAAATAAAAAGGTCGATGACATTTCTCAGAAATATTTTGCTTTAATGGCTTAAAATACATATTCTGCATTCATACGCATGCAGTCAAAATGATAGTAATATATTTATCTCTAGATTCCGTTTGTTGTTGTAAGTAAATATCAATTCATTATTGTTATTTGTATTGTTTTCTTACTTGTTTTAATTGTCATATAAAGTGCTATAATATGCCTATAATTTAAAAAATAATTTTCAAATCGCAGAGCATCGAGCCGGGCCAGACTGACCAGCGAATATTCATTTTGAAAAAAAAACCTACGAATACTTTATGCGCTAATGTTGTTTAGAGACGGGCAGACAAATAAAACAAAGTAAAGTATTACATAACTTTCGCTGTACTACGTATATTACTCCGTACATATGTATGTACTAAACGAGAAAGTAGAAACGTAACTTCCTTGTATCAACCTATTTAAGTCCAACCTGATTCATTTACTCCAGTTGTACGAGGTCAGGTCCAAAACTCCATTTCCTGCAAGATCACGCCTGCGAAACAAGTGGCTGATCTTTGTCTTTCCCGGTTGCGTCCATATTCTTCTGTTTTTGACTAATTTCTTTCTTTCTCCTCGGCAAGTCAAAATAAACCCAATTGAAGTCTTTCATCTTTCATTATCAACTACAAGGGGGTTGAGGCTTAGATCATGTAATTCACCTAAAGCAAAAGACGCAGCTAAAAGATGTGTAAAGAAAGAGATATGAATCGGTTATATGGTAAAATAGCGCACGTTTAAAATATCAACATCTTTTAATTCAATTTTTTACTACTAAATAAGTTGTGAATTAAATATATACACCACTATTCTACTACTACTTTCACACTTCTACATCTACTTTAAAATAATATGCAAGTTGTGTACGTTATTAACCGTGTTAGCATTTTATATTCTTATTCAGGTATACACTTATCTTATTAAGAGCGGGCCTTTAATGGTGTGATAGAATTATATTATGACATCATTCATCATCATTTTCGTTATTATTAATATGCATGCAATTCACATATTTAATTAGCTGTCAATAAGTTAACACCCAAAAAGAAATAAAACCTAAAAAAATGAAAAATGTTCATCCTGCCTGTCAGTAGTTGTACATAATGATACCCTTTGCACCGCAATAAAACGATTTCTGACTTTGCTATGGCCACAAGGGAAGTTAAACACGTGCAGAAGAACCGACAGATATTTCCCTTCAAGCGGATTTTCCTCGTTAGCTGACCACAGCCTCGTCTCGTCTGCAGGGTCTGTGACCGGCCGCTGCCCCTGGCGAACGTTGGCACTGCTGTTTCGCTCTCGTCGCCTTGACATTCGTCCTGCCTAGTGACGTCCAGCGACTCGATCGCATTGTGACGCCCTCTTATCATTAGTTGCCACCTCGCGCCAAGACGAATTATGCTCGGAGTCTGGCGTATTATCTAGTTATCTCCCAAATGAATCGACATTCTGGAGTTCGTTGAACTTCCTCGGGGATGCACAAGGAATTCCGTGATTTGAAGGTCGTGAACAGTTCGTTGAACCATAACGTTCAAACCGGTTTTCTGTAGATCGAGGGAAGACGCTCTTTCGGAGACTTCAACGTATGTTGTGCGTTTGGGTAAGAATCTTTATAGGTGTATAGGAGAGCTGCAATCGTTTAGAAATGAACGCTTCGTGGAGATTTGTCGGTAGGAGTAATCGATGCGTTGATAATTTTTTATGGATATATCATTATTTTATAAATGTTATTTACAATCTATTCATACATGCGAACTATAAGTAAATTTGTTGACTAGATAATTTGCATTGCTTAGAGAAGATACTCATTACTAATTGTTCATTCAACCAGTTCATTAAACATACTTAAACTACACTTCAAAATCTGTAGAAACAGATGTAAAGGATGAAATTTTTTAAGGCGTCTTATTTCCAAACGGTTATTTAACACATTTATAGCTGATATTTTATTAAGCTGGTTTACCCTAACTACAATAACCTGCACAGAACTTAGGAGCATTTACCTGCCCTACAATGAACTGCACATATAGAACATCATTCCAAATACTAGTGGCGATACAACAGCTCATACTTTCTCACTTTTCTAAATTTGGAATTTTCGAAAATTCAGAAAGTTCAACGAAAATGAGACCTGCGCCATATTTAAACACCCCTTCTTTTATCTGTGAGAAAAATTGATAAAAACTTGGAGCGGTGTTTGAGAAAAAAAGTTGTTTTCTTAATTTCTTTTATTTCTCGCCAAATTACACAAAAACTACTAACATTTTCAAATAACTGAAGTGAACTTATTATAAAATATTCATTTTTAAGGAACAGATTTCATTACTGAAAAAATATCTATCTTCAATACTATAATTGTAGAAAGCCGCCCAAAAAATTTCACTTTTCAATTTTAAAAAAAATTGGAATTTCAACCAATATGAGTCCTTTGTCTTTAGTGTTCTTTGTGCCACCCAAGAACAAAGTTTGGTCAAAAAACGTGATTCCATTTTTGAGAAAACTTTGAAAATGTTTAGGATGCTTCGTATAAAGATCCTCACAATAGAAATATACGTTTGAAACTTCCAAAGCCTTGAGTTTATTCAGATTGATCGGGAAATCTCAATTTTGAAGAAAATCGGATGAATGGCTTAGGCCCAAGCGTTGACCTCAGACGAACATAACTCTTTTAAAGAACCTTCATAAGAACGAGAAAGTAAAAGTTCGGGCCATCAATTTTTACACTTTTGTGTTTTCACACTTCTTCATAAGTTCACTAGCGGAATACCCAGCGTTTCCAGTTTATTTTATACATTTTATTCTCGCGTTCTACCTTCCGATTCGCCATCTCTGCATGTCTGCAAAACTAAATAATTAAATATTGACAAGTTCAAAAATATTTCAATCAACTTTATTTTATGTTCCCTTTGGAGAAATTATTCATAGTCTGATGTCGCTGAAGACTTTCTAATTTTCCGAAATAAAGAGGATTTAGAAAACACTTAAATTACGTGGTAAATATTTGTCATTAAAAAGTTTTGTAAAAATAAATATCATTTTTCATTTATAACATTTTGTTTTACAGTCCAGAGTAGTGTTTTACAGTGATCCAGAGCTACAATTACTCGACAAATAACAGCCAGAGTTACTTGAACCGATTGAAACAAGTGACTGTTAATCTGTCAAATAATTGTTAATCTGAGCTAGTGCCCTAATCAGGGCGTAAATTTGAATAGAATAATTTTTATTTTCTCTCTCTCTCTCTCTCTCTCTCTCTCTCTCTCTCTCTCTCTCTCTCTCTCTCTCTCTCTTTCTTACACGATTTCGGTATCAAAGACTTCACAAACCATGGATTCTGACTACACAACATGTTAGAGGAAGTAATTTACTACATAAAGGAACGCGACTTATCCACTTTTTCCACACCAGAGCTCGGAAATAATAGCTTTTCTGTCAAATATTCACCGTTTCCCGCCTCACGATTACATACTTTATTTTCTTACAAAGTAAGACCGATAAAGTAAAAAATATCCCGGCTTTGCTCACGACTTTTTAGTAGCTGTTATCTGAGTTACAGATCTACAAGGTTTCTGCACTTCATGAAGACACCAGATATTTTTAGTTAATACAACGTAACCAGTGTAATCATCAGAAGATAGTTCCTCGGTGTCATGATTTCTAGATAACCAGTCTGTTTTCATCGACTTTCATGAATCCTGTTCACAAGGGTTAGAGACATAAACTTGCAACTACTCTGAAACGTCTGACAAATGTCAAAAAGCAGTTTAAAACACAGAGCATTGATTTCTTTGATATTTTTATCAATTTTTTTGATAATTGAAATCATGAACAGAACAAAGAAACCAATCCAATAATTTCGAGGAGAGTCACTTGTATGCAAAACGATGCTCTCTCCCTGTCGGCATTTCAAGGCCTTCTGCATGAAAAGATTGTGAGGGGCAGTGCACCCGCAAGAGGTCCTTTCCGCACACCCAGCGGATCGTGCACCTCTCGAGAAGAGACTTCAAAGCCTCCTCAGAGAACTTTGCTTGAATATCGCCGCTAAGTACTTTACTTGCCACTTCAGGTATTGAAACGAACATACTCGAGAATCGTCCAAAAGTGCAGCAGATTGCTTGCAAACTTTGAGCAAAAAGGAAAAGTATGAAAAATTTGAACAAGGTACCTTTTTCCGATATTGTTGTATTTACCCAAGATTGAGTTATCAAAGAAATAATAACATACAGGAACCCATACAGAATGGACTACCTCAGTTGGCCACAGCAAATAATTTCGAAAAGGTTTGAGGAGTCTGGTTGCGGTTTGCGCTAAATTGTTGTAAATGAGGAAATAATTTTCTCTAGTTTTTAACATTGAAAAATTGAGATAGTGACATGAGGATGTCCACGACTTTCTTTCAATTCAAGTAAATATATATTTTCACCGACCTGGAGGATCGAATTAGCTGAGAGTGTGAACGGACACAGCGCTTCGGTGCGAAGAGTCACGGGTTTGAGTATCACCGTAGACATGGTAGTTTGTCTCTTGTTTCTCATGTATGTGTTGTTGCGGAGGGACTGGCGTTCTCCTGAACCCAGGTCAGAGGAGCCCGCAAGTATGTTGGTGTTTAATGAATGGTCGAATATACGTCCCAACGGGACGTAAAGGGTAACTGGCTGTCGGTTGGAGAAAAGAAAGTTCAAGCACGATTCTAAAGGACTCGAAGAGATGAATATAATGATAGCAAAAGAAATGTATGAATATAATGCAATTTTGTATTTTCAACGTACCTATACTTATTTGTATTGATTTCTTTAATTGACTTTTCTACTTACAATCAATTAAAATAGTCAGAAAGCGAACATTAGCACTTATCATTACCATTCACTGCGCACAAACGCATATGCATTAAATCCTAATTTTGGTCTTGAGACCATTCAATTATTACATTGTTGTGTTATATTTCTTTGATAAGTCATAATTTATTTTTTATGGAAATAGATTTCGATGTGGCGATATAAGAATTCACTGCATACCACTGCTGATACGTATCTAGTATCAATGTCATTACAATTTTAAATGCTCTATATTGTGCCCTTACTATTTCATATCAAAATCTACAATTATCTTCATAAAACGTCTACAGCTAAGAGACCCACTAACTGACTGGGAAAAGGTCTTTATTACTCCAATTTATAAGAAAGTAAGTACGGGAGACTGCAGCAACTATCGTCGGATAAGCGTAACGTACAAAGTAGCAAGATTTTACGGTAGAACCCAGAAATGTAGAATTGAACCGCATTATACAGGATCAGAGGAACAGAATGGATTCAGGATAGGAAGGTCTTGTATTGATGATATTTTCACACTAAAAGATCTAATATAAAAATAAGTTGAAACAGGAAAGAATGCTCCTCTCATATTTGTTGACCTGCAAAAGGCATACCATAGAGTGCCATTAAATAAGTTATGGCCAAGCATTAAATAAAGTGATATCGAGCCAACCTATATGAATGCTACGCATTAAATAGTGATAACAGCTCTGTCACAATAGGAAAACGACTCTCCCCAGAATTTTAAATAAACAAGGAGTTAAGGCCACGCTGCTCATTAGCCCTTCTTATTTAAAATTTATCTTGAATCAGCGCTTAAAACTTGGAAAAGGAAGTGTGGCGGAATGGGATTGCCAATTGAAAATGATGTATTCTACACTCTGCTATTTGCCGATGGTCAAGTGGTCATAGCTGGAGACGAAGATGATGCGAGTTCTTCCTATATATATATATATATATATATATATATATATATATATATATATATATATATATATATATATATTGTGACGTACCTGGTTGGCGGTACTTTTCACTGCAATAAATTTGGAAAGGACGGGTGTCTTGTCTCGTGAATGGGTCTCTAAAGGATTCGGCAACACATTGGCAAAACAACGTTATAATTTTGTCTGAACAAAAACACGATTTATTTCTAGAATTACACATTTAGTACATTGCCTTAAATACAATTCTTCCCTGTTTTGGTACCAAAACTCAGTTTACAATTTTATATTTTACAATACCTCGGGCCCCGAGAACACATCGTTTGTTCTCTGATGATTTCCAACGGCCGCAACGGTCGGTGACCTTCGGTGCGGCTCGGCGCTCCTTCGGGCGGTTGCAAGGCGGGCTCTCGCGTCGTCGACCCACGGCGGCGGTGGCGCAAATCCCTCTGCTTTGACACCGACTGTTGTACGTGTCGTTCCACTGGGGTATACACTGCTTCTAGCTTACTGTTAGTCTAGTCCTTGCAGTATATCTCGCTGCTTTATTGTAACATAGTTTGTTGGTTCTCCTCCACTTTCCTATTTACTACAATGCGAGCACGTGGCTACCGCCCATGCCGGCATCAGCTACGCGATTTACAGTTTTGCCCCTTTTCTCCACTGTTTCTGACACTATGAACACGACTATTAGCTTGCACTGTTCAACATATGCCTCTATCACGTTTCACTCGCTTCCTGATAGTTTTTTCTTTCACTAGTCCACTTAATTTAGTCCTCTTTACTGCGAGCACCAATATCGTACCGACCTCTCTCACGCTCTATACCACAATGACCAACTGCCGTAGTCTCGCGCGCTCTCGCTGTCTTCGCGCCTGATTCGTTCCCTAGTCCCCGTCCGCCGGTCGCCGCTACTGCCGCGCAGTTCAAAAATGGTCGTAATTGGAATTACTGGTTCTGTGTTTCTAATTAATTGAAGAAACGCTCCGCGTTTCAATATATATATATATATATATATATATATATATATATATATATATATATATATAAATGCATTATTTAATCATTATTGTCACTTGCATTGTATCGACACCATGTTTAGTATACAATGGGCAATATTAAAACCAAGATTTGCTCAAAAAAGCTCCATTTTTTGCTTTATTTGCACTGATAGGGCTGAATGCAATGTATAAGGTGTCATGAATGCCAAAATGAAGTATTCTTTTCATTTTTCAAAAAATTCACATATCTCTCTCTCTAACTTTGTTCTATTTTCTCTCTCTATATATATATATTTTCAATATCTCTCTGTCACTCGTGGTTAATATTTACAATAGATATGTTTTTACACATTATTGCAATTTCGATTACAAGGGCTTTAAATGATTCTTAAAATGTTTTTTTCGGAAACAGAGAACGTTTTTACAAAAATAAGCAGAAAATTGTGCATTTTCAGAAACACTCAAATAACATTTTCTTAAAAACAACTTCATTTTTTCAATTTTGATATGGATAACTTTCTCACTTAATAGCATAATATAAACGTTATTTTGATATTTTCTTTATATTTTTTCAAATTCTTATCTAATGATTTTACAACAACTCATACTTTTTCACATTAATGGTAATGTTTTTTTTGAAAATTCAGAAAGTTCACAGAAAATAAATTAACTCATTTCTTGAATCATTGGATGCTGTATCATATGAGGAGGTGTTTCAGAAAAATATATAAACTGTTGTTACTTCAAGCAAAAATTATGCAAAAAAAAACCTAGTTTTCGAAACTAAAAATGTGCTGTTTGGCGCCACCTTGCTATACATTATAAACGTAACTACGGGGTTGTTCCCTACTCGCCATCCTTATATCTTACAGACGTAACTAATGTGTTATGTTTTCGAAAGTAAGTTGTCTCATATTTACAAAATATGTTCTTGAACAGGAGAGGGTGAGTAGTTAATTACATCTTAGTTACGTTTATAAGATTTGATTCATAAATTGGCGATTACGAAAAGAGACCTTAATTACGTATGAAGTTTTCATCGCAATATAAATATGTTACTAAACAAATATAATAAATTTATAGCACGGCAAGTAGATTTAAATATTGCAAGTCATTCCTCTCTACGTCTCTGTAGAAGACAGGCTGAAATTGGCCAATCAAAACAAACCTCAGCGCTGAAAAAGAAAACAATTAAATAATAAAAAAGAACGTCCAAATTCCAAGATGTATTTCGCAGAGAGCTGCCAGAAGCTGCACAACCGCAATTTTCCGTGGTGGAGGTACAGGATACAATTTAACCTAGTGACAGTATAGTTTGCCGGCGAGCTGGTCTGCCTTTCTGAGAACCTCACTAGGCCTCCGCGTCTGTAAAAGGTGTCGAGAAGCTGTGCCGCACCTCCTTCGTGCGTAAATCACTGCCACCTGCGAAGCGGCCTTCAGGTCGGAGCATTGCGTCCGCAGATCACGTCGCAAGACCCCGCTGCCGCAGCCTGACATCTCTCTCGGCTGATACTGTTAGTCTTCTGCTCGCTTGATTCACTATCAGTGTTGTCATTTTTAAAGATAGCTCAAACGATATTAAATATTAAAGACATCATCCTCCACATCACCGTTGCTCAATGACATTCGATTTTATCTAAATACAAAACAAATTTTTAAGAAATGTGCAAAGGCTCCTTGGTTCATTTCTAATACACACATCAAAGAGAACTTTAAATAGAGCCCCTAAATGAGGATATAAGAAATAATTGTGACAAGTTTTTTACAATTCTTCCATCTTCTCCTTGCAGTATAAAGTTTACAATGGGGAAAACATTAAACAATCCCAAGAGAATACGCTCACGATATCCGAAAGATATGTTAAAACCCCTATAAAAATAAATATCTACTATACGAATATATGTTAAAAATTAAAATGTAAAAAATTTTCACTTCAATATTAAGATAATTTTTGAATGTACGTTTAGAGAGTGTCTATATTTAAGAATTAATATTGTATAGTAACAATTTGAGCACTCTATGTAAATCGTTGTGATATGTTGAAAATATAAGTATGAAATTCTGTAAATTAGCTAGCAAGATACAAGTGTGAGAGGTTGTATGTCCAAATGCTATGTATTAAAAATAAAAATGTACAAACCCCTGAAAGGCAAAACTGCCGAACAGGAAGAAAATAAATTTGAAAAAAGATTTTATCTAATTCAACCATACAGTGTTAATTTACACCGCAGTTAGCATTTCAAGTATTTTCAGAAGAAAAGACGAAATAATTTCATTTGTTATTTAAACACAATTTAATATAATGTTTTAATAAATTGGGTTGTGAATATTGAACTACGCGCAATTAGATGACGTAACGCATTGCGCACAAGTATTTATAATCGTAGTGTACTGGAAAAACTTTCATTCTACCACAACATAAACACGTAGGCCTACTTTCAGTACGATTTCTTTTACAATTTGACAGCTTTTAAATACAATATCAAAATAGTATTTTTAGTTCCGATTCCGCAAAATACGAAAAATTTAGAGGAAGACTATTCTGTACATGTACTTAGTTTGCACAAAAATGGAACATAAAACCACTTGCGTTCTTACACTACACAAACACGTAGGTCTACTTTCAGAACGTTTTATTTTACAATTTTACACTTTGCTTTATAATGTAAATAGTAACTATCATATTGATTACAAAAAGTATTATCAACCTTAAAAAATCTTAACTTAAACTACAATATTTATACGTAATATTAACTAATCAAAAAGTTTGTCAACCTCTTTTCCAAAGAAGAAATAAAAAAGTGGAGTGTTTACAAAAATAGTATTCCGCAACAACGAAACTGAGATAGATAACATTTCATAATCACGGCACTAAAACACACAAAGAAAATTATTTTATGTTTCGTATTGAACGTAAGCAAAGAAAATCCTTTACATCATGATCTCTAGTCATGAGAGATCTACTATACGTATTATTTGTAACATTCATTTCTAGTATTCAATGTATCATGAAAATTTTTTACCATTTGATTTCAGTAGAGTTTAATCACTTGTTCGACGCACCGAATTGACCCATTTCCACGTCGCAAAAGGTTGAAACGCCTCAAACCGGTCAGAAGCAAAAGCGATCCCTTGACAATTCCTTCCACGCACGAAAACATCTTGCGCCTGAGCAGCCTTGACGGCGAATGCTCTTCACGCGGCATTTCCGTGCGGTCGTCCTTATCCGCACGACGGCGAGGCGCTGTTTACCAACTCTTCCGAGCGACGTGCCGCGTTTCGAGGAAATATTGGCTCTAAAGAGCATCCGTCCGGGGCCGGGCGCCACAAAGAGCGGCCTTTACAGGGCGGAGCGGCACGCGCGCGCGTGGGCCTCGGCCGCTCCCGAGAGCGCCGCTCGCTCGCAGCGAGCGCCACACCTCGGGGCGCCGGGGCTGGGCGCTTCGCCACGCAGCGGGGGCTCTTGGGCAATCGGCTACCATGAGTCAGATGCCTTAAGAGTACATAATATTATGGGGTTATTGGAAATTTGTACAACGGTGCCTCAGTGGATGTTCATTCATTTATTCAATCATTCATTCATGCATTCATGCATTCATTCATTCATTCATCCATGCATTCATGCATTCATTCATGCATTCATTCATGCATTCATTCATGCATTCATTCATTCATTCATTCATTCATGCATTCATTCATGCATTCATGCATTCATTCATTCACTCTTATCAGAGCCGTGGAGCTAGTGTCGGATATTCTGCCACTGTTGGGGCACGAACCCTAGGACCTCCCAGTCAGATGGACCTAAACGTCAGCTGATACCCTGATCAACTTAAACCGATAAACAATAAATAATATGTCTGAGAGTACAGAATAATACGGTATTATTGAAAACCTATACAACGGCACCTTTAGTGATTGTTGAATTTGATAAATGACTGAAGATATTGTCCGGTATCAAAACTTTTTAATCAACTTATGATCATTTCGATCGCGTTGCGATCATCATCAGAGCTAAAATGTAATACAAATATTATACAAATATTATTAAATACAAATATTATTAACAGGTTATTGTATGTAAGATGCGTAAGCAAACTGGGTCGTACATACCTTGCAGCTTCTGGGCCGAAAACAAAGTTCTGCGAATTTTTGGGCGTGTGTCTAGTTTAAGAACACAGCCGGTCGGCAGCTGGGAGGGGGCGGGAAGAGGGGTGGGGTGCGGGTGTAGGGTCGTAAACCGCAGGGGTACTGGTGGAGGCTGAGGCCCGCTGCACACGCCGCCGCAGAAGCGCTCGGGACCCGCCGCAGAACACCCTCCGGCGACGACGGAGAAAGGAACCGAAGCAGGTACCTGCTGCGGCCCCTTTGTCCGTCGTCGCCCGAGGGTCTTCTGCGGCGGGTTCGAGCGCTTCTGTGGCGGCGTGTGCAGCGGGCCTGAGAGACGGTCGGGCGAGCGAAGGTGAGTGGAGTGGGGAGGGCTGGGGGTGGGTTAGGGGTGTACACTTTGTGCTAATTTTAGCAGAGATGACGAGAGTTCAGGTATTTGCTGATTGAGACATGTCATGTTGTTTTTTGAGGACGTTGTGTATGTGTATGGTTTCTAATTTTATTCTGTTCCAAGTACCTGTTTTCAATTTCTAGAATTCGGAAATTTATGTGTTTATCAAATGTGTGTTTGTTTAAATTTAGGTGATCCGCAAAGTGTGAGACTGTGGTAGTGTTATTTTTCCATGCTTGTTCGCGTTCTTTGATTCTCTGTGTGAATTTACGGCCTGTTTGTCCTATGTATATGGCATTGCAATTGTTGCACGTGAGAGCATAGACTCCGCAAGATTGTTGATTTATTTATTTATATATTTATTTATTTTAATATTTATTTATTTATATATTTATTTATTTTTAATATTTATTTATTTTTAATATTTATTTATTTTTAATATTTATTTATTTATTTATACATTTATTTATTTTTAGTATTTATTTATTTTTAATATTTATTTATTTATTTGTGTCGTGTCCAGGCTCTGAATATAGTGTCAGAAATCCTGCCACCTTCTGGTCTCGAACCCTCCGGTCGGTGAACAATAAGTAATATGCCCTTATCATACATAATAATACAGAATTGTTGAAATTCTTACCAAGGGACCTTTAGTAATGACTAGGGCTCAGAATTTCATTTATTTTAGTGTTAAATTTATTTCAGAGCATTATTAGCTGTGTGCATGTCACATATATGAAAACCTTTTTGTTTGGTTTTGATCAGCAACATTTTGCGGCCACTAGTTCTTACTTCCTTCAGTGAAGGATTGTAGTGGTGCTGGTTTCTGATTGTGATGGCTTCGCGATCCATGTGCGAAGATGGACAAGAGATTTTAGTTTATAGATGGAATTATGGTTCGTAAATATTACATTACATTTCTTATGACTAATCTATCATCCAGAACTCAAAAATTGGTACTAAGGTTCGGTTGATTGATTGGTGATTCCAGGGGTGTCAACTGCTAAGGTCATTAGTTTTGTAAGAGTAGTCTATGTTTTTATCGCGATAGCTAGCGATGGTCCTCCGCAGACTGGATGGCGAGATCCAACGTCGACCTACACGTCCGCTTCTGGGGGTTTCCCAACCACGAACCTCTCACCCGCGGGGCACCGCCCCAGCCGGCACAAGCTTTATGCTCCAGACTGATCTCTCGGCATGTGTAGTAGTATAGCGCATGTATTAGTGTATTTATGTAAGAGCACATGATAGGGCATAGAAGAGGAAGGAGAGATCGCGTGCGGTCCGTGACCCATTTGTTAGGGTACTGCTTCGGCATTCGCCTGGCGTTGATCGGAGAAGCAAGAGAAAACTATCGATCAGAGCAGCCGATCGAAAGAATTATCCTCCACACAGTGGCTGAATTCGACCTAGCTGTGTAGCTAGTGTCGAAAATCCTGCCACCATGGGGAGTGAAACCCTAGGACCTTCCGGTTAGAGGCAATGCAGTGTCATCAGTCACCTAAGCCGGTGGAACTCAAGTTTTGGGAAATATGGTTTCGAGCAAGATAGCAATGAAATGAAGGCCTTTAATTCTAAATTTCCATTTTTAATCCTCTAGAATACATTACAAAACAACAAGAGTACCAGGATGTTAATAAAATCGAGAATATATGGAGATACTTCTAAATGACACTATCTGACACTATCACCCAGTGATCTTCTCCGATGAGAGCTGCTGACTCCCTGCTCTTTCTAGCAGCTCCATCGGCATATGGAGAAGATTACGTCATATTCTATAGATCGACCGCTTGCGGCATAGTCGGTCGCGTCTTTTTTTTTTTCGAGGAATTTTCCATTGCTAGGAGTGAAAATGTTTCACTGCTTTAGGAAAGGATATTACGACAGGAGAATAAAATATTTTGAAACATTTATTGCAATATTTACCAGTTACATATTTTGGACATAGAAAATAAAAAAAAAAGCAATTTACAATACAGCATGGAAAGAAAAAATCTTTTAGCAGATTGCGTCAGATATGCCAATTTTTTAGTTGCAAGAGAGTGCTCAATCACATTAAAAATGTAATTACATTACAGTTCATCATGTTGCATTATGAAAAATTTTCTAAAATTTACCGAAAAAATGTTACTAAATTAACTAATAACCGAAATACTGACAAAAATTAATATTAAAAATGAAGTTAATTTCGAAATCAATTATTGTACTTAATGCATTTCACGATGTGATCTGTGGTGGTGTTTCTCATATTATACTATTTGTTTAGCGTCTAGCGCTCAGGTTCTCACAGGCCGAGCGATGGGGCGAGGTTCCCACGCTCCCTGGGAAGGCAACGGACAACTTCAGGGAACGTTGGTCTTCGTAATCAATCTTATTGACATAATCTGCTACACTGTGTCGAACTAATCAAACACAAAAAACTCTGCACATTTTTACTGATAGACCACAAGTGTTATTTATGGTGAAGGCAACGAACACAATTCAAGCCGACGGTGATTCCTGGTCAACGGTTGTGGTGCCGAAAGAACAAGTTGCAGACTCAACCTGGAAGGCGCCACAACGGTTCCGAATTTTAGATTTTAAGTTCATTAAAACATGGTACCATAATCAGCGAAGCTAGCTCTTGAATTTAATGTCATTATATGCATTAACAGTATTATTAGCTTACTCAATAAAAGATTGTTCACAAAACTTTTCACAGGCACATGTTCATATGTTAATTACAATTATTAATCTTACTCCCATTCCTAAACATTCAAATCAAATTAGGTGTATCTGAAGGGCATAAATAATTTAAAGGGTTCCAGAGTATCAAAAATACCATTGGGCTTTTCAGTCAGTAACCCAAATTTCAAATTCATTATTGGACCTCCGGGACGGATACATCATTTGACCTCCGGACCGGATACATAATTGGTTCCATCGGGCTTCAGATTCATCATGCTTAATTATATTAAATGTAGGTAATTTTATCATTTCTTATTTCATGAAAGACCATTATTTACTAAAAATGGATTGTTTTTTAGTAATTAAAAAACGGAAAAATCGTGATTTGTAGACATTATTTGCATAAAAACGTGTTTCGGGGCAAAATATTTGTTGGCAAACCTGATATACGTGTTCAGCGAGCAAGAAAACGAACCAAATTTCCAAACCATACTAAAACTGTCTCTTATTTTGTACTATTTGACGACTAGAGGGCGCGAGATCGCGAGAGACGAAAGCGGTGTGCTTCAATTATGTGACTGTGCACAAGTGTTCGCAAGAGAATGTGAGAGTATCTGAGAGTTTCTGAGAGTATCTGAGTGCCTAAGAGTATCTGAGAGTATCTGAGAGTGTCTGAGAGTATCTGAGACTCTCTGAGAGTATCTGAGAGTGTCTGAGAGTATTTGAGACTCTCTGAGAGAGTCTGAGACTCTCTGAGAGTATCTGATATTATCTGAGAGTACCTGAGAATATCTAAGAGTAACTGAGAGTATCTGAGTTTATGTGAGCGTGTCTTTGAGTATCTGAAAATGTTTGGGAGTATGTGAGAGTTGTCTGAGAGTATCGAAGAATATCTGAGAGAGTCTGAGAGTATCGAAGTGTGTCTGAGGGTATATGAGAGTGTCGGTAAGTATCTGAGAGTGAGAGTTTCTGAGAATATACGAAAGTATCTGAGAGTTTTGGAGAGTGTCTGAGAGTGTCCGAGAGTGTCTGCGAGAATCTGGAAGTAATTGAGAGTGTCTGAGAGTGTCATAGACTATCGGAGTGCATCTGAGAGGACTTGAGAATGTCTGAGAGTATCGTAGAGTGTGTGAGAGTACCGTAGAATTATGAGAGTAACTGAGAGTGTCTGAGATTATCTGGGAGACCTTTGGAGTTTTTAGAGTATCTGAGAGTGTCTGATAGTATTTGAGAGTGTCTGACATTATCTCACAGTGTCTGACATTATCTGAGAGTGTCTGACATTATCTGAGAGTGCCTGATATTGTCTGAGTGACGCTGAGTGTAAGAGAATATCTGCGAGTGTGTGTGAAAATATACGAGAGTGTGCAAAGTGTGTGAAGTATGTAAGAGTATGAGAATTTCAGAGAGAAGTGTCCGCGAATGTGTAAATAGCTCGAAGGCTGGTATAACCAGTTTCTGACGCGGATCTTCATCATTGCGAGGGTGGGCATTATGCAGCCCTTCTCGCAGATTCGAGTTCTCGTAGCTGGAAAACCGCTCCGGTGACGTCATGCCTCTAGGGGCAACACCTGCAGGGAAGGCGACTGCGAGATTACAGGGGGGGGGGACATAAAGATGCGACAAAGCATTACATCGCAACCGGTTGGGCCATGGAGGCAACTGTGCGGGTTGCAGTGAAATGCGATGCCCTCTGGTGGGAAGGGAGAAGGCGAAGGAAGAAGACGTAAAGAGAAAAGAGGCAGGTGAATGGTAGGGAGGAGTAACCAAGGGAATGAAAAAGGGAATGAACCAGGGGAAGTAATGGATGGTATAAAGAGGAGACGAGGTTTAATAGGAGAATTGTGAGGGTATGAAACGAGTGGAGGCGATCGAAGAATTGTAGATGGTAGATGTTTTCGAATGGGTGAAGAAGGTTCAAAGGGGGAATAAGAAAAGAACAGGAAGAGTTGATGAGGAACAAGGGAGAGAAGAGGAGATCAACGGAGAAAGGCTAGAACGTCCGAGGACCGAGGGGCGTACCTAGAAGACGGGAAACGGAAGGAGGGAAGCAAGAAAGAGAAACGAAGGCAGCAGGCGAGCGGGGCGAGGAGAAGGCAGGAGATAACCCAGAACGAGGCAACAACGTCGCACAAGGGCAGTGGGTGAGTGAGGGCACCTGTGGATGGGAGTGTACAGGAAGGGGAGGGGAGGGGACGGGATGGGAGGGGGATGGGACGGGTGAGGGGGCTTGGCACGAGGAAAACCGACCAGCGCCGGAGGCGGAGCCGCTGTGAATTGCATTAGTTTCAAACGCGTTGAAGATGCGCATGTGTTTTGTTTTTCTCGCTTCATCCTCCGCGTGTGCTGATCGTGGTTGCATCTCGACGATGAGCAATGGCTCTGATTATAACATTTGAAGCGACGGTTGTAGGATGTGAGGGGAAATCCAGTGGTTAGCGGGTAGCTTTAACTTTGGTATGCAATTACTGAACGTTCTCAAGAGTCGTACCGATTCCTTTGTTCTAGATGTTGTGGGAAATGGACGTTTGTATCTCCAGTAATACATTGACTAATTTATTTCCAACTAGTGGACTCGGCAATGCCTCACGATTGCAATGTTTTAAATAAATACAATTCAAGTTCGTATTAACTACACTTTAAATACATATTAACCACACTTCACTAAATTACACTTCATTTTAAATAGATATTAACTACTCTTTACTACATTACATTGACATTAAAAATTAAATATTCGAATAATGTTGTGCACTGCCTGCATTTGGCTCAGACGTCCTGCTTTCTAGATAGCATCTTAATGTTATTTGATATTTCGTATCATAGAGAGGCGTGTTGTTCAAAAAGGCATCTACAGATTGCACTTCAAGCAAGGTCCTCTGGGAATGGTATAGAACCCACCTCGTCGATTAACTTTGAAAAAAAAAAGAAACAAAAATAACGCTCCCACATGTCCAATTTAATTCAGATTATTTTTTAAATACTCCCAATATTAATAAGAAAATTTAAGTGTGAAAATTTCAGCGAAATCTGTCGAGTAGTTTTTGAGTCTATTTCTCACAGATATATGCACATTCTCTTTTATTTATATATAGATTAACAACTGGCAAGACGAAAGTGTTAAAAGGGATGCTTTTAATTTTAGAGTTAATATTTTACATGTAACTGATTAACATATCTTGTCATCTGTCGTCTTGTTTGTAGAGTAAATTAAAAGATTTCATGTTGTCTAATGCAGTTTTTTTCTTAAATGCTGTAATTGTAACAAAAAGCTCCAAGGGAAACGCGCTCAACTCAGACTATTGTCCTCTATGACTCGCCAACCGGATGGGAAGTTTTAATACCGGACTTTCCAAGGCGGGTAAATCTGTCGTGACGCCCGAATTACAGGCACATCAACACAGTGAGGGGGAGTGGTCCGGAATCACGTGACCTCGTCCATGACAAGGACGAGAAGCTGTCAGTTCATATTCAAAGTGCATCTCATTTCTATCCAGTTTTCATGCTGACCTTTTTTTGTCAAATTATTACATGAGGAATTACAAACACTGAAGACGAATAATAATGACGAAATTCATCATTCAAACCTCCCTTAACAGTTCGGCAGTAAAGACAAAAATTAGTCTGAGACTCATAGCGTACGGTAAGCAGGGCATAAAAAATCTATTCTACTCCCGTGTTGTTATCAATCCAATCGGCAATATCGAGCCAGAACAGTAGTTAAAGGTATTGATTGTAATGATACAAAATTACATTGCTGACTCATTCTAATTGCACCCCTCCAAAGCACAGAGATATTATATGGTTGACTCGCACGCGCGATTAGAGTTGTGACCCCAAGCAAATACGGTGGCCTTGTGGCTACCATCGCTCGAAGAGAAGAGCGTTTTTTTTGCCTTTTTTAACTCGACAGCACACAAAAACGTCATTTTCGGACTGCTGTTCTTGCAGGGGGTGGGAGAAGGGAGATCATGGACCTGATAAATGAGTAACCAGTGGGTGACGGCGAGTAAGGCACATCATTATCTCGAGACGCCGCGACTTCGCCCCTTACGAGACAAGGTCGCCCGGTGTTGTTCGTGAGAAGGATGGGCGGAGGCGATCTACAGAAGATGCTAGGCGACCTCTGGATGGCCTGAAAGCGGAGGACAGGAACATACGCATCCGCAAATATTTAATTCTCTGAAAGATTGTGAACAGGATTCATTTTAATAATGGCTTCGCTGGATAAAATGATACATCTAGAAAGTACCGATGACCTGGAAACATCACCTGGAAATATTGCCAACCGCCTTCATTTATTGGATTGAAGATTGCGATAAACTATTTGTCGAAAATTCTTGGTAGAATTATTTGCAGAACTAATGAGGAAAATATAATGGGACTTACAAAACTTAATTTATGAAAATGAGAAGACTTAATGAGAAATTAAAATAACTTGACGAGAAGGATTAATGAGAAACTTTGCTGCACGCTGTGTTCTGATGGTTGCAGGAGGTTCACACTCTTTTTCGGAATGACGATGAGCGACAACGGAAGCTAATCAGCGAGACAATTATACAAAAGACGTAATTTCTTAGTGAATTGATTGAATGATGAATCCTGCGCCTGTCAACTACCAAGATTATTAGTCCTAGAGGTAGTGATTTTCTTTCATAGCGGAGGGTGGCGGTGTATCGCGGAAGGTTTATCGCGGATCATCCCTCGCTGGCTGTCGAGATCTGCCGTCGACCTATGTCGGCATGCGGGGAATTTTTCAAAACAGGTATCTCCTACTAGCACGGCACCGCTCACCCGGGACAAACTCTCAGTTTCCGATTGGTCTCCTGACATGTGTGGCTAGGGTTGCCACCTTGCCAATTCTAGAAAACCGGAGACCGCTGCGACCGGGGGGGGGGGAATTACTGAAATCTAAAAAGAAATTGACGCAGACTTTTATTTATTTCTTTAAAATATATTTACATATCTTTGGTCATCGTGCAGTTCCCACGAATCACAAATGTACCTTTATCTTAATGTTTCCAAGAAATAATTTTCTAAGAAAAAACGAACGAAAATTCGATCTTGTTCAAAATGAAGATATCGAATAGCATTCCCGGGGGATTATTCTTGAAACTGTTGCGCGATGCGATTCTCGCATAATCGCTGGATGCTGTCTCTGTCTGATATGCGTAGAAAGAAAGAGACAGCGGATGGCGATAACACGAGAATCGCAAGACCAACTTTCATGTTCTGCTCTTTATCTTTCTAATGAAGAAGGAAAGGACAGATTTCTGATGAAATAGAAAAAGCTTTAAATTTTAAGTTGAAAAATCTATTTATTTTGTAAAAAATTTGAAAATGTATTGAAATTGAAAAAAAACGGAGATAATTTTTCAAAAACCGGAGACCGGAGATGAAGCTCAAAAACCGGAGTCTCCGGTCTAAAACCGGAGAGGTGGCAACCCTATGTGTGGCATAATGCATTGACTGTGAGTGTAAGTGTATGGAAGTAAGGAGCGAGGATAGGACAAGAAAGGGGGAGGAAAGAGCGCACGCGGTCCGTGGCTCGTTTGTTAGTATATTGCTCCGGCATTCACCTGATGTTGATCGGAGAAACCACGAAAAATTCGATCAGAGCAGCCAACTGCTAGAATACTTCTCCAGACAGCGGCTAAATTCGAACTTGTACTTAATGTCGAAACTCCTGGCTCCGTCGCACAGTGGGGACAGTGGAGGGGAAAGTTGGCAAAAAGTCCAAAATCAAAATGTGATTCAAGTAGCTCCATTTCACATAAAAGGGGTAGCGAAAGGTCTCCTTCATCGTTTCCCGATCAGGAAAGGAATGGGAATCACGCCACTCCTTTCGGTGCAAGCTTCAATTTGCACAAGTGTCGCGCGGCGCTCCTCCTCGCGCTCGCACTAAGAAGATAGATGTGCTTTGCGATGTGAATAGTTTGGCACGCTCGAGCAGCAGAATCGTATGTGCTAGGGATATGATACTTCGAAGTGTGTACTTTACAAAAATCCCGAAACACGCTTAAAAATATTTTTCTTCGTGTTTTCTCCTCTCTGACCCTAGTGTGCATCGGGACTCGAATCCTGTATCACCTGCTTCGAGGCACAGCGTGACTGCAGTGATATCAGTTGGTGCTCTGAGCTACGTTCCTAGGTCTTACTGTATTGAGTTCCATCAAGAGTAAACGCATTTAATTATTCAAATGCAACCATATTTAGTGGTAAATAAAAACATCTTTGTTTCGTAATTTAAGCTATGTATTAATATTATTATTATTATTGTTAATAATCATTATAATACTAAAACATATTTGTTGTTTTAAAAATAATTAAAACCAATTATACAAATTACTTTATGTTGCCTGCTCCAAAATTTCGTATAGTCACAATTTCTCTATTATTGTGTTATTTTTCGTCATCGATTTTTTTAAAGAAACTCATTAGAACACTTGCAACTTCCTCTCTACTCCACACCGCTTTGGATCAATTACTGAACACTCTGATGATTCACTGTGACATCCCCTTTCCGCATGACTATGCACAAACTTGTGTGCACAATGAGAGTGCGATTTGTGGAAGAAACCGATGGACGGGGGGCAGGCAGTCGAGGTCTCCGGCGCTGTGACCCAGCGGCCAGCGGCCCCAAATGGGAGGAAAGGCGTTTCTATGGCCACACATCTTAAAAATAATTCGTTATAATTAGGGGGAATGCGTTTAGGAAACTATCGAGGAAAAACAGGAAAACGTTGTAAAACGCGCAAAACCAAACTTTTAAGCGTGTAATTTTTCCGTTGTTTGCAAATATCTCGAAAACCGAGAGAAAATCTACCAAAGTGAATCTATGTTTCTAAGAGTTTAGAAAATTTCCTGATAAATACATTTTGATTAATTTCAATAGCACAATTCGGCTCTGAGCCGATTTTAAGATGTATTATTTGCCCGTTCGGTTGAAGCCTTTCGGGTATTTTAAGTTAATATACATGAAAAAAGATTAAGTTGTTGGGATATCCTCAGGCGAATGTGTTACGTAAGGCGTACTCCGCAGTTGTAAATTCAGTTTTGATAATGTGTGTAATTTGAAGGCGTGTGTCGGGATGTAAGGTGTTGGATCTGTGTGGGTGAAAATCGATGATAGTGGAAGTCTGCATTACTATGGAGGGCAAAAGAAGTGTTTGGGGAAGCCAGATCGGATGGGTTGTGGGTGGTGAGCATTTTTTCCGGTGGAAGATAATGGTGCCAGAACATAACTGAGAGTAGACCTTTTCTGATGTATTGCATACATATTCGGATATTGAAGTGATTTGAAGTTCCTTGTAGCTTTGGGAGTTGGGTATAAACCATGGGGCTTTAAGAGTTTGCCTTAAAAATATATTTTGTTTTGCCTGACTTTTTGTAAATTGGTTGCGGTTATATTTCGCCAAGCCCGACAATCAGAAATCATGGTAGGCCTTATAATGGACTTATATATTCATAGTACTGATATCCATTCGCAGTGAGGAACTTATGTTAATGAGAGGAAAGGGTATGGATATTTTTGCTTCGGTTTTAGTGACAATGTATTGACTATGTATGACTATGTATGCTTCCAAGTAAGTCTTTTATCTAGTATCACAACTAGATATTTTACTGATCAGATTAGTCGGCCGCTAGAAAAGATATCTCTTTAGGAGAGCTGCTGAATTCGATCTAGCTGTCTATCTGGTGCCACTGTAGAGTCTCCAACCCTAGGATCTCCCGGCCAAAAGCACTGCGGTGACATTAATTGATGCCTTAAGTCACCCAAGGGGGATGGTAGACTTGGGCTGGTGGAATAGGACGGGGATACACCGTTCACAGAATTTATTCCTTTTCCTGACTAATAAATAAGTATAATTAATAAATATCCGGCAACGCAGAGTACTTCAGCTATTTCACAATACAATCATTTGGTTTCAAAACTAAACGGCTCCACTCACATTAGGTCTTCAAGGAAAACTACATGTTTTGAGATTTGTCTCTATTCTTTTTAACTTTAAAAATCAGTGATACTGATAATTTGAGAAAATGTATACTCTCCCAGTGGCGGGCAAGTATGTATCAAGAATTTTAATAAAAATTCCACCATTGTTTTCTTACACAATTATATTTTCACTAAACAATTACTTCATTTTGGACGAGAAAATAAACAAGTCACAAAATGAAGATGCAATACTACGTTTACATTTTTCTTAATGGGATGTGTTATCTTATTGTATTTCACTGCCTTATAAAAAAGCATTTCAACCTAAGCTAGAGAGATTCAAAACTTAAAGATGTAAAATAAAAAAAACTAGAGAAGACTAATAGTCACATGTTTTATTAGCTTCTATGGTATCTTTTATTTTTAAAGTGCTTTTAACTCTTTCGTATGTGAAATCTTGAAACTATCCATTTGTAAATTTCTAGCGTGTACGTTAAGCTTATGAATCTCTCAGAATGTAAATAACTTTAATGGCAATTCATGATTAGGTGTTTTTTAGAAATATAGCCCATTTCATTGTATTCAATCCTAATTGCAAAATTCTACTTTACATTCAATGCAAATGAGAGAAAAATTCCTACAAAAGCTTATAATTTCAACCCGGCAGTACACCTGCGATATCGTTATCATTTGATTACTGATTTAGTCATTTTCAAATAAATAAAAACCTGATCTTGTAGCAAGCTGCAATTTCTTGAATTCTCCTTGAGTACATTTTGCAGTAGTATCTCTTTTCAACAATAGTTTTACGGTTAAGCTCTACACCAGCTGAAACTTGACAGCCCTCTTGTGTCGTGGATGACAGATACTAATCGGGCTCACGCGACAATGATTATATCTTGTTTAGAAGAGTCTTCTATTTCGTGATTAAATAAATGTTATAAAATTAATTCTTCATACTGAATATCATTAAGAAAGATTTAAATATACGAATGATAAATACGGACCAATTTTTCATTTAGTCAGATAAATATCGATATCAGACAAATACGACGGAGAATTTGACAGTTCTATTGCATGTACTGCACGACGTAACATTTACACTGTAGATATTCCCGCGTTCATGGTTATTAACGTAATCTGGGGAATTCACAATAACCAAATAGTATTTTATTTGTGTAGTCGGCCGTGTATCGTTCAAGATAAGTTATTTTTTCAATTAATTAACTCAATTTTTTAATTTTTCAAATTAATGCAATTAAAATTATCTCAAATAATTTATTTTGTTTTAACAAACAGTAAGAAATAAATAATGTTAACAAGAAAACAATTATGAAATAAGTGTAAAATTCATTTGGCATCTAAAGCTACAACGCATTTGTTTCGATTGTTAATAACGGGCGGTGACGATTCTAAATCGTCAACGCAAGCCAGCTGTTAAAGAGTGGCTTTTTCAGTTCTTAATTTTGGGATGGTTGGATACAACAGTACAGACTAGAATAGTTATTTTACTTCCATTTTATATTAATTCAGTTATACCCATCTCATAGTGATATATTAATGTTAGCAGTAGCTGATGTCAAAAGAATTGTTTTTCCTTGTTGCATTCACACATTTATCTGAACAATTGATCATCTACTCACTGGTATCACTAGTGCTAAAAAGTGAACTTTTATTACGCACACCATGCGTGCCCTGAGAGAACCACTTTTAGTAGTGGCTGCCAACAAAATAAGTATTTTGTTATTTTCTTCTTCTCTCTGAGTGGAATCGCGACCCGCTGCGCCTCGCCCCGCGCGGCAACGCGTCGCCCACCTGAGCGAGGAAGGGGAAGACCCGAGCACGTCCTCGCCTCCGCCTTCATGCGCGGGCGCAACCAGCGCGCGAGGACGCGGAAAAGAAGGCGTGCCCCAAGGGCGAGAACGGGGCGAGGAGGCTGAAAATCGATTCATTGCTTGGCTGAATAGTGTTTCTCGTTGTGTCAAATGAAACGTCTAGTGTATGATGTATCTCGCGAGGTGACCATGTTCGTCCCCCGAGCAAATGCGGAGCTCACATACACATGGGAGTTTTCTTCTCCGAGAATCACGCACGAGGGGCACCGCCCCATCTGGGCCACTCTCCAGCTCCCGTCGTATGGTAGAGGAGAGCTTCTAAGTATGAGTGTGATAAAGGGGAGAGGGTAACACAAGGAACAGGAAGGTAAATTGCGCGCGGTCAGAGGCCCGTTTGCTAGTGTACTACTTCAGCATTCCTCTGGGGTTTACCCGAGAAACAACGTAAAACATCTTGTCAGAGCAACCAGCCGCTAGAATTCTTCTCCAGACAGCGACTGAATTCGACTTAGCTAACGAATACACAGTATAGAAAAATCTGCCATTGTCGAGACTCAAATCATACAAACTCTATTGCCTTCAAGCCGACTTGTAAGAGGCGAAAAAATATATAAGGCACCCATATAAGTGTACACAAATTCCTCTAAATATAGTGAAACATTCGAAAAAACATTAATTTCATAGCTTCTATCTAAAATAATGTATTAATGTAGAAATCTTGTCAAGAAATTGACTAGAAAAAACAAAACTATTACTTTCGGAGATACGCGTAAAAAATATATTTTATCCGAATTTATCCAAATTAGTATGTGAACCATTAAAAAAAATATCGTCGATTATTTATGAAAACACGTATGTATATAGAACTCTTAACGAAAAATTGAATTAAGAAAACCGGACTTCAATCCGACAGATGGTTACAAAGATACGCGTAAAACAAATTTGCTTCAAAGCCTCGACATTTTGTAAATCATTATTAAAAAATTAAATTCACCTCTTCCTTCTGATATCACGTATGAAGGTAAAACTCTTTCCGACAAATTACATGAAGCAAACCATACTTTTATCGGACCATATTTATCGGAGTAATGCGTGAAAGAAGTTTGCCCAAATTTCTCTAAACTCGGTTAAAATTTTGAAAAAAAATACTTTAGTGGTTTCTTTCTGAAAATACGTAAGATGGTAGAACTCTTTACCAGAAATTGCATTAAGCAAAAAAAACCTTATTCGGGCTAAAATTTTTGGATACGCATGAAAGAAGTATGCCCGAAATTCTCGAAATGTGGTGAAAATTTAAAAAAAAATTTAATCTCATCTTTCTGAAACCACGTATGTAGGTACAACTCTAGACGAGAGATTGTATGACGCAAACTAGACTTCAATCCGACTAATACCTTTGGAGATACGCGTGAAAAAACGTGCTCCTATATCTGTAAATTTGGTGAAAAATTTGGAAAAAAAAATTATCGCAGCTTTCTGAAATCACGAATGTAGGTACACTTTTTGGCGAGAAATTGCATAACGCACATTTTTTCAAAATTCGTATAAAATTCCGAAAACAAATAATTTTATCGTTTCATCCTAAAACCACGTACGCAGATAGAACTCTTGATGAGAAATTGCTAGACGCAAACCCGACTTCAATTCGACAATTTCTTTCGGAGATACGCGTAAAATAAGTTTGTTAGAATTTCTCTATATTATGTGAAAATTTTGAAAAAGAATAAATTCCATCGAATCTTTCTAAAATTACGTACGTAGAAAGAACTCTTCCAGAGCACTCGCATAATGCAAACCAAACTTCAATCCGACTATTACATCCGGAGATACGCCTTAAGGAATTTTGCCAGAATTTCCTCAAAATTAGTGAAAATTTTGAAAAAAATAATTTTATCGCTTCTTTGTAAAATTACGTATGATTGTAGATATCTTGACGAAACATTGCATGACACAAATCTGACTTCAATCCGACTATTAGTTTCGGAGATACGAGTTAAAGAAGTTTGTTAGAATTTCTCTTAATAAACTGAACATTTTAGGAAAAAAATAATTTCATCGAATCTTTCAGAAACCACGTATGTACGTAGATCTTCAGACGAGAAATTCAATGACGGAAACCAGACTTCAATCCGACAATTACTTTCAGAGATACGCGTGTAAGAAATTTGTTAGAGATTCTCTAAAATTGGTGAAATTTTTGAAAAAAAATCAATTTTATCGAAGCTTTTTAATATCACATTAGTATGTAAATCTCTTGACGAGAAATTGCATGACGCAAACGAGACTTCAATCAGACTATAACTTACAGAGATACGCGTGAAAAAAGATAGTTATCGTGATAGAAGAATGATAGCGTGATAGAAAAATTTATGTAAATATAGTGAAAAATTTGGAAAAAAATTCATTCCATCGAATATTTCTGAAAAAACTTATGAACGTTATTCTCGCGACGGGAAAATGCATGACGCAAACAAGACTTCAATCCGACTATTAGTTTCGAAATAAAACGCTTGGAATCAATTAAAGCCCAATTTGCGAGCCCTATCTCGCGTTTCCGAGATAGACGACAAACAAAGTCGAGCCCAAAATCATCAATTACAAAGCAACCCCCCCTTACGTGCCAAATTTCGAAAAATCTTAATTTCGGCCCTGCCATCTGGTATTCCGTTTACTAGTAGAACATTTTAAAAGAAATTCATAGGTGCAAACTAAACTTCAATCCGACGCATAGTTTCCGAGATAGACGACAAACAAAGTCGAGCCCAAAATCATCTAGTACAAAGCGACCCCCCCTTACGTGCCAAATTTGGAAAAATCTTAATTTCGGCCCTGCCATCTGGTATTCCGTATACAAGTAGAACACTTTAAAAGAAATTCATAGGTGCAAACTAAACTTCAATCCGACGCATAGTTTCCGAGATGGGCGACAAACAAAGTCGAGCCCAAAATCATCAAGTACAAAGCGACCCCCCCTTACGTGCCAAATTTGGAAAAATCTTAATTTCGGCCCTGCCATCTGGTATTCCGTATACAAGTAGAACACTTTAAAATAAATTCATAGGTGCAAACTAAACTTCAATCCGACGCATAGTTTCCGAGATAGGCGACAAACAAAGTCGAGCCCAAAATCAAGTACAAAGCGACCCCCCCCCCCTTACGTGCCAAATTTCGAAAAATCTTAATTTCGGCCCTGCCATCTGGTATTCCGTATACAAGTAGAACACTTTAAAAGAAATTCATAGGTGCAAACTAAACTACAATCCGACGCATAGTTTCCGCGATAGACGACAAAGTCGAGCCCAAAATCATCAAGTACAAAGCGACCCCCCCTTACGTGCCAAATTTGGAAAAATCTTAATTTCGGCCCTGCCATCTGGTATTCCGTATACAAGTAGAACACTTTAAAAGAAATTCATAGGTGCAAACTAAACTTCAATCCGACGCATAGTTTCCGAGATAGGCGACAAACAAAGTCGAGCCCAAAATCATCAAGTACAAAGCGCCCCCCCCTTACGTGCCAAATTTGGAAAAATCTTAATTTCGGCCCTGTCATCTGGTATTCCGTATACAAGTAGAACACTTTAAAAGAAATTCATAGGTGCAAACTAAACTACAATCCGACGCATAGTTTCCGCGATAGACGACAAAGTCGAGCCCAAAATCATCAAGTACAAAGCGACCCCCCCTTACGTGCCAAATTTCGAAAAATCTTAATTTCGGCCCTGACATCTGGTGTTCCGTATACAAGTAGAACAATTTAAAAGAAATTCATAGGTGCAAACTAAACTTCAATCCGACGCATAGTTTCCGAGATAGACGAAATACAAAGTCGTGCCCAAAATCATCAAGTACAAAGCGACCCCCCCTTACGTGCCAAATTTCGAAAAATCTTAATTTCGGCCCTGACATCTGGTGTTCCGTATACAAGTAGAACAATTTAAAAGAAATTCATAGGTGCAAACTAAACTTCAATCCGACGCATAGTTTCCGAGATAGACGAAATACAAAGTCGTGCCCAAAATCATCAAGTACAAAGCGACCCCCCCTTACGCGCCAAATTTCGAAAAATCTTAATTTCGGCCCTGCCATCTGATATTCCGTATACAAGTAGAACACTTTAAAAGAAATTCATAGGTGCAAACTAAACTTCAATCCAACGCATACTTTTCGAGATAGACGACAAAGTCGAGCCAAAAATCATCAAGTACAAAGCGATACCCCCTTTAGCGCCAAATTTCGAAAAATCTTAATTTCGGCCCTGCCATCTGATATTCCGTATACAAGTAGAACACTTTAAAAGAAATTCATAGGTGCAAACTAAACTTCAATCCAACGCATACTTTCCGAGATAGACGACAAACAAAGTCGAGCCCAAAATCATCAATTTCAAAGCGACCCCCGCTTACGAGCCAAATTTCGAAAAATCTTAAGTTCGGCCCTGGCTTCTGGTATTCCGTATACAAGTAGAAAACTTTAAAAGAAATTCATGGTGTAAACTAAACTTCAATCCGACGCATAGTTTCCGAGATAGACGACAAAATATGTCGAGCCCAAAATCATCAAGTACAAAGCGACCCCCCCTTACGTGCCAAATTTCGAAAAATCTTAATTTCGGCCCTGACATCTGGTGTTCCGTATACAAGTAGAACAATTTAAAAGAAATTCATAGGTGCAAACTAAACTTCAATCCGACGCATAGTTTCCGAGATAGACGACAAACAAAGTCGAGCCCAAAATCATCAAGTACAAAGCGACCCCCTCTTACGTGCCAAATTTCATAAAAACTTTATTTCGGCCCTGCCATCTGGTATTCCGTATACAAGTAGAACACTTTAAGAGAAATTCATAGGTGCAAACTAAACTTTAATCCGACGCATTGTTTCCGAGATAGACGACAAACAAAGTCGAGTCCAAAATCATCAAGTACAAAGCGACCCCCCCTTACGTGCCAAATTTCGAAAAATCTTAATTTCGGCCCTGACATCTGGTATTCCGTATACAAGTAGAACACTTTAAAGGAAATTCATAGGTGCAAACTAAACTTCAATCCGACGCATAGTTTCCGAGATAGACGACAAAATATGTCGTGCCCAAAATCATCAAGTACAAAGCGACCCCCTCTTACGTGCCAAATTTCATAAAAACTTTATTTCGGACCTGCCATCTGGTATACCGTATACAAGTAGAACACTTTAAGAGAATTTCGTAGGTGCAAACTAAACTTTAATCCGACGCATTGTTTCCGAGATAGACGACAAACAAAGTCGAGTCCAAAATCATCAAGTACAAAGCGACCCCCCCTTACGTGCCAAATTTCGAAAAATCTTAATTTCGGCCCTGCCATCTGGTATTCCGTATACAAGTAGAACACTTTAAAAGAAATTCATAGGTGCAAACTAAACTTCAATCCGACGCATATTTTCCGAGATAGACGACAAAGTCCACCGCAAAATCATCAAGTACAAAGCGACCCCCCCTTACGTGCCAAATTTCGAAAAATCTTAATTTCGGCCCAGCCATCTGGTATTCCGTATACAAATAGAACACTTTAAAGGAAATTCATAGGTGAAAACTAAACTTCAATCCGACGCATAGTTTCCGAGATAGACGACAAACAAAGTCGCGCCCAAAATCATCATGTACAAAGCGAAATCTGAAATCACGTATACTAGTACAACTCTAGACGAGAAATTCAATGGTGCAAACCTGACTTCAATCCGACTGTTAGTTTCGAAATAAAACGCTTAAAAACAAATGGAGTCCGAAACCTGAAATTGGGGCAAAAATGGAAAAAACCTAATTTTGTAGAATCAATCTGAAATCACGTAAACAAGTACAACTCTAGAGGAGAAATTCAATGGTGCAAACCAGACTTCAATCCGACTGTTAGTTTTGAAATTAAACGCTTGAAAACAAATGGAGTCCGAAACCCGAAATTGGGGCAAAAAATGGGAAAAAACATAATTTCGTAGAATCAATCTGAAATGACATTTGCAAGTACAACTCTAGGCGAGAAATTCAATGGTTCAAACCAGACTTCAAACGAACTGTTAGTTTCGAAATTACACGCTTGAAAACAGATGGAGTCCGAAACCCAAATTCGGGGCAAAAAATGGGATAAAAACATATTTTTTTTAATCAATCTGAAATCTCCAATACAAGTACAACTCTAGACGAGAAATTCAATGGTGCAAACCTGACTTCAATCCGACTGTTAGTTTCGAAATAAAACGCTTAAAAACAAATGGAGTCCGAAACCTGAAATTGGGGCAAAAATGGAAAAAACCTAATTTTGTAGAATCAATCTGAAATCACGTAAACAAGTACAACTCTAGAGGAGAAATTCAATGGTGCAAACTAGACTTCAATCCGACTGTTAATTTCGAAATTAAACGCTTGAAAATAAATGGAGTCTGAAACCCGAAATCGGGGCAAAAAATTGAAAAAAACATAATTTCGTCGAATCTATCTGACATCACGTATACAAGTTCAACTCTATACGAGAAATTCAATGGTGCAAACCAGACTTCAATCGGACTGTTAGTTTCGAAATTAGGCGCTTGAAAACAAATGGAGCCCAAAACCCAAAATTGGGGCAAAAAATAAGAAAAAACTTAATTTCGTAGAATCTATCAGAAATCACGTATACAAGTACAACTCTAGACGAGAATTTAAATGGTGCAAACCTGACTCCAATCCGACTGTTAGTTTCGAAATTAAACGCTTGAAAAGAAATGAAGCCCAAAACCCGAAATGGGGGGAAAAATGGGAAAAAACTTTCTTTCGTAGAATCAATCTGAAATCACGTATACAAGTACAGCTCTAGACGAGAAATTCAATATTGCAAAACAGATTTCAATCCGACTGTTAGTTTCGAAATTAAACGCTTGAAAACAAATGGAGCCCGAAACCCGAAATTGGTGCAAAAAATGGGAAAAAACTTAATTTCGTAGAATCTATCTGAAATCACGTATACAAGTACCACTCTAGACGAGAAATTCAACGGTGCAAACAAGACTTCAATCCGACTGTTTGTTTCGACATTAAATGCTTGAAAACAAATGGAGTCCGAAACCCGAAATTGGGGCAAAAAATGGGAAAAAAACATAATTTCGTTGAATCAATCTGAAATGACATATACATGTACAACTCTAAGCGAGAAATTCAATGGTTCAAACCAGACTTCAATCGAACTGTTAGTTTGGAAATTACACGCTTGAAAACAGATGGAGTCCGAAACCTGAAATTGGGGCAAAAATGGGAAAAAACTTAATTTCGTAGAATCTATCTGAAATCACGTATACAAGTACAACTCTAGACGAGAAATTCAATGATGCAAACCAAACTTCAATCCGACTGTTAGTTTCGAAATTAAACGCTTGAATACAAATGGAGTCCGAAACCCGAAATAGGGCAAAAAATGGGAAACAACTTAATTTCGTAGAATCAATCTGAAATCACGTATACAAGTACAACTCTAGAAGAGAAATTCGATGGTTCAAACCAGACCTCAATCCGACTGTTAGTTTCGAAAAAAAAAAACGCTTGAAAACAAATGGAGTCCGAAACCCGAAATTGGTGCAAAAAATGGGAAAAAACCTAATTTCGTAGAATCTATCTGAAATCACGTATACAAGTACAACTCTAGACGAGAAATTCAATGGTGCAAACCAGACTTGAATGCGACTGTTAGTTTCGAAATTAAACGCTTGAAAACAAATGGAGCTCGAAACCCAAAATTGGTGCAAAAAATGGGAAAAAACTTAATTTCGTAGAATCTATCTGAAATGACGTATACAAGTACAACTCTAGACGAGAAATTCAATGTTGCAAACCAGACATCAATCCGACTGTTTGTTATGAAATTAAACGCTTAAAAACAATTGGAGTCCGAAACCCGAAATTGGGGCAAAAAAATGGCATAAAACGTAATTACGTAGAATCTATCTGAAATCACGTATACAAGTACAACTCTAGACGAGAAATTCAATGTTGCAAACCAGACATCAATCCGACTGTTTGTTATGAAATTAAACGCTTAAAAACAATTGGAGTCCGAAACCCGAAATTGGGACAAAAAATGGGAAAAAACGTAATTTCATAGAATCTATCTGAAATCACGTATACTAGTACAACTACAGACGAGAAATTCAATGGTGCAAACCTGACTTTATTCCGACTGTTAGTTTCGATATTAAACGCTATTATATTAAAAGCCCAAAACCCGAAATTGGGGCAAAAAAGGGAAAAAAAACTTAATTTGTAGAATCTATTTGAAATCACGTATACAAGTACAACTCTAGACGAGAAATCCAATGGTGCAAATCAGTCTTCAATCCGACTGTTAGTTTTGAAATAAAACGCTTGAAAACAAATGGAGTCCGACACGCGAAATTGGGGCAAAAAATGGGAAAAAACTTAATTTCGTAGAATCTATCTGAAATCACGTATACAAGTACAACTCTAGACGAGAAATTCAATGGTTCAATCCAGACTTCAATCTCACTGTTAGTTTCATCATTATACGCTTGAAATCATATGAAGCTTAAATCGTGAAATTAGGGCAAAAAATTAGAAAAAACTAAATTTCGTAATTTCTTTCTGAAATCACGTATGTAGGTACAACTCTCGACAAGAAATTCAATGGTGGAAAGCAGACGTCAATTCGACTATTTATTTCAAAATTATACGCTTGAAATCATATGAAGCCCAAATCGCGTAATTAGGGCAAAACATGAGAAAAAACTAAATTTCGAAATTTCTTTGTTAAATCAGGAATGTACGTACAACTCTCGACGAGAATTTCAATGGTGTAAAGCAGACGTCAATCCGCCTGATAGTTTCAAATTTGCGCTTGAAATCATATGAAGCCGAAACCACAAAATTTGGGCAAAAAATTAGAAAAAACTAAATTTCGAAATTTCTTGCTGAAATCACGTATGTATGTACAACTCTCGACGAGAAATTCAATGGTGCAAAGCTGATGTCAATCCGACTATTAGTTTCAAAATTATACGTTTAAAATCATATGAAGCACAAATCGCAAAATTAGGGCAAAACATGAGAAAAAATAAATTTCGTAATTTTTTTCTGAAATCATGTAAGTAGGTACAACTCTCGACGAGAAATTCAAGTGTGCAAAGGAGACGCCAAACCGTAAATTGATTTCGAAATTATACGCTTCAAATCATATGAAGCCCAAATCGCGAAATTAGGGGAAAAAATTAGAAAAAACTAAATTTCGTAATTTCGTTCTTAAATCACGTGTGTAGGTACAACTCTCGACAAATGGTTCAATGGTGCAAAGCAGTCGTCAATCCGATTATTAGTTTAAAAATTATACGCTTGAAATCATATGAATCCAAAATCGCGAAATTAGGGCAAAACATGAGAAAAAACTAAATTTCGAAATTTCTTTCTGAAATCACGTATGTAGGTACAACTCTCGACGAGAAATTCAAGATCATAACTATTACTTCCCTGACACTAAATATTTACATGATTATTAATAGGGTATTTAATTCACGTCTACACTTATTAATTTTGAAGTCTCACTATTTTAATAACCAACTAATATAATACGAGTATACTTATTATTCCAGAATTAATTTTAATTTTTTTGAAAAACAATAATTTACTTTTAATAAACATTATTCACTTGTATTTTAACTCTAATCGCGTCAGCCGGCTCGCATTTTACCAATAATAAAAGAAATCCTTAATTTAAAATAATCTAATTGTATAAAATAATTACTACATAGATGTATTCTCTAGATAATCAATATATGTAAATCATTCTCTACGCAATTAACAAAGCAAAATAAGTCCCAGCTTCATGTGAAGAGGTGACTTTGTCAGGGTTACGTTGTCAGGGTCAATCAACGGCTCACGAACGACGTTTTTATTTCTTGGGTGCATTCTAGTTTTGATAGGCTATTTTTTCTTTATGTAGTAGGGCTTGTTACCTATAGTCGCACTTGCAGAAGTACTTGATTATCCCTGTCAGATGTTTCCATGAGAATGGTGATGATTTTTAAATCACCATAGATACACTGTTTGTACTCGTGATAACATTTTTTTTTTTGAAGAAATCACGAAATTGTTTCATATGCCTTGTGCAGGTGTGTAGAATATCTAATCAGTGCTGTTGCAGATTTATGTCCATTTTTTAATAATAGTACTTTCAAACCTGTTTTAGTTGTGTCTATGAACAATCGCTATGCTTCAATGTTGTGTTCCACCCCGAGGTTTGTAAAGACCTTGAAACGCACAATAGCACATGCTGTCACTCATTGCAAGGTAATGCGATATCGAAAATGCTTTTAAATATTACCTTAATATAATTTTTTCACAGACGACGAAAGTATTGTGTGGTATTGAGTGAAAAAAATACAAAAAAACATGGGGACAAAAAACAAACTGTTCCATGAAAATTAATTTTTGTCAATATCTTAAAAATCTGACGTGACAGAGAAAAACAATTTTCAGATTTGAAATCAACATAAAAAACTGCATTGGAAAAAGTCAACTAGAAAAGTAGATAAAATGCTATATTTACTAACCAGAACAAAGAACTTGGCTCATTTCTATATTATGAAGAATAATAAATTAAAGAAATAATGAAATATCTAAATGAATACAAAATGCGAACGGTTTTATTATCAATATATTAAATAATTAAGACTTTAAATAACATTAACTGTAACAGCACCGCTTATTTCAATTTTACACAAAATATATATATTTGAAAACGTTCCAAGCAGATATTAAAATCTTGTAACATTTATATTTCCTCCTCTACTATTCTCATCTGCTCATACCTCAGAAATGTTATTAAAATCAAACTAGACTATAAAAAAACAGTGTAGCTGAGATGTCACATTAAAAAAGTGGCATTTCGCTGTGCAGATGTCTTCTGGTAGGAAGAGGTATCGTTTTTATGGAATACACTATATTACGGGAACGTTCACCATTTTTGTAACATCCAGGGTTTTCAGATACATAAGATGGTGATTACTACAGGTTAAAAACAAAATATGAAATTTTGAATTTCCACTTTAAAGGAAGCCTTCAATTGAAAGTTACATTCCTTGTCATATAATTTTCTACACTATAGATGGTGATACCCCTTACAAAAATCATGCAGCGAACGAAAAATCATTTCTTTTTATATATTTTATTGTTAAAAATGATTTGGGATGCTCCTAAAGTTTCTTTCAGATAAATCACATACATCAGCCATTGAGGACAACTAAATATTTGATATTCATTGAAACCTACAACAATGCTAACAATTTGTTTTATTTGAAGTACACAAAATCTATGTTAATTTATGAAAGAGCTCGAGTTTGAAAACATTAACAATTTAAGTAAAATTAATAATAATATTCATTAATTTAGAATATTTGTAGTTCCTCCCGTCTCCGGCAGATGCAAACTTTTCTCTCATGAACTTTTGTGTAATACTATCGTCTCAAAATTGTAAAAACAAAGCCAAGGATGACCCAATATAACTACTAGGAATGAAGTATTGAGACTCTGACCAAAAGTACCATTGTATGGTGAGGGCATGATAAACACTCGATACATCTAAAATCAAGGATAAAGCCCTTCCTCATCCCATCCGATCTGAAAAATATTACAACCCACCCCTTTAAAGCCGTCCTCTAAAATCCCTTCAGGAACACTTGGGTTGAAGTCTTCATGGCATATTCGAATTCCAGTTGTACCGCTTATTAGCCATATTACTTTCTATATATTCTTCCAGCAACATTCTGAAGTTTTCAAGGAAGTGAATAAAATGATATGATCATTGCTAACATTTGGAAAGAAACAATAAGGGAAAAAGCGCTTTACTTTTCCACAGAAGCCATGTGCATGGCGTATCTCCTTAACGGTTTTTGAAATGCAAAAGGTGTGTCCTTTGCTTGTGACAAAACGCTCCCCTTCTTAACGGAAATCTAAATTGAAACTTGAAATTGAAACTACATATGTGCTGATTTCTTGTACTGATGTTTGTAATTACATGTGTTCATCTGTTTCCGTTTTGACTGCAAAAAAAACAAAATAATTTTCTGTTAATATCTTGAAGAAAGAAATAAAATTTGTTTTTTCTGCTCCACAAAGGTTTCTGATTATTGGTCATAAAACGACGATAATCAGAAATTAATCAAATTCATACTTTACTTGGATTACATAGGCATTACACAGAACGTTCTGTTTTATCACGGGTAGTGGATGCGCTTCTCCTCAGCTGGATGGTGAGAACCGGCGCCAACATATACGTCTGTTTCTGCGGGATCTTCTCATCGAGGTATCTGCCACAATTAGGAACCACCCCTGCCGGGATAAGCTCTAAGCTTTCGATTGGTCTCCTGACTTGTGTGGTAGTGTAGTTCATGTATTTGCACGCATGTGTGTGTCTAAAGACATGGAAGGGAAGGGAAATAGCCCGTTTTATTAGAGTATTGTCCCAGAATTTGCCTGATAATAATAGGAGAAATAAGGGAAAACTACCAATAAGAGCATCCGGCTACCAATCAGAGCATCCGATTGTAATAATTCTCCTCTGGACAGCGACAGAATTCGACCTATCAATCTAGCTAGGGTCGAAAATCCTGCCACTGGCGGGACTCGAACCTTAGGACTTGCTTATGAGATTCGCTGGTTTGTACGACAAGTTTCGTGAACAGGCAGATTTAAATCTATAATAGTTTTAATTCCATTTTCAGAACAGTTTATGGAGGTGTATTGTAGATGCAGTATTATCAAAGAAGACGTTTAATAGAGAAACAATATTCACAGTCTATAAGAGT
The DNA here is from genome assembly GCA_038098605.1 of Gryllus longicercus. Lineage (NCBI taxonomy): Eukaryota > Metazoa > Arthropoda > Insecta > Orthoptera > Gryllidae > Gryllus > Gryllus longicercus. Next base: position 1,616,856 of record JAZDUA010000116.1, on the reverse strand, counting down.
ATTACCTATAGATGAAAGATTTGATGGAATTAACCACAAACACTGACTTATTATTAACAGGTGTACATACTTTAAAATAATGTCAATACATGTGGCATGTTGTATAATAATACACTAAATATTATAGATGCTGGCAGATTAAAAACATTGTAATTTAAAATCATATTTGGTAAATTATATTTCAACATTACTTTGAAACACTGTACCACAGTAATGAGTTCATAGATGGTAAATTATACGGAATGTCGTCGAAACTTATTCTCAAACTCTTCAATTATGATCATATATTTTCGTTCCTCATTCATATAAGAAGATTATCTCAGAAAATAGAAAAAATTGGGTATAAATGTTATTTAATTGGCTTTCTATCCAATTCGAATCAAGGATAATAAAACGTTGCTTATTGTGCATCAGTATCTAAATTTAAAGAACATATTTCATGAATGTCGTCCAGTCGTTCTTATAAAGTATTATAAATTTCCCTTGACATAAAACTACGTTCCATCCTTAGTCTTTGGCATTTACTATTTCTGCATAATAATGAGTGCACGCAAAAGAGATTATTCTCGTATATAGATTATTTTATTAGAAAGAAATTGTGCTTTCTTTTTGCTGTACAATTATCAACATAGTTTTTCAATGAGCTCTGACCCAATGTTTATCTCACGATGATCGTGATTACATTTTCGTTAATTCTCTCATGGCGCATTCTTCAATGTTTTAAACGCGTATTTTTAGATTCTTCCCTTGGAATTATGTATGTAGGTCTCGTATATTTGAAATATTTTAATTTTTAATCAGAAATGTTCGTTCAAGCAATATCGTTGATATTGCTTGAAAACTGAGTGATAAAAGGGGAAAATCAGAGTTACGGAAATAAAAAGCTTATTTACGTAAGGCAACGGACCCTCTTTCAAAATTTTCTGAGGGGCCACGTGTCCCTGTGCCTCCCCCCGTGCGCATGGTGACGCAGGAATCCGATTCCCTCAATTCCAAGAATATGGAAATGGATGTGGTAGGGATTGCCAGAGTAGCTGTGGTGGTGTTAGTCATGGCGTGGACGGTGTGTGCAAAGATGATAGAAGCAGGAGATCTGGCAATTGGAGTGATGATAGCTTAGCGATGAAGTGTCCGGAATGAGTAATAGCTGAGATAATGGCAGTGGTGATGGTTTTAGTATTGAAGATGGTGTTGCTAGTGATGGAATGTGTTCGATGGCGACGTTGTTGATGGCGCTGCAGGCGGTGTGGGGTACGATGTACGTAGAATAATGTCCTGGGGTGTCCGAAAGGGTGTGATGTGCGGTGGACTGATGTTGGAATTGGTAGCGATGGTACTGACGGTGGCAGAAACATAAAGGAGCATTGGTGGCGTTGAAGATGGCAGAGGTGTCGGTGTCGGTGTCGGTGGCGATGGAGGTGATGGAGGCGGAGGCGAAGACGGTGGCGGTGTCGCCGGCAGCAGAGGTGGACGGAGGCGGTGGTGGTGGTGGTGGCGATGGCAGTGGAAGGAGCATAGGCGGCGGTAGCCGCGAAGGAGATAGAAGAGGCGGAGGCAGCGGCGGCGGAGACGGTGAAGGAGACGGTGACGGAGGCGGGGGCGGAGGCGGAGGCGGACGTGGAGGTGGCAGTGGCGGCGGTTTCGAAGGAGGCGTGCCCTGCTCTGCGTGCTCCTTGGCCGGGGCGACGCAGTGCTCTCCCGGGTTTTCCCCGCGGAGGGCGACAACCCGTGGGCCGCGGCCCACGTGCGCCATCTGGCGGTACGCAGCCTCCGGGGCGTCACGGGCGGGGCGGGGCGGGGCGGGGCGGTGCGGGGCGGGGCGGGGCGGGAGGTTCGGGCTCTCGAGGCGGCCACGCGGCTGCTTTGTGGGCCCTGCAGCCCGTGACGTCAACGGGAGCCACCGCGCGATGCTGGAAGAGGTCTCGGTGACTTGCTCTTTCGCGGCTTTCGGACAAAAGTCGCGCTGTATTGCATCGCAAATAAAGAAATTCCAAAGGAATTAACACATACTTTTCACAAGTCGTGCAGCACTTTTGGGGGGAAATTTTAAGTGCGATTTTAATTTTTGATTGTGACGTTTAAAATTGGAGTTTCTTACTCACTTTTCTTTTGCTAGAATGCACAGCGTAGTCTGCAAATTCTCTAGACCCTACACTCATTGACATTTCACTGGTCAATCATTCTTTGGTTTTGTTTCTTATTTTTTGCAAATACTTGCGTAAAGTAAGAGTCATCATGACCAGTGAAAATGTAACTCTGACTAGTAGGATTGCCCTGACTCAATAACCTTCGGTAAATTACATTGAGGATTTAGTGGTGCTACTACAGTACAGACTTTCTCGCATTATTTCTACGTTTGCACTTTTTGAAAATTCAGAGAGTTCAACTAAAATAAAAATGTTTTAGAACGGTTCTTGTATAAGGCAAACATCTCTATTTATAAGTTTCAAGTTTTGAAATTATAGATTTTCGAAAATACAGAGTTTCCCTGAAGTGACACCAGCACCAACGTTTTACCGTCTGTTGATACATACGAAGAGAAAATCTAAAGAAAACATTTGGAGCCGCTTTGGAGAAGACATTAATTCTTTAAAAACTAAAAATTACCTATATTTCACCCCAAATTACTCGAATTTTCCTGAATATCATTCAGGAAAAATTCTCTTCAATAGTGTACTTTGTAATAAGACGAAAAATATCAATCTTTGTAATTTTTAAAAAAATAAGGAACTTCAAAGAAAAATAGATCCACACTACTCTTTTAAGCGTGTTTTACGCTATCACAGAAAAAATTTTAATCCAAACATCTGAAGTTATTTTTGAAAAAAGTTAGGGCTTTATATAAAGTACCTTTCTCCCTACCAAAATCAAAATATCCTTTTCTAATTTAAAGTAAATTTCTTCAAGTTTATGGAAATCTATCAGGGAATATAAATTTTAGAAAAAATCGGCTGAACGGTTTAGGCTCTAGTTTTGAACACAGACGGACGAACGGACACACGAATGGACAGAAAAACGTTTTGCCGTCAATCGTTTTCTTTTATATCAAAGACCCACAAACATGGATTCTGACTACACCATTTTCTATATGCTACATTAAATAGTATACACTTCCCACTTAAAGTCGTGGTAACTGGGTAGTTCGTAGGCTTTTTAGGATCTAATGGGTTCCCTAGACTTCCCCACAGGACATTGAAGTTTCTTTCCTGCATTTACTACCAGAAATGCTAAATTGCTCCATCGTAATTTACAAATTGTGTGTACAGTTTAATAGACCTTCTGAGAGCAATTAACGAGTTAGTCAGTAGATCACCGCGAGACGCCCCCCCCTCCCCAGCGGATCCCCCCCACACCACCGTGTCCGATTTACGGAGCATTTTACCTTCTATAAAATATTTGATCTCGTCATGACACTTTATTCTTGCTGGCTTCTTAAACTGACGAGGATGTGATTCATAATTTCTACCACTACGTTGCACTTCGTGCAGGAAACATCCTCTCTGGGCGTTCGTCAACTAAGAGTAGTTTTATTGGCAGTGGTATTTGATCTCAATTGGAGTGAAGTGATAAAATGATCAGGTTTCAGAAGATGATAATCATTCAAAAAGGCATTTCCAATCGGATCGTTTATATGCACCCTAACCGCTCTCCCTTGGGATCCCTGCTTCTCCCAGGCGGCTACCTCGTCATCGGCGCATTTCTTCTTATAAGCCCTTAAATATTGTTCAGAATACGGCCAGTAGAGTCTCAGTGATTTTGCGGTCTATAGTGTCCGTTGGTAAAAACTCGAACAGGAGCTCAACCATCTGCAAATAGGATCTGCAGATTTTTCTAATAGTAATCCTCAGTTCAGCGCAACTCTGTGAACGTGTTAGAGGAAGTAAATTACTAAATTTAGAAATATCATTTACCCACTTTTTTCTTGGAAATAAATGTTTTTCTGTTGAAAATTTCCCGTTTCCGGTACACAAAACGGAAACATCGCCGGCGCTCAGTGACCCATTTGTTAGAGTACTGTCCTGGCATTCTACTGGTACTGATCGGAGAAACCACGAAAATATACCGATTAGAGCAACCGGCCGCTAGAATTCTCCTCCAGACAGCCGTTAGAATTCAACCTATCTATCTGCCTAGAGTCGAAAATCCTGCCACCGTCATGACTTGAACGCCAGGACCTCTCGGTCAGATAAACTGCAGTGACATCAGTCAATGCCCTGAGCCATCTTTGCCGGTTCATCACGGCCGTCTGCCGTTGCATCGTTCGGTATCCCATTGCCCCATCTCGTTGCGTGTACTCGTACATGTCTGGGCGTTTGGAGTCAGTTCCTCAATACACAGTTAGTACACAGAACTCAAACCCCGTAAATATTAATAATAAACTAATTTTGCAGGTTCAAAGTTTGAAGTACTTAGGAATACATCTGGACATAAGACATATCTGGAAATCCCACATACTAGCTAAGATGTAATTTCAACAAGTGAAAAGATTATAGTGGATATTAGGACACAATTCGAAGCGATCGTTAGAAAAAAATATTTATCTACAAAACAAAAATAATTCCGATATGAACCCAAGGCATCCAAATTTGGGGCCTGCCAAGCAGGTCAAATCTCTCTATTTTACAAATAATTCAATCAAAAACGCTTGGGATGATTGCTGCACCACCATCATATCTCAAACACAACGTTGCATAGAGACTTAAAAGTACCGACAGTCTTTGAAATAATCGAATAAGTAGCACAAGCTATCTTCAACATGTGGAAACCCACCCAAATCCTCTTCCCATTCTCTTCCTTGATAATAGTGACGAAACCTACAGATTATCAAGAATTACACCCTTACAACTCCATTATAGATTTTTAAATTATTTTTTTTTAATCTCAATACCAATTAACAGGTAGCCAGAAGGTTATGAAAAGATTGTGATAACAACTGATGTCACGTCAAGATCACGACTGAAAATATGCACGCCTTACACGGGTATCGAGCCCACATCAACAGTGTCTACGTGCTTGGGCACACCTGCCCCAAGCCCCTGTGCCTCCAGACTACTATAGCTCCCGGGGAAAGCTTCTCCGCAGTGGCACCTTACTAGTGAGATATCTAGCAAGAGAAGTTATTTTGGTAGCATGAGCTGCAGCTTGTATGAAAAGAAAAGGTAAATAGCGTACTCACCACAATTATCACAAATACTGGAAGTTTTGTCCCTGTCACTTGTTTCCCAGTGATCTGGTTGCTACCGTCATCAAAGCAATTTTTAATAACCATGACTCGGCTCGGTGGGGAGAGACTTTCCTGGCAGACTGCATTTTTAAATGTATAAAAAATAATTTACCACATGCTTAGCCGCAAGACCTAGGCTGAAACTACTATGATATATAATCATTTAATAAAAAATAATATAAGAATAAGTCTCTTTATTGATACATACGTTGCAAATAATGTTCTTAGATTTAGATTTAGATTTAGATTTATTTAGTAAAAGAAAAACAGTAAAAACTGTATGTGATGTATGTGGGAGAAGATCATCTGCGCACATTTTCTTAAGTTCCAAATTCCCTTCCCATCATTTTAAATATAAAAGTTGAAGGATGAGTAAAAGTCAAAGATAAATGTTTTTAAAAAAAGCGTGAGGTTAGCAACATTTAAAAAAACTAGACATTTTCGTTCCCGAGTTACAGAAAACTTCATTGAAACGGTAAACGAACTGCAAGTTCGATTTTTCTACATTGCTAACCAAGTAGACACTCACCTTTACCTCTACTCCTACCACTACAAGCAAAGGAGAGTTCAACAAAATGTGCGCTTAGTGAAGGTACATTTATGTCCAAAAGCAAAACAAAGGGTTATCTCAGCATTTGCTGAATGTATTAGGGTAACTAGGCAAAAACCTAATCGAGATGGATGAAGATGAAGTACATTATTTGTAACTAGTATTTTTTTAAAGTGTTTTATTTAAATTAAGTATTTTTTAAAAAGTGTACAATACAAATGTAACTAGTTCATTATATATCACTATTTTGTTAAAATTAACCTTATTTTTCTTTTTTATGATCAGTATAGTCTCTAATTGTTTAGAAGCAGTTAAGCAGCAGAAAATATTTGACTTTTAACGTATTTTGCGTACCGAGATCAATTGTTTAATGTCATCTGGCAATGTGTTGTAAAGTACATATATTGTATGTGAATTTCTAATACAGAGCTGTTGATGTACGTGATTTCTACGGCGTGTGTTGTAATTATAAATATCAGTATTGCATGAAAACATGTTCTCACCGTTAAGTAAGTCAGTTTTGACAAATATTACAGATTCGTAAAAAAATAGTCAAGGCCATGGTAAGATTCCAAGCTCAATGGAGAGAAGCTTGCAGGGACCACGCGGATGGCATTTTTTCATTATTCGAATAATTTTATTTTGCAATCTAAAGGTCTGGGTAGTACATGATAAGCTCCCCCAAAATATTATGCCATATTTAAGGTGGGAATGAACATTTGCAAAATTCATACAACAAACTGCATGAAGGCTGACAGATTTTATGAGCATCTTTTATTGATTTGTTTGTGACTGTCAGGCCTAGCAATGCAAACTTGACAAATCTCCAAGAATATACTGTAGGTAGTATGTACATCGTAATACCAAATACGCAAAGAATGTGTAGACTTTTCAACTTGAATTATTTGCTTAATCCGTAACTTTCTGATCGCACCCCCAATCCCACCGAGCAGGAGCACCACTGCCTCGATCCTTCGTCGCATGGAAAGTCGATTTTCGGGGCGATTTGGTCATAAGTGCAACGTAGAGGTGGGACGAGGGGGCACTTTCCATTCTCCAATAAATTTCAATCTTGTTTATCCGTTGGGTTGCTTTCTTTCATGCCAGCCAACATAGATGGCAATACATCCAAAAATAATTTCTGCATTCAACTACTTAAACACTCCACTCGTCAAAGACGAGTATATCACAGTTAAAACTCACACAATATTCTCCAATCAAAAATTCAGATGAATTTAAACCGTGTTAACCAACACAATTTAATTAAACACTTATGTTAGTGTTTTTTTCATTTGACGGTTATAGATAGCAATCGGCGTAGTAATGTTCCATGAAAACATTGATTCATTCAGTATAGTAATGATGACATGTGAAAAGAAACGGAAATCCCACAAGCTTCCTTGTTGCACAACACGTTAGACATACTCCTGTCTAATGAGTAATATATTCTCGCTAACGTAGCATCATCGTATAGTTGAGATGAGATCCCACTACTGGGGTTGAAAAATAACGAGCGCTATCACGCGTGATTAAAGTATTTTTTCTTCAAATATTGATCAGCTGCTTAGAGTGTTAACCTAAGAGAAGGTGAAATACTATTTTAAAGTAAGCACTTTCAAATTACATATTAGCTATCTACGAAATAAAGAAAAACGTCGCAAAGAAATTATTCACAGAAGTAAAATAATGTAGTCAAAATGGCAAATTCTTTTATTGAATATTCGTAGTGTATTAAATGCTCGTAAGTCTTAAGATCTCGTGCTCTTAAGATCAACGGCAATCAAGCAGAAAAAATTAAAAGAGTATAAACAAAAGCCATTTCACAGAATTCCTTTGATTTCACCCTCTGAATTTACAAAAATTTCAAAAGTCAAGTTTTGTGGAATCGCATTATAAAACAATGTGATTGAAGATAGCGATTTTTTTCGAATGAAAATTGTTCTTCTAAATTAGTCCTTAATTTAAAGTCATGTTCGTTTTATTGCAAATATGAGCGATTTTCCCGCAATATTAAGTGAAATAAAGAAAAAGTTAAAAAATGTATAAACAAGATATTCTCATAAACGTCTCCATATTTTTTGTTTAAACTTTTGTACGTACAGATCTAAAGGCACTGAATTACCTACCATAAACGCGTCAATTTGATTACATTTTTTGGTTTATAAAAAATACACGTAAGTAATGTTTTGAAATATTCTCAGATTAATATTTACTTTACAGATGTGTTTTATAATAGAATACATTTGTAAACACAAATATTTCAGATTATTTCTTAAGAAACTTCTCGAAATCTTGAAAGTCTGTGTCAAATAAGTTCAAAATAGTGCATTTTCAGAAATTCGCAAACGATACTGGCTCACAAAGACATAGAAATTTTCTTAACAAAATCCTTAAGAAAATAGGTTTTGTGCTTCTATGATATTTTCACATTCTCATTCTTATTAAACTATTAGCGAACCAAAAAATTGAGAAAATGTGAAAATATAGTTTTTTTTTATAAAATCTTCTCACACGAAAATCACTTTATTTCACGTGAAAATTATTGGATTTTAATTATTGCGTTACAGTTTTAAAACTGTAATTTTTTCTTTATGGGAGTTTATGTTACTCTACATTTCGTAGTTTGAAAAAAAACTCAGTATTTTACTCACAACTTACAACATATGACAAAATAGACAAAAAAAACTATCATTTGTCGCACCATATTTAGAGTTATTTTTGAGTACTGATAACACACGTCCTGTCAAATGCTATATGCAAGTAGTGGATTAGAACAGTTGGGTGAGTAGTGTGGTCAAGCCGTGTTCTCGTAGCACGTTTTCGAGTCCACAGCCGACATGACCACTGGGATTCCCAGGTCTTCCAACGAAATAAGAGGTGCTCAAGGAACAGAAGTGCCAATGAGAAGACCGAGATGCGACAATTAGCATCGCATCACCGCCTGCCAAAACCACACAACGTATAGACAGCTTATGGCCGTAAGTTTGATGATCTCGGAAAACGAGGCCGTCTAAGGGTACGTTTATGTTGGAGCTGCGATAAACGATAAGAGTAGAGCTGCGAACGAAGCAACGAGAACGTCGCCATGTAATCGAATGGAGGTGTTCATGTTGGCAGCGCGCTGCTCACGGGATCAGCGCTGCGATCAGCGATAAGAGCGGCGAAAACCCTTTGGTAGGTTTTCGCTGCTAGTATCGCTGGTCCGCGCTGTTCACAGCTGACACACTTCAGGTGTTGTAAGTGTCGAATGAAATGATTGCTGAGAAATTTATCATTTGTTTTTGTTAGGAGTCAATTGTGGGGCAAAAGAGTCATAAATCATTGCAATATGTTCGTTTTAGACAAATTGTGGGCCGCCTAAATTAGTAAATCACGTAAGTTTTAGAGGTTATGTTACATTCGTTTTTCAATGAACAACAAATATACAAATAATTATGGTATGTCTGTCATGTTTATTGTTGTATTGTGTTGTGGAAAACTAAATGTTAACTTAAGTAAAGCACATTATCATCTCGCAGTGATAATGTATCATTCCGAGTCATTTTTGTAATGTAGATACTCAGAAGGTACGCCTATTATTTTGTTTGCCATAACTATCCACTCCATCTGTTAATGAATATGTAATTTGCATCCACAACACCTTATAAAACTAGAAAAGAATTTCTTGTAGTTGTGAGACATTCACCCAGATTGATTGGGATGATATATTTTTATGTGCTTGCTATCTATGGCACCTTCACAATGTGGGTGCAGTCCAAGGAGGCATAATTTATAACAGAAATTGTAAAATGAATTTATTTTCTAAATGTTATTAAACAATTGTGGATGTTTTATCAGTGAATAAACTTAAAAACAATAGAAGAAAAATGAGATGCCAGAAACAGACTTTTTTAACTAGAAAATGTATTGAAAGATAACTATTTACATTATTGGTTTTGATAGTACAAATAATATCACATTTCCTTGAACAACTTTTGAATTATTCGTTTAAATTAAATCAAAATTGAAGTGATACGGATCAGATAGTCCCATGCTACTATTTCGCAAAATATTGAGGTGTGACACCCTATAGAATTCACAGCCTTCCAGTTTATTACTGTTTAAGATTTAAGAAACATTTTAAAATAAAACTAGCTTATCAATTACCTTTATCACTTCCCTGATAATCTGATTTCTTTGAAATTCAGTTCAGTTTCTACTTAAGAATTCAAAATTATTAATTTACAATGGTTTTTGAAAAACACACAATCATATCAGAAGACTTCCATGTAAACTTAGATCAAATTTCATGAGAAACTTAAAAAACAATTGTGAGAGTGTTATGTTGTTCAGTCAACATTAACTGAGGACACCTAAAAAATTAATCTTTTGGAAACATTTGATGGTTTTATGTATGTGTAGTATTCAGACTTTATATTCAGTTAAATTAAACACCAACATATCACCACAATATAGGCTCTTTACAAGCACAATAGGAAACATATACTGAGAATTCAATTAAGATTGTTAAAATTAAAACCAAAATTATTGTCTAGACAATATTAAAATGTGAAGAATTTTTTCTTATTTTTGAAGATAATAATAGTTTTAAGTAGACTTTTTAAATTTTCTTTTTATTTACTCCATGATGTATATTGCATAACATACAATTATTTATATCACAGAAGAAACGAAAACAAGACAAAAATCTTACTTCAAATTAATTATTTTCTTTAAATAAAAAATGATACTTCCTCTTATAAATACTGAGAATGCGCCAAACTCTAAAACTGTGTTAAAAGATGAAATTTGACAGTCTAATGGGACTTTAGAATAGAAATTGACAGAATAATAGAGCACTGCACATATTTGAAATATTCTGTACATAGTCACTTTTTTGGCACAATTTCACACTTATCTTCACTGTTTTTATTTTTCATATAACTTGGAAGAAAATCTTCTTAATTTTGGAGATCCACATATGCCTGTAGTACACAATAGATTTCCTTTCCTCCATACAAGACCCAATTCCATAATTATTTCTTAAACACTCATTCACATACTTCCAAATTTCTTTCATCAATAGGCTAGGCTTCTCCCTGTAAAAGTAAAGGAAATGGCCATTGAGTATTTCAAATGTAATCAATCACTAACTACAACACAAAATATTATATTTTTAATATATACAAATCTCGCTTCTCTTTTATAGTCAATGTAAATATGCTTACAAGTAAGCCACTTTTAATTTTCAGTAAACACTAATTTGCATAAAGTTAGATTGTATAATCATTTTTGTATTGGTATAATAAATATTTGCAAAATTCACGTTATCTAAAATAATTTTAAAGAAAAAATTAAGTACTGATTCAATTACTGATGTTTATAGTGATTATTTATCCTTATGACATGTTCGAAGCAAACCAACTTAATAATTATTGTAGACAAGGCAGCTTACCTCTATAATAATCGCCACAGCCAGGATATCAAACTGAGCAATTCTTCTCTTCGTGAATATTTTTTACTTCTCCCACTTCCTACAATTCTCCTCCTTAGCACATTCATTGAATGGGCTTTCCGTCAAATCGATGAAAATGCAAAGCAAAATATAAAATAACAATACATTTACAAAGCAAACCACAATTGAATTCGCTTGCAGAACAAAAACTTCGAAATAACTATGCGCTAGCATCAACTCTCTCGCGGGCTCCACACACACAGCTGTTTGCCGCATTTTGCAATGGGAATTGAGTGAGGTTGACATATCTCTCTTTATCAAGCATGCCAATATCCAGCGAAAAAAAGACCTATGGACCTCGTAGGCTGTAATGCTTCCATTGCGTAGGGGAATGAAGTTCAGGTTGACCTTACTGCGGTTCAACTTAAATCGTAACCAAAAGTCCCTAAGCCAATTAAGGAAGTATGGTGGGTGATTTACACAAGGTTGGTATGGAAGGGACGAGTTAGTTTGGCCGAATGTTCTGTAGATGTCTCTGGCAAATTTGGAGCGGCGCTGTTTCGCTTTGCTCCGACATGAACACATCAGCGCTGCGATTTCGCAACAACAACTCTCTCTCTCCGCTCTCATCGTTTATCGCCGCTCCATCATAAACGTACCCTAAGGGATGTTTCTCAGTCCTTGACGTCCAGTGAGGAGACAAACGCATATCGGAAAGCGCACGAAGAGAACGAAAGGTACTGACAGAAAAAGATGTACGGAAGGAATAGAAAAAATATTCTTAAGAGAAAAAAAATTTAAAAGAGCTGAAAACTTGGGAAAGCAACACAAACACATCACTCACATCTACTGGGCCAACACCACTGGTCCGAGATTACTTTCGGGAGGCTAGATGGATTTAGAGAGTCCGCACGTCTCAGGTCATTTCTACTCTCGTAATCCAACTTACACTGTTTTGGTAGGTTACAGAATTTGAGAACAATCTCACATTGCTTGACGTACACTACTTCTACCACTTTTCCAATTTTGTCACTGGATTTGGAGGCTCGCGGCGTCAATTAATGTCACTGCAATGCCTCTGACCGGGAAGTCGTAGGGTTCGCACCCCGACTGTGATAGGATTTTCGACACTCGTTAGACATATAGGTCGAACTCAGCCTCTGTCTGTGGGGAGAATTCTAGCGACCGGCTGTTCTGATCGGTAGTTTTAAGTAGTTTCTCTGATCATCACAAGGCGAATGCCCGTGCAAGACACTAAAAACGCAACGCGCGCGATCTTTCCTTTCTCTTCCTCGTCCTATCCTCACCTTTTACTTTTTCACATTTACATTTCATGAACTACCACACATGATGGGAGAGCAGTCGTGAGCTTATAGCTTGCCAAGGCTGGGGCTGTACCCCGCTGGTGGGTGGTACCTATTAGGTTAATCCCCCAAGCTGTCATATATATCGGTGCCGTATCTCACCATCCCGCTGGGGAAAATCACCGTCCCTTATAACTGCAAGTTACGAACTAATGACCTTAGAAGTTCACGCGAACAGAGAAACACGTATCATTTTCTGTGGGTAGGTGGCACGTGCATCTACTCGTACTCACCCCAATGCGCAAAGTCCGTGAATGCAGTAGAACACTTTCCAGGTTTCCGGAAAAGAAGTGTTGTTTGTGAATTTCATCGGAGGAATGGGCGGGAGGTCGAACTCGCAGAGCGTGAGAGGCGCGGGTCTCCTGGGCCGAAGAGCTTGATTCAATCGCCACGTGACCCCCCGGCGCTGCGCTCCGACCTCTCTGCGTTTTTGTTTCGGGCGAGACTCCTTCGTGCGGCCGCTGGCCCTGATTTTTCACGTCGCGTTCAAACACCAAAGACATATTGGTGCGAGGATATGAGAATTTTTATATACTCATACTATGTTTACGAACTTAGAAATACTTTTTTATACTACAAACGTAGTACAGAAACATTATGTTACAAACATACGAGTAGTTCTTTAACAAAGAAAAAAGCTATATTACTTTAATAAAGAAAAACTATTGCTTTATTTAGTATACATTAAAATAAATTAATTTGTATTAAATAAAGATACATATTCGTACATACAAATAGAATAAAAATAAATGAAGTCGTAGGTTTCTGCGCCGGAGTCATGTGAAAGATCTTGGCTGTCCGGGTGATGCCGCGTCGAAGGCTATGTTGCCGACGTTTTGACCATCTTATCGTGTTCTTCGTCAGCAGACCAGCCCTGAGGAAGACCGCGATTAAATGGTCAAAACGTCGCCAACACAGCCTTCGACGCGGCATCACCCGGACAGCCAAGATCTTTCACAGAATAAAAATAACTGTTTGAAAATACACAAAATGAAAATGTCAAATAAAACCAAATACGAAAACAGATATAAGTATTTAAAACTAAAATGACATAAAATTATTATATTTATTACGTTAGTGTAGTATTGGCATCATATTTACTTGTAGTTTTACATGATTGATTAAAATGCATTCAGCATTCATCGTACGCCTGTTGTTGTTAGGAGAAAGTCCGAAAAAATACAGATACTGCAGCCGGCTGCAGCCATCTAAAGCTAATACTGACCAAAAACCAAACTCAACAAAAGCATACCCATGGCTAATATTAGGCTAATTAAATGCTCTACTACGGAATTTTATGCTCTTTTGGATTTCTCAAAATCGTGGGCGGTGCTAGCTTTAGGCTAAAGCTAGGGTTGTACAACAAAAACAGGTCACATACGTTCTGACAGGCCAACAAGCTTTCAGGCTTATAGTAAATCTGTTTAAAATAAGCTTACAGAAGATCTGGTAAAGCGAGAATACCTAAACCTTTTCTCCATTTAATGTTAATACTCAGTAATTACTGAGATTGATTGATTGTTAGTGATTCCGTGCGTGTCAACTAGTAGGGTCGTTAGTCCCGCACGTGTTGTGCATGTTTTTGCTCTGCCGATGGCGGTGGAATTCCCCGCTGTATGGCAAGATCCGACACCGATGTACGGTCAGCTAGCCGAGGTCTTCCTAGGTCTTCCCACCAGCGAGACACCGCTCCAGCCGGGACAAGCTCTAAGCTCCCGGCCGGTCTCTCGGCGTGTGTGGTATTGCATGTAAGTGTAAGTGTATATAATGGGTGATGATAGGAAAAGGAAAGACCGCGAGCGGTTCGAGGCCCGTTTGTTAGGATACTGTTCCGGTGCTGGCCTGATGTTGATCGGATAAACCACGGAAAACTTCAGATCAGAGCAGCTAGCCACTAGAATTCTCCTCCGGACAGCGTCTGAATTCGACTTAGCTGACAAGCTAGTGTTGAAAACCCCACCGCCAGGATTCGAACCTAAAACCTCACGGTTAGAGGGGCTGCAGTGATACCAGTTGAAGCCCTAACCCATCTCTCCCGGTAGCAATTACTGATATGTGTAATTCACATGTTTTTCGAAAAGGATAAGTCGAATTCTTTCAGTAACTCTCACAACTAAACTAACAAAGAAGTATGTTATTTTTTTCTGTGCACTGCATTGATTTTAAGAAAACATAGAGGGGAAAATTTTTTTCCGACAGCCATGAATTAGAAATTTATTTTTGATAAACTATTTTCTTCTTAGGGTTTTGTTTCCTGGTATAATAGTGCGTAATAACGTGTGCCAGCATTTGTCTTTGTACAAACTAGTTTTAAAAAATATTGGTCCGGAATTTTTTTCCTAAACTTAAAATTAACCTTTAATTTTGGGGAGTGTTTCACATTCTTTCTTGTGTTTTTTTTTAATTTTCGTGTGTATCGGTCCAAAATAACTGTTTCTTTTCGTACAGCCCTGATGTTTGTGAAATATGGGCTGGGACATTTTTTCCCTAGAGCGTAAAATTAGTCTCTGTTTTTAAAAAGGATTTTTTCTGAGGTTTTTCAATATTCGCATATGTTAGCCCGTAGGAGCGTATGTTAACTGTTTCTTTTTGTACAACCGTGATTTTTACGAAAGACGGACTAGAGCAAATTTTCCCTAGAGGCTAAAATTATCCTTAAGTTTGGGATGTGGCTTGGTTGGTTTGGAGTTTTGGCTGCTGCGAGCTGTAGATGTCTGCAGCCGGATGCTAGAGATTCCCTCCACCTTTGGGGTGCCGTGAGGAACTGGGCGCGCGGGCGTGGCTTTAGGCCGCGAGGGGAGGGCGGAGAGGGTGGTGCGAGGTCGGCAACGCGATTGAGGCTGCGATGACATTGATGGATGGCCGCAGGGCGGCGCGGGCGGCGCAAAGGTCGCAAAGGAAGCGTCGCGGGCGCAGATTGCAGGAGCGGGCGCGCAGGGCGGAGCGGGGCGGAGGGCGCGATTGGCGAGAGCGTGAAGGGCGGTGCAGAGGAGGCGTCGGCGGCGAAGGCCGATGTCTGGACGCGCAGCCTCACGCTCTCAACAAATATTTATGACTTCACTGGCAATTAGAGGTATCGTGGACGACTGAAAATGGTAAACAGGAAGAAGCGTTGAATCTTCCATCTCGATCACGGTTTCCTCCTCATTCCCTTATTCTATTGAGCAACTGAGATGGTCCCTTGTTTTCCTTCTCAACACAAATGTAGCTTTAGTATTTCGGCCAGATTTCGTGAGCTCAGTGAGGTCCTCAGAAGAACCACAATGCATTCTCATCATTCTTGCGGGGCTGATTCTATTTCTTCATGTGTGACATGGAAACAGATACTAGCCAAAATATGTTTAAATAAATTGACTTTTAAAATAGTTTCCGTTGCGGCAAAATATTGCTTATCATCAAATTTCGACAAAAAACAACAATATCTATAGCTTACTTTATTCATAATACTCTTGGTATAGTAAAAAGGCAAGGACAAGAATTCCAAAGCGAAATAACTTAGAAACATATTGTTTTTCTTCTCCATACGTCAAACACAGCTTAAAATGTTATCTCAATAAATCAATAAAAATCCATACAATCCCACCCACTACTTCCAGCCCAATCTCGATCCCCACTGCTGCCTTGAGGCGCCCAGTCGCCGGCCGACGCCTTCTCCACGAGTCGCCCCAGCGTCACGACGCCCGGCCCCGCGCCGCATTCATCGCCCGCGCATCCGGGAGACGACGCTAGAGACCATCCGTCAACCACCATCGCCCTCACCCTCACCGCCACCCTCGCCCTTGCCAAAGCCTTGCTCTCGCTCTCACCCCTACCCTCACCCTTGCCCTCGCCCCTGCCCTCGCCTTCATTCTCGCTCTCGCCCTAATCCCCACTCGCCCTCGCCATTGCTCTCGCCTTCGCTCCTACCCTCGCTCTTTCCCTCGATCACGTCCTCGCCCTGACCCTCGCCGCCGTTCCCGCGCTCGCTCTCGCCTTCGTCCCTGCCCTTGCCTTCGTCCTCGCATTCGCCGTCGCCCTCGCCCTGACCCTCGTCGCCGTTCCCGCACTCGCTCTCGCCTTCGTCCCTACCCTTGCCTTTGTTCTTGCTCTCGTCCCTACTCTCGCCTTCATCCTCGCATTCGCCATCGTTCTCGCCCTAGCCTTCTCCCTTAGCGTCGCCCTGCCTTCGTTTTTGCTTTTGCCGTCGCCTCGCTCTCAGATGCACGCAGATTTTAATATCTAAAAGTGGGAAACAATCTATTAATTGAAATATTTGTTCTAATGAATTCTGGAACCAACAGACTACTCCGAATGGGAAACACCAGGACAACACTAGGACGCAACGCTAGGTAGGAAAGAGTGAAGGAAAGTTAAACGACAGAAGCACTGTGAATTGACAACAACTGAAAAAACGGCTTGGGTATAATTTTCGTTAAATTATCTTCGTTAAAGTTTCTTCGCTTAACTTTTTCTATGTTTTCCTGCAACCACAATATTAAATATAGATATTTCTAATAATGAAATCTGCTGTTTAAAGACAGGCAATAATGTAATGTACAATTTTTGGCAAATGTTAAAATTTGGAAAATGTGCCGGGGAAAATCAATTTTGGAGAAAATCATCTGAACGGTTTAGGTGCTAGCGTTGAATACAGACAGCCCGGCAGTTTTTTGTTTGATCCTAGGGAAGAAATTAGAAAGGAACTTGGAGACATTTCTAAGAAAATTTTGAAAATGTCCAGGCTTCATGTAACGTACCCTCAAAATTAAAATATCCGTTTCAAATTGCCAGGACCTCGATCTTATCCAGGCCGATTAGGAAATATTCATATTGGAGAACAATTTCTGAACGGTTTACGCGCTAGTGTGAACCACAGACGGACGCACACAAAGTAACTATTTGACGTCAACTTTTTTTCGGTATCAACGATTCAAAACGCGATTTCGGATTACTTGTTAGAGTAAGTAATTCAATGTGTATAGGAACGCGATTCATTGCCGTTTTAATATTAGGGTTCCACAATTCGAGTTTTTCTGGTGAAAAATCGCCGATATTTTACGCAGTATTACCCTACTTCTTTACAACGAAAGTACCAAGTAAGGGGAGCAAATGAAACATGAAAAAGGATTGTTAATTTTACAATTTTGTATTAGAGCTGTTGACGTGGCCTTTTACAATTTCAGTTTTCAGTGCTGTTTAAAGGTAACTTTTCAGTGATAACGGTTGATGCAATGACAAAATGGCTGTTTGTTGCCATATGGAGATATGACCAACAAGTAATTTATTACAAGTTTCAGAAGAATTTTTGATAGGATGGGAATTTCATTCTCGAGGTCCAAGATAATGTTTGGCACGAAGATGTCTTGTGGGTGAATAAAAGGTATATAAAAAAATCAGTGCATAACTGTTCAGTCTCTTTTGTGAGAAGAGGCAAGTATTCCTCTGTAAATTAAGTCACTGACAGAATAGGGGTTGAGTTGTAAATTGTTGTCATACTAGCATTGTAGTGTGAGAGAGATTCACTACCTTTGACGATAATTAACGGAGGATTCAATTGATGGAATTTGGTCAGCTATACAAAACAACATCTAAGAGATAAATGATAAATAATTAAAGCCCTGAGGATTACAATTCCGAAACATCGGCCGCCCTAAAGATATTATCTTTTGTACGTTTTCGTTTCCCATAGCAGATTACGTGGCTCGGGGTATAAATTGATGTCACTGTAGTTCCTCTGCTCAGGAGGTCCTAGACATCGAGTCCCAGTGACGGCAGGATTTTCGTCTCTAGCTAGGTCGAGTTGGTGTGATTGATAGTTTTACGTGGTGTCTCCAATCAACACCAGGTGAATGGCGGAACAATATCCTAACACGATCTTTCCTTCCTATCCTCACCCTTTATAAACACACGTTTTTTACTACTCTACCATACAGGAATATCAGGAAATCGCTGGAGGGCTGGGGCAGTGCTCCACTCGTGGGAGATACCTTGATTGACGAAAACCCAGCTAGTATATATGTAAGCCGGATCTCCCCATCCAGTCAGAGAGAAGACGCTGGATGGAGTGTGATTTCCATGCACCACCTGCCGCAATAAAAACATGCAGGTCACTTATGATACTAATGACCTTACCGGTTGATGCGCCTGGAATCACTAACCAATAAACGAAAGAAAAAAAAAAGAAAAAAAAACGAAGCCCAAAAACTGAATCTGTCGTCGTCACCTGGAAGCGGCTGACCCGTCTGCTCCCGTGGCCCTCGCCCTGAGCGCAGCTGTGCGCCCACCGCCGCCTCGCCACTCCCCCTAAATGTCAGGGTCCACACTCGCACGCGCGCTGCCCGTCCTCACTCTGCCTGCGTGGGGGCTTCGTGCCATGTTTCCTAGCAATTTGTGAGTACGAAGTATGTTAAGATGTGCGCAAGTGTTACTATTTTATTAGACCCGTTTGTATGTGGTAAAGGAAACTAAATTGGCTTGAAAATCCACTTTCTGTGAATGACATTAGTGGTGTAAAAGTGTTTGTAATTGTAGTGGCAATGTTGAGGAAAGATCAGAGGAAATATAGGTGGGGTTGATTAATCGTCAGTTTTAGATTTACTGGGCTGTGTGATTTGCCAAATTGCATTTGAATTCATCTTGCGTATTCATATTGCTTAAGAAATAGTTTTCTCTTCACATGTTCTTTTAGATGCGTTTGCACCAGGAGGTTGGCTGGATAGATTGGAAACGATTCTGATACCTCCCAACACTTTCCATTAGTAAGAATTGTATGGGAATCATTTTTATGGAACAGATTTTTTCATTGGAATTGGTGGCTGTAAAAATCATGCTGTTATTTTTAATAAAAATGTCTAAACCGGTTTTCCTTATTTTTATCTGTGCCTTGCTGAAATGTTCTAAGAGTTTGAATTTGTGGTTCCAGATGTCGTTTACCAATCATATCAAGAAAAATATATTCATAAACAAGAAAATGTAACTCAGTTTCATCTTTACTGACAGTTGTAATATTTTCTTATAGAAAATAGTGTGTAAATCATATAATAATTGTGAAGATCATTTAATCTGAAATACAATAAATCTGAGCCTGCTGCATTCGTTCATTAACTCAATTACGTGAATAAAGTCATTCAGGAGAAATTCTACTTATTCGACTTTGTTATGAAATCATTCAATTAGAAATTAGAATCCTTCTGCGGAAGTTTCTAATGTTTCAGAATTACTCTACAGTAAGAATGATAAGGCAGAAAAAGAAAAACTTTTCTCATCTAAATGAACTTTCTCTTTCCGTAAAATATCTTGCACTGACAAACAAGCAAAGGAAAATATATTATTTTTATCAGGTTCTTTTATTTTAACATTTACCAAACAAACACTTCCTAATTAGACCTCCATGGACACTCGTGGGTCTTCAGTATCTTTTCCCACCCTTCCTTATGACTCTTTACCGAACCATCAGCATTTCTGTGCAACGCAGAAGTTGATCTTTCATTAAAACCCGTCTTATAACACAAATAGTCAACATGCCTACCGCTTTCAAATATTAGCAGTCCAGGATAACACAGCTGCGACCATGAGCAGCGAATCCTCGTTCCATTCACGCAAACCAGGCAAGGTTTTGCGCCTTTCCTGTTGTGCCATTATTTCACTGCTTCATAAAACAAATAGTGCGATTACTAACTTGAACATCAGCCATGGCATTTTCCTCTGATTGCACGGAGATCACTTGCCGCGGCGCAACAAAAGCCGAGGTAAACCAGGTGAAGTCACCCAATTGTTGTGAACCCAGTGAAGTCACCCACAGTTTCAATTGCACACCGCGTGACCCCCACGCACGACGGCCGCCTGCCTCTGCTAGCGCCTGTGGACTGTACCTGTGGCTCGCGTCTACTGCTTGCGCTTATTGCCTGCGCCAGTGGCATGCGCCTACAGCCTGCGGATGCGCATAGGGCCGGAGCCTGTAACACGAGAGTGTGGCGTGTGCCTGTGGCATGCGTCTGCGGCATTCCCTGGTGACCTCCTCTTGTGCTTGTGCCTGAGGCATTCCCTGGTGACCTCCGCTTGTGGCTTGCGCTTGTGGCTTGCGCTTGTGGCTTGCGCTTGTGGCTTGCGCTTGTGGCTTGCGCTTGTGGCTTGCGATTGTAGCTTGCGATTGTAGCTTGCGCCTGTGGCCTGCATCTATGGCCTGTGACTGCGACCTGTGCTTAGGGCATATGCTTGTGCTTATGGCCTGTGCTTATGGCGTGTGCTTATGGCCTGTGCTTACGGCCTGTGCGTATGGACTGTGCTTACGACCTGCGCCTTAAAGCGTCCTCGAGGCGCGACGTACTCTGGGCCGCTGGACAGCGTCCAGCGGCAACTTCCACACACATACACACATACTCAGGCATGTTCTTTGTAGAAGCAGTCACATCCATGAAACATAAGGCAACGGTTTTTCATTTCAAATTCTCATCTTCTAAACAGAAAACAAATCTCGAACTGTGCAGATTATATCAGAGTTGGTTAATTACACTACGCATTATACCTGGAGTGAATTTTTGGATTCCAAGTATTCTTTATTTTGTAGATATCGAAGTGTGATATCAACCATTTAACTCCTTAAAAACGATGTTCATGCTGGTTTCCAGTACGGTTATAGAAGTATCAATTATATGTGGTTGAAAAATAAAATTACTTTGATGTACTTTAAGACAGTCTTAGTTTTTACTTTTCTCGAAAATTATTTCCCAAAGTGATGCCTTTTTTGAGCATGCAATACTATACCTGAAATGCAAATTGCCTAATATTCAACGTGGCTGATTTAATGCAGAGAACCAAATTGCTAGAGGAATAAATAATCGAGTCAAAATTTTGCGTCGATTCCCTTTTCGAATTGTTGGGTCAGAATTTGAAGTTAACCAAAGAAAAATCGAATAAATATGTCAGTTCTAATTAAAAAAACTTAATTAAAAAATATTGTTTAGACGTATGTTTGATGTTGTTTCTTAAGAATGGGCAGAAAATACACAAAAAAGCTAGGATTCAATATAGTATATCAATATTGTTTTAAATTAACAAAATCTCATGTAATTGACTGTGAATGCACTGAAAACTTTGTAAGAAGCAATTTGTATAATGCAATATGGTCTAAATATACACTTAATAAAACTTTGAATGCAAAATTAAAAGATCGTTTTAGTGGTTTATTGCATTGTATGACTCCATTGATGGTTTTCAATTATGTATATATATTCATAATATCCAAATATTTTATGCATTTCTTAAATATACTCTTCTTCAATAAATTCAAATCTTAAAAAAATATTATATTAAAGACGGACTAACCATACCTCTACAATGATCTGCTTAATTGTGAATAATTTAACGAACGAGAAAACTCAAAAATCTTCACAAATTCTACAACTGAATATTTAACTTGAAAATCCATGTATTAGAAATCATAAAACACAGACAATTCTTAAAATTACGAATTACGAATCTTAGATAAATGAGGGGGAGTATCAATCATGTGTGATATACGCAGTATATAGTGGTTGATCAAACGCATCCCAGCCCAACAGCTGTTTCGAGCCGAGCCATGACTGTCCACCTGCAGTCTGGATTTCCCCTCGGCAATTTCCATCTTCCTTACGCCTCAAGAAATTCCTGTCTGGTCAGCACCACGCGTATTACAGTGACACAGACTTGCAGGTGCCTGTCGAACGCAGGTTCACTGGTTTCTATCCCTATCCCAGGAAACAGACATTTATGACACAGGAACACAAATATTGATCTCTCAGCATGAGAAATGTCTCAATTGTGGTAATTATGTGGAGCAGTATTGCAACATGTGTTGCATTCTTACAACCATGTTTTTTCATTATTTATTTTTTTTTTTTAAATGAAATGCACTATTGTTTGAAATGAAATGCACTATGTACACGCATTGTTTTTCTTGTAAAATACGTTAGGCCGACTTTTCGGAGCCGTGTTCCGTAGTGCGACGGCTGCGCGGGATTCTGGTGTGCTTTATGAGCGGCCGTGACTGGTCGCTGACGTCAGAGGCGCCCGGACGCCGGGGCGCGCCGAGACACACACACGCGATCACGCATCTACGCTCGCTCACACATACGAGAGCGCGCGCGCTGGCACTGTTTTTTCTCTGTCAGGAAATGTAGATATAGCTTGAGCTTTGAATATATTTTTTACGAATTTTTGAAAGTTCACTGTCAGGATGTTCGTGTTCCATAGCCGGACAGGTGCCATGCTGCGTTTTCAGTTTGTTATAGATATTTTGACTCCTGCTACAGCAGGAATTTTTTTACATAGTGAATTATGTTTGTTGTTGTGTATGTTGCCATCAACAATGTAACAATTGATATGACAAAAGATTTGTTTACGCTTGTATTTAGCACCGTGTTTCCGAAAAGTATTTCGAAGAACAGAAGCATTTCGTTTTTTCGTGAAAAACGGGAAAGCGCCTTTTGCCAGCGAGATACAAGAGAAAAGGAAAAGAAAATGTCATTTTTAAGGGAACAACGTGGAGTTCATCAAATGATTGTTTGATATCAAACTTGAACTTTACATGGTCAACATAATAAAAGAGTTGTATAAGGATAGAATAAGATATGCAGGAAAAACTTTGAATGAGAAAGAACTTGATAGGAAAAATAGCATAGTATCAAAAAGGAAGTTCATCACTCTTCAACAATATATCTGATTATTCGCCTGGAATGCATTAAAGATTTATGAAAAGAAATCAAAATTATTATTTTTCATCTTTTTTCACAAAGTCCATTTTTTACTACATAAGTAACTTTTTCTCAGGAGCCAACACGCCAATTTAACTAAATCTTTCAAGGTAGTTTGAACATTTATTAATGCATAATTTGACAAGACGGTTTTTGCGCATTCAGTTTTTAGACATTGCTATAGGTATTTGAGCTATCAATTTTGAAATATTCACTCATATGATAATTTAATTTTTTTTCTCTTGCATGTATCACAAAATAGCTAAACAAAGATTGTTAAAATATGTAACGAAGTACACTAAAACTACAGTAAAAGATTCAAAATTATCAGTCAATTAAGAATGCAGAAAACGATACTTATGTTAGTATGGCTTATGGTCCCCTTAATTGTCCCGGGGGGCATAGCCCCGATGATAGAGATGCCTGTAGGGGCAGGCCACCAATTGCACTATCCAGCGAGGATTACCACCCCACCTACCGTGATAAAGCATGCATTACACATACGGGAATAATTAACACAGCAGATGACACATCCGGAAGCACAAAATAATATTCAATCAATAGCTGACAGACAATGTTTACTGAATGGGTCAGTCAACATTTTAGCGCAAGCGCAGTAAAAGGATTTGTTTGTACGCTGTCCTGCTACCAGTAGAGATATATTTTCAAGAATAAAGCTGATTTTGTCGGTAACAGATAATGTTATTCAATAAAGGTACAATATCTTCTCAAGCCACATATTAATATTATCTAAGATTGGCTAGAAACTAGTAGAGGACATTGACACCAAGAAAAGCTAAATGGCTTTTGCCATTTTAAATAAATCTCCTCACAAGGGTTGTTTTTAAATAAAATTTTCCGTTCACAAAAATTTCGGTTTGGTCTTCGAAAATACTATTTTTTGATGGACATAACTGAATCCTACTCCTTCCTTTGGTTTCATTCATACAAAAAATCAAAACTTAGATCATCCGAATTTTTAACTACTTTATTTAAAAGTAGTGGATGATGAAAATAATTATTAGTAAGTATCGATGAATACATTTCTCATTGTATGCATATACGATGTTACACCGCATTCTGTTATCAACTACTGGCTTTAAGTAATGTAAAGCCTAATCGTAGGTGAGAACCCGTCCTTACAAAAAACCTTGACATACGAGTATTTTAAAAGTAATGAAACTTCATAGTAAACAAGGAAAGTTGTGATTATTGTATTCACAGTATTGAAAGATGCGTCGTTAAAATCTTTAGGACAAAATGGAGCATGATTCCTGTATGATGAAAACATCCAGGAATTTAAAAATGAATTTAAGAACAACGAATTTAATATGTGGAGAACCGGTTACTGTGGATTAGAATAAGGAAGAAATTTAGTGTATCTTTTCTTTACATAAGGTTGAGAAGTGAGGGATGGAAAGTTAATCAGACATCGACTATTTTCAATAAAATTCCAATCATTTAATTTCAAATTATTTATTACGAAAGTAATTACTTGAAATTATTCCAATCATTTAATTTCAAATTATTTATTACGAAAGTAATTACTTGAAATTATTCCAATCATTTAATTTCAAATTATTTATTACGAAAGTAATTACTTGAAATTTTTACGTCATTTAATGTATTACTTTTTATTTATATTAATTTAAAAATTTTCATACTGTTTTCATATAAATTCTTCATACTACAATTACAGAACCTTATTGGTAAAAACACAAGATAATTGGCGGACAATTTCCCCGGTCGTTTTCTGAAATGCAAAATTACAGATACAAGTCAAGAGTAGTAGTTAGATATTCACACTAATCAAACTTCTTTCGTGACATTACTACAAGGAAAACCGACATAATGGCGATGATAGTGGTAATGGTAGTGTGGTAAGCAATTAAACTTCGCGGAAGCGGAATTTCGTGTAGCCGTATTCTTTGTTCCACTCACATATAGTATACTTATTTGATGATTCACAGTGCTCAAGGGGCACTGTGAAGCTACTGCATTTATACTGAGTTTGTAAATTTGTGGAAAATGAAAATTGTATATATTTTTAATTTGTATTTGTCATTTAGTGTCGAATTAATCCTACATTTGCCAGTTCGTTGTGATCCCAGGCCTGTATCCTCTTTGTATTTATTATCCACGCCTAAGGGTAAGAGAGAGTTGTATCTATTATGACGAATTACTATCATTGTACCTAGCTTATTTGGCCTGACTGAGCTTTCTTCCGTGAAAACCTGTAGAAAATGAGACGATTTTTATTAGAAAGCTACAGTTTCTTTTTTGCCCCGGCCAGGAATTGAACTGGGATCGCCTTACAGGATGCTAGCATTCGATCCATGAGCCTCTCAAGGGGCTATTAATATATATTTCAAATGTATTTAACACACTACAAAAACACAAAACTACATTTATACAAATGTAATTGTAAGTAATGTAGCCTATAGTTTATTGCCAGGCTAACCAAGTATCCCCTGTCAACATTTATGTATGTCGAGTTTTAAAATTCTTTGTTGACTCCATAATATCGATCCAGATGTTCTACAAACCGTACACATTTCGCAATGAACTTCTGGGTATTTTCAAGGTTCTAGGTTTGACTATTAGTGAAATAACTGGGTAAATCCAACAGTATTTGCATGATAAATCCAGAAACCGGATCCTTTGATTGGTTGTTTAAAAAACGTAATCTGATCAATTCCAGATGAATACCGTCACAGTACCAACAACGATTCTCCGACCGTGCTCAATCTTTTGCATTCAACCTATCACTACTCCTATACTTCGAGCCGAGCGAAGAGCTGCTCATAAGTCCATCTCACAATGTTATTCAGGATTTTATGTACCTATGTAATTGGATCGTTGCGTGGAGATGGCCAATTGCTGCAGTCCCGGTCACGTATTTTCAAATTCTTGAAGATCCTCAGAAATCTTGAAGATCCACCCCGGAGCGCGCTTAAGGGGCTCCCAGGGCACGCATCGTGTGCTCTGTCGGGTGACGCGAGGGTTCTCTGCGGCACCAGGTTGATTGTCACTTCACACCTCAATTAACATCTCAAAGTGATATCATTAATTTCATATCTCGTTAAGAAGGAAAATTGACGGAGGGATTTCATTTTGCCAGACGTCTTTAACATGCCACTATCCGCTAACTACCCTGCCACATGCAGGTGAAATGGCTTGCGACGTTTTGCAACACGTTGAAAATCAATCACAGCTGGCCGGGATCATACCCTCGAACTTGGGGTTTGGAAGACAGTGTACTAATGTCCATACTACCGAGGAGGGTGCTCGAGGAACTACCAGACCAGCATGAAAGATCTGGACGAGCTGGTGAGAAGATGCAAGGCATGTACATATGTGTCTCGTGGCGGGTTTGTCGAAATAATTATAAAAACCGTTCATAATTTAATGCAAAAGAACAACTGTGTCTGAGTGTAGACGCATCTGAAAATGAGACTTGAGGAAACATTACGCAAGTACTATCGCGATGCGCCAACGCAACGACGTACAAACAACGTAACGCAATGGAGTTTTCGAAGATTCTTCCCTCCGTCCCCCCTCGCCGCTCTCTCGCACACATCCCCAACACGTCCCACGGCTTATCCTCGCGAGGCCACAGGACATCCCCGGAGGTCGCAGCAATCGCCGGAGGTCACTGGAGGGGCCTCCGTCGCGACAAAGCGGTGCTCCGTCGGTGACCGGTGGGGGAGGGGGGAGAAGGGGGGGAGAAACGAAAGGCGTGTACAAGGAAGCCGCGCGGCGATACGGGGAAGAACGCGGCCTGCACGCGGCGCACAGTGGTCTGGTCTGGGCGGGACCCAAACGCGCGCGCGCGAAATGAAGTTACACAGGAGCGGATCCAGAGGCGAATTTTGGGAGGGGAAGTTAAAAATGTTGTGGAATATCACATTTACGACTTATAAAACAAACTTACATGCCGTACAAAGATGGATTTAATTGTCCAACAGCAAAGCCAATATGCATTAAACATATACGCAATGAATCAAGTGAAACTGGATGACAACCACATCGAGTTATATTTTGATAGAAATTGCTTGGAGCATCCAATCTTAAACAGAAAAATATTTAGTAATGTTCACTTAACAACATCAATTCATTTACCAGAAGTGTGGTGTGTTGTTTGACGTTGTTTTCGTAATCGCTCTTAAAAGTTCAGTTAATCAAAACAGGTCGCTGCTTTGCAGTCCTTATTGCATATGTTATCAGGAGAGGAGAAGATATTTACTTTTTTTGTTATTTTTCGTATCAACTTCTAGGTCATTAGCGACCACTATTGCTAGTAACGGTAGAAAAGACGAACACAATACAACCATGTCCCAGATGGGACTCGAACCCGCGATCCTTCGGTCCAAGATCGCTACGGCACAACTGCCTTAGCGTTCTCGGTCACCGGATCGGCATTATTTCTTTTTCAATCTGGGATTCTAACTTATTGCTTATGACTTAATGAATTGAATAAGAAAATAAATGACACATCGAAAGAGTGAATGTATTTAGAAGGGTGTATTAAATCATATAAAATATATGGAAGTTAATAAAACATTCACGAACAATCAAACACATGTGTATTTTCACTGCGAAAAAGAATAAAATTTTCTTGTACTTAAACCTCTTTCTTTGAGGGCGTCTTAAGATTTGAAAAATTGAAACAAAATATTATTTCTTTTATTTTCTCGGAATGTGAAGTATACAGAATTTATACCAATAACATATACGTCAAGTCGCAAATGTTCAAAACAGGTAATTCGCGAACGAGTTGAGTGTGTCACCTTTGTTACATTCGGGCTACAAAAACACGAGTGCGCGAATTATATCGCGTACGTGTTTTTTATGCAATTCTTAAAACGCCAGTGAGCGAAACCCTTTCTAAACTCTCTTGTAACATTATTTTAGAGAGGCAAAAGGGATTGAAGTCAAAATCGTATCTCTGCTGAGTGTAAATAATGTACAAAGATGTCAAAACTAAAGAAAAATTGCGAAACCTTTTAGATGTTATGCACACGCATCATTCACATTTTTAATTAGAATGAAAAACGTAGCCGTTTTGCAGAAGTAAAACTAGCATTAGAAACCGTGTTAAAATTGTTTTTAAAATAGTGTATTATGCAACTTGTTTGTTATTTTAAGATTTATTAAATGAGTACACGTTTTGAAAAGTGGCGAATTAAGAGCGAGTTTTGAAATGCGTACGAATGCAATAAAGCAACATTAAAAACGAGTTGCATACGTATTTTTGTATAACAGCATTATAAATTTTGTAAAAGAACCAAAGTGAAATTTTGGAAACAACTTTATTGTGACGTAATTATTGTGCCAGAAACGACAAATATGTCATCATCTGTACCAAGATGGAAGCTTGCAAGTTTTTAAGTTAACGTCTTACGTGTCTTATGCGAACTTGTGCGTCTTATGCGAACGCATTGTGAATGAGTCCGCTTATGGACGTAGTCCTAACTTTTATGTTAACGCCATGCTTATGTTTATGTTTGCATTGTGAATGGGCCTTAAGACGTCATTATGTTATGATTTCTTGTATCGAAAAACGTCGAATATAATGCTGGTTTTTGCATTTTTGCCTACAAGACTCACGACAATATCGAAGCAAATACGACGACTTTTTCGCCGCGGACTTTCTGGGAGCGTACGAGGCAAGGAAGTCATGCTGTCAAAAATATATCGACTCACACGGGTCGTACTATAAACATTTTAACGCGCTTTATCTATCTAATTAATAAAATTGTTTTACAAAAATGCGACGCATTACTGTAGGAACATACTTTGCTTGCCCGCGTTTCGGCCCGGTTCGGTCCACCGTGCGGCGCCGGGGAGTGCGTCAGCCGGGAGCGCGCTCATTGGCCCGGGCGTGCGGGCGTGCGCGTGCGTGCTGGCCGAAGAGCGTGCGCTGAGGTGGGTGGGGAATCCCACCCAGGGGCGTCCGGGATCGCCCGGATGCTTCCGGCCCTTAGGACCCACTTGTTAAGGGGCGAGGGTGTTTGGCGAGGAGGCGCTAATTGAATGTTTTCGTAGCTGTCTGCGAGGCGAAACAATAAAACGACGAGGACACCACTGGTTGCACGAGACATGATGATAAATACGTGAATGATTTGCAGAATAAAAGTACTGATGAGTCTGTGAATTATGAGTGGGTACAGACGCCAACATGAGTAATACGTAGGTACATTACTATTAACTGGATCAACGTTTTTATGAGTTTCATCCAACAAAATACTGTATTAAAAATTAAACAAATCTAACGTGTTTGTTTCCATTAATAATTATAAGACGTTTCAAAATGGCACGTGTTTGTCTCTTTAAGCGCTTTTTAATTTGTGTAAAGAAACGAAACAACGAATATATAAGTGGGTGGAGAGAGAGATTTTGTGAAGTTTCAAAGCTATATTCATAATTAGCAAAGTTAATGTCAATCACTTTCAGATCCACTTTCATAACGTACTTTCTTTAATAATTTTTCTTTAATAACAATATTTTTAATATAAAACAATACAACTACAACAAATACATACAATAATATTTCAAATATTTCTTTAATAACAACATATATTGTTCAAAATATGCTGAATGTAACGAAACCAGTACGAATGAGAAGCTTCATACTACTTTTGTTCTTTCTATCCTCGTAAGAAATATACATATAAAATATTTTATCTGTCTGCTGACAAACCAAATTACATTACGTGTTCAAGAGAGATATGTTTTGAAAATATACCAATAATAATCACTATTACTATTATTATGGAAACTCCTAGAAGTTGTTTTCTACAAGTGGCATTAAACTTAAATAGTAGAAAAATTATTGAAGAGACCAAATTAAACGTTAAGAAGAAGGCAATGTTTCCGTTAAATACTTATCAACTCTATTCTTTGTAAGTTTTTCATAAAGTATATTGATCAAAATACATTGTACTAAAAGTCTTCGTACGAAACAAGGTATGAATGAGTAGGTTTTTGAAACGTCAATGTTTTGTCCTCAGGAAGGACTTTCGAAACGCTGGGTCATCCAATGTGCAACTCCCCCGCAGGAAAATAGGCTCTACACGTTCTTACGTGCTAAATGAATCTCTTAACACGCTGCGGGGAAGAACTATCGGTACCGAATGTATCGAACTGCGCTTGTTGTGAAAAAGTACAATGAGACTACACATATTTTTTGGTAGAATCATTGATATTTTTAGACTGGTATAATTTCCGCCATACAACGTATTCTCCAGGAAAATCTTATTTATTTTCATGAACAATGATATGTGTTTCGCTTTGTTTTGGTTAACAGAAGATTGTGAAAAATTGAGGAAAATTGTGTTTTACTGTATAGTGGGATTTCTGTAAAATTTCTTCTCATTTACACTTTGACAATAAAGAGGGTGACTCAGCAAAATACCGGTCTCACAGATATAATTTCGAACGATGTAAATAAACTAATAATTACTTTTGGTGATAAATAGGCAAAAATGTATATTATATTATTACATCACATTATAAAAAGATAACTCAAACAAACAAAAGGCCTGGATTCGAATTTATAGCTAATCTCTGGAGACTCGTCTTTAAAAAAAACAAAAAAAAACAAGAGGTTCAGTCATGAGGCCTCGACCCCACCAGGTCCTCCTCGAAAAGCAAATCTGTGAAATCAGCTCGGATGCACGAGCTATTGTTTATCTACATTTATTATTCATTAACTTATCGAGAAAATCGATCATCAAACCACTTAGATAGACCCTCGAATCTCTACCTTGGACCTTCCCAGTCGCGTCATGTTCCTATTACAGATGCTCGCCACATCGTCCATTTGTAGTTTCATAACCGGATGCACACTTTCCGAAAGTGAGTACTCGAGCAAACTGGAGAAATACGCGCAACAATTATTGCAGTTAAGTACAGTTGGACCTCCATGTATCGAACCAGTATGTATCGAAATTCTCCGTAAATCGAAATATTTGTAAATCGAAATATTTTTCTGTTCCTTGAAAATTCTCATTAAAAACGTTTCTATATACTGAAAATTATTTTTATATATCGAACTAATTTTTCTGACTTAACTATTTTTTCTGTCTCTATTCTTTTCTACATATAAAATATACAGTACGTACTATAAATTATATTTGAACGCGTTTTTGATTGAGGGAAAATGTTCCAGATGAACTGGTTCAGTGACAAATGTGAACAGTATTGTGAACGGAGTGTGTCATTTGTGCAACAAGACATTCAAGTTTGTTTGTTTGAAAATTTCAATTCAATGATTTGGCCAGGTATGTATCCACAACTAATTTCATGTTACTACTCATAAATACGTGTTACAAATGATTAAAGCATTTATTAATTATTTATTGTTGAATTTTCTATTTTACCCATTTTTTCCAAAAATGTGTAAAATCATTTGCAAAATGTTCATAATTATTTTTGTATAAGGAAATTTCTACATATCGAATATTATCAAAAGAACCGTCCGATTCGCTATGTGGTGCTCCGATTGTATATCGACACAACCGGGAGGCACATCTTATCTCGAGTACCAGCAAAGACATTGATCATCAAAAATACATCAGCGCATTTACCAGGAAGTTTTGTTTTAATTTTTCCGTACTTGTTCATTTGCAATTTGCGCTTTACATCGGAAACGGAGCAAAATGGAATACATAATGTATACATAATTATACACACAATTGTCACCATAAAAACAACTTGTCACCCAGTAATTACCATTTGAGCGCTTACACAAAACAATGAAAAACAAATCAAGGGAAACAATTAAAAAACGAAATACAGTCTACAGTGCATCGCATCATTTGGTAAAAAATAACAGTGCATTTGTATTGCAAATAAATCGGTTACATTAATTCAGACTATTTATATCAATGTTACTGTTATAATATATTCTCTATTTGACCTATTCAATCGACGATCGCCAAAGTACGAGTAATCACTCCCACAAGGAACTGAATTGGAACACTTGTGTATTTCTGAGTCTTCATTAATGCGATTTGATGGCAGAAAACTAAAGCAATGTAATAAAATAACAAAAATATTTCATCTGTTTAGTAACTTAAGCAATTGCAAATTGTGTCAATTAAAAAATTGACATTAACCTAGTAAAATAAAGAATATTTACAGTTCTGTGTTGTTTTTAAAATTTGTCACATAACATCAGTACAAAATAGATTTTTTTCCATGAGGCTACAATTTTATTTTTCACTGTACGATCAATGTTCTTTGGAGAGTTTTCAAATGCATTCACTAATTTCTTACTTGTTTGAAAAGTTGTTATCGTATTGAGATTAAACTATTATCTTATTTAATTTTATCAAACATATTTCTAAAAGAAATAATTTCAACGTTTATTTCAACTTGCAACATGTAGACCAAAAGCATTTAATAAATAGTTTATAAAGGTATAATAAGTATTGCTTCCGGAACCTTTTTATTTTCTTAAAAAACGCGTGTTACAACCACGTAATTCTGGCCCGTTTTCCTGGTGAGGCGGCGGCGGGGTGGGTGGAGTGTTGGACACCCCCGAAAGAGGGTGGGGGCGTAGCGCGTCCGGCGGCGGTTCAAGGTCTCTGCGGAGGTTGCGTCTGCCCTGCTCTGCCCTGCTCCACCTCGGCCTCCACCGCCGCTACTGCTCTCTCCACCGCCCTCTCCACCCCCGCCGCTTTCGCCATCCCTGCCACCTCACGGACCTCCACCATCGCCATCCCGCCTCCCACGCCACCACCACTGCCGCCTTCGCCCCCACCACATATTCCGTCGCCTCTACCGCCGCCTCCGCCGCAGACCTCGCCACCGCCATCGCCCCCGCCATAGCCACTCCTGCTACCACCATCGCCACCGCCCTCTCCATCCCCCAACGCCCTCGCAGCCTCCACAGCCCTTGCCCTCCTGCCACATCCTCTGCCTACTGCAACACCGCCTCCGAGGCCTGCACCATCACCGTCTCCGCCATCCCCAAATCACCGCCACCACCTTCGCTGCCGCCTTCGTCTGCACCTTCGCATCTTTTGTCGCTTCTCTCACCGCATCCGCTGCAGCTATTGCCGCCACCTCCATCGGCTCTGCGACCGCCATCATCTCCGCCACCGTTTCCGCCGCCTTCGCCAACGCCACCAACTCCGCCGCCTTCTCTGCCTTTGCCACCTTCGCCGCCGTCTCTGCCGCCTTCGCCACCTCCGCCTCCGCCTCCGCCTCCGCCGCCGCCTCCGCCTCCGCCTTCGTCTCCGCCGCCGCCGCCTCCGCCTCCGCCTCCGCCTCCGCCTCCGCCTTCGTCTCCGCCGCCGCCGCCTCCGCCTCCGCCGCCGCCTCCGCCTCCGCCGCCGTCTCCGCCGCCGCCTACGCCCCCGCCGCCTCCGCCGCCGCCACAACCGCCACCACCGCCCTCGCAACCGCCTCCGCGTCCTCCGCCGCAGCCTGCACCACCGCTGTGCGCGCTGTCCACGGTCGGGTGGGGGGGGGAGGGAGGGGCGGGCGTGGCGGACGCGCGCGCCTATTTAAACCGCGGCGCCCGTCGCAGGCTCAAGACGCTTCTGCTCGGCGACACAGTTCATCCACCCGGTCACCATGAGGAAGCTGCTGGTGAGTGCCGTTCCGATCGCTCTCGCGGGTTTCTGTTCTTACCCAGCGTTGAAGTTTCTCAGGAGTATACGGGTTACCGACCGTTCGTTACAGGTGGTGGAGAAAAAATATTTTGCGTACAAGTTTTCTACCTACAGTCAGTTATTGACTATTTGTAATAAAGATACAAAATTCCATTAATTTTTTGCGGTTTAATGGCATGTTTAATATAGTGTTTTCGAATTTATCGTGACGGGAAATAATGTACATCCATAGATGGTCATTTAAGTGAAAACTTTCAAGGTGTCTTCCGATTTGCTCTTCAACATTTCAGGAAAATGCTGCAAAAAGTCTTAAAACGTGCTGTCTATTTTGTCTCAATGTGAATTCTAAATTTCTCTAACAAAAGGTAAATTTACTTTTTTTCTTTAAAGGAGTAGAGAAGATTTGATAGGTATCCGTGAATGCGT
Organism: Gryllus longicercus; assembly: GCA_038098605.1. Taxonomy (NCBI): domain Eukaryota; kingdom Metazoa; phylum Arthropoda; class Insecta; order Orthoptera; family Gryllidae; genus Gryllus; species Gryllus longicercus. The sequence goes on along the minus strand of JAZDUA010000116.1, from coordinate 1,582,524 downwards.
TTCAGAACACTACTTCAGATAATTTCTCATTATATTAGTAAATCGTTTCCACCTTTCCATTTATGTCAAATACAGTACTGGACTTCGCACTCAATGAAGATAGTTGTTATTTGCCAGCATTTTCTTCTAAATTGGTATAATGAAGCACTGCGATTACATTTTTTTTACTTATATATTTTTGTGTTGGAACGAATGTACATTCAAATTTATTGTAATATTTGAAGTGTTTTATAAATTTAATGCTCAATTCTTTGGAATATCAGTTTCATAAATGTGATCATTTTCAGCCAGTTATTAGTGAAATTTATTGAAGTTGTTTGTTGATAAAATTCAAATACGATTTTAAGTATTGTAACATACTTTGAAAACATTTTTTTGTGATTCGACAATAGTGGTTAATAAGTTTCGAACAAATATATCACTACAAAAAATATATAAATAATAGCCGATAAAAGAATAGTCAATGTGCGTGTAATAAAATACTACTTTAGTAGCAAAAGTTGCACATATATTGAGGGGGAACATTGGAATCATTAAAAAAGTAAATAATTACTTCATTTCCGACTGCGCACTCAGCACCAGCTAGAGCCTTGCCCATCGCCCGCAAAATTGCAATTGTCCGAGTCTTACTACTTGATGGGGAAGGGGCATATGACAACGGGAATGATCTCAACACGTCGTGAGATGCGAGTGGGACCTTATTTGACTGGGAAGGATCACGCGCACTCCGTAGCCCGTTGTTCAAGTTTCTGCGCCGACGACTTCTTTGAATTGACATTACATATATTGAATTACGGATGTCTCACTAATTGCGAAACTCCTATTAATTATTTCTTTTGATATTGAAAGTTACATTACATTAAACTAAGTAATAAAGTTGAATTCCTTATTTTGAACCAACTTTTTTATCTTGAGTTCCTAACTAATCGAATAAGACATTTCACAGCTTTGTGGTGTTACGGTTTTCTTCCAGTTTATTCCATTAACAGAATTATATACATCGACTTCAAGATCATGCGAGTATCTCTTGAACATAATAATAAAATAATACATTTGTAAAAAAGTGTTATACACTAATAAGTGAAAAGAAATGAATACGGGTAACGAGGTGCAATTCCGGTCATCAGTTTGACAGCACATGGGACTTTTTCTTTTAGTGTACGTATGATGTCCATTCATGAAGTAGCGAGTGTCTCCAAAAGTGATTTTTCGCAGCTCTCTCAAGATTTTAACAAGCTACGAAGAATAGATAATTTCGCAACCTTAAATGTTCGGAACTAATTAGATTTTAATTTACTTCAGGAGAATCTTCAGCTTCGAAATTCTACTGAAACTCGAGATGATATTTCTCGATGGCACAGACCCTCTGATTAGACGCAGCGTTTCAAGGCATTGAACCTTTGCTTCTCGCACCACGCCCTCCATCCGAGGCGTGAAAGTTTGCTGACGCAATTAGACTCTGTGACTCGTAGTGCTAACTCGTTAACTCATAAAACCAGCTCCCTAACGCAAAGCGTGCATATACTATTACGAAATATTCTGAAATATTCTTGGGTGTGGAAAATAGCAAAACCTTTTTATTTTGTTGCGTTGAAAAAGAGAACGGCGTGAAAAAAATATTTCACGCCTGGTGTTGTTTAAAAATAGAAACTTTTCTGTTTGTAGAGGTCATGAAATTTAAGTTAAAGATCGTTAACTGCAATAATTACAATAGGAAGTCGTAAACGTGGATCTATACTTCTATTCTAAGAAAGGAAATTTGCATTTATGTCGGTACGGCTCACATACTTCATTACGAAACACAGAAACTCGTCCTTTAAGTACTCTTAGTCATGACATAGAATTTTAGTAGGAGAACGATATTATTTGTAAATAAAATTGAATTTCGCTTCTAAAAATTGTAATTGATCTAAAAACTCTCTTCAATTGACGTAAAACAGGAGAAAGCTGAAAGTTTATGTTAGATGTGATGAGATGTTGCTGAAGCTAACCGTTTACAAAGACATTTAAAATGAAATGGTACTTTTTAAAACCTTTTCAAAAAATCGAGACATAAGTGCATGCATTTTTATAAAGAATATTTAAACGTGTTATTTTACTCTATGTAATTTCACGTAGAAACGAAGAAAATAAAAGTTATGTGAATGGACTTTCACAATTTAATGGATTTCTTTTCTACTATTTTATAGAATTATGCAATTATTTTCTAGCCATACCATTATTTACTACAGATATAATTATTTTCTAGCAAAAAAAAAAAATCATTATTATTTGCTAAACGAAACTTCAAACTCATGTGATGGCAGGTCAAAAGACACAACTCCATTTCTCGTGAAGTTCGGTAATACATTTGTTAAACACAGTGCGAAATATTAATTTTTGATTTTCGTTATTAAAAGAATCCAAATGAGAATTACGTAGTTAAAATCCTGAGACGCATGTTTTCAAACCAAAACGCAATGTCATTCGTATAATGTCGAGTGACGCGAGATGCACGGGTTGTTGGTGAGCGTGCTGTATTGGTCGCGAGAAGAGGCATTTGGCTAAGTGCGTTAGAGTCCTCGTTTCGAGCACCGGAGAGGACGAGAGTTAGGAGTGGCGCGCACGCAAAAGCGCTTAAAGGACGTAGGCGGTGGCATGTGCAGCGGGTAGCAGCAGGGGGAGAAGGGGCAGAGGAAAGCAATGACAACCGCGAGGACGGGAAGAACGAGGGAGACAGAAAGTGTGCTTAAAACGAAAAAAAAAGATGCTACAGGGTGGAGAGGGATGGAACATACAGGGTAGAGCGAGAGCGAATGTGGAGGATGCATGTGATGTTTGCCAAGGCCTTTTGGATCTATTAATGCGAGGCGATGAGTGCTTCGTGAAGAGGCGAGTGATCGCCGTAAAACGAATCGGTGGGAACTCTAGCGAGTGGTGGTAAGGCTAATAATGAGAGCTATATTGAAGAAAGAGAGAGCGCGAGAGAGAGATAGACAGACAGACAGAGAGACAGAGAGAGAGAGAGAGAGAGAGAGAGAGAGAAGGGTAGAGAGACAGAAAGAGAAAATGCATTCAGGTAGAAGGAAAAGGAAAGATTCGGAAACATGTAATCATTTGGAAAAGGGAATAGAATGAAGCATGCGGCTACGTCAGAACATCGGAAGAAAAGAGAGGAGGACATAATACGAGCGGAGGAGAAAAATGTAGCGACATGCGGTGGAAAAAGGGGTGAGGCGGATGGTAGGGGTGGAAGTGGAGTCAGAAGCAGCAATGGAGAAACAGGTAAAGGCAAAGGTGCAAGAGGGAGGAGATCGAGGTGGAGATGGGAAGGGGGAGCGAGGTGGAAGGGAAGTAAGCGGGAGTTGTGTGGGCGGAGGCTGGAAGAGAAGAGGTCCGAAGTGGCGGGAGGCGTCAGTGGGCAGGGAACGGGACGGGTTGGGAGCGGGGTGGTGGTGAGGGCGGGGGCGGGGAGCGGGGTGGTGGTGAGGGCGGGGACGGGAGCGGGGACGGGAGCGGGGACGGGAGCGGGGACGGGAGCGGGGACGGGAGCGGGGACGGGAGCGGGGACGGGAGCGGGGACGGGAGCGGGGACGGGAGCGAGGACGGGAGCGGGGACGGGAGCGGGGACGGGAGCGGGGACGGGAGCGGGGACGGGAGCGGGGACGGGAGCGGGGACGGGAGCAGGGACGGGAGCGGGGACGGGAGCGGGGACGGGAGCGGGGACGGGAGGGGGGACGGGAGCGGGAACAGGGACGGGGGCGAGGACGGGAACGAGAGTGAGGGCGAAGCGTGGACGAGGACGGTAGTAAGGTCGGGATGAGGGACGGGACGGAGGCGGGACGAGGACGGGAGTGAGGGCGCGGCGCGGACGAGAGCAAGGGTGGGGACGGGAGTGAACGGGAGTGAGGACGGGGCCGAGCGGGGCGACGCTTCACGGGCGGATGCGCCCGTGTCGGGGGTCGAGCGGCGGCATACCCATCGCTCAGCCGCCAGAAGCCGCCGCTCCCGCCGCCCCCCGTGGCCGTCGCCCTCCACCAAGGCCACGACCGCCGCCGCCGCAGGAATGTTAAGCACCGTGTCTGCGCCCTGCGCCCTTCGTGGCCGGCCGGCCGGCCGGCCCGCAGGTGCCTTCGAAGGGTGTTTGTAACAGACGTCGAGCGATAGCCGACCACCGCGTATTAGCTCTTTGTTTATCTCTAACTGAGCCTTCGTCCAAGTGATGCGTTTGACATGAAAACGTCTTCGGAGACGAAAAAGTCAAATTAGTTTATTCGAAAAACAATTATTGGTATATAATTTGAGCCCTTAATTTTGAAGCCATAGTAAGTTATTTCTGATATAAAAATGGGTACTGTTTAAAAAAAACAATATCCTGAAAAAAAATAGAAAACTGAACAATATACCATATTTCCCACAATTGGAATGTTCTCGAGATTAAATGACACGTACTCCACATTCAATTTTAAATAATATATTTGTAATTATGTCAACCTTCTTTTTCTATTTACTTGACTATCTCCATATTTACTTACTCCATATTTTGTTTGAAAATGTATTTCGGTCTGTCATATTCAGTTTTCTTTTTTCTCTCGTTTTCTTAAGCTGTTTCAAAACTCGAGAATTACTAATGCACGTACGTTTTGCGGTGTAACGGAATCTATTCTCATTTCAATGCTGTCATTTAGAAACAATTATGCAAAACAAACACTCTTCTGCCGCTGCATTTTCCCGTGTCCCACACCGGGGGTAAAAATTGTCATTATTGAAAACAATTTGCTTTGTTCACTGTTCAGTTCTTACGGACCACAGGAGAATTACGGCGTTAGTCTATGAACAAAATGTGATGTTCTAGAAACGAAATGGCATTTCGAGGTGTAGAATGGCCCATACTTCAAATTTATTTTTTATTTGCAAAACTATCGATGATTATATATGATCCATAAATGGTTCCTTGGAGCCTGAATAGCCACAAAACTTAGAGTTAAACCCATAAATAGATAGATTATAACTGGTAAAAGTAATATAAATAATAAAAATTATATTTTAGCAATAAATACGACTATTCTGAAATGACAATTATTCTTTTTGGGTTCATGTTTCGTCTCTGTATCTTGTCTTGCACATTAAGTTGAATAAAACACACTGAGATATAATAAAATGATTATTTCTGAAGCAAGTGTCTCTTCTCAATTGTTATCTTGATTAGGACACGATCGCATAAAAGTGATCGTAAATCAAAAGACTTGGAGTGTCAAGAAATGCGAACCTGCTACACACACGAATCATCGTAGCAACCGAGGAAATACCGAGACCAGGATAAAATTTATACCTTAATAATGCTACTTACAATATTCTGCGTAATACGTGTAATACCTGTAATGGTCTCGACTGTACTCATTGCTCGTTTCACAAGCCGTAACTTACAAGCTGCGGATTATGTATACACCTGATAAAAGCGCTTATTTATTCGATAGAGATACGCTTTTATTTCAATGCACCTATGATTCATCAAAAATCAAACTACGATTTTCATGGTTTCATATTATAGTTTGTAATTTCTTTCTACTTTACGGTACAAACATAAAAAAGTCTGATAATTTCACGTCATGAAATAAAATAAGCCAAAAATATATTTCTGATCAGAGTTAAAGTTACTAAACGATAAAATCACACGCATCTGATTAGATTTTTTGTGCGCGGAGTATTCTTAGAAGATAGTCGCATCATCTGGAAAATACATTTAGGTAACCGTAAGAAACAAAAATAGAGTTGGGTGAACTTTTCCTTTTTTCTTCTGTAAACATATCTACGGGCGACTAAGAATGAAACACACGCGTTTACCCATTAGTTATGCACTTTTGTTAAACAACTAGTGGTGCTACAATAGCACATACATTCTCTGCATAATACATACATTCTCGTTATCGTTATGTTCGATGGGACACACATCTTTAAATTCAAACAGAAATTACGCGAAAATTACTAACGTTTACAAAAAAGTGTAAATGACCTTTTCTAAAGGTTTTATTTCGTACAAAATACTTTGTCTGAGAAAAAATTATCTTTTTCAATTTTGTAGTTTAATTTTTTTGTTGCAATTTTCGAAAAATCAGATTGCAAAGAAAATAAGTCTTGCAGTAGCCACTTTTTTGTTTTGAAAATGTCCTAGGGGCTTTATGTAAAGTAGCCCCCACCAAAAAAATATCGGTTTCAAATTCCAGGGACCGCGACATCAGCCAGAACGACTGGCGAATATCAATTTTGGTGAAAATCGGCTGAACGGTTTATGCGCTAGCGATGTACACAGACGGACGGACAGACAGGCGTTTTGCCGTCAATCGATTTTCCGGTATCAAGGACCCATAGAGCATGTATTCTGGCTACACCGTGTGTTAGAGAAATTTGTTTTCTATATATTTAGCATTTTTTTGTTACCAGGGACCGGCAATAAGTTTTTGTGTCGAAAATTCGCCGTGTTCCGGCGCGCAATTACAATACTTTCTCTTCTTTCTTACAATACTTTCTCTTCTTACGTTAGTAAGTTCGAGAAAGCAATATAAAATGGTATTGATTCTTGATTTCTAATATTTTATTATACAGATATCGATATTTTCATCGACATCGGTGTTGTATAATACCGATATTGTAACTGCATATATTGGTCTCGTTCCCGATATTTGATTTGATGTCTCACTGATATCGATACCGATATTGACATCAATACGATATTGACACGTACGTACACAAACGTATTGGTACCAATGAGATGATATCGGTATTGATATTGGATTTGATGCCACATTGTTATTGGCACCGACATTGTCATTAATATTGATCGGACTTTGTGTTCCGCAGACGGTGTTGTTGGTGCTGTGCGCTGCGCTGGCGGCGGCGCTGGCGGCGGCGGTGCCGGAGGCGGCGTCTGCTGCGGCGGCGGCCGAGCAGGTGGAGGACGTGCAGCGCTCGGCGGTAGATGCATCCGACGACGTGCTGGCGCCGGCGGAAAGCGCCTGGGGCTGGGGCGGCTACGGGCGCGGATGGGGCGGCTACGGTCGCGGCTACGGCGGCTGGGGCGGCTACGGGCGAGGCTACGGCGGCTGGGGCGGCGGCTGGGGCGGCGGCTACCGCGGAGGATGGGGCGGTTTCCGTGGAGGATGGGGCGGTTACCGCGGAGGATGGGGAGGCGGCTACTGGGGTTAGCTGACGCCGCCTGCCACGCCCCCGCACCCGCCCTCGACGACCGACCTCGCTCTCTGATTCTGTTCTCAATGCGCTAGCGCTCCTCTGTACCTCATGCTTTAAACTTCTTAATAAACTTTTTGTACTGTCACGACAATGTTTTATGTGTTGGTGTGATGCTGTTATCCCGAGTCTTTCCTTTTGGTATTTTTTTGAGACTTTGGAGATCTAAGGAGAATAATTTATTATCTCTCGTTGGCTCTGTTTCCATCTCTTATACCTGTTTTTCACTATATCCTTCTTCCATTGTTTCCTTTCATTTGAATTTGAATTACGTGTTCCATCATTGTGATATTTCCCCCTTTTCGCCCCAGTGTCTACATCATTTGATTGACTGATTTCATTACAGTCGGTTTTTGTAAACGCCTATGTCAGATATCCAAATTCTTTCGTTAGCATATCAGTGATTTTGCGGATCCAAAAATGATTGATCCATTCCTCTCTGCTTTTGCACTACAATTGCTTTTAAAACTTTCTATTTTGTGTTCCAAAGCCTCCCAAAACGTAATATAATATTGCAAGTCACAGGTCAACAACCTTCAATGTTTTTACAAATTTAGAGAACCCGTTTCTTTGGAAGCGTTCGCTGTGTTGATTCAGGATGGCAGATGCAGAGTTCAAGTTACTTTCTCGCATGTTATCAACCAAATGTTCAGGATCGTAAATCAAACTCGAAAGTAATCTCTGTAAATATAAATAACGTATTTTCTTTGTAATATACTGTTATCTAACATTATTTATTTTTTATTTATTAAATTGTTGAGATTAACAGTAACATTTTGTTGATATTAACAGTAACAACACAAGATGATAAATTCTGAGTATTTTAATTATATTAATCAAATTTTAATAAAATGTTATGATATTCGCTAAGTCACATTTTCGTTCAAAAGATCGTTTTTTAAATTTTTAAATACATTAAGAAACACTGAAAGAGTACATTGACATCTATTATTTTCCACTGAAGTGGGATAGGTTTAGACTTAAGTTTTACTCTTGACTTGTTACGCAATTTAAGCAAACGGTTTATTCATCTCCTCGATATATATGTACGTATGTATGTGTATATATATATATATATGTACGTATTGTGACGTACCTGGTGATGCCGGTACTTTCACTGCAAGAAATTACTAAAGGAGGGTATCTTTTTCGTGAATGGGTCCCTACGAGGAGTCGATACAGCATTGGGGAATTTAATGAGTAAATGTGGTACAATCATAAACAGGATTTATTCACAAACCAAATCTGTTAATTACATTATTTATAATACCTCTGCGCTTTGCCTTGGTACCAAGATCAACTTTAACATGAGTTTTATCATACCTTTGGGGCCCCAACAAATACCTTCGATGCTTAGGTTACGGTTCGCATCGGCCGGGTTCGCCGACCTTCGCAGCAGCTGGGCGCAGTCGGCGGCTGGTGGAGTAGCGGTCGCCTCGGCTGGCGGCCTCGGGAATCCCTCCTGACTCGGCTCCTGGTACTTCGGCGTCGCACTTCCCTCTAATTGTCTTTCGTCATTTGATATAACTACTAACCACGCGGCCACTGCACGTGTCGGCGTCAGCTTCGCAATACACACAGTTCTGGAATTGTACACACCGCGACAAATAGCATAAGCGCAATTTACTGTTTTCTAGCATTGATCTTTTATATTGATCACTTTCACGATATCAACCTAACACGCCTATTGTTCTTGCGTGGGCTAAATTCTATAACACACGTCCGCGGCTCACGACGACTTCTCCGCAACTTTTCGCCGGCCGGCAGCACGCCGGCCACGTCCTTCGGCGACGGCCGACTCGACCAAACTGACTCGTAACGGCCAAAACTCCCTGTCGCTCCGTGCTCGGTTCTCAACCGTCGATTACGTTCCCACGGACGCCTCGCAGCGGCAACGGTGGCGGCGGCGGCGGCTGGCCCTCCTCACCGCTGTCCGTCGCGCTGGTCGTGCGTACCACGCAGTCCAAAATAGATTCTAATTACTTATGCTAATGTTCTAATTAGTAGGAGGAAACACAATGTGTTTCAGTATATATATATATATATATATATATATATATATATATATATATATATATATATATATACACGTACAGAATGTCTTTCCCGTACGAAGGATATGTTGATGGACAAGACAACCGGCGATAGGAATTGAGTCCTGCATTTTGAAATGAGTATGTCAAAGACACTTTTGTACGAGTTGTGTACATTACGTTTTAGCACGAATTCATGGAAATATACTAGTATATACTCTGGGATCATCCTCAATAAGCGAGACTGTAGCCAAGTTTGCTTGTATTCATGTCGTCATAGTGTTTTTTGACTTTGCAGTTTCAGTGACTTTTCAGTTTCTTTCACACTTTAACAGTGCAGGTGAGTAAAAGCTTCTTTGCAAGAGTGCTGCAAAATATACAATTTCAGTGCGTATACTTATATTTCCTGTACCTCTATCAAAAGTGGCGAGCGGTTTCCCTTTGAACTCTTTGTACACATCGCGAGCAGATTCGCAGTGCAGGTTCAGTAGAACTGTGATGTGATCCGTTCGGAGTCGGAAATGTTCCGATTATAGACGAATATAGAACTACCAAACACAATGTATCGTAGCATGCGATGTGAGAAAATGGCAACGTAGCGTGGCGCCGTGAGGTGGTAATGTTGCAACAACGGAGTACAGAACGTACATAACCGATTGCAAGCGGTAGTAGCTGCTAGTTTGTTTAGAAGAGTTAAAGCACAGTTCGTATTCTACGTACAGAATCCAGAATTGAGTTGACTTACACTGTGTTCATGTTTGCATGTTCATAAATTGAATTAGTACAAATATTTCTTTTTGGTTTATTTATTCCTCTATCCCGAATTTTGCCCAGGTTACCAAATGTTCGGATTTGCGGGGTTCGGATTAATGGAGTTATACTGTTCGTCACACCTTCGCTCGAGTGCCCGTAGACGCGGGCGGCGGCGTGCGTTCCCTAGGCCCTACCCTCCAAGCGGCTGCATTCCTTTGATGTGAAGGCAAGTTTTTAGGAGTTCTAGTGAAGACGCTGGAGAGCGGGCGCGTTTCAGTTCCTTTGTTTTCTTTCCTGCTCGCGTCCCATTGCTTTCTCGCTCCCCTCGCCCGTCCGCTCATTTGTTGACACTCTTTGAATTCGAGAGGGTTTAAATGACTGCAACCAACAGAATGTTCGCTTTTTGATCGGATTCCATTGCACAAATAGTTGTTAAACGGGCATAAAAGACATGCGCAAAAGACAATTCAATAGTAAAAACGTTACGAGCTATTTGTTTCTCTTAAAAAACATTGTTATTCCAAATATTTATTAAATGAAGTTCCAAATTAGTTAAGTTTTACTTTTTATTGAGGTACCTTTATTACGTATAACATATGTAATCTTCAAAGTCGGTGTTTCAGTAACGTATCTCTACCAGAATGATAGAGTAAGAATTTATAACTTGATTAAACTGTAAACATGAAGATTAGTTCCAAAAACTTATTAATAGAGTGTACCCAGTGAAATACACTTAAATTTGTATGGTAGAGGTGCTAAAGATGACAAAATATTACATTTATCTGCTCTTCGGAGCCGATTAAGGTGGCTCAGAGCATCAACTGATGTCACTGCACTGCCTCTGACTGGGACGTTCTAGGGTTTGAATCATGACGGTAGTAGAATTTTTTGACATTGGTTAGACAGCTCGGTCGATTTCAGTCGCTGTTTGGAGGAGAATTCTAGCGGCCAGCTGCTCTGGTCGGTAGTTTTCCGTTGTTTCTCCAATCAACAAGTTATGGTCACCATAGTATCCTAACAAGCGAGCTACGGACCGCGCGAATTCTTTTCTACCTCTTCCTTGACCTATCCTCACCCTTACCTACACACCTTAACACTCACTCCCTTACACACGCATTTTAAACGACTCCATATTTGTAGGGAGCTTAATGCTTGTCCCGGCAGAGGTGGTGCCCCGCTGGTGGAAGATACCTGGTTGGCGAAAATCCCAGCAGGCCGACATAGGTCGGCGCCGGATCTCGTCATCCTGCGGGAAATACCCGCCACCTCACGCGATAAAAACAACTGCACTGCACTTACAGGATTAATGACAGCTATTTACATGCCTGGAATCAATCAATCCGTTCTTCGAAGGCATAACATTTCACAAAAACGGTCTTAGATATTTTTCTTCCGAAATAACTTGTAAAGTATTATTTATAAACAAGTTAATTATTGCAGTTTTGCTGTGATGCCTTTCGTTTCAAATATTTCCACTTCTTCTTTGAAGGACATCTTATGTAAAAAGGAAGTACTGCACAGTTGACTTGCGTACCGTATAATGCTAATTCCTTTAACAATGCAAATTGAATATGTATAAGATGTAGTACGGGTAATATTATTGCTTCTCATTGTGATGTATTGCCAATGCCAATAATCTCAAATAAAAAAAGTTACAAATATATATTATTTGGAAGATCAAGAATTTAATTTTAAGAAAATATCGAGTTATATACCAATGATTATGATCGTCTTTTGAAGACAACGTAGAAAAGAAGAAAGTAATAGTTGCTTGAAATAAGAAAATTACCAAGATTGAAGTTGTAGGATAATTTATTGATACTATAAACTAATTAACATAGACGTAACGCTCACTCATATAAACCAATATGAGAAATTATTGTGTTCTATTCTATTCTAAATATCATTTATACAATAAGGTATTCGAAAGAACTCATATTGAATGCTGAAAAACATTGAAATTATGTAAAAAAGAATCACGTAGCAAGAGTAGTAATAACAAGATTTTCATGAATATGCTTAACACGAGATGCTAGAATTTACATATAAAAAGTTCATTTTGCAAGAAAATTAGTGTCTAGAAAATCTTCAATTATGATATAGGGTTGTAGGAAATCTGGCGATAATATTTTATGGTATCGTATTTTAAAAATCGTATTTAAAAATACGATTTGTTAAACCTTTTCCATTTTTATTTTGATGATACATAAATGTAATACGAATACTACGATAATTGTTCTCGTATGCTAATAAATTACATTAAAACAAGGACTTGCGTACATTGAATCTTCTTGGAATCATCCTCCTTATTTGGTAGTGATAATTTGGTAGTGAGTTGTAGTTTGGTGTAAGTTATGAGTATGTGAACCACCTGCGATACACGAAATGATATGACTTGCTATCTTAAACATTTCTCAGACCTTGTTCGGAACTAAGGTTCTGCAATATAGATATTACAGAAACATTAAAGTGAAGCGCATCGAAATCTGTACATGTCAGCATCTTTGTGAGTATTTTTTTCTGTTTTTGTGACCGGATTTTTTGGACTCTGTTGAATCTACGAAGGCGGTGACTTCTGTCACTTGTGAAGCCTGTGACGGCCAGGCGGCTTTCGAACGGAGGCATTTTAACCTTGGCGCTTAACGCGTGGCCCGGCGTTGTTAGCGGTTGTTGACGAAAACTTCCGACTACGCAACGACAGCCAACTCCGTCGACCAACGCGAAGTCGCTTGGTGGCCTTGTTTAAATTATGTCTTGGATAACGTCGAAACGTCTTGGCTACATCTTTGATTATGGGAGAATGGGAGAATTTCTTCAGTGCCTACTAGTGATCAGCAGAAGCAAAAATGCTGCAGCACAAAACCACACATTATTTTATTCAAAAATTATCACGCACACTGCTCAATAACAACAAATAAAAAACTACCATATAACACTGCAATAAATTAAATATTTTACGCTGTAATAATATAATATTATAATATGGTGTATATATAACATAGGAGTGCATTGATAAAGAGGGCAACTATGCATGTGCAGTTGCTTGAATGAGAAGCAATTTGTTTAGACAAGTAAGAAATGAGTTCACGAGGAGTGAATTCATAAGTAGACTGAAAGAAAATTTGAATTTTGGGAAATAAAAGTCGGAATCAGATTTTACGAGAACCTTCAATTAGCCTTAAATTGTGGATATTTGGTGGTATTTTGCGGTAGGTTTTTTGAGTTTTCGTTAATACTAGTACCTAAATAATGCATGTTACCTATTTTATTTCGTACATCCCTAAATTTTGCAATATAAAGGACGAAATATTTTTTCTTCAGTCTGAAATTAGCCTTTAATTAGGTATAGAGTTTCATATTTTTCGGAAGTTTTTAGATTTTTTTAAGTATGTTAGTTCATAAGAACGTATGTTACATGCTTCTTTTTGTACACATCTAATTTTTGAAAAATATGGGCTGGAGCTATTTTCGCTAGATCATTTAATTAGCCTTTAGGTTTGGACGCATTTTCGTGAACTTCCAATAATGCAAAGTTGTATAAACTAGGTGGGCGCTACTAGCTTACACTAAAGCAGGGAGCGCTCACGATATTGGGATATCCATATGATCCTAAAATTTTGGAATAGGATAGTAAATTGGCCTAAAATTTGCCTTAATTTTAGGAATGGTTTGATTATGTCCTGTTTTTGGGCGCTGCTGCTTTAGATTACTCCATCGAGTTAGAATATACTAATTGTGAACGTTGTCATTGCCAACAATAGTATTTAATATAATAGGTAGTCGTTTTGTGGCTTCCATCCAGCAGACAACTGATGATGATGGCTAAGCCATCGAAAGCTGCTCTTATATTAAATACTATTGTTGGCAATGACAACGTTTACAATTATTTCATGAAAAATGCCAACGATAACGCATCACAACACCTATATAGAATATACTACACAGAGTGGCGGAACCTACAGTTTCGGCGCTATAGTAGACGCTCACCGAACTAGGAGTTGACATATTTTTTGCAGTAAATATATGAGTGGTGCCTGATGGTGGCGTGTGGAACTGTTGAACTGAATCGACGTTTTGTTTGTAGCAGATCTTGTTTCTGTATACTTGTCATATTCGTTTAACTGCATTTAAATTAAGTTAGTGGTAGGAATAATTATATCTACATTCACTTCAGTATGTACGGAATATGACTGTAAAATAGCAGTAATCAAACCGCAAATATATCATTTTTAAAGTAAGTTCTTTCTTAGTTCTGATTTCTAATAGACTTCGATTTATATTTCATAAAATTCAAATAGCACAAATTTATAGAATTGAATAATTGCCCAGACTGCAAAAAAGGTGTTGAATTTTCTGCAAAGACGGCGGGGCTTCAGCCACTCTATGTAGTACTTTCTAACTCGTTGGATGACTCAGATATCACTCGTTTAGTAGGCGGGTCTCTTCTAGATCTTAATGCACGTCTACAGTGTGATTTTTTTTGATCGAAAATTGTAGATCATATTTTGAGGTGATTCCAATTCATAAAAACAATCCATTTTGAAACGTCTGTTGTTCGTCGCAATGCACAACGGACGCAAACACCCATCGCCTGCCCCTCACGTGGCGGCTGAGTTGTCCAATGCCTCCGAGCATTTGTCACTTGTCACCCATCGTTGGCAACCTGCCAGCGCGCGTCCACCTCACGGCCAGCGATAGCCTTGCACTTTCAATGGACTCATCTGCATCTCAATACAACAACGTCACTAATACTCTGTGTCGCACAGGACTTTCCCACAAAACTATTCGAAGCAGGAAGAAGTGTGACTTGTCAACTACAATTTCATCTTGACAAACCTGTCAGTTTGTTTTGTTTATTGATTATGACGATGAAAGTTCATACGAATCGATGGAACGTAAGTACTAGCGAATATTAGTGGAAATGTGCTACATAGCGAAACTTTTCATTTTCCTGTTATTACTCATCAACTGCTCCATTTTTTAAGAAATACCTGACATTTAAAAACTAAAATTCAGGGATAAATTTCAGGCTTGGATAGTAATGGGTAAATAACACTTTTATAAATGTACAATCATTTATCCCAGTAAAAAATGAGATTAAACAATTGCAGCCAAAAAATGTGGAAAATATCCCACGAGCATAAAGTACCCGCAAAAGTAAAATTAATAATCTATAGACCAACTAAATCATACTTCTGAGATACCTAACAAATTTGATCTCAAACACTTCAAATCTGATCTCTAGCTGTTGTAATGTGATATTTTAACAGGTAGTTATTTGGCTTGTTTATTGATTATGACTATGTAGCTTCATAAGTGTCGAGGGTACATTGTTTGCGATTTTTTTCAGGGACGTAAACTACTATGGCAAAAATAATACAGGGACTATTTTTATTAAAGCACACGAACTTTTGAAAACTGTTTAGTTCAGATTTATTTTGAAACCAGTTGTTTATCTCAATAATCAAGCTAAAGATTTCTTTCTCAATACAATTTATCTCTCAATTTTAGATTCTTATGTCATGCCCATTATGAGTGGTTGTTGAATAATAACTCGTCACACGAGAACGACAAATTTCGAAAATTCTCATGTTCCCATTAGTTTTCTTTGAAATTCTCATATTGGAAAGCGAATATCTCTTTATATTGCTTTTTAATGACAAAAATCAAATGAATAACAAAAGTTTATTATTCGAAAAGTGAAAAACATTTTTTACACTTCATTTCCTGAAATTTCAATTGATGCATATTAGTATCGTTTTATTTCATATGTAATCATTTAAACAAAGTGTTTGCAACTACATTGAAGTTTGTCCTTAGAAGTTTTTAGGTCTCCAACTCTTTATTCTTTGATCAGATAGCCCTCATCAAACGAAATATATAAGAGAACATTGTCAGCGGTGAGATAAGAATGAAAAACATATGGCATGAGAAGCAACTAAGGATAGGAACCCTAAAAACTTGGAATTTCTTTAATGGATTCAAATTCCAAATCGAAAAGAAAAATTGTTTGTAAATATATTAAAGACTCCCCAATGAAAAAATAGCACTCGAACGTTTGACAGTGAATTCAAATACTACTAATTTCATGCAGGCAACTTGGACTTTCACAATCATTAAAATAAGTATACTAACCCTGTTATGAAAATGAATGTGTTAATAAAGTTGATACGTTGATACATATTACGTAAATGATGCCGATATCAACTTTTGAGGGATGCTTTTAAGTTAATTTAATTTTACTTAAGTCAATTAAGAGAATGGGACCCGTCATCTTGCACATTTGCATACTTTCAATTACTTCAGCTTCATTTGGAAAGTACATTCTTCATACTATATTCATGGATATTCGATATATTGAGTTATTTTCAGTTTTCCTTTTCACAAACTATTGAAGTAGATAGTGATCGTTTCATATTAGGTCATTTTTAAAGAGTATTGCATAATCTGACAATACTCGATTTTTCAGTACTGCAATTGTATCTTAAATGCTAGTTGTTGTGAGTTGAGTTCAGATAGTGTTTTCATTGCCTAATTTCAGACACATGTCACTACTAGTACTTTTAAAATTGTTTGAAGTTTATCAGGAGGAATGATTCTGGCTATATGATAAGTAACTCCATCACATTGGAGTAGTATTTTAAATAATTCTTGCATTTGGACACAATTAGCAGTTTTAATTTTTTGAAATAATTTTTGAAACAAATTTCAAAAATTAAATATAACATGTAAGACAGTTCTAAAATTCGATACATTTTTATGAAACCTGAAGAAGTATTAAGTTCAGCAATAATTAAAAATTACACGCTATAAATTATTACCCTTTAAGCGATTTGAGACTTTCGCATGGAGACATGATTGCCTTCAATTGATCTCAACGATTTATTTCCATTATTTACGTTTCGGACTACGAATAGTTGAATTCTTATTTTCAAATAGCAATGCGCAATTTACGGGATGATTTAGGAGACTGCTGGGTACAACCTTTGGAGGTAGACACAATTTTCTCAAAAAAGAATCTACCACATGGAAAATCAGATTTTGAGGTAAGTTGCGCAATCTATCAAAATAAGTTTGAATGTATTGGCGCACACCATCGAGATTATGTTGATAATTTTATAAATTCTAAGATTTAATATATTTTATTTCATTCTACTCAAATGTAAATCTAAAATTAAAATTAGATTAGTTTGCATATTGTGGCGTCACCGATTAATTAAATATAATTTTATTATGGCATCGCCAATAACAAATGAATTTCTGCATCTGGAAATAGCTCGCGTCGAGAAGTAAGTGGGTCAAAGGGACGCGGCCACCGCCGCGGAGGTTTCTTTAGTTCCGCATCGGGCCGCCCGAACGCACCCAGCCCCCTTCTCAGAAGCAACCTCGTTTTATTACCCCCTCATAAAAATACTTGCTGCCCCCTCGCCAAAACCTTAGCGGACAAAAGAGCGCCCTCGCGTCCTTCCTTCAGCCGCGCGACCAGGGAATGCCAGCCCCGATGGAGTTGGGCCGGGTGTCAATTAGGCGAGGAAGACACATTTACGACGCGTCATAAGCGAGACCTTTTTTCAGCCGTCGACCGATCCCCCCTTCGGACAATGCCCACCCCCGCACCCGCTTCGGCACGCGCCTGGGTAGGCACCCGAATCCCTGCACGGGCCATTAACAAATTAAATACAGTAGGCAGTCAAGTAGCCCATGACGGTCCGGGAATCCGGGAATCGGGAATCCGTGAAATGCGCTTTTTCGCGCGCACGTGTCCAGTCAGCTGCGATCAGCTCCCGGTGTAACTGACAAAGGGAAGCGAGCGAGAGAGCGAAACCAGCGACAGACAGAGAACATTTACGGAAAATTACAGAAAAATCGACACGAGATTGGTTAATCAGAATTCTGCGACACAGCCACCCTCGGCCAATGGGAAGCTTCGCCATGAGGGAGGGGAGAAATTTGGTGTCAGGAACATTTTGGGAAGGGGAAACGTAGCTCTTTTATAAACGCGATGCACAGTGGGAATCGGACTACTTTGTAAAATTTCTTAGGGACCTTTTTGTAAAATTTCTTCAGAGCCTTTGTAAAATTTCTTCGGGCACTTGTAAAATTTCTTCGGAGACTTCACCTTGTAAGATTTCTTCGAGAGAGACTTGTAAATTTTTGTTACTACGGGAGAGTTCCAAGATACTTCTTGGTAGCTAAATGTGCCTAATTATTCAGTCATTCACGATCGGGACGCGAGTTTGGGAAAAGACTTTCCCAGAGCCGAATCAGTCAGGACGCGACTCGTAAATTGTTGCGGAGGAAACTCGGGCGGGAAACTACCGGATCCCGCGCCGTTTTCGCTTCGGCCCGCCAGCCTTGCCGCCTCTCGTCCCGGGCTAAGTGACAGCCCTTTTCGCAACGTCAACGACCGTGGCCACTCGCCTCCTCTGAGCCTGCTCGAGCTGACAACTTGGAATCGCCGCTACCTGAGCGAGAGAAGACGCGCCGCAGAAGATCAGCAACTCGGAGCCGCCGCCGCCTCTGCTTTGAGGCTGCCGCCTCGGCCCGCCCACGAAGACCAGCAGCCATTGGTGAAAACTATGAGACGTTGCCGTCTCACTGAACAATTATAACAGCGAAAAACTGCAAGTGGCCGCGCTCAGGCCCAGCAGAATTAACCACTTGTAATTAATTCACAGAGTAGTTTTAGTAAAAAAAAAAAAGGAAACTTGCGTCGCCCATTGCGACATTGTAATTCCCCTGGTAGCTTTTGGTGCCAGGAATAAACAGTTGTTTGTCACAAATGACTCAATTGCTCATTCTTGACCTCCCAACTCTTCCATTCAGTTACATTTCAGGAGCTGAACCTGGCGCCCTCCCCCGTGCACATTAGGTTTGTTTACATTTGGCTTGTCCCAACGTGGGGCTAGTTGAGTGCAACATTAGGTTTGTTTACAATATGGACCTACACAAATTTATAGACAATCAAATTGGGTAAATAGAATCCTGATAGTTACAAAAATATTTTTTAAATTTAAAATTAAATCATTTAAAAAAAACTAAAACAACGTTTCGTAATTTTAAATTTGCTTCCATACTTCAAAAAAAATCATAAAAACTTAGGTCATCAAAGTTAGTTTTGAGTGTCAGGCAGCAATACGAGTAAAAGAAAATGCTGGTATCTCCAAATTTAGAAGTATTAAAGAAGTACTTTAACTCCAGCAGGATTTAAGCAAAAAAGTGTAATTCAGTGTCACATTAGCCACGTTTAATAATGACACATTGTAATTTAAGGTAAGTGATGCAAATGTGGTTAGTGCAGGTAATATGGTCGAGTAGCGGTTATGTTGTTAGCTGAAAATAATTACCATATACATATACTACACAATGGAGGAGAAAGGATTGGAAGAGGGTCAATGGGAGGACCGAGAATTATGGAAATTGAAAACGGCAAACTCTAAGGGGTAGAAACCGTCGAAGAAGAAGATATACTACGTATCTGGAAGAGCGTAAGATGTGCGTTAGCCGCCTACCATTCGTACTCTGGAACCTCTATTGTCAAGAAGGCGCCGAAGGTGTTCTGTCCTTATAACTTCTTTCCAGGAAATTTTATCACAGTGACACTTGAATTTAGTTTTTTGACAGTATACACTAACGTTTAGTTCTTTTAATGAGCAATCTAATCACATTAATGCCGTTAAATATGCTCAACATTTTACCAACATGGGAGGGATTTTATAACATGTTTTTGCTGTCAATATGGCCAAGGGTGTATAGCTAACTTTTGAAGACAAAGAAACGTTCATGTCCTCAATGTCAAACTGAGTAAACCATTTTTGTATTTTTGTATGCTTTCAAGCAATTTCTGACGTGTTTAACTTCGTATAATAATGTCTCATTGTAGAAAATACTGAATTTATTATGAGGAACCCAGAAATCCTTGCGTAACTGATATGTCAGGCAGTATTTTTGTAAAATTAGACTGTAAGAGACAAGTTCATATTGTATATTAGTTTAGCTAGCCCTAATTTCATGGTCATGCTACAAGAAACCAGTTAATCAGGCAATGGTCATAAAACCTGGGGGCGTATGTGCCTGGGGGCATAAAACATGTGGGCGTATTACCTTCACAATATAATGTTTTTGAAAAACAAGAACAAAATATCCCCAAATCACTGTTGTTGTGATGTATCTATTTCAACTTGAAGTAAAAGTGTTAAATTTCATCATGATGCTGTTAATTTGGCCAAATGTTGAAATATAACCAGGAAAATTTGAGGCGCTTAACGTGGCCGTATTACCTTTACATACTTTATATGTCAATAAAAATACAGATCATAAGTTCTCGCACTCTAAATTTAAAGATTTGAATAAAAAAGAATGAAAATGCTATTTTCATAATGTCGAAAAAATGAGTTCATAAATACGCTAAACTTATTAGCACATTAAGCTCCTGAAATTTATATTCATCCCGTAACACTATCAAGAAATGGGTCTTTACTTTGGTTCTTATCTAAGTTACAGTGTTTGATTCATTCATAATTTATTAGTAAAAACAGAAATGGCACTTAAATCCTTTTTTATTTCAAGTCTACAATTGTGTTTGGTGAATGGTTTCAGAACCCTATGTATCAGTAACTTTCTATTTGCGGGACGAAAAAATCTTCGAGCAACTTAGAAAGCGCCCCAGATCTTTTTAATGTGACACCATGAGCACTAATGTATATTGCTTTGTAAAACACGTGATTTTTTCGCAGAAATCATTCATTCACATGCACGTTCCAAGGCACCTTTACAACATCACGGGCTGTATACATGTTGAGAAATAAACCGGTTGTTTGTAAACCCAAATCCCCACTCAATTTTCAACTCTCGATTGAATAAAAACCCGAATTGAGTTACAAATAAATTCATTCATTATACTGTATAACAGTAGTAATAAAACATGTTATTAGTAGCGAGTTTCAAAACAGCACTATTGGTTTACGATATGATATTACAAACGAAGCGCTTACATTTGGAAAAATTAGTGGTAGTGTGATATATTTAACTATGTACTTTATCAGTAATTGATTATGTCCCAAGTTAGGTAGCCATTTGAGATAGTTTTCGATTTATTACCTAATTAAACTTCCACTAATTATTTACGTTGCCCGGTTAATATTACATTTATTACAATATTGATTAATCCTACTATTTCAAACATTACATAGGTTTTACAAACCTGGATTCGACATATAACACTTTAGCTTCTTATTATACTATTTAAATATATGGACGTGCGACTTTGTACAAAGCCGCTATTCCTAGAAGTTCTGCTGTATTATCCTGTAATAAAATAAAATTGATTGCATCATCTACAAATTTTCGGTCTTTTTACTTTGATAATAAAGAATTGACATTTATTCTACAGATCTACATTTGGTTTACTTTTGGTCTTTGAGCTCATTAATGATTTATCTTTAATTTGTATAGTCACAAATTCCGTACGGTATTTCCTGTATAAGTGTTCGTAAGCTTACGGAAATATCTTCCACATTGATCTTTAAGAGGTCTTTCGTCCGGATGCCGTCGATGGGTACGGCGAAACCTCGCTAGGCTCCTGGTTTCGTCGTAAATTCTGGCAGTGGGTGAATTTTTGTAATATTCCCCGGAAATCCTATCTATTAGATAATAATATAATGCAATATAATAAATTAATGCAATGCACGAACGCGACTTTCCACTTCTGCGCTTTGGATGAAGTGCCTAATCGCAACTGCCTGTCATTTTACTTAATTTAAAACAATATGTATGCCCAGTTACGAATTTATTCTACATTAATTCCTCACTTACGAAGTCTATTTTAGATTAATCCACAAAATCACAAATTACAACGCAACCTACGAATTATACTCTCAAATTACAAATTATATACGTGAATACTATACGTGAACAAATCATACTATTAACACAAGTTTCCCGTTTCCTAACATCAGCCTAAGTCAGCAAAATAATTACCATCCACTTCTATTGCTGCCAAGAGAGAGACTGGCTCATTCTAAATAATTGTGAAACCTCGATTTTGAACGCCGTCTTGTCATTTATTCAACACTATGTCCCGGGGCCATGCTTTGAAAAAAAGCACCAATT
This sequence comes from Gryllus longicercus, assembly GCA_038098605.1. NCBI lineage: Eukaryota > Metazoa > Arthropoda > Insecta > Orthoptera > Gryllidae > Gryllus > Gryllus longicercus. The sequence continues at coordinate 1,560,403 of JAZDUA010000116.1, read as the reverse complement.
ATTCAGAACTTTAAATACGGAACATAAAGTTTGTTCACCCGTTATCCTAACGACGTGTATTCCTTGGTCTGCACTATTGGTATGCATCCAGCTCTAAAGTAAAAAATGTTAAGTAAAACTCTGGAAATGTGAAATTAATATTTAAAGTAGATTTTGGGGGTTACGCTACATGAAGCATTTTAAACATTGTGTAAAGACATGGATCTAAATTTTATATTAAGTTTCCTTCCCCCACCCATTTATTGGATAGAGGAAAAGACACTTAACAAATGGCGCAGTTCGCATTCTTGTTGTGCCCTACATTGAAGTTGTTGTACGTAATATTGAAGATAGAGATAATTTCAATCTTCGAATTTGCAAATATGAAATTCCCGTGCTTGTTTTCCTTACGCATTTCACGAGATATCAGATCGCAATACGACAATAACTACGCTGGCAGTTTCATACTTACATATGGCAGTTTGAATTAAAGAGATTTATCATTTTAATGTTAGAAAACCGTTAAGAATGCGAGAAAGTACATACTACTGGAGCTCCAGTACTTAGATACTAATAAAGAATAAGAAAACATTTTTTGTACGATATTTCGTCGTTTAACAGTCCGAAAGCTTTGAAATTTTATAATAAACACCATTATGTTATTTTGAAAGCATCATTAGAAAGAAAACCTTTGAATAAAAGTAATATCCAAAGTGTGGTGCTACAGTCTCCCCTCTCAACCTCATTCTTGAATACCTTGCTACACTTGTAGAAAATGTAAGAAATCTTCTGAAAAGGGAATGGAACTTTAAATCATTGTTCAGTTCTACAGACGCGTGCGCCAAGATATTCAAACTCTTAGAAATTACAAAACTGAACAGTCTTTTATAACTACTGAATATTGTAGTAGTACATATGCTAGATTAAACGTACCATGTGATTTGTGAAAGTATAATTTTTTCTTATTAAAACTGTAATTACTATGTTTGTTTATACAGTTGTATAATGATAGGGGTTGCTGATGATATAGTTGTTAAAAGTGACCTTAAATAAATAAATTTAAATAAAGTATAAAGAGGGAAGGAGATCGAGCGAATTGTGCCACTGCCCACAGCGCGCGGTACCGGGCCGTGGTCCCAGGTGGGTGGAGGAGGCGGAGGAGCTGGAGGCGGCGGTGGAGGCGGAGCTGCTGGAGGAGGCGTGGCCTCTGGTGCGGGTGGCGCGCTCTCTGGGGATGGCGCCGTACTGCCTCCGGCAGGGGGCGCTGGTGGCGTCCGCGTGGTGGCGCGCGTACGGCCTCCTGGCGGCGGCGGCAGTGGGCGCGAGCGCCGCCTTCTACTTCCACACGCGCGGAAAGGGCGTCTTCTGGGCCAACAGCGCCTCCGAGGTAGGAGTGCGATAGGTGTGGCCCCACCGACACTATGTCCGAATATGCCCTCTGGATAGGTGAGGCCTCATCATAGTTGGGGGGTCTCTTCAATAGATGTGGACCCTTGCCAGGTGCAGACTTTTTCGTAGGTGTGGCCCCTCTGAGACTACGTACAAATATGCAGTTGACCTCTGGGTAGGTGAGGGCCCATGATAGTTGGGGGGTCTCTTACGTAAATATGGCCTCTAGACAGGTGCACTCATTTTTGTTGGTGTGACCTCTCCAAAAGCACGTCCGATTGGGTATAGATGTGGCGGCTTGCCAGATGCAGACTTTTTCGTAGGTTTGACCCTTCCGAGACTGTCCGAATACGCAGTTGTCCTTTGGGTAGATGAGGCCCCATCATAATTGGAGGACTCTCATAGATGTTGCCTCTTGTCAGGTGCAGACTTTTTCGTAGGTAAGGCCCCTCCGAGACTACGTCCGATTGGGCAGTGGTGCGCCTCTCAGTAAGAGTTTTCCTTCAAATGAAGTTTGTTCTCTATCCTTCCCTTTCTATCTATCTCTTCCCTTTCATTAAGGTCTAGCACTTTTTTGAAACTTTTAGTTGTTTTCGCACAATATTGCGTGCAATATGTGCTATATTAAAAAATATCAAAAACATGATTTCCTGAAAAAACTGCTCTAGTATTTTTCTTTAAACTTCTATTAGGGACAGTGCTAAATGTTCTCTATACAATGACATAAACGCCATATTGCTTTATATTTGTTCTCAAAAAACAATTACTAGTCTCTCACGTCGTTAATATTTACTTTTGCAACGATTTGTTCACATTATTGTATTTGTAAGTGCATGTGCTGTAAATAATGTCATACATTTTTTCGAAACTCGACAGTTTTCTTTGAAAATGAGTTGAAAATTCTGCATTTTCAGAAACGCCCAAACGCCATTTTCTCAAAAATGTTTCCAATTTTTTTCTTCAAACTTTTCCAACGAAAAGTGGTAGCTGTACAATTTAAGATGACATAAAGTTTATTTTATGTGCAATTTTTAATGTGTAACTGGCACATTATATTGTAATTCATTATTGCGTGTAAATAATACTATCGTGCCCGTGCGAGAATTCTCGCTCGTTAGTCCCCAACCTTTCCATATCCATTTCCTTATATTTTCTATTAAGAAGGAGAGTTCTTGGTGAAACGTGTTTATTTGTTTTAAAAAATGTATAAATGTAACTTCGTACTTACACAATATCAAAAAAAATAAAAACAATGCAATTGAAGTTGGAAATAAATTTTCAATAAAGGTTTATTCAGTATCATAAAGATATTTTCTTCTAACAATTCACAATTCCTTAATAACAGTTGAAGATTCTTGATAGTTAACTTGATCGTTTTCCTTGATAATCACAAAAATATTAGAAAAAGTTTTTACTCTTGAGAAAGCCAAGTAAAGTTTACCAAGTAAAAGTAGAGGAACGGGCAAATACAACCATACTCTGCAATATTACTTAACTTTTCTGGATTTGTTTTGAGGAATAGAGGGGGTTTCGCAAAGCGCCAGCTCGCTGGAGTGCGAAAATTGAAAAATTATTTGTATACTAAAAATATTGGATTATTTTCTGCGTTCTTGCGAACCTCAAGAAAATTTCCAAAAAACAATAAAACTAACATTTTCACCTTTCAGTAATAAATAACATTTACCATTAGCAACAACTCAGTATGCTTAGACTTCACTTCGGTTCATGGGAATGTTGCTCAAACGATGTTTACGTCTTAAATATCTTAGCAAACCGCCACCTTAATATCATACAGTGTATTATTTACAATGTGTGTTTACAGCCGGGCATTGGTGAATAGTCTTCGTGATACCGCCAACATTTAAAGCGTCTGGATTGTGATCGCTAGCAGTTGTTGAATGACTTGCGCTATTCTTTCTATAATTTTAAATTTGGTTGCTTTATTAAATTAATTCACGTAGTGTTGTAGGCTAGCGCGTTTTGATTCTTCTTTTTCATATATTCCAAGCTATTTTACTTTCGTTAATATAAAAAAACACTCTATCAAAAAAAATCAATGCAATTGATGTGAAAAAGAAATGTTCACTAAAGATTTATTCAGTATTATCGAGAGATTTTTTGTGACATTTAATAACACCCTCTTAAAAATTTTCAATATTCTTTGACAGTTTTCGCTTTTCGTGTTAGTCCCAAAAATGTTTTTTAAAAAAGAATTTTATTCTTGTGAAAGCTGATGATGAAAATACAGGTACAGGTAAAACACAAACCAAACCTAACAAGAAACGTCTTTACTCTTTACTGTATACCCGAATTATTCACAATGTACACAGCATGTACACAGCACTTGTAGACCTCAGTAAAACATTGAATAAATGTTTTCAGTACATGCCTAATAAAGGATATTTATCAGTACCACACAACTAATAATAGTACTTGTAGTTGTTGCTGCAAGAGCGAATCTTTAATTAATAATTGTGCAAATAAACCTCCTCAGTCTGTGCAGAACATGGGGTACACAGAATGCATAAACAGTATAAGATAGACGAATCTAAGTCTTCTAAGCGTGACGAATTTAAAGATGGGCACCATCACTAAGGGTTGAAAGCATTGGTAGTATCGATAAGAGCCGAACAAGGAAAATTTTATTATATGTCCGAGAATAACTCATCCTGTAGACCACAATGTGATGACATTTTTTGAGGCTTTTGACTTCAAAAGTTTAGTTTTTAAGGCCCCAGAACGCTTCATTTAGGAGTAATTTAACGACAGCGGACTGAGTACTGCGAATTACATTTGACATGAACGTTTAGATGCGATTTTTTAAACAATTACTTCATATTTTTAAAGTCAAGTGCAATTTATCATATTTCCGTGAAATTCTCTTTCTTCAGAGACATAATTTAAAAAGATTGGTTGCGTATGAGAGCCGGAAAAGATATGTATACTACTGAAATAATATAGAAGAGGAATGAAATAATATACCTCTCTAAATAACTAAATGAGCTCTTGCCAGCGAGATGCTGACATCACAAAATGTACAGATACATCCAGGTAACTTTGTGCTTGTATGTGTCTGGTGGTAGTCAGTGCGTTTTCTTTGATTGTGCAAGGCGTGTGTTAACGACCAAGAAAATTAAAAATATCATCTCCCCCTTGAGTTCATTTAGTTTTTTAGTTTTTTATTTTCCTATTGGCACCGCGCAACACAGCCAGTGTACCAGAGCAATTAAGGCGAATGTATTCAACTATCGGGTGTCGACAGCGCGTGGGCGCGACGTCCCCCCCCCCCCCTTTCCAGGACGAAACGTGCGTAGGCGTTGGATCTCGATTCAACAGCATGCTCCGAACTGCGAGCACGACGCGTGGTTTTGATATTCTCCATTGTGTGTTGCAGCACTTAGTGATACTCCTTATATTAGAGTTATTTTGATATGTGATAGTGAAAAATTGGTACAAAAGTTTTTAAATAATTGATTTTCTTCCCCTTAAAAGTCGTCGAGCATGTATTTTTAAATATTTTAAAATGTATTATTCCGATCTTTGCATTAGGAAGTACAACTCCCTCATTGTTGTTATTTTTACGACTATCTTTGCCAGATTCAAAAATATCACTATGTAAAATAAATCGGGTTTTTATTTATATAATTTAATTTTACTCCATATTCGAATGCGAAAAGCGACGTGTGGGGGTTAACACTTCCCTTTCCTGCCAACGGCATAGATTCAGAACGAGGAGTCGCCTCTGGTGTGTGTGTGTGTGTGTCTGTGCGCAGGCGGCAGTGGATGCAGCGGGGTCAGGCTCGGCGACGGCCGCCGCGCTGCTCATCGTGCTCAGCCTGAGCGCGTCGCCCGCGCGCCTGCCGCGCCTGCTGCGCCTGCTGGCCCGCGCGCACGCCGCGCTGCGCGTGCGCACTCGCCCCCGCCCGCGGCCGCGCCTGCGCCTGCGCGCACAGGCCGTCGCGCTGCTGCTGTACGCCGCCGGGGCCGCCTTCGCCCACGCCAGGGCCTCGCACCTCGCCAGCTGGTCCGCGTTCGCACAGGCCGGCATGTACGACCCACGATTCCTCAAATTACCTCAAGCCAATTTAGAGTATTTTGACCGGAAAAATGGTGGGCGGGGTATCAATTGATGCCAGCAGTGCCTCTGGCCGGCAGGTCCTAGAATTCCGATCCCAAAGGAGGCAGGGTTCTCGTCCCTACCTACATAGATAGCTAGGTCGAATTCAGTCGCACGCTGTCTTGAGGAGAATTCTAGCCGTTGGTTGATATGTTCTAACAAAATGGGCACGGGCCGCCCACATTCTTTCCTTCCTCTTCCTTGTCCTTTCCTTCCCCTTACTTACACACTCATACCCTCACATGCACTACACTACCACGCTTGTCGAGAGACCAGTCGGGAGCTTCGAGCTTGACGGTGCCACACTTGTGGGAGATACCTGGCTGGGGAAAATCCCCGCAAGCCGACGTAGGTCGCCCGCGGATCTCGCCACCTAGCGGGAGAAGCGTCACCTTCCTCCATAAAACATGGACTACACTTACGGGACTAATGACCTGCAATTCCTTCCTAAATAGTTACGTAAGGATTGCGAGAAGACCGCTCCATTGTTCACAAGTAAAAATAAATTAAAAAGCAACAACAACAATTTATATTCGTTTTATTTGTTTAGATGTATGGCAATTAAAGTGAGAATTTATTGGCGATGCGGACTGCACCTAGCAATAGGACTAAAAACATTTTTTTGAATAAAGGAAAGAAGGTTATACAAAAAAAGGTCTGACAAGCTGTCCAAACGCCGTCATGAACGGCGCATGGACCCTGTCTATTGCGCCAATTTAATTGGATTCTAGAAAATATTTTAGATCAGTTTGGAATTTTGTCTTCGTAATCAAACAGTTTCAAAAAATATACCATTCCAGAAATGAAAAAGTATTTCCATTTTTTGTATCAATTTATACATCACACATTTTTTATTTATTTCCTTTTTTTATTTAATTTGTTAAAACTTGAATAATTTGGTATGAGACTGAATAAAAGGAATTATTTCAAAAAATTGTCGAATTTAAAAAAAAAAATACGTATCGACACTATGAAACATTAAACTATGACTCCCCTACCTCTAAGTAACGCAGCTTACCGCTGCCTCAAACACCCTCACCCTTTTTACGTAATTTATGGACGAAGCGCAGAGGCGTAGCCTAACAAAATCACATGGGAAAACAACCCCAATAAAGGAAGAAAGGTTTCGAAAGGGTGATTTTCAAACATAGTTGTCTCCATAGGCATAACGTGGGGTTGTTACACCCACTATATTAACACTATTATATAATAGTGCATCACGAACCTTAATTGTTTCAGTTATTTTTGAATTGATTGAAAGAATTTTAATGCCTTATGAATGCATACGTACATCAATAAGTTCTCATCATGTTTTTAAAATACTTTTGTAAGACCTTGTCGAATGACTCTCTTTACCATTGAGCCATCTGTACGCGATGTAAATTAATTTAATTTTAAATTGTTATTATATTTAGAACAAGTAACTATATTAATACATTGCTACCTGTTAAATAAGTAAATAATTTATCTTTGTTTTGCTGCATCCTTTCCCCTGAATTGGTCTTGAATCACGCACGCAACACAAAGCATACAGCTACTTACATGTATAAACAATCTCGCACAAGTTCACAGACGGAAAACTACGTGCTGAAAATCACCCGGACGAGAATGGTTACGTCTAACCTCGCGAATGAACCGACGTTATTTAGGCCCATTAGGTGGTCCCCACACTTGTGTTTCTCGTTTGTTGGCTGCGATACGTCCGATACGCTCTTACAGAAATTTGATTGATTGATTGATTAGTGTTTTAGGGCGCGTCAACTGCTAAGGTCATTAGTCCCTTAAGTGTAATGCATATGTTTTCGAGTGTTGGGTATCTCATCAAATTGGGGTCAGGTACCCCCAACCTGCCACCAAATCTCCTCCGGGGCTCCATCCCAGCCGGAACAAGCTCTAAGCTTCCGACTGGCCTCCTGTCATGTCTGGTAGTGTAATGCATGTAAGTGTAAGTGCGTGTGAGTACGGTGAGGATAGAAATAGGAAGGAAAGTTCGCGCGTGGCCCGTTTGTTAGGGTACTGCTGCGGCATTCGCCTGGCACTGATCGAAGATACCATGGAAAACTACCAATCAGAACAGCAAGCAGCTAGAATTCTCTTCCATACTGCGACTGAATTCGACCTAGCCTTCTAGCTAGTGTAGAAAATCCCGTCGCCGTTGGGACTCGAAACTAGGAACTTCTAGTCGGAGGCACTGTAACAGAAATTTGAGCCTGCCAAGACATTTTGGAAACTATCGATTCTTATGTTCTGCCCTCAGATGCTTTGGTTTCTCGTATCGCAGCGTAACTCATAATGTTGATTTATCGCGCGGGATTCTACCTTTCCTCCCTCCTAACAGACTTAGGATTCAATAAGAACATCATCTATTGAAATATTTATATTATTCAAATTAAATATTTTCCTTGTGTGGACAGAGACTACCTTGTCTTCTCTCACGCTACGCCACTGTTCCTACGAAGATAATTTTAAAAAATGCCACTAGTTTGAGTCCTACAACAGTCTATCAAATTCGGCTCTTGAATTATGCTTTGCCATTCTTCTCATTGATTTATTGTCTTCAGTTTCTTGGCACGCTGCTGTGTCATTAATTACGTGAGTGCAGTGCATATTATACACTAGCTGATGATGGTACCTATTAAAATGTCACTTTCGGCAACGAAATACACGTCGGATTGAGAGGTTTTCCCTCTCCTGGTATCTCCACCAGCAAGGCACCGCCCTCGATGAGGACTTGTGTGGTAATGCAGTGCATATAAGTGCAAGGGAGAGAAAATGGTAAGTATGAGAAAAGGAAGATCACGCGCGGTTCATGGACCGGGTTCGGGAAGTTCTACTCATGCAGACCATTCGCCTGTCATTCATCGAAGATACCAGTGAGAACAACTACCAATCACAGGAAACTTCCGCTGAAATACTCCCCCCAAACTCGCTAAATTCGACCGACGTATCTAGTTGGAGTCGACTATTCACCATTGTGACTTCGGTCCGACGTGCTTTTGTTGCAGGGGCAGTTGTTGCCCTGAGCCCCTTACGCCAAAGCAATTGGATGGAGTTGTGTTGAAATCACAGACACTGCAATTTTAATAGATACTGTAACAAAACTAACTCGAACCAAATAAATTTGTTGTGGTATTTAAATACTTTTCCCTCGGTGTAAATTTGCTTGAGAGCGCAATCGCAGTTTGTCTCATGAAGCGCAGGGGTAGTGACGCTCCCGACTTCCCGCCCGACTGTGGGTTAGCGAGTCACGGGCGAGTCGAGAGCGGTCGAGGGCGACCACCGGTCAGCTTATGCCCCGCAATTAGCGCCTTTTAATTTGATTTATATCGCCAAAAAAAGTTAAAAATGTACTCGTATGTGTCGCACGGGGAAGAAGTATAATCTGCATACGTTTTCTTAATCTTCAATATTCCTAGCCCACCCTCTTCATACATGAATGATGAATGAAAATATCTATCAAGCAAGTTTAGCAACACTTGAAACTGGAAATATTCTCTCCCGAGTAATAGAAAACATAGGTGCATCAAGAATGACATATTCGATTTTACTTAACAGACAACATATTTGATTTTATAGTAATGCTAACAAAATAATTCACAAACCAGTTCTAGTCCGTCCCCAACTAGTAAAAAAGTAAATTTAACAAAACGTGCGAAAAGTGAAGCTAAATTTAAGTCCAGAAGCAAACAAAGGGTCATCTCATAATTTGCCCAATCGTCAGGGAATCTGAACAGAAAACGTAATGGAGATGACTTTGGTACTATCTCAATCGTCCTCAAAAAGCATCAACTGTCACCAATATCTAACGCATGGTGATATCGCGTTGTATGAGAAAAGCGATGCCCGGCGGAGCCAAAGGTGATAGAGAGAGAGCACAAGCTCTCAACCTAAGTTTTACCGCATGCGTAATAGAAGTTGTTTTTTTCTACGAATTTCAGATATTACAAATAATATTCCATAAAGTACGCATAACAGTACGAATTTCTAATGTATGCACAAACTGAAAAAAACTATACAAAAAATACAAAATATCTATACTACGAATAACCAATGTGTGCAGAAATTGAAAGAAAACTATGCAGCCTCTGTCATTTGAGATGTCTTGTTCGATAGCCTGAAACTCGAAAAAACAACAATGAAACAGTCCCAAAGTTGATTGAAAAATTCTCATTGTATATTGACGCCCATTCTTATACTGTGCATACCGACTGAATTCTCATCAACGTGTCACTTCTTACGACACCACATGACACGATAGCAAGATTTCAAGAAAGAATCCACCCAACTTTTAATATTTGCTATGAAGGAGCTGCTTTACAGAACAGCAACTTTTTGACAGCATTACGATGTATATAACTGTACGGTGTACATTCCACTATACTATTGCATTATTCGGGAAGACTGTTTTTGTTAAATTATTTAATTTATTGCAGTGATTAAAAAGTATTGTTGAAAAAAGCAACTGCAGATTATACTTTTACTCCATACGTATATATAATGTCTCTTGTTTCTTTCTCTTTTTAATTCATAAAAATTAATAAAATCAAATATTCGTTGTTTTTGAGCAGAATGCTTGATTGCTTTTGAAACTTCTGATCCATTCTTTCATTGTATGCGTTTTTAGTATTTCATATAAAGTAATTAGGGATAGGTGTTCCCTAATGTCTACTACATTCATGAAAGGTGGTAATTTCCTAATTATTGATTTCATCCAGTTGGCAGTATTGACTGGTTACCTCTTTTCAAGGTACATCACTGTTGTCATCACCGTCACGTTCGCGGTAGTTTACGCGAACACCGCAGCAGCGCTGCGGCTACCATTCGCAAACATCAATGCTGCTCTTCAACGCCGCTCGGGAGCGCCACCGTCTGTAGCGCTCCTAGCAGCATTGCGCCGAAGCTTCGACCACGCTGCTGACGCCACGGAGACGGCGAACGCCTTACTGGGAGTGCCATTGCTCTGCCTATGGGGCGGCTCGTTCGTCAACCTCATTTCCACTATCTTCTTCGCCACAACGAAGACAATTGTGAGACTTGGAATTCTTTTACTTTCCACATTCAATTTGAGTTCACCCGGGAATATAGTTATTCAAATATTCTTTCTCGCGGCAGTAAGTTGATTCCTTCTCGTAGGGCAGATTAAGAGTTAACAGCCAAAATCGATAGCTGACTTGCCGTTCATTTGCCGTTGCAAGTATTACTTTTTTAAAATTTATTTTAGTTTGGCCATTGGCCCTCTGCAGCTGCGTAAGACAGATACATTAATAATATTTATATACAAGAATTATTTGAGTACAGAACAAACAGAATAGACAGAAATTTAGTTTTATATATAAGACAATACAGTGGTTTTATACAGTAGTTAATAATGGGAAAACACTCATCGGTTTATGTCTATGGGGGAACGAAAAAGTCTCTTGGTAAGTTTCTTTTTAATCGTTTGCGATGAAGATTTTCCTTTTGAAAGTGAATAGCTGAAGAAAGATTGCTTTTGAAAGTGAATAGCTGAAGGGATCTTCAATATTTTGGAATACCATTTTACGGATAAGAGGGAGAAATGGACGGAGTTTGGTGTAATGCCAAGTTCACTGCGCATTCGGAATGTACCAGGAAGCTTTTGTGATGGTTCGTAGGAATCTATTTTGAAAAAAATGGATTTTGTTGATGTTTGTTTTGGCTGCGGCAGCCCAGACAGGGGAACCATAGGGAAACATGGGTCGTATCATTGCTTTATAGAGGTGAATACAACATGTAGTTGTAGGGGGATGATTTTTTGAGAATTGGATATAATTGATCTACTAGTCTCTAGCGCTATTCGGTGTTTTATATTTTGCTGCCATGCAAATATTACTTGGGAGAGAAAATTTCCTTATCAGATCTGGCCCAAAACCCCTCGTTGCTTCCTGTATTCATAATACAACTTAATATCATAATATATGAGTTAGGGAAGGGATTCAAAAGTTAAAGAAACCGTGAACAGATTAGTCTTTCTCCACTGTACTTACATAATTTTAACTGTTTTTGATGTTAAATATATAAACATAAAATTCACTTTACTCATTTATTTAAGGTTGTTATAAAAACAGCACAATCATGAGCGACTACTGATATTAAAATTAAGTTTGTTCGGCAGAATTCTGTAGATTTTCATAGCTACTGAAATGAAAAGAGTTGTGTGAGAAATTTTTTGTATACATTTGAGGAACGATTTGTTCAGCTGATATTTTATTCAGCACTTTAACATAAAAAACACTGGCGCGTTCATATATGAATCCATCAATTGCATTCTAAAAATATGTAAATATAATAGTAAATTCTCATTTCCTCCATACCGAGGAAAAACAATGCAGTGATCTGGCCCCAGCCATTGGCTTCATCACGCATGTTTCGTGTACCAGATCTGTCACAACATGGTACAAATTGCAGGATTTCATTGGAAATCCTATTCAAATTTTATTCTGTTGCGTCATTTAGAGCGGAGCTTCTTATACCTGACGTAAATGTAAGAATTATATATCAAAATATTTTGATTGACAAATGAAAAGCAATACCGATAGATTAAAGAAATATATAAGAATAAGGGCCTAAGGAACCGAACAACCTAAGAAACCGGGCGTAGTAAAACAAGGACACGGTCTGTATCCTGCAAGATCTGTATTACTCGTATCGAAAGAGAGAAATACCCGATTCTGCCAATGTGAGTGTTTAGGATAGAGTCAACTGCTCTCATGCTTCACTCATTCGATAAATACCGAGAAAAACAAACATTGAATTAAACATTGTTATGCAAATGAGCATACTACAATTGTTCGTTTCGTTATATTCTAAAATCTGAATACTCCATTGTAAATTTCTATTCAAACGTCAAATTACGCTTTTTATTAACGAATTGAACGGAAGCCAATTGACGAGGCGAGCGAGGGGTAGGATGTCCCCTATTGGAAAATTATTAATTTGATCCTTGCAGGGATAGTTAATGTAATCTCACTTCTACGTGCCTCATTTATGATTTCCACACTTTGAAATGTTGTATTCACAAAATACATATCAAGAAATGTGGAAAAGAGATCTTTGGATTAGAACATTTGGGAATTATTGTCCCAGTTGCATTATGCATCGGGTTTACTTTAAAGAAAGCAGCCAAATATCACGTAAAAGAACAGTGAGAGGTCACATTGAAACCATTTTCTAATTTTATTTAGTTTACTTCTAACATTTATAAATTCACAACTGTTCATAATCAATAGAAAAAAAGGGGGGAAACGATTTTCTTAATATGCACGATCCACGGTGGGGCCAAATGCCAAAAAGCTGGTCAAAAGTCGAAAGCGTTGTACGATTTGACTGAAACTTTGTATTCAGAGGTTTATGATCATTCTAATTAATAATCTGTAATAAAAATTCCGAAAAACAAAATGGCGGACCAATATGGCGGATAAAATTATCAAAATTTTGTATTTTTAACACAAAATGATCATACTTATAAGTAAAAATGAGTTCATTCGGGTTTTTAAGGATGCTGATTAATAATCTTGAATGAAAATGCCAAAAAAACAAAATGGCGGACCAATATGGCGGACAAAATTACCATAAGTTTGTATTTTTAACACAACATTATTATGTTTATAAGTAAAGAAGAGTTAGTTTGAATTTTTAAGGATGCTAATTAATAACCTTGAATGAAAATGCCAAAAAACGAAATGGCGGACTAATATGGCGGACCAAATCATCAATTTTTTCCATTTTTAACACGAAATGATCGTGTTTATAATTAAAAATGAGTTGATTTGGGTTTATAAGCATGCTGATTAATAAATATTGAATAAAAATGCTAAAAAAACAAAATGGCGGACCAATATGGCGAACAAAATCATCAAAAGTTTGTATTTCTACATGTTGCACGCGCTACGAAAATTTGTCACAGGCACTAAAACGGCAGCTACGGGTAGCTGTTTTTTTGTGATTCTCACAGAGAATAACATTTCGAATAATGTCATGTTAAGTTTTTAGCCCCGCACGACGGTGCACATAGTTATTTTTCATTTTAAACACAAATTTTTGATTATAGCATTTTCATTTTTCGCCAACAATCAACGTTAATTATTACATTAACAAATTATTTTTAAAAAAATTAAGTATACATATTATGTTTCTACTTACTCTCAGGAATAGATTCCATTTTGTTTTATTGAATTCGGCCGACTGCACGCTTCTCTATCCTTCGAAACACAAAGGTTCTGAAAACACGTTTCACAGCTGACCGATATCGATCGCTCGAGGCCCAACTTTGAACTGATCTCTTACCTCAAGTATAAGAGAGAAACCGTTACTAATTGCGGAATTCAACGGCCCAAATACCAACCTATTGAAGTAGCAACGACAAAATCCCTATCTAGTAACTTTTTTTTTGGACTTTTGGCCAGCTTTTTGGCATTTGGCCCCACCGTGCGATCGTGGATATCTTTTTTTCGTCTTAGAAAAGGAATGATGTATCAAGAAAATTTCCAAACCCAAATACATATATTTCTAAACAACAAACAAAAATTACAATTGTACAATAACAATGATACAATTGGTAACACTTTGACAAACAATAAAAAGGAAGCATCAAGCACAGTTTGTAAAGTTCAAGCACTTTCTGAGCACTTATCCCTACATTCACTTATATGGGGCTTGTTGCTCTCTGCATTTACTTTTTACTTATGTAGTGTCGAATGACTGCTATTTACAAAGGGGGATGTCAAGACACGCAACCACATCTCGTTAAAGGGGTGGCATGGGGCACTACGAAAATAATGTCAAAAGCCTCCTACGTATTAGCAAACTGGGCGAACTTGATGCTTCTCGCAGTCATGGCAAGTTCGTGGCAAAAAATAAGGAGAAAAAAAATAGGAAAGACGATTATACCAACCTCTTCTCAGGACCTTGCCTCACCGAACGGCGCGAAGCTTGCGAGCGTCAGCGAACTGGTGACACCAAATATACGTCTCCGCAAAGATTCGGGGTCTTACACGGCAATGTTGTGTAAGAAATGGACGCCCGTTAACCTAGGCGCAGCCGTTTCAGTGTCCTCTTCTTCTTCTTCCGGGCACCACGCTCACCACCACTGCCTAATAGCACACTTTTTCGACATTCCTCTCTCGCGTCTCAAAGCCTTCTCCTCTCCGTTGCTCCCTACCGCGTGTCGGTCGGCACGGATTTTACAATTCAATTATCTAAGAATATATATAAATAGGTGTTTCCAACATCTTGCGGAGGGTACTGCCCGCACAATTTGAATGAAGCGTTGGTATCTACGTCAACCACAGGTAAAACTTACAACATATGTGCATAGTAATCCACATCCAAAATTTAAAAAAGAATATAAACCGCATCCAAAATTTTAAAAAAACGGAGACGCTCTTTGCATTATGACTCCTCTGATTGATAAGTTTTCTCCTCCCTATTCCACAGTACAGGAAGGAAAAGTACTGGAATCACTTCTACAATACGATCTCTAATTTTCGGCCGCGAAATGTGTTTATGGTTGTTTTGAGCTCCATCTTCCCAAACATGCCAGATCTATTGTGCTGTTTCAAAGGCAGTTAGATTAGCGCAGGCGCGTGGGAGAAACACGCACTATTGTACTCCAAAATTGGGATGTCTGTCCATCTGTTTGTATTAATGTAAATGGAAAGGTATGTATGATAATGTATAGTAAAATCGTACGGGTGGGATCTAGTTGAGCCGCTCCGGAGAAAAATCAGCGATTGTAATTTTTTGGCATACTTTACTTGCAACCCCTGTGACATCATCAAACTTTTGCAAAAAAGGCTATCATTTTTTTTGTTGGTAATCGAAGTATGTTCTTAAAATATGGTGTAGTTCCGATTGACATTAAAACCTAAAATTGTGAAAATTACAAATATTCAAATATATTTCGACACTTGCACACCTTCAATATATAAGGCAGAGATTTCTTTTTCAGTGCAATCTATTCTTTAATTGCAAATCATCCAAATATGTCACGCACTTTTAAACTAGTAATGTTAGCACATACTTTCTGGCCACTTAACAACAGTTATGTAGTAGTATTATACCGCATTTCTGCCTATATCAACACATCTCAGTCGATGGGCGCTGACAATAAATCGCGCATGCAGCAATGGGTGCTGCTAACAAAGGGCACATATTTTCTAATCAATCCTTTTTAAAAGCGCCATTTTTGCCATAAATGGTACTGTTTTTCAGTTTGCTGTTTGTAGCAGTTTTATGAAAATTTCTCTAAGACGTTCTTTATGGAATACTATTGCTTGTTTCGAATATATACAATTATTTTTCGTCTTGTCTCCAAGATATTTTAAGATCATTCTTAGATGTTTTACTTTCTATTAAATGAAGACTTACAACCAAACAAAACCATAATTAGTCTTCATACCTCATTAAAAAATTAAACAGTTATAGATGCTCTAGAGAGTAGTAAAGCAGAAAGCCCACTAAAACATTTCATCTTTGGTGCCGAGGTCGTACGTTAGTTTTTTGAAAAGCAAATATACTGAAATAGTAAATGAACGACAATTATTATATTTTTTAAAATTTTCAGCACATCATATAGACAAGCACGGATAATTTCATAAATAAATGGAACATTTATGAATGTCCAATTATGAATGTCATTATGAATATATCCCATTTTGAATGTTAATATTAACACTATTGCTTGTGTTACAACATGTGTGAACATGAAATGACGAGTGTATTTACATGAAATGTTTCTGAAGAAGCAATAAACCATATCGCGAAACGTAGTACATGTAAACAAACCATTTTAATGGAATCCAAATATATACTTTTCAAGTAACGTGTTTCTGATTTAATCTATTCAATGATTGTCTCAAATTAAAAGATACGAAAAATAAGTTACAACTGAATAGACAATGACTAAACATTAATAAGTGATATGATATCCCAATTTTCTTTTGTATATTACAATTAAAAGAAAAATAAAGGTCGGCAACACCGCGCGCGTATCCATCAAGGTAAACCTGGGAAATTATAATGATCTCTAGGCCGTGAAAGAAACGCTTACACTAATAAATATTCCAAATTAATCACTTGGATATTGCTTCTAGAATTAATTAATAATAACCATCACCACCAATAATTAATGAAATAAATTAATAAATAATTATTCTCCTGGTTTTACTATCACCTAGATATACAGTTTCTAGGTAGTGTTGCTAGCATTCCACAGTTGTTTGATATCTTAAATTGGACAATATTATAATTTTATGAATGATGGCCTAAATAACATAGCATTTTTAGAATTATTTGCCTTCGTTTTGAAGAAATGATGAAAGCCGTTATACCGAAGGCAGACCGTCAACTTTACAAACGCATATGACAATACATTGAGAAGTTGAATTTTCAATAGGCAATTATGATTAATATTGAATTGTTTATTGTATCTTTCATTAAATTTTTCTCGTGACGCGTAGTTAGTATGAAATATGCATATATTTCATTAATTTTAAGCAGAAATTACGCAAAACTTTAAAAATTATATATATATATATATATATATATATATATATATATATATATATATATATATATAACCTTAATAATTATAAAACCATTTTTAATGAACTAATTTGCTACAACAGACTTTGCCTGAGGCAAAAATCTCTATCTTTGTGGTTTTGAAAAGTGTTTTGTAATATAAAAAAACGAGCAATACCCGAAAATGAAATTGGCGCCATATTTTCACTGTTATTTATTACATATGTGGAGAAAATGGACTGGCTTTTGAAAAGAAAAAAATTGTACACTACAATCGCAAATAACGCAAAAAACTACTCGTTTTTCAAAACAAATATACATGACCTTTTTTAAAGATATAATTTTTTTACAACAGACTTTGAGACAAACATTTTTATCTCCATTTTTGAAGTTTTATTTTATTTTTTCCTGTTTTCGAAAAATCGAGGATGTGAACGAAAATGAGACCTGCACCATTCTCTTAACTCCTCTATTCAACAACAAAACTGAATAAAAAAATGTGAATCCTTTTTTTTTAATTTTGAAAATGTCCTAGGGGCTTTATGTAATGAACCCCCAAAATTAAAATATAGATTTAAAATTTGATAGTTCGCGACATCAGCCAGAGCAGTTGGGAAATATCGATTTTGGAGGATATCGGCTGAACGGTTTATGCGCTAACGTTGCGCATAGACAGACGGACAGACATTTTGCCGTCAATCGATATTTCGGTAGCAAAGACCCACAAAACATGTACTTTACGTGTACGCTCTACGTGTTAGAGAAGTTTTTTTCTAAATTTCTAAAATTGGAATTTTCCACATTTTGGAATTTTTCTTAGCAGGGCCCGGCAATATGAGATTTTGTGTCGAAAATTCGCCGTTTTGCGGCGCACAATCACAATACTTTCTCTTCTCACGTTAGTAAGTCTGAGAAAGTAAAAAAAAACAGTATTTACTTGTTGAGTAATTCTCACACAGTAAAAGTTTAAGAATGCCACGATTTTCCGCTTGTTTTGAACGTCCTATCCGGAAAACATTTCTCACTTGCAGGTCAATTCAACACCAATCGGTGAGGCGAAGCCAATGACGGCTAGACCTGTTCGTATACTCCTTGACATCTTATATTAATATCAGTCGATGTAAAGAACAGTTGTGTAATCGAAGAAACATTGTGAGTGTCAAACGACATGGGGACGACGTCATCAGGACCCTCGCGGGAAAGGTCTGCTAGTACAGAAAATGTCCTAAAATAGTGTATATATACCTCGGCAATTTCTCAAAAACTGAAACAATTTTGATGCAATCATGCAGAAAATGATTGTAATATCTTGCTACAAGTAGATTCATGTATGACTTGTCCATGTTCCCCGGGTATCGGGATGGTATGCGCCTGTTAATGCAGTCCCTACTCTACCCACGATGGTCCAAAATGGTTAGGCACCCCGCTGTTTCCGCAGGGCGGTCGGGCGCCGCTGTTGCCGCTGGCGGCGGAGGCGTTCTGGCTGGCGACGTTCACCGCGCAGGTGGTGGCGGCGGCGGTGCAGGGGCAGCGCGCGGCGGACGAGGCGGCGCGGACGCCCGCGCTGGTGCAGAAGCTGCTCCTGCCCAGCCACGCCCCCGGCCCCGCCCCCGCCGCGCAGGAGCAGCTCCGCGCCTTCGCCCGGCAGCTGCGCGCGCGCCGCGTCGCGCTCACCGCGCTGGGCTTCTTCGACGCAGACCTGCGCGCGCTGGCCGCGCTCGCCGCCACCTGCGCCACCTACATCGTCGTCACCATCCAGTTCGGAGGGGGCTAACGCCCCAACGCGCGCGCCTTTGGATTGATTCCATGATTGATTAGTGATTCCGGGGGGCGACAACTGCTAAATTAGTCCCGTAAGTGTACTGCATGTTTAATCGCGGGAGGTGGCGTGTATCTTCTGCCGCTGGATGGCGAGATTCGGCGCCGACCTATGGCGGCTTGCTAGGATATTTCTCAACTAGGTGTCTCCCACCAGCGGGGCACCGCCCCTACGGGTCAAGCTCTAAGCTCCCAAGTTGTAGTGTATTCTTTGACCAACGAGAGAATGAAGTAGATGTAAAGAAACCTGGATATATTCCTCCGCTGAAGCGTCTGGTCCGAGGCCTCTGCTGTCATTTAACAGTTGTCAATTCTCCGCTATCACTGCCGGGCTCGCCGGGCTATCACTGGCGTTGCACAATACCCTTCTATCTGTCGAATACTTCTGTGCTTGATATTTCCCCTCTGATTATTTTCGCTTATCCTTACATTTCACGTTTCAACTTATATCATTTAAAGTAAATAAACACTTATGTCTGCTTTCTACGAATGATTATGCATGTTCTATGCATTCAAGTAACGTACAGTTACTTGAATTTCACAGAACTATTTTCTGATACGTACACTTAAAAACGTGCGAAGACGAGTGAGTGTCTTGACCTTGCAGCCAATCAGCGATTGCATACCCACGTGCATTTGTTAACATCCATTCCGTTCTCTCGTTGGAAAGGGAATAGTGTATCTAAGAGTAAGTGTATGTAGGAAGGGGTAGGGATAAGAATGATCGCGCGCAGTCCGAGGCCCTTTTATTAGGGTACTGCTCCGGCATTCACCCTGGGTTGATCGAAGAAAGCACGGAAAAATATCGATCAGTGCAGCCGACCGATAGAATTCTTCACAAGTTAGGGGCTTAATTCGACCCATCTATGTATCTAGTGTCGAAAATCCTGCATTCGAACACTAAGACTTTCCAGTCAAAGGCAATGCAGTGACATCGATTGATTCCCTAAGCCACTTAGGTCGGCGGCGGGGGTGAAGGGGCTGGCGATCGTGCTAACGCTCGGCGATAGCATATTGGAGTAACAAAATTTGAGTTCCGGTTCGTCAACTACTTTGGCCATTAGACCCATGAGTGTAGTGCGTGATATGGGCGGAAGGGGCGATGTTCCTTGTGGAACGTGAGAACCCTCGGCGACCTATACCGCGGCTGGGGGGTTTCCTCCGTCAGGTGTCTCCCCTTGCGGCCACATCGCCCCAGCCGTGATCAGTTATAAGCGCCCGACTAGTCTCCCAATATGTGTGGTAGTGTAGTGCATGCAATTGTGAGTGTGTGTTGCAATGGCAGCTGTTGTTACCCTGAGCTAGTCAGCCGGTCTGAAGGTATTAATTATGAACTGTGTAGATTGATAAAAATTAAATTAAAGTTTTAAATGCGGGCAGGTTTTCCCGAAAGAGACAGGTACTGAATGAATGAATTATTATCCAACAAGTTTATCTCTTTGATAAATTAAATTCTTAATTTTAAAATACATACATTTTTAATTATGATATTCATCTTTTTGTTTCATTGTCAGTGAAGTCGAACATTGATGTCAATCAGAAGGTTTTTGGTTGTGGAATAACACAGTGTTTATCATTACAATCAACGCGGTCTATCATGTGAGAATACTACGTTACCATATTAACAATACATAAATAATAGCGCATGATATTCATAATATCCGCTCCCAGCCTCACATGCATTAACTTCTCTCTCGACCTGCTTTCGAAATGACGTTCAATATTAACTTTTTAAGGGTATACCAAATATTTGTTCTATAATTTTAAATGTCAGTCCTGCACAAATGCCGATGTTTCTGATTTACTATTGTTTAGGTGACCATGATCAGTCAAGCATGTTCCAATTTATTTGTAGTATAATTGCAATAAAGATGTAACAAGGTAAAACATTGCTATATTTGGTGACTACATGTCTGTTACTATTATTATATATGAATGGGTGAAAACCAGAACGGTAAAAGTGCGGTTTTATAATTCTGAGAAAAACATGTGTATTTCAGGCTATATTTAAGAGGTTATGAATTTTTCACGGTTTTAATGATCAATTGAAATGCCGTGGTTTTCATGATGAAACAAAGCACCACGACTTTGCAGTAATATTGACATGCATAATGTACGAAACGTTGAGAGTAAATAAATACAAAATACAACAAGATTCACATTTCCTGTTATCTCCGTGCAGATTGATCCTGAATGGTCCAGACCTGCATTAAACGTTCCATCTATTAACATTATTATTATGATTATGATTATATTATTATTATTATTATTATTATTAATGTTACTATTCACTATTACAGTATGCATTTGTTTATTTATCATACTTATGGTTTAGAAAACTATTTAGACAGAATGTGTTTATTAAAAATTTCAATAAAAGTATAAAAATAATTTATCATATAAATGAAATAAATGGCAGTTATAAAATTATTTTCAAACGGCAATGTCAATATTACAATCGCAGAGCAACATGTCCCTCCTCCACAATTCCTTGAGTTTAAGTACAAATTTGATTGGCTGTCTCCGCACCATCCAGGGAACACCTCACTTCGTATTTTCAATATTTTTGAACGGGATTGCAATAATGGTCTTGACAAACCATCAAATTTAAAATGTACACTACGAAAACAATTAGAAAATAATTATTAATACGCCCGTTTGTTTTAAAGGCGCAGAGGTTTTTACGTGGCTATTAGAGTTTGACGTCACCATGAGTTCCGCATTAGTCTGACGGCGAGGTCGCCTTCTTGGCTTCCAATTCTATAGCCACACCTTCCCGGAAAAATATTCAGATACACACCCTGAATGAATCACCTTAAGCATTCCTAACACTACATCATCTTTGAAAAATGAGGCAAAATAGCGCTGATAATGGTGGAGCCACATTTAAATTACACATTGGAAAACCGCAATGCTTTTGATGACAGTAATGTACAAAAATTAACTTGCACGTTACTTGTCAATTACATTCCACTGAACAATACTTAGTTCTTTTCGAGCAAAATTGAAAAAGTAATTGCAAAAGCTTGAGATCGTCATGGAATGAATCAGTGCTGGTGATATTTAGACATTAGTAGAACATGCGAAGCAATTTTGCGAACAATCAAATAGTACAATTTTTACAACAGTGTTGCTATATGTGGTATTTTTTAGACTCCAAATCTCAAATTTATTTATATATAACAGGTATTAAATAAGCGAAAATAAGCTGTATAATTTCTTTAAATAGAAAGTTTTCATAGTCATAAAATAACGTATTCACATAAATTATTTTGGTGTACACCATTTTAATAAAATCGCTTGCATGAAATATTAAAAGAAACAGATGTACGCAGAAATGGCTATTTTTGCGAGTATTTTTTATGCACAGAAAATTATCTATACTTGTAATTATAAGTGTAATATGTTCTTATAGTTATCTATCAACTATTGAATCGAATACATATTTTATTTTATTTTCAAATGATAGTGATGTATTTATGTATCTTACTTTTCTGATGCAGGGTGCAGCTAGGGAAACTCGGAATATTTTTATTGAACGTTCAGTAGAATTTTCATTCCAGGTTTCCTTTAGGGGTTATTCTCCTCAAAGAGACATATTTAGGCTTTACATGACGAATAGTTATTTCGAAAAATTATTTAAGTGACTCCTTGGAATTGTAAAGCCAGAATCAGTACTCAAAATCAACTTCGGTATTTGAAATACCTGCATCAAGAAAGTAAAATAGGAATGCTTATTGCTAGATGGTATTCGTGATTTAGTCAATAACAAACTGACATTCTACATATGCTAAAATATGCAAAGATTGAAGAAATAACATTGAAACTTGCTAATAGATTATTCTACAGAAACCATTTAGTTGCTTCTCAGATCAATTCGACAGAAAGTTGCTCGAATATTTCTATGTGTAAAATGCAAATAAACAATCTGTATCTCAAAACAATCCCTAAAGAAGTATAGTCTATATTGTTCACTCATGAATGTCTTCTTTCAGATCGTAATATCGAAGGATGAGACGATGTTTACTAAAATTTTATGATCTAATTTTGTGAAATTAAAACAGAACGTACGATCTCGCACGTATTTTCACCCAAAATTACTCGAAAAGTACACATATTTTCGAAAAATTGTACATGACCTTTCAAAATCTACCTTTAATGTACAGATTTCATTACGAAAAAAATCACTATCATCAGAATTGTAGTTCTAGGAAGGAGCCTAAAAAATTTGAAATTTTGCAATTTTTGAAAAACTAGAGCTTTCACGAACATGAGACATCTATCATTCTCTTAAACGTCCTGTACACTATCCAACTACAAAATTTAATAAAAAGTTTGAAAATGTTCCGGGGCCTTCGTGTAAAGTACCCTCAAAATTAAATTATCGGTTTCAAATTTAAGGGGACGCGACATCAGTCAAATCGATTGAGAAATTTCAATTTTGGAGGAAATCGACTAGATGGTTTAGCCGCTAGCGTTGTTCACAGACGGACGATCAGACGGCGCAATCAAGGACCCACGAAACATGGATTCTAGCTTTACCACGTGTTAGAAGATATTTTTTCTCTAAATTTAGCATCTGGATTTATACATTTTGTCGTTACCAGGGCCCTGAAATAGGAGTTTTTCTGCCGAAACTTCGCCGTGTTTCCGCACAGTATTACATAACTTTCTCTCTATTCCGTAGCTAGAAAGTGAAACAGCTGTTGCTCAGATCCAATATTGCCTTCGTCTATGCAGCAACTGTGACCGCGATATCACAGAATTCGACTCCAGAGGGTAGTAGATTTACGACACTAGCGTAATGCAGGGACGAATTCAACCACTCTTCATTACTAGCGGCCGGCTGCTCTGATCGGTAATTTACCGTGTTTATTCCGATCAACACCAGGCGGATCAGTACCCTAACATAAGGGGCCATGCACTACTCGCGATCTTTCCTTCTCATTCCTTATCACATCTTTACCCATTACTTACACACATACAGACACATACACACACTTCCAGTACATGCACTACACTAGCACACATGACGTGGGGAGTCCGTTCGGGAGCAAATGCTGAGATGGCCCCTTGTTTTGCTTCTGGACGTAAATGTAGCATCACTATGCGCACGTTTTGTTGAAATCTCCTTTTGCTTGTAATGGTAAGAGTAGAGGTAAAGGCGAGTTGCTATTTCGTTAGCAATGTAGAAAAATCATACTTGCAATTCGTGTACCGATGCAAATAAGTTTTCTATAACTCAGAAATGAAAATGACTATTTTTCAAATATTGCTTATCTTGCGATTTTTAAAATTTATTTTTGTTTATTTATATTAAACTTTTACTCGTCTTTCAACTATTTATAGTGAAAATGACGGGAAGGGATTTTGGAACTCGCGAAAACGTGCGCAGATAATCTTCTCCCCCCTACGTTACATACAGTTTTTAATGTTTTTTGACTGAATAAATCTAAATCTAAGCTTTGAGCTTGCTCATCTGAGGCGATGTCCCCTAGGGGGAGATACCTGAAAAGGGAGTACCCTCCGCAAGTCGACGTGTAGGTCATCGCCGGATCTCGACATCCAGCCGGGATGGAAAGACCGCCACCTCCAGAGATAGAACACTCACTACACTAACGGGGCTAATGACTTTAGCAGTTGACATCCCCGAAAATAATCAATCAATAAATCGAAGTAGAACATCACTTATGTTTGCTATTACCAAATACGAGTAACAATACTACGTGAGCATGGGTACAATTTTCTTCAGTATCGAAGAGAATAATGATAAGGTATATAGTAGAATGGTAATGACTTGCGTTGAGAATGCATCCTGGCAATTTTCCACCTAGGATTTCACTCCGTGCGTCGTTACACGCGCTGCGTTAAGAATGTTCCATTGTTCTAAACTATCAGAGCGTGTGGAACGTTGTGTCATTTTCGTTACGCAAACATCACTCATTCTTGCTACGCTGCAGTGTACCCAAAATTTGCGTTCTCCTGAAGTAGTAAAGCATTTTTTAATAGCAACATTTCTTTAGCAAAATTCTTTACACGGAATTAGAAAGATTCGAGAATCTAATTGAGAACTTAGTTGTATACCTGTTGGTGAGACAAAGCGATATGATGCAGTATTAATTTCTGATGCCAAAGAAGCGAAATTTTATCGCACCAACAAAGAAGTGAAATTTTATCGTACCAAATACTAGTTGAATATATACAACTAGTAGTGCTAAACAGCACATACTTTCTCGCTCCTTAGTAACCCTTAGTAAAATATTATTAAAAATTTCTTCAGAGAAGTGTATTTATTATTTATGACAAGGATTATTAACGTTTCTCAAATTCATTTTAGTCTATGAAAATTGAGTACATTTTATTTTTAAATGATTAAGCTAGGCAGAACATAGCTCTCTACTCCCGCAAAGATTTGAATAATTGTAATATGCAGGTTAATGTAAATACCTCTTTACAGCATTACTTTATTAGTTGAACATTACGTAGTACCATAGAAGTGCTTGTTTGAAATGCTTGCTGTTCCTCACAAAAAACCAAATATCTTGTGAACTCTTAAGCGGCACCCCAATGAACCAATAATATAGAACATTGAGTGATCAGACTAGTCTATATTCGAAGAATTCAATATTACCTTTCTTGCTGTTAACGATAATTTGCTCACAGGAAATGTGTTTAAAGATTTAGATTGTTGAAGAATTTAATTAATTTTTTAATGTGTACAAAGTAAATCATGACTAGAAAACAATGTAATCTGTAATAAGAATATCAATATAAAAGCGTTAAGTATTAATAACCTAATCGATAATATATTTTTCTTATGAATTAAGATAACTAAATACGAAAAATCACCGTGAAATTTGGCCTTGTTCATGACTCTGAAGTTCTCATCTGTCCTAATAACAAAACAATAAAATCTTTAGGCTAGTATTGTACGAGCGATGGGTTAACGTGCGCCATGTAACGTGCATCATGTAACGCGCGTCATGTAACGTTCATCGCAGATAAAATCTATCTTTGGTGAAGAGCTCTTGGCGACGGACACTGTCAACGCGCGCCACCTTGAGAGCATCGCGCGTTGAAAGCTAGAAAACATGCGTTATCTCTGACATACGTTGTAGCTAGTGATGTGCGCCATAATGCCTCCGTGCAAGTGGTTGTATCAACGCGTTTTCAACTGACTTTTTATCTTCGGAATTCGAAATTCTATAGTGGAAGGTAATATTTTATTCAAGTGGGTTTTCACCCATTTCATAGAATCATAATACATTCTATCTTTAATGCGATGACAACAATTTTAAACAACTAGTATTTCAAAATCCAACGTTCCGGAGATATAATATTAAATTAATTATGTGTAAATTTATTTTAAAAACAATGTTTAATGTATATCCTGGAATATATTATTAAGAGATATCTTAAACTATATTTGAAGAGATATATCTCAAGGTTTATAGTATTTTTGTGCTTTTTAAAACATAGTATGACATATATTACAGAGAAATGTATTCCACGTGTTTCTTAGAATAGTTCATGTCTTCTGGTAGTCCTTATGCAGGTAATGCAATAAACCACTGAAACGCCTCGTTTTGAAAAAAAAAATGAGTCGTTTAATTTGACCGAAACTCAATAAGGACTGTCTGTATTCTTTTTCTAATAATATTAGATTTCTTCTATTATAATTATTGCTCTATTTAATTACTCCGAGTGTTAATTAGCAGTTGATATGGACGTTGTAATTAATACACAAGAAATGGAAGGGGTTCTTTGGACTTTAACAATTAATGTGCACAAAGATGAAATTTTATTTGGGAGATCGTTTGTAGGCATTACAATGTCGATTTTGATAAGTTAAGTATTAACCTGGGAACACTTCTTATAATTTGGAGGGCAACTCGTAGAATTTTTTCAGATATACGAAAATAATCAAAAAATTCAGTCTTCTCGCAGCTTATTAAAGAGTAAAGTACTAATTACCTTGACTGACCCTCTCACCATTAAAAGGGTGCGCCCAGTGTCTCCTCCTCCTCTCTCCCCTCGTGTCTCTTTGACCTTACACGAGGTTGTTCATTTTACAGTGATATTCATTTTGCCTGATTAATTCTTTCTTAACTACCTATAAAAAAGTAGAACTTTTTCCTCAACACGCACAGAATTTCTTGTTTAGAAATCATTTACACAGAATATAATATGACATTCAAAATAATTTCAAATTATAACTTTCCGCTAACAATTACTTTACAATATCGTAAAATAATTAAAAAACCTTACAAAATGTTCAAAATTATTTCAAGATCATGTATGACCAATATATTCCCAAACAAGTAATAATATTTCTTAAGTGTATTTATAAAAAACAAAGTTGTATAATATAATACATTGTATAAAACGTTCCCAAATGAAAAAAGAAAAATTAAAAGACGAATCAACTAGCCAAATTTCATGATTAACACATAACGACATGTTGACCCCGAATCGTTGTCATGAACGCCAGTGTAGAATATTCTTCAGGTGCAAATTTTTTGCTCTATTTTCACACAGGTTTTTCCTGTTAAGGAACTAAGGAATCTTGCATCTTTTTCTTCTTTCCCTGCCATGACTTTAAGTCACTTATCTCCCTTTTCAAGCAATGCTGCTAATTATGCATCGTACATTAAAGCATATTTGAAAGGAATGGTCAGTGTATTATAAAAAGTTGTAGGTGTTGGTATTTGTTAGAAATAATCCATTTCTTTTCAAAATATTTTAATTACAAATATTACAAACATAAACTTTCAAAAAACCTTCTCGAAATCTTTTTTCAAAAAGAAAATAATAACGGTACTGGAGTTTCAAAACAAAACATCGATATTATAAGTTTTGATGGTACCACATAAACCTTAAAATTGTCAGTCAAACGTTCAGTCACTCTTTATCACAGTGAACACTAATAATTTCAACCGACGGGCTTCTACAAACTTTCTACTTACATTTTCCTTCCAGGGGAAGGAAATGAAAGGATCTACTTCCCGTCAGCTCTCGCAGCGCAAACTAGAACTGCACTGCGAATCGGAAGTTCACGTTAGTGCACCCGTAATACGATGAAGCGTCCACAGGCAGACGCCCCGCGCGGAGGCGCGCTGTGGATGGCTGTGGAAGCGTCGTGGGGAATGCGCGGGCGGAAGTGAGAGCGGCGGGGTCTTCAGAAGCGGGGCGGCAGGTAGTGCCTGGCGAGCCTGTCTTCGTAGGCGAGCTGCGGGTAGTACGGAATGGCGTGCAGCGGGGCGCCGCCAGCCTGCCCCCACGAGTCGCCCCAGCCGAAGCCCGGGTGCACGCCGTGGGCGTGGGCGTGGGGGTGCGCGCCCCAACCTCCCGCCCCGCCCCCGGGGCCGCCCGGGTGCCTGCACGGCTGCTTGGCCTGGGCGCCGCCCCACGGCCGCCACGGCTTCAAGCCAGGGTAGAAGCCTTGGGGCGGGGGGCGCTGGTCGGGCTGCGGTTGTGGCTGGGGCTGGGGCTGGGGCTGGGGCTGGGGCTGGGGCTGGGGCTGGGGCTGGGGCTGGGGCTGAGGTTGGGGCTTAGGTAGGAGTTGGGGAGTAGGCCTGGGGGTAGGTACAGGAGTAGGTGACACTGGCGGGATCTGACCAATGTTCGGATCAATCCCTTGCCCAAAATCTTGTCCAAAACCTTGTCCTTGGCCCTGACCTTGACCTTGTCCAAAAGGTGGGTTCTGACCTAGTCCAAAATCGGGTACTTGTCCTTGTCCAAACTCAGGCCCTTGCCCTTGTCCAAAATCAGGCCCTTGCCCTTGTCCAAAGTCAGGCCCTTGCCCTTGTCCAAAATCAGGCCCTTGCCCTTGTCCAAAGGCAGGATTCTGGCCTTGTCCTAGACCAAAATCTTGTCCCTGGCCCAAATCCACGCCTTGACCCTGACCCAGACTGACATCTGGTCCCAGAACCAGACTGCCATCTTGACCCAGACTGCCATCTTGTCCCTGACCGAGACCGCCGTCTTGACCCTGTCCTTGGCTTACATCAGTCCCCTGTCCCGGACCTTCTTCAGGGCCTTGACCTCCATCGCCGTCCGGACTTTGGCCCTGACCGCCGTTCGTGTCTTGTGGCCGCACAGGAGGTCCTGCGTCCACGGCTGCCGCGTCCGCGTCGGTGCCCCGCCCCGCGTCGTTGTCGTTGGCGTTGGAGGTAGGAGTGGGCACGGGGGCGGAGGCGGGGCCGGCGGGCGAGGGCAGCGCGTTGTTGAGCGTGGGCGTGAGCGCCGCCTCGGGGTCCTCGTAGTCCTCGTAGCGCGGGGGGATGTAGCGCGAGCGCCGCGGGGGCAGCCCGAGGTCGCGTCGGGCGAAGGCTGTTGCGGCTGCCAGCAGCAGCAACGGCACCAGCAGCGTCTGAAAGACAGTCGCGAGCCTCGTTAAACCTGAAGAAGATGGTGGGGAGTAAAGACAAAGTGTAAAGGAGAGGTGAAATGGCCAGGGGGAATGGCAAGGTAAAATGGCAAGGTGAAATGGCCAGGTAGAATGGCAAGGTGTAATGGCAGGATGTATGGGCGACAGGTAAAGGCGAGATGGAATGCCAAAGTGTAAAGACGAGGTATAATGGCGAAGTGTAATGGTGAGCTGTAACTGTGAGGTGTGGTAATGGTGAGGAGTAATGATAAGGTAATAAATATATACGAAATAAGAGTGATATTAGTAATCCAACATCATACGTTTTATTCACATGGTAAAACATTCAAACGTACATCGAGTTTCATATAAATTTGACTACTTATCCGCCAAAATATGACATGCTGTTGTTGATGATCTCTTAGAACTTGTATTCGAGGCTGATCTGATTATAAATTTTTATTTTAGAGAACCAAAACCGATAAAAATGATATACACCTCAAGAGACATTGTTCAAACACAGCATATTCCATGCAAAAATTCTACATTTATTGCAACTACAATAACTTGCATTTTACACTAAATGTGTTGCCCGTAGGCTCATTATAATTTATAAGAAAGGTTTCTACTTGAAAATACACGTATAACCAAAAACCTAAAAATGTGAGCTTATCTCACATTTGTTCGAAAGGTGCAGACAGCCCCTACAATCCTCATATTTATCGGTATTCAATATGTGTCCTTACTCCCAAAGCTTGCAACTAGACAAAGTTATTTCTGAAACTTAATAATATCACCATTGCTGCTACATTATTATTAGTATTATTATCACTATTGCTGCTACATTATTATTAGTATTATTATCACTATCTCATGACTTCTTTTAAATAAACGATACGCCCTGGCCCCGACGCGCGCTGTGGATGTACAACGTTGATGGTTAAGGAAATACTGGAGGAGATCAATTGTAAATGCACCGTCAGGTTTAATTAAATCCACTACAAACAAGTAAAATAATATTTATTGGAAATTCCTCTCTTCGACGGTGTAACGGTTTTTGTGTGGGACTGACATACCCAAGTTCGCGGGTTCAAACTCATTCGAAGCTGGGGCTAAGGGCGAAAAAATCCTTCGCACGCCTCCCTTCAGAGGGGACATAAATACGGCTGTCCCATGTTGTAGATTTACTGCATGATAAAGTTTCTCAAACCTAAAAGAAGCCTCTGAGCAAAATTAAAAATCGCCAGATTTTTCGTCATCCGAGTGATACACCCTTTCTCTGCTAAACGGTGAAAGGAGCGTAGCAGAATTTGCGTGGCGGAAAAGCAGGGCTGATGGCCTGAACCCTGCCACGGAAAATAAGGCAGTAATTGAATTGAACATATGCCGAATTACAAAATTATTTCTCAGAAAGAAATGAGAAAAGAAAATAACAAATGTACGAGCAGCGGATGGACACCGGATAACCGAGCTCCCTGCTGCCACGGCTCGAAGATGGCCGTAGGGGTGAGCTGCACGGACATACGAGGTTCAATTGCTGGGAACAGAATGCACCTAATCATCGATTCACATACTCTTCGATGCTGAGAACTCAGTATTTGTAAACTATCATTAAAATATCAGAGGATTCTCTTCCTTCATGCAATGTGGCAAACATTTTAACCGGTGCCCCTTCCAGACTCCCAAAATCGCTTCGCGGTTTCCTAAAAAGCCTCAGTTGAGATATATTGCTGATCAAGGAAATTTTGAATATTAAAAAAATTAAATTGTTTTGTACCATTCGCTATAAAGAATTATTAATATGGAAGTTCCATTTCGTCTCATTTTTGACGAGTTAACTCCGTCCTGTCCTTTGGTTCGACAGTCCAATACGGGCCTTGGCCGACCAGCGGTGACCCAGCCTCTCGGCCACGGATAAGGGGTTCGTGTGGTTAGCACAAAAACCTCTCTCCACCGTATATACTAGTCTTTATAACTTTCTCAACGTCACTCAGCAATAGATACTGGAACAGTTGTAAGGAGAGCGCACAGTTATAATTTTTGTCCCGGTAGGGAATCGAATTACCATGAAAATATTCAAGTATATTTTTAGTTTTTCTAAGCCCCAGCTTCATATAATTATGTTTTGAAGAAGTTTTTCACAGACATTTTGCCTCATCTTTTGAGAGTATTCCGCGCTGTTGATAATGGTCCGAACAAAGCTAAACCGTCTTTCCAGGTGGCATATTTCACCATTTCACACAAACACAAAAGACGACTCGTGTCTTTAATATTTCTCACTGAGTGAGCATCATCCCTCGCATTCCTCTCGAACATTGCGTAACATATTATCTTATGGGTATATTAGTTGACACCGATCTCTAAATAATAACCTACCATCGGTCCAAAGAAAGTTTGAAAGGTAGCTCGTTACAATTCAAGAAAAGAATCTTAGAAAATAGGAAAGCGGCATAAAAAAGTATTTTTATTAATACGTTTGGGTGTCTGAAGCGAGATAATTGTATTTACATTATTTCTTATGGGAAAATTGCTTCAACTAATGTTGGGAATATATTACTCAACAAAATTGGGACATTCGTTAAATTCACAGTCTGTCGTATTTGTGAAAATATCTGTTCAAGTTCTGCTGCTTTGTACCTTTAAAAAGTGATAAATAAAATCAATTCCAAAAGATATGGAGAAATTATTTTCATGCACATTTATCAATTTTTTTAGGGTTCACGTCTTTTGAAAATATGTCTCCGAAAACTAATGTTAGTAAAGCGATACACTACTATTTATTGTTCAAAGATTCATTCACCGACGTTAATGACGTAATGCTTGCATGAAGTAGACAAGCTTTGCTTCACTATTATTTTGCATTTAAGCCAGGAATATTTAGACCTGAAAACAGGTTTTCACTAATTGCACGTTGAAGCGTTTAAGAGATTTGAACAAAAAATCTTATGAAAATAAAACCACCAGTTTCACAGGATCAATGTGAAGTCTTCAAAAGAAAGAAAAGGAACGCATCCTTAATAATTTTTCAGAAAACGTTCATGTACGTCACGAAGAGGCACTTTATCAAGATTAGACGTTGTTCCATTAAATAAATCTGTAAAATTCCACCAGACAAGTTTCAGGGCTGCTCACAGATGAAAAAAGAATGCTTTGATAAACATGTCTTAACGCAAAATTTGTCGTCTCCCACACAATCGTGAAGAGGGCGGAACGAAGTTGTATGTATGATGTATGTATGTTCAAATGTAAGTACAGATGAATTATCAGCATTTAATTGCCTGTAATTTTGTACTTCAAACATTTTTATCATGAAAACTACTCGGGATACTTCTTTGTGTTGTACCTAAGTTGTGAAGGAAATTATTGCTTTCTCGGACATGAAACAACACAACGAATACGTATACTACATCAGGTCACATCATATGCCATCAATCATGAATCGCTGCGATCTGTCATTACTGATTCAAAACTATTTTTACTTTGCTGTCAATCACAAAAACATTAACCTCACTCGTTAAGAGACACGAAATAACGCCATTTGAGTATCTGGAGAACACCAATGAGGAAGAAGGGTCAATAGCAGATCGCAGAGTAAATTGCAATAGAACTGAAGCAAATGCTTATATATTTAAGAACTATTGTTACATGTGTGTATTAATATTATGAAACCATTTTCTGTGTTTGTGTCAAAATATTTTTAGTTTGGGAGGTATGTTAATAATACTTTTGAACATTTACTGTAGTTATGGTACTTTCCGTAAGGACACAGGTTGCATCTTCTTTTTATTAATGTTATTTGTTCACCATCCACCGTGTTTTTTTCCGTCTGAACAACTATTCTCTAACGCAAATATTAAACACGATTTAAACGTGATTATGGGCAAGCCTAAAACACCGGAGTTTCCACGAAATTATTATACATGGGGAAGGTTTCTAATTGTTTTGTTTACATCCGATTACAACTATCACTTGGTTATGATATTAAAATTCCTAAACGATGAAACATTAACCCCTTCCCTAAACAAAGAAAGAGGAAAGAACGACGCTGCAGCTGTCGTTGACCCTTCCTGCGCCATTAGTAAGCGACTCTTAGTGGAAATGGGAGTTGCTTTTCTTGTAGTCATGTGTCCATAAAGCACGTCGTACACACCAAGCAACAAAGTCGTGGGACGTGTGGGGACGGTCACGAGACACTGACCCTAGACTGTTGCGATACATAGTCCCGCGGCCACCTAGAGAGCCAGTTGCACCACAGAAATAGGCGAGAGGTGTCGCAATAAATTGCTTTATGTGTTTTTAATTTGTGCTTAAAAAACTTAATGATATTACAAAGGAAACAAAAAATAAGCCGTACTCGACGCGAAACCTCTTTTCGGGAGGCATTGCCTTGTACATACCTCTTCTGAACAGAATTAATATACAAAATGGCAAGGGATTCCGTATTTTAAGAATGGACTCAACTAATTTTGAAATCTGTTTGCAAGTGGTTGGAGTAAAGATGACAAAGAATCAAACTGTACTTGGGGATGCCATTCCAGCATCCGGCTCAACGCCCGGATAAACGCATCCGGCTCAACGCCCTCTAGAGGATAGCGTAGATCAGGTTAGCTGTCACTCTCCGATTCCATGCCAGTATTTAATCTTTTACCAGCTTAATCTACACCTTTGTAATTTCAAAGCAATATATTTCATGTATCGTTGAACAAGTATGTGAGCATCTAATTACTTCGCTAAAATTATTTTTAAAGTAATACTAAAATACCTTAGCAATTATTAAAATACCTTTAATGTATATCACGCACAATATGTCAATTATGAATTATGTTTGCGATGATTCAGGCTACACCAGTTGTACTGTTACCTATTAATACTTTAAATAAATAATATACTATAATAAAATTTGTATTTACTTACTATATACTTATTCCGGAAGAAGCGATTCCTTGGAAAAACAATCTATAAAATCGCCGTCATAACATTTTCATTAAATTCGTATTTAAAAAAAACTTTTTATATTACATAAGTATTTCAATTTTTCGAACGTTCTCTATTATTACCAAATGTCGATGTGCAATAAGTAATAAATCTAATTGTTTGAAGAAATTAAAATGGAGGTCTACTTTATTAATTGTTAATTTTCCTTGCCTTCATTTGCGTCAGTATTACCACGAGTGCTTTCTCTCGATTCTATCCCTTGCAGTAAAAAAAATAATGGTTGGTGACCAAAAGTTTGACTTTTTGGGAAAATAGTGACTTACTTTTGAATTCCGTATGTTTTTTGTGCTCTAACATAAATTATAATTTAATATTGTGGATCCTTTTCTTCATCACATGGTGTATTTTTTAGCCAGAAACTCCAATGCTTCCCCCTTTTGTCTATATTTATATTGAGTAGACTTAACATCAAAAAGACAAGGGAGAGTGTGTAAATCTTCAATTTTTAGAATACGGTAGTTTCTAGACTAGAATTCTAAAACCACGCATTAATCCATAACCACCCAACTTTAATAATACGCCTACCAACACTATAGAACCAGAAATAGGGGCCTCAACATGAGCCTTAGGTAATCGTAAATGGACCATAAATATAGGTATTTTACCCAAAAACGCAATAATTGTACTCAAATATACATATAAATTATTAATATCATCACCCCAAAATGCATACAAATATAAAGTTCCATTCGCCAGACGTGGCGGCTATCAGCAGCAGATCTGCAGACTGGAATCGGCGTGTCCCAGGAGTGACTCGCGACACGTTCACACTACATTACGTTGCGCAACATTTGTATCATGTATCCCGTTTCGATTGAGAGACCTGCAACACGCAACTTTTGTATCGCGACTGTCCTAAACACGGAACAAATGCCTCGGACTTGCCGCGATACATGTGTTCCGCAACTCTGTTGCAAGGTGTGTACTTAGCTTAACAACGAGAATTTTCATTATCTGATCAGGCAATATTAGTGGAAACGTTATTCTAAATGTTTTATCTAAAGGTCCGCATATAACAGAGTGTGTCCCAGTATAATACATTTACAATGAACGAATTTTATATCTTCTAAAGCAAAGTATTTATGAATTACATGTCAGGTTATTAACATGATGGAATCAACGCAAGATGTATCTTATTAGTATCATGATTTATCGCCATTGCTTATAATGCTAGAATTTCTTTTCGATAACAATCAATTAAATGGCAACACAATGTTAGTCTACAAAGTTAATTTCAAACTATAAACAAATAAGGCGGCATATTCTTTAATCTAGTATTGCTAGTATTACTAGTAATCTAGTATTACTACTAGTATTTCTACGGTTTCATCCCACATTCTACTATATTCTATATACTCAATTTTTTCTGTTCTTAGAGTCAAATACTAAGAATGAACGTGGATTTAAAATTGAAGTGTTATAATTGTATAACAAACGCCATCTATTGGCATTATTATGCATTAAGTTATATAAATATATGTTGTGAAACCTAGTTCTACAGAGTTCCAGATCTTCCATTTTGTAGATGTGACTACACATACTTGCTGGTAATTAATTCCCAATCATTATACTTTGATTATATGAATGTGCTGTTTTATTTATAATAAACTCATGCACCGCTCCCTAAACAAGGCATAATATTATAAATGAAATATTTTAAACTTGTGAATTTAATATTATGGTCTTATTCTGTATATTGACAATTTAAATCAGTAATACTAATTACAGATGCGTCAGTTGTGCAATAAAATGTATGTAAATTGAAAAAAAGTGTGTAAAATATGTATATTTATATCATTATCCTGCCCATTTTCTTCTCAAATTCACGTATTTAGACACATAACTCTTGAAAATCTAATTACCAGAGGAGAAATATCACGTGCCGACCTTCACAGCAAAGTGTTCTGAAGCCGCAAAGCTCTTGGGTTGTGGGTTCAAATCCCACGTAAGACAGTTTTTTTCATATCGTGATTGTAGGCAAAGGCAAACCAGTACATACTCTATATAATCATATAATTCACCATTTCGTAATTGCCTAGAGGACCCAAGATTCAGTTATCTTTGCTTGATTTGCCAGTCTTTGCTTTAGGAAATAACACAAAAAGAAGAACGACAAAATGAAGAAAAAAGAAAAAAAATTGACGAAGAAGAGAAAAGAAGATATATCATATTCTGACAAAGACTCAAACATCTCGCTTCGAATAAAAAAGACTAGAGGTGAAGGGTGTTGTAACAAATATGCTGGAATTCATCACCACTTTCGAGTCTTCAGTCAAACAGTCGTTGAATATATCGAAATACTAACAAAAATGTATGTCAGATTAATTTTTTTTACTTGTGGAGTTTCTTAACTTTTTTCGTGCGATTGTTGATGAGATGTCATTTACTCGTATATAGGTTTTTATTATTTGCACTACACATTTCTGAATTCAAAAATACTCAGACACAACAACCAGTTTAAACAAATGTAAGTATAATTGAGTATACAATTGTACTCTCCCGCGTAATTCTATAGATTGGATAAGTTATTTCAACCATTTCCTAAAAATAATATAACAAACAAACAGGAAACGGCAAAAATTATCAAACAGCTATTCGATGTCATCTTTGGACGCCAGTCGTTTGGAGAGGGGATACGGAATTGAGGAGGAAAGAGGGTTCCACATTTTCCGATTTTTCTAAATAAATTTATTACGGCGTCGTTCAATGAGTTTCTTGAGATAAATAATCTCAAAGGACGTACGGCACAAGAAATAGACGTTAAAAGAAAATTCAAGTTAAGGGTTCAAAGAAAATAAATTCAGAGAAATCTCAGTCACTGACATACTGTCGTACTTTGTTGCCGTCATGTTGCCATCAACATTCGTAACTAGTGTATTAATGATTCAATTCAAAGAGCTTTAGATAATGTCGACAGATTGTATTTTGTCTCATACGCCACCTACAGTGTCTGGACCGCAAAGTAGTTTTATTATTTGTTTTATACATTTTGGTTTATTAATTTTTTTATAAATTTAAATACAATTGTGCCTATTTTCGTAAGATTGCTGCAAATGCAAATTGAGTATACGTTGGACTTCCAAGCCTTACAAACACATCAGTAGGCAAAGAGAGAAATGTAAAAGAGAAAACAAATTAAAACCTCATTTTTTCGTTTCTTCAAGTCGCGCAATATCGAAGCACAACAACAACACCCTCAACCCTGCTGCTAGAAAACTGCCATCTCATTCACATAAACATAAGGCGCAGCCACGACGACGCCTCCAAACAGGATTATAGGATAAGAACAAAACATACTTCCATTCCACCTGGCAGGAAGACTTGCGCCCTAAGTTGGCGGCAGCTTGTCTTGTGGACATTCCTCGGTCGATGAGTTGTGCAAAGAGGTAATTACGAGGCTACTCATTCCCCTGTGAACAAAAGCAGTGAGATGGAGGAGCCACTTCAAAGGATAGACATCACCTTCATTTTGACCTTTCCGGGTGGTTTTGCGGGACTGCCCACTATTCTTCTGTTTGTCCCGAAAGACCAGTTTGTATTTTGCAGCATTCTTCCTTACGAAGAGAGGAAAAGTATTAAAACTAGTTTTTTGGTCAGGGAGTGGGTTGAGTGGGCAGCCGGGAGGTAGCGGTCTTTTCTCTTTCTAGAACGTGAGATCCAGAGCTGAACTACACTTAGGTTTGCGGGTGCTGTCCCCTCGAGGTATCTCTGCCAGCGCGGCCCATCTCAGCCGGGAGAAGCTTTAAGCCCCGACTTATCTTTGCACACATGTGGACGTGGAGTGCATTGATTGACTGATGATTCCGGGCGCATCAACTGTTAAGAAAACGTGTCGCATAAGTGTAGTGCGTGTTTTTTGCGTGAGAGATGGTAATGATACCCCCGGATAGTGAGATCCGGCGCCGACCTACCGCTAGCGGCTAGCGGGTTTTTCCCCAACGAGCTCCCTCCCACCCGCGGGACACCGCCCCACCCAAGCTCTAACCTCCCGAACCGGTCTCCTGGCATGTGTGGTTGTGTAGCACCTTTAACTGTGTGTTTAGGGGTGAGGATAGGATAAGGAAGAGGAAGGGAAGATCGCGCTCGTGGCCCATTTGTAATGGTTGTTCTCCGGCAGTCACCTTGTATTGATCGGGGAAACTACGGAAAACTACCGATCAGAGCAACCGGCCGCTAGAATTCTTCTTCAGATAGCAACTGAATTTGACCTAGCTGTCTAGCTAGTGCCGAAAATTCTGCCACCGACGGGACTCGATCCTAGGACCTCCCGGTCAGAGGCTACAGTGACATCAGGTGACTCTCCAGGATCAATACGGATGGAGGAGGTGCAAGTATGTACGAATATGTAAAGGGGGAAGGGGGGCGAAGATGTAAAGGAATTAGGATGAGAGAGGGAAAAACGCGCGCGAAGAGGGGCGTTATTGTCATAATACAGCTCCGGCATGCGTCTGGTACTAATTAGAGAAATCACGCAAAACTTCAGACCATAGAAGCCAGTCACTGAACTCTCTTTCAGAGAAGGAATGAATTGAACCTTGCTGAGGTCGGAAATTCCTCCGCGACGGGCACGAACCCTAGGCCCTCCCGGACAGTTAAAACTCTTTCTGATCCTATTTCGGTATTTTACAAAATAATACAAATATATATGAGAAGATTACCATGTTATCGAATCAGTTTCTCATTTTTGTATTATTTTAAATAATAATTTAAGATGGAGTAATTTGAAATTTTGAGTTTTATGATTTCCATAACAAAACAAGGTTTGATGTACATTACATTCCGAATCAATGTGAATGTCGGGAAGTTCGTAATGCACTGAAGTATATTACAACATTTTGCAACAACCGTAATAAACTGGTGTAGATTATGCAGATTATTAAAAAATGCATTTATACCTTAGATCTTATCTTAATTTCAACTAGGTTATTTCTTAATGCCCGCGTGTAACTCTAGAGATTGCTTCGTAAGAAAGTGCTCTGTGAACCGAAAACCTCAAGGTTAGACTGGTGAAGGGGCATTTTTCGATGAGAGTTGTTTTAAGGACAACGTACGCCAACGAAATGCTCTTGAGAGAGAAAACCCTGTTTTGTACGCAGGGGAATGGAAGAAAAAGAAATATCCAAAACTATGCTATGAAAGAGGGATGAATGACGAAAAAAATATACTGGGAAAAGGATAAATTATAAATAATCCCCTTCGTTTATCACCTAGTACATACAGCGAATTTACTTCCCAATCACCATATATCTTTCCATTTACTAGATACCATCCTTCTCCTTCAGCTAATAGATTGAACGTTTTCTTGACTTCAGTATTAATTGTATTTCCATACTTTCATTTCTTTTCCCCATCTGCTTTTCCCCTTGTCAATCACAGATAAACGGCGGGGGGGGGGAATTGACGACCTAAGCGTATACTTCGATTTATTTATAATGGCAGCGTTTAAGCAGCTGTTACGGTGTCATCCAATCGGGAGCTTGAACGTCTCACCATAATAACGGCACTGTAGTTGCATTCAAGGTCCCGATTGGATAACACCGAAACAGCAGACTTACGTCAAGTGCCACAACATATAAATCGAAGTATATTTTTTGTCAGTATCTGTATTTAAGAAAAGTTTATCTTCCTCTTTTAGAACTGCTTATTATCAGAATCTTTCGTATTATCAGCGCCTTTAGTATTAGTTTTGTCTTTAAACGCTCATCGGATGTTTGCAAAAAATTCGAAATATTTGTAATGCGTTACAGCTACGTGGAACTCCGACGTTGTCTTACAGAAAGGTAACTTAACCTCATTATTCTTAATTTCCACTCCCTATCATCCATTCGTCTATATATTCCTCCGTTTATCTTATTTCTTCTAGTACAACTCGTACCTGCGTTTTCACAATCTCTTCACTCAATCATATTCTCTTTGTCTATTAGTTACCAATCTGTACTTTAATTAATATATTAATTTGTAAGGGATGTATATATTATCAACGTAGATGGTTAATTGCAAAATAGTTATTGTCAAAGAAAACAAAGAGGTTCCAAAGATTCAAATTCTGAAATGATTTCATTAATTTCTTCCAGGCGTCAGAACTTCTGAATCAATTCACAATCATAATAAAATAATAGTTTAAAAATATATCTGTATTTTTAATATATTCTAATTAAATTGTGTTATTAAAGACAAAACTGAAGTTTCATCGTTGGAAAGATCAGCGCTTAAGAGAAAAATTAATTAAAGTAAACTATTAAATCGTAAGTATCGCTAAAACGTTGTTTAAGCATTAGCATGTGTGAAATAATCAAACCACATATCTTTAAGCTTGGTAATTTTTTTGTTTTGTATTTATAACTGAACATTAACATAACTGAACTGGCAATTTTGTTCAATACCTCTTTAATTGGCGCTGGGACAAAAGAAACTAATCAGAACCCCAGAGACCGTCAACTCTAACAACATATTCCCACTATTTCCTTCGATCACCTGCAGGTTCATGTTTGGGCAGTACCTTTATCTAATCTCCAGTTTGTCAAATCCTTTTTCATAATCTTCGTTCACATCCTTATCTCCGTGCACGGACGAGGAAAACCACACTTCCGTACACGACACAATTACACATGACGGGAACCACAGTCACGTGGCCGGGAGAGGCACTGACGAAACCAGACCCGGGAGCCAACACTCGGACACCCAGGGCTTGCACCGAAGGCTACGAATTGGTCACTAAGACAGAAGGGCCTTTAACAACGCTTAATATTCATTCGATTAATTTCGTTCTTCTATTTGAATGCGTTTAATTGTTCTTAGTTAATATATATAAATCTAATATCGATTCATTTCTCACGTGTATTTTTGGACCACACGTGCATCCTGCTTCCGCAGATTGCCAGTGGGGGACACGTTTATCCCCCAAGGTTGTTAGTCCTGGGTGTATGGACGATGAAAAGATGATAGTGATGGATTAAAGGACGACACACACATATAGACATACACAAATACAGCCAAGCCCGAGGCGGGACTGAAACACGCGGTCTTCTGTTCCGAGACCACTACGGCACTACTGCTCTTTCTCGGCCATCTGACTGGCACATGCAGTAAATAATGCATGACACATTTCAGCTCTCAATTTTTAGTTTGTACACACGATGAAAAAAAATCAATGTTAAGTTTAAGCTATTAAACATGTCATTACAAAAATATAAGAACACAAATAGTGACTTCTCATTTTATTAGTCTTACATGTATAAAATGAATTCCTAATGTTTGTCTCTATATTTTGTCACAGACGGACTTAGGTGGCTCAGAACACCAATTTATGTCTCTGCACCAATTTATGTTTATGCCTCCGACCGAGAGGTCCTAGGATTCTATTTCCGAAGGGGTTAGGTCGTGAAACCACGAAGACTAATTCCGAACGAGCTTTTCGTGTTTTTCCCGATCAACACCAAACAAATGTCGGAGCAGCCTAACAAACGGAGCATGGGCCGCGCGCGACCTTCCCTTCCTCTTCCTTACCCTATCCTTACCCCTTGCCTACACACACTTACACATAGATGCACTACACTACTCTAATACACTTGCCGAGAGACCAGTCGGGAGCTTAGAGCTTGTCCCGGTTAGGACACGCTGGTGGGAGATTCCTGGATGTGGCGAACTCAGCAAGCTGATGGATAAATTCATGGCGCCAGAGCTCGCCAACGATCGGAGGAAGATGACCGCCATCTATTGCGATAGTACCATGCTCTACACTTACGAGAATAATGACCTTAGCAGTTGACGCGCTGGAGTGAATCTTTTGTCACACAAAGTTAAATATGCGAATTCCGTTGCTAAAGTTAGTGTGCAAAAGTCTATTTTTATATATTGTTCGATAAATTGATTAATCGGTGTAAAAGTAATCGATTTCGATTGTTCGATTAATAGTCAAAATAATCTATTGTTGAACTAATCGCGATTAAATACATATTACATAAGGGTTTGCAGGTAGACGTTCTGGAGAGTTAGTTTTGTAATGTTTATGAGAGAGAGGAAAAGGATTGAGAGAAGCGTGCCATTAAGGGAATAGTTTCAGCTCATCAGGGGCAATCTGTCCAGTTGGAATTCTTTATGAACTGAGAATACAGGTTTAAAACTTGTGAAAACCGATCTAAGAATAATATATACTATAATGTAAGGATCTTGAAGAATTCTTCAAGATTCTTGCTCTATAGTATACGAGTATATTATTCTTTGATCGGTTTTCACAAGTCGTAGAAGAAAGACAGTGACGACGAAGAAGCTACAGAAATAGAGGAGGAACTCCATCAGTGAAAGAGGCATTGAGGGGTTTACGTCCAAATGACAGCACGTGAACGGTTCTTCATTCCCATGGTGCCTCACTTTGTTTCTTTCCGAGAAACTATGGTAGAACACATCTTCTATAAGATTTAGAACCTCAATCTGAGATATACTCGTACCAAGGACACGGTCTTGGTGCGATTGTGCACACGATTAACTAAATCTCAAAGGCAAAGCCGTTTACATACTGAAAAGCTCTTATTGAATGTATGTGCATTTTATGTCTTTATTTGTTTTAAAATCGCTTTACGCTTACGCAGAAATCGTATGTACGCATACATGTTTAACTCACCAATGAAATATATATAGCATTATTCGAATAAAATCCTCAATACATCACCAAAAACGTAATTATGTATATAATATTGTTTCAATTACTAATCTACATATTACGCGTAAAAATCTTAATTACTTCAATTTTATATATTGTAACACAATATATCCTTGACACACAATCTCAAAAACCGAAATACCTACTTAGTTTACTTTTCATACGGTTTATTGCACTAAAATTAAAATTAAGCATAAAATTATTACCGTTTATTAGAATTACAAATTGTGTTGCTTACTTTGATTTCAAATAGTTCTATAGATAAACTCAAATAGTGGTAATAGTGAGAAATTATTCATGAAACAATATTATACTCGGATAATTACTCCGAATTGAAACTACACCTCCACGTTTTCTCGTGGCAATCCTTTCAAATGGAAAAAGGTCGGCAGTGCTTTAAACGCTCAAGGGCGCCTATCCTTCATTGCTGTATCATCATCTATTCGACACGGCATGCAGGTGTTTGGCGAACAGACCAGGAAAATTTAACTTACTATATTTCAGTGACAAATGGTAGAATTGAACTTCGAAACCGGTAGAAAGGACGATTTGAATTTTCATTATCAATTCACGACAAAATAATTTGCAAATTCTATATGATTGCAAAATAGAGCATTGATGCATCAATTATACAGATATATTAATACAATAAGATGCAAAAACAATTACATGTTATTTGGTTCCTGAATCTGAAAAACCATGAGGGGTAGAAAATTGATAAAAATTAATAAAATTAATGAAGGTGATAATATTACAAAATTGTAAAATCATTGAATACGTCATCAAGTCAAGAGGAAAGTGGATCAACTTTCAACTCAAATACTTTTCGTTTACAGCATGCCTTTCACTATTGTTAAATGCATTACTTTCAAATTCTTTCAACAATAAGCTTCAGTGCGTTGTCTTGAGTCTTCAGACTGTATTTAGCTCCCATAACATTTGCATTCACAGCGAACATTAAATTAACGCACGCCGCCACTGGCGACATCGTTGCAGCGTTGGAACGCGGAGAGACAATATGGCTACCGGCGCAAATTCGCCTCCGAAGACCACGGCCACCTGCGATGATCGCCTTCAGCTGTCTGGCGGGTTCTTTGTTTCCAGAGGGCCCTCGACACGGAAAGGCTCAGGTGCGCTTTGACTCATCAACATTTTACGGCTTT
Source organism: Gryllus longicercus (assembly GCA_038098605.1). Lineage (NCBI taxonomy): Eukaryota > Metazoa > Arthropoda > Insecta > Orthoptera > Gryllidae > Gryllus > Gryllus longicercus. The sequence continues at coordinate 1,516,373 of JAZDUA010000116.1, read as the reverse complement.
CTGGAAAGGCCGGGCGTTGCGGAGCGGGTTGGAGGGGGATGGGGTGGTGGACGGAGAGGGGAAGAGCGGGATGAGCGGGAGGAGAAGATCCGAGTTGAGCGGGGTAGGGAAAATTCAATTTTTCATGGACCTGAGCGGCACGGGGCGTGACGTGGCGGGGAGGGCAGGGCATGGGAGGGACGGAGAGAGGAGGGGCAGGGCGGGGAATGGCGGAGAATGGTTGGGCAGGGCGGAGAAAGGCAGGGCAGCACAAAACAGGGCGGAGCGGGGCAGGACAATGCGGAGCAGGGCAGGGCTGGGCGGAGGTCAGGGCGGGACAGGGCAGAGCAGGAGATGTCACAACAGAGTGTCAGGGCCGGGCGGGGCGGGTAGTCGCGGAAGCGTAAGGCGGAGAGAGATGGAGAGGCGAGAGAAGGGAGATGCTGGGGGAGTGGATAGGTGGCGAAGGGGAAATGGAGATGTGATGTTGGGGGGATGGGAGAAGGAAAGGGGCTGGAGAGGAGTAGAACGTAGAGTTGTAGTTGCAGTAGCAGCACCACAGGGCTCCTCATTTCTTTAGCGTAGCCTTTCACCGCGCGTTTTATTGGTGGATGAGTCGACTGAAACCTTGCGTTAGACCGTAATTTGATTTAGTAAAGGTCTTTTTACCAACCAGGAAAGAAGATAGTTTACTGCCTCAACATCTCCCTCGGAAGGGCTGCGAGATCGAATCCCGGCCAAGACACAGGCTTTGGACCCTTGTCTTTCGTGCATGTTCTGTCGGGGAAGGTCTCAAGTCTTTCGACTCCAAATCTGGTGCTCGCAAGTGTGTAGTGTACATTGCTTGGTTCCATGAACACTCAATTTGCAGTTCACTGCATTGGCTCCGGGGAAACTTCGTTGCTTCTGCTGCAATTTTGACCGGGAGCTTCTAGGGATCAACTCCCGACTGTGGCAAATTTCCGCCAAAGGCAACACAGCCGAGTGCAATCCCATCAATAACCACAGGAGAATTCAAGAGGTAAGCAGCTTTGAGCAGTTGTTTTCTGCAATTTCTCCCATCAGTACTCGTACCAGTCGAATGTCTGAGCAATATCTTAGCAAATGGATCACGAGCCGTGGGTGATCATTTACCCCCTTTATTACTCTTTCCTCTTCCCTTATAAACACATACACACAAAAATGTACTATAGTACTCATATGCCGGGAGACCAGAGGCTAGCTTGGAGCTTGCGCTGGTAAGGGAGATAGACACCGGAGATAACTGGAGATGCGAAACGCAGAAAACCGACGCGTTGGTTGGAACCGGATCCTGCGTTACAGTGGGAGCGGGTTAGCGCCCCCTCTTAAGATTTAACATGCACTAGACTTACGGGACGTACGCCCTAAGTCGTTGACGTGCTCGGATGCAACACTCACTCATTCTAATTAGCGTGTAGATTGTCTTCGGCAGGAAAAGCCGCGTCGGACAATGCCGTCGGGTCGGAGAGAGCCTGAACCGACACTCTGCCTTGGCCCGAAGAGTTGAAGAAGTCCCACCTTGGATATGGACCATTGCGCTTTTTCGCGAGAGACCTCGGGGTTTTGTCTGTCTTCATTGCGGAGAAACTCTCAGAGTCTGTGCATTATATATGGGTCAAGGAATGTTGAGAAATCAGCGATTACTAAAAAGCCATAATAATTTAATGGCGTTTTACTTTAGTGTGAGACAACTTGAGTTGAATAGAGTATCGCGTGTTTGACCTAGTATTATGGGGAATATTGGCGAAGACGTATATAAGAAGTAACTTTGTTTTACCTTGCAATTATGACACGATGAAAATATCATTTTTTTTTGTTTTTAGAATATGTCATAAGAGAATTTTTAGAATATGTCATCATTAACATACTCCTTCGAACCCGCAAATACAAGACAAAAGCATTAAAGTCATGGGATTCGAAACTACAACCTTACGTTCCACGGATTTGCATCAATGCTTAGGTCGAGTCGACTTAACGCAAATAAATAGAATATGTTTTGTAATTTCTACTACTAATTATGTCAACTTATGAATTAAATGAATTCACAGAATTATTACGCGTCTTCAGTGCACAAAGAAAGTGATATGTTAATTTCTGAGTCTTCACAAGACAAACAGGCACTTGAAGTAAAATACTTCGTTCTTGGCAGAGAAATGAACGCTCTTATCAAAACAGTTTCTGGGCAAAATTTTTGTGAGTTGTGAATTTTATCGGATTATATGACACATAAAATTCAATTTTGATCACTCTGTAGCAAATGAATTTCCATTTTATCAAGTTTCAATTTGATGGTTATTTCTTCTTAGGTCATGCTATGTATCTAAACAATTTTTACAATAAATACAATTTTATAAGGTTATATAAAAAATCTTCATATTTTTTTGGTTGTCATAATTGGAAGAAAGAATACTTTGCAAAGGATCTAAGAGCTTCATTTATGAAAAAAATATATTTAGACCAACAAATGAATTATCTCTCGTATTCATCAGGTAGTCTACGGCCTTGATCTCTATAACCAAAAATATTCTTCTCATTTACGAAAGGAAATGCTTGCGTTGATTAGAGTTATATAACATAATACAATTAACAAGGAATATTTTCATTCGTTAGCTTTGAAAAACAGGTTTCTCCATCAAAAATCTTCCACGCTCTGAAGACTAAAAAAGGTCCTGAAATACGCTAATGATCCAACCGTACTTCCCGGCATCTAAAACTATAAAATGTGAAGCAAGCCGAGTTTTCAGTGGTTCTTCGCGTTGAAAGATTCTGAATTGGCTAACAAAGAGAATTACCTACTTCTGATTTCCTGTCTAAAAAATATGAGTAAAGATGAGTTAACACGACAAAACTTAAATGACACTTTAAGTAGTTAAAGTGTGCCAGACCGCAAGTGTAAAAGAATAGTGTAAAGTAACTTTATGCACTTTTAATACATACTAATACAAGTAAAAACAAAAAAATACTGTCATATCCCAAGGTCCAATAAGAATTTGCAAACACTATAAGATTATTGGCAATATTTTATGGTCAATATAATAATAATAATAATAATAATAATAATAATAATAATAATAATAATAATAATAATAATAATAATAATAATAATAATATTAGCCGATCAGATGGCCGAGATCGGTAAGGCAGTAGTGCCGGAGTGGTTTCGGACCAGAAGATCGCGGGTTCGAGTCCCGCCTCGGGCATGGATGTATTTGTGTATTTGTGTATGTCTGTATGTGTTGTCCTTTCACCCCCATCATCATCATATCATCATTTCATCTTCCATACCCCCAGGGCTAACAACCGTGGGGAATAAAAATCGGATCCAGCTAAAATGCTGGTCCCCCCAAAGCAAGCACCTGCCACCGTGATAATAAATAAAAACTGAGCCACGGTAAATGCAGGAGGCTTGCTTGCGTGGTCCTAGTTGGCCGATTAACGAAAAAAATAAAATATAATAATAATAATAATAATAATAATAATAATAATAATAATAATAATAATAATAATAATAATAATAATAATAATAGGTCTCACTTTCAAAGCAAGTACATCGATTTTGAAAAATTCATAGTAACAAAAGTTTAGACGAGAGGATCTATGCTCACAGATTTTGAATATAGTAAACATAGATGTCGAAAAAATTCCTAATATATTTTAACCGAATTTTTGTTTTCACAAAACCTGTCACAAGATTGTAATTTTTTACACAATTAATTGCATTTCCTCTGGCAAACTCATTATATAAATTCAGAAAAATACTATTCTTCCTTTCCTTTAATGCTGTGAATAACTATAGCATGGCTTTTAGAGAAAGCTAATACTGACTTCGATACGACCTTTATTACGTCCCAAGTCAACAAAAGTTATTTAGAAATTTGTACATTTTAAACAACTTATTTTAGCCTGTTTGTAAGATCCTCGAGGCATTTAAAAATAATTTTATACTGAGAAAATAAAAAACATTTAATGGCACATAAATCAATAGATGATTTCTTAAATTAACATGATCTACTTTCACTGCAGGTAATGGAGAAGGTTGTAAATGACTAAGTGTTTTTATAAACCCTTTATTTGTTTTTGTAGGCATTGTGTTGCAAACCGTACAACGTGAACGAACTCAGTTTTCCGCCAAATATTTTTCTCAGAAAATAACGTCCCACTACTTACTACTGAAAATTAAATATAATGCAAAGTTACAAATGATTTCAAATGATTGATAACATATGGGAATATTTAGTAAATAGTTTCAATTATTCTAAGGATTAACTAAAGAAGAAAGAACATTGACCCTTGTTTCCCAACTGTCTTAGTCATGAGAAATTAGTAATTCTAATTCTAAATTAGAAAATGGTAATTCTAATAGAAAATTAAAACAATTACACAATTTACATATACATACACATACATTATTTATAAGATATTACGTAATAAATCTGAATTCTTCTTCACTATACAAATAAGTAAACACAGTGAGGAAAATGAGAAGAAAAAGACATGAACCTAAATGAAGAATAAAGGAGGATATGTTTGACTGTTTAATGTTCAGTGATAATTGGTTATTTTTACATCAGTAATGAAAATGATAAACTGGCGCTAAGCATCAGGAAAAACAACCCATTTTAACCCAATTCTCCATTACTTTACATCACATACATGATATTCCGTGTGTGAGAGAAAGAGAGAGAGACTGGGTGTGTATGTCATTGAGATAGACAGAGAGAGGGGGGAGAGAGGGAGAGATGAGGCATCAATAATCGAAAAAAATATCGACCAATAATAAATAATCGACCAAAAGCTATTTGCACATGTGGAGGAATTTGCGTTTAGAACATAGTTTTTATTGCCGGGAAATATACTCGTAATTTCGACAGTTCAATTTTACAAGACTATAAGAGATAATCCAATGTGCATTTTTAAATATAAATTTTGTCATATGCCGTAAGGAACCTAATTGCGATGTTTATATTTCGAAAATAAACGAAAGTTTTAATCATTAATGTCTTATATTTTTATCATAGCAACTGCATAAATAAGCATTGTTACGTTGGTTACAACCGTCCTTTCAGGTAGTATCGAGTACAATCTAAGGAAAAGGAGCAAAAGAGAATGTCGACCCGTAGTACTAGCACGAAGGTGATCTCATGCACACGGCAGTGAAACTGGGACAAGCAAGTTTACAGTAACTCAACTCCTGCATCGGTTTTTGATGAAAAAGAGAATTCTTGTAGGTACAAAATAAGAATAACAAACAAAAAAATTTAAGTAAGACAACTTAAAATGAGCCCTATGAAACTCGTACAAAAATATTCCAATAAAATGTAAGGAATGTATGTTATTATTTATTAATGGAAATTGCGTTGAAATGCAGATCACGATAAGTGAAGTTAACAATTTGTTGTGTACTTAAAGAGCGCATAGGAACAAGAGAGAGGGATGAATGTCCTTTCAAAACTTTTAGTGATAATTTCGCGTCTTTAAACGCTTTCGGATGTTAACAAAGAAATTCTAAACCGTCAAAATCCGTTATCGCTTCGTTGAAACTCCTCTCTATTCTTACTGCTAGGTATGCCCGTAAAGACGTTAAATCTTATTTTAGTCTGTCTATGTAGACAACATTGTGTAATCAAAGCAACACAGTGTTTAACCAGTTGAAAAAAAGAGGACATGGTCATGTCTGCCCCTGAGGAAGGGACCGCAAGTGCAAAAAAATGTTCAAAATATTGCTCTGGTGGATTCTTCTCGTGGACTTAAATAGTGGCACAACTCAAAAATACGAATTTGTGTCAATGCAGTCTCCAGATTTGCTGATTGGGCTACCTTCCAGCAACAACAGCAGCAAATCGTACAGTACAGTATTCCACCAATAAACGGCAGAAGAATGCAGGAATGTTGCATTTCAATACAAGGTGAAAACTTCTTACTCATATATCTCACACCTGATTTTTGGAGTTTGTGTTACTATTGCAGCCCACAATCGATATGTTTGTCTTGCTATACTTCAAAGTCTGAGAAGGTTTCGACACAAACATGTAGAAAATTATTGTAATATATTGTTAAAAACATAGTATAAATTCCTAAATGAATGAAAGTTTCCTTCAATTATAATGCAATTTACTTTGGGACCGGCATTAACCACCTCTCTCCTAGACATTGCTATTCGTCAGGTATCGGAGTGACATTGGTATGCAAATGTTCCATTTTTGCTAATATTACTTGTGGAGCTTACACATAAAGAAGTGATTTAAATTAGTGATACATTCACGAATGCAATTTCTGCAGTAAAATAATTTCATTCATAAAATCAATAGGTGTTCTCATGAATGAAAGCGACTGCTTTTTCGCACGTCCACGCGCGGGGACACTGTCCTTGAAAGTGAAAGCGCCTCCTTCGAAAAACAGCGTCAACACGACGCGCGCATCACGAACACGAAGGCAGACGCAACAGTTGGCTCGGCACACGCCCACTGGCACGAACACTTTCCCACCCACACTGGACCACTGGGCCACCGGGCCACTCGCGCTGGGCACTCGCGTCTCGCCTTCTCACCGGTCTCATGTTGTGGGGGCGCGGCGGCGGCGGCACCTGCGGCAGCGGCAGCGGCGTAGGCGGCGGCGGCGGCGGCGGCGGCGGCGGCGACGACGTGCGGAGGGAGACTGCTCGATGCGCGCGCCGCGCCGCCGACTATATAGAGCGTTGGGGGGGATCCCGTTACAGGTTGCCAGCGCTGCCTCCACGCGGTCGGACGCCGCCCTCGCAACTCCGCCTCCTCCTCCTCTTCCTCCTCCACGTTTTCCTCCTCGCTGTCTTCCTACACACCTCCTCATTTCCCTGCTTCACCTCTTCCTCTCATCTGCACCAACTCCTCCTCCACCACCTTTTATTCCTCCTTCTCTTTCTCTTCTCTTCCATCTCCGCCCCTCCTCCTTCACCTCCTCCTCCTTTTCTACCAACACCTACCTGCACCAACTCCTCTTCCTTCACTATCTCCACATCTTCCTTCTCCTCCTCCTCCTCCTCCTCCTCCTCATTCTCTACCTCCTCCTCCACAACCTCCTATTCCTTCTTCTCCTCCGCCATAATTACTTCTTCCTTCACCTCGTCCTTCTTTCTTCACTATATCTTCCTTTTCCTCCTGCTCTCCTACCTCATTTTCTTCCTACTCCATCACCCCCTTTTCCTCCACCTTCATTAACTACTTCTCTTCTCCTTCACCACCTTCTTTTTCTTCTCTTTCCTTCTTTTCTCTTCTTTTCTCCTTCTCCACCGCATACAGTACCATCACCATCAGTGCCACTGATGACGGCTCGAAGGAAAGGGGACACGGGAACCATCCTTTGCAAATTTACGGAATAAATGCAATGTTAATGTCATTAAACGTTACCAAATTGAGAAATTGCGTTCATTATTTTCAGCTTTTATTATTTAAATAATTTATTAGTAATTAAATTCATATTATTAATTTTTATTATTTAAAACAATGTTTGTTTTAATTTATAAAATTTATGTGCTACCGCCCTTTGTTGCCACCGGTAGATCTTCACTGTTGAGATCAGATGCTGTTATCGGTCTTTTGTGGGGGGGACTTTACTATCTTCGTTCGCAGAAAAAAATCTTAAAAACTAAAATGTCCAAGTATTGAAGTGTACTTATTGCCTTACATATTAACGTAACTATTAGACAAAACTATTTGGACGTATACGAACACTCCTCACTTAATAAAGTATGATTAAGAAATTAGATACATTTTCGAGCTGAATTGTTGTACTATAAACATTTAACATATAATGGATATAAAAGTCCATATGTATTTTATAATATGAAATAATTAATTTTTGTGGTGAAATGCTGATGAAGAATGTGGTATTAGTATTATTTTAAACACAGAAATTAGCATTTCATATTTTCTTTGACAAGCTTGTCATAAAATTCAAAAGACCTTAGGAATATTTTATAGAAAATTTCAAATGTAGAATTTGGATACATGTTTTTTCTACTTTTATGTTCATGTTATCTTAGTTTTTCTATAATAAATTGCATCTGAAATCAGAGATTGGTAAGCACCAAGAAAATGATTACGTGAATTGTAAGGTGCATTCAGAAACTTGCATTATTCTCTAAAATGCCTAAGTTAAAATTGGAAAATTAAAACTTTTATTAGCATTGCAGCAACTGGGAAATCAATTAGGAAGCAGCAGGATTATAGAAAAATTCACAAAATATATCTAAAAAAATGTTTATATTTTTGTATAATACAAAATTAAAAATTAACTCCCAATTTTTCAATCTTTAAAGAATTATTTAGATACAGATCCGTGCCTTAAAGGTGAAGAAGACGACTTTAATTGCAAGAACTAGATCTTTCTCATTCACTTCTTCCTTCAGGTTTTTCCTAATTGATCGGTGTTTTTAACTTCTTTTGCCCCCTCAATGTCACACACGGCAACGCCCGAGTGCCTTAGCCGCCGCAGGTTTCAAGACCTGCACCCTCTCGTTCACACTTCAATTTCTTTAAGCACGTTCTCCACTCCTTTCATGCCTGCCTCGATCTTCCCTTATTTCTTACACACGCTCATCTGTCCCTTTCCCTCCCTACTTTCTCTCCTGCTGCCAACGCATATTTTCCTTTCGCATATTCCCTCGAAACGGTCCCCAATCCCCTTATCTCCTGTCTACCCTACTGTCCCTCTGAGGGAGGCCCTAGGTTCGAGTCCCGTCGGTGGCAGGATATTCGATAGTAGCTTGTCAGCTAGGTCGAATTCAGCCGCTGTTTGGAGGAGAATTCTAGAGGCCGGATGCTTTGATCGCAGGTTTTCCGTGATTTCTCCGATCAACACCAGTCGAAAACCGGGGCAGTACCCTACCAAACGGACCACGGACTGCGCGCTATCTTTCCTACCACTTCCATGTTCAATCCTCTCCCCTTACACACACATACCTTAACACGCATTACACAAAAAAAAAACATTCTAAGAGACCGGTCGGGACCATAGAGCGTCTCCCGGCTGGGGCGGTGCCCCGTTGGTGGGAGATACCTGGTAGGGGAAACCCCGCTAACCAGCGGTAGGTCGGTGTCGGATCTCGCCATACGGCGGGGGAAAGATCACCGCCACCTCCCGCGCAAAGTATGCACTACACTTGCGGGACTAATGACCCTGTTAGTTGACGTGCTCGGAATCACTAAAATAATCAATCAATCAATGAATCCTGTCTACTTTTATCAGTGAAGGGTCCAAGAAGCGAGCATATTTCCTATATCGTTCTTTAATACTAGCACTTTTGGGTAATTGTACTGTATATATTTGTATATATTTGAAATCCTTACCCACATATTGAGCACATAAACACAAATGAGTATTTACCATTCATGCACATTTTTTTCTTTATTCCAAGCTACCACTTGTTTATTTTTATTCTTTCAAAAATATTATAGAGGAGAGTTGCAAACTCAAAATTGTCGCTCCACCCATCCCCTGAAATACAGTACATTCTGGATCCGCCTGAAGACTCCATGGTTTTAATCACGCGCTTTCTTTCCTACACGCCTTCTTACCGTGCCTGTTGCCTCTTGGTCATCACATTCCCCACTACCGCGGTAGTCTCCGAAATGGTCATCGTCCGTGACGTGGGTTTCCCACGGTCGCCTGCCGAAGTGCGGGGGAGCACACATGCGTGCGTTACTTCCCGTTTCCTTTCTGGGAGACATCATTGCAGGCCCCGAGTAGGATGTTCCAAGGATCGGTGTTTGACTCACCTCAATCATTTGACATTGCGTTTTAACATTCCGTACCTATTGCTAACAAAAAGGTACGCAGATTTGTACCGTAACTTTATCTCTCCGCTCGAGGAAACTGTATCCTTTTGGCTTTACGCAAGAAGATTAGCATCGGTTTGGAAACCGGCAGGTAGTCCTTCCTTTCATTAGAGAGATATGGATTTGAAATATTACAGACACAGACTATTATTTACATAATTCAGATTGATAATTAGTAAGTATCTTGGTAATGCTTGGAAGATCCTGCAATTTTTTAATGCGATTTTGTAATATTACTATTGTGCATCACCTTTCCAGTTAACAGGTACACACGAAATGCGCCTTTTGCCCCAAGAATATGATTGGTATTTATTTGTTGTACAACTAAACAAAATTGCTATGATAACGTAGAAAATTACTTGAATACTTATTTATACTTAATATATTTTAGAAATTTTCCACAATGTATATAAATCAAGTTTAATTCTAACATCTGTATCTTCTGTGATTCCCCATACACAAATCGTCGTAAGGTACTGGAATGTTCAAAAACCCAAATGATGAGAAAATAAATTAAAGTTGACTAATGATTTAAAAACAACATTCGTTCACCTAAAATTGTTAAAAAAATTACATTATTTCTAAACCAATCAAATGCATGTTATGATTTAATGAACAAAAACAAAATATTGCAATTTAAAAACAACTATCAAAATAGAACTTTTATTTGTCTCACTCGAAATGACGTAAGGCATTATGATCTCTGGGATCTCGAATGAAAAATCTTGTTTACTTCTTAGCGATTTTAAGGTATATTTAGAGTAGGAATCTGATATGGTGGAGGAGAAAATTACGTATCCTATTTTGAAGCATCGAGTTTCTCTTAGGCACGAATGTTGGTCACGACGAACACGAATTCTCGCGAACACCTCTCTGACGAAGCCATTAGTCGCTATTCCTTCGACGTCCTTCAATGTCCGCTTCAAGTGCTTCAGTGTTTGTAAGCGAAGCTTCACGCAACGGTGACAGCGGCCTTTGGAGCGGCCCGGCGCGGCGCGGCGGTGCGGCCGCGGTGCTCGTCTCGAAAGAGGCCCGTTTTGTTGTCAAGAAAAGCCGGTTCCACGAGCACGTACTACGTCAATGTCTGGCGCAGTCCACCACGCCCATTCGCCATGAGCACACACTGGGCGAAAGGTCGGGTCAGTCACCGGCGCACTTTCGTCCTGCGTGAAAAGCTTCAAGCACTGGGCACCGAATGCAAATATTGAAAACTGAATCAGTCGCTTTTCAGTTACTCACGCATGTGGATATGATCCTGCATGATTTCACATCTTCATGGTCGGATTAAGAAAATCAAACCATTCCTTTGTGAAATATTCTCTAACTATCTCTTACTAGAGTAAATGAAAACTATTAATGTTTTAAATTAATAAATTATTAAATTTATAGATTATAATCTATACATTTACTTTAGGCATAATGCATTAAATAAGCAATGTTAGAATTTACAATTAGAATGACTTATTTTTCTGTTCTTCAGTTTTAAGGCACTTGAAATTAAATAGAGACGAAAAATAACTCTGGGTGAAAATAATGTAGCTGGCTATGCGGAGTAACTGCGAGAGACGTTAATATGAAGAGGATACCAAATAAATTTCCTTTTCTGATCAATAAGGCAGTTAAATAAATTGATAAAGGGAAGACCATAACGGATGTAAAAAAATGAAATATGTAAAATAATAGAATATAATTATGTATACTATATTAATAGATAATAAGGAAAATGACATAATGAAAACAAAGCTTGAACGAGTACTTAGAAGTGATTTCAAGATTGAAAGGTATCACTGGAACTAGAATCAAAATAATTAATGTGACTGATGATTATGACGAGAAGGGTGCTGAAGATTTGAAATACCAAACTTGTCATGTCTTTGAGGAAAAGTACATAAATGAATTGATGGTAAAAGATGTTTGTTGAAAACGATGTTGACAATTTTGCTAAAGTAGATCCTTTGATGCAAAATAATAGTATTTATAAGTGTTTGGAAAAATGTAGAATTTTCGAAGAAATGTAGAATGAAAAAAGTGTATTAATGACGGATTTTAAATACATTGTTTTATATAGAAGAAGCTGAGAATTTTAATTATTCAGATCTTGGTGAGCAATTTGTCAAAATATCAATTACTAAAAGAAACAATTGTCTCCTCCCAATATGCAATAAAAATTAATAAGAGGAGCTACGATGTAATATATTTTAGATTATATTCTTTTTTTTTAAATATCAATATTAAGAAATCAAGGAATACAAAAATATTGAGAAAATGGTTAATAATCTAAAACAATATACTCATTTATAAAATATTCATTTCTTTGACATGGTAAATATTAAACATCGAAATATAAAAATTTATATTTAAAACATCTATTACATTACCACTACTTACTTGTGTTTCATTGCATTTTAACGCGGTATACAAATCACTTAATTGTCTATTATGTTACAATAAGTAATTAGTAGCCGATTCACTCAGTCGAAATAATTTTTGTTTCGTTTGTTACATTCACAGACTAGAAAGTTAACTTTTAGTATGCATCGCAAGCGTAAAAGTAACGACTTTAAATACGTGGTGTCGTCCCCCCCCAAAAAAAATTGTTGATTTTGCACCTCTGCACTCTCCAGAATAGTATTTCAATGAGTCGTTGACATCTGTTCATGTCGTAAGGAAAATGTTTGTGGAAAGGATTCAAGACGATAGGTAAACGTCACTTTAATCTAGTTCAGGTAAAATAAGTTGTAAGCAAATGAGTTTTGGAATTATTATTATAAATAATATTTTTCCCCTTCAAATAATGTTGTTAATAGTACAATAATCTTTCATCTTCAACTGACATAAAACCGACGAACATAGTAGATTTTCCTGATAACCGGTCAGGTGACTTGTTCATGCTTCTAATAAAGCGGTTTTGATTCTACGCTTATTTATTGTCTTGTTCAGTAGTTCATTTGCATGGTGCACAACAATATTTTTATCATTATTGTAGAACTTACTGCGTGACACTCTTCTACTAATTGAGTCACTGACACAGATTACCAAGGCGGTGTTTAACAGAAGTGGAGGTACAGTCAGCCACACATCGCTCTACCCACAAAATCCAATGTTGAAGTTCCGCTAGAAAGTGTTTGACCATCCACCCTATAGACATTCTCGCCCTCAGAAATGTATATATTCTCTATGACTTATTCGACAAATTTGATCTAAAGGTCTCAGTGCTAGTGGTGATTATGTCGAACAAGAAGGCAACATGAGCATCTACTACAATAAAATGTTTCCATGAAACTTCGTTTTTTTTATATATTACTCCTTTGGTTATTTATAAACAATCAAAAATTAAAACATTAAAAAGTTGTATTTAATCATTGAGTTGAATTGACAAATATATCACTTAATCATTCAAAACGGTTTTTAATATATTTCGAATTATTTTGAAATCGATGTTCTGTTCATATCATTGTTGCGTACTCGGCGTTTTCACGTGGTTGATGTTTTTTAAATAAAAAAGCCATCATAACACAATTCTACAATAATTATCAGATATCCATAAATTGAACTTTCTTCTGACCAAAGAGAACAAGGGGGAAAAATAAATAAAATCGAGTTTTTGCCTATAAATAAGCCTGTTTTCTTTTTGAATAATCGAATCAGATAAAATTTCGTTAATAATACTCATGTTTTTTTACTTACTTAATATCAATTAAAAATTAATAAACTAGACCACTTTTTTAAATTAAATTACCCCCTCGTATTTACTGGTTATTTATCCAGTTTTAAAAACATCGATGTTTAATAACATCGTTGTTTTTGAGTCGGTTTTTTATTAACGATGCTGTAATTTTGAGCAAAAATCGATTTTTGGTGTCGATGCTTCATCCCTAATAACAAACCAAACCCAAACCAGCCCGAAGAGCATGTGAAAGACAAAATGTTAATATCACGGAATCGCCGTACGCCATGCCCTGATGGACACACCCGCTTTTCACTGTTTGGTCGCAGATGGGGATTTCTACGATCATGGGCAGATGGCCCTCCTCGAAATTGGGAAGCGAGCTGTTCAGTTCATGACGCACCGCGGTTTTTCGTGTGATGCGTCGGGCGCAATGTTTCCGACCGCAAAGGTCTGGACGCAACTACACTTTCTCTTTTTCATAACTGGTTCACGCCCCTCGCTAATACGAGAATAAAGAGTAATCGTTCGTAATAAAGAGATTCCGTTGTTATCGTACGCGCTCCACTTCCGGTGTAATAGTTAATAAAATGCAAGAACTTTGGTGGAAAAATAATATGTCGGCCTTGTCATATGGTGCAATTGTCACAAATGCTGACGTCATTAATCATACAAATACATAAAATAAAGATTTGAATGATACCCATAATCGCGAAAACAACGGCTCTGGTAACAAAAGGACTGTTCTAGTGGATAGACGAGGCCGTTAAGATCATACAAGTAAATTTTTAAATAATAAAAGGTATCTAAAATATGTAAAGCATAATAAAAATGTTTCCATTTTATTAATATGGGTAAGTAAATTGAGACTTTTCAATGTCTGATTCGACAACAAATTGACAACTGCTCTCATAAGTTAAATGGTTATAATTTGACAATTAAAGTACCATAAAGGAAATCTGTAAACATACTAGTAGTGAAATGAAAAATGGTCCAGTCATCCAAATGTCTGGTGTATATAGGTTCATTAGTTAATTTTTCTTGTTGATAAGCAGTGGTATGATACTTTGAAAATTGCAAATTTCAATGGAAGAGCATATACCGTCTCAGAGTGAACATATTATATCAATGTGATATTTTCTTTCCTATTGTTTGCACATTGCAGATAATATTGTTTTGCTATTTCTTTAGTAGTGAGTAAGGTTGGTGTTTATGCAATAAGTCTCAAAAAGATAAATATTTTTTGAATTTTTAAAACAGATACACGGGGTATTTTGTACATTAAAGGAATCGATTCTCGCCGACAAGTAAAAAATAAAGGTCGGAAATGAATAATTGAATATACATTTTGTGATTTGTTGTCGCAGCTGATAATGTTTAGCAATGCACAAATTTCAGGGTGTGGGCAACAAAGGAGCCATGTATATATGCTCTCCCTTGAATAAACAAAGAGAAATGTTCGCGCTATAAACCAGCACAAGATTTCGGAGAGTTAATGTGGACACATGAAAATTAGAAGTTTGTTGTTGTTATTGTAGATATTAAACTTTTAGGCACGTGACAAGAGCAGAGGAATCTAACAGCTGCTTATGAGAAAAATATTAAACTATTTATGAATATAGAGTAAAAACATGCATTGCACCAACGCTGTGAATTACAATAATAGCCTCAACTTTACGCAGGAATAATGTAAACAAACAAAGCACTCGAATCTCATAGAACGAGAACTCGCCACTGCTGCGGGGTGGCGGACGTTGGTTGCAGCCGGGAATTCCAAATTGCGACGTTCGAGGAAAAACCGGGAGATTTCCTTTCCATGTTCATTTCACGAAGTTTTTGCACTAATTTACTCAAACATTGGAAGGCACTATTAATATTATATACACTACCACAGATGAAACACTAGTATCTTACCGCTTTGATACTTCGACCGGCTGAAGTGGCTCAGGGCATCAATTGACGTCACTTCAGTGCCAGTGATCGGGGAATTCTAGGGTTCGAGACCCGACAGTGGCACAATTTTAAACACCAGCTACATTGTCAAGTCGAATTCAGTGGCTGCCCGGAGGAGAACTCCAGCGGCCGGCTCCTCTGAGCAGTAGTTTTCCATAGTTTCTTCGGTCATCACCAGACGATTGCCGGAGCAGTACGCTAACAAACGGGTTATAGACCGCGCGCAACCTTTCCTTCTCCTATCTTCGCCCCTTACTTACACACGCTTACACTTGCATGCACTACTCTATCGAACATGCCGAGAGACCAGTTGGAGACTTGTTCCGGCTGGAGTGATACCCCGCTAGTGGGAGATACCTGGTGGGGAAGCCCCGTACCGATGTGTAGGTCGGAGTCGGATATCTCCCTACAACGGGGGAAAATCATCGCCACCTTCCGCGATATGTTGTTTAGCGAGAGGGCGACCACATTGTCGCTTTCTACCAAATTGTGCGGGCAAGTGCGTATTTGGTAGAAAATATAACATATGATTGCAATGAGTATTCAGTGAGATTACAATGAAAAGGAATAATTCTCTCATAAAATGCAGAAGAATTAATCTTACACTCAGAGGTTGTGAACTATGTCAAATCGCCCTATTTGGAGCCACATTTACCGCAAAGTTTAGGAAACGGTGAGTGTTACGTATAATTCCTCTAGTACAGCGCATTGATGAGGTAAGGGGTCGTCCACAAATTACGTAACGCTGAATAGAAGAGGAGGGGGCCTGAGGCTGCGTTACGCTGCGTTACATAGGGGTAAGGGTGTTTTAGTTACGTAACATTGATATTAATTTGTTTACATTTTTCAACATTTGCTGAAATTATTCCTTTTTTGTCCTGAACTAATTAATTTCCTATAAAAACAAACAAAAGTTATTAGTCGTAAATTGTTTCAATAAATAGAAATACTTTTTCAACCTTTTTAATCTGTTAGATTACCAAGAAAATATTCAAAACTGATATAAAGTATATTCTAGAACTCATTTTAATTGGCGCAGTGGACTCTCGCTCCTGCATCGTCCAAGATAGCGCGCGTGTGAACAGCTTGTGATCAACTATTTCTCACTCGAGCATTCTTCCTTCATTCACAATTTTCCCCAATCTTACTGTTAGGTGCAACCAGGTTCGCCAACTAATTTCAATTTCATCATTAATTTTAATATTCAACACAAATCAAATAAATACTAATTGTTTTAGTGCGCTATACTTTATTTTCACTTCTTGCATTTACAAGGGAGGGGGATCGCAAGCGTTACGTAATTTTTAGGGGGGGTTCAAGCGCGCGTTACGGGTGCGTTACAAAGAGTAGAGGGGATATTGAAATTACTCTAAATTTGCGTTACGTATTTTACGGACGGCCCCTAAACTAATTACGGACAGTGTTACTCACTTGATGGAAACGTTAACTAATATTTGAGGCAAATAAAGTTTAAAATGTAAAAAAATTGCTCGCGTATTCGGAGAAAATTCTTCATTGCTGACTTATTAAAAAAGCAAGTGTCCAGGAATCACGAAATCCAACTGAGATCTAAGAATAATAAAATATCAAGGAATGTACGTCTGCTTGCGACATAAAAAAAACAATCGGTTTAGAAATATGTGTTTACATCTCTTATTATGAGAATACTATCTCAAATGTGCCTTCCAAGGATGACTATGGAGGTGATTAAAATGATAATGAATAATTGGAAGCTGTGAATTTCTATTTCACCCTGAGGAAGGTGAAGTATCGCGACCGAAATGTTGGCAGCTATGCCTAGGACTTGGCCTCTCCCGGTCAGCTAGGTATCAATTTTAAATATGATAACCATAAGAGACACATAATATTATAAGAAGGCAACCACCCCTTATAAACTTGGTGGTTAACTTCCATTCCTTAAACGACATTATAAACTTCGGACTTCCGCTCCGCATACTTGAACGCTGAATTATATTGCATCAAAGAGAGCGGGAGTCATATTTAAAATATTGAATTAGTTTGATGGAATTAGGGGGTGGCAAGATGTTTGGATGGGCAGAACACAGCATTAATAGGAAAAGGAACTACTTCGATAGGTAACAGTAATCACAATAGGAGTGTTTTTGAATCATTTTACATCATAACTTCATTGAAATGAGACATCTAAAGGCCCTAAACTTAAAAATATACCAGTTAACCAACACATAGACCTTAATGGATGAATACAGTATTGTAAAAACAAATTAAAACATTTCAATTTTCAGTAGCTTTTCTATCTAAACATAAGGTGAAAACAGGTTTTGCATAATTAGTTCAGAATATACAAATACATTATTTTCTTGCGTATTTAGTTAAACCAAAATATCAACATCACGTTTTATCGCTGATACGCAATCGCCTTTACGCAATGGTGTGCTGTACAAATCTACACTGTCGCTGATCTTAAAGCAACCTGCCGCTCGTAATTGACTCCAATCACACGGAATCAATAAAAAAAACTAGAGAATGAATGGCGGCTCCGTAGAAGAGAACGTTTGCTATGCAGAGAACCTTTTCAAATACGCAGCCAATTTACGCTTGGAGGTTCCACTTGCTAGGCTTCTACTTGACACCGTTAACAGCTTTGGTGACCGGAATTCGTTTGTTCGACCTGGAATACTCTACACCGTTTCTTAGGCAGTATTGGTGACGGGGAGGTCCCAGGGTTCGAATAACTAAAAAACTCAATTCCATTAAATTCATCTCAATTCAAGCGCAGACTGGAGAAGAACCGTATCGGCCAGCTGTTCTGAGTGAACATTTTCTTCGATGTGGATTTTACATAATATTAAACTATTATTGCTAAAACAGAAAGCACTATCTCGCTTGTACTTTTACGCAAAAGTACTCGAAATGTACTCAAATTTGCGAAAAATTATACATGAACGTATTTCAAAATCTATCTTTATAGAACGGATTTAATTCATTTCAGTAAGGTAAACATCTCTATCTTTAATATTTTAGTTGTAGGAAGACTCCGAAAAAATTTTGAGCTTTTGCAATTTTCAAAAAATAAGAGTTTTCAACGAATATAAAACCTACACCATTGTCTTAAACACACTATCACAACAATTCACACTATCCAACGACAAAATTTAATCAATAA
This sequence comes from Gryllus longicercus, assembly GCA_038098605.1. Taxonomy (NCBI): domain Eukaryota; kingdom Metazoa; phylum Arthropoda; class Insecta; order Orthoptera; family Gryllidae; genus Gryllus; species Gryllus longicercus. The sequence continues at coordinate 1,497,796 of JAZDUA010000116.1, read as the reverse complement.
TCAATGGAACCATTTTTATTTATTTTGGAAAAATGTTCCAGGGGCTTCAGGTAAAGTACCCCACAAAATTAAAATTTCAGTTTTTATTTCAAGGAGTCTCGACATCAGCAAAAACTATTGGGAACTGTTTGGAGAAAATCGGCTGAATGGTTTAGCTGCAAGCGTTGTTCACAGACGGACAGACGTTATTCCGTGGTTCGATTTTTCGGTATGAAAGATCCACAAATCATGGATTCTGGCTACACCATATGATAGATAATTTTTTTTCTAAATTGGCAACTCTATATATTCTCTTTTTCATTACCAGGGTCCTGCATGAGCTTTTCTGTCGAAAATTCACTTTTTTTTCGCGCAGCATTACATAACTTTCTCTCTACTCCGTTGCGAGAAAGTAAAAATCTGTCAGGTTCTATGAGGCGAATGTTTGCTTTGCCTGAAAAAATTAAATAATATTGATATACATTCATTTCTTCTCTCATTCTTAAAAAAATAAACATTATTCTTTAAAATATTAAATGTTTATGTAATATTAAATGTTTCTGAAAAATAGAACACTGTGTCACGGGGAGGAAAGTGACGAGCTGGGTTGCCTGATTGAGGAAGTTTGTCTCCCATCGGGGAACGTTTTTCGTTGTGGGGAAAAAATGGAAAAAATAAATGGACGAGGAAATGATTGTGAATATTTTGAAAAAAATATTTTCATGCGGCCTTGAAATAAAAATATTATTCTCTCAATTATTATGCATAAAAAAGAAACAATAAACGCTATCGAAACTTTATCGAAAAGAGAAAATAAACGATAGGCACAAAGAATGAAAAATATGAAGAAAACGAATAAAGGGTTTCGTGCACCTCAACGGACGATGATTGGTTGCTTCGAGTTATTTGAATTTAAGGGGACTGCCAATGGAATCGTCTCGTTCAGCTTATGTCGTTTGTCTGTAATTTGGATAATATTTTTCGTTTAAAAGTTGAGGAATTTTCTTTCTTTTGAGAGGTTGTTTCGGGAAATTCCGTAGTAGTGATGGGGAAAGAGCTCGCAACCCATCTGACAACCCTGGTCAGATCTACTGTTCCACCGGGGATCACAGGCACCTCACGTGATATGATAGGAACTACACTTACGGAACTAATGATCTAGTAGCACACAATAAATAATTCCTGACTCACTCACGAGAGTGTACTAGCTAAGTAGCTTTACGGCATACGTCTGGAATCCTGAAATACAGTTTAACTGGCTCGTTATTTTGAATGAACTCTGAAAGATTTAGATTTAGATTTAAATTTGTATTTATTTAGACAAAAAACAATAAAAACTGCATGTGACGTATGGGGGAGAAGATCATCTGCGCACGTTTTCTTGAGTTCCAGAATCCCTTACCATTATTTTCACTACAAATAGTTGAAAGGAGTGTAAATGTTAAAACTAAATAAATAAATGATTTTTTTAATTTAAAAAGCGCGAGATTAGCAATATTTGAAATTGATTCTTACATAACACAACTTCTTCATTCAGAAGAAAATTAATAATTGACACGATTCGCTGGCACTTACTTGGATGTGACAGAACCAAATACCAAAGTCTTTAATACTGTCTAATTCCTTATGTATATTTACCTCATACACCTGAGAATTGGATCAGTAATATTGTTTTTCGAGGAGTAAACACAGATTAACAACTAATGTGAAATAAGTGAAGAAAATTGTTCTCTAGAAACGTCCTGTTTTCGCATCTTTTAACAAAGAGAAAATTCTCTACAACCCACAATTGTTTATTTCTGTTAGATTGCATGCCAGCATGTCCTTCAGAAACGTGTCGCGTTTTTTAAAGCCAAGACTGAATCCGTATGATACCTACAGCAAAAACTGGAAAAGGTAATTGGACAAACTAGTTTTATTCACTGCGGCATTACAGAAGTAAATCAAGAGCAGAACAACTCAATGTTTTCATGAAATATGCAATGAGTCTTCATTTAAACAAAGGGGAATTAAACAAGTTTTGAGACGAGAAAAGTCGACTAATTTTCCTCCATATGATAAAACAAAGCGCTTAATATTACAGTATTAAATATTTAGAATATAAACTACATCATAGAAAAGATAATCTGATCTTAATTAATTCTTATCTGTGGCATGTATCAATACTCTCAAAAATTAAAGGTTGTTGAATTGATGCTGTAGTAAAACAAAAAAAGTGGAGCTAAAACACGAACTGTTATTTATATATATTGTAAAGTTACCATATTAATATTGTAAAGTTGTATTTAAAGTAATTGCTAATGACCATAGTTGTTGATGCGACTATAATAAACTAAAAAAATTCACAACAAAAACACGTACTGAACATAGTAACGGTATTATTACAAATTACTAGTTTTTAATGTCCCAGAGGTTTCATGTAAAGTACTCTCCAAAATTAAAATATTGATTTGAAATTATAGGGGCCGCTGTATCAGCCATATTGATTGAGGAATATCAGTTTTGGAGAAAATCGGCTGATCGGCAGCCTCTAGCGTCATTCAGAAACTGACTGGCAGACGGACGGACAGTCGTTTTGCCGTCAATCGATTTTTCAGTACCAAGGACCCACAAAACATGGATTCTTGATACGCCATGTGTTAGGGGGTATTTTTCTATATATTATGCAACAGGATTTATCCACTTTTTGGTTACCAGAGCCCGGCCATAAGAGTTTTGTTTCGAAAATTAACCGTTTTTCCTGGCAGCATTACGTTTTTTTGCTATACTGCGTAAACAATAGAGAGAAAGTGATAATTAAATATATTCATTCTTGATTACGCTAACAAAGGTTTTATTCTAACAAGGGTTTTAAAAGTACATACCTACACGTAATTCGTTGAGGGATATCCAGCAAGGAACCTACAATTAACATTTTATAATACTTTAATATAATCAATTAGATGTTAATATTGTATAGTTTTATACTCGTACTGCAACAGTTTGAATTTACATAGTTTATCTTTTACGTTTACTGGGTTGCTTAACATGAGTATGGGATTTGACATCACAAATCTTCCCTGTAATCATGATTTTCACAAAAAAAGTAAAAAAAAATACTTTTTCAGTTTTTTTTTTTCAAAATAAGTCGAAAACTTCTTTTTACAATATTGAATCTGTAAGGTCAATAAATAGGTTGAGAACGGATGTATAATCCACTTGTTTCTTATTCGATTAAATAAAAATTTTCCTTTTTTCCTTCCGTTTTTCAAAATGGCGGCAATGAGGCCAAATATGGAGCCATAGTACACGACATAATCACTTCAATTTTCAAATTAAGCCCAATGTGACTTCGGTAAATGTTATACGTATAAATTGTATTAATTAATATGACACTATTATTTCGTAAGGAAGTGCAGCTGTAGACGTCAATACACATTTTAAATAGAAATATTAGTTAATTGAAATATAAAAAATAGATACATCATGAATTTCGTTTAAATCAATTTCAATTTCAGCTTTGTTGTGTGTCTTATTCAATATACTATTTTGTATTTGTGGTTGTAGGTTTCACTTTTGATAATTGCACGTGATTGCGACCTGTTAATGCAGTTAGAGTGACCTTCATTCGCGGGTGCAAACGAGGGCTCGAGTAAACAGACTAGACAACGTGTGGACGTGAGAGAGGCGAGGAATGTATTCATAAGATTCGATAATTTACTTTAGTCTGGCTTCCCTCAGTATTAGGACACAAAATCTATGGATGGTTTTTCCCGACTAGCGGGATTTCCACCCAAACTCAGTTTCCGATGAGTCTACCTGCCAGGTTACGGAAGCTTAGGGAGAATACAAGTATTCCAGGATGGGGCATAGAACGTGTGCACTTAAGTATTTATCAGTCACTCATTTCATACGTTGAAATTCCATTTGTGGGGAATTTTGTTGAATATTTTAGTTAAAATTACGATTTTCCAACATTACACGTTGGTTGTTACATATTATTTGTATCATTAATCATTAAACATTCAATTGTAATATTTTGCTAATAAAAGTGGTTTCGCAAAAGGTAGACAACGGCTCTTTTCAAATCCATTATTTCTATATGCGGAAAACTGCGATTAAATAACAGCAGGATCTATAACGTAGCGATATTGCAGATATTTTTGTGTGGATCTATCGTTCTGTATTGCAAGGCGTTGCACCGTTTCTACTACCAAGACGAAAAAGTTTTCTTTTGACTGGAGGCGACTTGGGGGCGTACTTCCCGAATTGCCTTGGAGTGACGTGGCACAAAGCAAGAAAGGAAACGGATCACCACATACACTTTGTCTCAATTTGTCATTGGACTCGAACAAGTTCGACTCATGAAAGCAAATTGGTATATCCCGGATGTTGGACGTATAAACTTTGTATAAAAAGCACCAATTATTTCAACAAAAACGGTTCATATCATTGAATATTCTAACGCGACAGCGCGTTAGTTCATAATCAGCTATAAATCTGAAGTACAATGTCTGTATAATGAAAGAGAGTTTGCCAAATTAAGTAACTCTTTCAACACTGGAAATTGTAGAACAAATGTGTGGTCATCTTTTATGGCATAATTAGTGTGCCTGTTATCTGCAAATGAAATATTGCATGTACGTATAATGAATGGAATTGTTTCACATAGGTGTTTACGAGTATTACGTTAAAGAAAAATATTTGATAGTAGTGGCTCCATAACAAGAAGAGAAGAAACCTATATCTTTAGATTTTGATTGGATATCATTTACTGACTTGTCAATATTATTTCTTCGCCATACCAGAGACCTCTTTGGATTTGTGACGATGACACCAACAATTTATTCACGCCACATATTCACCGTATTTTGATTTGTGTCTATGAAATAATGACAATAATTTAGTTAAGAGTAGATTCATTTACTATTACACAGACTTATGATGAGAGAGGAAAAAAATCAATACTCACCCCTTTATACTCAGAATTTCATTTCAAGAATCGATACGAGATTTTTCATGTGTCTGGATCACAAAACATTTATTTTTCCTTGATTAATATTCAATATGTCAGTCAATAGGCAAACTTTGGCCCCATTTGTTTCCAAGAATACATGTTATCATTAGTCTCAATTTATTAGTTAACGCGATTTTTAGTTAACGTTAATTTACTTACCCATACGAGTATTTGCATTGAAGCTTGATCCCTCATTGGTTGATTACAGTTGACTGATAACAGAATATTTCGAATAATTGGACACTGAAGAAGTGTTTTTGCCCTTAGATATTGGAAAATATAACCAACGTAAAATCAATCATAATTATTTCTGAATTTTTAATATATTATTCGAGTCTTTTTCGAACTTACATGGATTTCCTAAATAGAAAACGATGGTTTTGAGAAAAATGCAATGAAACAATTTTGGATCACTTATCTTCAAAGGTATCGTGATTGATAATACCATGTGCAAAAGATTGTCGTATAATTAACTCTAACATGCGTGTATGACATGATAGGCACCTAAGAAGTCATTATTGCCTTACATTACTATTTCAACATTTACAACAAATTCTACAATGGTGATCGACGTGTGCTTTTCTGTTTGTAAGTAATTGAAAGTGATTAATTATTGGTAGAACTCTGTTTACACAGTTAAAAGTGTATAACACATTAACAATATAGTACATAAAAGAACAAGAGCAAAAACATGTTTTATTGAAAATCAAGCACGACATATTCTGTTGGAAAATACTCTTCTGGCATACACGTATGAACATATGCAAAGAAATATAAAAACGAGGAAAAAATTGCGAACAGTATTTAAGAAAATGTATTTATTAATTAATTTAAACGTTAGACCATTTGAAATTGAACTCCACCTGATGTTTGCATTACAAATGTTAACCATAAATACTTTTTTACAGTGAATCACTCTCCACAATTCACATTCATCTTCAACCCGTGCAATATCCTTAGAGGAAATCCCTTTCCTGGGCGAAAATTCCTTGTTTTGAGAATACATACTCAGAATATTTTTCAGGGAACACCACTGCGGAAGGATGCCGTCAAATACTTCCACTGGGCTAGGCATCGAAGTATGTCCGGTTCGTAGTGAAACAGACAATACTCTTTCAAGCAGGGCGCAGAAAATGGTTTTATACTACGTCAAATCCGTAAGAACATGAAATAACTTACGCACTTGCAACTCTATCGCAAGAAACCAGGATCTAGAGATAATTTACCTACACGCAATGAGGTACCACTTATTTACTGTTTTTCCAAATTTGATAGCTTGCAATCTAGTCTCAAGGCTGATATCTCTGCGGCTACCGGACACTGCTATGGCATGTGTGCTGCTCCGCCGCAACGATTTTTCCTCGTTCTGCGCAGCAGCAACACATCGCGAATAGGTGGCTAACGCGGACACTTCGTTTGAAAAGCAAGCCTGACGTTTCTGGCCGCCAGGCGGCATGGCAAGCGGGGCAGTGCCAGTGAGAAACACTTTCAAAGAGACATAAATTGACAATTTTCAACTGTGACCAATCAAAAACAGCACGGTGAACGCGTAGATGAAATAAAAGTTGTAATATTCTTAAACATGCTTCATGTATCTGTTTTAATGACTTCTATCATGGTGTTGGTAGTAATTTGGTATCTGGGTGTATTTAAAATTCCCGCGATTGAGGTACGCAAATTGGTGCATGAAGCTCATTGGTTAAAGCCGGATAGGCAGTACAACAGAACACCCACTACGTCCTTGCATCATAGAGAAACTGTCGGAATCTGCAGTCCCCCAGGAACGGACAAAATCCGCTTAGTCATATCACGGTTTATATTTAAAATTGCGAGTGTTAAGTCAAGTAGAAGACGACCAGGATGTCCGAGGTGCCCGAGACCATGTACCGACACAGCGCTTCGATCCGAATGGTCGCGGGTTCTAGTCCCGCATTGGGCACGGTTGTTTGGGCCTTGTCTCTCATGAATTTGTATGTATTGTCGCTGAGGGTTCGCGTTCTACTCACCCCAGATGAGAGAAGCCCACAAGTGTGTTGGTATCTAATGTACGAAGCTCGAGTGTGCGTCCCATCGGGACGTAGAGTATAACCGGCTCTCGGCTGGATGAATTCCCTAGAGAAAAAAGTAGGAAAGTCAAGTAGTAATACAGTGTAAAAATTGGCAATAATAAATCAAGGTCATCATATCGTTGACATGAAAATATGTCACAAATTCGTATCTAAATTTCGCAAAATGATAGGTTAAAGTGCTTCGTACTGTATACTTAATACTGTTACTAAAGGGACTCTATTAAGTATGAGTCCATTAATAGAGAAAATGATCATATTTCGCAAGAGAGTGAGTTGGAGCCAAGGGTACAGCTACCATGCTTCTCTCATTCAAAAAAATCAATTGTTACTGAAGAAAATAAACATTAAATTTATTTTTAATGCAAAATAGTGTAACAACGGTACTTTACAATGGCACAGACTTTCTCGCACCAGTTAGATTTATAATCTCTTTAGTATAATCGAGGTTTTCACCCTCTTCCCAGCTGCTACCAACGTCGAAACGACATTTTTACAGTTTCCAAATTTTTCGGGAAAGCGAAAATAAGAGACGCAGTTGTAACGAGTATATATAGAGTAAATAGTCCAGGTTTGTAAACGTCGATAGCGCCTGGTTTATTTCTCTTTATCAGTTTGTTTATATAATTATGCGCGTTTATTTTTGTTCCATTTGTGTTATCTTCAGAACAATATGAAAGAGCTAGAGATCAGATAGAGAAACAAATGTAACGGAGCTGAAAATATATTTGTTTATTATATTTAATTACATGTAATCAAACCATGTCTGAGCTCACCATTCGGGAAATCTTCACAAATCCCTCACTAATTCCTCATATTGGAGAACACAATTAATGATAGAATATAATAGTCTTTAAAAATATTAACGAATACATAAAAAACCTAAATTAAGTATGTATAGCTGCAATTATGGACATAAATGTCAGCATTAAAATGTAATTCAATAAATCAGAATCTCATTGACTCCTTTTGTTTCATTGACTCCGCAATTTCATTTCGCGATATAGGAATATCATTTGGTACACGAGAACGAATGAGGGTGTTCCGTCCCTAGAATAGGACTTAGTTTTAATAATGACAGATTTTTTAGAACGATTGTGTGAAATTTATTTAGTAAATAAACAGCTTTGAAATTTATGCATCTTAGCTAAGCGTACCGAAGTGTTAAGGGCCTTAAAATTATTAGCTCTTATTACTTTCAATTTTCAATGGTTAGTTTTACGTATTTCCTCATATTGGGAAGCATAAATCAGTGAATGTCGCATAATATATTTAACTAATATAAGTACTAAATCTATGAAAATATATTGATTGAGATTGATATTGAGATTTTTTGTTTATGATTGGTTACAATTTTAATGCTTTCCTTTCTGTATTATTACTGATGTTCCATGTTTTTTCAGGATAATTTATTATCTATTTGAAGTCCAAGGTATATAACAAGAGTGTCGTTTGGAAGCCACTTAACTGCATGATTATTTATTATTAAGTAATCATGTAGTATTATTACGTAATCATGATATGTATGAAGAATACGTTTTAAATTTTCTTTCCCTTCAGGTCGATTATGCGTCTTGGCGTTCGAGAGTAGTCGCTGAATTGACGTTCATCTGAGAGTTGCGCTCTTTTTTTTTTCATTTTATTTTTGGTTTTTTTATTTATTCTAGCTTGGCCATTAGCCCTCTGCAGCCACGTAAGATAAAATAGGAGTTGCGCTGTTCTCGATGTAACACCCGCCCCTTCCCCTCTTATTCTGCGCCGGTAGTGTCCTTCTGAACCGTTCCGCGCTTTTTCGCAGATAAACCTCCCAAGGAATATGTTTAATTTTCATTCTATACATATGACAATGATGTAGCGATTGTTGCATGTACCTTTTGTAATATTATAAAAATCACCAAAGAGATCACAACATAATAAACAATGATGTAATTCAGCATTTCAACTTTTTATTTCGGTTTTATTCATGCTAATAACGAGAGGATTTTAAAAACAAAAATGTTTGAATTGCATATTAAATCGATGAATCAAGATAAAATACTAATAGCTCAGGAGGGACATTGTCAATATGTGGATGCAGCTTCAGCAGCAGAAAAAATTGAAATTAACTGTCTTTTTAAGATCGGCTTGTGACTGAGAGCATCAAGCAATGTCACAGCAGTGCTTCTGACCGGGAGGTGCTAGGTACGAGTCCCGGCGGCGGCAGAATTTTCGATACTAACTAGCTAGATAGCTAAGAAGGGCCTTCTGACGCTGACTGTAGGAGAATTCTAGCGTACTTAGTTTTCTTTAGTTTCTTCCATCAAGACGAATGCCCCAGCGGCATCATAACAAATGAGTCAAGGACCAAGAGCGGTCTTTCCTTCTCATTCCTTGTCCTATCCTCACACCTTTCAAAACACGTACACTTATTTGCACTACACTACAAACCAAAAGGGAGCTTAGAGCTTGTCCCGGCTGAGACAGGGCCCGGTTAGTGGGAGATACCTGGTTAAGGAAAATCCTGGAAGCCGATGGGTAGGTCGGCACCGTCCAGAGAAGAATGATCCGCGATAAAAATGCACGACACTTACGGGACTTGTGGAACTAATCAACTTAGCAGATGACACGACCAAAATCAGTTAACAATCAATCAATTTCATTATTCTACGTTTTATACTATTATCCCTGCCATTTAGAACTCGTCATGGGCCACGCGGTACGACTAATCGAATGCACACTGGCTCCTCGTAAACATAATTGTAAACTGAATGTCTCAGAATAAATGTTCCAATCTTCTAGGGCATGCAGTGGAGTCGAAATGATCACATTTTTTGTCAATGAACATAAGATGAAAAATTTCATAATATGCAGTTTCATTTTTGCTCCTGATTTTTAAGCAACTACGTACTTAGGGGGTCCTCAATACATTACATAACGCTAAAGATGTGGAGGGGGTTTGAGGCAGCGTTACGCAGCGTTACATTGGTGCAGGGGGGTATTCGGTTAGTGTCACGTAACATTGATATATTTTTACATTTTTTAACATTTGTTGAAATTCTTCCTTTTTTGAGTGTTATACTAAAACATTAAAATATTATGTACTTAAGTTGTTTTAAAAGATCAATAATTTAGTTATGAGAAGTTGTTTCAATAAATAGAAATATAAATAATATTTCATCAATTTTTTTATTGAATCTGTAGCTTGCAAAAAAATATTCAAAAGTGATCTGTAGCATTTTGTAGAATAAAATTAAGTTGGCGAAGTAGTTTTTCGCCCATGCACCATCCAAAACGGCGGCGTGTGCACGACTTGTAATCACACGAATCACACATGTTCTCGCCTTAACGCCCTTCCTGGACTCAAAATTTGCCCCCAATCGAATTGTTAGATGCAATCAGCATATACAACTCATTTACACTTTAATTTTTATAACTTTTAGTGCACAATACAAATCAAATAACTAGTTGTTTTACTGAGCTATAATTTATTTTTACTTCATGCATTTATAAGGGGAGGGGGTTGTTGCAAGCGGTATTGAGAAGGAGCTTAATCGTGCGTTAAGGGTCCGTTACAGGGGGGAGAGGGCACTGAAAAGACTCCAAATTTTCGTTACGTAATTTATGTACAATACCTTACAACATGTATTCGGCAGGTCACGTTTTGACCCAGCCCAGAATTCGTGAACAGACACGCCTTCACAACCGAGTTTTATAAGATTTAGGCACAAGTATGGCATAATGACTCCATTACATGAAATTTCCCACTGTAGATTCATTAACAAATTAGAGGTGCTACAACAGCGCGTACTTTCTCGCATAAATGGAAATAGTTACCTAATAATACGCCATTCCTTATCCAATACACTACTGACAGACGGACGGACAGACAGACGTTTTGCCGTCATTCGTTTTTTCGGTATCAAGGACACAGAAAACAAGGAGTCCTGATACACCACGTGTTAGAGGACTTCTTTTCTAAATTTAGGTTTTGGATATATCCACTTTTTTGTTACCAGAGCTCTGTAATAGTTTTCTGCCGTGAATTCACCGTTTTTTCGCGTACTTCACTTTCTTTCTACTGCGAAGCGAGAAAGTAAAAATGAGGAAAATATACGAGGAAATTCGTCGGCTGTCGTTGTCCTTCCCGGCCTAGAGTTGCATTATCCTTCATTTATACTTTGAGTGAAGGACTTCCCCTGAAAGCAGATTTTCCTTGGAGGATAGAACACGCGTTCATGTTAAAAAATTTCAGCAAAAAAGTAAATGTGCATTTCATCAGAACGATCTCGTTGCCTTTTCCTTTAATAAGGAAATTCTTTTCTTGCTTATGATATATCAAACATGAATTTTTATTAATTTTCCGTTAAATTGCCAATGGATGCCTTAAAAAACATTTGTCATATATTCTCCTAATTCTGGACGACAGTGATACAGAATTTACATTTAGTATTTATAACTATGCGCTGATTTATAAAAAGTAAAAAAAATATAAATTTTTTATTGCCGTTGTAATATTCGTTTAAATGTTTGAAAGATAACATAAATGAAATATCCCTTTAAAATCAAGTAGCGGCGCTGTAGTTTTTCATAATATGATATAAATAATAAAGCACTACTGTATTAATTTATCAATTTTGTTCAAGGTTTCACCCAATTAAAAATTTCTATTCAGGTTAGTAAAAATTTTAAAAATGGCAATTTTGCGTCTGCCTAAATGGTAATTTAGATATCAAGTACCTAAAAAGTAGTCTTAAATATTATTACTATGATTTCTATGATTATAATTATCACATAAAAATCATAACCATTATTATATTGTCTTTTCTCAACTATTTTCTCTCCGCCTTCTCTGGATGTGTTTTGAAAAACGAATGTCGGAGCAGTTGAAAAACGAAAGACCCTAAACGCGCGCGATATTTCCGTCATCATCTTTCATAACACACACTACTCTAACAGGACTAATGACCGTAACTGTCGATGCGCTTAAAAACAATATTATCAATTAATGACACTAAATCATTAAAATATCTTTAAAATATACATGAAAATATTGAACAATTAAAATCAGCAGTTTATTATACAAAAATGCCTTATTTAATTTTCTTTAAATTGAAATACTATCTAGTTTCAGAGAAGTCTAGACAATCTAATCCCAAAGATACCTGTGCGTACAATGTGTAAAAAAAGTGCAGGGTTGCGTAAAAGTGCGTAAATGTGACAGTTGTAACGTAGCAGAATATTATTGTCATTAGTCTCCACCATGTCATGATAGAAGCCTGGATTAACAAGTAAATCGCTTCGTCGGGTCTTAGAGACTAGATGGACGGTGTCTCGGGTCCACGGAATGTGGCTTTAATGCATGATTTGCAAAAGGCATTAGCAATGATAACATCATAGTATTCGAAAGAGTTCACTTAGATGAAACTTGTGAATGAGTAAGACGGAAGTCTTGTAATTAAAATGTTATTTTTGTTGTTCAGAAAGACTACTATTTCTCAAAAGAAGAAGCAATCTACATGAAGTTGATGACATCCGTTACACTCTGACAATTGAGACGTTACACAAGGCGTAAACTTGTCATTGCCTTAATATGTCTGACAGTAAAAATTATTGATCGTCAATCATGGTTTTAACTACATTTAATTAATCACAATTGTTTGTTTAATTCAATTGCAATTTGGTGTAGTTTAGGTTCAGTTTATACTAGTGAGAGTAATTTAGTTAATAAAAAGAGTTTGGGTTTCTGACGATGACAGGAAAGCATACGAAAGAATAATGTTATAATGAAAAACTGGATTATATATAGTTTGTATGAAAATGTATGGAAATGGTTAACTAATTGCCAGGTAACACATCATTTCTTCACAAAACCAGCGAAGTTGTAACTATTCTGAGGTGATATAATTGGTGATGGGAAGCCCCAAATTTTACCCAACTACATTCTAAATTTCCAACATAGTAATGGCTTTTGGACTTCCTTCTCGAATAATTCATTACTTATTACTACCCACTGTTTTATATAAGTTTCGTCTCTCAAGTATTCTGAAAGACTTCGTTCAAGCGAATTTATAAAAGATAGTACGTAAGTAATGAAATCACTTATCGGTTACTTTAGAGACGGATTAGTAGGGTCGCTATGTTATTGTTCACCATATTTTGCTGCGTATGTAATCTTGGTTTAGTTGCAAACATTGTCCCTACAACAAACTCGACAATAAGGAAATTATTATATAAGCTTGTGTGTCTTAGTAAAGATTCTGAATGGCGACCCTTTTTGTAGCCTATTTTATCATTTACCCCGACCTAGAAGTTATACCTAAAAGATCAAAGAGCAGGGGTTGAGGCGTGCCAGGCCTTATATAATGTCGCCTCGGCGTGTCGTTATGGGTTAAACGTTTGCTAAAACAATTTTATTTACAGCAATTTACTAACGCCCGGTCGGAAAGGGCCGGTCGGGCAGACGGCCGGTCGGACAGACGACCGGTCGGGCAGACGGCCGGTCGGGCAGACGGCCGGTCGGACAGACGGCCGGTCGGACAGACAGTCGGTCGGACAGACAGTCGGTCGGACAGACAGTCGGTCGGTCAGACAGTCGGTCGGTCAGACAGTCGGTCGGTCAGACGATCGATCGGCTGGTAGGTTGGACAGACGTTCGGTCGGCTCGTCGGACAGACGGCCGGTCGAATAGTCGGGTAATGTCTAGAGCAATAGTATGCAGTGAGACGACAACCATTCATTTCTCGGACCGAATGCAGATCGACTCTATACCTTGGGCGAAGTTACTTCGCACCTTTTTTTTCTCAACAGTTTCAGACAACTTTTACTCAACTTTTTGACAGCGGCATTCTATACTAATATCAAAGTAGACTTGGTCGTGCTCGTATTGCAAAGTATTCATGGCCATACAAAACAATTAATTATTTCCAAGTAAAGAAAACACTGGGGGTACATGCATTCGCCTGGCATACTGAGAAAAATCCAAATATAACATACTCGTAACTTTACATGAAATGGTGAATCTGTACGAAAGAAGACTCACAATTAAATTGTTTGTTGTTGTTCCGAGATAATTATTTTTTAAAAAAGGAATCCAATCCACGGAAAGTCGAAGACACATCCATGACTCCGACGATTGAGAAGTTACCGATTACAAATACATCAGTACCCGGAAAAGGCTAAATGAAAAGGGTTCCTAACTTCCTATAAAAAACCTTAAGCAGATTAAAATCTGTAGTACTCCTAGTACACGAGTGAAAAAGTGTGTATGAATTCGTGCCAAAAAATTACGCATCGTGTACTCGTCGCCTTGTCCGTCAACTTTTAATTCTTATTCCGAAGACTTCAAATGTTCAAAAACTCATCTATACACAACAAAACATTTAATATTCAGGTATTATTTATTTCATAATATTTTACTACATGGAAATTAATACGGATGTGGAGGAAAATAAAAGGAGTAAAAGAAAAAATATCGAGGTATTAAAGAAAAGCAAAATGCGCTTGTATCAATGTGTCACACGAGTTCGAACATTGGTAACTTCAGCACACAATCGAAGAATGACCTTCCATTAGTTCGGGGAAGAACCTTCAAGGGCAGGTGACAGATCCTCATGCGCAAATATCCCAACGTTCTAATCACTAGCAATTAGAGCGATTTAGCGACTTGTCCTGACGATCAGAGCGGAGTCTGGCAAGTCACAACACGATGGGCTCCCTCCGAGTGGCGACGGGCCTTCTGGCGCTCGCGGTGCTGCTGTTGCTGCTAGCGACGGACGCGGAGGGCGGACGCGGTGGTGGCGGCGGGGGCGGCCATGGAGGCGGCCATGGAGGCGGCCATGGAGGCGGCCGTGGAGGATTCGGAGGCGGCCGAGGAGGCTTCGGAGGCGGCCGTGGAGGCTTCGGAGGTGGCCGTGGATTTGGAGGCTTCGGGCGCCCTGGAGGCTTCGGCCGACCCGGGGGCTTCGGCGGGGGCTTCGCTCGCCCCCTGCGAGGGCCTGGGTTCTTCCCCGGGCCACGCCCTCGCGTGTTTGCCGGCCCCGTCATCGTGCCTGTGGTCCCGCACTACCGCTGCTACTGGGACGCTTGGGGGTATCGCCGGTGCTCGTACTTTTAGAGGAGAGGCTTTTAGGCCGTGGTCAGCAGATCTCGACATTTCTCGCTTGGCTGCGCCCATTGGGGACCGACGCAGTGATTCAGCAAGTGCGCGGCGTCCTCCAGTGGGGCTCTCGGACTCCGCTCCGGAGATTGTGGCGATGATTGTGCTTCTTGTGTTGGGACATTTCGAGAAGTTTCCCTGGCTCAAATGTCACGTGTGATAATATAAAGGATTACGAGAATTGTGATGAGAAATGTGGATAACTCTCCATTCATTGTTGCAGAGAAATCGGCCAAAATTATGTTAATTTTTTCTGTCTAAAGAAGCTGATTAACTTATTATTTAAGTGTGTAGTTCTACGCAAATGAGAGAAGTATTTTGGTTCGTTTTTTTCGCAACTTCTGGCATTAGAATAATATAAATACATTTTTTTAGCAAAATCAGTTATCAACATTTTCCCTTACATCTCTCAATATATAAAAGCAAAAATATTTTGAATAAAAAGAAAGAAATGTGTTATAGGGTTATTTTTCATACGTTTGCTTTATAAACAATATTTTTAATTTGCAATAAAAAACAGTATTACCAGTGTGTGTGTTTTGTATTTCTATCTTTTGAATGCTTGCTAATTACAGTGTGTGTGTTGACCAAGTTGAACTAACATTTTTTGATAAAAACTATATGACATAACTTCTATAATACTGACACAAACGAACTCAATGTTTTAAATTATCCTTCAGAAGTACGTTCAAAGTATACATTCTCTAATTTTTTCTTTAAAATGCTTCTGTTATAACTACTTCGACATTTACGTGCATGTCCATTTATATAAGGCCGATAACAATACTGTTGGAAGGACATAGAATACCTTTCACTGTTTCATAAAATGTCTTGACGAGTGAAATTTATACCAGGTAAGATGCTACTCATGAACGGCACGCAAACAACACTGTAATACACAGAGAAATGCGTTGTAGCTTACACAACAAGCGGCGCAATTAGTATTCGACAGGTCTCCAGAACTCACCACGATGAGTGAAGAAAGCGAAAAGTCCGCCAGTGCTTCATAACGAAGGAGCGCGCAAGTAAGATGCAGCCATCAAGGCCGCATCGCGCAACCTTATGCAATTATTAAACGTAAGTGTATCCACATCCACTTCTACGCGCGCGTCTCGTGTATCTGATAACCACTCCACCCGGTGGCGCAAGAGGATTACTTTCCCGGGCTGTGGAGCCGAGGACCTGCTCTAAACAGCGTTGGAAAGCACTCGCCGCCCACCTGAATTAGAGCAGCAGCTCTTTTCGTGAAGCGCCGCCTGCCATCTGTTTTTTTTGCCTTGAATTTGCGGAAGAGAGAGCAAGGAGTTAGTGTCAAGTTTAGTTTCAATATTATCTTTATCTATACAATTGAAACTAAAAAAAAATTAAAATGAAAGTATTTGTTGAACTTTAAAGGTGCATTTATTCAAAGTCGGTTAGTAATTTGTTCAACATGAAAGGCTCATTTTTAAAATAAAAAGCTTTTAATAAATTTAAACAGACAGTTAAATTTGTTTCTTTTCACAATTTTTTACTTTATTTTTTTATTTAATTTATTTTAGATAGCTGAGCAACTTCACAGTCATATGGGATCAAAACATTATTTACAACTTTACATTACATTAATATTTACATATTTCATGAATTTCACAAATTTAATGAATATAATTTGACGGAAAAATGTTTTTTTCAAATTTTAAGACTATCTGATCCGATCTGACTATTATATCTGAATATATATATATATATATATATATATATATATATATATATATATATATATATATATATCACATCACGTTTTTGTTCGACGCAAGCTACATATAAATTGATTTTCCGAAGTAAAAATATATTTTAGTTCATAAAACCTGTTTTCTTATATTTACATTCAGGGTACTTAAGATCAAGGAATTTTATTGTGATATATACATTTTTGTTTGCAAAAATCATTATACTTTCTGTCCTCGCACTGCAGAATATTCAATAGGTTTTTGTATACCTTTCGCTAAATGAAATATTTTCAGTCGTCAACTGTCACATACCAATGTCATTACGGTACCAGGAGAAACTAATTTGAGGGGACGGAGTGTCATAGGTAGATCCCAGAATAAATTGCATATAATTGAGGGGCAATTTTATTTATTTAAAAACTACTGATACATGTATTTAACAATATATTTTAATCATTTTCTGAAAGTTTGCTTTAAAATAATTTTCAGTCTCTGAGCAATGACAAGGGAATAAATATTCTGAACAATTTCCGTTCTCGCGGGCCTTTTAAGAACTAGTTCATCATTTACAATGTTGCTTTGATTACAAAAGTGTTCTCTACATTGACGATAAGAGTTTTAAGTTGTACGCGGCTGTAAAAGAACGCAAAAGTTTTCCACTAGGCACTTGCTCAGGGCAACGGTTTCGAATTGTTTTCTGAACATCAGATAAACTTTAAAAGACGAAACTATTACTTGGCTCAAATAAAATTTATAAACTAGTGATCGCTAAACGTATGAAGCTTCTGAGCAACCTGACCGTTTCTAATCTTTCTATGAGCTACCGAAATAACTTTTATTTAAATATTACATTTGTTTATTGCCCATGAACATCCCTTTCTTCTCAATTTTTATAGTCTTAAGTACAGTAAACGCACATTTGACTTTTACCTAGGTAAAGAATAATCGGTTACCCATTCCGAATGAAACTATGTTGTTTTTTTTGGGGGGAGGCTTTAACTCGCTATTATTTACACAATCTAGCTTGGTATCAATAAGTAAACCACACTATTTATATTAGCAAATGGCTGAGATACTAAAAACAATGAATACCACTTCACCCTCACACAATCAACTCAGACTGTTAATGCTACTTGCTCGGAAAACTGATTTCGTGAGTCATCAATCTGAGCTGTGGAGCAACTTCAGATTAATCAACCGAACCGTGACACGCCGATCTATCGAAAATTTGCTCTCGAATTACTAGTAGCTAACGGATACCCATGCGAGCGTCCGTTACGTTTCGTCCGTCCGTCCATCCGTCCGTGCGCGTCGTACCGACCCAGTGCGTGCTTAGCTCAAGACTAATAAAATTAAATGTAATTAATATGTCTACGTTTATGTTGTCGCAAATGACTGGAGCCCTCAATGCAAAACAATATGATCCAAAAATATCACAGAAGAATAAAAGATAGAGTTCATAATTATTGTTTGTCGCTATCTGAAATATCTAAAATGGTAAGAAAATAATGACTCGTTATTGTAATAACTATTCACAAATTTTGAGAGAGAAAACTAATAGACAATTGGAAGGAAATTGTATTCTAAAAAAAGTGTACTAATGTGTAAGTGCTTCTAATAAAAGTATATAATTCACGAAGAGTATTTTATCTCATTACGGAAAGTTATTTCACGTGATACTACTTCTTTCACGACTGGCTACAGATCAGAGATATTTAAGATTCATCTGATCTCTGTTCACTAAAGGCCAAATAACTGACATTATTTTCGGGTAATAAAGCGTGTGTTGACAAGTGTGAGAACTTTTTAACATGCAATCCAAAATGGAGATCGATTTCATGACAGGCACATTCTAGAAGGGTCGCCTTAGGAGCACGTTGTGAATTGAATTACTACAAAAATTCTCATTTGGCCTTCCCTAAAAAAGAAAAGAAGTGAACCCGAGATAAACTAGAGGAACAAATTCAACAAAAAGAATAAATGAGTTGAAATGTCAATATAACACCAACTAAAAGTGATACGTGATCTCCATTCAATACTTGAAAACTATACAAACTACAAATCAAAATGTATTGACTCCAAAATTAATTTAATTTTAATTTGAAGCAAATTCTTCGTGTTTTTAAACCTTTCTCAAAGAATCCTAACATTTGAGGCTGAAAGGATATTTATTTAATTTAAAAATAAATGAAACTGAAGTATATCACTATAAAATGTAAATTCCAGTCACACCTCCACCTCAAAACGCATTATTTTGTACTGAAGTTACCAGATTTTGAATAATAGTTTTTCACCTAGAAAATTAACTTTTAAGCACCATGAAAAGCCTTCGGACGACCCGCCATCACCCACGCCCTTCCTGTCTCCAATCCTTCCTCCTCATATTTGTTTTTAATTGTACAAATTGCACGCAATAATGCGCGAAAACTACTGAAATTTTCAAACAAATTGCATCGCCTAATGAAAAAATTGTCTATGAAAACAAATTTTATTTAAAAGAAAAAGCTCCATCTTATTTTGTAGATTTAGGAAAATCCCGAAAAAATTGAACTTTTGAATTTTTTGAAAATTCAGAGATAACAGTGAAAATCGGACCTATGCCACCTTTATATGTGTAGTTTGGTATGTTCTTAGAAGAAATTGAAAGAAAAAATTTAGAGACATTTTTGGGAAAATTTGGAAAATGTCCAAGGGTTCTGATGTAATGTACTCCAAAAACTAATGAATGATTTTGAAAACCGCGGAGCTTCGGTTCTGGGCAAATGGACAGGGGTTTATTCAACTTGGAAAAAAATCCTATGCATGGTTTAGGCGCTAGTGTTGTTCACATACACCAGACGGACAGACAGTCGGATGGATGGACGGACCAACGGACGTATGTTTAAAAAACTCTTTTTCGTTATCACGGGACCCAAAAATGTGAATTTCCATTGAAATCTCAAAATCTATTTTCCGCTGCATTACATATCCTTTTACTACGTAATTACTCCGTTTATACGTATGTACGCGAGAAAGTAAAAATACGTCGCGGCGTCGTAAGTAAAAACGGAGGCTTTAATAGAATTCTTCAAGAAGCACTTTCAAAGAAAGTGCATGTCTTGAACGCTAGAAAACTCAAAATTGCGTTTTGGATATAAACCGCTCACCCCCAATAACAATGGTACGAGTCATTCCAATGCAAAACGCAGCTGTTGTCTGCTAGCGCCGCTGAACGATGGCATGTTATACCTGCAGTACAAGAACTTATTCTAGTTTTATTCCGAGTTCTGCAGTAGGAGGCCGTATTTTGGAGTATTTGGTTTTGGGTTGGCGTGAAAACAATGTACCCGAATCCAGTGTACCAAGGAGTTCAATGATGTCGAAATGTTAAGAGACAATGGTGCAACGAATGAACGTGCAAACGCTATTAGATCTGTAGAAAAAGTTTGTTGTTCAAATATTGTAATTATTGAAAGTAGGAAATATTTCTATATAGTCACAACACTTCAAAATGCGTGTTTTTGTAACGATATTTTAATTCTTCGTATTATCAAAAATACTCCAATAGATCATGACTAGGTGATTAATTTAATGAAACGCGTGGAAAGATCTACAAGTTTGCATAAGAATTACTCATCACTCTTTTGGGAATGAACGATTTACGTACTAAGCACATTTTAGTATGAATCTGAGCGCTCCAGGTTATGCACATCCCTTATTAGTGATGACTAGCTAAGAATTGTGCCAATTGATTTGCGTTGTCGAGAAGAATAGAATGAGCTATCTGTATAATCCATAGAGGTAGTAAGAAGAAGAAGAAGTATATAATCACGTCTACCATAAGTCACCCAAAATCATTTTAGTAGCTTAAAAAACACTTTTTTAACTAGTGGTGCTAAAACAGTACGTAATTTCTCGCATATATTTTCAAGCAAAATTGCGCGAAAAGTACGCGAATTTTCGTAAATCTCGCAAAATTACAGGAATGCCAAAGATGCGCAATGCGTTTTTAGCTGTAAACAAAACTATTCATTTCTATTACTGTGAAAGGAAAGGCAACATTCATTATGAGCTTCTGTTAACAGTGCGGCGTTACAACAATGGGTTACAAGCAACAATGACCGCTAATTCGTATGAGATACACATTTTGCCAATTAGCATTGTTGACACTGCTTGTAAGAAAATGAAAATAGAAAGAATATAATAATTAAATATATTTTATTTTATACACATCAAAATTATTCGGTTTTTACATGCATTACTTTTTATTCTCACACCTTATTAAGGAAAGCGAAAACATCTATTTCTTTTTCCTTCTTCATTTTCTTAAAAAGTCTAAGACTTGTTCCTTTCCAAGAATTATAACGAGTCTTTCCGTCTTCTCCTTGGTCTGCCAACTTCTCTTCTTCCCCTCGGCCTTTCATCCCGAGTAATCATCACGATTATTTTCTCCTCCATTCTCTAAATATGATCGTTCCATTCCTTTCTTCGGTCTGCTACCCATTCCGTAATGGGCTTAACTTTGCACTCTTCCCAAATGTTTCTGTTTCTTTCTTTATCCAGAAGAGTGTGATTTGTAATTTTTCTCAGAACTCTCATTTCGGCGACCTCAAGTTGTTATTGGGTACGTTTCGTTTTGCTTCTTGTTTCTCCTGCATATGTTAGTATTAGTCTAATTATTGACTGATATATTCTAACCTTCGAGTCCTGTTTTAGATGTTTATTATACCATATTCAGTAGTTGAGACAGCCAGCGATCCTAATACCCTTTATTATTTGTTTTTTTATTTCTTACTCCTTTTGTCCTGAGCTTGTTAAAGTTATTCCCAAATACTCCGTTTTTAGAACTTGTTCTATTATTTGATTATCCACTACTAATTTACACCTAATCAGATTCTTAGCAATTGTCATAGCTTTCGTCTTCTGGATAGATATTTGTAAATTGAAATTCTTACAAAGTTTACTGAGCTCGAACAGTAATAGTTGTAAGTCACCTTCATTTTCTGCTATTAACAATGTGTCGTCTGCGTAACATATGATATTTATATTATATTTTCCCATACTATATCCTTTTCTTGTTTTTAGTAGTTTTATAATATTTTTCATTATTACATTAAATAACAATGGGCTCAATGGATCTCCTTGTCTTATTCCTTTCAATGCAGGTATAGCAGGTAATATTTTCTCCTGTTTTTTAATATATATAGATTATCAGTTTTAATAGGTTAAAGGGCACATTTTCTTGTTTCAGTATCCTTTTGACATCAATTAGTTTTATATTGTTAAATGCTTTGCTTATGTCCACAAGGAAAACTGGTTTGTTAAATTCTAGTGCTTTTTCCACGATTTGTCGGATGATAAAAATTGCGTCAGTGCATGATCTACCGCGTCTAAAACCCTGTTGTTGTTCTTCCCATTCTATCATATTCACGAGAGTGTTTGCAATACATTTTGTGAGGATTTTCAATAAGATCTTTAGAAGGTTTATCCCTCTGTAATTATCTGGATAGTGTTTGTCTCCTTTCTTAAATAGAGGGATAAGAATGCTTGATTTCCATTCCTTTGGTATTGTTGCATCATTTAAAATTTTATTAATAAGTTTGGTTATCTTTATGAATAAGATTTTTCCTCCATTATGAGCTCGTTATTTATTCCATCTTCTCCAGGTGACTTCCGATTTCGTAGTGTTCCGATTACTTTTGATAATTCTTTTTTTAAATTTATTTTCTTCCCGTTCTACTTTTGTCTTTCGGGGGTTTTGACGGGTACAATGTTACATACAATGATTTTACTTGGTCATCCTCAGGCAAATGCGTGTCTCGAAATAACCCTTCACTATATTTTTAAAATTTCATATTGGATATCCTCACTAAGAGAAGTATGCATTTGTGGTTTAGAGAAGGAGTGAGAGTGTTTGTGGGAAAAGGGGGAAATAATTTTATGAATTAGGCTGGACGAAAGAGATCTTTGGGGAATCTGGATCTAATGCGTGATGGATAATGTGCGTTTTGGTCGAGATTGAATATTGGAGTGTCGTGGCATGCTGGGAGGAGAGAATAATATTTTTCAGAGGTTTGTGAGATGAATTCTGAGAGGAGAGGTATTTGAAGCTCTCGGTGGATTTCTGAATTTGAAATGAACCAGGGGGTTTCAAGGTTTGTCTTAGATATTTATTTTGGAATGTCTGTAAAACGGATAGATTGGTTGGTGCTATGTTGCGCCACAGTGGACATGCGTATGTCATTGTGGGTCTTATTATCATTTTCTAGATGACTAGCCCAGTTTCTATACTGAGGGTGGAATTTCTGTTGATAAACGGGTATAGCTTTAGAACCTTGGCACGTGTCTTATGGGCTGTTCATTGAATGTGAGGTTTCCACGTTAGTCGTTTGTCCAGTAGGCCACCTAGGTATTTGGCTGGCGAAGAATGAGAAAGCCAGGGAACATCGGTGTTATTTATTCGCAGGAGTGTGGGGAAGGGAGGCCGTCTGAGAGTGAATATTTTAGATTGTGATTTTAAGGGGTTAATTTTAATTCTCCATTGTTTGGTCCAGTTCGCATAGCTGTGAATGTAGGATTGTATGTAATCGTAGGCTAAGTTTATATCTGTATGTGAAGTGATAATTCTTGATAATTCTTCACATTTTACGCACTGTTCCTTGGATGTAAAATCTTCAACCAAGTCTATGATGTCCGGTATGTCATAGTGGAGCAGTTTTCCAAAGTATTTTATCCATGTTTTATCAGATACTTTATATGTGCTAATAAGCTCATTTATTTCTGTCCTCTGGCCTCTAATGAATCTCCAGATATCTTTTTGTCGCCAATAGAAATCATGTTGAAGTCGCATGGTGAAGGAGATCCAGTAATCTTTCTTTATTTCTCTAATCCTAGCATTAACTTTGTTCCTGATATTTTTATATTCTTGATGTGTTTCTGGTGTTTTATTCTGTTTAAATTTTCTAAAAGCCGCTCTTTTCTTGTGTGCTATGTCCTTCATTTCTTTAGTAAACCAAGGTGTTTTTTTGTTTTCTTTCGTTTTTGCATTTGTTTCTATTATTCCTGTGGCCTCTTTAGAGTTTGAATAATATTTGTTTGTATTTTATGCCATGACATTTCTACGCTGTCATTATCCAAGACTGAATTGTGAGATACTTTGTCAAATAGTCTGCTTTTATATAGATATCTGGTAAATTAATCACTTAGTGCTTCAATGTTTATCTTTTGTTTGTGTTCCGGTTTTTCTTTTGCAATATTTTTCTTCATAATGAACATTCGTAGTTTTATTAATACTGGGTTATGATCACTGCCAATATTCGCTCCTAATAGGCTCCTTACATCTAGTATCTGGGATGGGTGAATTTCACGATTAGTAAGTATAAAATCAATGGTGGATTTTTGACCTCTTGTGTTCATCCGTGTAGTTTTATGCTATTCTTTATGATCAAAGGAAGTATTGTTTATTCTTATTTCGTTTTCAACGCAGAAATCTATAAGAGTTTCTCCATTTTCATCGAGAACATGTTCATTGAACCTGTTCTTAATTTCCGGGATGATGTGATTTCCTACTCTTGCATTCAGTTCACCTGCTACTACTTCCTTTTCCCAATTAACTCAATTAAAGGACGTCATTAGGATAGGTTTTAAATAATTTCAAAAAGATTAATTTTAAAAATTAAAACAAAATCTCGAAGAAGAAACAAGCAAAGGAATATGAAATAATATACAAAATTGAACTTCCGTTGCATCCAACTGATTCAAAACACCTCTAAAATTAAGTTTACAAAGCGCAGGAGATAAGATGCGGATTTCTATATTTGACGCCAAATTACTGCAAAAATACTCATATTTTGGTAAAATTCAAAATGACCTAATTTAAAGAGATGTTTTTGATAAGCAAATTTTATTGATGAAAAAATAATACTCACAGGAAGTAGGAAGACGCCGAAAAAGTTTGATTTTTTCAATTATCGAAAAATCAGGATTTTCAACCAAGATATTTCATTATACCATTCTATTAAACGTACTTCCAACTATTTACCAAAAAAATTCATCAAAAACGATTGAACCGTTATTGAGAAAAATATTGTTAAACAAAAATAAAAAATCCATATATAACATGCAAAAGTACACGTAAAATACTCAAAAGTTTGGAAAATTCTACATGACCTTATTTCAAAATCTGACATGACATTATTTCAAATTTAAGGAACAGAATTTCTTAAGGGAACATATCTGTCTTTAACACTTTAGTTGTAGACGCTGAAACAATTTTGAATTATTTCAATTTTCGAAAAAATGGGTTTTTAACTAAAAGAAGACTATCGCCATTATCTTAAACGTCTTTCTAAATAAAAGACCATCCCAAAAGAAAAAAAGGAATTAAAAAACATGGACCCATTTTTTTGAAAATTTTGAAAACGTCTCAGGGGCTTCATGTGAGTAACTCCCAAAATTAAACTATGAGTTTCAAATTCAAGAGGCCGTCACATCAGCCATATCGTCAGTGAATATCAATAATCAGCTGAACAGTTTAGCCGCTAGCGTTGTTCACAGACAGAAAGATGGACCCACAAAACAGGGGTTCTGGCTACACCTCGTGTTAGAGGATTTTGTTTTATAAATTTAGCAACAGAATTTATCCCCTTTTTCATTACCAGGGCCCTGTAATAAGAGTTTTTCTGGCAAAAATTCACTGTTTTTTGCGCAGCATTAAGATACGTAACTTTCACTTCTTAAGCGCGTTTCTTAGATGGATGCAAAATAAGTTATCAGTTTCCCATTAGAGAACCGAAGCGCGCCGAATAACACCTCATTTGTCTCGTTCGGTGCATCGGGAGTGATCTATCAGCGAGTGACCGGAAGACAGACGGTTAGACGGACAGATGCTCGATTACTATATAAGGCGAGTTACTCGATTACTATATAAGGATTTAAGAATCCAAACAAAGTGATATTTCTTACAACGCGCAAATACGTCCTCTATAATAGTTATTCTAAATTCGTTACCTGAAAGTAACATGTCATCATTTCGAAAGCTTTGACTATTTCTCCAGGTGCTCTTCAAACCTATAGCCGTTTTCTCAAGCATTAAGTCTACGCAGCCTTATGTCTCTCGTTACACGTTTGATGGGAACAGTGCAGATATTCGTTTGGTGAGAATATTACACCGCAGTCCCAATTAGGGTTGCCAACAACATTCTTGTAAAAGGGATGACATTCGATAAGCAAAGAAAAAAACCCAACAACACATTTCTTTTTCGAAATATTTAATTTACACTATTATCAGCATTATTTTTTCTTCACTGCATTTGCGATTCATGTGAAAAGATTAGTTTACAAAATGTAGATGATGGTCTGAGCGTCTCTTTTATTTTAGTGTCTATACAAAAACACTAACATGCATGCGTCTCTCAGCGTTAAAAAAAGAATATTCGTGTTTCCTATTCTAAATTAATTATTAAATGTTAAAAATTTAATGCATTTAAAACACAAAGAATTGCGAGAGGAAAATTGACGTCAATGGAGGACGGTTGGCAACCCTAGTCCCAATGGAAACGCATAGGCATAGCACAGGTATAGCATAGGCATATCATAGGCATAGCATAGGCATAGCGTAGGCATAGCGTAGGTATAGCATAGGCATATCGGTGAGGAACGTGCTAAGTGTTGCTTGTGGAAGCATGAAAGGCAATCGCCAATTGTTGTAAGAAGACGCTTCAGAACGAAGTATTACAAAGCACCGCCTCAGGCAAAGCTTATAAAAGCTCTGTATGAGCAGTCCGTGGAAACAGGTTGTGTAGCACACCGACGGAAAGGACAAGGTCATTCTCAGGTAGTAAACCGCGTTGTGGAAGTCGTTAGGGAGACTATGCACGCAGTCCATAGAATTCCATAAGGATATCAAGTTTGGAGTTGAATCTTCTTCAGACTACGAGTTGAGAAATTTTACGACGGCCACTGCCATGTAAGGCGTACAAATTGCAGCTGATGCTGGCGTTGACACAAACAGAAATGGTTTGCGTTCTATGATGAACAAGGTAGAAAATGAAACTAATTTTCTCAAAAAGACCGATCTGTGTTGAGGCCACGTTTCACATTAGTCGTACAGGTCAGCGTCATAATGTGCTGATATTTGCCACAGAGAAGCCGACGAAGATCTTTGGACTCATCATGCGACTCATCAACGCGCGACTCATCAACATGCGACTCATCAAAACTGTGTGTCTTTTGTGCATTAAGTTCCGCCAAAGTTTATGGACGATATTTTTTTAATGAGCAGACTGTAACAGGAATTATATATCTAGGTATGTTGTAGAACTACCTGATGTCACAACTTCAAGAGGACATAGATGAAATAATTTTCCAGCAAGATGAAGCCTCTTCACATTATCACCGAGAGGTAACAGCGACCCTACTATTGTTCCAGTTCGCATTGAACCAGGTGAAACCATAGCTTGGCCACCGCCATCTCCTGATCTAGCGCCCTTAGGCTGTAGAGATATGTTAAAGACAAGCGAGTGCTCTTGGCTACCCTGATGTCACCGCGTTGAAACCTGTGATGGCCGACGTTTAGACCTTCTTGTGTGGTTTTCTTCACGTAGACCAGCCCTGAAGAAGACCACGACAAGATGGTCGAAACATCGGCTTCACAGCCTTCGACGCAGCATCACCCGGAGCACTTGCAAAGACTCTGGTTACAGAAGCC
Organism: Gryllus longicercus; assembly: GCA_038098605.1. Classification (NCBI taxonomy): domain Eukaryota; kingdom Metazoa; phylum Arthropoda; class Insecta; order Orthoptera; family Gryllidae; genus Gryllus; species Gryllus longicercus. The sequence continues at coordinate 1,470,225 of JAZDUA010000116.1, read as the reverse complement.
TACGATTTCCCTTCCGACACAGACAAGTTGTGAATATACCTCCATTTTCAACTGACGATTAGCTTAGCCAACGCGTCAATAGTGTGCGCTTGTTGAGGTAGATGCTGTCAATCTGTCGCGCATCTGGAAGAAATTTCGTATAGACGGAATATCTGCCGTCGCACAAAACCACATTGCACATCGCACATCGTACCGAAACCACATTGCACATTTGTAAAAAGAAAATTGGTCTGTCATTTGTGAACTGAGAATAAATTGTTTCATGCATGAAAATATACTGTTATTTAATGTTACTTGTAGGTAACTAATTTAGAATAACCCTCTACACAACTAATTTCAAACGTATTAGCAAAAAGTGAAATAATATCTCTAAATCCATGTATTTAAAAAATAAATTTCCACTCTACGCTATATACTAGCAACACTAATTCCCTAAATATCACAAGTTCTCTCCATTAAGAACAATTATGATGTATAAAAATATAGTTTGTTAACCGTACTATCTCTAAAGGCGCAATCCGAACCTGAAGGTCGCTGACCTGCATTTAAAACCTGATGTCTAACTTTTTATCTGTAACAGCATATGTAAAGCCACTGGGCTGAACAGGTTGAAAACAAAAATTAAAAAACATTGAAACCGTAGGTTGTGTAGGTGTCCGAGGAGTCCAAACCGGGAGCCGTGCTGCCCATTGCCCATTCCGCTGGTGGATGCAGCAAGTGCGTGCGCCCGCGCGGCCGTCTGGAGGTCTTCACTGCCCCGCTGGCTCTGTGCCACCGCCGCACACTGGGCTGAATCGCGTCTAAACGGACACACGCGCAAAAGAAAAATAATAATACAAATCTATTATACTTGATTACTTTCAACACTAAAGACTCCACAAGTAGACGTTTCATTAAAAAAAGCTTCTAGCTCGTGAAAACATTCTAATGTTTGTTAAAATGTTTTGTGCTTTAACATTTTATATTTTCACTAACTATATGTGACTTTACATCACTTTTAAGAAAGTGTTAAATCTTCAAAGACATATTTTATATTTCCTTAGAATTAGTCAATTTTCACGCAAATAGTATAACAAAGATATAAATTGTTTTTGCTAAAGAAACTTCTACCACTGATTCAAAAGAACCCAAAAACGTGTAGGTATTAATACACATCCTATAAATAAATAAATAAATAGCATATTTATTAAAATCGTCTTGGTAGGAATTCACATCTACCCTACCACCATAAACTTTCGAGCTATTCCAGTTGAGACGACAGTAGCCTTCAGCATAGTCTTATAAAAATATTCACATTAATATGCAGATCTTTTGAACTTTTAAACAGTTTCCTCGGAATTACTGCGATGCTTGAGATGACAAAGGTGATGATTCTCACACGGTCCATATGCCACTGTCTCTTGATACTTTCAACCAGCGGAGCATATTTTGTGATCTTCTCAACATACTTCTCTTGCAGGTTTCTCGTGTTTGTTATGGCTATGTCGATCAGAATGATAGCCTTTTCCACTTGACTTCTAGAACCAAATTAGGCCAGTTGTGAGGGGTTGTCTGGTCTGTGATAAGTTTTCTGTTTCAATGAAGTCGACAATCATAATTTTCGAGAATATTGTTGGGTACTTATAGCAGAGTACCTTAAATTCTTTAAGCTGGTGTTGGTAAGGAAAATCTCTTGATGCAGGATCTTTCCAACTGCATCATGGCATTGATTGTAATGAGTTCCTGGGAATTATTATTATTATTATTATTATTATTATTATTATTATTATTATTATTATTATTATTATTATTATTTCGTTAATCGGCCGACTAGGACCACGCATGCAAGCATCCTGCATTTACCGTGGCTCAGTTTTTATTTATTATCGCGGTAGCAGGTGCTTGCAACAACTTTTTTGGGGGGACCAGCATTTTAGCTGGATCCGATTTTTATCCCCCACGGTTGTTAGCCCTGGGAGTATGGAAGATGAAATGATGATATGATGATAATGGGGGTGAAAGGACAACACATACAGACATACACAAATACACCCATGCCCGAGGCGGGACTCGAACCCGCGATCTTCTGGTCCAAAACCACTCCGGCACTACTGCCTTAGCGATCTCGGCCATCTGATCGGCATTATTATTATTATTATTATTATTATTATTATTATTATTATTATTATTATTATTATTATTATTATTATTATTATTATTATTATTATTATTATTATTATTATTATTATTTTCGTTTCGGCCAACTAGGACCACGCAGGGCAAGCAACCTGCATTTACCGTGGCTCAGTTTTTCATTTTAATATCACGGTGGCAGGTGCTTGCGAACACTTCTTTGGGGGGACCAGCATTAAGCTGGATCCGATTTTTATCCCCCAGGGTTGTTAGTCCTGGGGGTATGAAAGATGAAATGATGATGATAATGAGGGGTGAAAGGACGACACACTCATACAAACACACACAAATACACCCATGCCCGAGGCGGGACTCGAACCCGCGATCTCCGGCACTACTGCCTTAGCGATCTCGGCCATCTGATCGGCATTATTATTATTATTATTATTATTATTATTATTATTATTAATTATTATTATTATTGAAAATGAAGAAAAATGAGTAAATGGCCGCGTTGTGAGTTTGGCCCCTTGGCAGAGCACTGTGCACCGCCGCCGGCGCCACCGCCGCTTCGGCAACGCACTGGGACCACATTCCGAGCCACCCGACCTACGTGGCCGAGAGCCGGTTGGCCTCGCCGCCCGACGCCGCGCCGCTCTTTCCGCCACAACAGCTGCTCTCCCGCTGCTGCTGCTGCTGCTGCTGCTGCTGCTGCTGCTGCTGCTGCTGCTACTGCTGCTGCTGCCGCCGCCGCCGCCGCCGCCGCCTCGCGGAAAGTGGAAACGCTTTCCACTCTCCCTCTCTGTATCACAGGGAATTGAATGTGACTCGCAGGTTGACTCATGTTCGCGCCCCACTAAATCTTATTGTATTGACAATTTTGTACATTTTTTTAAATTAAAATAAAACTTTTTTCATTTGGTTGGATACAATTAATAGTCAGAACCATGTGGTTTTATAGCACAAGGCAATTGGTCTTCAGACAAGCCTGGAGAGCTGGGCAGTTTACAGATGGATATCTGAGGCCTCAAACTTGATTGTGAGATGGGAGGGGGGGGGGGGGTGCCATTTATTCTGAATGTTTCTCGCAACTTTTCCCGGAGCTGTTTAGTGAACTTGATATAATAGCTCTGTTCTTTTATTAATACTAGAGTAAGTGGGCATTTTAGTAACTAGGAAACATTTTAGGCACACGTTTTAAAAGTAACTATGGATTTTTGTGGTTAGAAGAAGATTCAAGAGACTCCGTGCCTACGCACTCGTGAGTATTAAGGAATACGGAAGGTAAGAATTTATCTTTGCGCTGTCTTCCACACAGAAGGAGTTGATATGGCAAATACAATACTCGATCGCATTACTCTCCCCCCGAAAGAATCCCTATTAAACATTAAATTATCACTACTAGCTGAACTAGTTAACTAAACCTCTGAATTACTAATTACAAGAATGTAATTGGAAAAAATCGCCAGCTATGCTGGAACTACAAAAATGTATTTTATGAAGAACTTAATTCAACAAATAACATGAGAATTTTTCAGTAGTGGTTTTGGAGGTCTTATCGTTAGGTTCTTAATCGTTTTTATTCTCTTGTACACGTACAGACGACAAAGAAGTGTCATGGGGCAAATTATATATTTAAGAGTGTCTATATTTTAAGAGAAATACACGATTTGGGGCTCCACATACCTAAAATATGTTTTTTTTAACGTTTGTCGGTTCTTCCATCGAAGGACAAAATTAGCGCCGAAACTATTTACAGTCTTCTCTCCCCAAATGGATATTATCCAATCGATTTCCCGAACTATTCTTTGATATAATTGTACTCTCCCGGGAATTTGAAATTGATCTTTTTAATTTTGGGAGGCAATTTTCATGAAGACCAACAATGTTTCAGAAAAGGTTTCAATTTTATCTTTAATTTCTTTTTTGCCGTAGTTGAACAATGTACGCTTATAAAAGCTCATGGACAATTTTCTCTGAAACCTCTGACAATTCGAAAATTTTAGAAGTTATTTTTTTCTAACACATTTCACGATCAATATGATGCTTTGGACAAGATGATGAGCTCTCCGCAGAAGCCTGTTTTCAAGGTCATCAAGTTTATAAAAGAGTTGTCTTCAATGTGTGAGGAGGGGGGGGGTGGCTATCACGAGAGAAGCCGTGATAGTTCAGGGCTATTTTTGTGTTTGCAGCCGCTCCACGTGGTGAAGACGCAGAATCTTTCTTTTCAAAGATGCCGTCTTCAAAAAACAGGTTTCTGACTTTTTTGTCTTGTCTTGCAAATTTAAAGTAAAGTTGTGTCAGGGTGTGAATTCACATTCTTAACATTTCGAAACAATTCTTTGGAGGGGAGGATTGAGTAAATTGAATGATTCTATGACACCTTCACAAATACCGTTATATTTCATAAATATAGCCTATTGTAAATATTTGATATGTTTTATGACAAATAAATTATGAACCGAATGTATAATGCAGTATTAACACTTTACAACAAAAAAAAAAACTCTCTAAAGCATTACGAGATTGGTTGTTTGTATTGGTTGTTAGCCACATATTAGAACACTCTCTATAACGTAATGGTCATCGCCTATAGGAAACAATAGATTTTTAAGAAAACCATCTGTGTTTTAATCTTTTGATATTTGCCACTACTGTTCCAAGATTAAATGCTAATATTTCATCTCAAAAACCACTTTTCTGCTCATTCTATTGATTTAATTCAATTTGATTTATTTCCCCTCAAAGGACGGTATGTGACGTATGGGTGAGAAACACAATCGGCGTACGTATTATTTAACTTTAAAAACATTGAGTTTGCTTATTTGCTAGCTACCACCCAAATACTCTACAACCGATGTCAAAAAGTGTGATTAAAAGATTAAAGAATTAACACTACATAAAGTAAATATTAATGGAATTGAAAGAGTCGGAATCTCGGATCTCTAATGACATGCTGCACGTAGTGAATTTCTTATCAAAATTCCAAAAACAGAAGTAACAGTACCAGCGATTATTTTCGACATGCATGTTGTTTTAACAATTCTTCCAGTAAAGAAGCCGAAACAGAACAAGATTTACAACACAAGTGTTAGAACAAGTGTCAGAAATGTTGTCATGTAAACCTACTGTACTATAAAAATTAAAAAAAAGTATGTGTGCCTTTACACTCCCTTTTTTCTTCAAACCTCTATATAACGAAATTCTTTATAATGAAAGAAAGCACCCGGACCATTGACTTTAGAGAGTTCCCTCTGAAGGTAAAAATATATTACTTTTCCTACCCATTGAATAACTTCTGTTCATCTTGAATATTGTAAGCAGTGATAATAGCAGCAACATCAATGACATTAGAAACAGTCTGTCAACAGCAGAGGCATGAGCAGCAACAGTGACCTAATAAAACAAATATCACAAGTTATACAAGTAAATGAAACAATACATACGTTTTTCCGAAATGGCAGATTGGGAGAGACCATTTTGCGCTTACACGAGATCATTGAACATAATGTGTTAAAACTGACTGATAGAAGAGCTGAATTAATAAAGATATATTGTAAGTACCTACATAAAATAACTAAAATAACTTAAATCTTTCACTTAATGTGAACTATTGCAAAATTTGGCCTGACTTATGAATTTTGTAAGTAAACGACTCATTTTCATATCTTGTGAAGCACCTTCTATCGAAGGCGTCATTACAAAATCCACATAATCAATCTGAATGAGGGCAACATCGTTACCATTCCACGAAGCGCTGCGATGCGCATGCTCGGCACGAGAGAAGAGGAGCTGAGTCTGCCGACTGCTTAAAGGTCAGAGAGTGCGCCAAATAACAGTCAATGACCTTCGAGCGACTCGATTCCCTTCGGTCACGGGCTGTTCATCATGGTGCTTGCTGTTTGCAAGTCAGGGGCGTTCGCCAAATTCGCCAGCGCCCACTGAAGTCACCTACACACTCCCATTAAAAAATATTTCAGATCGCTTTATAACAGCTGGGTCATCAGCGACCCCCTATCATTATGTAACTGTATAAACATAGTAATTACAGTTTTAACAAGAATAAATATGTCAAAATTATTTACATTTTCACAAATTACATGGTATGTTTAATCTAGCTTGTGTATTATTGCAAGATTCTGTAGTTATATAAGACAGTTGTGTAATTTCTATGAGTTTTAATATCTTGGCACACCGATCTACACACCCACTTTATAAACTCGTGTTATGCTATTAATTTGTTAATGAATTTCTATACAAACAAACTTTCGTTTTTTTTCAGTAGGCCACTATGGAAATGGAAATTTTACCCTCAAGTTTCTATCTTGTCGTATCTCGTCCCAAGATAGTAATCGACATTTCACATTCTGTACATTACTGCAGCCATAAACACACCAAGGACTACCATACGTATTTATCAACAACGGCCTTTTCTATTGTACTTGTATTCTTTGCCAAATAGATATAGGCCGATAATAATTATACCAGGCAGGCGAATTAGTGGTAATAATTTTCAGTAATGTAAAAATGCTATAAATTATTTTCTTTTTACGCATCAAAATTACTTCAAAATCATTCCTCCTGTTGGGTATACAATTAAATGTGCTTACTAGAAAACATGAGTGTAAATTTCGCACGAGTAGTCAGAAGAAATAATCTACTCTGGTAGTAGTAATCATTAATATCGAGCAATATTCATTTCCATGTTACTTGCTTGTAATAATCCATCTCTGAAATATTTCGTATAGAAATCGCAAGTGTGTGCCATGAGATACGATTCTCTTGAAGGTACGATGAAAAATACTGAAGTGATATCCCTGATTTGAGATTGCAGCGAGATTCCGCGCAATGAGGCGCTGTTGAGTCACGGAGCGGCGTCGATAAGGGAGAAAGCGAAGAGGAGCTGCGGGTCGGAGAGATCTGCGAGGCCACGCGGTCATGCGCAGAGCCCTGCAAGAGCAATGTTGCAACCTCCGCGGATTCGCGCGCCCGCGCTCTCAGTGGATGCAGTGATCAGCAAACAGAAAACAGCGGAAGTACTTCTCATTGCGCACGCGCTCGCAGTATATTTCTGAGGTTCTTCTTCTTCTTCTTCTTCTTCTCTTACTACTATTTCTTCTACTGATTTCCTTCTTCTCCTTCCCCTATTTGTTCTTGTCCTCCTCCTTCTCCTCCTTCTTCTTCTTCTCCTTCTCCTACTTCTTCTTCTCCTCCTTCTCCTACTTCTTCTCCTACATTTTCTTCTCCTCCTATATCTTCTCCTCCTGCTTCTTCTATTACATCTCCTTCTTCTCCCTCTAATTATATTTCTTCTTCTACTATTTACATTTCTTCTTCTATTTCTATTTCTTCTTCTACTTATATTTTTCCTTCTACTTATACTTATCCTACTTCTATTTTTACTTATACTTAACTTCTAGTTGTCGCATCTTCTCCAACCGTGCATACTACAGAACGGTCGTGTCCACAAGAACTAAATCTCCTAAAATGTATTACAAGGTTCAAATAGATATCATTTTCTACAATTTTGCTAGAACATAATTTAGAATCTACCTCCCCCTCCATATTTCCCAGCATTCTCCCCCTCATGTTCTCCCCATTCTCCCCAACTGTTAATCATGAATTGAAAATGGAAATGTCAAAAATTTAATTAAGTGGCATTTGATATAACGTTACAGCGGTTGGTTCCCCACGTACCCTGGGCCTTGGTACCCCTGGTGGATGAAACAGAAAATTCTCAAGGGATAGCAAATTCAAAAAAGTGGAAACGTAAAAAAATAAATAGAAAAGTCCAAAATATTTTTCGCTTTTATTGTTTATTTTATTGTTTATTGTTTATTTTATTATTTATATTATTTTCACATATTCAAAAACACTTTTTAAATCACTGTTTACAAAGTGTAAATATGGCCATACTGGAATCCACTTTCAATGTCTCTGGCAACCCATACTTCGAGGTGAGAGAACCTTTCATAAATGGAATAGAACGTCCATAAATTTCTCCTTTTGTAGATTACGGTTTAGAAAATACAGCTACTGTCCAAGGGACAAGTTTTGGACAAGTATCTGTTTTTTAGGGGCTAGGACACACTGTTTTTGAGTTGTGGACGATGGTACCGTGTTGCAGAGTAATACGTGTCGTGGGTTGTTTATACTCCAGCTCCATAACCAACGACTTTATCATAATGTGCAGAGTTCTATGTTGTTGTTCTTTGTCTGAGACCATTCTGATGCAAGGCTTAGGAATAATTCTTTAATAACCAATAGCACACTTAAAGGGTTTTGTGTATTTACATGGTTTCTTATAAACTGCAAAAAACATATTCCTTAGAGTATTACTAGCGTACTATTTTATATTACTAGCGTACCCGTGCGAGAACTCTCCCTCGTTAAGCCCCCTCTCTTCCTTATCTTTTCATTTACATTTTAAGAGGGAGAATTGTTATCGAAAAGCATTCATTTGTTTAAAAATGTATAAAAGATTCAGCAATAAGAGATTTTCTATTGAAAATTCGCCGTTTTCCAGCGCATGATTACAATACTTTCTCTTCTTACAAAGTAAGAGCGAGAAAGTAAAAATATTATAAACATTTCGTTCTGAACAAATCATATTTTCGTAAATATGAAGTCAGGTAATGATATCTAAAACAGAGATTAGTTGCAAAATATTGTATTCTTTATTAAATTATTGGCGTTTTATTACAAATGCTGCGAAATGCTACACAAATTTGGAGGTACTATGCTTTTAAATAAATATTCTCATAAAAATGTGTGTATATATGTGTTATTGAAAAGTCACATATTCCATACACTTAATTAATCTTGCCTTAAGGACCTATGTTTTATGCATAATACATAAAACATTGTCAAGTTTCTTTGAACAATTAGAGGCTAAATTTTGAACGTGTTTCAAAACTGTACACCTAAGATGAATATCTTACGTATATTTTTTGTTCTGAACAGACCCATAGCAGTGTGCGCAGTTCTGATAAGTTGTGTTCGCAGCATGTTTTACATCAACACAAATTGTATTTGGAGCAGAGCTTTTAGTTTTACTTCATCGATAAATGTATCACACTTCCGTTAAGAATGAGATACGATTTTCTTTAGTATGGATTCAGTAAGATATTCCGCAAAGATTTCTACTGCAGAAACAATGCATGACAGTGTGGTGAAATCCACATTTTTTGCATGGAATTTAGGACGCGTCGCGAGGCTAATTTATTCCAATATGCTGCCAACTTTTGTTCATAAAACATCTATTTGATTCATAGACATTTCATCATCTTCAGTACTCACGTTCACTTCGCTTTCACCGTCGTGCCACTAATTCTAGCTATTAGTTTCCATTACTGTTACTTTCGTCTTGAAACATTGATACATTCTTCTTCTTCCTCGCCTTCCAATTCTTATCATTTTAGTCTTTCACTTATACAATACTTTTGTGAATTCAAGAATCCCCTCCTCGCACAGAAACTCCTTAGAATGCACAAAACTCCGTCACGGTTTACGTCCTCGTTAAGAAACTAACGCAAGAGGTCGCGCGGACTACAATATTGTAATCCCAAGCGCAGCAATCTAAATTTTAGTCATATTTCGCGATAACTCAGGCCATCTAAGAAATGGACTGACAACTCACACCAAAATAGTGTCAACTTTGGTAGTAAAAAGCGAATGAAAAAGATTTTATTTCAATCCACGCGGCTAGTGAAAGATTAAGAAGTGATAAGGATACTACGTTATATATGTACGTATAAAAGAAAGTATACATCTGATAGATGGAAACGTAAATGCTAAAAATACTATAAAAAACAGAAAAATGTGATGTCTTCGTTTCTTATTTCTCTTTACAACACTCATAAATGATTTTAATAACATTAAGTCAATGCCACCATCACTATCAGGTTCTTCGTCGTTTCCCTGAACCTTTGAGCCAAAGCTCCGACGGACACTTGTTTTGCTTCTCAACATAAATGTAACTTCACTCTCTTGGTATGTTTTCTTCATCTCTGTCGCGAATACAGATATTTGAATAATCGTTTCCCATTTTATCGCTGCAGGAAGTCAATTTCTTCACCCAAAGCACTTGGGATAATTGCCTACATCTGAATATGGCTCGCCTTTGAAAAATAGTTTTTATTTCACGGAACTTTCATACTAATACTTACCAAAAACGCTCGTTGCTATATGTATTCATAATTCAACATAATGTGTATGTATACGAGTTCGGACAGACATCCCAGAGCACAAGAAACCATGCACATATTGTACTCCTCCACACAGTACGTCGCACATTTTCTGTTTTTGACGTTAAATAAATAAAATTATCATTTGGTCGGTCCGAAAGGCCGAAATCGTTAAGACAGTAGTGCCGTAGCAATTTCGGACCGAAGGATTGCGGGTTCGAGTCCTTCCTTGGGCATGGTTTATTTGTGTTCTTTCACCCTTATCATCACCATATCGTCATCTTCACATTTACCCTACCGTTAAATGCAGTAGTAATCGCTAATGACCTAGATGTTGATGTGACCTTAAAAAACAACAACTATTATTTGATTTGAAACTCAATAATTTCTACTGTTTAATAAAGAGAATGGATCTGGACGTTTCTAAGTCTGGTTGCGTGAAGAAAAGGAAATTATCTGGAATACGAGTCACAGAACATGATCTGATTTATCATTACTTCCTCATGGCACATGATATTGGTTGCAGCTTCAGCGGCCAGGTCGTCCTTGCGTATCTTGGCTCATCGCGGCCATTCCCTCAGCCTCAAGGGCGGAACTTTCCCTGGTTCTCTCGTTGCAGAGCTAAATTACTCCACATGTCTTGTTTTTTGTCGCGGCTCAAACATCAGAAATCATTGCGGAGGCATTCGGCCTCAAATAGTCCGTCTGCATCGTTTCCGCCAGGCGTGCAGCGTTTACGGGGAGGGGGGATGTCGTGCAATTTCAGCCCAGACACCTCGTAAGTAGAGCCCGAAAATTTGACAAATTGCTTATGAATTTATGACTAACAATACAAATCATTTAATTGTACATTTGGAGTGGTTTTAATAGGTTTTCATTTTGCCTTTTTTGCCTACTTTATTTTCGTAAATTTAAATTTATTTATCGTCGAATCGACATCAAGGTCATTAGCGACTAAACAAATGAATACATTTTGCAATTACAATATGAAATTTAGAACCATATTAATTATTAAAAACAGTACAAAAATTCTATACAAACAATTAAATACATACACAATATGATGCATAGAATACATTAAACACAATACATACACGAATGTTACATACAACACAAGTGAAATAAGTAGCTCCTCTAAATGCTATTGTATATATGGATTTCCTTAGCGAAATCAATAATTCCTTTTTGATCATCTTTCGAGTTACGAATGTTATCATGTCTGCCTTCTAATTGGTGTTTTTGGCTGCTGCATTTGTATAGAGGGCAGTAAGCTGCCTACTTTATTTTGTCTTCTGATACCCATTTTTGATATTTTGCCATATTTTTGCCCTTTTTTCCATTTGAGTCATTATTTTCTTCGTTTTCTGCTGGGACCAATTTCGATCAAAATGAAAGCATATGTGCCAGCCTAGACATTACTGAAGTGTTTTGTTTTTACGTGGAAGCGAAGGGTCCAGAGCCAGGTAGAGTTTAAAATCTAAATGAGAAACAAAGATGTTACTTGTCTAGATATTTCATTTTTTTCATTGACTCCGTTGCAATTAGGGTGCATCATGAAGAACCCATTCCTACAATATAGTACGGCTTCCAATCCTTTTCGAAGACGGAGCTCTCTCTGTATACTGTATACCCTTCTTGATGGAGGAATGCTTAACTGAGAAAAATAAATACTCAAATTCCGTTTTAATTGATGCCAATTAAAGATACTCAACAGGCAGTCCTCAACAGTATTTCGTAGGGACAGCATTGCGAGTAAAACAAATTCTGAGTTATTATACTGGGTGGTCACGTGCAATATTGATTACAAAAAAATGATCGTTTCCATCCACGAAAGTGATACTGTAAATTTTAGTGTTAGAATAAAATGTTACATTCTGTAATTAATTTTTGACAATCATTCCTTTTAAATGGTGACGTTTCAGTGTTCACTTTATTCAGAATAAATGTCTTTTTACACGCTAATTTTAGTAAAAATTAGGGCTATTCAACGTGCTCATTTAGGCTCAATAAATGCTTGCAAATTCGTGGCTTAAATTCATAAGTATTTTTGAAACAATATTTTATTTCATATTTTAAGTTTTTAATTATCCGACCTGGGTGGCCGAGATGACTAAGAACGTGTACGGCGCTTCGGACCGATGGCTCGCGGGCTAAAATATTTTGTAAGATGATGGTGTTGGGAATATTAGTTTACAGCTTTACAGCATTAGAACAAAAGTGTTTGGTATTGGGACCAATAGCCTAAAAATTTAAAAGTCAATTAAAAGTTAACGAGTAAAGATTACGAGTAAAAATCCTAAGACATAAGCCACTGTGTGATATATAGATGTAAATTTTAATTATTTAAAGCATTCTGTAGCAGAGTACACGAAATATCCCTCTGTATTCGTAAGCATTCCTGTAACATTATCTCAATTACGTTCTGGATTGCATCTCATTTATGGCAATTTATGGAATTTTGGACACTTTTATACGTAATGTTATAGCGAAGAACATTATTTAAGTTTTCTGATATAATTCAATCATTAAAAATTTACATGTGATGTGTGATCAAAAGTAGTACATGTAACAAAGGGGGTACAGCTATGACAACTGTCGAGTCGTCGTGCACCGAGTCGAAAGCTAGTATTATTTTGAGTAACAATGCAGGGAATGAAGGTTTTGAGACGGTGTGGGTCCATGTTTACATGCCACGGATTACTGCTTCCCATTCTTTGCCTATTTCACAACTACTTCATTGTTGACAACCTTTAAAGTTATTGGACAAGCAAAAAACTTGAAATTATTTGTGAGTGCCTTCTGACTATCTCCTTAGTATCTTGCATTTAACGATCCACTTCATAATCTGTATTTCACTGATTTTCCAGCCGTGTAACTAGCTATCATAATAACAGCATTTCGCTGTGTATGAGGAAATCAAATGCCATTTTTTGTTTAGCGACCATAATAAACCGAGCCGGAAAAGTCAACACGAAAACTTTGGCCACAAAAACTAACCGCATAAATGAAGTCTCTAAAGCCCCTGCGCATCGTTTGGCGGGACGAGACGAGACAGGACGAGACAGGACAACACGGGACGACACGGGACGACACAGGACGACACGGGACGTCACGGGACGACACGGGACGAGACCAGTTGGACGGGACGGGACGGGACGAGACGAGACGAGACGAGACGGGACGGGACGAGACAGGACGAGATGAGACGATACCAGACGAGACGGAACGGGACCGGTCGGGGCGGGACGGGACGGGACCGGACGGGGCGGGGCGGGACGGGACGGGGCGGGACGGGCGGGGCGGGGCGGGACGGGGCAGAACGGGACGGGATTGGGCGGGATGGGATAGAAACAGTGTTTTCGCATTGCTTCCTGCCTTATATTGCTAAGGTTTCATGAAGTTAAATGAAGAAGCTATTTTTTTTTCATTTTAAGTAGTGGAAGAATAAAATGAGGCAAAGAGTGGAAGAAAACCCAGATTTTTCGTTCATTACATAAACAGTACATGCATAACCAATTGATAATTTCACGTGTTACTCCCGACCTAGTTGAAGTTGAAAAATTATTTCAGTGCTTTAGGACGTTTCGTAATAAATTTGAACCTTTACTGAATACAATCTCTTTCAGCTCTTCTAAACATAATAAATTTGAAGCTCTACAGAATGAGGAACTATAAAGAGAGAGTACGAATTTTATAGAGCAAATATAATCTAAGTTTGTTAGTGGAGTTTGGAGTAAACAACACACTTTATGTAAACAAATATTTCTAGCGTAATTAAACTAGGGACTGGTAATGCGCCTCCCAGTGTTATTAATCAACAATTTTTTAGAGTTATAAAAGTGCATGACATCATTTCAATACATTAAATTGAAGTTACGTAAAACACATACAAGCCTCAAGAATCACTATGGTTGAAAAATGATTTGGAATGTTGGGACATACTCATAACTTAAAATTTCGAACACTAAGGTTGTACCCCACAACTGAAGTATATGTAGACTGTTTCCACCGAATTTCCACCGAATCCACATTATATTTCCCTAATTTAGACAATAGTGTTTATCATAGGTCATTGCCATGCAATTTATGAACGTAAGAAAAGTATTATATGGTTGAGACTTTCTGCCTCTAAAGATTAACACAAAGCAAAAGTCGCTTGGATTCATTGAGATAAATCGCATACTCAGCTGATTAAAGTGCGACATTGCTGCACTTTTACATTTTTGTGGGTTGATCCTGTTCTGATCCTGATCCTGCATAACCCCGTTCAATCGCGAGATAAATTGAACTGATAAGTAAATCTCCGGCTTTAATTTTGAAGGTGTAGGGCAATTTTGAAAATGCTATGTACACTTGAACCAATCGAGACCCTTTTCGGGCAGGCAAAAACATGGAGAAGCACTACTGTGACACCTGCTTCTCAACGAACTGTGATCCTTTATCGTGGTGTTTGCTGACCATGCTGCAACACAAGCAAGCGTTTGTGTTCACGGCGGGATTCGACCCCGCGATACTTTGAACCGCGAAAGTTACAACGGTCCGAACCATCACTGCAGTGCCTCTTACCGGAAGGTTCTAGGTTCGAGTCCAAATGGTGACAGGATTTTCGACCGTAGGTTCATAGCTAGGTCGAATCCGATCGCTGTGTAGAGGAGAATTCTAGAGGCCGGCTGCTCTATTCGGAAGTTTTCTGTAGTTTCCCCGATCTCATCATCATCATCATCATCGACAGCAAGGATTAGACCTCTTGGTCTGTTCCGTCTCAAGAATTGATCATGCCATCTCTCGTTTCCCCGATCTACACCAGGCAAATACTGGAGCAGTACCCTTACAAATGGGCCACGGATCACGCGTGATCTCACATTACTCTTCCTTGTTCTATCCTCACCACATACATACACTTACACTAACAAGAAATACACTACCACAGATGCCGGGAGACCCGTCAGGAGCTTAGAGTTCGTCCCGGCTAGGGCGGTGCCCCGCAGTTGGGAGATACCTTCCTGTAGGGAAAATCCCTCTAGCCGACGGTAGGTCGGCGCTGAATCTCACTATCTAATGGGAGAATATTACCGTCACCGCCCGAGAAAAAATACACTACACTTACGGGACTAATGTCCTTAGCAGTTGACCCGCCCGATACTAATCAATTAATCAAAAGCCCTCCCTAATGATATGCGGATCTCGGGGCTTTATTTTCTTGTAATTTTGGCGTAAGATCTTCTGACTTCTGACACAAAGCAATTAGAAGTTCTGAAATACTCTACTGCAGAAGATAGCTATCGGAAACATTCTTATGAATAACTTTGAATTCGCTTATGAATTTCGTATATGAAAAAAATAAGGTATGCCTGACTTGGAGTAAATAATTAAAGTGTGAGACGCTTCCAAAAAGTAAGTTGCCCTAGTCGTCAACAAAAAGAAAAGAAAATTTTGTGGAAAAACATTATTTTAGCAGGAAAAAACATGGTGCTTCATTTTTTCACGTAATCACCATCAAAATTCAATTATTTGTCGTATCGTAGGACCAACATTTATATCCCTGAGTCATAGGTGTCGGACACCTGAGATAAGAATCAGTGTTTATAGTCATCTGCAACTCTGTGTCACTGTGATGCGTGTCATAGGACAGGAATTCCTAGAGAAGTAATGAAAGATAGACATCGCTAGTCGCTGGGAGCGTGTTCCGAACTCTACGATGTTTTCTTTTTGTTAACAACCTACGGAAACTTACCTTCGAGATGCGACTCAACTTCAAGGCGAACGTCTAGCACGCACGTTTCCTAGTTTGACCAAGCAGCACATTGTAATTCCAACTTTCGCAACTGAAAATTTATAAAAGGGCCTGCGTCATTTTTAACCATACTTTGCTCTATACGAAGCAAAAATTTGAGCAGTTTTTGAAAATAATAAATTATTAATTTCATCAAACTCAAGCAGACAATACGCGAAAACGACTCGTTAAAAAAATTTACGTGACCAGTTTTCATTATCTAAATTTGTACAACAGATTGTATAACATATTATATCGCTACCTTCAATATTGTAGGTTTTGGAAACGCCGAAAAAGTATTGAACTAATGCAATTTTCAATAATGCAGAGATTTCAACAAAAGTGATACCGGTTTTTAAAGTGTTCATTACGGTACCCAAGAACAAAGTGCAATGAAAAAATTAGACCTATTTTTGAGAAAATTTTGATAATGTTTAGACACCATGTAAATTCCCCAAAAAATTAAAATAACTTTTTCAAATTCGCAGGGACTAGTGTTTGTGCAGATTGATCGGCGAATATCAATTTGCCGGAGAAATCATCTGTACGATTTATGTGCTGGGGTTGAGCACAGACGGACAGATTACAATTTTGCTGTGTCAGTTTTTCGATATCAAGGACCCTCAAAACGTGGATTCTGTCTATGCAACGTGTTTTCAGTTTAATTAATAGTAAATGTAAGAAGTAGCTAAGTTATAGTAAAATTTAAAGTAGATGTAATTTACAGATATGATTCACTTTTTCGTCACCACAGCCCAACAATCAGAGTTTATTTGTTTTTTGTGGGAAAATTGGCGATTTCCATCGCAGCATTATCATAGTTTCTCTTAACTCCGTAAGTACGTAGTAGGCGATAAAATAAAAAAAGGCTACCATCAAAATGTGCGTTTTGCACATTGTGGCGTGCGGCCTGGCCTCGGAGTTCTGCGCCAAGCCGTTCCGCATTGCGACTGCGCCCACCAGCGCGATCTGGAAGTCATATCTACAAACAACAACGCTCCGAGTGTGCGGTCTCGCAAGTCGCTGCCGCAGCTCGCCTGCAGCGCCAGTAGTAACGTTCGTCACGGACTGCTCACGAACACCACGGTGGGCAATCGACAACTAGCTCTATCATGCGAGTGGAACTGGAATGACTTGATGCCTATCACACCGTGAAATGAGAATTCAGGTCGAAAATAATCTGTGCGCAACCAAAGCATTACTCATTTTAGAAAATAAACTAATGACTGAGTACGTTATACTTTGAAGGATGGCGAAAAGATGCAACTACGATTAATCAGAGCTGTATGCATGAGGAAAAGATTCCAGAAATTTTACACACAAAGCCAATTTGACGGTAATCACAAACTTTTTTATATTTAAAATGTCGTTTTTGTTAAATATATTATTATGTACTTATTGTGATCAAATTGAAAAGGATGGATGTAAATACAGTCCACAGAATGTTATTCACTCCGTTTACAATTTTAAGAAAATGTCACCTTCTCCAACACTTGTGTATCTAGCCAATTAGATATTTATTCCAATGCAAATCAGTAAAAAGTATTTTCATTGCGTTTTGAAAAATCTAAAACTTAAGATGAATATATGTTGTTTGGTATGGAGAAAAGCTTCATTTAATGATAATTTCAACATTTGCTTAATAGAAACTGATCAAAAGGTCTGTCAAACATGCGGAAAACACGACCATGGTTGAGTGATTTTACAAAATGGCATTTATGCGTTATCGAATAAATTTAAAATCGCTTTTAACAAACTGTTAGAAGTGCAAAATATTAGTTATCGACATCCTTATTTTGTCAACTTTTTGTAGGATATGCACGTAATCATCAACAATTTCATGGATTGAAGGCCGTTTCTAAACCCCGGGGCATCAAATGATCTGCTTCTCCCCTCTTTATTGATTCTTTTAATTTTTACTATTTATTTCAAATTATGGTAGTTCAGCTTGGTAAAACACTAACATTTTCAATGTATATCGGTTGATCTTTCATAGATACTTTGTGTGTTCTTGGAGTACAGTATTGTTCATTCCTGTTTAATCTTCATTAGTAAAGTTATCTATTGAATAGCTAAAATTTAAACATGAACGGAGTGTAGTTCTTGAGTTTTGATCAAATATTCACCGGATTAGTTTAGCCTATAACGTATGTAGACCTGTTGAAGTGTAATTCGTAAGCGAAACTTTGGCCGGTAAATAATAATAATAATAATAATAATAATAATAATAATAATAATAATAATAATAATAATAATAATAATTTTATTTTTCAAAATCGAAGATACTCAGCATCGTAATATTCATATATTAGGCGGTGTTCAATAATTTTTTTGAAATAAAATAACCAACATCAAATTATTTAATGAACTACTGTTGGTGGCCACTCGAAGTTTGGCGCTACGTCGTTACCCAGTACATCCCGAATAAAATATATTAATTAGGATATTACAAAGGACTTCATATTACAAACATTCGACGTAACTTGGTTAATGAAATTGATAATGGTATCAGGGTCTTCCTTCAAGACATAATGTAACTGTGACTGTTGAAAGGATTTTGCTGCTACATCAGACGGGGCAAAGTACACGAGTATGTTGTGCCTCTCAGTGATCGAACCTTGGCTAAAGAACGTTAGCCCAATACCAGAATATTTTCCATAACCCTGGCGTTCATGGTTCAATGAGTCTGTCGAAACCTTGCTCATAAAATTCAGTACTTCACGTCCCTTATTAAATGCATGTTCCTTAGACGTAAGTACTATTTACAATAAAAGCTTTCGCATGTCTAACATCTTGACCATCACCTTTACCAAAGATATTCATTCCTCATAGTAAACTATACGCGCAGTGCTACAGAATAAATTCCGCCGTTTTGAGTGCAATTAAATCTAGAGACGTGATAGGCAACAAATAATAGATGACTGTTTCATTACGAATAATAACGTATTAACTAAGACAAAAAAGTTAACATTTAATAACCATTAAATGTTCTTGATCAAGAAAGTACAGTCGACTCTGGATGTAGACTGAAATCACCTGGTAACTGGCGTCGATTCACATTTATTACAAACACGCAAGTGTTGATTCTGTTACTGCGAATTTCACACCGAAATATAACGCGATTAATGCTGCACAAACCAACATCAACCAAATCCAAATAGTACAGAAACAATTCTTTCGCACCTTCACCAATTCACCCAGGTTCATTTCCAACCAAAAATTAAACACGTAATCCAACTTCGATCCCATCATTCACCACATTGCTTACCTACCCCATAACTTCTCCAATATTCACCACATCCAAAATTTATCTTCATTCAACCTCTGTAAAAATCCCACTAACTCTACTCGCATAAAAACCAATATCTATGTCACATATTTTGTAAATAGTTTACTGTTCTAGAATACAACTTATGAGATGACATCATGTTTTTCTCAACCTCTGAATTAGTATTAAAGTAGATAAAGATGTATTTGTTAAGCCATCATTACATATGTGTAGTTCAATGAACACAACTGTATAAAAAATAATTAAATTAAAAAAGTAATATCGAAATATAGAATTCGTTCCTAACTCTTCGACGTCAATTCTGTCGATTATGAAAAATAATTAACATGGACCTTGAGGTGAAAACTAGAGAAATCTCCTCAGGGTAGGAAATCGTTGTGAAAGGGTGAGAGAGGGTCTTCTACACAGAAGAAAACGTGAGTGATGCCAGAGTTGATACAAATGAAGAAAGAGTTCGAAAGCCGAAACATTCAAGGAATCAAGACTACTGAAATATTTGGGGATGGACAATCTAGTTTTTTTAATTTTAGTTATTCTACTTGTTTGACATACAAATGTATTTCAAGGACGTGAACAATTACAATATTTTCACAATGACTAAAATAGAAAAAATAACATTGAAATATAATTCCTAGGGTTACTCAGGAAGGATCCTACACAATAACATAAAGTCAATTTAACATTTTTCTTTTAGTTTGAATTTCATACTACTAATTAAGGAAATTGAAAGAGATCTTTGAAATATCGAGTCTTAATACGAGAAAAATTATTGCATGGTTTGCGTAATTTAAATTTATTAGTTGCTGAACAAGACTGAAGAGAAGAATAAAAACGATTTGATAGTTTTGATATATACGTATTTACTGAATCTATAGCTAGGTTTTTAATTTTTTTCATTACGAATCAACCAATGAGCTTTTAATACTTGTAAAAACTTATTTTGAATAACGTCTAATTTGCGTTTATGTGTTTTTGCAGTGTCACCCCTTACAGGACAAGCAAATGTTATTGTGGGACGAATGGTACATTTATAAATTAAAGTACCTGAATCAGTTGAGAGCTTTGATTTTCTATTAATGAACGGGTAATTTAAGAATTTGGAATGTACATTATTTGAAACTGATGAAATGTGTTGTTTTCTTGTTCATTTTGTATTTAATTATAAATCTAAAAGTTAAACTGGAGTAGAATTGGGGAGCCAATTAATAGCTTTATGATTAATTTTTAAACTCAAGAAAGTTTGGGACATTGTTGCTGGAGTAAAGAATGCTGACACTCTAGTGTTGAGAAAGCATGGACTCGGCAAGTATCTCTCAAATGCATTAATAAAAAATGCACACTGCAAATCTACTTTAAATTATCATTTTGAGGCTAAATGGATGTATTACAATTTCAAATTCGTAGTGTTTGGATATTTTACTGAAACTTAGTAATAAAAAACAATCGGCTGAGGTGAAACTATTTAATTCCGCATTTTAGAATATAGTGAACATGTCATACTGTGACTCCAGAAATAATAGTCACTACACGTTCACTATAATCGGTGTCAACTGTGTACATACTTACTTGTAAATTTACATTTAATGTCAATATTACTGACTTCCGATACGCGCGAGAAATTGCAAATGCGCCTAACTTGTAATGCATGATTGTAAAGACCTCCTTGCGACAAATACCGTCTAAACTCATACATTTTTGATTTTACTCATTCCATAATAAATACAAAATTCCCCTACAGGCTGCGTAAATCAGATAAACTCCCAAAAACAAAATACATTATATATATATATATATATATATATATATATATATATATAAGTGGTGCTTCATGAGCACATACTTTCTTGCCATATTTCAATGTTATCGTTATGTACGACGGGACGCCCATAATGATTCATGAATTTCAATCAGAAACTACGCAAAAGCTACTATCTTTTGTAAAAATTGTATATGGGCTTCATCAGAGAGCTAATTATGTACAACGGAATTTGTTTGAGGCAAAAATTTCTATCTTTAATTTTGTAGTTTTAATGTTTTCCCCGAAAATGAAACCTGCACCATTCTCTTAATCGTCCTTTGCATTATTCAACAAGAAAATTTAATAAAAAAAATTGGAGTAATTTGATTGAACATTTTGAAAATGTCCGAAGGTCTTCATGTAAAGAAGCTCCCAAAATTAAAATATCGGTTTCAAATTCCATGGGTCCGCGACACCAGCCAGAACGATTGGGGAATATCATTTTTGGAGAAAATCCGTTGAACTGTTTATGCGCTAGCGTTGTGACACTGACAGATGGACGGACGGACGGACGGACGGACATACACGGGTTTTGCCGTCAATCAATTTTTTGGTATGAAGGACACATAAAACATAGTTTCTGGCTACACTGCGTATTAGAATAACTTTTTTTTCTACATCTACCAACTGGGTTTATCGACTTGTTCGTTACCAGAGCCCGGCAACAAGAGTCTTTGTGTCGAAAATTTATCGTTTACCGGCGCACGATTGCAATGTTTTCTCTTCTTACATTAGTAAGTGCGAAAAAGTTAAAATTGGATAACACGCAATTTTATAACAAAAACACCGATTATTTCGGTCCCTTTGAAATCGTGTTAACGAGGGTTTACTGTAGTACTTCAGGATTCCGCTCATAGGGCGCCGGAGGTCAAAGGATCGTCATTCGTCATCGCGAACACAAGTGAGAACGTTGTTAAAACTCTTTGCACATACTGGCAATCTCGCACGGCAATGCCAAGCGGGAGCTGAGGCTACAAGATCAGCTGATTCTGTCTCCACGCGAAAATTGCAAAAACTGTAGAAAAAATAACAACAAACAGATGATATATAAGCTTTATCTTGATGTGCGAAGTGTTGGTAACAAAATTCTAAAAATTGTATGTACTGATAACGTGAATGTGATATTTCATAAAGCCGAATAATTTACCGCTGCATAGGTAATTAGTGCATGAACACGCAGTTGACCCCGAATCTTCTTAACGCTCTTCCACAATCTTTAGAAAACTATTTCGAAACCTTAACTGTATGTAAAAGAACTGTAATTCTTTTACTTTATACACACTATACTACGTTATTACAGTATTCGTGAAGATTGTTTTTGTTAAAATATTTAATTTATTGTTGTTATAAGAGAGTATTCTATTTGTTGTTCATGGGCAGTGTACGTGCTACATTTTGGAAATCCATTTCCTGCGGTGTTGTTCTGCTGCAGTTTTAGTGCTCTAGACTATTTTGCATTGCTTTGGTTATGATTGTGACGTAATTTTATACGAAAGCGGCTTCTGTCATGAAATGAAATTTACAAGTAGCCTAAATGATTTATTGCTAAAGTCAAGTTATGTACTACTTAACAATACCACTAGAAAACGAAACTGTCTGTTTAAATGAGATGTTAACAACCTAGATACCGAAACCCAAATGTTGACGATTTTTATTTATCTTAAAATTGCATCATGAATACAAACAATGAGGCAGAAACAAGACGTCTCATTTAGCCTTTTCTCCTCACTGTTGCTTCTCATGTGAAATGTTCCGCAAGCGTGAAGCGTAAAGAAGATTGCAGCTCCCAGAAGTGTAATTTGCCGTGCATTTCCCTTTAAGAAATAAATAAATATAGATTTTTTTAAATATTCGATTTTTATTAATGTGATTTTGAATTTGAATTAAATATTAAAATTACATGTGATACATTACAACCAATAAAATCATCAAACTCAAAGCCAAATTAACATACAATGTTTGAAAATTTCAATTATAAATCAATTGTTTGGAAATATGAAACTAGTAGAGGTAAAGTTGGTAATATGAGCCTTGAACATAATATGATTACCCTTAGTATCTGTTTAAACATCTTTAACGGGAACGATTTTAAATAATTTAGTAACATATTTTACCATCACAAATCTGTGTTGCAGCTGTGAATCACAGATGATGTGTAACAGAGATGTTTGTTTTCTTGATTCTGAAAGCTTCGTCTTTGGATTTTAATTGCAGTTTACGCTTAGACCGATACAAATTTCTAACCAATGAAATACTATATGTTGTAAACATTATTTTTATGACTTAATCTATAATTTCTAACGTAACAAAAGCCAGATTTGGTTTGCAAAATTTTAACATGGCGATGGTAGTAAAATTATGCTCGGACTGTAGAGGAAATATGAGCCCCAAACTCATTAAGAGTTTTACATACACCTCAACTTGTGTTCGTACTATTTTTGTTTAATATGCTAGGAAACTTTCTAGGCTGAAAACCAAAAACCAATAGGAAAAACTGGAATATTGAAGACATTGTTAAGGCAATTGAGGCAGTTAGCAGCAAGAAAATGTGTTTGAAAATGCTTCCAAAATGTTTCTCGTTCCAAGACCTACTCTCCAAAGGCTCGTGCGTGTTGACAACCTTCGGATGAGCAGCTTTAACTAAATTACGAAGAAAACCTATATTGATGAGCCATACAAAGTGTAAGTCGAGGAAAGTAAATTGTACGGTCTCACCAGAAAAGATATTAACAGAGTAGCATACCAACTTTGTGAAAACCACTTCTATGGTGGCTGGAGAAAAAAACAGATGACTGCAGTTACAAAAAAACACGTAAAAAAGGCTAAAAGCACAAAAGAAGGTGGTAAGAAAACCAAAACCGCACATGAGCAAGGTTTCAAACGGAAACTTCATGAAGATGAGGAATCAGAAGAAACAAACTACTCCATCAATTCAGGAGTTTCTGACTTCAGGATGGCAAACGCCTTGTTCGTTTTGTGGTGGATTACTTTCATTAGACAAGCACGGGCCCCGTGAACGGGCACAATAACTGCTAGGGCCCCGTGAAAGGGCACAATAACTGCTAGGGCCGAAATTGACATTTACATTTGTGATATTTGTAAATATTTTTTTTATTTTCCAAGCTTTTGTAATAAAATAGCATTTTTATATGTCAATGTGTAATTTGTTTATTTAAACCTATGTATTCGTCAATATTTTGAGGGGACTCGTAATTTCACACATAACGTTTTTCCTCAAATATGAATTATTTTGAATTATTGATTGTTCCCCTATTTCTGAATAGTTAAGAAAGTTAATATTTTTTATACAGTTTACAAAAATGTTTAATTTTTACTTATGTTTGTTTTCATAAAAGAGATTTCAAATAGAAGTAGGGGTTCATATTATCACATGCTTCTCTCTTATGTTATTTGATATCAACATCACATTTTCTTTAGTACTTTAATTCTCAAATCATTTTAAGTTCTCTTCTTCATTTTTAATCTGAAAATAAATGTCTGTTTCATGAGACCAAAAATTAGTTCGTAATTTATTACGATGATTAGTGCAAATCCACCTGAGAAGTCAGTACTCGTATTAATTTGTATTCGTGAATCCAAAAAAGATCTTGATGATACTATGAATGATACATTCTCTCTTTGGCCCTTGTGAAAATTTACAATAGCACGTCACCCACAGTTTGTACCTGTTTTTGACTTCATATAAATAAATAATTTCAGCAGACTCTTATGAGATTTGAAAATGCGTAATCATACATCAGTCCTTCACCTTTGTACGTGACTTGAAAAGTGCACTGTCGCTATTTTAAGCTCCTAAAAATTGCGAGTGACTTGACTTGACGTTTTGAAAACACGTTGAATGCGAATTACAGGTACAAGGAGGAGATTTAAATCACCAAAAAGCACAACAAGTCATATTATTCCTGTTTCTGCGCAGTCAATGTTGTGTCCATGTTTACATGATGAGGACTTTGTCTTGTGCGAATGAGCTTGGAAGCAGCAATGCGTTTACTCATCAGTTAAACTGCGTTCGTGTGCTGCCTTCTTGGCATACACATTTGAAGACTGTTGGAATCCGAAAATAGATTGTTTCCGTGTTGGGTATCGCAGCAAGCATGAAGTCTCCAATCATTCCGTCGTTAGAATAAAACGAACTCATTTCAGTATTCTTTATTCTTATTGATTTACTTACGCCTAGAGAGAAACACTCATTACGAACGTTCGATTTGTAGGATTTTGCTATTAAACAATAAGAAATACTAGGAACAGGAGAAGCGAGTTTGGTTGGACGGGTCGAGGGTTGAAACGATTGATTCAATGATTGATGGTTAGTGATTCACGTCATCTACTAAGGTCATTCGTCCTGACTAGTTATCTCCCACCAGCAGGGCACCGCCCCAGCCGGGACAAGTTCTAAGCTCCCAACCTGTCTCCGGCATGTGTGGTAGTGTAGTGCATTTTAGTGTAAGCGTGTGTAAGGGGTGAGGATAGGACAAGGAAGAGGTAGGAAAGATCGCGCGCGGTCCATGGCACGTTTGTAGAGTTCTGCTCCGGCATTTGTGTGGTGTTGATCTGCGAATCCTCGGAAAACTATCGATCAGAGCAGCCGGAATTCTCTTCCACACAGCGCCTGAACGCGACATAGCTGACGAGCTGGTGTCGAAAATCCGGCCACCGTCGGGACTCGAGGGTTGAAGACTCGCGTTCAGTTGCCTACCCATCGCGCATCACCTTTCGTCTAACATATCTTCGTTGTGGCGCTCGAGCGGAGAGCGAATATGCGTTTGAGACGTGTACCCTGACCTCAAAAGGTGCCATTCCTCGAGCTCTTGCCTCTCCTTTGCTACAAGTGAGTCTGTTTGATAGCAGGAGCACCCAGAAAGAACTTATGGGCCACTGCAGAGCTGATTCCGCCTGTGAACTCGAGGTGAGCGAACAATAGGTACGCTAACGCTAAACGAGAAGGCAAGAGCACTCGACAAATAGGATAAAAATATACAAATTTCATTTTTTCTATTTTTTATTAATTTATTTCCAAATCGCTACATTAATTCACTAGTAACCTGATAATCGCAAACGTTCAGTAAGATACTAGAATCAGTAAAGGATGCCCGGTATTCTACCCCCACTGAGACAATAAGTAAAAAAAAGACTAATTTATATATAAGAGGTTATCATCGTATCTTTAATAATGTACAATAGGGGAAATAAATAAATTACCGTCGTGTTAATCCTCATCACCAGAACCGGAAGGGTCATATTCTAAAATATGATCTATTGGGAAGTCCACAATTCTTATTTTTCAAGTGTGTTTGAAGATGCAATTTCTGACGCAGGAGCCACTTCTGACATATCTAATTGTAGTGTTATTTAGAGAACAAAGGAAGAAATATAATGTAACTTGTTTATGAAAAGGTGATGGATACATGGGAAAGTAAATGTTTGGATATCGGTGCACTCTGTGTTCGAGTGGTTGCAGTACATTCGCATGCTTTCAATCAATGACCTTTAATGAAGTGGTCCTGTTTTAACACTGCCTATCAGTGACCACAGCTAACAACGTGGTGATCACAACCTTGGATTTTGTTTATTTGACTCTACATACTCTAGAAGAAATAATGCCATATAGTAATATTGACATTCTAAGTATTTTGAACAAAAACAAATCTACTGACACCAAATACATCATCTAGTAATTATAAATTTCATATAACAGCAGAATAAATTAGTTAATAAAAGTAATAAATTAAGAACTTTTACAGCGTCTTCATAAACATTGTTGAAAATGACGCCCATCATATGCAATGTAAATTTCCACGCTTTCCAGTAAGGATCATTGCGTGTTCTCCAGCATATTTCTGTCAGTGCAAGAGATTTCATAGGAATATTCCGTTTCAGTTCTAATACATCTTGCAGTAAAGAATATATTTTATATGACTCCCACAAAGTTCTATAGGATTAGATTCTGATGATCATTTTGCCGGGATATGCTCTTTTGCTGAACGATATCATGGGCTTTACAACAAGAAATGTTATATCGGTACGCGAAATGGTACAACTCCATGCAAATTAGTGAGTAGAACTCAAGAAGCAAATAGCATTTCTGTCTCCTATCTTTGGCCGCCGTTTTATTTCCTTCCATAAAATCATTGTCGTATATTCACCGAACAGCGAAACTATTCCTACAAGTTCTTTTAAAATGCCGCTTTTTAACTATTAGGTCGTGTAGCGAGCACTTTGATTTACTTTGGGGTAACTGTAGGGTAACACGAAACGTAAGGACAACACACATACAAACATTCATATCCGAGGTAGAATTAGAACCTGGGACTTTTCGAGCGGAGGAACATAAGGCTCCACAGCCTTAGCGTCCTATACATGCCGGCGATTCCTTTGTTGTCCTGCACAACACGCGATGTTTTGTCGCAAATATCTCTAGTTTATGCAAGCGTTGAAATCTGAATGAAATTCACTCTACTAAATACCAAATGCCCTCTAATGTGCCACACGCTCGAAATCTTTTGTTTTTGCGTTTCTGTTTGATTGTAGGATTTGACTATATTTTCCTTATATCTTTGTAAATATTGCTTCAGAAAAACAACTGAAAACAATTTACGATTTGTGATATAAAACAGTAGGACATACCCATTTTGATCCCGATTTTTCACTCTGTCGCGTGCGTGTAGATTCATACAGGAGTACAACGTACTAAATAAATTACAAAGATGTCTTTATTCATTACAGATAATCGTTCATGAGAACTGTACAAAATCCAAGAAACGTAATTCCCGAAAAGCTATGGAGAGGGTCGGCAAGACATCTTTTTAAGAACCTAACCAGCTTGTGATTTTAATGACTTTTTTATAAGTGAGCTATGGTAAAATAAAGTAATCCAAGGAACCAGACCGTCTTGAACCAATAAAATGTGATGTGTTCAGTTTAAAAACAGAAAACATATTTAAGAACTACTTTACTTTACTTTTGGTTTTTCAGAATCTAAAGGCTCGCAAACAATAGCCCTCCGAATGACGAGGAAACAATGAAAGGCGGTCGTATTGAGACAATGTTATTTACTGCTCTGACGGGTTTGTAAGAGCTTTAAGAATCACGAAACCGCCGAGCAGAGTGGTCGACCTTACTTTGTAAGCCGCAGTCCCTGTGATGTTCCGGATACGACCATCTGCACGAAACTCGAAGCGTGCCCGTCCGACGACCTTCTAGCAAAAGTTATAATAGGAGAATTTCACGATTTACTAACTTATAAAGTATCGAAATGCTTAACGACATCAGAAATGCCGAAAAATTGTATTAATTTTTTTATACTTGGAACGGCAATTAGAAAATAATATTGTATGATAAAATCCTTTAAGTTTAAATACAAAGCAATATAGTACATCATAAAAACATCCTAATTAAACTTAAAAGAAAAATAATTTTATTTTCTACTGTTACTTTATTGATTGTTTTTGCCTTAGATATGGAGCACGCTGCTTACCTCCTCTCAATCGAGAGAATCGTGGGAATGAGGGAAATACGAAAACAGTTTAATGATACTAAACGTTCTCATGTGGAGGGATTGTGTGAGGGAAATATTGAAAAGGCAACACGTGTCAAGTTAACATCTAATTAATAAGTAAATCTGAATCAATAAAATTAGGTAAAATATAAAATCATGCGTGTATCACGTGCGTTAACTGGTTTGTTATACAATATTTCCCGTTTAGGTATATACGCCTTTAGATGTGCAATGAAAACGTTTTAATAAGAAGGTAATAAGAAGAAAAACGTACAAAATAAATTTATTTTGTAAAATTTTTTATAACAAAACGTAAAACGTTAATTAAAACATAATCAAGTCGCTAAGAACAAAGCACTGAAGTAAGAAGATGCATATGGTTTTGTCAAATATTTTGTTCATTACATTCAATTTCACTCGAAAAATATTAATTAATTTACGTTCTAAAGTATATTTTTACGTGAATATTATTAGATGTGTTCGCAAAAATGTTACCGTTTCTTATACAGTAATATCACGCACATAAAATAGAAAATCTAAAAAAAAAATGAAAATAAAATGTCAAAGTCGATGATAATAATGTGACAGCATTCTGTGACAAGTGCGAAGACCAAAAAATTTAATTAAGAAGATAACTTGGGGAGCACGTCAAAATTATATAACTATATAATTAAGAAATATTTCGATTGACTAGTGAAAACGAAATTTTAAAGCTTACTGAGCTAAATTCAAATCGTCTGTTTCTCGCCCAAGAAATACCTCCTTTCTCTTCTAGTAGATGAAAGGAGCGTAGCGAAATTTGCGTGGTCAGACGGAAGAGCGGGCCTGGTGGCTCGAGTCTCGCCACGTAAAATAAGGCAAATTCAATTCAATTCAATTCAATCCAATTCAATACTAATCGAGCCTTTGAATATTTTAAATGTTTAGTTTTTAAAAACGAAAAATGACTGTAAAATATTCATATACACGAATTTACCAGAAGATCGACATAAGATAGCACACAGCCATACTAAGTGCCACAGAGTCCTGAAACGCTGAGTGCAGGACTGCGTCTTTCAAACTCGTGCGTCGCAACACACAGGTGGTATGCTGTAACGAGCGTTATTACAGCCGCTGAGTCACGATATTCAGTTATTTATGGGAAATTTCACTTCTCGTGATATTGATTGGTGATATGTAATATCACGTTCACTGCCAAGCGATTTCTCGCCTTACAACACGGAGAACTTCAACCCGTTTCCATTCCCATGTAAACGATGTACGAGGTGGGAGATACCAACTACACATTTGAACAGGAGTCCTCAGCTACAGGCGAGACATCGACTTGATCTGCCAATGAGATAACGACAACGATAACCCGTTTACGCATATAATGCTGGCGAATGATGGTGTTTGCAGAAGTGACAGCTTTTTCTTGTATACGTACGTAAATGTGGAGTAATACAATTAGCAAAGAGAAAGATATATATTGATGCAGAGATTTCAACGGACAAATTTCAGAGTCTCCTTATACCGAAAATATGGCGCATTTGAAAACGTCTGTCTGTCAGACCGTCAGTGAGACATTCAGTCACTCAGTCATACATTCAGCCCGTCAGTCAAACATTCAATCAGTCAGTCAGTCAGACATTCAATAAGCCAGTCAGACATTCAGTCAGTCAGACATTCAGTCAGTCTGTAACGAACAAAACGTCTGTAAGACATTCAGTCAGACGGACATTCAGACAGACAGACAGACAGACATTCAGTAAGACAGACATTTAGTTAGACATTCAGCTAAACAATGATATTCAAGGTGTACTATTTCTACTTGATCGAAACAGATATTTCTATATTCTCTCTAAAAATGCAGTGGCTCCGCTGAAAAATACTTTTACTTATTCCAGAGTGCACTGTATGAAAACCAGTATGAAATAAAACATGTTACGCTACAAGAACGGAAGTGTTAATTATTGCTTTTGAAATTCCATCACCTCGTCTAGAAGCATCACACTCGTAATATAACATTTCCCGTCCTGGTATTGTAAATTACTATAATAATACACTAAGGTCAATAGTAGCTGATACGATCAGACGAAAGCATATTTTTTCTTTGTTGCATTCACAAATTTATTTGAATACTCGAGTAACATTTCACTTTTAGCTCTAGTGTTAACGGTTGAACGTTTATCACGCTACGCGTGACATGAAAGAACCGCTTTTGCTAGTGGCCGTCTGAACTAAATCATTGACCGTGAAACATCCGAACTTGAACGTAGTAAATTAGTGCAACTATTCACGCTTAAATAAACGCGATTCACAATTTTAAATGTTTTGTTTAAAATTGACTATTTCAAATAACACTGATGTATTTTGTTTTAATGAATCATTTCTAGTAGAGGATATTGAAATTAATATCGATTTTGAGGCAATATCTGTCAACTGTCTTCTCGAAATGTCTGTCATGGGCCTAGTATGCACTACTACCTCGGAACATTTTGTACAAACCATACTTTTAAGCTAAGCGCCAGTTGCTACGGACGCACAAACTCCACAAACTTTAGTGATCTGGTTACCTTGCCCGTGACCTTGACTTGATGTTAGTAAATGCCTGAACATATTATCTAAATGTCATTTTGATGTATTATTTTGATTTTTCAAACTCAAATGCAATTTTCCCTCACGTCATTAGAATGTACATTACATGAGTTCTTTATACATTATGACATTTGTGAATGCAAGTGCTTAAAATCATTTCTGATAAAGGTTCTAGAAATCTGAAAACAGTTTATTTTTTGAAAATGAGCTCATAATTTTTCTCATTGCAAAATCCCTCTTCTGAATCTTTCAAACGATGTTTTTTCAAAAAAACTTTTCCACATTTTTCAATGAAAAGTTGCATGTATGACCAGGTTTTCCTCTTCTAATATATTCTTGGAGTCATATTTCTATTTTACTATTAAGGAACCGAAAAATTGAGAAAATGTGAAAAAATATCTTTTCGGCGTGGACAGATACCAGCTAGGGCGCTGGTGAGGCAAAACCGAATAGCTCACCAAGATTAAAGATATTAGGAAACTATTGCCAAAATGTTCTATGCTATTTTGTAGCACTACTAGTTTCATATTTGATCTGTTAATTGGTGGCTCAGGTTCAAAATAAAGGAATTTAATGTTTGGCAATCACCTCGATGCACATTCTGAATACAAAAGTATGAACAATATTCAAATTCACATAACACGCACTAATACCGAACATGACTAAATATTATCGAATTTCATATTTTTGAAAATACTACTTATAAAAGAAAACCAGGTGTTTGTCCAAATAGCTTTTAAAATGTACTGTTAAGTTAAATTTGAAAAGTTTTGTTTGTTTGATATTCAGAAAAAATGCTGTATTAAGTTCGAACAATAGCCAAAAATATCCTTTTTTTGCCATTGAAAACAAAAAATAAAAGTAAATTAAAAATATATAAAGGCAGATATAACATTTCTCTCCATTCCTTCTCGAAATATATTTCAGGGAGAATTACAACATGACGCATTTGTCCGCCGTTCCTTCGGAAGACGACCTGGACGAAAAAAACTGCACGTCGCTCTCAATAAGCAATGTACAATTTGCGAAAACGTTTACGAGGCATGTTGTGCAGAAATTAAAACGAAACAATGAAATAAATTACTTCACCTACTAATATAGAGGAACAAAACGAAGTGAAAAATGAAAGTGAAAATGAGAGTGAAGTGAAAAATGTTCTCGAATACTAATATTTAGTTGAGACTTAGCTAGAACCTGGACGATGAATTTCACCCGATCCTAAACAAAGAATGCACGTGGCTACGAACTGTCTGTTGAGGAAAGCTTTGGAGGCCGTGTTGGAAAACGAAAAGCACGAGAAACAGCGTTCTAACACGGAAGAGCGCAATGGATCGATGTCGAATAAAATAAATCGATTCATCAACATTCAGAGACGATCCATAGATATCGATGTTCGTGTTTTGTCAGTCGATTTAAATAATAATTTGTTTAGAATATCAATGCAATGGAGAGAAAATAACAATTTGTATAAAAAATATATAGATTTTTATTTTACGAAGGCAGTTAAATATTAATATAAGAATTAGGTACAATTAGAAGAATCATTGTTAATTTTTATTTACTATTACGCAATGTACTTACTAATAGTAACTTTTTTCATACCAAATTTCTTTCACTACGTGTAAAAAACTAAAGTGACATAGTTTGAATAGGCTCTTATCCTTATTGCGCCTCACGTTAAGGAATCGACTCAATTCCGCGAGAACTCGCAGAACGACAAAGCGAATTCCCAAACGAAATGGCGTTTTAGAGCCTGCAATAGTATTATGGCGCAGTTAGCGCTTCACTGTGTGTGTCCCAGACGTTGACGAGAGATTGGCCTTCACGACGAACATAAAACAACCTTGAGTGTGCGCAAAGCACACATTTGCAACGTGTTTATGCCTACTTCGATACTTAATGGTTTCTTCCAAAAAAATACATAATAAAAAGCGAATTCCAGAATTTGATGAAGAAATAGACTTATTCAGTGCCTGCACTTAGTACATAACGAGAATCTTTGGTAGGGAATCCAATGTTTGAAAATGAAGATCCCGTTTGAATAATAGTGTCCACTCTTCTAACTTACCAAGTGTAGAGAAATTTTAATCCTGGAATACAATGAGGTATTTAGAAAAAATATATATTGAACAATTGCATCCATAATAGCTCGAAAAGGAGGAAGTCTTGCCACTCGAAATAAAATCCCTCGCTACTGGTGTGTTTACAAATTTGTGTTGTTAAAGACATTTTAAACCTTCCCTTCTTTGAAACAAACTTTGCACAAACACAAAATTTAAAAAAGCCAATGTCATAAATTAAACTCGAAGTTCATCCACACACATTCAGTCATTTCGTCAGCACTGACGTTAATATTTTACTTTTTCCATCTTTTCATTAGCTTTATGAGACTGAAAAGTGTATTATTTTCATGGCAAAAGATGTCTGAGTTCAGCTTGTAGCTACATTTGTATTCAATAATATCATTTACAAAACTGTACATCCTGTACTCTCAAGTCTTCTAAATTCCTTTGACAATTTTATTGTTGTTTATATCAACTTTGCTTGATGTCCAATTCCTCTGTTACATAATATTCAGGTGTTTGCCATTATTATAAATTAAATAAGAGGGAATTCATATGTTGTTCAATTTTAATTTTTTTCAACTCTCAAAATTTTCAGTTCGTATTTATACATTCCTCCAAACTTTTTATCAAGTACTCAAATAAACAATTACAAATAGATATTGCTCATTCCATACACATGCTATGTCATACAATAAATGCAAATAGTAGTACATTCTATTACAAAAATTACACGTATCACACGATACGTTTCTCATAAACAAATGTGAGATCGTCAAGGGAATATTCGTCTTCGTTTCGTAGCTCCGACTCTGCTTCCGTTCTCCGATTACGCAGAGTCGGGAGTCACTTCGTGAATGGAGGTACGGTGTGGGATAAGTCACTAATATATTATTGAACTCATGACGAATCGTAGCAACACCAATTCTGTGGTAAAGTGAATGAAAATCTGTTGAAACATCTCCCAAGAATTCAACAGAACAATCGGGAACGCAGTCCTCGCGGACGAGAATGTCAGGGCAACACCCACGGTACGAAGTCCGCTTTGCTTCTGTTTAGCACCTGGTGCGCGTGCGGCCAAAACGCTCGTCGGGGGGGGGGGCAATGACGCTGCAGTAAGTTTTTTTCTTTTGTTTCTTTCCCCCACTGTATTGCACCCGAAACGTGGATAAACCACTTTATAGGCTTGAAGTAGGAAGGGTTACACAGTACAGCAAATGGCAGCAAATGGCAGCTAATCGCAGCATAATGCTTTAACAACATGTAGCTAAACAGTACGAGGTACTTGGAAATGGCTCATGATGTACATGACAAGGAATCCCCTCTGGGAACCTCGTTCATATGAGCATATTTTAGGCTTAGCGGAATGGAGTGCTGGGAAGGGTGAGATATGTGAAGGGTTGATGGAGGAGGTGTGAGCTTAGGATTGACTTTTTATGGTAGTTATGGTGGTTTGAATTGATATTTGGGGAGACGGGAATTGATTCTAGTGAGACAACTATTGTATTTTCCCAAGATGTAGAGTCTGACACTGGGACTCAGGTATAAGTTACTGTAAAACCGTCTTGTTAGTGAAGAAACATGGTGAGTGGTAATCTAGATGTGCAATTCTGTGTGGAGCTGTTTATTGGAGATATGTCATAAGACGTTAACCAAAATCTGGAGAATTTTATTTTGAAATATTTGAATTCCTTTTATATTAAAAAGATATTTATTTACTCGTAAGTTCTTTTAACTTCTTGGTCATATAGCGACCACTGTGATTTTTAACATTGGGTTGACTCTAAGGGGAACACTTAAGGACAACAAGAAAACACACAAACATCCATGCCTGGGGCGCAATTCGAACCCGAGACACTTTGAGCCAAAGTAGCCCTTCTGATTAGATTTGTTTGTGCATCCTGCCCAATAAGGGAAGCGAATGGTAGTAATAGTCTTTATGTAGTTGTGCATGGATGAAGGGTTGTGTCTGTTTGAACCGGCGATTTACTTCCATTAGTGGATATTGATTATGTAAGAGTGTACCATACGTTTTGATAGTTGATGTGAGGTTTCCTCGTTAAACGTGTGTCCATCATTATTGCAAGCTATTTTGGGTTTGTTCGAAGGGAGCAAAGGGACTTGTGAATTTTCTATGTCACTCCATGGAGGGTGGGGAGAGAAATATTTTGCCTCACATTTTCCTACATTTAAATATAGGATCTGTTTTGCTGCACAGTCAGAGAAAGGGTTGATGGGCAATGGTAGATCGTTATGGATAATGCTTAGTTTACTACGGAAAGGGAGCTGGAGGACTCCAGAAGAAAATACATAATTAATTAAAAAATTAAATTCATTATAATATTCTGACATTCCTCGGTGTAGACGGATGGACGGGTGGTCGTATGAATGGACGGACAAATTGATGGATGGATGGATGGATAAATGAATGTTCAATAAGTCTTTGTTTCAACAGCATCACTACTTGAAATACATCAACATCACTACATTGTATAAATCCCAATATAATCGTTAAAGGAATTTCAAAAGCTTCAGTGAATATGTTGAAAAAGTATGAAAGTTTTCTTTCGGGTAATTGAAGTTAGAGAAAACAGAGAATTGTAATTGGTACAAATGGCACTCAGAGATTTCTTGTCATAAAAATAAACTTGAAAATAATCCATTATCCCCTAACAAAAATCATTGAGAACTTGGAAAACGGAATATATAATTAAGACCTCTCATGTTGTAAGGTGATGAAGTCGCTGAAGACGGAGTGAAGGCGGCGGTATATACAAGATGTCTATCGCTTCTTGTGGATCTGGGGATGGCAGCAGAGGTAAGAGTGCACGAGTATTTAAATTTCCCCGGGTAGTCTACTACTATACACGGACTTGGTGTATCAGGAGGAAGTTACTTCCCGGGGTGGGCACATAAGCGCTAGCCTCTCTCCACACCTCCGTCAACCTAGCACCCCGACTTCTCATAAATTCAAAATCAACTAGCCTAACTTTATATAATAATTATGTACTAATTTTGTACCAAAATATAACAATTGTACTCAACTATAAACAATTAAAAAAGTCTGCCAAAAACACACTTTTCACGTAAATTTTCGATATTTTTAAAACACATTTAGAGTCAAATATCAAAGTTGAAATTAATAAAGCAGTTTAGGACCAAAGTGAACCTTTACATGTAATAATTTCAAAATTTTACCTGGTTACTGGTAACAGTGTTATTACACTCTACACACCCGAAAAACTGCTAGCTGCTCCATACAAAAAGGGTCCGTCAACGTACCCTTCTTCCCCGACTCTTAAATTCAAATAGCTTACAATATTCTACTCTCTCTCTCTCTCTCTCTCTCTCTCTCTCTCTATATATATATATATATATATATATATATATATTGTAGCGATACAGATTTCGTCATACGTTTTGAAACGAAATTCAGCGGACTAAAAATTTAAACAAACAGACTCGGCCACCCTGAGGGCAGTTGGGAAATGAACAGACAGCGTTGCACGCGCGCAACCCCGCTTATCGGACAGCCATTTCCGCCCCAGGCACATTAAGAAAGTCGTTACAAGGGTCAGTCGTCGACAGATTCACTGCAAGACGCACGTGTTCGCATGGCCAGCTGCGGGAACCTTCTAGATCGCTCTTGAAATCTACATCCAGGGAATCCCAGAGCGATAAATTCTTTCACGGACAACGCCTGTCCAGTGCAAGCATGTTCTAGAAGGAATAAGAAAATTCTGGACGCTCACAGTAATGCAAAGAGTCGAAACTTCATTCACTACTCCTGTCACGATTGGTTGAAATAACGTAATGCGACATTTCTTTTGGCCAATAGCGACGCAACTTTCATAAGAGCTTGAACATGCGAAAAAATTGGGTGGGGGCAAAAGTTAACCTGATACAATTTCGACTGAGAGAATATCAGAAGGGAGAGAACAGCCAGAAGGGCCAGAGCATCAGACGGGGCCAGATCATTTAGACGGGGAGCAGTCGGGAGAGAATCTTCTCTGGAGTGCGTAACTATTCGTCGGAGAGAGACCAGTGTGCCTCTGAAAAACTTATAATTATTCGTCGGAAGGAGCCTGAGTTCTAGGCTGAGGATAGTTAGGAGAAAAACTTATCTGGGGTGGGAATTATTCGGGCGAATGTGCCTATGTGGGATTTTATTATTTTGCTGCGAGTTTTGAGCATTGTGCCGGCTGCAGTAGACAGAGAAAATTCTCTGGGGTGGGAATTCGTCGTGAGGCGAATGTTTCTCCGAAGGATTGCTAAACTGTCCGAAGTTGTAATCGACAATCATTATAATGAGAACCAGAGGTACGCATAGTTAGTTACTACGTTCCTGGGATTGAGACCGCCCGTCCGCTCCAAGTCTACCAGTCTACCAGTCCTGCTTCGAGTTACTACCAGTTCAACCAGACTGCCAGACGCCGTTTCAACGCAGCCACGCGCCACCGCCCTTTGGGTGACGCCATCAGACGACCCGACCGCCAGCTGACGGCCCGGGGGGCCATTGACCTCCGCCGAATTCTTCTGAAGGACGGCAGCCGTTTCCTCGCCCCGGCCGCGCCCCCCTGTGAAGGTTGCCGCCGCCCTCTCGGCCGCAACGCGCCCGCCTAGGGCCCACAGAAAAAACTTTACCAAGGCAATGTAATTCAGGGTATTCATCCCTGCGTAAATTCTGTAATGCGGTGTCACGCTATGACACATTGATCTGTAATATTTTTACCATTGTAATTATAAGTCTTCCTAATTTTAAGCTTTATTCTAAATACTAACCTTTTCATCATCTTTTTCTTTCCACCTAATTTTCAGATTTCTTATCCTATTTACAAGTGTAACTTCCCTGGGGCATTTTAAATTATTTTGCCCAGGAATAAAAGTGATTTTTACCAGTGATCCAAGTGTTTCTTTCATGTTACCAGTATCTGTTTAACGATTCCTTCCATCACCGACTGAGCTATTTCAGGGCCGCTTACCGGGCGTTCTCTCACGAGACGACCGGGAGTGTTACAATGTATATATATATTGTAGCGATACCGATTTCCTCATTCAAGTTAAATAAAACAAACTCGATCGCCCTGAGTTCTACTGGGAGAATAAACAGATGGCGACACGCGCGCAACCTCGCTTATCGTGACAGCCATTTGCGCCCCCGGCCCATTAAGAAAGTCGTTATGAGGGTCGGCGTCAACACATTGACGGAGAGAGAGGCGCGCGGACGCCAGAACAGCTGCGAAATCTTTAGAACGATAATTCTTTCACCGGACAACGCGCCCCTCGCGCAGGCTTGGCCGATGTTCTAGAAGGAATAAGAAAAACATTGTACACTCACAGATGGCCCAGAGAGCGGAAATTTCCGTGGCTTCCCCGTCGCGATTGGTTGGAAATAGTGTAATGCGCCATCACCTTTGGCCAATAGCGACGCGACTATTATAAGGAGCTGGAGCACGCGAGAAAATAGGTGGGGGTAAAAGTTTACTTGCTACATTTCCGAATTACAAATTTTCACTACGCTGAGGGCAGTCGGGAGAGAAACTTCTCTGGGGGGTAACTATTCGTCGGGGAGAGACCAGTGTGTCTCTGAAAGACTTGTAAAATTTGTCAGAAGGAGCCTGAGTATTAGGCTGAGGGCAGTTGGGAGAGAAATTTCTCCGGGGGGGTAACTATTCGGGCGAGTACGCCTATAAGGGACTTATATAATTTTACTGCGAGCTTGAGCATTGAGCCGACTGCAGTAGACAGAGAAAACTGCTCTGAAGTGGGAATTAGTTGTGAAGAGAAGTGAATGTTTTCTAAAGGAGTTCTAGACTGTCCGAAGTTGTGTTTTGAGAATTATCATGGAAAGCAGAGGTACGCATAGTTGACTGCTACGCTCCTGAGATCGAGAGAATCCCGGCCGCTCCGAGTTCAACCACCGCAGCCAGACGCCGCCGCCCCTTGGTGACGTCACGACCCGGCCGCCCAGCTGTTGGCCCGGGAGGCCATCGACCTCCGATACATTCTTTTGAAGGCCGCCAGACGCCCCTTCCGACCGCGCCCGCCCTCCCCGGGCGCGCAAAAACCTTTTTCCAGGCAGTATCATTCAAGGGCATTCGTCCCTGTGTAAATTTTGTAATGCGGTGCCGCGCTATGGCACATTGACTTGTAACTTTTGTTTTTTTTTACCATTGTAATGTTAGTTATAATTCTTCCTAATTTTTAAGCTTTACTCTGAATTCTAACATTTCATCTTCTTTTCTTTTCACCCAATTTTCTCATTTTTTTTACTCAATTTGCTAATGTAACTTCCCTGGGGCATTAGATTTGATTGCCCAGGAATAAAAGTATTTTTTACCAGTGATCAAAGTGTTTGTTTTTTGCCATTATCTGTTTAACGATTCCTTCCATCACCGACTGAGCTATAACCGGGCCGCTAACCGGGCGTTCTCTAACGAGACGACCGGGGGTGTTACAATATATATATAAATTATTTAAAAAATAATTTTTACTCTACATTTAATCTAGTGGTGACAATGAAGCACTTTCCATGAATATTTGCGAATTTTGAAACTAATTCGAATGAAATTTTCAAGTTAACATTTATTACTCATTAAAAATTATTAAAATTTATTAATTTGTATCAATATTTTGTAAACCGGAACTTTTCTTGATACGCGAGCATCCTAGTCCTCAACCAGCGTTGAATGGCACGGTTGGGTTGAGATACTTAGGTTCAACTCGGAACGGCACATGTCAATTTATAATGCTGGCAACAACCACCTTGTACTTTCAAAACAATCGTAGCATTTCTCGTGGCAAGCTTTGGCGAGTTAAATTCATGCCTACAGTTGGTACGTCCTTTTAAGCCGTGACGTTGCCAGAGCCCTCCTCTCCCCCCCCCTGTGGAACATCAAGAAATCAAACTGAATTCTTTTTCTTTAGGTCGGTAATCACAAGGGTTTGGGGAGTTTGGTCATGTTAGAAGTAGTCGTAGTACAAAAGCAAGTTTCTACATTTGGGGGAAATATTTATTTGTTAAAGAAAATAGTTATTTATTCACCAAGGGCGTTATAAGGATTCTAATTACCGAGCGGCGACAAAAAGCCTGAGAGCCAAACGCTTCGCATTAACTATTTTTCGACTTCTTCGCAATGTGAATTGTGGAGACAGACAATCATCGGAGAGAGGTGATTGTTTCCAGCATCTGCAGTGGCTTTTCTTTAAACGTAGGGTCTATTTCATGGACAGCGGATGCAAAAAGTCATTAAGGTCATCTAATGGAATATCGAATGAATTGTGTGAATTGAATGAATTCCTCAATCTCAAATTCCAACATATTTCAACGTGTTCCACGCTCCATACACTTTGCTTGAAAAAGATCGTGATAAGAAAGAATCTAAGCGTTTCTAGCTTGTTGCTATACAAAATTTTCAAGTATTTTCTAATTCTTTTCACTGTCGTAAGTTTTAATAGATTTAAAACGGTCGTGCGTAGAGGTTATTTCATAAGAACTTTTAACTCATTTGTAACTCATGAAGCAGTAGACCACAAGAGACAAAAAGTTAACCATGGAGCATGCTTGTTAGGCCGTTAAGGAGCATGGAGCAGGCTTGTTAGGCCCACTAAACACATACTTTCGATTCTAACTAGCATTGTTGATAAACTTCCAGGCACAGATTTTAAATAAAAAGCTCATATCTATGATATTTAAATAATAGAACAGAATTGTTTTACAAAAGGACGCCCTTGGAGAAATATTTTTACCATACAACTAATAGGATGGGATTTAATCGAAAGACTCATATAGCTTTCATCAAATATGAAAGGAGACGGCAGCACGACCTGGGGACGCTGGGACTTATTTTGCCAAATTTCGCTTTACAACGCATATATTCATCACATTTGGACGGTTGCAACTGCGCTGGATTCAGAAAGAGTGTCACCATACAGCTATACGCTTACACTTTTTTAATTTCTTGACGGTAAAACAAAAACTTGTTTCGGCAACTTTTGAAAAAAAATGCTTTACAGCGTAAATTATGTATTAGATCCCCTGTTCACGAAAGTTGCGTTGACGCGCGTTAAGTAACGCGCATCGCAGAAAAACTGCTTATGAAATCATTTGCAGTTGCGCAAAATATACCTTGTTAATCTACGACGTGCGTTGCCGGTAATGTAAATTCCTTTTCGATAGTGCTGTGATCTATTGAATTTTCGTTTCCTGAACATTTCTCAATTAAACATCTCAATCCAATATTCTACCGGTTTACTACGAAATTTTGAAACTTTTAGGTATTGAAATTTTTAGGACGAAAATTACGTTCTCACATGTTATTTTACAATTCAACAGATTTTTATTTAACTTGATTATTAAATGTAATTTGATATGTTTTAATTACATTTAATTTATACCTCAAGAAATATTGAATTTGCCATACTACCACGTGTACTTTAAAATACTACTAATCTTCATGGTTTCCATTCCTGCTTGATTTGTTCACGTTTTTGGGTTTGGTGTAGAAGTGAGTATTGAGCATTCAAATTCAGAACTATTTATTCTAAATTTATAATAAATGAATTGCAAATTTACACAATTTCGTAATTTCAATCAATGTTTCAAGAAACTTTAAAGTAAATTGTTTTCTTCATAGTAACAAAACAAATATTACTTCAATGTAGGATGTCAGGAACATTGTTATACCTTTACGGCGATAGTATTTGGGAATTCTTTGCAAAGATCAGGAATAAAAGTTTCCATATGGTCAGTGACGCTCTTATATTTTTCCCACCACATCTTAATACAAAATTACATCGTAATAACTTGATGAAACTATTTTACAATGCTCTTTCACAACTTTCTTACAATTTTAGTACAAAATTAATTACAAATGATCAGAAAATAATGAAATTTACCACAAGAATCGAAACATACAATTTTTTACATTTTTGAAACTTCTCTCGAACAATTTTAAAAACCTAACTGGTGCACCAGGTTCATAAATATTAGTTTAGAGTAGTTGCAGATTACTTAACGCTTCTACTTTTCTAGTTACTTTACGTTCATACGTTTCGAACGTTAAGATTTAGCGTGACTTCTTAAAATAACATATTCTGAACAAAGTCCATTTACTCAAAACTATCGAATTAAAATTAACAAGACAAGTTTGGCATTTGGAAACCTGCAACGAACTTTTTATACAATGTTAAAACACATGCTTAAATAATTAATGCTACATTTTCAGTTGCGATCCTTTCGTACATCTTCATTGCACGATTCAAAGCTGCTCCTGCGGACTTTCTGAAACAAAAAAAAAAAAAGGTCAAAGATCTGCATTATACAACAGTCGGTCATTGAATTTCACAAGATAACTAAACATCTTAATGTTTGAAACTGAATTACGTTAAAATTCTGAATCGCTATTACATACTCATTAATACGTTTTTATCCAACCAATAATGGCGAAATACTACAAACGTTTGTCTCTGATATACCCAATCTTCAACTAAGTGAAATAAAAAACTACTTAATTTAATTCCTACTTATTTCTGGAAATCTAATTCAATATATTTGCATCATATCATAATTTATAATTACGGGTGTGTTACATTGAAAAGTATAATACTTTTGAATCTTAAGATAATGAATATTTATTGACGTTTGTTGGTAAGTCGATTTTGGAAACATATCCCTATACGAAGCACTACGAGGCCATTACCGATTAAATTCATTTATATTGATCGTAACGTCTAGTGTGCAACAGTACGAGGGTGCA
Organism: Gryllus longicercus; assembly: GCA_038098605.1. NCBI lineage: Eukaryota > Metazoa > Arthropoda > Insecta > Orthoptera > Gryllidae > Gryllus > Gryllus longicercus. Next base: position 1,427,153 of record JAZDUA010000116.1, on the reverse strand, counting down.
AAATTACTTTTTCGATGAACCTGTAGATAGAGCCTTCTCTCAAGAAATCGTAGCTCTGGGTCGAAAGCGACGCTTACCTGAAAATTGTAATTAAATGTGCGTTGTTATTTCGTACGTTTTTCGCAAGAGTTACAGCGTTCGAAAATTAAGGCCAAGAACTAGTAACAACGTTCATACGTTTTAATAACCATTTATGGCAGAACTATGAGAAAGTATTGTTTAATAAGATTAATGTGTGCTTCAATATGTAAGGCCATTGGCGACCTTGTCAAATTTTATATTGAAACTCGTCTAAGTCCACTAAAATCTCATTTTCCAAATGGGAAGTAAAGGATGCTTGCTTTGTCATTTTTGAACGCACCGAAGCCCCGAACAATGTGCATACGACCCTTCCATTTACGGGCCATAATATTGGCAAGAGCAAGAACAACGACGTTCACTGTGAGAAAGGAGTAATGGAAAGACAAACTGACAGCTCACTGATCTGGCCACCAGCACAAATTAATACACAATTTAACAAGCACAATCTCTTCTATTCTCGTACGATTGTTACTATGCTATGCACTTAATGTATGGGCAATAGACGAAGTAAGTCTGAAAAATTGAATTACATTTTACATATCCCAAGCAGTTCGATCATTTTGTTTTACGTTGTACTCTACTTCAATACAAATATCTTATTACAAAAAACCTAAAGTATGAGTAAACTAGTTGGCATTAACATAAAAATTTTTATTAACCTTTTTATATTACCATTATTCATCAGTAATCCCTTTTCAAACACTTCAGAAAGTTTATGCATACATGTTCACAAGACCCGAACCTTCAATCTCCTTCAGCGCTATTTCGGTACTCTTCTGCCGAGAAACTCCGGAACTCTTCCACTTTTGCCGCCTCCATCCCACACGTTCACAAGATGCTGCTGGCACCACACCTCTGTTAAGTGTCAATCCTCGTCCATGAGATGTCTAATACTTTATTTTCGTTTTCTGGACTGCCGTTGAGGCCTCCAGATCAACACCTTCACTGAAGCTGTGGTTGGTAGTATGTAGCAGACCAACGCAGACCACTGGCCCGCTATTCTGAAACATTTCATAAATCCTCCTAAACATCGAAATCACGAATATCAAAACTGTCTTAACCACAAGTTTCTTAAAATGCTTTCAGCACTAGTTAATGGTTTTTAACAGCAAAGATTTATTCGCCAAATTCCCTTAAAACATTTTACAAACTTCATTTCCTTTGTTTTTAAATTTTTTACAGGAAAACAGTTTTAAAATATTATGTTTATGACGAAACTTTCAGAATATACCGGTGTGAATGTATGATAACTAGCATAAATATTTTTTTTAGAGCTGCTATGGAGATCGTGATGCACAGAACCGTTTTAAAAGATTCTATTATTCAATTATTTGAAGTTTTATACAAGGACACGAAAACAAATGGCCAGGAGACAGACTTAATGACTTCTCACCGACTCTAAATATATAATATACTATAAAATAATAATCATAATAAATAATAAATAATTGCGTGCGTAGGCAAACCAGACATTTCGCGAACAGTAAATAATAATTATTCTTAAAAGCTTTTCTCAATTTCATACTACTATCAGATAATCTTTAATTTCTTACTTCTGTAGGATTTTTAATTTTGACATCTGGTGACCATCTCACCAAGTCGGCTGATCCGCTTTGCTTGAACAAGAAGAGATTTGAACTTTAAACACAGAAGACAGAAATGTTTCAACGGGTCAGTTCCTTTGTCGTCTTGAGATAGTTTCTAGGCCCGTCACCGTCCTACGATGCAGGAAGACAGCACTGCAGCTTCTCGAGGCTGCTATAGCTTTCGACGAAAGACCTCTCCCGAGGCCCTGTCGGTTAGTGCAGTCATTCTCGCTCTACCTCTATTTTGAACCTGGAACCGAAGCGATTTTTAGATAACATTGTGGAGAAACCATTATGAAATTGCGCTATACCTTTTAGGCTTTTAGTAATTTAACAAACTATAGCATCCTACCCTGCAGTGGGTTAGTTCTAAATATTACCTACGTATTTAGATACTATTCCTTTTTTCGTGTTAAGCATTTACATTTTTTCATATTGGGTTTTACTTTAAAGTCAAGATTCGCAATATACAGTACACTTCCAAAGCTTTATCTTGTTACTACTTTAACATGCATTACGTAATCTATTTCATTACCCACTATGACTTCACAACGCACCACCACCACCACCACCACCACCCATTGAAAATTAATTATAATTTAGTTTAACTACAATTTTCCTACATTCCAAGCAAACACCATTTTTAACACTGCACTTTTACTCATGTTCTATTTCCTTACATGCATTGTGGTGGAGATTAAGGAATTTAGGTGTAACAATCTTTCTTAACGAATTTGAAGTTGACTTCCTGAAAATAAAAGAGAAAGTTAATATTCCTGAAAAAAAGCTTATTAGTATTTAAGAGTCAGTATGATGTTTCACAACCCCAGCGTTTCAGAAAATCTTCCGAAGTGAATTGGATTCGAGCTAAGAAAAGTTTCTGTAAAAGAATGCGTCAATACATAGAAATTCATGTGACTATTCCACTCGTGAAATTAAAACCATTGGTGTTTAACTACATATACAAAATTCCTAATCAGGGCGGTTTGTCCCAAAATTTATTGATTTTTCTATCCGAGTTTTCTTGCCGCTTGTCCCTACTGGCCAATCAAACTGAATGGTCTATTTTAGGAGCGGTATACATCGATTGCTATGTCCAAATGCGTATGTACTATAACAACCTCTGATTTTAACATGGCTCTCAATTATTTTCAATATTTTTGGAACTATTGTTGGTCAAAACTTCAGTAGTGGAATAGTCCTACTAAATTCCACTTGTTTTGGAAATTCTCAGATAAATCCCTCCTCGATTTGAGTCAGATTAATCGAAAATTTGCAAACAACCCGTGGTATTACCTACTATAATTTCTTTTTAAAATATGACGAGGTCCATCAGCATTGTATCCTGTCTAGAAAACAGTTCAGATAATTTGCAGGCAATATTAATGATATGTTTGAAAGTGCACATTTTCCGAAGCAATATTCGAGTGTTACGGAATCATATCAAGTGAATATCTGAAATTTTACCGCTCTCCAGAAGCAGTTTTTGAGGAGTATTTGTTTGCGACTCTCCTTACTTTATATTAGAATAAATGAAATCTTTAAAAGCTTCGACACTCTTAGAGCCACATTGACCTTTGATGGCTTGTTTTATATATTTGATTCTGAAAAAGCTGGTTTCATGCGTTTGTTTTAGTTTTCTAGTGTTCTGTTAAAATTGTGTGCGTTTTCTTTAGCTCTTTTGAAGGAACGCATTATTGGGTAGGGAATGTTTTCTTTATTTGCTTCTTAAAATTGTAGCTGCGATTTTTGTATTCCCGTAAGTTTTACTTTACGAATTCAACTAATCTTCAAAAGCGGTGAATTTTGATGGTTAATAATGCTAACATGAAACCACTTTAGTAAAACAGGTTTTTAACTAAGCAACTGTGATTAATGTGCTTTGTGGTTTCAGCAGAGCCACATTTTCATAATCTTATTGGTCGTCAGGTATAGAAAGTGTCAATAGTGTTGAAAAGATTAACCTCGTTTACTTACTTTCGCTCAAGGTGGTTCTGCAGAATTAAGAGTCTTGCTAACATCGTGAAACGTGGTAAGTTTCTTCCGCATGTTAACCTCATTATCACAACTTTGTATGAACTTTAGTAGACATTTGTGGTATGACCCGATAATTTTTAGAGGTACTCGGCGCTCGTGATTTATCTTTGTGCGCTTCTTGGTATTATTGAATGATAAGGCCTGTTGAAAATTATAGTACAAGAACTAGGTACTTTGAAGGTGACGCAGTATTGTTACACATATGTCACGAAAACTAGATGTTTTAAATATTACACACAAAATCATTAACTTCCATGTTTGGAAAAAGCATATTAATAGTGGCATTTTGTGAACTGTCGTATAACTAAAATTAAAGCTATTTTTATCACAAGATTTATAGCCAACTCACATTCGCATTTTCCGGAATATTCGTAAATTCTACCGTATGTAACAACTTTTATACATTGTAGCATTTTTAATGTACCACGTATCCATCCGCTGTGTCTACAATGCTAAGTAATTCAATTCTATTAATTTTTAGTGAGAGAGTAGAAAGAAATTTAATATAATAACATCCAAAGTTAATATTTTGAATGACCGTAAGGCGAATGTCATTTCAAGACATTTCGGAAATCAACGTTTTGATAATAGTTTTTCAAAAGTAGTTTGACAAAATTGCGAAAGCAACTCTCGAGAAATATTTCATCTTTTCATAAAGCTATTGAACCAATTTTAGGAAATTTAACATTTTAATCACTTCCTTCACTAATAAAGTTTCCCACATCAGTAGTACATGAAGACAAACATTCAGAGCTTAAGAACGTTTTGAACTCTCAAGTTGTCTTATTTTATATCGTAAGAAAGGATGTAGACAGCATTAATACTTATATTGAAGAATGTTGTTTATGGTAAATTATTTCTGCCAAACTCAATATATTAGACCAAGAAACTCTACAAAATATATACCAATTTTTCCATTTGTAATTTTTTATTGGAATGATTAATATGAAATTTTCATCGAAGCACTTTTTCCCTGAATTTACCAAAATATGTTTTATATCTTTTCTATATTTTTGCTTGAAAGTAACACTGCCTAACATATATTTTTTAATTAATATAAACATATTTACTCCGACATTTGTAAGTACGAAGAAATGTCACCAAGAGCCAGAATAGATTTTTAACCATTCTCTTAGTAGGTTATTATATTCATAAAAATTGCAGACTTCTAGAACGCTATCTGGGTCACGCAAAATTCTTCGATAAAAGAAGCAATAGCAACGATTCCTGAATTAATATTGCTTTGTAACCAATTTGAAACTTTTTACCTCAAAAGATAATGTAAATCACTTTTAAAAAATGATTTGAAAGCCGCTGTTTGGAAACCGAACCCAATTCACGAGTTTCCATGCTATCAGCCCATATCAAGTGTCCTTGGAAAAAAATCTGAAAGTTTTAAAGTTTTGAACACTTTCGTCCTTTTGAATTAATTTTACGTCCAAATCAGTTATAGTTTTCGATTTCAGTTTTCTCAGTTATACTAGTTTCTTCCGAGTACAGAAATTTATTGTTTGAATGTATGAGTATCCTTACTTTTATTCACCCTTTAGCGTTTTCTCTCTTCCTCTAAGACCGCCACCACGATATCCCATTTACCCCTCCCCATCACCATACCTCCCCCCCCCCCAATCAACCCCCTTAACCACTTCCTCTTGCCACCATCTCTAGTAACTTAAATCTTTACAAGTTTGGAAAAGCCCTCCTGGATAGCCGAGGTCGCTAAGGCTGAAGAACCGTAGCTACCTTGGCTCGAGGGGTTGCGGGTTCGGATCCCGCCTCAGCATGGATGTTTGTGTGTGTCCGTGTTGTCTTTACGTGTTCTTCCTGCAGTTCCCTGCACAGTTAAAACTATCACGGTGGTCACTATATGTCCAAGTTCTAAAAAGCGACCTAAAACTTTTTTTTAAGTTTTTGAAAATATGCGTGGTAGTGAAGTTCGACTATTTAAATTTGAAAAATAGATTATGAAGTCAATCAAATCCCATTCGCAAGAGTTTGGGTTGCATGATTTCGACGTATATTCAGAATTACTGGTTGTTATTTCCCCTACACTGTATTATGGAAATGAATAGTACTTTATTGAATACGGCCATGACTAATTTATATTAACGCTGATTCAAATATAGTTGAAATATGATCAGGTGGTGAGAATTCACACAATTTGATATCATATCTTCATCCGTGTTGGGCCTGTCAGATTAGAAGCCCGGAGTGAACAATTTAAGCAAGTCAGATGCAAGACCTAGTTTGGCCGTTTCGGGGATCATTAAGGTATTTTAATTTCCATTTTATTAGCGATTCCGGGCGCGTCAACTGCTTACGTCATTAGTACCCTAAGTTTAATGTGATTTTTGCTCGGAAAGTGTCGGCGATGTTCCACGCTGGAAGGTGACATCCTCAGCCGATTTGCCATCGGCTAACGGGGAACCGACCCAGCCAGCCCAACAAGGTTCTGCCCCTACAAGAACCGCCCAACAAAGTATCTTCCACCAACGGGCAACCGCCCCAGTCTGGAGCTCTAAGTTCCCGACAGGTCTCCCGGCATGTGGGGTAGTGAAGTGCAAGTAAGTGTGTATACGTAAGGGGTAGGATCGGACAAGGAATGGGAAGAAAACATTGCGTGCGGTCCGTGGCCTTTTTGTTAGGGTACTGCTCCGGCATTTGCCTGGTATTGATAGGCTAAACCACGGAAAATTACCCATCAGATCAGATGGCCGCTAGAATTATTCAGACTGCGACAGAACTCGACCTAGCTACCTAACTAGTGTCGAAAATCCTGCCTCAGTCGGGACTAGAACCTAGGACCTCTCGGCACCGGTACTATAACCTAGGTAGTGCGGTGGCATCCGTGGGGTGCCATGGTACACTTCTCCTGGTTTAATTTTGGAGGCAATGACCATGAAGCCTGTGCAACCTTATAAACATTTTCTTAAGATGATCATAATTGTTCTCTTTAAACTTTTTCCTTGTATAAAGGAAAGTACATTTATTAATCAATTAAGTTTCGATTTTAATTAAATAGTAGAATTTTGAAAATTTGAACAATTTGAACACGCCTCCACACATGTTCAATACAAATTATACATCAACTTTAGATACTTAAATGACTTCATTAACTTTACAAAGTTACCTTACAAGTTACTTTACAAAGTTAAGAGTTTTGAGTAATAATGCAAGTAGAATTATTACGTATGCCTGTCTTTCACTTAAATTTAAGAAACACTCGAAAATATCTAATCCTGACAAAAGTGTCATATTCAGGATTTTAAAATACAACTTCTTGCATTCTTGAAACTGAAAATTTAATGAATATTAAGACAAGTTTATTGAAAATTTCATAGCTATCTTAGTTTTTGAAAAATAAAATAAGATTTGTGGCATGTTGCGCGGTTGCAATTTGCCCAATTACTTATATTTAAAATTTTGAGTTAATTAGACTAATGATTAAAAAATTACGTAGCGAAGTTTTATATTTTCATGAAATCTTAACACTAGTACGAAACGTATTGTGTGAAACGTATATAGGCAATATCAGATTTAAAAATCCAACATTCATTCTGAAGATAAGTATCTATGTAGGCAAAGAAATAGACGTTAGTAGCACAACTATATCACGGTACGAAATAAAAGATCAGCCAGATTCAAAACCCGGGACACAATGAAGATTACAATCGCCAATGAAGTCACGAAATTCCTTCAAAAAACTTACTCCTAAAGTCTGAAGGAACATTTAATCAGAATATGAGGCTGAAGGTAGTTTGTAATCCTTGTTAAAAACAAATCAGACGTGTGCGATTCCATAGTTCAATTTCTTGACAATCTAGAAAAATATTTTATTATTCCTGGTAGAGAACTATCAAATTTAACTGGACATCACGAAACATGGGACGGGTTCTAATAGAATAATAAGTACTACTTTTATACTCGGGAAAACAAAGGTAAGCAAAGGAAAACTTTCAATCTTTTGGAAAATTAGTAAACTTGAGAAAAAATATTTCTATTTTGTTTCGTATGAAAATTTTGAAATTCAGAGATGGAAGAGAACTAGCCGTCCTTTGTTCAATGAATTGCAGAAGTAATGGAACATCAATTTTGAATTCTCAACAAGACCCTGATATTAACAGACAACAGGACAGTAAATTGTGATAAAGGATCGAACAGGAGTTCTCCTTACGTGACGTAGTACGATACAATGCATTAAGACTAGACAAAAATTTAAGTATACAACAGAAAAGTGGAAAATAAAAAGCGGAAATGTGGCCTTCAACAAAGGATCGAAGAGTGAATACGGCCACTAGAGCCCAAACGAGTTAAGGTGAAAAAGAAATTAATTAGTTCAGGAAGAAATAAGTTACAAAATATACCCAGAAGACATTTCATTTCCACGTATTCATTTCTAGTGGATGAACGGGAGAGCCAAAATTAATTTTAAATTGAATGTTCGACAGAAGGGGTGGAAGAATAAGACCCTACTTTGATTTGAAGACCCAAATATTAGAAGTAATGGGTGAGAAAGGATTCCAAGAATGTCAATGGAAGGGGGGGGCGAGATATCTGGAGATTGTTGATAAGATCGAGGAAGCGAAGTTGGACCAGTCAGAACTTACGATATTTGTTCTGTATATCATGGAAAGCAATTACTCAGGATCTGCAACAAAAAAATAAAATATTACGCGCATTTTATATTTTTCACTCTTTCTTTCTAAATATAAATCTATCAATTATGATTTTATTTTCTTTTTTATATCATTTCAATTTACTTTTTGCAAATTTATGTTTACTTTAAATAATGCATGTACTTTCAAAGGCAGGTTTTAGTTGTTGATGCAAATTGTGCACGTTTTCTCTAGCTCCAGAACCTGTACCACACCTTTTCACCTGAACATAGTTGACATTTGAAAATTAGAAATTTTTGCTCCTGAATAAAAAAAACATCTGCTGACTATAGATCTGCGAAAAATCTGACTGATGTGAGATTTAAAACAAATCTAAATAGTGGCTAACCCACGTCACCATACAAACCGCTGTCTTTACACATTTTATTTTTCACATTTCACACAGAAGAAACACGAGATAGCTCACTTCTTTCCAATCTTTGTCTTATGTGAATACAGATTCATCTTCGGTAAGCCCACCTTTTTACTAGTCTTGTAAAATGGTTACGTCTGTCGATCACAATGAAGAGTACCTGAAACAGTAAAGTTACTGGCACAGACATCTATTCTTCACAAAATCAATACATACTTTTACAGAGTTCAAACTTAACTCTGTAAATTGTGTATTGATTATTTATTCGCCAGCGCACGGGTAAGGAAATAACTTAGGCGTAAATTTTATCTTTTTTTCCTTTATTGCATTTTTTCCACATTTCTTACAGTTATTTTAAACATGTTGAAATATACCATAATGCTGAAAAATAAGCAGAATTAGAGCTGAAAAATAAGCAGAATTAGAACTTATTACATATCGACAATTTATTGGGTTGGTTTATTTAGTCTATATTAGAGTATTCAAGAAACTTTTCTTGAAAAATAGACCTATTCACATTAATTTAAATTTGTGTTTTCTTGCCATGTATACACATGGGCTTTACAATTTTTATTTTGCCACGTCAAACGCGGACTTATGATCCTGTAAGGAAAAAATAATTAGTGTATTTCATTAATATGTACACCTAGAACTTTATAGACGTTTCGAAAAAATACCACCCTGTTTTAAGTGTGCTGTCCGCCAACTAAGGTTTCCTACTCAAGGACAACTGAACGATGGGCAGCCCTTCAGTTTTCCTTAAGGTAGGAAGGCGTATTCCAATTGATTATGTATTTTTATTTATCCTTTACATTGCAAGAATTATGTACAGGAACGTCGTAAGCATTTGAAAGTTGAATACAAAATCGAATTGGAACACATCCCTAGCACTTAACCTACCCACCCTGCCCTGTGAGCCTTGCAGGCGTGTCCCTCCTAAACCAACAGTTGGGCATGTGGCCTTCCCTGCTGAACCACAACCTAATCTATAGTCCAGAGAGAGGTCACCTGCCATTCACATCAATGCAAATTGCGAGGTGAAATGCCATCTCGCAGCTCAATACGTATTCCACCCAGACAAGGTTCCCAATTTCTCTATGACTGGATGCATGCCATGTACAATAGAGGTAATCCAGCACAGAAGTGGATCCCATAATATGGCTAAGCAAACAGTCTTATTACAAACTATCCGGGCTCTGCAGCCTCTTTCCTACATTTGCCCATGCTAATATTGAACTAGGAAATCATTTTATATTCCAAGCAACATTTGTAGAACAATCATTTATCTTTAAATGAAAATAAAATATAAGCAAAAATGACCTTAAGTATTCTTGATCTTTTATTTAAATTATTAAAAATTAATATTAATTTACAGTGAAATTAAAGTTTAACAACATTAAATTAACTATATCCTTCAATAACGAATCTACATTTAAATTTACTCATATGCTTTGATAAAATACAACGTAAAGTACATTTCAGTAAACGAGACTGCAGTAACCCAGCAATATATTAAACTAAAGGCGGACAAATATCCCATCTAACGTTATCTGAGCGGAGCCAATGACTGCACGAGGAAGAATTATCCCTCCCCAACTACAAATGTGTGCATGTAAGGAAACTAGTTTCTACTCAGCATATATACTATGCCATTTATTTTCATGTTTATATTTACTCTTCTCATTTCTCTTCATCGTAGCACGTTTGTTTGTGTGTGTATGTGGCTAGACCTGCGTCATCCGTCGTGCAGTCGGGAGAAGGAACGCAAACGGCCTCGCCTCTAGACTGCCGCGGGCGCTGCGAAGGGCAAAGGGCATAGGACGGGGCATGAGGCTCCACCCAGAACACTCACCGATTCCAGTCTCCAACGGCGTCAGGCCAATGCGTTGCTCCTCTTCTGCCAGGAGTGCTATGCTACCCTGCCCTGTGGATTGGAACATACTCTACCCTACTCTAACAGAACTGTAAACCGTTATCCCTGCTCATAATTCTGAGTGATTGAAAACAATACGCAAATGATCTAATTAAACCTAGTAATGTATTGATTTTTCTAAAATCCTAACCTGTAGAATCAATTCTATTTACTACATTCCTAGTTCGTATTTGAGATGCTTGTAGTCTCTGAACAATAATTTTCAAGGAATTAAAATTCTTTCAAACTGAACAGTAAAATATTTTCTAATTCAAAATAATGAAAATCTAAGATGTTATGTTTTTTAAAAGATTGATAATTTCACTGTTTTAACATGCACAATGTTGGTCCTATTAATTTGCGTACCTATTTTATCCATTGCAGTTTTCAATAAGGTTTGCATATATGACTATGAAAAGAAACTTCTCTTTACGGTCGCTTAATGACTATTCGACCTTAAAACGAGTGCAACTACGCTTTCCTGATTTTAAACATTTTCCTAACCACCTGGCGGGAACAAGAGAAATTTAGGAACGACGAGAAGAGATGGCGTCGTGAAGACCAAGGCCACGGTGATGAGAAGTCCAGCTACGAAGCACAGTAGTACGTCACCATACACTTCTGATGTTTCACAAGCACTTTTCCTACACACACATTTCTTAGCAACGCAACGGCTCATTTGAGCCCAAACACTTTCACACCAAGCATGATTTCCACAATTCTTGAGAGCACACCCAATACTTCACAACACTATACCAAGGATTCGTAAAATCACTTATCAAAGATCTGCATCAATGCTACTCAACTTTTTCAACCACTTTGCACAAATATTAATCGGCTTTGAATTGCTCTGGATATCCTATATACACGTCACACGTATTTGTTCCAGAAACTACAAACACTAAAAAGAATCTAACCACAGTAAATTCGAGAACAATCACCAATAGCCTCTCCACAACCTGACACGAAATGAGCTGGCGTTGGGCGGGTTCGAGCGCTGGGCAGAGCAGAAGGCGGTGCAGCGATTGGCTACCGCTTTCCCAGGGAGTGAACAGCAGGGCTGTTACCAACATAACCGCAAGAATGTTCAATTTATTTTATAATTTATAAATTGGATGATTAAAAAGAAATATAATATTTAATATTACTAAACAGGTGGATCAGCCTATGTATCATAATATATTTCTGATTTATTCGTTTTAAAAACGTCTGTGGTAAGTGTATCTCCTACTTCCAGTGCAAGGAACGTAACTATTAGGACTAGCTGTAACGAGATAGTAGTAACGACTAGCTTAAACGATTAAATTCGATACAAAAGTTTAAGTCCAAAGTAAGTTTCTTCAAGTTGATGACGTCTGCAGTCCTATTTATTTTCTTGTGAACTCCTGACAATTTGATAATCCTACAATGACACGATTCCCAAGATGTGTGTCAAGCTGACGCACCCAATACAGCACAATCACATCAATCCAATTGGAGAATTTAGTACTGATTCCCCCCCCCCCCAAATTAAATATATTTTTCGTTTAGTTAAGTAAATATGCTCATTATTTTCATGAAAAATCGTTGATTATTACCATGTTGAAGGTATTTCACCGTATATAAGTTTTACCGTGTAATAAAGACTCCACAACAGCCAATCAGAACTCAGAGAATTGATCGAAATCGTTTAACTGTGTATTTATAACACAGACGTAGCCAAGGTATTTCCAGACGGCCATCACTTAATGAGGAAGGAATAATACATCTGCGGAAGATGTCCTTGTGGGCTTGGCCTGTAAACTGCTGGTGTTTTCTTTTACCAACACTGCGACTTCTTGTAATGGCAGTTGTTGAGGTATTCATTCGAATATTTGGTAACTTTTATCACGAGAGGTTGATCATATCGTACAATTAAAATTCACATAGTTAACAAAAAAACATAGGTTGTTACACATAGGTAAGTGACAAGTCAAAAACGTGCAATTTACATGTCAATTAAAAGCTGGCATCTTGTCTTTACGTTCTGTAGTATTATAAAATAAATGACTAAAGATATTGTCTGGTATCAATTTTAATCAACTTATGATCATTTCAATCGCGTTGCGATCATCATCAGAGCTAAAATGTAATACAAATATTATACAAATATTATTAAATACAAATATTATAACAGGTTGTAGGTAACAGGTTATTGTATGCACGATGCGTAAGCAAACTGGGTCGTACATACCTTACAGCTTCTGGGCCGAAAACAAAGTTCTGCGAATTTTTTGGGCGTGTGTCTGTCACACAGACACACGCCAAAAAAAAAAAAAAAAAAAAAAAAAATTCGCAGAACTTTGTTTTCGGCCCAGAAGCTGTAAGGTATGTACGACCCAGTTTGCTTACGCATCGTGCATACAATAACCTGTTACCTACAACCTGTTATAATATTTGTATTTAATAATATTTGTATAATATTTGTATTACATTTTAGCTCTGATGATGATCGCAACGCGATTGAAATGATCATAAGTTGATTAAAATTGATACCAGACAATATCTTTAGTCATTTATCATATAAAAAGGTATCTACATCACCAACAATCCAATTAATCTGTAGTATTATATTCAACTTCCGGAATGCAATTGATTAAGTAGAAAATAAATAATAAAAATTGGGCAATTTTGAGTAACTACTACCATTGTACAAAACAAATTTCAATCAACAATATGGGATTAGTAAGATTAGTTGAACAAGCTAGTTACGTAGGTAACAATGAACAGTAATAGATTAGTATGTCGATAATTTCATGAAGGTTCTAGTTTTGAGTAGAACTGAAAAGAACGCCATTTTATGTTGTATCATTGTTCTACATCATGTGCAATATGATAGTTATTGTCTGAGGACGGGTAATTCGTAGAGAAAAATCGAAAAAAAACAAAAAAAAAAACGCAAACAACTTCTATATCCAAGGAGGTGGCACGTGGTCTCTAAACCTTTGGAAACACCACTGACATCTGTTGTCCGCGACATATGTTTGGCGATCAAAATAGAACAAGTGGTGCTACAGAATGGCATAGACTTTTCCATATTACTTTTCTATTCCCTTTGGTCTCGCTTAGCTATTCTGACTTGTCACACACTCATTCCAGCTGCCATCTATCGTTTCCTAATAGTAGAACGGAATTATAAAAGATTATAAAAAACAGTAAAACCTCGTTCTAAATGACAATTTTCTTTGAAATTTTTGGAGACGTTTTAAAGTAAATGGCATTTAAGTGCCACTAAAATTTCGAAATTTGAAGTTCATTTTTACAGACAATTTTTGAGTTATTGAAAATCATTACAAGTCATTTGAAGCACATCTACTCAAAAATGCAATACTTTTTACAATTTGCTGGAAATAAGCATATTAACGCCGTGAGAGGCCTTTCAAAAAACTATCTTTGTGCAATCTTCGTATATATTTGTGTATTTTTTTAAAAACCGAAAGAATACAGCAAAATCGATTTTATTTCATCATAAAGAGTTTAATTTACACTGTCCGTACGAAAATTTGAAGAAAAAATTTGTAGCGTCTTTAGAAAATGGCGTTTGAGCGTTTCTGAAAATGCGGAATTTTGAACTAGTTTTTACAAGAAACGATTGACATTTTGAAAAACTTTGTGTGGCATTATTTAAAGCACATATATTCATAAATAAAATAGCATGAATAAATTGCCGCTAATGTAAATATTAACGACGTGAGAGACAAGTCAAACAAATTTTTGTAATTTTTGAAAAAACAAAAGAATAGAGCAAACTGATCTTTATGTCATCTCTTAGAGTACATTTAGCACTATCCTTACCAAAAGTTTAAATAAAAAATTTGGAGACGTTTTTGAGAAAATTTTGTTTTGTTATTTTTTAAATTGCACAAGTTGCACGCAATTTTGCACGAAAACTACTATGAGTTTCAAAAAAATGTATATAACCTTAATGAAATAACTCATTGTGGAGAACAAATTTTATTTGAAGGATAAATCAATATCTTCAATTTTGTTGTTGAAGGAAAACGTTGAAAGAAGTACAAACTCGTGCAATTTTTCAAAATTCAGAGCTAACAGTGAAACTCTTACCTATGCCACCTATATAAGTGTATTTTACTCTATTCTCAAGAAATTTAAGGTCAGAATTTGGAACTTTTTTTTTTAATTATGAAAATGTCCGCTCTATGTAAAGTACACATTTGAAAGAATGCGATACAAAATCCCAAAGCTTCGACTCGAGCAAGATGGAAAGGGGGTTTCTTCGATTTGGAAAAAAAACCACGTATGGTTTAGCCGGCATATGGTGTTCACAGACGGACAGACGGGCGGAAGGACCGACAGACGTTTTGCCGTGAATTGTTTTTTCGATATCAAGGACCCACAAAACAGGGATTCTGGCTACATGACATGTTACAGGATTGTTTCTTAACTTCACAACTGGATTTATCCACATTTTCGTTATCAGGACCCGATAATGAAATTTTGTTTGTCGAAAATCTGCCTTTTGTTGGCGCAGCATGACATAACTTTCCCTAAATTACGTTTATTACTCCGTATATACATACGTGTACGGAAAGTAAAAAGGGAAGCAAACTCTTAGGACAGTTTGTTCGCACTTATTTCTTCTTCACTGCCGTCTGAAGTCGTGGCGAGGTCATTTATAGTTATATCAGAAACTGCTCAAGATTGATTATATAACTAATTTTTAATCTATTTTGATTCAAGAGACGTTACGATTGCATTTGATTTACTGTATCCTTTATTTACTGTACTTTAAGAGGATCCGAAAGTTAACATTAGTGGTTTCAACCCTTCAAATTAATTGAAACATAATATTGTACCTTTTACAGAAGGGATGAGTATATGAGATTGCTATTCATTTTTTTAACTGTGTTTCACGTCATACTCTCAAGCCAGATTACCAACATAGTATTTCCAAAAAGACTTTTAAAACACTTTTACAATACATGAGATATTCAAATTTACATAACAAGAGTAATTTATGGAGACATATTCTAATCATAAAAATGTCCCGATTATTAAAATACTTATTCCTTTCCAATTATTAATAGTATAAATATAAGCATGGAGTTCCAATGTAACACTTTAGAAAGTATCTGGATTATGTATATGGATATTTTACATACTTTTCCCACTTCATACAGTAATGCAATGACACTAGGAAACTACATGCGGATTCGGAGAGTCTGGACAGCAGGGACGCTTCCGCGTGAGAGAGCTTGGAGGAACATTCCACATTCCAGGTAGTGTCATAAAAGAGCCGCCCGCATCCGATCCCTATCGTCTTCCCATGCAGCCACGGCAGCGCGCGCCCGTCAAGCGGCAGGGCTCTTCGCCGCCCCTCTGGCGACGACGGACAAAGGGACCGCAGCAGGTATAAACAGCAGCTCTGCGCTGTGGCCGTGGCGCAGTGGGAAGGCTACCACTTAAAGCTATGTTCTGCTAGCGGTGGCGCGTACGCCCTCCTCCGCTTCGCGTAGGAAGGAGAGCCTCGTCCGCAGATGTTGAGCCGCACAGAATGAAGAATAACAGGTCATAAATATTTGTGAGATGTCAAGGTCCTCCAGCCGTGTGGACGGTAACGCGTACTCGTGTCGGCCGGGTGTGTTTGAAGTGAATAACGTAATACGTAACTCACGCGAGTTGCAAATTTCATGTAGTAGCAAACAGCAATACGTCTGTACCCTCCTCATATGCACCCCAGCCACCGTCTGAGAATTATGGCAGTACTACGTATAACTACAGAACACTCGGAGAACATAGTACGCACGTAATAATTTATTTCCCCAAAATGAAATTTATCACTTTTACAGTTTATTAATTAAACGTTATTGTAGCGGATTTAGGGTTATTCTAACATGCCAGTCATTCAAGCACTTATTCAAGCAAGTAGAAAGGTCAAAATCAAATTAAAAATATCGGAAAAGTATTCATTTATTACTTGAAAACAATATTTATGCCGTTGTTTTTTATGAAATGTTATTATGCCGGCATGACAGTTATGCCGTCATAACAGTCATTAGCATACGAAAATTAGAAACTAAAACTTCTCCAAAATTGATATTCCTCAATTGATGTGACCGAAATCAAGAATCTGCGAATTTGAAATGAATATTTTGATTTTTGGGATTTATATTAACCCTCAACAACATTCTCAAACATTACACAAAACTGACTCCAAATGTTTGAATTCTTTTACGAATAGAGCAAAAACGGCTAATAATATTTCAGTGTTTATTTCGTTAAGCAATTAATTTTCAAAAATGCAGAAATTAAATTGTTTTCGTTCTTTTCCTGCAACTATACACTTTAATGATATAAATTAGTTTATTAAAATTGTTTTCTAAAGGCAGATGATTAACAAAGGTCTGACATTTTTTTTTTGAAATATGAATCGATTTTGCGTAACTTTAGCTTCAATAACGGTAATTAAAGGAAATATTTTCTCAATAATGGCCAGTAATACTATCTTTAAATATCTTTCTTTCACAGATCACACGGCTCATAAAATAGTAGCATGTCAATTTTAATTAAACATCCTCAATGTAGGAAATTTGCAAAAGTTACAAATAACGTGATAAATTATGTGAAACACGAGATATATTGTTTCATTGTACTTGTATTATACGTAAAACACCACTATATTACCAAACTGCAGTATAAATTTCAACTTCGAGATTTGACTGAAAATGGATTTATAAAAACTGAAAATTTATGAGAAAATGCTTCATTGTCACGTTTGTTTAGTAGTTTAAAGTTGGGTACAATTTTTCTTACTTTGTAAAAAAAATTAGTTCATAATTAATAAGAGATTATCGACTAGTTGATTTTAAATATCTGAGAAGGCGGTGCGATAGCGGATATTTTTGTATGGAACTGCTTGAATCTTCCGTTTTTGTAGACTGTAATGTCCGAAAAAGGACCAAATAAAATTTTGACAGTATAACATTAAAAAGTTAATAATAATACCAAAGTGCTTAATAGATTACAATTTCCCAATTTGACTCGAATTGTGTTGAAATATAACTCAAAATGTGTTTTAAAAAATCGTATAATTTCGTGAAATGAGTTTCAATGGCACCTGTTCTTCAATTGTTTATATTCGAGTACAAAATTATTATTTTTTTGGTTACAAAATTACTACATTATTAGTATAATATTATAGTCTAGTAAAATTGGAATATCTGAGAAGGGTGATGCGGGCCGGACACTTTTGTTTAGAGCCGCTCCCAATACTTCGGATAAGTAGAGATTGATAACCCTGGTGAGGGACCAAATAAAAAATTGAAATTAATACTTGTAACAGTTCACTTTCGGGTTAAACTGCCTTATTAATTCCAACTTTGAAATTTGACTCAAAATGTGTTTAAAAATCGTGAATTTACATGAACAGAGATTCAATGACACCCACTTTAATTGTTTATAGTTGAGTACAAAATTATTTATTTTGTTACAAAATTAGTACATTTGTTAGAAGGCTAGTTAAATTGGAAATTTATTATAGGCTAGTTAAATTGGAATTTCTGGGTAGGGGGGATAAGGTGACGGACACTTTTGTTTGGAGCCGCTCCTAACTTTTCGGATATGTGCAGTGTAATAACACTGATGAGAGACTAGATAAAATTTTGAAATTATTACATGTAAAAGTGTACTGTGTTATTAAACTGCATTATTAAATTCAACTTTTATACTTGACTCTAAATGTGTTTTTAAAATATCGGAAATTTACGTGAAAAATGCTTTATGGGCAGTTGTTTTTAATTGTTTGTATTTGAGTACACAATTTTTTTTTTGTTAGATAATTAGTACGTATCTAGCAGAAGAATATAGACGAGCTAATTTTGAATTTCTGCGAAGGGAGGTGCTATGGCGGACACTTGTTTCCAATCGCTCGCACTTTTTCGTGTTTGTAGACTCTGTGTGTAATATCTCTGTTGAGGGACCAGATAAAATTTTGAAATTATTACATGTAAAACTTTACTATATTGTTAAACTGCATTATTAAATTCAACTTTAAAATTTGACTCAAAATGTGTTTTAAAAAATCGGAAAATATACGTGAAAAGTGCTTATTAGCACCCGGTTTTTAATTGTTTATAGTTGCGTGCATATTTTTTATTTTGTTACAAAATTAGTACATATTTAGTATACAGTTATAGGCTAGTTGAATTCAAATGCATGAGTAGTAGGGGTGCTAGCTTGACGTCATGCTAGCAATCCCCACATTTGGATGTGTTTTTTATTGTTTATAGTTGAGTACATTTTTTTTATTGTGGTACAAAATTAGTAGATAAGTAGTATGCAATTATAGGCTAGTTGATTTTGAATTTCGAACAAGTGGGGGTTCCAGCTTGACGGAGGTTCTCTCCACACACCTCACGGGCGTACAAGGACGCTTTTGGGCAGATGTCCAGATACGCCAGAACGCAGCACTCCACCGGGGCGCTTCCCCAACTAAGCCTGTGTAGGACCACTCTGCGAGCTCAGAGCTACTACTAGCTGTTCGGGCTAGCACCTGTGTCAGATTAAGCGCCACGTACAGTGCGCCGGGATGATTACCCTACTCAAGCCAGCGAGAATCGGCCACTGCCAGGACGAAGACAAGTGCCCAGCTCCGGCCGGCCCAGACCGAAGCCCGGGTGGCTCGAGGTTCCCAAACCGACTCCGAGCGTTGTACTAAGGCGACTCCGATGCCTTGACGCTATCGACGTGAATATCGCCGGAATCTATGCAGGAAGATTTAGAGAGGCCGGACGGAATAGGTATCAGTGAGAGTAGTGTTGATGGAAACGTCTGTAGGGGTAGCAGCAAGAGACAATGGCGTAGTCTGCGGGTGTAGTTGTAGCGGCGATGGAAATGGTGGCGGGGTGAGTGGTGGGAGCGTTGGAGATTGGGACCACGACTTTGGCGGTGGTGACTCCAGTAGTGGTAGCATAGGATTCTATGAAGATGGCGGCGGCAGCAGGGGACTGTTGCGACGGCGTTAGCTATCGCCGCGTCAGCGCTGACAGCGATGGCATTCCGGCATCGAGGGAGGGCTGGGCACCGGTGTTGGCGGTGGCACTGGCGGCGACAATGATAGAAGTGGTAGAGATAGTTACAGGGCCAGGCGGTGATGGTGGTAGAGGTGACGGGGAGGCCGGGTGTGATGGGATCTGTGGCATTGGAAGGAAAGGTGGAGGCGGCAGTGTCAGTGCGACGGAGGGTGGCGGTGGTGACGGCTGCAGTGGCGTGGTTGGGCGCGGCGGCGGCGGTGGCAGCGGTGGTGCAGGACGCGGCGTCGGAGGCTGCGTCGGAACGGAGGCATGGGAGGGGAGCGCTCTCGGCCTTGGCCGCCACCGCGCGGCCTTCGCACCGCGACCTTCCACGCACGCCGCGCCGCGCCGCTTCTGTGCGTCTCCCCCAGAGAGCATGACGAACGCTCGCAACAAAGGCCCTTCGTTTCGGAGGATGCTCGTTTATTGTGGAGGG
Source organism: Gryllus longicercus (assembly GCA_038098605.1). NCBI lineage: Eukaryota > Metazoa > Arthropoda > Insecta > Orthoptera > Gryllidae > Gryllus > Gryllus longicercus. The sequence goes on along the minus strand of JAZDUA010000116.1, from coordinate 1,407,023 downwards.
TAGTTACCAATCGCTATGAAATGGCCAGCCCCCCGCAGATACATCCGTTTCTTTATTAACCTTTTTGGATTCGTAGCAATTTTAACTCTGTATGTGAAAATGGGTCTGTGTTGAATGTATAAGGTTTAAAAGTCATGCTACATCTTTTTGCGATATCATCTTGTCTCAGAGTTTTGAATTAATGGCCAGGATCCTGAGTAACATTCGACAAGCACGTTTCTCTGAATTCATCTCTGCACATGTAGTACGCGAAAAAGTAAAAGAAAACTGGTGTTGCTACAATAACACTTATTTTCTCGCCTTATTTCTAAGTTGGAAATTTTTGGTAATTCGGAGTGTTTAAAAAAATACGACATTCGTTTAAAAGTTCATTGTTCTGTCTGTATTAAAGAACAAGGAAGAAAAAAATTGGAGCAGTTTTGAGAAAGTATTTTTTATAAATTTCAAACAGAAATTACCTGAAAAATAATTTATTTAAAAAAAAAAGTACATTATTTCAAAGATCTGATTTTTTAAAACAATGATTAAAATAAAAATTTGGAACTTCATTATTGTAGTTTTGGAACGTCGTTTTGAAATTTTCGAAAATACAGTGTGTTTGACGAAAATGAAAGTAGCACTATTATTTACCATCCTTTGATACATACAATGAGAAAATTTAAAGTTACTAAATTTTCGAAAAATTGTACATACCTTATTTTAAATCCTGTCTTTGAACAAAAGTGTCTTTGCAGTATATACATAAAAAATAATTTTTGCAATTTTTTGAAATATTAGGAATTTTAACGACAATGGACGCTGAACCACTCTTTTAAGAGTTTTCTAAGTTATCCGAGGGAAAATGTTTAAAAATTTTAGCCATTTTGAAAAAAAATGAATTGCTTCATTTAAAGTGCTCTCAAAATTAAAATATCCGTTCAAATCGAGAGGACCTCGAGTTCCTTCAAATCGATTGAGGAATACAAACTTCGGAAACAAAACTGCCATATGGGTGTGGCACTACCGTTGAATACTACGAGACCTACTACAGAGACCATTTTTATCAATCGATTTTTCATTATCAAGAATCCACAAAACATAGATTCTGACTACACAAAGTTTTAGAGGAAGTAATTTGCTTTCTATAGGAACAAGATTTATTCATTTTTAGTAACCACTGTTTTGTAGTACTATTACATTACTTTTTTTTCTTACGACGAGACGAGAATATAAAAATTAAAACGTTAATAGTATGTTAGTACTGTTTCAAAGACAGGGAATGATTTCTGAAATAAAAGGCGGTAGAGTAAGCTATATACATGAGAGTGGTTCAGGTCAAAATAGTGTTGGCAGAAATTAAACGCCAGAGCTAAAAAAACACGTTTTTCGGATATTGTGGGCACGAAACGTTTTACAGTAAACACGTATTCCGAAATTGTTGAATTTCGGTAAAAAGCAGTGTCGAATGAACATTCTTCAGGAGATACTCAATAAGGGCCACGTCGATATAGAATTGCTCAAACCAGTCATAACTGGTGAAGAAATATGAGTGAAAGGATATGACGTCCAAGCAATAGCTCACTCGTCCAAATGGAAGCTTCCTGAAGAGCCTAGACCAGAGAAGGTCAAATACGATCTAATTTGAAGTTTTTGCTGTTTTCATTGATTCCAACGGTGTAGAGCATCATGAGTTCTTGCCACCAGGCAGTGGAGTCAATAAGGAGTACTATTCCACGCCGTTTGCGTAAAGGACTCTGAAGAAAACTTTCGGATTTTTGATTTTTAGCAAAACAATTCATGACAGTTGTTAATATATATATATATATATATATATATATATATATATATAATATACATTATATATATATATATTATATACATTATATATATATATTATATACATTATATATATATATATTATATACATTATATATATATATATATATATATATATATATATATAGAGAGAGAGAGAGAGAGAGAGAGAGAGAGAGAGAGAGACAGACAGACAGACAGACAGACAAGCAGGCAGAAGAATCAGCGAACAATCATATCAAATTGCGATACTACGTGTTTTTTTCATTTGAACACCAATTTTTGGTTGTAATTCAATTGGGCTATTTTATCTTTTGCGATTTTATTTTTTGCAATTTTTAGAGATTACCAAGAATTTGCCAATAATTAGACAACCACATTTTTACTGTCTTTTACTACATACGAGGAAAAAACAAATTTCAGCCATGATTGAGAAAAATGATTTAAAAACTGCTTGTATTTCGCGAAAAATAATCATATATTATATTATTATATTACGCGATAACTACTCATATTGGCAAAAAATTTTGCGTAACCATATTTTATGATATCTATAAACTACATATTTCGTTAAGGACAAAAATCTACCTTCAATTTCGTAGTTGTAGAAAGGCCATTAAATATTGAACTTTTGCAATTTCCAAAAAGATTTCACAATGTGAGACTTACACCATTTTTTAAACATTTCTAACCGAGGAGAAAGTTTAATCAAAATAATTGAAGCTATTTTTGAAGAGTGAGAGGAATTAATTATTATTTCATATCGGAATAAAGATTTTCGTTACCAAGGCTCCACGATACGAGTTTTTTGTCAAAAAATTGCCGATTTCTGCCGCAGTATTACAATATTTTCTCTGTACAAGAAAGTAATAAACAATGCAGTGTTCACTCCAAGAAATATACAAATGCACAAATCTTCTAAAATCTCTACTATGAAATTCAAACACAAATCATGACTTGAAGTCAAATTTTGATTATCTAAATTATGACAAAAATGAACAATACAATGCTCTTAAAGCGTTTTAAAAATACCCCCAAAACAAAGAAAAATTACGTTAAAAATTATCAAAACAGTTCAGATCAGCAACTCAAGCTATTGGATATGTTAGAGACTTCTTCCTTTCGTTCGAGTGAACTCAGCTTGCAAACTTTGGGTTTGGACTGTTCTTTACTAGGAAGTGTCTTTAGTTATCGCGAAACCGGGTATGAATGCTTCAGTTATACCTGAATATAATGCCACTCTAAAAATCATTTCTGGTCATGATAAAATTTAATTAAATGTTATAATGAAAGGTATGTTGTTGAGAGAAATTAAAAAATTGATTAAATTATTTGCTTATCACCATGAAGTTGGTGCAATTATAAATAAATAATTGTAAAAAATAATCACACCTGTTCCTATATGTGACAAACGTACTTTTGTAAAATGTCGTTTACTAATTAGGATTCGTGAATAATTAAATAAGAACTCCAAGTCGAATCGACATAAAGTCGTTAAGAGTTTGAGAGACCATTAAAACACTATGTCTAATTTGTGAACAATGAGCAATGAGCGTCGACTGATATTTCACAATTTTATCATGCTATTTTTCGAAAAAATGATAGAAATGCCTTACATTATTTTCACTTTAATGGATAATGTGGAAGTCTTGAAAATAAACAAGACATTTCGACGTTCAAGGTTCGATGACGGAGACAATAGCTTCATCTTGTAAGCATTACTAGAAGATTGTTCCCAATGTTCAAGACAAATGTATGCAGTTTTCTTGAAATCGCAGGGTTGTAAAGCTCTTGCCACAAATTGTATAAGAGATTAATTACAGCACTGCCACACATTGTCGAAAAAGAGACAAAAGTGGTTGTATGCGTGAAGCTCACAAAATATAAAAGATGGTGTGCAGAAACGTTCTGCATCTTATGATATAATGTGCAATGACAATTTCTCGTGATAAATAAAGACTACATCGTAGTTTACAGAGCTCATTTTTATTAAATTAGTTTAAAGACAGTTCAGACGACAAATTTACTTGGAATTTCTATTAATATACATTAATATAGAAAACAACAATTTTCTTTCCCGTATACATACGTATGTACAGAGTACTTAGTATACTTATACTTAGTATAGTATACGTAGTATAGTTATATAGTAGTAATATACTTAGTATATGGAAAGTTATGTATAGCTGTGGAAAATCAATTTCGATTTTTCAACGGAAATACACGTATTGAGGTCCTTTTAAACCGAAAACGTGTTTTTTGAACGTCCGCCCGTCCGTCTATCCATTTGCCTGTCCGTCTGTCTGCCTGTCCGTCTGTCCGCCTGTCCGCCTGTCCGCCTGTCCGTCTGTCCGTCTGTCCGTCTGTCCGTCTGTCCGTCTGTCCGTCTGTCCGTCTGTCCGTCTGTCCGTCTGTCCGTCTGTCCGTCTGTCCGTCTGTCCCTCTGTCCGTCTGTCCGTCTGCCGTCTGTCCGTCTGTCCGTCTGTCCGTCTGTCCGTCTGTCCGTCTGTCCGTCTGTCCGTCTGTCCGTCTGTCCGTCTGTCCGTCTGTCCGTCTGTCCGTCTGTCCGTCTGTCCGTCGGTCTGTGCGTCTGTCCGTCTGTCTTTAAACACCACTATCGCCTAAAACGCGCGTAGAATTTTTTTCCAAAAGTTATATTCCCCGGTGGATATGGCTTGACTTGAGTCGCTGCGGTTTTGGAAAACTTTCTTCAAAATTTAAGAGTACTTTACATGAAGCCCCCAGAACAGTTTCAAAATTTTCTCAAAAATGGCTCCATTTTTTCTTTAAATTTCTTGTAAGAATAGAGTATCATACATTTATGCAGGTGGCATAAGTCCGATTTTCACGGTTAACTCTGAATTTTTGAAAATTTCAAAGGTATGCATTATTTTCGGTGTCTTCCTACCACTACAAAATTGAAACAGAGATTTTTCCTTTTCATAAAATTTGTTTTTAATAGTGAGTTCTTTCATTAAGTTCAGGTTCATTTTTTGAAACTTTTAGAAGTTTTATCGCAATATTGTGTGCAATTTTTGCGATTGTAAAGAATTAGAAAAAAACATATTTTCTCAAAAAACGGCTCTAACTTTTTTAAATTTTTGTAGGGATAGTGCTAAATGTACTCTATGAGATGACAAAAGCAACAGTTTTCTCTATTCTTTTGTTTTTTTAATTACAAAAAAACTTATTTTTTGACTTGTTTCTCACGACGTTAATATTTACATTATCGGCTATTTGTTCTTATTATATTTATGAGTACAATGAGTATATTTATGAATATTAATGAGTGCTTTAAATAATGTCAGATAAAGTTTCTCCAAACCTCCACCGTTTTCTGTGAAAATTAACTCAAAATTCCGAATTGTCAGGAACGCTCAAACGCCACTTTCTCAAAAACGACTTCAAATTTTTCTTTAAACATTTCAAACTGATAGTGCTAATTGCACTCTTTAATATGACATAAAATTCATTTTTTGTTGTGTTTTTTCAAAGATTACACAAATGTAAATTTTTTGAAAGATCTCTCACGTGATTATTTCTAGCAATTTGTAAACACTAAAGTATTTGTAAGTTCTTCAAATTTCTTCTAACGAGGTTTTTCGAAAACTCAAATATTTCTGTGAAAAGGAGATTCAAATATTGAATTTACAGTAACGCTACACGCCATTTTCTTAAAAAACGCTCCAAATGTTTCGAAGAAAATTGCCATTTAGCACGAGGTATTACTGTTCCTCAATATTCTTTAAATAATATTTACGTTCTACTATTAAGAAACCGAAAAATTAAGAAAATTTCAAAAAATGTACTTTGGGCGGCAATAGGTGGTAGCTATTACGAGTATGTGGTAAGTCCGAATAGCTAGCCAAGACCACAGGAAATAGAAAGCTAATTCTGAAAAGGCTGTGTCATTCTGTAGCACCACTAGTTGTCATTGACAGAAGTGATCTTTAGAATGTGACGATATCCGGGTAAAATTAAATCATTCATATTATGGTTATATAAAGTTGTCCAATTTTCAATATATAAGCTTAAATTTGTTCCAAAAATTACCGAAAGAAACTTTCTTTACCATATACACGGTTCGTTTTTGAGTAATATAAATATGTATTTTTTTTTTATTTTTTGCAAGTTTTGGACCATGTTATATTTGAGATAATGTTTCAAATACGTTTTTACATGTCCTTTGTTACACATCCAATTGATTTTGTACCGAATGCACGTTCTTCACGCCTTCGAGCAACAAAGTTATTAATAAATGAAAATTACATAGGATAAGTTCTAATTCATACACTTTGAAACATATTAAGGTAATTAGAATAACCAGCTTTTGACGACGCTGACGGAGAAAAAATAGAGGTAAATTAATGATATTTTCTTGAAGTCTGTTACACGGTTTTAACCACGCACGATGGTTCGTATCTTTTCCTCAATGTTACGTCATCGGTTGACTAGCGAATGGTAGCTGAGATGCGGCCCATGTCCTTGGAGGAGAATGGTCAATTAAAGGCATGGAGCGAATAATGTTATTCAACCGGTTTGAGAGACGCATCCTGCCATAATATTACACATAAAAAGTAGAACAATAAATAATAGTTGCTGGAAGCATATCTAATAGTTAAATACAAACGTTGCACAACGAAATATCAACATTTTTGTTCGGAAGAGTGAAAGGTAGGAACACCGTGGATGTTGCCTTCTCAGAAGAGGCCCGCTTGAGAATTTCCTCCGCATATTTAAATAGGAAAAGGTCGAAGGATGCGTGAGTTAGCTGGACTCAGGGCTCTATAAGAAACATCCACGCTTTGCAAAATCTCCCATTCCACACATGTGTGGTCTAGAAAAATCTCATGAGTGATATTAATGATCGGCAATCGAAGTGCCAGGTCGTGAGTACAGTATAAGGAATTAGGCAAAATGACAACAAACTTCGTGATGTGAGATAATAAATTAAGACTTATCGTGAGATCATGCTTATAAAAGCTTGAGGAAAATGTGTGTTTGAATGCGCTGGCTTTTCAAATAGGGAGGGGGGTCCTAAACAGGAGTTTGTGATTTCAATAGGGCGGCAGTGAGGTAGTAGCCGAAAGAGTTTACGTCAATGCTAAAAGAGAAGGTGACCACAAGAGCAGTGGAAAATTTGGTAGTACAGGATACACACGAGTTTATTATCTTTTATGGGGCCCAAGAATGTGACGTAAGTGGTTGTTAAGTGTTTTCTTACGGGCATCTGTCCAACGGCGTAAAAAATAATGGTTTAAGAAGTCTGCAAAATTGTACATATAAAACAGTACAGAATTGTAATATTTTCTTCCAATTAGTCGCGCCAAAATAACATACATTTATAGTACAAAACTACAAGTATAATATCACGTGTTTAAACATAAAGTTCGTGCGTGCTTCTATTTACAATTTATTACACAAAAGTTACTCTTTTTATCTCTACAAAAGAAAAAATCTCACTGAATTTTTTTCTTTTATTGTTGAAGAAATAGTGCTCTGAACAAAGTAAATGCAGACTACATTCAACGGAGGAATGGTGAAAGAATGAACATTCGTGATTGAAATGAAAGCATTTCATGTCTGACTAGTAAATTAATTCAATCCATCAAAGATGTATTCTGGAAGAGGAGGCAACGAAATACAGTGTGACCTAATCATATGGATTTTTTAAATGCAGGGGGAATTTCAAAATAGAACGTACAAACCCATAATTTTACTGAGTAGAAAAAATCCATCTTGCTCGTTAATCCCCTATTGTTGAGTTTGTTCGTTGAATGTGGTTTCAACGGAGGTATTCAGAAAGCAAGAAGGCAGAGCCAGCACTTAATTTGCACACATTATTATTATTATTATTATTATTATTATTATTATTATTATTATTATTATGTAGACATATTGATAACAAAATATTTAGTACCGGAAGATGTGTTGCCATATAGTAAACACTGCAATATTTATTTTGTAGCAGTTATGCGTGGGGAAAGTTTCATTTTTTTAATAAACGTTCAAAGGTGGAACTGAGGATTGTCGTAGAATGTATTGTTAAAAGTTATAAATGATGAAAAAATAAAACCTCTCAAGACGGAGCGAAAATTATGATGGGTGCATGCGCTAAACCCCCCCAATCATTACTGGAATACGATTGTGATGTTTCACGAAAAGTGTAATAGATAACAAACATTGCTCAAAAAGCGATAAAATGATGGTTGCTACTTCTCATGTTAATGTGATTAGGGGTTCCACATGGATCGGTAATGGATCAATCAATGTAAACACAACAAAACATTATCTCTTTGTTTTATTATCCACAAATAATTATACAAATCATAGAAAAGTGTACATTATTGTGCTAACAAGCATTTTATACAAAAATCTGCACAATTTGGCAATGATTCTATGTACTAAACTAGATGCTCCCTTTCAATTTGAAGAGCCTTAATCATTTACAAACAATTTTATTGAAATATCGATCGATGATCTATTTACAATACAAAGAGGGAAAACAAAAATTGAACTTGAAAAAACAATTTCATCATTGTATATTTTGCAGTGCAATTTGATTACCCCAGAGTTACTTTTTTTAACATTTCGGAGTAATTATCGGGACAAGACAATTTAAATATGTACTAAAGAAAATATCAGAACGTTTCTTCAGCTGCTGAATATATTTTGTGTGTTGATTTAAATACTTAACGGCAATTTTGGTTAGTTCAAATTCAAATATATAAAGAAATTATGTTCCGATTAAACAAAGGAAAAATTATATTTTTAATTGATGATTGTGAATTTCTTTCCGCCTCATAACGTATGAACAAATTATACTATTTTGATTATTAATAAATCAAACGGTTCACTTATTATGTGGAAGTGATATACACTGTTTAATGTACATAAGAATCAACAGCAGATGTTAACGAGTCAATTATTCAAAATTATAACGCTGAACGAATAATTTAAACAATTCTATAGTTTTCGCATTTTATAATTTCTTATAGTAACAATCACCAATTTTTACCAAATTTAAATAAATATAACTCAGAGATGGCCGTCAAAATGTAATGGGATATAGCACTTATATTTTCAGCCCTAATAAAATATCAGTGCACCTTGATCGATATTTTTAAGCAGTCTTGTCGTCACAAATGCGTCTTAATAGAACGATATATGCGTTAAAATAGAGAAAAACTATGATTTGAATAAAATTATCTGTTGGAATTGATATGATCATCCGGGCTGGAGGGCCAGAAGAGTCGTCACCGACGACAGACATCCAAGATGTACAAGAGAATTCTTAGCCCTGAGTGAACTAATCTTGTCTGTTGCAGTTGCAGTCTAGAAACAAGCGTTCCAAAAATATAGGTCTTCCAGCCCGTAAGATCACTTTAACTGTGGCTCCGTTCTTGATCTCGTACATTCTTTTCTCCTGTTGAAGTCTCTTCTCAAAATAAGACCCGTGGCTGTCCGTTCTTCGCATCCTTTCATGTAGCGAACCCCATCGCTCCCTAGTCATCACTCGCAGTCGTCATGCGAATGGAGAAGTAAGCTTCAAGCGGCAACTCGGTTTCAGTTGCAGAGTGGAGGTCTACATTCTGTAAAACGCAGCCATCCGCCGCTCGGGACGCTACCTGGCGAGAGCTCGGAGAAAGACCAGGAAGGCGCTCGCTTCGCGCGTTTTATGGATCCCGGAAACTCGATGGCTAGCAGCCGTCGAATGCCGCCTGTCGCGCGACGGCTAATCCGATTTTGCCATTAAACATCTCATTTTATTTTGCAAATATGAATCAGAATTTATATGTACAAAGACATATCAATTGCGGAAATGCACAATGTACTTAAGAAAATAAGAGATTGATGACATTTCGCGTAATTATTTTGAGTCTAAATGACCTATGAATGAATAAACTAAAATAAAGAGTGAAACAAATTATAATCCATTTTAACTCAGAAGAGGAATGTTTGAATGACGGATAGCCGCAGGAATTCACCCAAAGGGAAATATAATTAAATTTTACTTTCAGTTCGTTTTATTAAATAAATACTGCAAAGAAGTTCACTACCAACGTCAAGAATGACAGAATTTGCAAAAGGATCCGCAGACGCGTTCATTCAGTCAAGGAACACTTGAGGGAGGTGTGTGGCGGCAGCGCGTGCAGTGACGGGAGCGAGTGTGGTCGGTCGCCGGCGCTCGATCGGAGGCAGCCGGATACCCGAAGCACTCGAGCGTCTAGCCGGTTGCTCGAGCGCAGAGCTCTAGTTCAGCGGCTCGCGTGGCAGGTGTGCGGGCCGGAGCTAGCCGCGCACCCACGCCTTAAGGAAGCGTTTGTGGTAGCCGCCGCCGTAGCCGTTGTCGCGCTCCTCGTTGTAGGGGCTGTTCCAGTAGCCGCGACGGCTGTAGCCGCGCGACCCGTACCCGTACTGCGCCTCCACGGCCGCCACCAGGAGCAGCACCAGCAGAAACAGCGCCAGCGCCATCTGCGCAAGAGGGAAACGATTTGTTGTAGAGTTCCCGCGAGATATCTGTGCACTCGAAGACGCTTAAATGTCGAGCGAGATACGCGAGAAGGAAGATATTGCGCAAACGCTGTATACTAGGATTTATTTAACCTTGTACTTGACGTAAATCAGATGTTCACGGTTTCGTCCAATCGGGAGCTTGAACGTCCGTATAGTGACGTCACTGTAGCGACATTTAAGCTCCCGATCGGATGAAATCGTACTTTAAAGCAGTGATCATCAAACTGCCGATCGCGAGCTAATAGCAACTTTCGGTAGATCGCGGTCATGCTCAAGGTTGGCTAACCAGGACTTGTTCTACAGATCACAAAAAACAAATTCAGACTCACCGATGAGAATTTAAACAACTGTATTCAAATGGCAGTCACAACCTGACTCTCCCAACATAAAAAACTTCTTAAAGACAAAAAAGTGTGTCATCTTTTTAATTAATAAGTCTGATGTAAAAATCTGTTCTTCCATTTGTAACTTGTTACTAACGATATTTCATTTTTTTGTAATGTGAAATTCCATTTCAATTTATTTTTCTTGCGTACATTTCATTAAAATTTGTTTCATATTTAAGAGAAGTGTATGTTCATAGACCATAAAGAAAATGTTAAATTTGAACAAGAAAATTGTCTTGGTTTCTTGGTAGCTCACAGTAGAACTGAAAACTGTATGGTTGCTCACAAGTTTCGTAAGTTTGGCGATCACTGCTGTGGAACTTGGTGGCAAGAGATGGGTGGCCTCCTACCATGCACCAATTTTTGCTCGATCTGCGCAGCATCAGTTTGCATTATAAACCACGTGACTTTATATCATTTTCTTAGCAGCTGCGTTTATTCCCGAAGGGGCAAAAATATCGTCCACGAAGTAACACTTTCTATTGTTTTTTATTGTTTTTATTTACCTGCTTGTTATGGAGTCACACTCTTGGGAAATCTCTATTGTGAAATATTCAAAAAATGGGATCTAGAGCTACATCAGCAAATGTACTTGGGGGTCAAAGGGGCTTATCACATATGTATGATGTGTCGATTTGAAAATAAAACAAATATTAACTCACGCATATTTAAGGTTAACAGCGTTTCAATATTTTTAACTTTACTTAATTTTTTCATTTAAATGGCTGTATATCACAGATGTCCACACTACATGTTAGGAGTAATGGGAAGACATGCGGATATTATAGTTTATAAACGGGTTTCGTAGGCAAATGAAAATATATCACTTCAGAAATAATGCCTGAAATTAATGGTCTGGCAGTAGCATTAAGAATAAAATGATTTTATTATTATTGTATGCAATTAATAATAATAATAATAATAATAATAATAATAATAATAATAATAATAACTTCTTCATGTATCAGAGAAAGTGTGTTTGAGAGCACAGTATCACCAGTGTCTAATGTAGTTGATACTAGTCTCGTTGATATAGGAATGGAACACTTCTCAACCGCGAGAGTATAATGCCAATACATAATTGCTGATACGTTGCTCAAAGAAAGGTGCGAAGAATTGATTTCCATGATAAAGTTTATAATTCTGAACATGTTGGAATATTCTATTTGAGATTAAGTAACTTAATGTAAAATTACAAAAAGAAACAAATATTTTAATTCAATATCTTTATGCCTTTAGCCAGATAGGCCCTTGACAGAAGTTGATGCATTGTGTAATATAATGCAAAATAAAATAATTTTACAAATGAAGTTCATGGATTCTGACCTCTCCGTATTTTATAAGAAAATATAAAATATTGATGATACAGTTATATAGGCTACACTTCTTGGCATTATTTTATACTACAACATTTGTATGAAATAAACTGGAGTAGAAAATGTTATAGAAATTGGAAACTCTACGCAATGGACGAAGTGTTCGACACCTACTGTTAGTCAATTTCTAAGCGCCATGAAAAACTGACATGTGAACAGGTTCTAATCACACTGAAAATCATGTGTGAACTTGTGAAGCATAATTTTTTAACTCCGAGGGTTTGCCAGGTCCGATGGAATTATTCCAAACAAATACCTTTTAGGCAACTTCTTTAAATTAATTCAAAGGAAAGTTGAACATTGATTACTTAGTTAATGGAACACTTGTAACAATGATAAAATGGTATTTGAAAATATATATTAACTTTAGTTGTTGCCACAGCTATAAATTAGGACCTAACGTCTTTTACGTAAAGACACAATTTTTCTTGAAATTAAATCCCAGAGAACTTTCATTTGAAAGTCTCTTCCTGACTGTTATATACTGATTCTCAGGTTCATTTATTGGGACAACGAAATGGAGAATGCACAAAGCTATATCACGTAATATTCTTATGTCTGGAGCTTAATAAAGCCCTGAAATGATATGGCATTCCTGGAGAGAAAATACGAAAGGAATCATGGTAGATTTCACGAGACTGGCTATTTCAAACACGTTTCGGGCCAATTTACCTCACTACCTCACTATCTTGTGGATGATATATCCACTTATTGAACATTCCCGTAAGTAATTTCCCACAGAGATAATGTACACAATAGGTTACTATAAGGCGCTGTTGATCAGAGTATTGAAAAAGTTCTAAATAACACATTAATATTGCACTGAACATTACTAAAAAATGATACACTCCCACGAGACCATTTATTCTGAGCTGAGCAATCACGGAGAAAGCACGTACCGGCAGACGGGCCATGGTGGCTGCGGTGGCGGCGGCGGCGGTGGCGACGGCGGCGGCTGCGACGACAGGAACGATGGTGATCTGGCGCAAGGAGGGAGCGCATGCCCTGCTTAAGTACCCTCTCGCCCGAGCGCTAATAGGCAATTACCTTAATTAGAGCAGGTGGCGGTTGGGTAATCCTTACGAACGCCTGGCTCGTGGATCTGAGTCACTTTTTAGCGAGAAGCCGGGAGATGGAACGACTCGTGATACGAAAGCTCTTTGTCTTTCTGCATGCGTGATACAAAGGCCTGGGGGAGGGATGGCGTTCCAATACGGTGGACGAATGTTTGCTTCGTCCAAGCAAGACCAGATGCGTCATTAGACAAATATCTATAATGACAGCTTCATACGTACGAACACAAGTTACAAATGACAAATATTTAAATTTAATCCTTCCTGCCTACTGTGGGTGGGGTCTTTTTCGATACCTCCAGTTTTATCACCTTTTACAACATTACAACCAAAAGTATACTGCAATTTCACAAACAACATCAATGTTTTTATCAATATTGAAATATGGTATAGTCCAAACAAACATCTTAAAGTCCAACATAAAATTTTAAATTAGTTAAAGATTTTGCCGACAAAACCTCGAGAAGACAGAAGAGCGTTTTTATTTCTTTCTTTTCAAAAAGATACGAATAAGCGATAATTTTGTTACTGCAGATCAGAAAAAATTAAAAAATCAGAATATGTAGGTAAATTAAGTGACCTGCTTCCAGTTATAAGGCATACAAAAGTGCTATTGGGCACTAAGTTACATTGGACTTTTCAGTTCTGGATGAAATAAGGAAGAACAGTATGCAAGAAAAAATTAGTCTTTTCATCCTTAAAAATATTTTGGAGTGCTTCCACACATACACACACATATACACACTAGCACTCGCGCGCTTACTCACTCGCGGACACACTTGCGCACGCACAAAAGGAATAAATTGAATGAAAGACATTGAAATCCTACACACAAATTGAACGTGTACTATGATTTTACAAGTATTTCTTAATCATCATGTTTGACTCTTTTCTTCTAATTATTATTATTATTATTATTATTATTATTATTATTATTATTATTATTATTATTATTATTATTATTTACCTATTTTTATTCTCCAAATCAGAAACCACTTGTTTACAACTAGTCATATCAGCATTCGTCTTCTCATACATTGGACTTTGCGTAGAAGACTCACTCCATTTAGAGAGGTTTTACAGGGAGAATCTGCGTGTTATGCGCCTGCTAACGCGGATTCTTCATAAGGCTGGAACGATATGCGGTGTGAAATGTGGATGCTTAAGGAGTACTCTGAAGGAGCTATTACATGTTTGTATTATCGGCTGTTGCCTACAACTAAAGGATCCTGATACCTGCGGAAGAAACTCGATGCCGGTGGGAAACTAAAGTAGCGCTTGACTCCACAAGATATTCTAGGGAGCTGTTTACAAGTCAGAGTTTTCTTAAATGTAGCGAAATTTACATAATTGTTGAGTAGACGCCGGCATGGAAGTAAGAGAAGCGTCTCTCCTTATTTTAAGTTTTCTTTATCATGCATTGAAAGTCAGATCCCGCTAAGGTCGTTCGTTTGCTTGTATAAACTAACTTATGTAACACTAAGGTGTTAGGTTGGTAGGCAACAATAATTCACTCCGCAACTCTTTTGTTGTATTTCGTGACTGTATATCATGTCACAAATAGTAAAAAATGTGTTATCTAGCCACTGTTATAATGATTAATTTATAAATAATAGTCAATATATAAGCGTATCTAACAAACGCACAAAGAAAATTTGACTGTATTATCGGCCACTGCCCAACATCGTAAATTTGAGGTAGCAAGCTTGCTTAGTATGAGAGAGTGGGCTTCCGCGGCCAGTCAGTAACTACTTACCTAGTCAGTAACGACATCCTACGCACAGGTGTCAACGTTTCGGTCGCCATTCTGCGACCTTCCTCGGGGCTACATTTCGGCGGTATTTTCAGAATGGAGGCCGAAACGTTGGCATTTGTGACTAGAACGCGGCGTCTCCGGACAGCCAAGTAGTTATTCCTGAGTATGCTTTATTCACACTCATGAGACCTTTCAAAAAAATGTACTACTCTGAGTCAGAAAGCTTGGTATCTCCGTGTCAAACATTCAGCATAGGAAAGATAACAAATTCGAATACCTATACTCAACATGTGACAAATATCTCCATGTTTACAGCAAATACTCTCAAGAAACTACATACTGAAAAAGAATCAGTGATGAAACAGGATCAGGGAATATAACAAGCAAAAAATTAACACCCTAGTAACGTGCAAACACAACTTTATTGCCGTGCCGCAGCGTCGATATTTACAGTGAAAAAGCGCGCGTTGGAAAGTGTTTTCGTGAGAGGGTTGAGAATGGCCGCAGCCGAGTCGTCGCCAGGGGGTCGCAAGGAGAGGAATCAGCCGTGGTGATAGCCTCCGTGGTGGCCGCCGCCGCCGAACCCTCCGTAGCCGCCTCCGTATCCGCCGCCGATGCCTCCAAAGCCCCTGCCGTAGCCGCCGTGGCCCCCGCCGTAGCCGCCGTAGCCGCCGTAGCCGCCTCGGTAGCCGCCATAGCTGCCGCCTCCGTAGCCTCCGTAACCGCCGCCTCCGAAGCCTCCACCTCCGAAACCGCCGGGAGCGGCCAGGGTGGCCACCACAACGGCGAAGAGGACAGCGATCAAACACTGTTAAGGAAGCATTTTAGAATTTGAATAATATATAATAATAATTTGAATTAGCTGCTCTTCAATAAAAATATAGTGGAATTTTCATGAATTTTGTCTATAAGAAAAATAAAGACTCGATTATCTGGAGCTCTATAAAATGTACCTGGAAGAAGAAATATAAATTAATTGATTCGATGAGATGTTACAAGATAAGTACCTACAGTACGTAACAGAAATCATTGTCTTTGTAAAAAGTGATGGACAGGAACTAGAACAAACACACGAATTATGGATTTAAATGATCGGAAAGAGAATTGCGGACTTGTGGAATTTGCAAGTGCGTGGAATATACCGGTGCCGAATGCGATATCACTGTCATGTGACTTTCCGCTGAGCTGGCACAAAGACGCTACGTCAAGGTATTTAAGAGAAGGGCACATTCCCCACGATGGCACCATCAGCAAAGCTGAAAGTTGCCAGTGGCGAGGGTGGAATTTGCGACCGTCACGTCATTCTCTAGGCTTGGGTGTTTTCCCAGGCAGTTCCCACTTCCCAAGGAGTTGATAGACCTCGGGGCCCAGCCTGCCGCCGCTCACTTTCAAATTCGTAAGCGATGGCGAACTATTTGGAAATACGAAAACATGCATCTGAATTAGAGACTTAAGAATCAATAAAGAACTGAAATAATGTAAAACATAGTATTTACGTATTTGAATTTTCAATCTATTTATAAAGTATTCAATTTTGATTTTATATCCAGGTAAAATTTATCATATTTCTATATATTACATCATTTCTATAATTTTTGATTAAATGAAACGGAGGAAAAAAATCATTTTTTTAATGTAAGCCAATAATCAACATAATAAACAAAGACTACAATAAAAATATTTTTTGATATTCTCTATTCTTTCAATTTACTTTGTTATTTGAAAGAATGAGGTAAATATAGGGTGAGATCAATACATGAAAGCAATTTGCAGCTGGATAGTTATCTACTTATAATAGAAGCAAATAGTTAAACCTATTGCTGTTATATTCTAGGTGAATTGCACTGATGTAATCAAATCACTCGACTAAAACATAGTAAGATAATTAATTTCGTTCGCTAATATGTTTGTTAAATTTCGTTCCAGAACTCTGCGCTCCTTGAGATGCACACATGCGCCGGTGCTCCAGCGATTGCCTGCTAGCAAAATCCCCGACGAAAACCAAACGGTCATGCTTCATCGCCGGCGTTAATGAGCGTGCTAATTGCCAGAAACATTTCGCGGCACGCGTTCTTTGCCACTGCAAACACAATGGACACCTCAGTTCCCAACTAGAGATTTATGGATTCCTTCCCCGTGTATAAAAACTCTTATTTAATCTCTAAACATATACCAAACATACACTACTCTTTACAGAACTAGTGGTTTTGAGGCCAAATCATATTTTAAACTTTCAAAAATTTGATTTAATGTAAGTTAATATAATATTAACGGCATTATAATCTGAGTTGGAAATGATGTAACTTTCTAATGAGATGTTTGGGATAAAGGACGTTTATAAACATGAAATCATACTCTTGATAGAATAAACGGCAACATTCAAAAGTTTTTGTTTCAGCTATTATTTTGTACAACAATTTTATGTCATTTGTCGTTGTAAAAAAGAGGCAAATGACGATGTCAAAAATATTTTAATAGAAATGTTTTTTTATATGAAATTGTCACGAGTATTCGACGATTGCCGGCTAGTAATGGCAATTTTTTTCTAAATAACGATTTATCGATATAACGTCAAATTCAAAGGCCATGTATTTTATAAAATGTACCGTACTCTATTTTTGCTCGATGTTGCGGCTTAAAATCGAAGAGCTTGAATGAGTAACAAATAGTAGATTTCAAAATTTGAAAATATACAGCCGGACATAGTCTTATATGAAATCTCGAAGGTAAGAAATAAAGATATTCACTACGCTATTAAATTAATATGCATAGTCAAATTTAATTATTAGTGTTCTGAAATAGATTAGAGTTCTGATATAGATTAAACTGAATACTTTTTAATTAAAAATAGTGATAAATTATTTTTTAAATATTGCATTGTAACATTTTTTATGAGCAGACCGATTTACTAAAATGAAAATATCGGTATTTGAAGATAGCAAAAAATTATCGCCGCCGTTCATGCGCAAGTGCCCTGCGAAGCTCCTAGCGCTGCTGGCAGCCTCTAGCGGAGCACGGGCGAGGCGGCGCGGCGTGGTCAGCGGACTCACCAGAGAGCGGGCCATGGCGACGACGGTCGGTGCGACTATGTCCTCACTGGCGGCCGCCACCTCCTTATATAGGCCCACCCGACGCCTCGCCGCGCCGAGCCGGCAGATTCGCGGGTGGCGGTGGAGGAGGCGGCGGCGGCGGCTGGCCGGCCGGCGGGTGGGTGGGCGCGAGGCGGGGAAGTCCTGACCGCGAGGACGAACAGGGTGGGGGAGGGGGCTGGCTGACCACCGAGGGCACTGTGTGCCTCAACCGGATCCGAGAGCGCAGGCCGACCCCCTCCGGAGCAGGTTCATGCTAGACGCACTGGGGTTTGAGGCCCGAGGAGCACAGGAGAACTCTAGTGGCCGGCATAGGTTACGAGAAGAATTCTAATGGCCGGCTGCTCTGATCGCTAGTTTTCCTTAATTCCCGTGAATATCAAGCGTATTAATTCCAATAAATCCCAAGCGAATACCGGAGCAATATCGTAACAAAAGGACCATGGACTATGCGCGATCTTTCCTTCCTCTTTGCCTCCATTCTTACAAGCTACACTAGCGCACATATCGGGTTGCCAGTCGGAAATTTAGAGCTTGTCCCGGGTGAGGCTGTGCCCCATTGGGAAAAATACTTCAATACCTGCAGGGGAAATTTCTGAAGGTCAACGTGTAGGTCGGCGCCGGATCTCACCAGTCAGTGGGAGAGGAACACCACCACATCCACGCATATAAACATTCACTACCCTAACGGGAGTAATGACCATAGCAGTTGTCAGGCCCGGAAACATCAAGCACGGTCATTGATTACATCCACCTTTTAATCAGCACCTCGATTGTTTTTTAGATGTGTGTGTGTATGTGTGTGTGTGCGTGTGTGAGAGAGTATACAATTTTGAGAGAAATTTCTATAATTCGATCGTTGATATCTTTGGTATTTCGAATTTTATTCAATCTCTTACACACAATTTTATATTTAACAAAGAATGTGGTTAACTCGGGCACAGAATATCGTCGAGGTATTCCTGCTAATCCAAGAAAATGTTGTGAGAAAAATGTTAAATTTACTCCAATAAATATAACCATAAATTGTATTTTTAATCATTTAGGATTTATTGTTAATCCTGTAAATAGAGGATATCAGTGAATAAATCCTGCTATAATGGCAAATACTGCTCCTATTGATAAAACATAATGGAAATGAGCAACTACATAATAAGTGTCGTGTAAGATGATATCAAGTGATGAATTGGCAAGAACAATACCTGTTAATCCTCCAATGGTAAATAAAAATACGAAGCCTAATGATCATAATAGTGATGGGTTATAAGATAATTGAGATCCGTAAAGAGTGGCGAGTCATCTAAAAATTTTAATTCCTGTTGGTACTGCAATAATTATAGTTTCTGATGTAAAATATGCTCGGGTATCAACATCTATTCCAACAGAGAATATGTAATGTGCTCATACAACAAATCCTAATAAACCAATGGCTAATATTGCATAAATTATTCCTAGTGTACCAAAAGGCTTCTTTTTTCCTCTTTCTTGACTAATAATATGAGAGATTATACCAAATCCTGGTAGAATAAGAATATAAACTTCTGGATGTCCAAAAAATCAAAATAAATGTTGATATAAGATTGGATCTCCTCCTCCTGCAGGATCAAAAAATGATGTATTTAAATTTCGATCTGTATGGAATTGGAATTATATTCAAACCCTTTCTCCTTGTTTTGTTTCCTTTTACACCGGGATCGCAACAATACCAACACATTTCTTGAATTCCTTAGTATCCTTAGTATCTGATTTTATTCCTTTTCTCTCAACCTTTGCTGTTAGCTTATACAGATTCACGGCAATCAGACCAACACACATCGAATTTTTGAATTTTATTCAATCCCCAGCCCCGTTTTTTATTTTCTATGTCAATATTCATAATTCGAACAAAAAAAATTGATATCTGATTTTATTCAATTTTTATCAGAAATTTTCATTTATTTTCAGAGCAACCTTTATAATTCGAATATCACAAACTTATAGATTTCTTGAATTTCATTCAATCCTCTGTACCCTTCAAATGTATAGAGTACAGCGACTCTCTTACCAAATCAAATATCAAATATTCCGCAATCTATTTTTCCATTTCAGATTTGAGTTATTAGGTTTCAAAAAATAATTGATAATACTTTTTTTAACAGATGTTAATGTACGAGTAACTTCATTGGACTGTCACATCATTGGACAGTAAATTGCATTACAAATAATTCATTTTATTGCATAGTTATTGGTTTAGTGAACGTTAGAGCTATAAAAGGTTTCAAAAATTATTTGCATATTCTGAGTGAGATCATTTATTTTTCTGATAGACATTTCAACCACAGGGAATTTTGAAGGTTGCATGCAACTTGCATCCCAATATTAATACGTTTAATTGAAACTATATGCAACAATCGGCATTCACTTAGTTTCGTTAGAAAGAAAATAATTTCAACCAGACTGTTTTCTGTTTCGGCACTTGCTGCAATTTTTATAAAAAATTTCACCTACTTCCCATTGTTTCTAAAACCTTTAATATTTGAGTAGGTCATGAAATGAATGTCTATTTATATTACGAAGTAAATACACAATTCACTGAGAAGGAAGAAAGCTGAAACATTGGAATTAGACATCACAATATATGAAAGAGTGAACAGGTAATTATATTTCCCCCGGTGAAATATTTTCTTCTCTAGGCTCAAGTACATTTCTACTTAGCTGTCATCAGTTTTCACGGAGAATTTTGTTCGACGGTAAGTTTAGAGAGATAAAAGTCTATTGTGAATTATTTATGAATATTATAGCCTAATTTTATAAATCAAAAATATTGTTTTATTAGGGTGTCTAATAAGTATATCAGCTTATTTATAACGTGTCTTATTTTTATCTGGTACTGAATGGCATCATTCAGTAATTTTGATGCCTACTTTACGGTCTCCGGTTGATTCTAGATTTCGAGGCAAACTTAGTTATTTTTCTTTTCAAGATTTTTGTGAAAATATAGTTTGTAATACCTCATTGTCTCACGCCAAGGGAAGTAATGGTGATCTCCAAAAAATCGCCTTCTTTTCATAAATCTATTATTTTCTTTGTTCATTTCAGTTCAAGCTAAATACAATTCAATCATCTAATCAATGAGCTTTTTGTTTTAGTATCATCATTTCCGCGCTCCAGAATTTTATAGACACAGGCAATGTATATTCAACTATGAAACGTATCTCAAAAAAGCTTCAAGATTATTTTCCGTGGGTTGGTCAAGAATTAGTGTATTCTTGTAGAAACTTTTATGAAGATGCGCCTGTGTTTATAGAGCCTTAACTAGAAACTTGGGAACCCTGTCCAAGAACTGAAATTGGGCGCCCCTCTTTTTTCTTTCCCCTCACACAACCAGTTGGGCCTAAGGACGATGAATCATTTTCTTTTAAATTGAAGTAGACAGTACACTTAAACTGAAACTTTTTAAAAAAGGTCTCGTTCATGTGTGCTAATATTATAAGTTATAATATAATTCTCGCTAAACCATTAAGAAAATAAAAATATTAATACCGTTTGCGAAATTTAATTTTTCAATTTTTAACAATGAAATCTTCCAAACAACAATGTATCTTTTTCAGGGGTTGGAGTCGGGAGAAACATGGTCTTGTGACCCGAGGCGATGCCTTAGTGACCCGAGAAGTACTTGCGGTGTCACCTGTGCCTTCGTGACCTCCGTCACTGCCTCATTCTCTTGAGGTTGCAAGGTACTCCCCCCTCCCCCCTCTCAACCCTGCTCCCCCGCTGCTCACGCGGTGCCTCACCCATGCTCCCCCACCATTTCTTTTATCCCTCGTGTGAAAAGCCCTTGTGACTCTTACGATCTCCGTCTATTACGTTCAGTATATCGTGAAATTTTTTTGGTGACTGTTTGGAGATGTTACTTGTGTCCACCGCTGTCTCTTCCAAAAATTGTATATGTTATTATGTTATTTCTTTTATCGTCGCTTATCCCTTCACGTCTTTCAATACTACCATTTTTGGCACCAGTCATTCTCAATGTTTCGATTTACATTATTGTCTCAATT
The DNA here is from genome assembly GCA_038098605.1 of Gryllus longicercus. NCBI lineage: Eukaryota > Metazoa > Arthropoda > Insecta > Orthoptera > Gryllidae > Gryllus > Gryllus longicercus. Next base: position 1,384,995 of record JAZDUA010000116.1, on the reverse strand, counting down.
TGGTCTCGTTACTGTGACAACAGACCGATGTCCTGTAAAAGGTCTAATCATTACATAGTCACCAATTAATTTGCACAATTCGAAAAGTATATTTACCGTCGTACATCACTTAAAACGCCCTTTCTCTTTCTGTTACCAATCTTGATGTATCGTTACCCATGACACCAAATTTTTATGACGTTCTTACTACATCGTGCTTCCTCTTGCACCGTTACCTTCGATATTCTTTTCCATCGTTAACCCTTCCATCTTTCTACTACTGTCATTACCGTCCTTGCCCCGCGAAACCTTTCTATCAACGTTCCCACCGCTGGTGGCATTCCCGTTACCTCCACCATATCCCCCTCTCCCACCGCCTTTTTGTTCTCCACCGCCGCCGACGCCCCCATACTTGTGCCATCCCCTACGTCCCCCCCCCCCTCCGCCCCGTCTAAATAGCTGCCCGCCGGCCGAACGCTCGTTCTGACGTATTTAATTCCGAGCGTTGCAATTTCCTCGCCCTTATGCTCCATTACAATGCACGGCGGGGGCGAGGGCGGAGTGGGGGGTGGGGAGGGGGCGGTGCCGGCCTTCGTCTGGATGGCCATCTCGCGCCCGCCCTCCGCCGCCGGGAACTACCGCTTCGAAAAGATCGTCGAATCACGAGCCGCTGCGACGATTCGGGGACGAGTGAAGGTATAAAAGAGTTCTGGCGAAGGAGCAGACGGAGCGTCGCCCAGTGGCTGCTTCGGAGGAGGAAGGTCTCGGGAGCAGCCCCCTCATTTTTGTTTCAATTTCCCCTCCAGAGTACCGCTCAGGAGTCGGGAATTTATTTTCGTGATTTGGGTTTCGCTGCTGCCTTAGGCTGTGAAGAGGGAGTGGCTTTTCTTAATAACTAACTATAACTAAAACTAACTTAATTTTAATTTAAATCTAATTTATCAGCTATTATGCAGCACTGTGGCATAAGTTACTAGAACAATTCTTTTTTTAACGCAAATAATGTTATTTACTTATTACTTGCTAATTATTTTCACGCATTATTCATACGAATTTCATTTTACATATATAACCATTTAATCTCACTGAACTACTCAGCAGCGTTCGGTACCTTCTGTTCCCAGGCACAGACACTCTGCCCGCTTCGAATACATATTAGTATATTAACTGCTATTCCATTTCTTCATTGGCCGACCAGTTCGTGAACATATAAATGTATGCGATAGTTAAAATTCGAGAGATAAAAGTTTAGCATAATTGATTTTCAATAATTCTCAAATTTATTCAAATACTAAAATATTCAAAATTTGTGGAATTAGGTTTATTATCTAAACATCTTTTCTAACTAAACGACTTTTTCGGATTGGGTTTTGAAGTTTTTTCAATTTTATAGACGTTAAGAAGAGCTGAAATAAGATTAAATTTTAAATGTATTGAAAAAACACTTTGGTTTTTTCTCCGTTAAGAAGGTTTTTGAAGTGATAATTCATTACACTGCATACTGACTATACCCAAAACTTTACATTATTTGGTTATTCGGTATTTCATTTAGTGAGTGGAAACATTAAAGTTTCTATACATGAAGAACATCATTATGGTAAATTCTCGTACTACAGAAATATTCTTAAATATCGTAGAACAAGAATAAAAAACACTAACATTATAAAACATAACTATGAGCAAACTGGTAGCTATTTTAATATTTTATATCTAGAATATTAGTTTTCTAGAGGAACATGTAGAAATCGTATATGGAGCATTTGTTGTACAATCTTACGCAAGACATTATTTCCTTATTTATGAGGTAACACACTCATCATTCTTGAACTTCGGCTAATCGTACTCCGCTGTTGGGTGTGTGTCTGGCCTGGCATTTCCATTAGCCTTCCTTTCGAGAGGACTGTTTGGTTCTCGCATGTGATCTTATGCTTAGTCACTTATTTTGAGTCAGCCAATTGTAGAAAATACTGTAGGAGCTTCTGCGTATTATCCAATGCTACCCTTAAATTTTCTTCCATTCTTCTCACCGTGTATTTATTTTGCAACTGCGAGGATCGTTTCGCTTACATTTATGTTTCTCGCTGAATCCACACAAGCTTCAATTAAGCATTGTTACCTATATGAATTATTCATGAAAAAGCGCAATCATATGCCACACTCAATTTATTCCAATGGAATGGAGTTGTCATCTTGTGAAAAACCGTTACTTGAGATATTTTTAAACGTTGGTATGAATGTCAAAAAAATCAAAGTTACACAAAAAATAATTCTTTACTATCATTTTAATACTTTATTTTTCAGAGTAAATGAGATGCCTTTTCTTCATGTGCATTTTGTCCAGGAGATTTCGGAAGATATATTTTGACCATTGCCAATCGACTTATCTTATTCCATGGTTTTGAATTTTCATAACACACATGGAAGAGCCTCACTTTAATTCGTGTAAAGCATGCAGTGTGCACTTAGGCTCCAAAAGTGAAGAAAAGTACCCTTCGAACTTAGAATGTGGAGTGCTTGAACTGTTAGCTCCCTATGTAAAACTGTGTGAATCAAAGCTTGCTGAGGCAATCCGGATTACTTCTATCACGCCAACGAATCTATCAAAGCTAAGGTATAATAATGGTCCCGTGTATTTCCCCCCTCCCGGGGATGGGGGATTCACAGATTATTTTTTTTCTATAAAAGTATTATATATTTTGGCGAATTAATAAAAATGAGTAAAAAATATTAATGTTTACAAATTTAAACAACAAAATGTTTTGTTCAACAATTGCAAAAATATTTCACAACAAAATTTGCATTTAATATTAGTGACCACCCCATTTTTATGACAAATAAAAGACAACTTATCTTCATAACATATGAAATTATTAAACTATGTTCTTAAAATACTACTAATAATTGGAACACGTATTATGAATTTTCAGTTTTCGTGTAAATAGTTTCGATATTTTTACTCACAACCTAAAACTAACAAAATTCTAACAAACACTTGAGAAAAAATTCATCATATTTTGAAAAAAATGCACCATCAATAATATCATTGAGTTACATATTCCTAAAAAAAATTTAAACCTGACCTCTTGGTAATACTGGGGTTAATGGATGGCGTAACTAGATCTTATATTAAGGAAATTTTACCATTCTTTGAATTTTTATTAAAAATGTATTATAGCTTTGACATTGGCCCTCTGCCCTCTGCAGCCGCATAAGATAAGTTTGAATAAATGTAAATACTTTTTCTTTGATTTAATGAATATGTAAACGTTATCTGTGCAATCAACCGTACTTTAAATGTCATTGATAAGATTTAATTTGTTGGGGAGAATACCATTTGCTGCACGTATTTTTACATTTAATAATATGTCTGATTAGTTATAGTTAGATCTGCTTAGACACTACTTACAACTTAAATGAAATAATAAATCTTCTGCAAACTCGACCACGCGAGAATGAATAAAATACATATTTTATCAAGTGATTAAGTTTTGTAAAAGTATTGTTATTATGTTGGAAATTTGAGATCGAATTAACAAGTTAATTATGTGAACAGTGTTGTATTATATTATTGTAGAATTGTGATATTGAAACAATATAGTGTTTTATTGGAGATCTAAATTTAAACTTATATACTGGATGATAATTGGATAATTGGTGTGGTCGTTGATGACCCTGCAGTTGATGCAACCTAAAATAAATAAATAAATAAATAAATAATAACATATTTTGGAATAATTTCGTAGGTTATACTACAGCAGATATATTAGGCCACATTAAAAAATTAATGGCATGATATTTCTGTCGTACTACGGTATTTTGTAATGAATGTTTTACAAATAAAATTGATCACAAGCCCCAAAGAATTTCAATATAAAGGTGTAACCCTAATATTATTATATAAATCCAGAGGGGCTACGTGAAAGAGAGGGAAATCCTAATCAGGCATATGACTAGAATAACCAACAGCATTGAGACTTTGGTATGGCCAGTGAATACTATGTTTTTGTATTGAATGTACAAAATGACTATTATATTAATTCCTGATCAATAAAATATACAACAAATGTAATAAATCCTATTGAAAGAAATAAAACAAAAACAAAATAGGTTTTTACTTGTAAAATGTTTTTGTGCTTAAAAGTATGGTCATGTTCTATTATTCTATGATATTCGTTTCTTTCTTTAATTTGGTGTTTCATTTCCGTACATTTCCGTTTCACCTTTATTCTTTTACAAATATCTCCACCGTCATACTATGGTTTATCAATTTTAAAATACTTTCAAGCAATATGTGGCCGAGTATATAAAGAAAACAGTGTCTTTATGCACAAATGCACATCTTTGATACACCAATGAAGGGCATTTTTCTACAGCAAAATCTCTACAGGTCTGGGCATTCATTTCATGACGTCTCTCGCCCCGTCATTCCCCACGTTTCTTCGAAAGGAAGGCTCCGGGATTGTGCACATTCACGCCGATTACCACTTCCCCGCTGACGGATTCATTGCGACTAACAGGGCTGCCAGCACAATAGCTATCTCCACATTCATCGCTGTGTCATTGAAATGGACACATCATCAGCCATTAAAACGGATCTTCATCGCTTCATACTGTTACCTATTGCCTTTTGCATCGGTCAACTTTCTATTTGCAGCAGTTTCGGATCTAGGAAATGTACGACATCGGGCAAAACTGAAATTTGTTTCTTTTTCTGATAAAAATGCCTAATATAAGTATGCATTCGTTTTATTTAGTATTGCCTAATACAAGTCTGCATTAGTAAATATGTTACCATAAATAGTTTGAACCACTGAAATAATTATATACACCCCCTGTGAGGTGATAAAAAATATTGAAGGGTTCAAGTACCCAAAATGTCGCTCTAAATATTGTTTAACCAAATGTAAAAGCAGTTATTATTACATGTTACCAACATGTACCCTCATATAGGTATGTCGTTAATTATATACAATTACACAAATAAAGAAATAAATGCAAATAAAATGCATACACAAAACAGCCAGGTATAAAGTATAGTAATGTTTTCCGAGAGTCTAATATTGAATTAACTTTTTATGAAACAAACAACCTCACATTTAGTCTTGCTCAATCTTGTCCGCCCAATAATATTTTGAGTTGGAGAGGAAATATTTGGAAAGAGAATCGCAAAAGAGATGCGGATGGAAAGCTGTAACGGCTTCAAACTTATAGATCACATATTCGCTATTTGACCTGTCTACGGTGTTTCATTACTCGAACAAAACAACAAAAAATAGCAAAAAACAAACAAACGAAAGTTTATTCCAAAAGTCTATTGTGGTTACGCTAATTAGTTAATTTAATTGTAAAATACTGATAAAATACAATAGTACTGAGGATTTTACGCCGTTTGTTCATCATAACGCTTTTTCTTAAATATCTATATCATGAACGCTTTAAAATATCGGTTTATTAATATCCCTAATTCCCATTTCGGAAATTAGGGTTATTGATACGAAAGCCATGACAAAACGCAAAGTTTTAATATAACAGATACATATACGCCTTATATAGACCGTAAGAGCTGATAATTCAAAATAATTTTCCTTTTGAATGATTTACAGAAGAACACTATAGAGATATTTTAGTTCTGATTTTTCACTTGAGAAATTGATTTATAAGCTATATCACTGAAAATGTAATATAAAACTTAAACAATATTCACTAGTTTTACAAAATATAATTGTGAACTTATATTCGTATATCTGAATAAATTCCGGAGATTGTTTGTGGAGATTATTTCCTTTACCATACTATCGTATATCTGATTTCAATAGCAAATTAAGTGAATAGTTTATAATAGACCAGACTCGTTATTTGCGAGAGAGAAAACATGGAAGTGTATAAATGCAAATTAGAGGCAGAAACTTGAACGATTTCGATAAATCTCATCTCTAAAACTCATCAATTTCAAACTGGAATCCTTCGAATCATAACTTTTATAAAAATACAACTTTACACAAGAAGCAAACTGACCAAAGCAAAATAATTTTCAAATGACAATCGAGTTTTCGAAAAAAAAAACGCTTTACATCCATTAAATAAGGTAATGTAGAGCGTGTTGCAAAATGTAAAATAAGGAGGATGTAAACAATTTCATTCAACTACGTAATATACATTAAAATAATCCGATAGGGCATACGTCACTACTATCTGACCGATGTTGACTACTATAATAGATTGAGACGTATCCTTCGATTCATTTCACGCGAATGAGCGAGTAGTTCTTTTAAACAACGGGCCTGCAACCATGCGCGATTCTACATTCCACAACTAGTCTCCCTCCATTGTTAAGGAAGGTGTCGCCGGGAGACTGATGGATGGGCTCATCGTTAATATCTCGAAGGGCTCGGCAGCTTTGCAAGTCCGAGAATGTGTGGCCAAAGTTTTATCGTAGTGTCGCGACGTGGAGACGCAGAGAGCAAGAGATAGATAGATAGAGAGAGAGAGAGAGAGACAGAGAGGGAATGAGTGAAGGAGGAAGAAAATATTAAGGGAAAGAGGAGAGAGAGAGTGTGGGCGAGAGAGGCATAAAAGGAATAGAGAGGGAGGGAGAGAAAGAAAGGGAAATGGAGAAAGACAGAGGGAGAGTGGGAAAGAAGGAAGATAGAGAGGAATGAAGAGGGAGAAGAGAAAGAGAAAGGAGAATGGAGGGTAAAGGGATAATGAAGGAGAGGAAGAGTGAGAAAGTCGGGGAACGTTAGTGGGTGAAGAGAGGAAGGGAGAGAGTGAGAGGGAGAGGAGAGGAAGAGAGAGAGAGGGAGAGATAGTAACTAGTAGTGCTACAGAATGGCACAGACTTTCCCGTATTAGTTTTCTATTTCCTTTGGTCTCAGCTAGCTACTCGGACTTGCCACATACTATGTCAGATGCCATTTATCGCCACACACAGTACAATTTTTTGACATTTCCTTAATTCTTCGGTTTTCTAATTGTAGAACCGAAATATTGTTTAAATATTATAATAGAACAATAAAACCACGTCCTAAATGGCAATTTTTATTAAAAATTTGGAGCCGTTTTTAAAAAACTGTCGTTTAACCGCTACTGTAAATTCGAAATTTGAACCTCCTTTCGCAGAAAACTACGGAGTTTCCGAAAAACTTCATATGAAGGCATTTCAAACAATTACCGTAACAAACTCAATAGTGAATACAAATCGCTTGAAATGTGCATTCTAAAACCATGAGGGATCTTTCAAAAAAATTACATTAGTGTAACTTAAAAAAAAACAACACCGAAATGAACTTTACGTCAGATGGAAAGGTGCAATTACCAATCCGTTCGAAACGTTTGAAGAAAAATATGGAGACGTTTTTGCAAAACTGGCGTTTGAGCATTTCTGAAAATGCGGAATTTTGAGCTCCTTTTCACAGAAAACGTTTGAGTTTTTGACAAACTTTATTTGACACTCAAGAAGATAATAATGTGAACAAAGGAACGCTTGTGTAAATACTATTGACGTGAGAGACAAGTCAATACAATTACATTTTTGTAATTTTTCAAAAAAGAAAAGAATAGAGCAATTTGGTGTCTATGTCATTTTATAGAGTACATTTAGCACTATCCATTTCAAAAGTTTAAAGAAAAATGTTAGATCCTTTTTTGAGATAATCTTGGTTTTAGTACTTTTAAATTGCACATTTTGTACGCAATATTGCAGGAAAACTACTAAAGTTTTCAAAAAATGGACATGACCTTAATGATACCACTCACTATGGAGAACAAATTTTATTTATGTGCAAGGAAAAATCTCAATCTTTAATTTTGTGGTTGTTGGAAGGCACCGATAAAAATTCAAACATTTGTAATGATTGAAAATTCAGAGTTTCTATGCCACATTTATATGTGCATTTTACTCTGTTCATATAAGAAATTTAAAGAAAAAAAATTGGAGCTCTTTCTCAGGAAAATTTTGAAAATGTCCTAGGGCCTTCATGCAAAGTACCCAAAAACTAATGAATAATTTTCAAAATCGCATAGTTTCAACTCAGGCCAAATGAACAGGGGTTTCTCAATTTGGAAAAAAAATCTTCACGTGCTTTAGGCGCTTTACAGACACCAAACGAACGGACAGACGGATGGAAGAACTTTTTGAAAAAAACAAAACAAAAAGAACACAGGGGACCCCACAACGTGTATTTCCACTGAAATCTCGAAATCGATTTTCCGCAGCATTAGATAACTTTCCCTATATAATGTATACTAATTACTCCGTATATACGTACGTATACGGGAATGTAAAAAGAATAAAAAATGAAAGAGGGAGATTCTGAGAAGAAGGGAGTAGAGAGAGAGAGGGGGGAGAAGGGAGAGAGAGGAATAAAGTCGAGATGGAGAATGCAGAGAGGGAGAAGAGAGGGAGAAGAGATAGCGAAGAGAGATAGCGAAGAGAGAGAGAAATGAGAGAGAGAGATGAGAGAGAAATGAGAGAGAGAGATGAGAGAGAAATGAGAGAGAGATGAGAGAGAAATGAGAGAGAGATGAGAGAGAGATGAGAGAGAGATGAGAGAGATGAGAGAGAGATGAGAGAGAGATGAGAGAGAGATGAGAGAGAGATGAGAGAGAGATGAGAGAGAGATGAGAGAGAGATGAGAGAGATATGAGAGAGATATGAGAGAGAGATGAGAGAGAGATGAGAGAGAGATGAGAGAGATATGAGAGAGAGATGAGAGAGAGATGAGAGAGAGATGAGAGAGAGATGAGAGAGATATGAGAGAGATATGAGAGAGATATGAGAGAGATATGAGAGAGATATGAGAGAGAGATGAGAGAGAGATGAGAGAGAGATGAGAGAGAGATGAGAGAGAGATGAGAGAGAGATTAGAGAGAGATTAGAGAGAGATGAGAGAGATTAGAGAGAGATGAGAGAGATGAGAGAGAGATGAGAGATATGAGAGAGAGATGAGAGAGATGAGAGAGAGATGAGAGAGAGATGAGAGAGAGATGAGAGAGAGATGAGAGAGAGATGAGAGAGAGATGAGAGAGAGATGAGAGAGATGAGAGAGAGATGAGAGAGATGAGAGAGATGAGAGAGATATGAGAGAGATGAGAGAGAGATGAGAGAGAGATGAGAGAGATATGAGAGAGATGAGAGAGAGATGAGAGAGATGAGAGAGAGATGAGAGAGAGATGAGAGAGATGAGAGAGATGAGAGAGAGATGAGAGAGATGAGAGAGAGATGAGAGAGAGATGAGAGAGAGATGAGAGAGATGAGAGAGATGAGAGAGAGATGAGAGAGATGAGAGAGATGAGAGAGAGATGAGAGAGAGATGAGAGAGAGATGAGAGAGAGATGAGAGAGAGATGAGAGAGAGATGAGAGAGAGATGAGAGAGAGATGAGAGAGAGATGAGAGAGAGATGAGAGAGAGATGAGAGAGAGATGAGAGAGAGATGAGAGAGAGATGAGAGAGAGATGAGAGAGAGATGAGAGAGATGAGAGAGAGATGAGAGAGAGATGAGAGAGAGATGAGAGAGAGATGAGAGAGAGATGAGAAAGATGAGAGAGATGAGAGAGATGAGAGAGATGAGAGAGATGAGAGAGATGAGAGAGAGATGAGAGAGAGATGAGAGAGATGAGAGAGATGAGAGAGATGAGAGAGAGATGAGAGAGAGATGAGAGAGATGAGAGAGAGATGAGAGAGATGAGAGAGAGATGAGAGAGATTAGAGAGAGATGAGAGAGATTAGAGAGAGATGAGAGAGATGAGAGAGATGTGAGAGAGATGAGAGAGATGAGAGAGATGTGAGAGAGATGAGAGAGAGATGAGAGAGATGAGAGAGAGATGAGAGAGATGAGAGAGAGATGAGAGAGAGATGAGAATTAGGGAGAATCGCTATAACGTCAACCCTATGCCTTAGATCCCTGCATCGGGATCCATCGTATCTTCAGGTCCAGCAGCCTAGTGCCGCGTATGCTCTGCTGTTCGTCATAAGGTTCTTATGTACATCTTAGTCACCGACGCCTCCGCAACCTCTTTGGCGCTCTCCCACACTTTGCTCCCGCCCCGCCCCCTCACCGCACCCGCCGCTCACTCCGCGTGTAATTTGCAGCGGAGGTTTCCCTTTCGCTTCCTGGCTCTTGCTGCAAGGTCCGTACAAGAGTAAGTGGGAGTGCCCAATATTTATAGGATGAAGATTGCGAGGTCGCACTATATCGCGATCTCAGGACAGATATTACCGAAATATACAATACACAAACATTTCCCCCGCAATGGTACCCACATTATAGTTTTCGATGAAAATGAATATCACACAATAATTGATACAACACCGTTTCTACGAAGGTCAATTATTTAGTACTTTTTCTCGAATACCGACGTTCATAGTGAAAAATACTGATAAAAATACTGCACTGACCAAGGATGTGATTCATGGTTTCTACCTCTGTATTGCACTTCCTGCAGTAAACATCCTCTCTGGGCCTTCCTCTACTAAGAATAGTTTTATTGGCAGCGGTATTTGATGTCAATTGGAGTGCAGTGATAAATAGACCAGGTTTCAGAAGATGACAGTCTTTCAAAAAGGCATTTCCAATCGGATCGTTTATATGCGTCCTAACCACTCTCCCTTGGGATCCCAGCTTCTCCCAGGCGGCTACCTCGTCAACGGCGCATTTCTTCTTATAAGCCCTTAAATCTTTTTCAGAATAGGTCCAGTTGAGTCTCAGTGATTTTGCGGTCTTTAGTGTCCGTTGGTAAAAACTCGGAGAGGAGCTCAACCATTTGCAAATAGGTTCATCGCAACTCCAAGGGGGGAGGGGGGAGCGTGTTGGGCGAGCCACAGCAATCCCAGTCCTCCATGTCTCTTGCCAGATAGAATATGAGGAACCAGATTATCGTTTAGGTGAGGTTATCATCCCAAGAGTCTCATCATGCAAGTATTTAGACATTCATCTAGATAGTAAATTAGGGTGGGAGATGCATATAAATCAGACAGTAAGAAAAACGTGGAAGTCTTTGCATTTTGTAATGCGAATACTAAAGAAAAGTTCAGCAAACGCCAAAGAATTAGCATATCTTAAGCTGGTTCGCCCTCTCATGGAATACGGAGTTGCGTGTTGGGATCCATACAGAAAGGCGCACCGGAAAAATCTAGATAGAATACAGAGAAAAGCGAATAAGTTTACCTATAGAAGTAACGCAACAAAAAAGTCATGGGAACCTCTAGAAACGAGAAGAAAAAAGGCGAGGCTTTGCGCCCTTTATAAATCGTACGTAGGTCAACCAGCTTGGAAGGAAATTCAGATTAGACTAGAAAAAACAAATTATTTCGGCCGAAGCGATCACACCCACAAAATTCGAGAAAGGAAACAAAATTCAGATCTTGGGAAGTTTTCCTTTTGTAACAGAACAATTAGAGATTGGAACAGTTTACCTGCAGCAGTTTTCAAAGCTTTTCCTCTCAATGTCCGAAGTTTTAGAAACAAATTAGAACAAGATATTAAATGAGTATGTGCTGTGTAGTGCGGTGAAGTGCTGTGAAGTGCTGGTCAGTGTAATTCAAAGCAAAAAAGTGTAGTGTAGTGAAGTGAAGTGAAGTGCGGTGAACGTGATCAATGCACTTTTCAATGCTGCTTTTCGTCTTGTACTGTATTGTACGGTATTATTATTATTATTATTATTATTATTATTATTATTATTATTGTTGTTATTATTATCATTCTTAGTATTATTATTATTATTAATGTAAGTGTTGTAATTTTTGCAATTATTGTCATTAACTGCCACCGGGTTATACCCAATTGCAGTTCTAATAAATGTAATAAGCCATCTGCAGAACTCATATGCAGATGTAGGAACTGTTCGACTGCCATTCTGATTTGACCGTCCGCTTCCCTGAGCATCGACATTGATGGCATGGGTAGAACTCATTGATAAAGGTAATGTGGCATTTTGTAGGTATGAAGTAATGCCAACTTCTTAGTGAGCTTTAAATGTGCCTTTTGAAGCCTCGACACTGCTTCCATTAAATTCGATATGGATGCTTTAGATGGGAAGCCGTTCCAGATAGAGTAGTTCACTTCCAGGTATGAAGGAGTATGATCATTGCTGACAAGGGGAATTCTCTCCCCCAACCTTTTCAGATAGGGGTCCTCAATTAACCAGGATCGTTATTAATTTTCAATGCATACTATGAAATCAGAAATAAACTTTAAAAGTGTATTAACATAAAACAGTGATCATATTTGCCGAGATTAGCATTCTTAATTTTATCACATTTAGAGGCAACCGATTCTTACAGCCCGTAGTAAGTTTTAGTTGAATCGTGCCTGAAAAGTCGCCAGTGTCGCTATAAAACCCATAACCTAAGCCACGCATCTAGAATCTCCGAGGAGTATGATGAGAAATGAACAAAGAAACAAAAAATTAAACCCACCTGACAAAAAAGTGCTTTTACTGAAAAGCATAACATTTCGTCCAGAAAGTTTAAGAAAAGCACCAACATGGCGGAAGCTTAAGTTATAAAATCGTAACAACGTGAATCGGAAATGATGAGAAAGAAACGAGAGTGAGCAGAGGGGAGCATCTATATCTGAGCAGCAGTGCAAGTAAAAGGAGTCGTTATACTTAGAAAAAGCGGATGAGAATGCCACGAAGAGGAGACCTCTGTGAACAATTGTAATGCAAGCGTTTAAATAATAATTGCATTGTGCATCCACTAATGATGCCGCCTTTCTTACGCCCATGACGTCAGTTACGAGATATTCGTGACCTACAGAAGAACGTTTTTACAGCTTCCTTACAGGCTTGATTACTGCCTACAGGTTACTGCTATAAAATATTGGTTAATGTCTGGTGTCACCCACATAAGTTTATTAAATATTTATCACACGATGTTTTAGTTATTTCTCAAGAAATATTCCTTTTTCAAAAATGACAGCTTTCCGCTTGCCTCGACATCACGAGCGGAAAGCTCTCGGCCGACAAAGCCTGACGCTCGGAACTCGCACCCCGCCAGTTGAGTGACGTTTTCAGGAAGAAAATACAAAGTTAAAGATGCTGCAAAGTTGAAACGACCAAACAAAGGATGCAATTTAGGTGAAACGTTGGAATGAAAGGTGTAGATTACATTGGGATAGCAGAAATATATTGTATACTGCCTGACAAAAAAGCGATGCATCCAGAAGAAGTGGTTGGAAGTGAATGAAACTAGATATGCTGAAAGACCATGTGATGTTATTGAACTAATTATATTATAGGATAAAAGGGACAAAGCTGTTGGTGGTTACAGGAGGAAAGTTGGCGCCACGTCAGCAGGACATCACATCTCCTCTGACTGCAACACATGTCCATATGCAGTTCGGAATGGTGCCAAACAGCCTGTGGATCCTCTTTTGAAGTTCGTCCACAATTGTTGCAAGTGTTTCTCAGGATTCTACAGGTTGGTACTGCGACGGACTCCCGTTATAATGTCATCCCACACGTTTTTAATGATGAAGATGTCCGGGGATCTTGGTGACCACGGAAGAACCTCAACATGCTCTGTGTAGGCCATAGACATACATGCTGTGTGTGGGAGTGCATTATCTTGTCGGAACACTCTTCCAGAGGTCTTTGCCATTAGGGGTGGGATGTGCGGTCGCAGAATGTCTTTGCCATATCGCTGTGCCGTCAACGTGTGCAGTAGCACTATTAAAGGTGATTTGAACACATATCTGATGGCTCCCCACACCATGATGCCCGGTGTTACGTCTGTGTGTCTCTCCACAATATGAGTAGGATGCTTATTAATTGTTTGAGCTCTACAAACTTTAAAACCCTCAAATCCTTTTTCTTTGCATTTAAATTCTGGAAACACACAATTCAAAAAAGATATTTGTATAAAAAATAGCTTTTTTGAATTACGATGTGGTATTCATAAAAAATTATGAACTGTAAACTGAGGCATCTTTTTCAACAGTTTTGTTATATAATGTACCAACTGTGACGTTCCAAAATGTCACACGAGTGTAATACAACGTAATGGATGCAACTAGAATGTAACACGTGTAGCATCGCAACGCACTACAAACATTTAGGCGCCATGCTGGATGCTAGATGACAATCGTGTTGACGAGGTACGGCACGGCCTGGTGTCATTAACATGGAATTGATTTGGGGAGGGCGTTGAATGGTTGGATTTGGCAGAAGGAAGCGGACTCTCAGTCTCAGGGAAGCGGCCAAGCAGTTCATATGGTATGAACATTATGAAATTGCAATTTTGAGAAAATAGATTTATGCTGTGGGTAAATGTTTGTTTGGTTAATCCATAATTGTATAGGCTAAGTAATATTGTTTATTTGAGTTTTAAGTGGGTAAATGTTTGCATTATTCTAATAATAGTTACATTTGTTGTCGTGTATGAATTTTGCATTTAAAAAAAATATTTAGACTTCGTGTTCGTGGGGTTCGAGGGTTATATACGAAGTCAGTTCCGTAGTGGGAATTATAAATAATTAATTTTAAGGAAATAGTAGTCGCGAAGAGAGGTTTCACCCGAAGCCTACTGAGGGAAAGTCACGACTCGATAATATTAGAGCAGATGAAGTGATTTTCCGAATAGCGGACTGTATAATTACAGGTGACATTCAAAATTTACACGCTCATTAGGTGAATAAATTACTCCACAGAGGGACCCAGGACGTCCCCTTTTGAAGAAGATGGCGGCATCCGAGAAGACATTCCATAAACTTTCAAATTGTATCGAAGTCGTACAGTTGAATAATGTTTAAAGTCCATAGAATCATGAATTAATGACGAGCTCAAGATATATTACTAGAATGTTACAATAAATTTTATTTGTTGTTTGAAAAGATAAGGCTAATATTTCATTGAATTGCCATTAATTCAGCAGGTAGTAAATTCCACAGAAGTTTCAGGAATCGTGATTTCTGTACAATCACACATCCACGTGCAGCAGGTAAGGTGACGTATGTTGTACGTCGAACTCAAGCCAGATCTTAATAGAAAAACGAAACTAGCCCAATTATGAATTATTGGAGCAGTTAAATTACGAGCATAGCAGGGAAAATTAAATTTAAAAAATTACAAAACGTTACAAATGGTTACCCAGCTTGGGGAATGATAAAATAAGTTGAGTTAAAGATGGTTGATTAATTAGAAAGGTTCATTTTGGTTACAAATTGGCATGCCCAACGTGGTGTAGGTTCATTTTAGTTACACTAAGGAAGATCGGTTGTTTTACGGAAGAAGGCACACTGCGACTTTTGGTATCACTAAAAGCTTCTTGCAAATTATTGAACTTCCTTTTGTAACACCTCCCATCCGGACATCGGACAGTTTGTGCTAGCAGCATAGACACAGGAAAACGCGGGATTTCCTGACGCCCTTGCTCAGGCACCGCAACGTCAACATTCCACGGTCGTGGCCCACACCGAGGAGTGCCCACGCTGTTTGAAGACGGGTGATCTTGCGTAGGCGACCAAACAAACTCCAAACAGCTGTAGCCCGGCAGCGACGCGGGAGCGTACAATGGCGTCGCCAAGTGCGTGTTAGACGGCGTGGGGGTTTCCCTGTGGAACGCACGCGTTACGCACGTGAAGAGGTAATAGATATTCATGCTCCATGTTAAGCATTATGCTTTTTGGTGATTAATAAATGAGTAAATGAATTATTGTCTATTGTATAACTTCAATTTTGTTGTGTTCTTGTTCTTTTTATACAATCAAAACATGAATCTCCAGTAAATATATAATTAGTGTGTCCTAAGATTTTTCCTTACTTTTTCATATTATTTGTCCTAAAATTTTTACTTTTTACACTTTTTATCCCCGTATTTTTGAAAACGTGAATCTCTAGTAGCAATTTATTTATTATATGTCCTGAGAAATAGCTTTAAAGAAATAATTTTGTTTCATCTTTCCACTGATCCTATCGGTTTCTCCCATGTTTCAAAATAATGGAAGTCAATAGTTGATATGATAAGAATATTATTTTACTATTATAAAAAAACACATTACTTACTTTCCCAGCAATATTGAAAAAAGAGAACCCGGCCGTGTTTACGCATAACTTTTGTTACTACAAAAGTGCCCATTCAATGAAACTTAAATAAAAACGACATTGATTAATGCAATATATAATTCCTTTTCAGATTCACTACTTGATCTTCATTTTATGTTGCATTCAGATGTAATATTGTAACTAGACAATGTTTAACCAGGTAACTTGGAGAAATTGAGGCAACTTTGCCCACTCAGAATTTCATTATTTTTCTCAAATTCTTACACAATGATTTTTCAAATTGTTCATTTTACTTCTTTGTGTATGGTAGTTTATTTTATTCTGCTTTAACATACATAAAATATTTTATCATAATTTTAATTATAGAATTTTTTATTGAATTTATTTATAGTTGCATCCACAAATTGTTGCCAACAGTTGTTGACAACAATTACAGGTGTTGTATTACCTTACATATAACTTTACTAGCTTACTCGTGCGTTCCTCGCGAGAGAGAAAAAGCGAGAGAAAGAGAGAAAAAGAAAGAGAAAGCGAGAGAGAAAGAGAGAAAGAGAGAAAAAGAAAGCGAGAGAGAGAAAGAGAGAGAAAAGGAGAGAGAAAAAGAGAGAGAGAAAAAGAGAGAAAAAGAGAGAGAAAAAGAGAGAGAAAGAGAGAGAGAAAGAGAGAGAGAGAAAGAGAGAGAGAGAGAAAGAGAGAGAGAAAGAGAGAGAGAGAAAGAGAGAGAGAGAAAGAGAGAGAGAAAGAGAAAGAGAGAGAAAGAGAGAAATAGAGAGAGAAAAAGAGAGAGAAAGAGAGAGAAATAGAGAGAGAAAAAGAGAGAGAAATAGAGAGAGAAAAAGAGAGAGAAAGAGAGAGAAATAGAGAGAGAAAAAGAGAGAGAAAGAGACAAAGAAAGAGAAAGAGAGAGAGAAAGAGGCAGAGAAAGAGAAAGAGAGAGAGAAAGAGACAGAAAGAGAGAAAGAGAGAAAGAAAGAGAGAGAAAGAGAGAGAGAAAGAGACTGAGAAAGAGAGAGAGAGAGAAAAAGAGAGAGAGAAAGAGACAGAGAAAGAGAAAGAGAGAGAGAGAGAAAGAGACAGAGAAAGAGAAAGAGACAGAAAGAGAGAGAGAAAGAGGCAGAAAGAGAGAGAAAGAGGCAGAAAGAAAGAGAAAGAGGCAGAAAGAGAGAGAGAAAGAGAGAGAGAGTAAAAAGAGAGAGAATAATGTATTTAAAAATATGTATTTAACGTGATCAGTGGGATTGCCACTTTAAAGGTGAAAATTTTATATTAATGTTATGTAGTTTATATTATACAATGGAATGATGCCCTACTACCGCCCGAAGGCATGAGTAGATGCAACTGAGCGCACCATAGCCCTAATTTTGAACAAGGACATCCCCATTAGGTATCTCTAATACAATTGTTAATATTATGAAATTGAAAGTAAGAGGAGAGAAAGATACAGTGAGAGGGTAACTAATGGTTTAAGTTATGGGGGCAGGACAGACTTATGGGATACGGGATTTAATTCTATTGAGAGCAACGCAACCGAGAGTAAATTGCGTGGTGCAAGGGATAATTTGGAGGTTAGGAAATATTTTGGAGCACAGGCAGGAAATGTAATTAGTAATTGGTTCAATAAACAGTTCTCTACTTCGTTGACTGTTGGTACATACCAATTTTGCGTAGTAATTTATTTTGGAATGTTGGCAAGAGTTTAAGAACGGAATGAGTGGCCCCTCCCCAGATTGGGGCTGCGTACGTTATCAAAGGTCTTATGGCTGATTTATTGAGATTGCAGAAAAGTTTCCATGTTTCGATATGGTTTTCTGTTAATTAACGGATATAATTTTAGTAGAGCTTCATAAGTTTTAGTCTATGAATAATCTGAGGCTTTCATGTGAGACTAGTGTCGAGGAGTACGTTCTTGGCTATCCGGGATGAGCCGCGTCTCAGTCAATTGTGCTGGCGTTTCGGACTTCTTGCTGTGGCCTTCTTCAGAGTTATGCAGCAGCTGCTGCAGTATAGCTCTGAAGAAGGTTACAGCAAGATTACCGAAACGTCATCACAATTGACCGAGACGCGTCTCATCCCGGATAGCCAAGAATGTATTGACTCCGGCCGCGGAAGCCTACGAACGCATAGTGTCGAGGAGGACATCTGGGTATTTAATTGGTTTATTCGAAGTGACTCTTGTGGTCGGGTAATTATCATTTATTGGTAAAGGGCGAGCGAATATTAATGTTCGCAAAATGAGAAATTTGGTTTCACATTTTGTGGGAATTAGCTGTAAGAACTATTTTTCAGTCTAGTCACAAAAGGTATTTAGATTTTGTTGCCGGTCACTCTGCGTCTGAGATTGTGTCGTTGGACGTGAATATAGCTGTGTCATCAGCATAGAGCCGTAGAAAAATTTGATAGACTGTGATGAATATCTGCCACGAAGATATCAAAGAGTGTTGGTGAGATGGGGGGACCCTTGAGGGACGCCAGAAGAATAGCGGACGGTAGGGATGGGGTGTTGTTTATTTTTACTGCGAAGAATCTTATTATCCAGAAAACATATGATTATTTGGAATAGATATTCCGAGTCCTAGTTCACGTAACATGAATAACAGTCCTCCGTGCCAGAGAAGCGACAAATGAGCAAGGAATTGTAGAGCCGCAACAAGTGCGAAGCGTCGCCAGGCGACGGCGACGAGACGCGTGTGCTGCGCGTCGGCCATGGAGCGGGTAGCGCGCGAACTGCGGCTGCTGGCGGACGAGGTTGGTGCTAATGGAAACCAGTCTGTTCACTTCTTTCTTCTACCCCCCCTGCACTTCCCCGCATCACAAGAGATCTGGTCCCGCAGGCGCACTCGCAAACCTTCCTTTGAAGAATCATCCTACCATTCAATTATCTAAGTGTTTTTGGAATCCTTTCTTTTAAGATTTTTGCACCCATATTCATATCTGATTTTTCATTTACCTGACACTTGATGCAGCAGAATATATTTTGTTTTTTAGCAATACATCTCTCTAGTATGTCAGTAATAGATAGCGTATTAAAAGAAAAAATAAATTATTTAATCACTCACTGAAACATCTCTAGTATAATGTTTTTCAAATTTCTAATTAGATGTAAATTTATTTAATACACTAAATAATTGTATATATTTTCGCTAATGACCTTGAAGTTCATGGGACCAAAAAAATAAAGCCTGTTTAAAATTATTTAATGCATTGAGTGAATACTGCAGGAATTTAAAGTGCTGTAGCTGAAAAATGCAAGCTTCTCTTTCAGCTTCTTGCATATTTCAGCCATTCGGATGTAGATGTTAGGTAATACAAGTGCCAAGTAATATATTTTGTGTTGCGTAACTCTTTCTGTACAACTAGAGACTAAACTGAGCAACAGAAAGTGTTGTGTTCGTGCAGGTATTATTGAAGTCACATTTCTCGTTTAACAAACCGATCTTTATTTTAACTTTAACTGAATACAAAGTGACAAAAGAATAACATCTGTGTTGGCGTTGGCGGTGGACACGACACTGGGAAAAAACGAGATACGACTAAGCGTGTTTACAACATCTTTCCCCCGAGAATGAAGTTACAATGATAATAAGAAAATCAATTATTTAAACTAAAGTAAAAGAATATACACAACGTCTGATTATATTATGATGAGTCAGTTAACAACCAATTACAATGGTCTTTAAGTAGGTTATCAACAGATCTAACATTATTCAACTTAAGATAGTTTAACACTTTAATCTACTATAGATGATTTAACAATTTTACTTATTAAAGAAAATATAATAATCGGATAATACTGAATCTGAGTGAAGAGCTACTGGATTAATACGGATAGTAGTTTTCTGTAAGGTATGCTGGAGGTCTTTGGTTTCTCGGCGAACGCCTGTTCTGTTGGACACCTGTAGGTCCTATGTCAACCTCAGATCCTGCGTTTTGAGACGGATCCTGCGTTTTGAGACGACAACCTCTGTCTCAGGTTGTTTTGGTCCAGGCTGCTCAATGGGAACAAGAGCAGCAGCTCCAGGGGCATCCTAGTGGGGCTCCAGGGGCATGGCTAGTGCTGATCCGTTAAGACAACTCTCTCCAAGACGCGACATTTACATAGATTACCCACTTGATTTAAATCGTCAAACCACGTCAGCGGGCTCTGTGGCTGATTCTGAGGATGCCCCTGGAGCTGCTGCTCTTGTTCCCATTGAGCAGCCTATCATTCCATCACAGCAACCTGAACCAAAACAACCTGATCAAGATGTAGAATATCTTTCTAAAAGGTTTAAAAGAATGGAACATGAATATGCGAAAATTGCATGGACAAGAATATAAGGAATTTACTGTAAAAACGAAACGGAATTTGACAGTGAAAATCAGACCAGAGAAGTATCTTAAGAAATTCAATAAAAATATTATCACCTTTACTGATACACAATTTCAAAATGCTAGAGAGGCTAAGAATACGAAGAGAAAGCTACTACAGAACGTACAGGAGAAACTAAAAAATAGTTCAAAGACTCGTGAATATGAATAGACGATTGATTTGGGAGAAAAAAGTACTCCACAAGGATTGCAAGTAGTTATTTCTTGGGTCACTAGGATAAGCATGACATGGTGGAAAAGCAGACGAATGGTAGTTTCGTTATTTCCAAAGGGAATTGAGTCATAATAGTAAAGCAACTGGTAAAGTAGCTTACTATCTTTTCTTTTGCAAGTCATGTCAAGGAGACGATCAAAAGTTCATAGTCTCTAAATAGTTGGCACAAAATGAAGACACATCCACTAGAAGTCCAGTAAGATTATACAAATTTTAAGGGAAAAAAACGCCCAGATAACTCTAAAACACATTTTTATGAATCTAAGCTTCTCTATCAGAAGTCAGGCATTTAGTACAAGAACTGCCCAAACGAAATAATCATGGACAAAATGAACGTGGACAACTTTAATTTATACGTTTACTCATCTTTCAACTATTTATAGTTTAAATGTCGGGAAAGGTTTCTGGAACTCGAGGAAACGTGTGCAGATAATATTCTCCCCCCTACGTCACATGCAGTTTTTACTGTGTGTGTGTGTGTGTGTGTGTGTGTTTTTTACTGAATAAGTCCGAATCTAAATCTAAATCTAAAACGAACGACCTAAAGCGAATTTGACACAATATACAACAGAAAATCACTAATCATTCTTGTCATTTATATGCCATTTCACACTTGCCTCAGGTTGAAATACAAGAGCAGGAAGTAATGAAATTATAGGGCATACTAAAACCACTCCGCACAAGCACATATTCAAATAAATGAGAAACGTCAATCTCTAATAAGCAAGAAATTAAGAAATAGTAACCCTTCGTTATTAAATATCTACAATAAAAAGTAGCGAACAGAACAGGTTTTCTTCAATTTTAAACTTTGAAAGCTGTTTATATAATCGTTGTTTCCAAATATTTTCGTTGTTTTTGTGTTGTCAGTACGTTTACTTCCTTGTCTGCCTTGGTTTGTTTATGTTTCTATTTGAAGTAACATTGAGTAAATGTGAATTATTTTAGTACGTTGTATTAAATGTATTTTGTGGGTATCTTTTTCGGTATACCATATGTAGATATACAAGCAAACATGAATGACGATTTTTGAATGACTTCCGGGTGAAAGTGTGTTCTAGGAACACGTCTGAAAATACTTCTTTTTTTCGGAGAGGAAAATTCAAAACGGACGTTCCATTCCTATTCACTTTTATTCTGTTACATGGGGCGTTGCAGTTGTTGACGTTTGTTCTTATCATTGAGAGCACAGAGGTTCGCTTGAAACATGGTGTTCTAGATAAATGAGAGAGGTCCATAAGATTCAGTTTCCCAGAATATTAAAAAAAACGGTTGATCAAAAACTAGTATAAAAATCTTGTTAGTAATGTAAATTTTTGGATATAGTGTATGTATACAGCACTATTCCTGCTCCATTAACTTAGGAAAAACTACTATATTTCTAGAAAGAGTTCAAGATCTCTCTATATGTTTAGTGGATTCATTAGGCGAATAATTAAATATCGTTAAGTCTAGAAATAATGAAAGTACTTCATACATGCACTATATGATACATCATACCGGCGAATATACGACAGCGAACCCTTCGAAGTTTCGTTAAAAACAATGTATCAGAATTTACTCACAAAAGTGCGATATATTGATTGTATCACAAAGCGTTGTTCTCCTTACGAATATACAGTAAACCCTCATTAACGCGAATTTCAAGGGACCGAAATAATCTAAGTTCGTGTTGTAAAATTTCGTGTTATTTGATTATTATAAATGACCGTGTTACCGTAATCCCTTGCCAGGACTCAAGTTTTGTTCGTGTTACGGCGATATTAGTTTTAAGCGAGTTCATGCTAACGAGGGTTTACCGCATAAGTATTATCAGCTAAAAATAAAAAAAAATTCATTTGTATTACACATTTATTTAAACAACTAATACATACAGCGAGACTTTGGCCTGAGAAGGAAATGTTGACATTTTGAAATCAGTCCTCCGAAGATTCTTTCATAGGAAATGCATACATTATTTTCAGAACGCACTATTTATTTTTGGGGTCTTCTCAATACACAAGACGACAGCCATGTTCATTCAAGTTGTACCTTCGTTTTGTACTTCGCAGTAGCCAGTTATTATCTAGTATTATTCTTTGCATTACAGTTGTGTGTAGTACGTGTATGGTAAAGTATTTTTGCCGCACGTGTACCGCGAACACTTATCAATTACCAGTGAACATAAGTTGATTCCATGTATGAGTGCTTAAAAGTCATTTATGTCTTTAAGATAATTTTTACTGATACCTTATTGTTAGTTGTCTTTGAGACGGTGCTCCCTAACTATACATATATACACGGGCGGATCCAGTCGATCTTTTGGGGAGGGGGCATCATAAATGTGTTAAATAATAAACATATTTGTTATTATAAATGTATTGTATGTTATGTATTTACAGTACTGTAGATCTGATTATGCTATACAATATTATTGTTTAAATTATTACATTATTCGAACATAAAAAATATTTAAATCACTTATGCTAAATAAAGGAAGGAAACGAAAACTCTCGACTTTTGGGGGGAGGGACATAACCCTCCTGCCCCTCCTCCTGGATTCCCCAGTGCATATACACTGCATAACTCACCTAGATCGAGAGGTCCGTCGCTACGAGGGAAATATGAAAACAATTCAACAATGTTGTATATTCTGTTGAAGGAAATATTGGAAAGAAATGTGAAAAGACAAACCGAACCTAGTAATAATAAATAGATAATTAGTAAGCAAGTAAATCTGAAAAAATGAAATTTTATGTAAAAAATAAAATCTTGTATATAGCATGGGCGTTAACTGATTGTAATGATTTTGGCCGACAAAAAGCTTTTGTTGTCCGCTCAATCATTAGAACCCTTATAATACCTTTGTGCACAAATAGCATAGTTCATGCCTTATTTTACGTGGCAAGATTCGGGCCATCAGGCCCTCTATCTGACCACTCAAATTTCGCTGCGCTCCTTTAATCTCTAGCGGAGAAAGACGGTATTACTCGGGCGCCGAAACAGGCATTTTGAATTTAGCTAAGAGGCGCCTTTTAAATTTGAGAATCTTTCACATGCAGAGAATATACAACAGCCGACTTTACGTCCCTTCCGAAGAAAGGCGTACGAAGGATTTCTTTGCTTGATGTTCCCCCTTCGCTTCTATCGGGTTTGGACCCGCAAACACGGGTACAACAGCCCGATACACTTACCGTTATACTACCGAACCCGTTATAATTATGGTCTATAACTATTATGGTCGGTTCGAAATGAACTTACGCCCCCGACGTACTTCGTGTATCCCGTGTGCCGAAGGTTCAGCGCACCACCGGCGTGCACCTGACGTCGATCGCCCTGCGGGCCACCGCCAGCGCGCCGGGCGGCGGGCGGCGGCATGCGTGCGCGAGCGCCGGCGACGGCAGGTGGCGCAGCGGGCGCGACCGCAGCGCCAGCGGCGGCCTCTCGCGGCACTACCGCTGCTTCTCGCGCTGGACACCGGCGGCGCGCCAGCGCTGGCGCAGCCACGAGCGGGGCCGCCACCGCAGCCATCGCCGCCACAGCCGCCACCGGCACCGCCGCCACCGCCGCCACCCGCGTCGACACCGGTCCGGCTCGCACGCGAGGTGGATACAGGGCGATTTTTTGGTTCCGCTTCCGGAGGACGCGGTCATGCGCTACTGAACCGAAAGCGCCAATATTGGTGGCAGCCAAGCGGTTGACGACGGCTGATAAGGAAAACGGCTCGTTTAATAAAAATTAGATTAAAAAGTGTACAATAGCCTTCGAAATGTAACAGGACAAAAAAGGAAAATATAGTAATTTCGAAGTCACATTTAAGTCTTTCGGTTCAGCAATGCTTTAATGTGGTAAAGATGTTTTGTTTTTTTATCGCTGGCAGAAATAAAAAATGTGAATCGGTTAAGATAATACGTTCGTGGAATGTATGACATTTTGATTAAACAATGCATGACAACTATTAATATTATTTTTTTAAAACTGTACAACAAATTATTTAAAGTGCTGATTTTAATGAGGCGACTGTGTTAAGAAAACTTCAGATTTAATAAAGACGACGTGTAGAAGATAAACTGAAATGAACTTTTCAAATTTTCAAAATTACAAATTTGAAAGAAATCAGAATATCTACTGTTTATATAAGCGCACTTCGAGCCATTTTGCTAGAAAGATTGAAAATTCTTTACGAGTCTGTTATTAATTTAGTTGCCTTGATGAGTATATCTGTTGCGAATGTGCAGGGCCTCAAATTCAGCCAGATCAACAGAAAAAAATCGATATTTCAAAAATACTTCATGTTTTAGGAGCTAGAGTTTTTTGCACGGTTGAAGTGTTGAATTGCATAGATGTCTACGGACTCCATTACAAGAATGTCTCTAAATTACCCTGGTCCCATCAGGAAAGTATATTATTTAAGCCAGAGGGAAAAAACAGCCCTTCAATTTCTGCTACATAAATTTTGAATGAATGATAGGAAAGGTTGGTGTTAACTTTTATTAAGAAATTTAAGCGCCATTTAAATAATCAACTACTTCGATATTGATGCTTCGTTAATTCTGGCGCCAAACGGCCAGTTCCTCTTCCATTCATCTCGAAGGTATAGAAAATCAAACGTAAATAATAACTGCACGGACTCTATTTATGCACGGACCCGAAATTAAGAGCATACTGTTTAATAAAATGCAGCCTCTCTCGCAGTAAATTGCTTCTTTCACAGTAACTTATCCTGTACATAGTCTAGCAATGATAATGACAATCTTGAGTGTATCCTCAATCTGACTTTTTTCTTGATTGATTTAAAAAATTACTTTGACAAAATCGTTTGACATGGTATATTCCCTTCACACACTGATAAACTAAAATGTAACACTTATTTACAACGAAACAACAAAACACACTATTCACAAATTTACACATTTTACATATCAGAAATTATGGGCATGATCTTGTATTATTGGTCACAAGATATGCAAGGCTAATCGCAAGAAAAACTGACCGCCTTGCTTATACAAAAATTACAAGGCCAAGGAAATACTTATGCGTTTTTACCAATTAGCACAATGTTAACGGCGTTTATAGCTGTTGTGGCAATACGCTGAAGTGACATTTCTTTCACTACCTAGTATTATTTCCTTGGAAATAAATTCTCTTAAAAGTGAAGGAGGTTTATTAAACCGCGTGAGCACCGGGGCGAAATGGGAGGCGCGAACCCAGCACGTTTGTTATGTCGGGGAAAGGTGCCTGTCAGTCAGTACATCGCGGGAGACGCGACGGTGTGAATATGCATTGGTTATAAAATTGTATTGAACTCAAAATCTTCAATCGCCAGCAAAGGATTAATATCTCTGCATGTATAAATTTATATACTCACATAGTACTATACGAAACCACGAAGAGTTATACCCCCAGTGTGCCTTGAACTGAGGCGTGAGCTACTCTCCCGACCTACTGATTTAAAATCCTTGAAAGTGAAACACTGCAGTATGGTTCATGCAAATCACACACACAAAATGCTGCTCTTAGAGCAAGAATACTTTTCAAAAATTGTCCATTTTCTTATTAATTACTAACTATGTGAACTTTTTTATTAACCAATAAATTAGAGACTATTGTAGTCTTGTGAGGATATAAATTGCTTCAGTCATTATTAAAATCAATCAAAAGCATTTCCCTATCTCAGATTAAACTAACTTACTAAGAAAACAATGGGCGGGGACCTTTCCTAGTTTTGCGTCATAAGCATCGTTAGATTGTCGCCTTTACGGTTCCCACATGGGATTCACATTGTCGCACAAAATCTTCCAATTAACACTCGTTTTGGGACATATTTGGGTTTTCTGAGAAGAAGTATAATTGAAATGGGTCTTACTTTACACAGTTGTTGCATTCATCGCAGAAGGGTAAGTTGAAACTGCCAGTACATCGAAATCACCCATCTGCCGGCTCTCATCTCCAGAAAATTTCAATTTGTGGGAGTTCAACTCTTCCCGGTCACCTCCCAACAGTAATGTGCAAAATGCACGTCTCAAATATCACAATGCATAAGCAACTCCAATACAAATGCTTAGTACTGAAAATTGAAGAAACAGTTTCGTGTTAAATTAATGTCGTGAACCACAGCAACAAGAAAACGCTACCTTTTGCTGATGAATTTCTGTACGATCCTACCACTATTCACGAGCTTTGTTGCCTTCAACCGAATTCCCCTGCTGTTAATTTGAGAAAGACTTCTTTCTATCAGGCGTGCTGCAGCCAACAGCTTCAGCTCGCTCTCTATCTGCCCGGTCCCTTCACCGACGGTTCAACGTTCTAACCTCCTCGAACACTGACAGTCCCTTTTCCTCAACGGTTAGAAATTCCAGCTGTTGTTTCTTCTCTGCATTGCACAGAACTTGGTGCTTCTCCTGGCCACCGCCAATGCCGCGTGTTTTGAAACGGCCGTTTTGCATTTAGTCGTGACACCTGCTAACCCGCAAGGATAGCGGTTAGAACATACAAACATTGAATGCGTTTACATGAACGGTCAAACACAGGAAACAAGTTATTAAATGGGACAGTAACTCTTAAGAAATAACTATAGGTATATACAAATCACTTTTATATTCAGAAGAAAAAGGCAAACGTTTATTAAATTATGGACAAGATACAACTTTTCATTGCGTTGTACGTTCTATCATTATTGCAACAATTGGCCTTCATTATTGTAACTCTTCGATGTTTCTACGTCCTTAAATATTTTTATGTTCATTAACTTGTTCAATTCTTTGTGTTTACGGCCTTCAAACGAAACATGTAATGGTTTCCTTAATAGTTTGAGGGATTTTGCTATTTTTTATGCCCGCGCGGGCCTTTTGAATTTCTTATGCCCGCTTCACTAACAATACAAGAGATAATACTTATTTTTTTCTGAATTATATTTATTGAAGTGAAGAAACAATAAAATGTAATAAATAAATGATATAAAATTCAAATAATAAAAATTACTCGACGTAAACGTTTTGTTGAAATATTAAGAAAATTGCAATTTTTGAATCCCGTGATTTCCTCTGAATTAAGAATCTCCATCAAGCACTTTAATTTCACAGTCACGTAACATTTTCTTTTATATACTTCTTGCTTCTTGAGTCGTAGTTCTAGTAGTAACAGACGTAGAAGACATATTGCTAACATTCTCGAAATGATGAATAATGAAATGATATAATGAAATCTTTGAGCTTTCGGAAGTGGACCAAATAATCTAAAAGAAACGTCTTATTTTCGCAATTCACACCGGTATTTTCCGCCCCACTTCCAAAAGACCTTATTCATTTTCATTTATTTCTCTAGATTTTACTGGAAACAAACTGTCCCTAGCTTTGTTAGCTTTTTCGAGTATTTCGGTAAAAACTTCACAATATTCTCCCATTTTCTACAAACAAACCGTCTTTTTACTTTTCATGCAAAATAAATTTAAAGATGTTTTAAATTCTCGTTCAGCAACGAACTAGTAAACCACAAAATTTTGTATCCACTGCGGGCGTTACTTCATCAATCTCAAGTGACTTTCGATTCGGGCCAGAAGCCCTCCGATTTGGAAGTCTCCTTCGAGGCAAAACATCAACTTAACACCATACATTTCCACTTTCCCCGCCACCTGCCTCCAAAACAAGAGACTATACATATTGTTTTGTAATAAATATTACTATTAAATGAACTTGAACCACGATGCACAGTTCCTCTTTGGTGAATTTGGTAGTCACATGAAGTTGTACTTAAAAGTAGCAACTCGTACTATAATGTTGCAAAATACATCTGGACTAAACTATGTTTTGCAACAAAAACATGCTATAATTCTATTGAAAACTAATAAGTGCTGGAACATTTTTGTAGGGCATCCGACAGTGACTACGAAGGAAGTGGAGATCGCCAGAGCGACGACGGCTGGCCTGGCCACCACCCGCGACGGAGAAGGGCTCACCACAGGTCATCGAGTGGCGACGGGTCACGCACCCGGCGTCGGGAGCGGAGCAGATCATCTCACCACCATCATCACCACCACCACCGCCGCCGCCGCCACTCCAACCACTACCCAAGCAGCCACTCGGGCCGGCGGCGGTCGCCTCGAGGCGACTCCGATGCCCGGGGGCGCGAGCGCGACCCTTCGCCCCCGCGCCAGCCGCGGGCCACGTGCGGGGCGGCGGCCGCCCAAGACGAGGCCCCGCCCCCGCTCGCGCCACCGCCCCCGCGCCCGCGGGAGCTGCTCGCCGCGGCGCGCAGGTTGTGGGAGCGCGTCGAGAACGGGGTGGAGGACTTCTCCCCGGACCGCGTGGGCACGAGCGCGGACACCGGCGGCGCGCAGCCGGACTTCCCGTCGCCGGCGGCGGGGCAGAGCGCTTCCCGCAGCGCCACGCCCGACGAGATGCTCTCCGACTGACGTGAACCTACGCTTTGGACCTATTTATGTATTTATTTGGTATTTTCGCGCACTATATAAATAAATGTTATAATTCATAGACAGTTTATTCACATTTGGAACATGTACAATGCGCGTTTTCAACAATTGAGTAAAAACAGAACTTAAAACTACATATACCCTTAATAGTGTAGACAGTACCACAGAGCAGCTACTAATAACATTAATCGGTTTGGAAAACTGAAGTTTTAGAAATTATAGCAGAATCAAAATATGTCCGACACGTATACTCTCTAGCAATGCTTCGCCAATGATACAAGGACTGGATTTTTATTTAAAAAACAAATACAAAATATGCAGCTTCTGCGTCAATATGAATGCACGATTCATACACGCATTATATATAAATTGCTATATCGTTGAAAGTTCGTATGCTTTTATCGTTCATATATTTGACCGAACACATTCATGTTCAGAATACTTGACAATATTTTTGGAAACGTACCGTTGCTACTTCAAATCTTTTCTATAATTGAACCAAACATAACTTTTCTTTGAGGCCGTCATATACTGCCCGTATACCAAATACATTCTGTGTTCGGATATCTATCGTCCTCGTCTTTATTGTTCTTCACATCTTCCTAACGTGAATTTGGCATTGTCTACACATCACATTTTATCTCATGCCGTCATTACGGAAAGCATATCAATGTCTAGCCATTTAAAGGAATTGAGGTTCCGCTCAAATTCGCGCTGGTGGATCCCCTCCTAAAGATGGAATTTATCGACCCACTCCTGCGCCACCATCAAATCCTACTCCTCGTCGACGTGGAGAGGGCCTGGGAGCACTGGCACCGGCGCTTACGCCACCGCTCATCCCGGCCTGACCTCCACTTAGTGTTCCCGATCCCCCTAACCCGCCGCCTCCTGAAAGATCCCCGCCCATCCCGCCGCCAGCACCACTTAACCCTGACCCCGCACCACCACTTGCGCTAGCCCCTCCCCCTAGACCTGAACCTAAGGTCGAACCACCCCCACCACCTGCATTTAAGCCACCGCCTGCTCCTGCTCCCGATGCACCACCTCCACCGCCCAAACTACTAGCACCTCCAAGACCGCTCTTTGCGCCCCCAGAGAGGCCTCCCCCACCAGCGCCTCCCGGCAGCCCACTTCCGCCTCCACCACTCAATCCGGAGCCTCCTCCAGCTCCTCCGAGACCGAGAGCAGATCCAACCTTTGCGCCACTACCACCCCCTGACGCTCCGGCACCACTCAAACCACCAGCCCCACTCAAACCAGCAGCACTCTTTGCGCCTCCGGCGAGACCTCCACCACCGGTGCCAGTTGGGAGACCCATTCCGCCTCCTCCACTCAAACCCGTGCCCGCACCAGCTCCTCCAACACCTCCAGTGCCTAACCCACCGCTCCCACCAATCATTTTTCCACCCAAACCCCCTCTCAATCCTCCGCCGCCACCACCCAATTCTCCGCTCCCACCACTCAATCCTCCGCTCCCACCACTCAATCCTCCGCTCCCACCAGGTAATCCTCCACCCAATCCCCCACTTCCACCACCCAATCCTCCACTCAATCCTCCGCTGCCTCCGCTCAATCCTCCGCTCCCACCTGGCAATCCTCCACCCAATCCCCCGCTCCCACCAGCTAATCCTCCACTCCCACCACCCATTCCTCCCCTCAATCCTCCGCCCCCACCACTCAATCCTCCGCTCCCACCAGGCAATCCTCCGGTTCCACCTCCCAATCCTCCACTGCTACCACCCATTCCTCCCTTCAATCCTCCGCCTCCTCCACTTAATCCCCCGCTCCCACCACTCAATCCCCCGCTCCCACCAGCCAATCCTCCACCCAATCCCCCGCTCCCACCACTCAATCCCCCGCTCCCACCACTCAGTCCTCCGCTCCCACCACCTAATCCTCCCCTCAATCCTCCACTCCCACCTCCCAATCCCCCACCTAATCCTCCACTCCCACCACCCAATCCTCCAGTCATTTCTCCACTCCCACCACCTAATCCTCCACTCAATCCTCCGCTCCCACCACCCAATCCTCCGCTCCCACCTCCCAATCCACCTCCGGCCAAGCCTCCCCCACTTCCAGTGCCTAAGCCAGTTCCTCCTCCAGTACGGACTCCTGTTCCACCCAAACCGGTACCACTCCCTGCAACAATTCCTCCTCCCGTTTTCACACCGCCTATGCCAGAAGTTCCACCTGTATGACCGCCCATCCCACCTGTATGTCCGCCCATACCACCTGTATGTCCGCCCATACCACCTGTATGTCCGCCCAAACCACCTGCATGTCCGCCCATCCCACCTGTGTGTCCGCCCATCCCACCTGTATGTCCGCCCATTCCGCCGGCTGTCATACCTCCTCCACCAGTATGTCCGCCCATCCCACCTGTGTGTCCGCCTATCCCACTTGTATGTCCGCCCATCCCACCTGTATGTCCGCCCATTCCGCCGGCTGTCATACCTCCTCCACCAGTATGTCCGCCCATCCCACCTGTATGTCCGCCCATCCCACCTGTGTGTCCGCCCATCCCACCTGTATGTCCGCCCATTCCGCCGGCTGTCATACCTCCTCCACCAGTATGTCCGCCCATCCCGACTGGCAGTCCAATACTATTATCTACATGACCGCCCATCCCGCCTGTTCCACCGCCCATTGCTGGCTGCACCCCACCGGAGACTCCCCCACTTGGCATGTGCTGTACCACAGTTTGTCCAGCTGGGTATCCCTGAGCATACGTCATACCATTTCCAACCATACCGGTTCCGCCTGGAATCTGAGTGTACATTCCCCCCGTCGGGTACGGTGCACCGATAACGGTGGGGGCGGGCTGTGCGACCGGGTAAGGGACGTACACCGGCTGCTGCTGAATGACTGGCGTCTGTGGTACTGTGTACACGTAATTGGGCGGCATGGCCACCCCTCCCGCCGGCACCGCGCCAGCGGAGTACACTACGCCGGCTTGCCCAGCGGCCGGGCCGCCGGACGAGTAGTGGACGGTCGACGCCGTGCCGGCTCCCGCTCCGCCGCCGCCTTGGTCCATGTGGATGTGGATGTGCTGCGGCTGCATGCCACCCGCTGTCGCTCTGGTGACGCCCGTTCCGCCTCCGCCCACCATGTTGGTCCCTGCGCCACCAACGCGCCCTCCGCCACCTCCTCCAACGATTCGTTGTCCTCCCATAGCACCTCCGCCACCTCCGCTGACCATGCCTCCTCGAACGCCTCCACCGGTGCCCCGGAGCTGCCCCGAACGCGTGTTCATGTTCATGTTCATGTTCTGTTGCCCTCCGCCCTGCCCGTTCTGGCCGTAGCGGTATCGCGTTCGAGTCCTCGTGACGTATCCTCCTCCACCGCCGCCGCCACCCGCCATACTGGCGCCTCCTGTCCCCATGCCCAAACCCATTCCACCCATACCCATGGTACCCATGGTACCCATGGTGCCCATGGCGCCCATGCCCAGTCCAGTCTGGCCTGCGCCGAATGTGGTGCCCATCGGGATGCCCATTGTAGGAACACCCATGGTCCTTACGATCTGGGCTTGCACGTTGTGAAGCATTGTTGCCATCAGCAACTGAAACAAGGGGTTTTCTGTTACTGTGGTGATACATTGCATATCTATCTTGACGGGAAGATATGAGAAAAGTTAGTCAAAGTTGCTCTTCTATTTCAAACGTGTTATAAAAAGTGTTAATAAAGTCTTAAATAAAGAATGTAATGTATAAGCATAAAATGCAACACTTACTATTTTATGGAGTTCCCATAAACAAAAAAGTGTTTTTATGTAACTAGTTCTGAAGGTACTGAAAATAATGAGTGAAATGTTTCCGACGAGGCGACAGTAAGCGTCGAGGTCGGTAAAGTATGTAGAATTCAGAAAAAGGATGTCTGGCTCGCATCGGGTGTCTAAACGTCTGACGTACACATGAAGTTTCTTGCACATTCGTGTTTAAAGTTTACTAGTGATCTAATTACTGATCAATCAAGTGAGTGAGTGAGTCACCCTCATATG
This sequence comes from Gryllus longicercus, assembly GCA_038098605.1. Classification (NCBI taxonomy): domain Eukaryota; kingdom Metazoa; phylum Arthropoda; class Insecta; order Orthoptera; family Gryllidae; genus Gryllus; species Gryllus longicercus. Next base: position 1,352,024 of record JAZDUA010000116.1, on the reverse strand, counting down.
ATCATCACTTGTTACCACATTATCAGCATACATATACACAGATCAATATTAGTAAAACTTGTATGTGGGTATCGGTAAGTCATTCGAGATCCGTGTATTAGGGCGCGGCAACGCGCCAAAAATGGTAGTTCGAACTACTGTTGAAATAATAAAAATCAAATGCATCCTTTCATTGTGATTACGTAATCCAATATTGTAGGCTACAAATATTAACCTTAAAATATATTTTTAAAGAAATACTATTTCATGTACACCTTCCGCACAAAAGATAGTAATTGCACTTCTATGTCGAAAATTCTTTAAAAAATATTATTCTTTGAAAAAAAAGTGAGGTAAGATATTTGTTTATCAAGAAATGTATGCAATGTGAACTCTTCTTGTTGTAAGAGTATATTATTCGACGGGTACAGTATTTTTTAACATATTTGATAAATATGACAGTGAATAAAGTTGACGGACATATATAATATAAGAGTACTCACAGTTTTGATACAATGAAAAATGTTGAAAGTAAATAGTACATTACAAATAATAAAAAAATTATACAATAGATAATTCTTATTTATTTATTTCTTCTTAATTACTTCTGCCAATACTCGGGGTAGTGTGAGGGAAAAGCTGCCCAAAAGATTGCCCAAAAGAAATAAATTATTTATTTATATTTTTAAATATTACTTTTAAACAATATCACTTCCAAAAAACAAGTATTTATTTAAATTATTTTTAAATTTTGTAAACGAAGATTGTTGAAACAGTGCTGCCGTCCAATCTCGTATTGTTGGAATCACAAATGAAATTTTTCCTACATCTGTTCTACAACTGCCCTACATCTATATATGTGTGGTCAGTTTTGTCAGTGTATGATACCTTTCTTAGTCTTCTTCGAGTTTTTTCCCAAGCTTTGCTTTCCCCCAAGTACGTTCTATGCATTACTAGAAGTCTTAGTTCCCTTTGGCTCTTCTCTAATGATTCCCACCCAAGAGTAGATTTAGTGTTAAAATTTTTAATGTTTTTGCCTACAGTAAACTTGACCGCTCCTTTCTGAACGCTTTCAATGCTCTGTATTTCTCCAGTTCTATACGGGTCCCAAAAACTCGCAGCGTATTCGAATAAAGGTCTGACCAATGACGTGTAGGATAAATCTTTGGACTTCTTATTTCCTTCTTTTTTAATTTCTCATTACAAAGTGTAGACTTCACCTAGCTTTATTTAATTTAAACAAGAAAAGGTCGACATAGATATGGATTTTTTATAAATGAAGTATCTATTCCTCAATAATGGTTGTTACAACCCGGCAAAAATCAAAACTCGATAATTTCTACATACATTATACCTATAAAAATAAATGGTCATGTAAAGTAATGTGAAGGAAAAACTATTATAAAGGCCTCACTAGTAAAACCAATAATGGCAACTAATTGTAATCCAATCCACAAACGGAAATCCGTTTTCAGAAAGAAACTAACCGGCTTTTAGAGAGGGGACTAGATACCCGCTGTTATTTTCATCGTTTTCAATGCTCTGAACTTGAGAACCGTTCGAAAAATTGACAAGTTGTCTTGGACGACAGTGCGCTGAAAGAGAATGCAATGAAGCGCTGGCTACGACAGAAAACTAAATAGCGCGTAAAAAGGCTACATATGTGAAGAATGGACGAAAAAATTGAGGTTTCATATGAAAGAGAGTGAATGAAATGTTTCAAAAAAGATACTTATGCTAAACTGCTGGTATGACTGCAGATGAAAAGACTATCAATACTATCCGTTATGAAAAGAAATGTACCTTTACTATTTGTGTACTATTTTTTTCAGCAGTGAAATGTGAGCGGAAAATATAGTTATTCAAATAAACGTTCTCCCTTTCCTTAGTGCAGTAAGACCTTGATTTTATAAGGGATAAGATCCAAGATCTGTCGCTCATCTTCCGTTGCAAATAGTCTTTTATTATACTGGAGCTAGATGAAGATCAATGTTTGAGTTTGGAACAGAATTTTCGAGTATGGGATAGAACTTCGGACTCCAGATGGTGATGGCGTGGTCAAATATATTTGTTTATTTAGTCTCTGTCTTGATTAATAATTTTCAAATAATTAAGAAAGGTATGGAAAAAACAATGGCTAATTTCCTTAACTTCAGTGAAAAAAATATGTTTCTTTTGTATGAAGTGATTTATTTACAAACTTCCCATATTATATGTCAGGTGAACAAAGTTGATAGAGCGGGTTTTTCCTTCCAAACTCGATGTACTTACAGAGTTCATGGCATAAAACTGAATGAAAGCAGTAAAGAATTGTGATCTGTGGGAAATGATCACTAAAAACGTGTGTGTCAATGTTTTTTTATACATTGGAAGTATTGAGGAAGTATTGTAAAAACTAGAGGAAAACCTGAAAATGTAACTATGTACTACACATCAGCAGGTGTGTGGATAATATTCTATAGTATCGAACATCTGGATACTATTCTACAAAATGCGCTTGACAATTGTGATTATTCCAAATCATTAATAGTTTGAATCTTTCTACTATACGTATTTTATAATGTATGCACATAAAAGTCAGTGATGTAGAAAATAAATACAATGTAATCCCAAATAAGAACTAAGAGATATATAGAACATGGGATTAAATTTCCCTTTGAATTTTCATGTAATACATTCCAAGTCCCTACAGGAGTGAAATCAACATAAATGAATAACATTACTTTTGTTATAATAAACATAACAAAATTAGTTACAAATGTAAAAAAATTGACATATTGCGAGATAGTGTAGGAATTGAATTGCAAAGAAAAAATATTTTGGTTACATGTGTGAAACTGGTAATTTACAAACATTAAAATTTAGGGTTTATGATTGGTTTTTATTGTTATTGTTTCAAAAATATTACTCTATACATAAGTTTACTTTTCAACATAATAATTTGTCTGTTTACTACCGCATTCTGTACAAAATGTTTCTTAACTTCCTTCCGCTGAAAAATAATGATATAAAATATTTTAAATACATTTAAATTGAGATATAATACTACTCTTTTACACTCAAAAGATATATTTAATAATGGTTTAAATCGTGGATAAATATTTTTGCAACATTTGTTTTTAATCAGTATCATTGAAGGCTCGGACTCGAAAAGACTCCGCTGGGCGTTCTAGGCGCTATTGGTAAGCCGGGAGTTCTAGTATTTAAGGGGTACGTGTGATTAACACGAAGACTTCCCCACGTATTTTGGTTTTCACAACCTAAGAACTAATTTTTCTCATCGTTACACAGCAACATATAATGGAATTTTGCAAGGAAAAGGCTCACTATAATCTTGCCCGAGTAGAGTTCCCAAAGCTCAAGAAAACTTGTACAGATTGCACTTTTTCGCCCATAGAATGTAACACACAATTTTTAACTATTTGTTTTCTCTAAATAAAGAATACTTTGTGATCATTAATATTATTTTTACAATTTCGCACACTGCATAAAGGTGGTTATCTTTGCCCGTTTGCACGGTGACAATTGACTGTCCTCAGTGTCAACTGTCAACTGTCCTGTCTGAAAACATGAAGCACACTTGGCAAGTGGGGCGTTACAGACTGCCGTTCTACGAAGAATCTGTGGCGCTCTCTGCAGAGGTTTACCTGACTCCGCTTTACACGTTGTTTCATCATTTTCTGTACAGAAAATGTATGAAAAAGAGACGTTTGTTACTATGTGATGCTGATTCGGGATCGAAACGTGATGACACTGTATTGGATATTTTACACGGTCATTTCGTTTTCTGCACGTAATAGTTTTGAGAATATTTTCTCCAGACCTCGTAATAATTGCTGAAGATTAAATATATGAACATTGTATCTACGGTAACAAATTAAGTGAGGTTATATAAGGACATGGAACGAGACGACATTGGAACACAGTATATGTTTTATGTCAATTACTTCACATTGCAATTTAACATATTAGAACGATATGGACACTGTTCGAAAGGAATGAATCGCACCACAATCATAGCCAATCAGAGTAAGTTCCTATAAGCCACGCCAGGAGTGAGGTCGTCAAACTGGAATATACGAATATCTGTACCGAAAACTAAAGCATGAGCCATTTTTTCGTACTAATTACATCCAGTCTTCTCCGTCACTTTTCTGTACCGACGAAAACGTATAAAAAATTACCGTGTAAAACGGGCCTAAGAAACTATTGGCCTGGTATTTGCCCGCGTGTAATCACCGTAAAAGAATTGAGAGACGAATTGTGAGAAATGGGTGGGGATGTGCAGGAATATACAAGATACGCACCGGCCTCTACTCGCTTGAAAGAGATGTTAGGGAGGCCACTGATAATTCGTGTTACAGTAGGTTGACAGTGAAAAATGTGATAAGCCGTCGGCTTCTTAAATTTCACTTGTCTTGTTTCCCTTTTAAAGGAAATGAAAATGGAAACTAGGTGCGAAATATTCTTTACGTGCATGAAACAAATAATGAACAACATAAAATAAAAATTGATGGAACGAATCTGGACGGTTATGACCAAAGAATTTAATTATCATGCACTAATTCTAATGCCAATATGTATTTTTCTTGAGTTGATTTAAATTCATTACACACAGAATTTACGATTTTGGTGCCATCACAGAGCTTTCACTAGTTACAATGACACAAGAGGATTTAATAGCGCACTCTGCACTTCCAAACAGGACTCATCTTGTGACACGCAAAAGGGTTTCAAGACTCCAAAATACCCTTTTCTTGTGCGCGACCGTAGCCACTCAGATCTTTCCGTTCCATTTTTACGGTGCACAAGAACACTAGCACATCTCAAAAATGCTCATTTTTAGACAAGTGAAGAAAATGTTTAGAAAGTCATATATTTTCATAAGTAAAAATATGGTAAAGATAGATGAAAAAATCTTTTTGTTGTCTTGGAGCGTTCGATGGCTCCGCTCAAGGGCAGGAGGTGAATTTTTGAAACGTGTCGCGTCTGTGGCGGCAGGGAGCGGTGCGTCGCGGAGGGTCACTCACCGTGGCGGCGGACGCCGGCAGCTCCATGCGCACGCCCATGATCGCGCAGCCCAACGGACGAGCGCCAGGCGCAAGCGGCTTTATGGCCCGACGCCTCCCACGCAAAAAGGTGTTGCCCTATCTTCGCCCTTGTCACGCTCATGCGGCCTCCCGCCCCGCCCCCGTCCCCGCCTCGCGCCACCCACGCCGCTCCGGTCTGTCATGTCACGCCTCGGACCTCCCTGCTCCGCACCACCTCGCCCAGACCTGCCCTCCCAGCCCCGCCCCTCCCAGCCCGGCCCGTCTGGCCCCGCGCCGCCCACATCACTACTCTCCGACACGCTATGCTTCGGGTCGCCCAGCTCCGCTCCGCCACACACCGCCGCTGCCCGCTGCACCCCGCCCCGCCCCCACCCTACTCGCCATGCATCGGGCCGCCACGGCCCCCCGCTCCTACCTCTGCTTCAGCCCCCTCGCCTTCCTCCGCCCGGCTCCACCCCCTCCCCTCGTCAGTCCGAAGCCCCAGCATCCCACCCGCCCATCTCCCGCCCACTTCACCTCGCCCTCTTTCCTCCCCGCTGCGCACAGCCCAGTCTCGTCTGTGACCCGCACCGCCGCGCCGCCCTGGCCTGCCCATCACCGCTGCGCTCGTCCCCGCAGCCATCAATCTTCCTGCACGGTAATTTCACAGTTCCACGCTCATCGCGCTGCTTCTGCGTCGCCCGATGACAGCTCGACGCCATCGCTGATCGGATCACGTGCGCTCGTGCCCGCGTTTTGATGAAGCGTTTTTGCAACTTGATGTCTCTATGCAGCTGTTACCAACCTCATTCAGTTACAGGAACTGAGCGTTTTTGCGACGCTGAAAATTTTAGGCCTACGATCGACATGGCTTCGCATCTCACAAATAACTTTAATAATAATTTTTAAATTTGTGATCTATTTTGATACATAACATATATCAAGGATTATTTTAGTATAAAAATATAAATAAAATCCATTTATTGACATTAAATCCGGAATGGAAACTTGCTCAGAACATTGAATTTATCAATAGAAATTATCGCAGCCAAGTTCTGCATTAGTGAAAATAAAAAGTAAATGTTAGTAAGCAAATTTCAGGACATGCATGCGATTTAGTTTGAAATGGATATCAGATTCCGAACTTCGAGGATCAGAATTAATTGTTTTAATGTCGTTATAAGGAGTAAACTATATTAGGAAAAAATATTTGATCAGAAGTATTTTTTTCCGGAAGGACACGACAACCGATTAAGTTTGTAGAATTACCAATTAACCCAATAACCAATTTTAATATAAAGTAATACCAAATAACCAATTAACATTGTATGACATTGTATGGTGAGAGAAAAGGAAAAGATGATGATCAGCAGGCTAATATGTGCAATGACAAAATTAGTTACAAAATATAATAAATGAAATAGACAAGCTCGTTCCACGAGACTAAGTGGTTTATCACATAGTAAATGCTTATCACCCGAATGATAAGAAAAGTTTACTTTTTATTCCAAATTTGTAGTTTCACGGAAAGTAAATGTGCTAGTAGAAGTGCAGGTCAGATCAATACTATTTCCCCTTAAAAGAAATTATCTTGAAAGTCAGGGAGGTTTATAAACCAGCCGCAGCGAGAGCAGAGGCGCAAACCAGGTCAAAATGTATTGGTTGCGAGGGCTATAAAATTATTTTCTAACATGAACAATACAAACTTAAATACAGTAAACCCTCGTTAGTACGAACTCGTTTAAAATGAATTTTGCCATAACACGACCAAAACTTGGTTCCCGACAAGGTATTATTACTATACGGTCATTTATAATAACCTGATAACTTGAATTTTAATAACACGAACTCCTATTATTTCTGTCCTTTGGGTTTCGGGTTAATAAGGGTTTACAATAATCAGTTCATTGATGAATTGAATGAACAAAAGCAAATAAACATGAATACAAAGTAGTTTACTTTACAGGAGGCTGATTTTTTGAGAATCTAAGGCATTTTGTATTCTTGTTCATATGGGCATCACGATTATCGATTTGGTTTGGGGGTAATTTTCACCGCCTTATTCGTCTATATCCTTTAATATTTTTCACTTGTTGCATTTTCAACACATCTTCAAGTACGAATATCGTGCACTTCCGACCCAGCTTCGAGTGAAAGCAATCGGCGCGTGAAAATGAACAATCAGGCATCATCATTTTTATTAGCGCCGCCTCAAGAAATTTCGCTCTCTAATCAGGCGATACACTAACCAGAGTCATTACGAGTTTTATATCATATTACTATTGTTAACAGATTTGATTATGTAAACAAGAAAGACGGTGAACGATTATTCAGTCAAAGCTTCAAAAATTCATCTAATGTTTCTAAACGAATAAAACTTCGCGATCAGTAAGTTAGCAAACACTCAAGATTTAATAGGGAAAAGGAGCTTTTCTACAAAAATAAATAAAATAAAATGCAAACTTGGTAGATCACGATGAAGTGTAATGGTTAAAAACTATTTCCCTACTTGTGCTGATCCCAAAAACAAAATATTTCTCCACAATTACTGAAAACGTGCATATTTATATTAATTTAGAATTAAAATAAAAATAAAATATAGAGAAGTTAAGAAGACTTCCACAAACGGTTCACCGATGCCTGTAATTACTGTAGAATTTTTTGGTACTAAACCTACATAAATATTTTGCGTAAAAATCGTGTCATTAAAAGTCAAGGTAGAAAAGTCAACATAGCCTATATTACCTACTACAGTGTGTTCGTCGCCTAACAGTTCTGTTTTTAATAAAAACTTTCAAGCAATTCACACTCACATCAATAATTTTCTGAATGCATTCATACCTACTTTAAGTAAAATTCAGCTTGGTTTTTCGCAAATGCCAATAATGCTGTTCTTTATATCATTAAAATTTCTAAATTTGAACAGACATGAAATGTACAAGAAACACCCTGAATTCGTTCTTTTTTGAATCCAAAGTAATAGCGCGATTCACAGAAACTAATTTTGTATCAGATACTGCTTTTGTAATTGAAGACTACAATCGCGTAGATATAATACAGAATACATAATTTAAATTCTGAATAAATCAATTAATTAATACTTATGAAAAATAATATTTTTTAAATAAATATGTCCGTTTGTAAAAGTATGACGTAAACATGCAAACGTGAACTTTATGAAAATTAAGAGCACAAACTTGTTATCTTTATTGAAATTTAAAGCGTAAAAAATCGGGTACAAAATTAGTCTTACTATTGTGACCAATCACGTATTTTCATACGAGAAGTATTTTGCCCTTAACCCCATAATTGAACCACCATTGACTCATGCAGTATGTAACACCGCAACATTGAAGAAAGTACTGAAATGATCAGAGTAGTACAATCGATCCGACGAATCGATCTGCACGCATCGCACCAAAGATTCACAAGACCGGATCGCCCCACTAACTAGAAACATATTGATTAATGATTCGTGAAATTCTATGAAGAAATCATAAAGTTTTCGCATGTTAAATAAAATTAGCACGTGTATATGCATTATGTTTACACTAAGATTTCTCTTCACAGCCTTTTTTGTATTAGGTTTAACTTTTACGATTAAATAATTATATATTTGGTATACCATCCTCCCAACCAGCATGTCATGTGGTGACGGGAATGGTTTTGTGTTAATTTAATTGGAGCTGATTTGTGACTGGACTATCGAACCACCTACGAGTTCGTAACGACACGTAGCCCGTACAGCATTTCCACGGACGGCTGGATCCTGAATTTGCATTCTGCCAGTGAGAGCGAAAGCCGAGAACTTCACCACTACGAGAAAATTGGTAAGGACAGTGCTCAAATTTTGTCATCCGAGAAGAGGAGCGGTCAAGGCACAACCAGGATTCTCCAATGGACTTATCGCCGCCTACGACACTCAGCCTCTCGATGCTCAAAGTAAGGCTGACGTTCTTTATTATTCCGTAAAATGTGGAGGTATTTATTAGGCGCTTGTGCCCACCGAAAGTGTAAGAACTTAGGACAAGTTGCCACTTGATTTGGCCGCTTCGCCGTCGCCTAGCTCTAAATATTTCAGTTAGAATTGCAATAAAAGGAGAATCTGATTTCTGCTACCTCACCCGCCATTTTGTCAAAGTCGCGCAGAGCTCAACGTAAAATTTGTAGATCAGAAGGGGAGGGAGAAAATAATCTATTGTGGTTAGCCGTGAATTCGAAACAGTATACAAGTATTAATATGATAAAATAATGTGAACAAATCGCCGCTAATGTAAATATTAACAACGTTAGAGACAAGACAAAAATTACAAAATTACATTTTTTTAATAAATAAAATAATAGAGCAATAGTTTATGGCATCTCATAGAGTACATTAGGCACTATTAATACCAAAAGTTAAAAAAAAAATTGGAGCCGTTTTTGAGAAAAACTTTTCTTTTTTTAAAACATTGGAAATATTGTGCGCAATATTGCGTTAAAATTACTAAAAGTTAAAAAAAGTATGAACAAAATATTTGTTTGAACGAAAAAACTCTATCCTCCATTTTGAAGTTGTAGGAAGCCGCAGAAAAATATTCGATCTTTTGCAATTCTAGAAAATTCAGAGTTATCAGTGCAAATTGGTCTCTCTTCTTACACAAAATTTAAAGAAAAAAATTTAGCTGTTTTTGAGAAAAGTTTGAAATAGGCCGAGGGACTTAATATACAGTACCCCCAAAAATTAATGAATGTTTTTCAAATCGCAATTCTTTGACTCAGGCCAGATCAACGGGGGTTTATTCAGTTTGGAAACATTCGCATGCATAGTTGTGTCGCATGCATACTAGTGTTGTTCACATACACCAGACTGACAGACGGATGTTTAAAAAAAACTACTTTTTTCATATCAAGGGACCCCAAAAGTATTTTCGTTGAATACTCGAGATATATTTTCCTCAGCATTACATAACTTTCCCTACTTCACTACGTACTACGTATACTACTCCGTACTTACGTAAAAAAAGTAAAAATTTCAATATATTTAATCAACTTTAAATTTTTTGACATTCTGAGGAAAAGTCTCCAGCTCCGTTGGAGGTAAATAGTTCCAATTTTGTATTGTTAAGTTTATAAATGAGAATTTCCTTCAGCTCATCTCCATTTTCTTTGCCGAATTTTCGAATGAACCTTTCGCTCGCGGTATGTCGGCTTTGATAATCTTCCCCGTACTTTCCCCACGTACTTCTCTTCCACATACTTCCCCATGTTTTCTCTGCGTTTTTGCAAAAGTTCCCACGATATAAATTTAGAATGAGAACGTCCTCTTCTAACAAATTTTGAAGAATATTTTTGTATTTTTTTAGGTATTTTATTTGCCTTAAATGATACAGGTCCCAACATGGAGCCATATTCCAATATCGACCTTACTAGAACCATGTTTACCCTAATTCCCTTGATTTTCCACTTCCATTCCTAAGTACTCTAATCAATAAGTGTAATGCCTTCCACGCCTTTTTCACTACGTAATTTACATGTTTTGCCCATCCCAGGTCCTACAACTAGTCAATAGGCGCAAGCGCCTCCGTCATCTGGGCGCGCGCTGTGTTCCTGCCACTCTAGCGCCCACTCTAGCTCACGCGTCAGCCACGCCCCCACCCGCGCCGCGCCGGCTGCATCCGTGGCCACGGACGTTCCAACTCTTCCTACCGTTCCGGGCCACCCACACCCCACAGCTTTTCCTGCTCCTCCCGCCGCCGCCCCTAGGAAGCGCCGGAGCGCGTGCGGCGAGCGGCTGTCGCGTGCTCCGCTCGCGCATGCGCCTGCGTCATCCGGGCCCGCGCTCTTTTCCTCCCGGCTCTTCCTTGTGGCCGACTGGCGAAGACAGCAACACAGCGCCCTTCTGCTGTTGAAACACACCAAGTCCAAAATCGGTGTTCTCTATTTATTCACGTTCAAGTTGTGTTAAATTTGTCTATTAAATATCTTTTTTTTTGATAGAAAATAAAACTATCATATTTTCATATGTAATATTTTTTTAGAAACGAGAAAAAAATATATTTTCCTCCAAATTTTCAGTGATTGTGAGATAGTTGAACTATAGGGACAGGACATGCGCGCATATTTTCTCGCATAATATTTAACTTTTGGTATTTTCAAAAATTATCATAATTCGCCTTATATTACATCTAAGCCATTTTTAAAGAGTCTCTATCAGAAAAGTAGTGCTGCAACAACATTACAACCTTTGTTGCATTATTTGTTAGTGTTTTCAAACAGAAAAAGTTTATTTCACTCCGAGATTCTAACTTACGCACTCAGAGTAACCTCACTCTCTTGGGCCGACACTTAAAAATCTTAATGTCTTTCCCATTATTTCCAACTAAATTTTTAAGAAAATGTGTTGTTTTTTTACATTAATTTTAAGAAAAAATTACCGCAAAACGGCTCTTTTTACAAAATATACATGATTTCTAAACAGCCGATTATTTAGAACAGATTTTGTATAAAGCAAAAATCTCTCTTCAACTTCATTGTTTTGAAATGTTAACTTTTGCAGTTTTCGCAAATACAGAGACCACCTGAAACATGCGACTACCACCAATGTCTTTTACCATCCTTCTATACATACGGGGAGAAACTTTAAAGAAAAGATTTGGACCTGTTTCTGAGAATATAACTACTTTAAAATATTCCAAATTGACTGTTCACACAATATTACGCGAAAACTATATTTTCGAACATTTGTACTACATGACGTACCTTCAAGTTATATTCAAAAACAGATTGCAATCAGGAAAAATTATTAGCCTTGAATATTATAGTTGTAGAAAGACACAAAAAAATTCGAACTTTTGCAATTTTCGAAAAAGCAGATAAGAAGGATGGTTCTCTTAAGCATTCTTTCCGCTATTCCAGGACAAAGTCTAATAAAAGAAATGAAGTCAATTTCGAAAAAGTTTGAAGAAGGTTTCATGTAAAGTATCCTTAAAAATAAAAATATCCGTTTCAAACTGAGAGCTCTCGAGGTCCTTCAAATTCCTTTCCTTCCGAGAAATGTCAGCTTTGGAGAAAACCAACTGATCGGTTGGTTGATTGTCCACAAACAGACACAGATTTGCCGTCAACCGATACTTTGTGCGTAGAGAAGTAGAAAGAGAAGTGAAGTGCAAGTGTAGTGTAGTGAAGTGCAATGTATTTAAAAAGTGTATTTATTAGTTAAAATATGTCATAAAACGTAGAGTTAATGCTATTGTTATTGTCTTTATTGTCATCATATTACTATTATTGCTATTATGGTCTTAAAATGTTATAAAATTCCATTGTATCAATATTCCTAATTGTAATATATTAATTGCAGTGTTCTGCCACCAGTTTGTATAAATATATCTGCAGAAATAATAAATCTATCAAATAGCAATCATTAACTATATAAACTTTCATTGGCCCTCCGGCTTATTATAAACACGCTAAAATAAAGTATTCACATATACATAGCAAGTATCAAAGTGAAAACGACTCATATTTTGAAAAAAAATCGTCACCGTATTTCATGATCTCGCAAAACGATTTCATTCGTTTTAATTATTCGAAAATATTTTTGTTTGAAAGTTGGTTGACAACTCAAAATTACTAGTAACAGAAAAATAATTTAGGGGGGAATTTCCCTCATTTCCCTCCTCATGGATCCGCGCCTGTATGAAGTGATACGTTAGGGTGACCAGGAGCAGTCTCTTCATCTTTGTCACTACCCAACATATTTGCGGCATTAACAAGTACGGTCGATTCTCACTTTCTTGAAAAACACTTCACTTGACTCATCACGAGATCGAATTTTGAAGACTACTTTTTCCAACAATATAACTTATTGACGGCAAACAGTCAATTTTCTATTTCTCAACAATTCTATTTGTACACCTCTGCAATTATAGATTTTCATATTAAGAAAATGCCAATAATAATAGTGTTGATAATATTGAAAGGCTATCTGTGGTTATTAACTTCACGGACAACTCACATATTTCACGGATTCCTCTGTTTACACAACTGACTGAGTATATCTGAGAAAGAAGGCGGCTCTGTTTCAGGCAGACCCTAGCAGTGTAAGTTGTTAAAAATAAACTTAATAGTCGCATTTCGTCAGAACACATCCATTTGAGACCATATGTGTGTTTCTGCAATTCATAATATCGCATAAGTCTCACGGTTGCTTTATGCTTGGACGTCACGATGTATCGTGTCATTGACGTCCCGTGGTTCGAGCGGCAAATCCGGAGGACAGAGGACTGTCTACGTACGCCAGTGTACAAACAATTTTTGAAATGTGATTTATGTGTGTTCTACTTTAACAAATGTGGCAGATTTATACAAAAATTAGTAAATTTGCTTTTTGAAAATTAAAATATATTTTAAATATGTAAACAATATATTTACAAAAATTATATATAAAAATATATAATCACATGAAAGTACATCTTTTTAAATTAAATTTAAGTGTAATTTAATTGTTGTGAAGAAAACGGTATTTGCGATAACCATTTTAAACATTGGTGCGCGCATGATTCTTCGGAAAAAGTAATTGATAGTATTTCTGAATGAGGTTGGATTAGAAAGAAAATACGTGTCACCTATATTCAAACCAAGAACTCATGAATAAGTTTCAAGTTGCTAAATAATAGTGATATTTTGTGAGTGTGCAATTTGGCATGGAATGACTCAAATGCAATAGAAAGGTACATTACATATCTGAATGTCTAGAAAGTTACATTTACATAATGCAATATGGGAAAAGCAAATATTTAATAAGCAGCGATAGTTTCTTTGGCGTCTTGTCATATGACGACGCTGACGACTGTCGACAGCGACGCAAAGAGCATTTAGTCGGTACGCACAATACGAGAAAAGACGGCATATCTCAATCAAACATTTGCGTTTTTCAGACCTATTCACATCTGGTTCATATTTTTGATGATTTCCGAATTCGGGGGTATCTAAAAAGACCCTTTCAGGGCGGCAGAGAGCTCTAACATGGCAGCAGACGTTTTTTCAGTTTCTGCGAGCATTAGAAATAAGTAATATAAAACGTTCATACTATTCTTAGAAAGACGTTAGACATTAGAAAGACGCAAAAGTTCTTTTTATCCAACAATGACAAAGTTAGCTCAAAATACTGAAAGAAATATCTATTGTAAATTACATTTTTAGATAATGTAGAAGAAAAAAGTATACATGTGTCAGTGAAGGACAGCTTAACGGTCACCGTTGAGAAATGTATGTTGTCGCTGAAGTCAAAGCAACCCTCTTCAAATAATTGACTCGAATCTCCTCTATCTAATAATCTGTATCTGCAGAATAATGGTGTCTCGAACAAATAGTTTACAGCAATCCAAAAAATTCGAGTTTTCAAATCGGCGTCCAATTTAACAATCGCGCAAGCTCTCAGACAATAAAAAACAAACCTTGTATCTTTTATCAAAATTAAAGACATAAAATGTGTATTACTTATGTAGGTTATGTTGTGCTTCAAGCAATTCTGCAACAAATAATTTCTTTCTCAGAACACAATAGCCTTCTTCAAAGTCGATTGTGAGGGAGTTAAACATTTTTTACCGAAGAAATTGCAATTACTTCGATGAGAAAAAGAGGAAGTAATTGTGTGAATTATTTTCTCCTGTCGTTGAACTAATGCCAAGGTTTGTTGCGGTTTTCCTCCACTGCAAGATATTCAACTGTTTTTCTCTTTCATCAGTAACAAATCCAAGCTCAGTTAGTTCATAATACATCATTAATCTTCCTGTTTGTTTAAAAGGTTGTTTCGTTTTAATTTCTGCATTTTAGTATGATTTACCCTAACATTATCAAGGAAAGCGGCTCTCCAATGAATGTTTTTATGTGACTCAATTTTTAGTCAAAATATTCGAAATATGAAGCATTATTGCAAGTGTTTGTTAAAATTTGAATTATAACAGCGTCTTTGCTTGTGGGTAAAAAGTCGAGACTATTCTCTCAAAATTGAAGAAATAGACTATATTTTGGAAACATTTGTAGTATTTTAAGTCTTAGTATATAAAAACGTGTAATGTTACGAAAATATGTCAGCCTTGTTTTTAAATAAAATTGTAATAGATTTTGTCATTATTTTAAATTTGTATGCAAGAATGTCGACATTTATTGTAGTAGCAGTGTCAAAAATTGAATACCGTTTATGTTTAGATGAATTCAGTTTTAAATAAACAGTTAAATATCCATTTAATAATTGATGTAAATTGTCAAGAATAATCGTAAAATGAAAATTTAATCCGCGGGCTCCAGAGCCATCCCAGTTAGATTTGCTCAGTTGCTTTGATATAAGTATTCTTTTAATTAAGTATTCTTTTATTTTTTTTTTCATTAAGTATTCTTTTTCATGCGAGTATTTTAAAGCACTTGCGACCAACTCTCGCATCCAAATCTTCATACCCCTCTATCATTTCAGTCATAGCTTCGTATTGCTTGGGTTAATATGTTGGCAGATGACGTGATGCAGTCGGTACATTGCTCTAGAGCCATGGTCATAGTGAAGCCGAAAGTTCGATCGGCAGACCTTGGACGGACAAAACCAAACAAATCAACGTGCGACAGCGAAAAGATCGTTCGGAATCACTTTGAATTGTTTACCTTATTTTACGTGACGAGACTCATGCCATAAGGCCCGCTCTTCCGTCTGACCACGCAAATTACGATACGCTCCTTCACCCATTAGCGGAGAAGGAATGTATTTCTTGGGCGGTGAAACTGGCGATTTGAATTTAGCTCAGAGGCGTAATTTAGGATTGAGGATCTTTTACGTGCAAGTAAATCTACTAACATAGGACAGCCGGCTGTACCTTCCCTCCGAAGGAAGACGTACGAAGGATTTTTTCGCCCTAAAGATCTACTGCTTCGATCGGGTAATACCCGCGAACTCGGGTATAACACTCCAATACGCTAACCGTTACAACGTCGCCGCAGCCATCCTTTACTATCACGGGTTTGAACAAATCCAAAACTGCGGGCATATGTGGCTGACCGAAATATCAGCCAAAATCGGCTCCATTGGGATCGCCGCCTAAGATCTACTCGTATGAGGCACAAAATGCTCCGACATTTTTATTACAATTTGAACATTTAATCCATTTATTATTATTATTATTATTATTATTATTATTATTATTATTATTATTATTATTAGCGTATTTTCCCAATAATGGAAAACGTTAAGCAAAAATTGACTCGTTTTTGTGGAGTTCTAATTAGTTTTTTGGAGTTGTTCTTAATTTTCCAATATTCTTTCATTCTGTTGGAGAATGCCAGTTTTCTTTCTTCAGACCATTTCGGTCTGTAGTGTTTTGATTTTGGTTCTGGTTTGACTTCCCATTTGTTCACTTTGTTACGGAAGGTGTTTTTGTCTGAGGTGTCAGTTATGTCGGCGTGTCGCATGTCTTTTTTTGTTTCTTTCATCCATGGTGTTGTACTTTTAAGTGAGGATATATAGTTTAGTATTCTTTTAGTTAGTCGAGTATTTGGTAGCCTGTCTATGTGTCCGAAGAATTTCAGTCGTCTTTTCCTGATGTCGACTTCTATGTTCGAGTACTTTTCAGTTGTCTCAATAGATTGTAATCTGTATCCATCGGGAGTGACTCTCGCACCGAGTATTTTTCTAATGATTTTTCTTTCTTCTTTTTTTATTTCTTCCAGTTCATATTTCTTGCTGAGCGTGAGTGTTTCGCTAGCGTAAAGAGCTGCCGGTTTGATGACAGTATTATAATGTCGAATTTTGGTTTTCTTAGACATGCATTTTTTGTTGTACAGGTTTTGGATTAGTCCGAATGCTTTCTTGATTTTCTGGAGGCGGGTTTGTTGTGAAATTCTTTCGGATCCGGTTGGTTCGATGAACTCACTCAGGTATTTGAAATGTGGTACCCTTTTGACCGTTCCATACCTTGTGTGCATGTTGTCACCTTTGTGGGATAGGACTTGAGTTTTCTCGAAAGAGATCTGTAATCCTACCCTTTCTGCACATTCTTTGAATGTTTCTAATTGTTTGATAGCGGTCTCTTGGTTTTCAGACAGTATCGCTATATCGTCGGCAAATGCAAGGTATGGTATGCAGAGGTTATTTTTGGGTATGCCAAGAGTGATAGGTTTCCAAGCATCTTGTCTTTGAAGTTCTTTTTCCCATTCTTCCATTACTTTGTCCAAGACTAGGTTGAACAGGAGAGGAGAGAGGCCATCTCCTTGTCTCACGCCTGTCCGAATTTCGAAAGGTTCTGAGATTTCTCCCATGAATTTCACTTTAGAATTTGTTTTTGTAAGTGTTTGCTCGATAAGTTTCTGTGTTTTGTGGTCTAGTCCTCTTTCTTCTAGGATCTGGAATAGTGATGGTCGATCGATAGAGTCGTAGGCCTTTTTGAAGTCGACAAATGTACATGTTACTAGTTTGTTTCGAATTGCTCGCATTTTGATTAATGTTTTTAGGTTGAAGATTTGTTCGGGACAGGATCGGTTTGGTCTGAATCCTGCTTGAAAATCTGATAATTTTGGTTCGAGTTGTTCTTGTGTTCGTTTCAGAAGACAGGCCGAGAGAATTTTGTAAATAACTGGAAGGAGGGAAATTCCTCTGTAATTGTTTACATCTGACTTTTCTCCCTTTTTATGTAGTGGGTGAATGAGTGCGGTTTTCCAATCGTCCGGGATTTGTTCTGTATGCCAGATTTCTTGGACGATCTGTGTGATTTCTTTGAGTGAGTTGGGTCCAAGGTTTTTGAGCAATTCTGCTGTAATTCCATCTTCACCTGATGCCTTGTTTTTGAGTCTTTTGATGTGGGAGTGGATTTCGTCTTGACTTGGTGGTGACGAGTCTTCATTTGTGTGGTCAGGTTGTTTCTTTGGGAATCTCCTTGTAGGTTCCGGACAATTCAAAAGTTGTGAGAAGTATTTAGCCAACTCTTGGCAATTTTCCTTGTTCGTTAATGCCAATTTTCCATCTTGCTTTCTGAAACATAAGTTGTGTGGTGTGTATCCCTTCATTTGGTTGGCGAATACTTTGTAGAAGTCGTGCGTGTTATTGTTTCGAAAGTTATCTTCGATCGACGTCAGTTGGTCATTGATGTATATCCGTTTCATTTGTCTTAAAGTTTTGGATGTCTCTTTTCGTACTTCGAGGAAGATCTTGTGGGTTTTTTCAGGTTTGTTACTGTTGTAATTTTGGAAAGCGTTTTTTTCTGTTATTGAGGGCAACTTCGCATTCTTTATTCCACCAGGGATGTTTCGGTCTTTTGGTGAGGGGAATCAAGGATTTGGCAGTCTCTATGATTTTGTCCTTGAAATTTTCCCAGTTTTTTGCGGGTTGTTCTTCCCATTTTTCAGCAATTTTGGAGTCTTGGATTTTGTGTGTGTCGAATTTTGGAATCGTTGGGGGTTTCTTGTTGAGTTTTCTCTTGGCGGTAAATTTGATCTTGATTCGGGAAAGGTAATGGTCGGAATCTATGTTTGCTCCTTTGCGGACTTGTACATCGTGAATTTCTTTCTGGTAGAAGTAAGAGATTGCAACATGGTCGATTTGGAATTCTCCTAATTGTTGGATGGGGGAGCGCCATGTTTTCTGTTTCTTGGGGGATTTTCGTAGTGAGGTTGACATAATTTTCAGGTTGTTCTGTTGGCATAACTCGATGAGCCGGGTGCCATTTTTGTTAGTGAATTTGTGTGCAGGGTAATTGCCTACTGTTTTTTTGTATCTGTATTCTCTGCCAATTTGTGCATTAAAATCTCCGAGGAGAATTTTAACGTCGTCTTGTGGAATTTTGGACATTTCATTTCCGAGTTCTTCCCAGAATTTGTCAGTCTTTTCGGGTTCTTTTTTGTTGTCTGCATTTGTGGGCGCGTGAACATTGATGAAAGTGTAATTCTTATTCGTATGTTTGATCCTCATGGTCATGAGTCGGTTATTGATGGGTTTCACGCCTTTTACTGAATCTAGGACCTTTTTATCTACAACAAAGGCCATGCCGAATAGAGGTGTTCCTTTGCAAACCTTTTTCTTAGTTCCACTTTTGAAGATCCTGTTGTAGTCGATTGTTTCTGAGTCAGTGAAGCGTGTTTCTTGTAGGGCGAGAATTTGGATTTTCTGTTTGGTAAGTTCTGTTGTGAGATTGTGTAGTTTACCGGTTTGAATCAGCGTTCGAATGTTGAATGTGCCAATGAATGTGTGGCTCTTTCGTGGAAGTTTACCAGAGCACTCCGACTCGCTCTCTCGTACAGGTCCAAGCTCCCCAGAATCCGAATGCTTGGTTGCCGTCTGTTGACGGGTGGATCGTCCACCTGGGGTACTTTTGTTTTTGCTTGTACGAATCATTGTTGCTTGTAATTGATATCCAGCTGATGCTGGTTGGGTAGAACCAAGGATTGTTAGTTCCTGGAGCAGTAGTTGCAGCCGCATCCTCTGGATGAACAGACGCTGACCAAGTTGCCGGTGGTTTCCACTACAGACGCCTCTTGGATTTTCTTCGCTTAGTTTTGGTCCGCCCTGAGTATTTTATTTCCTCAGTACCCGCCATATCTGGTGAGCATTCCCCTATCCGCCACATGGGGAGGCGCCCGACGGGAGACTAGAAACTCCGCACGGGTTAATCCATTTATTTTTATTGTATTCTTGAAAAAAACAGTTGTATGAGTGCACCGGTAATGTATCCAAAGGGTATCGATAAAGTATCCACCAAATCACCACGATCACCAGTGACGACAACAGGAAGACATTGCCTGCCCCCTGGCCTGTTGTTTCCAAAGAGTCATAATATTGTCATTCAGCAGTCTGTAGCATGCAATAATTTTTATTGAACTTCCCTTTACATCAATCTCCAAATACAGAATTTTGTAATAGTAATCTATTCAAATGTTCCGAACACTGATCGATTCCTTTACACAACGAAAAACGTTCCCACCCCTAGGTTTTCTATTTTTGAAGTACTCATTACAATTTGACCGTCAGAATTCGCAATTAGTAACGTCATTTTGTTTTATCACAACGGAGAGACCACGCGAATCAATATGATTGTAAACTCCAACACCTACGTGTTTTTTCACCCAGAAGGTTTATGTGCTGTTAGTTTTGTTGCAACTTCACTAGATGGCGCTGCAGAACAAAATTGTGCTTCATTTTAATTCAATTTTCATTCAAACGGCGCTCCACCTGGGCTTCTTTGTTGCTGAGCTTTGCCGTGTGACGCAAAACGGAGACGAGAAGGTTGGACAGCGAGGCGCGTAAGTAAAAGAGAGAGAGAAACAAGAAAGGGAGAGGGAAGGAGAATATGGGAGATAAGGGCAAACGATCTGCCGGGTTAACCTATAGAATGTGTAAAAATTGATGTTGGTTTGACCAAGAGCGACTTCCAACATCGAAATCAGAAGCTAAGTGATAAAAAGTGTGAGTGGGGTGGCAAGAGGGGAGGGGGTATGAAGGATAGGGTAAAGTAGCCGAACAGAGCAAGAAATAAAAAAAACAATATAAGAGAAACGATAGTACACATAGGATATCCGTCATTGAATTTTCACTGGAAGAAATTTCAATTTTGGCCAAAACATACCATAGGCATTGGCGTACGTAGAAGAGGAAATAGGGACGTAGAAGGGGTAACAGTTGAATACATGAAACCGTGTTTAAGGTATATTGTTTATTGAACTAGTTTGCCACTGAGGCCTACAGCGCTCATGCGGGAGCGAGGATGTTGTGAGCTGTGAGCTACTTCAACCATGGTAGCCGCTACCTTTGCCACTACCGCCGCCGCCGCCGCCGCCACCGCCACTTCCGCCTGAGTGGCCGCCGCCGCCGCCGTTATGGCCGCCGCTGCCGCCGCCAAAGCCGCCACTGCCGCCGCCGCCGCCATGACCGCCGCCGCCAACGCCGCCACCGCCGCCATGGCCACCGCCGCCGCCGCCGCCTCCAAAGCCGCCGCCGCCGCCGCCACGACCACCTCCGCCGCCACCGGCGTACGCCGCAGTCACGGCAATCAGCAGGAGAAGAAGCTGAAGCAGAAATATTCACTTGAACACTTTTTATCCTGAAGTTTCTCGACCACAGAATAAGGAATACTATGGACTACATTAAGCCACCACAGAGACTTGCATCCTTTCCTGTAAGAAGGAAATGTTTGTTTATAACGTTGTTTCAAATTTTAAAATTAATATTTTTCGACCAATATATAAATATGTAATACTAATGGTTTTATTTTAAAAATTCAATGTTAAAGAAAATCATACAATTAAAAACGATAAGTACCAAAATATTAGTTATATGGTTTTCTTTAATATTAATGTTAACGTAATTATTTATTACTTAGTAAAGTAGTTTAGTAATTAAATTTGTCAAATATTTACTATTACATTCAGACGTTAACTGCATTTATTATTCACCAAGTAACGTGGCTTAGTAGAAACTTTACGTTCAACAACACCTCTTGAAGGTAAATTGAGCGAATAATGAATTCGTGGCAAAACTGTTGCATAAGAATTTAAAATCCCATTATCCTTCCCATTTCTGTACGAACAGAAAAGAGTGTTAACGAAACGTATTTTCATGGAATTGAAGATACTCCGCACATCACTCGTCCCACGATGTGGGAGTACTCTGAAGAGGCAGCCCCCAAAAATGAAATCGAAGGTCTCAAAAGGTCTAATGTTGCAGATTACGTCTCGAGGAACATACCTGGAAGTCCGGTGATAAACTTGTTATTTACGAGTAATAAGCGGCCCAGGGCAAGAAAATGGCAGTTTAGCGATTAGTTTGTAGTAGGATTGCATTTTGCCTAACTCAGGCGTGGTTTTTCAACATATATTCAAAATTATGAAAGTGAAAGTGTAATTCATGAACGCTCTTTGAAAGCTTCCTTTATTGTCACTTCTTTTGTAAATATTTTTTTTCCGGAGAGCCGCAAAAGAGATCCGTACTACGAGAACCGAAATAAAGTAAGTGATATATCCAGAACAAAAGGCATACAATCATAGTTATCAAGTGATTGAAATGTCTTTTTCAATGCTGGCTGCAATAACGTTTTCTCTCTAGAATTCATTTCCAAAGGTTTTACGCCGAGTTTGATACACTTCTAACATCAACATTTAATTGTTCATCATCATCAATTGCGATAGTCAGTAAAATTCTACATATGACAAATCTGTTTGGTAAAAAATGGAGTATCATAGGCGATATGTCATTATAATAATGAGGCAGCTAATTATAACATTATTACAATATACAATGAATTGAAACATTTCTTATTAGTTTTAGCAAGCAATAACTTATCATTGCATAAGTATGAATTACCAACTTACGTAAGGTAATGAAGAAGAAATACTAACAATAATATTCTTCTACTAATTAAGAATATACTAATTAACAAAAAATACATATTTTAGGAGTGCAAGATCAAACGTGACGCAAACTAATTGTCAGCTTACTTGTCTCCGTACTTCAATGAAAAGGTATGATATTTCAAAAGTTTTAAACGCATAAAGTTCATTAAATGTTTCACATATAATTCATCTCATTCTAATATGTAATTATTGAACAAAATCACTACAAAAGGCTTACTCCGAACGAGGGGTACTGAACTCTCAACTTGAAGGTCCACTATTTAACTCTACGCCTGGAAGATGCATATAATGTTGGAAGAACTAAGTAAAGGGAAGCGCAGCTTTAAAGTTACGGTAAAAACAGAAATATAACAATTATATTTGAAGTTGCGAAGAAATTTTGATAAACATATTATCAGTCAATATGATTTACAATACTTTCTTGCATTCTTATCAGATATTAAAAAATATTTGTGATATAATTTAATAATAAATAATACCCAAAAAACATTATTATTTTTCTGAAAATTTGTGAAATGATCGTAAAATAAACTCTTTATCATTAACTGTTGTATTCACATAATAACTACTTCATTCTTACAGATCACAGATAATAAATCTATTGCAGAGTATATTCATTGTCTGTAGCTTTTTCTCAATAGAAACAGAACACCGAAATACGGTTCATGCAAGGAAACTAAGCATTGGTGTTCAATGATGTCTTTAACCAACTGTTGTGATCAACAAGATACCGAGTCAGATAAATCATAGAATGAATGTAAGCTCATTAACTTTGATATTAAAAAGCGATTAAATAGATCAAAAAAATGGCCTCCATGCATATCGAGTCCTAACAACAAACATAAAGGGCTAGATTGGCAATGTTATCCAGACTTAAATATTTAGTCACAATAGTACTGTTACAGGAGGCGGTCATCAGAAATCATCCTGAGAATTTTAGCTCAAAGTTACTTCGTAACACCGGAATAAAATAAAATCCCATTGCCCTATGTGTCAACAATTAAAACTGATATTTCTGGAACACAAGGATTCGAGGCAACAGAGTGACCATTTGAGTTGCAACGCTGAAGATCAAATTCGAATTACATTTCAAATCGCGCATCTAATATTGAACTGACAAGAATCTCTGGATACCTGTAATTTTTATGGCGGAAACTATTATTCCCATCACATTGAGCAACATGAGTAATACAGCTCGAGATTCTCTAGATAAATCGATTGAGAGTCCCGCGTTAAAACGTCTATGTCTCTTGGATTTCCATCAATAACGTGAGAAACGTAATGTATTTCTGAGTAGCAAGACTAACCCCTATGACAAGAGTCCTTACAACACATGGCTGTCATATGGAATCTGCAGAGACGTGTTACTTCGTAAAATCACCTGTTACCTTTTGTTTCCGAATGAGATGATAAACATCCTCCACACTCTTGTCCCAAATGACGGACATAGGAGAATTTCCCTCAGTGAATGAAGTGATTTACCCAGATATTTAGCTCACAGCTGACAGTCGAACTTTAGAAATCCCGGACAATGTCGCTGCAGAGTCAAAAGTAATGCTGACTACGAGCTAAATCGGCCGGTTGTACTGTTCCGACATTTGTTTAGTACTCGGAAATTGTTCCGACATTCGTCTAGAACCGGTCGGAAACTATAAATGAGAGTAGCCGGCCGATTGAATTCTTCTCCAGATAGTGGATGAATTCGATCCACTTATTAGCTAAAAGTCACCAACATCGCGACTCAAACTCTAGAAATCCCGGGCAGAGTTGCCGCAGAACCAGCGATAACGTTGGCTACCAGCTAACTCCGCAGGGGGTTCCGACATTCGTCTAGTACTTGTCGGAGAAACCGAGGAAAACTATCAATGAGAGCAGCCGTCCGGTGAAATTCTCTTCCAGGCAGCGGCTGAATTCAATCTAGCTAGTGTGAAAAATCCCGCACCGAACTCTAGACCGCCGAGGCATCTCAAGCGAGAGCTGCCCAAGAGGAGGCGAGCGTGGGCGGCACTTACCACCAGAGCGCGCATGGCTGTTGTGGCTGTCGCTGCGAGGGCTGACGACGCCGTGGACGGCGCCGGGGCCTTTATACCCGCGCGCGGCAGCCCTTCCCCGGCGTCGAGGCCGGGCGCCGCTCGTAATCGCCGCACCCGCGCAAAAAAAAACCCTCGGCCGCAGCCGCTGCGGCGTCGTTCTTACCAGCCACGGGGCGGCCTCCGCCGGTGACGGGAAACGCCGCCTCGCCTACGCCGACCTCTGACCCCCACACCGCCGCCACAGAGGCATTCGCTCAGTGCAATTCAACAATGCTTTTTATTACGTGGAGACCTAGCCCGTCAAGCCTGCTCTTCCCTCTGAACACGCAAATGTTTGCAAAGCCCCTTTCTTCAGCTGGAGGAGAAAGATTTAACCCGGGCGACCCAACAGGCGATTTGAATTAAGCCCAGAGACTTCTTTTAAGCTTGCACTTAATCTACAACATGGAACAGCCGGTTTTACTTCATCACCGAAGGAAGGGTTTTTTTCGCTCTTAGAAATCCACACTAAGGATTTTTTTGCACTAAAAGTCCATGACTTTGATCGGATTTGCACTCACCAACCTGGGTAAAACAATTCGATACACTAACCGTTATATCGTCAAACTCGCATAGAACCAGCCGATAGTCCCGCCTAAACTGATAGTTCCAAATGCATCTCCCGGTAGTGGAGCCAAAATGAACTCGTGAACGAGTCGATTGGAAATATAATTCGTTCATATAATTCTGGAACTACCCATTTACCTCCAAACGCTCTATTTCGCAGTGCAATCTACTTCATGTCCTTAGTGATTACCAGAGATTACACCTCTGGTGTACAAATGGAAAATTTAAGAACGTAGATATATATAAAATGCCGATATGTAAGGGGTTTACTCAAAACCATCTGATAATCACACCTCTTGTCGTATTCGTTGATTAATGGAGTTTGTAGTGTTAAGAAGAGAAACAAATGCTAAACAGCACATACTATCTTGCCCGTATTTTCACGCAAAATTACGCAAAAAATTACAATTTTCGAAAAATTGTTCATAACCTTATTTCAAAATTTATCTTTAAGGAAGAGATTTCATTACAGAAAAAATCTCTGTCATTAATTTTTTAGTTGTAGGAAGACTTCGAAAAACTTTTGAAATTTTGCAATTTTCGAACAATTAGGGTTTTTAAGGAACACGAGACCTGCACCATTATCTTAAATGTCCTTCACACTATCCAACGACAAAATTTAATACAATACAATGGAGCCATTTTTTTTTGAAATTTTTGGGAATATTACAGGAGCTTCATGAAAAGTACATCCCAAAATTAAATTATCAATTTCAAATTCAAGTGGCCATTAGTGACATTAGCTGGATTGTTTTCGAAATATCAATTTTGGAGAAAATCGGCTGAACGGTTTAGTCACGAGCTATGTTCACAGACGGACAGACGGCCGAAGTTTTGCTTTTATCAAGGACCCACAAAACATGAATTCTGGTTTCACCGCGTGTTAGAGGATTTTTTTAACTTAGCAAATGGATTTATCCACTTTTTCATTACCAGAGGCCGGCAACAAGAGTTTTTCGGCCTAAAATTCGCAGTTTTTTCGCGCAGCTTTACATACTATTTACTCCGTAACGATAATGTAAAATCTAGTCAAAACGATGGAATTTCGTACAAAATTTGTACTTCAAAAATATTAGCAATAAGCACATCGGTAATGTCAATCAGTTTGTGTAAAATAGTCAGTACTTTGTAGAATTGGCGATGGTTCTGCTTCCCCAGCCTGGTCAATTTATTTTTCTAGGCCACTAATCCATCTGTGACGATCATGTGTAGGCCGTAGCCGAGAGTGGTCATTATCCCTAGCAACACTATCGTATAAACGAATATGTGCGTGGAGGCCTTTGGAGCCAAATGAGAATGCTGGAGCAGTACCCAAACAACAGAGTTCCGGACCACGCGCGATCTTTCCTTCCTCTTCGATGTCCTGTCCTTCCCCCATCGCACACACTTACACTAACATGCACTACATCCCCGGGAGACCGGTCGGGAACTTAGAGCTTGTCCCAGCTAGTGCATATCTGGTCAGGGAAAATTCCCCCAGCCGACGGGTAGGCCAGTGCAAATTATCGCCATCCAATGGGGAAGATCACCGCCACCTCCCGCGATAAACCATGAACTACACATACGGGACTAATGACTTTAGCAGTTGATGCGCCAGGACTACTCACTAATCAATCAATCAGAGCCAAACTTTTCAATTTTCATTTTAGAGGCATTTTTAACTATTTTGATAAATCGAAAAATTTATTATTTAATGTATATTACTAGTAATAATCATGCCCATTTGTTTAAACAAAAATATTCTTCTAAATCACACACTGCAATTGAAAAGCAATCGTCTTCCCGCAACAGTATTAGTATATAACGACATTTGTACAGTCGACATTTTGTTTATACTACATTATTATGTTTAGATACATCCTAAACAAAATAAACGATTTCCATCTTTCCAAGCAAGTAAATATAGGTGTTGTGGTGCGTTATCGTTGGCATTTTCATGAAATAATTATAAACGTTGTCATTGCCAACAATAGTATTTAATATAAGAGCAGCTTTCGATGGCTTAGCCATCATCATCAGTTGTCTGCTGACTGGAAGCCACAAAACGACTACCTACCGTAGTTACCGTACCTAAGCCATCGAAAGCTGCTCTTATATTAAATACTATTGTTGGCAATGACAACGTTTATAATTATTTCAAGCTAATAAAACTGACAAAAAAAAAACAATATCGGCCTCTGAATCTCGCCCTTCTCGGTAATGTTAGAGGTAGATCTACAATATATGCGATCGAAAACAGTTTTTACACATTTATTTATTTTCCTGTTTATTTATTAAAAGCTGAAGAATCCCGCGTTGCTGGGGTACTTATAATAACAATTTTTATAAAACAGAAATAGAAATTCCATCTATTCCCGACGTATGGCGAAGCCTACTTCTAACTATTCTATTGTATCACGTCTCCGCCTTCCCGGCATCTCTTTGCCCTTCTCCAATCTGGAAATACCCAGTCTTTCGTACTCACGAAAACACTTTCTCACTAAAAAATACTTAAATTTTATTTCTATTGAGGTTCCCGCTTCCAAACTTCTTTCATTTTATAACTGAAAATGATTAATAAACCCGAACTAAAAAATAAAATTAATATACTCACGTTTATTCTTTTTGTGGAATTTTGCATATTATACCAATACTTTCAATCATTTATCACATTATAAAACATACTTTTTCGTATTTCATTCTTCTCACATATTTATAAAGACATGTTTGAAATTGATCTTGCTGCGCTAATCGACGTTTAAAAATAATTGAAGTAATTTTAATTGAATCTGAGTACGTATTTTAATATTCTTGATAAATAGTGGCTGACAGTAATGATCCATTCACCACTTATATATCATATTATTATATCATCTCCGAAAAAACGAGATCATAGTAGATCTCGGCTTGACAAAACTTTTTCTATTATATAAAATAACAAACTTGAAATCTAGAAGTTTTACTGTAAATTATATTCTCGCCGAACTGACAAAAGTTTAATAATTCCCACGCAAACGTACGCTTTCTCGATCTACTATATTAAAACATTTCTCTACAAAAATGCATCCATCCATCAGTTTCAGCATAACACGTAAATCATTCATAATATGTTTTTGCTCTCACTGTCTCGTCCAACTTGCAAATACATAATAATTATGCTTAATTTACTACAACTAAACATTTCTGCATTCAAACCTTTTTATGTTAATTTTAACAATATCCATCAAAAATTAACTCTTCCAAAGATTTCGTCTCTTGTATACTTAATGCACTCACGTAAACATGCAATTAAAATTAATATACAAGTCACTTTTTTAAATAAAGCAGAGATGAACTCTGAATTGTTTCGAATGAGACAAAAGGGCAGTGTAAATAAACGGTCATCTAAATAAGCAATTCTGTGCATTGATAAAATCATTAGGATATTTCTATTCTCTGGTGGTAATCTATTGATATTGATGCACTCTTGAGTCTGTGATGTAAAGCTAGGCGAAAAATATTCAGAAAAGTAATTATTTTGTAAATACATTAAGGTTTATGATTATAAATCATAGCATACAGTACTCCAAATCTATACAAAATGCTATCACAAAATTTTCATTGTTATTGGCTCTGTAGATTTAAAGATTAACGCGGTGTCAAGGCATTCTGTCTTTCTATAGTAGTATAGATTTATTTACCTATTTATTTGTCTATAATGTACGTATTTATGGGCTTTTGTATGTAATTATTTATTAGGCTTCTTAATTGCTGAGGTCATTGGGATGCATGTGGGAAGATCTAATGACAAATATGTAATAACAATGATGGTCAAGTGATTGAGGGAAACGATGGAATAAGAGACAGGTGAAACAGTAAGACCCTGAGGAATATTTCGCTATGACCACTACAAATGTCACGTGAATTGATCGGAGATGGATCGCTCGTTCTCTATACTGAAAATGAATAAATCAACCCTATTCATACTGGTCCATAAAAGGAACATCAGAGACAAATTGAATATCTTTAACCCAAGTGAAAAAATAGAAATACTAGGAAAGAATTAGTCTGGTCATTTAATGAGATGGCCGGAAGATCGATTGCCAAAAATCCTCCACAACTACAACCTGGACGTGAGGACTAGGGGCAGGCCAATACTATTGAAGACGGTACGGGCCAATAGGCTTAACCCATGATGATGATGATGAACTTTAATCTCTGTAGTACCACTAAAGATGGGATAAGATTTCCAAAACATGTCATAACCATCACGAACTTCAGGGATTAAATCAAGCGGTTTGTTCCGGTCTTAAGTAACTTAATGCTGAATTTTAAATAAATCTCTGTTCCTGACGTATAGCGTCATTTCTTTTTAGGGTGTATTCGAGTTTGTATTCTGCCTCATGTCTGTGTATTCTGCCTCATGTCTTCTGAAATTTCATTTCAGAAGCAAAAGCATGTGTTTGGTTAATATTATAAAAGATTTCATATATTTTTAACAAACTTTGTGCTTCACATCTCCACTGACCTTAATCATTAGGGATTAACTCTCACCGTGGAGTCTAAAATAAGTAGATTCACGTAATGTATGTGGTTTTCTGGTGAATTGTTGATACTGACACCTTACGATTGTACTATACAATATGAAGATAATTGAAAGAAGCCTCATATTTGACAGTACATTGAAGAGACTTCTCAGTAATGAAACATCATGACGTGTTACACGAGTCTGAATGACAAATGTGTCATTGAATACAATAATATACCTGGAAATGAAAATGTCATTTGTCATGAACATGAAATGTTCCCAAGAATAATTGGAAATGAAACTTAAATGTAGCGTTGAATGGATAGCATTCAATTATATTTCTCAATACAGAATCTGAAAATATTTAAAGACAAACTCATTCTAACTTTTCTAGCTAAATCTGGAAAATCCTAAAACCTTCTCTCACTTTATCAAAGCTTCAAAACTCTTCTGTTAGATTGTTCTGCGCATTTACAATTTTCTTTGTTCAATTAGAATTGCAGAATGTTAACGTTCTAACAATAATAAAAAATGAAATCATTATAATTATAATTTTCATATAAAATAATAAGTTTAAAGAATGAAATTATGCACCTCAATAATGTCAGTTACATTTTGTCGCTGGTATTCAGAAGAGAATGCCCCTACTATGTGTTTTATGTAACTTATGCAATCATTGCATGTGGAATCCAATAGGTTAGAACTTGTTTTCCAAGGTCCGTTTCTTTTGCCGGTTGCAACATTCGTTCTGACTAATGGCATTCTGGTGGGTATTTTGTGAAATAAGAACAATTGTCAACTAATTGCGTTAACAAGGAGAACACATTAATTGACAATCACGGGATTTATCTTCTATAATTGACATTACGAGTACATAAATTGTGGAGTCTAGAACGCGTGTATTAACCTTGTATGTTTTCATGAGGCCTCATTTCGCTAGATGCTAGAAGTTGGGTGTTGGTTATTTCGATTACAGGGTGATTGTATCAAATCTGTAGCTCTTTTTCATTTGCATATGTTTTTATTACACAGCAGAAATTTTTATTTTTAATGGAACTAATGTTAGTAAAAGAGTGAGAGGATATTCCGCGTATCAAAAAACGTGCACGTATGATACTTCATTTGATTGTGATTACCAGATTGTGTATATCAAAGATTAAGAGTACAATGCGAATTAATAAGTGAATCATTTAATTTTTATACAAACATTTTTGGTGAAGAAAACGTTAAAGCATACAATTGAAACTTTTGTAAGCATTATTTGTGAATCTTGCAATGTGTGTTGTGCTGCTTTTTTATTAATATCAACGATAAATCAGAAATTTACGGTGATGCTTGCTTTGATTCGAAAAAAAAATCACCAGAAAGCAATAATGTGAACAGACTAAATTTTGATATAAGTCAATCATCATTTATGAGATACATTTAAACATTCATTTTATATAAAACGCACGTGTTATTACAACAAATTACTAGTAATACTAGTTTTATATCACTCATTTAATTGTGCTGTATTGAGAGCTGCCTCCCTCAAAATCCCGCTATTCCACAATACTACTTCTATTATATTACTACTTTCGTAGTACTGTCTGTTAGAGACTGCAACTCTCAAACCCGCTATCCTGATAACCACCACATTCTACAAATAAATTGCATGTAAAATTATTAATTAAGCGAACGTATTATTTTCCTGTTTATTTGCATTTCATTCATTTATAAAACCCAATATAAACATTCTCAGTTACAACGACATGTCTTTTGGAAGAAAGTCCTATTTTTAGCTTTTTTCCTTTCGGAATATATTCAACGTTTAGAAATAGTATTGTGGATGAACAAATAATACGGGTGCAGTTGTATTAACCGTACGACATTTTAGACGTGGGTCGTAATGTTTAAAGTGGCCGCAAAAGCGTCACTTGAGCACTGGGTGTCCGAACATTGTGGATTGATTGAGTAATGATTCAGGACGCGTCATTATTCCCGTAAGGTCATTATTTCCGTAAGTATAGTGCATGTTTTTTCCTCTGGAGGTGGCGGTGAATCTTCTCCTGCTGGATAGTGAGATCGAGCGCCAACCTACCCATCGGCTAGCGGGATTTTCTCTAACCACGTATCACCCACTAGTGAGCACCGCCCCAGCCGGGGCAGGCTCTAAGCTCCCAACCGGTCTCCCGCCATGTGTGCTAGTGTAATGCGCGTGTGTGTGTGTGTGTGTGTGTGTGTTAGATAGTTTTATTTTTTACCTTCTGGAAACGGACAGCCTCGCAAAGTTGAGATTATCCGTGTCAAATTGATATTGGCTTTTATTCTCGAAATGGTTCCCTTAATTTTAAATTTATATAATGGACACGGTTAATTATGTAAATACGGAGCAATGCTTATAAGTAATGTGTGTAAGTAAGGGTGAGGATAGGACAAGGATGAGGAAGAAGATCGGGCGCCGTTTGTGGTCCGTTGTAAGGGTACTGCTTCGGCATTCGCTTGGTACTGAACAGCGAAAAGACAACAGTATGGACGACGGTATCAGATATCGTATTAACTCACTAATCCTAGAAAACTGACGACTTACAGTTGAACAAATTGCTGAAAAAATGTGGAATACGTGTTGACACAACTCACTCAGTCATTCGAAACAAACTACCATTAAACGTGTGCATGATGGGTTGCGATGGAGCTTACTGTTCAACATAAAGTAAAGAGACTTAGCGAGTTCAAAAATTGTTTCAATATCAGTGGTCGATATATGGACGGGATTTTAACATGTGATGAAGCTTGGACTATTTTCTGCCAGAGTCTGAGCGTCAAAGCGAGCAGTGCATTTCACCCAGATACGCCTTCTTCCGGTGATAAGGTTATGTTAATCATCTCTTGATGGCCCATAGACACATTTTCTGTTGTTACTTGGAGGAGCAACGCACTATTATTAGTGTATACTACTCGGACGAGATTTGAACAAAGTCAAGCCTCGGTTGAAGAGGAAATGTCCGTGATGCCAGAGGAACCCCTTGCTTCATCTTCATGACAATGTTCGACATCATACGGCATAACTGACGCTACAAACTTTCCGCAAAGTGAATTGTGAGGTCCTGCCACATCGTCAGCATAGCTCTGAAATAGCCCCATTAGAATTTTTATCTGTTTGGTCCTTTGATAGGAAATTTTTGTGGCATCTAGTTAATCGGCAACGGAGCTGCTACAACAACAACAACAACAACAACAACAATAACAACAACTAGCTGCTACAACAACACGTGCTTTCTCGCTTTTAGTGACGGTTACGTAATATTAAAACTTAATTTCTGTCAATATTTTTGTCAGTCAACACTTGTAAAACTCATTACAAATCCCAACCTTAACTGCGAAATTTGAAGCTTATGTTATCAATTATTTCAAGGCTATTTGTAATCACATTTAAGGTAATTAAATGATGATAAACCATTCACAGTTTTGCATAAGAATCAGCGTCCCACCTTTAACATTGTATGCATTTCTCTGTCTTCTTCCTCAAGTTTTTGAGCACTTTTGAAACCATTGGTTACGAAAGCAATGCTCCGTATTTACATAATTAACCGTGTCCATTATATAAATTTAAAATTAAGGGAACCATTTCGAGAATAAAATCCAATATCAATTTGACACGGATATTGTCAACTTTGCGAAGCGGTTCGTTTCCAACAGGTAAAAAATAAAACTATCTAACCCGATTCGTTCCTGTTTTCTTTTTTATTCTATGTTGATGCGTAACTTTCGACGTAATACGCATCGCTACGTAGGTTTTTCAAGGACATTTCTTGTGGAAACAGAAGTAAGAAGGGTTGCCTATCCTGGAGTTCGATGAAGGGAAGCCTGCTGATTTGCCGTTTTCCCGCTACGAGGCGTTGCGATTGCTCACAGGAGATCTTGCCTCAAGTGAATAGCTTCACCAGATTGTCTTCAACAACCTTCCGTCAAATCACTCAAATCGACATTTTTAATGCCTCATAAGCTCATATTCTCAAAAACGAAGGGATGTTTGAAAAAAAAATTGTTAGATATACTTTGAAGCATCTGTCGTAACAAACGTATTAAACCAAGAAACACATCTACAATGTAAATTTTAACGTGAGAGATATTTCAAAAGAACTACATTTAATTAATTGTTGAAATATTAAAAGAACACCTGTAAATGGCGATTATCTTGTTATTCAGAGCATTTAGTACAAAATGGTAAAAAAACATTTGGGGCTTTTTTCAGAAAAACCTTTTTAATATGCCCCATATTCCACTGAAACCTGAAAAAAAATTACTGATTTTTTAAAACTAATGCACATGACATTATATAAGGAACTAAAGATGAAAAATAAATATTATAAGAAAAATATCTTGATCTTCTCTATTGAAGTTGTAAGAGATCGTTTTCAAAATCTTACGCATTTTACGAGTTAAGAGCGGAAATTGGACTTATTCTATAATATACGAGTACGAATTTATAAAGTAGAATGTTAAATGCCATATGATGACGTGTTTTATTGAGAGTCTCTAGCGATTCGCGCGGTAAAAAACGTATAGTTCGCCCCCCCCCTTACCTAATCCTTACCCTATTTTACGCTTTACCTTAATAGAGCATCGTTTTGCCAAATCTGACCAAAAAGTAATTGTTCATGTATTTTTATTTCTTCATGAACTAAAATAACATGTTAAACATTAGTTTAGAACAATTTTTAAGGAAATAAATGATTTAAATCTAAAGAAGGTTGTTCATTTAAAGTAAATTGTAAAATCATGACAAACAAAAAGTACTTCTTTACTTTTCATGAAAGTACGTAGAAAGATAAGTAATCTAAGTAGTAAATAAGGGTATGTTGAAGGTAATATTTCTGTTGTACTCTCGCACAACTTTCCGCCTGTTCTTTCTATGTACTTTGGAAAAGTAAAAAAATAAACAACTCAGGATTCATTCCTTTATTACTGCATTTAATTTCCGAACAGTGCAAAACTTTCAACATAAGCATTGTTGTTAATGTGTAAGCAGGAAAGATACAAGAATTCAGTTGTTGCATATCAAATGTGTCCCTGCACACGTCAAATAAATGGTTAAACCACGTTGTTTTTAATTTTACGTGTTTAATGACTTTTCCTTGAAATCCCACGATTATAAAACCACTAGGTCACGAAAACACCCAAACTATTTTTGAAGATTTTAACCAGCTCTTAATAAATGTGACTTCACAAACAGATTCATATATTTTAGTAGCAGTTATCCGTAGTTTTATTTTGTCTCTATCTGGGTCGCTAGCTATATGTGAACGCATTCCTAACCTCGTAGCCATAACTATTGTATGATAAGAATACATGCATCATCTTTAAAAGTGTTTTTCCTCGGACTATTCATAAAATAAATGTAAAGAAAACATTTTGAGCAATATCTGAGAAAATGTGGCAAACATTCCACTAACATCGTGAAAAGTGCTTAAAACATTTAAGAATTGTTTTCAAAATCGTAGGGCATCAAAACGGGAGAGACCTATCGGGTAATATTCATTTTTGTAAAAATGCTGGAAATAATTTATGCTCTAGTGATCTTTACTGGCAGATGGACTTTTTGAAAAAATCGCCTTTTTGATGTCAAAGAACCACAAAATGTGGATTTTGACTACTCTACATAGAAGAGAAAGTAATTTAATAGTCATAAAGAATCAAGAAAAATCCTCTTTTACGGTATCAGAAAGCCACAAAACGAGTTTTTGGGTTGAAGAGACGGCACATTCCTTCCAATACAACTAACATTTATTAAAAAACTGATTGCGAAAAACAATTTTTTTGTGAAGAAAACATCTCATCTTCAATATTGTAATCGTAAGAACAATATTTTTTTAATTCAGGGGTAACCGTGTCCATCTTACCTCTGCCATCATTATTAAGTGTATTCGCATGAGAATACTACAAAAAAATGTTGAGCTATCTTTGAGAAGAAGGTGAAGATGTTCCAGAGTCTAATATATTAACCCGTACCTGTATATAATACCTGTAAAATATTGTAACTAGTTAAGATTCATTGAATAATGATATCAAGAAGGCGGTAGGCTGTGGAACACACGGCGTAATTGGGACGAAACAATGTTTCAGACACTGTGGAGGCGGAGAAGGTACAAAGAAGAACAAAAATCAACAACCTGAAGAGAGGTGGACGTCTCGGAGAACACACGAAAGTTTGACGTCTTGAAGTACAGACGAGAGGTAAACGAAGCACAAACGGAATGTGGACGTATTTAGAGGACTTTGACATTGTATTATTTAATTACAAATTATTGTGTAAAATTACTGTTGTTATTAATGTTGTAAATAAATGTTTCTTTTTTATTTTGAAATTGGAAGCGTTTAAATGTAATAAATACGTTGCCATATTTGAAATCAACGGTGCATGCCGTAGAATCATCAGCCCCTGAAAATAAAATAAATGGGTATTTCTATTTTTCTCCTCATAAATTTAATTCATTAAATGAAAAATTAAGAACCATCTCAGTATCCTCTAACTTTAAAGAAATCTTCTAAAAATAGCAGGGTCTCTAGTCGGGTCCGAGCGATAGGGGAATATTCATTTGGCAAAAATCCTACGAATGGGTTAGGCGCTGATTTGGTCACAGACAGATGGACAGACATGAGAAAAGACTGATGAACAAACCAACGGACAGATAGGACTGAGGTTTTGAAAAGAAAACGTTTTACGGTGTCAAGGGACCTCAAAACTGGTATTTCAGTTATGAGTTATCAATCGTTAAAATATCTAAATTGATTCTCCGTAGCAGTTCTTTAACATAACTAATTACACCCTATGTACAAGTACATAGGTATAAAGAAACACATTTGTGCGGTATTATGGAACAAGAAAATGTGAATTCCGACTACGATATGTAGCTAGGTATTAGAAATAGTAATCTACTATATACAGAAGCAAGAAAAGTCCTCTTTTACATCACAAACCCGAGTTGTTCTGTCAAATCGCGGCATTTGTCACCTCCACTACATACCTTTCTTTACAGAAAGTACACTACTCCGTATATACGTACGTATACAAGAAAGTAAAATTGCGCAAGCTCACATAGAAATTACAAAACAGATAAAACAAAACACGTTAACCACATACAGAAGTCGAAAACCGCCCTACCATCTAAGAATCTGGTGAACAGGAATTACATTCTGTGATCAAATGTATTCGGACACGTCCAAAATAGTGCTATGGTGTGGTCGTATTTTACATGGAGGGGACTTGCACCCCTTGTTTCGTGTGGCACTATCACGGCACATACTACAGTGATGTTATGAACACCTGCTTGCTTCCCACTGTTGAAGAGCGACTGGCCTGCACAGAGTCCTGACTTGAATCCTATCGAACACCTTTGAGATGTTTAGGAACGCCAACCAACATCGATACCTCTCCTCAGTGTAGCACTCCGTAAAGAATGGGCTGCAATTCCCCAAAAAACCTTCCATCCCCTGACTGAAAGTATTCCTGCGAGAGTGGAAGCTGTCATCAAGGATAAGGGTGGACCAACACCCTATTGAATTCCAGCCTTGCCGATGGAGGGTACCACGAACTGGTAAGTCTTTTCCAGCCACGTGTACGTGATCATATAGTGAATGTTTCTTGTGACGTTATCAACAAAATGAGACCCCGAAGGTCCTGTCGATTCCCCAGATCGTTTACAAATTTTACGGCAAATTTGCAGTTGTAAGATGTAAGCAGATCTTTCACTTGTTTTATCAGAACCTCACAACTTTTCTGTCAAAAAATCGCGACTTTTCACTTATTCTTTACAGTACTTTCTCTTTCTTATTTTCATCCGCCAACACAAAGGGCACATCATATCTTTATAACAAACCTAGAATCTTTCGTTCTCGGTATCGTTCGTTCTCGATAAGGACAGTGCCAGAAGTATAATTCTAGGAAGTAGCGCTCTCAGTACGCTTGTCTTGTCACCAAGATTGACCGGTCCGGTGTATCTTTGTGTCCGGCTCTATTATCAATAATTCGCCCTACAGTAAAAGGAATCTATCCTGTCTGGCTTGACTCAGCACTTCATCTCATTAAATTTCTGTAAGCTGTTTGAAACAAATGTAAGTGTGAAACATCTGAGTTCATTAACAACAGTGAATACACCCACGAATTGTCACAAGCTCTAATCAATTCTAATGAAAATTGCATCAAACATGTTATTCCAAATTACAATTTCTATCTTCTCTACCATTTTTAACGTTATCAAATCTCCTAACAACAAGCATCTCTTCACACCTAGAATACGAGTAGGAAATCATATTTCTGGTTTAATCCCGTCAGAGAGGATGATGAAGGCAGACATGTTGAAGGCTGCTAATAATATTATAATAAAGAAAAAAGTTAGCAATGACAAGTTTTTTTTATTGTCAAATCATAGCCTATTAGTACGTATCCTAATATTAAATCGTACATTAGACACTTGTACTATTTAATGTCCTTCAGACATTCAAATATTTATGAGTATGAGAAGATCCCTGGGTGCAGTGACAAAAACAATAATATGGACGCAAGTGTTTTTATTATCCAACTTAAGAGGTACAAATTCTGTGCTCAGAGCGCAGTTGAGACGGAGAGTCTTTTAATAAAACATGGTAATAGAATATCCTAGCTGAGCGGATCTGGCAAAAGTGGGATAAGGGACTACGAGCCGATTGATTGCTTAGGGAAGGGCTGGAGGTTTAACTAAGGGTGAGGGCGGTAACCGCCATGAGGCTAGAGACCGCCACGCCGCTCGGTGGTAGACCGCTAGCCGTGGTGAGGACGGTGACCGCCATGCGGGTAGTGACCGCCATGCGGGCGGTGACCGCCACGTGGGTAGTGGCCACCGCCGCCACGATGCGGATCAGCGTCCGCCGCAGCCTCCGGGTCGGGAGATGCCATGGCCACCAGCGCCAGCGCCAGGAGCAGGACGACGTACAGCTGCGGCACATTTGCAAAACGTCATTTTCATCTTTTTTAATTTTGTTTCTAATACGTTGCTTTTCAATTTCTAGGTCACGTTGCAACCACTTTGATTGTTTTGTTACTGTGATGGTTTGTTACTTTGATTGGTAACTGTAGAGGGAACACGTAAGAACAACACACACACACACACACAAAAAAACACACACACACAAAAACACACACACACACAAACACACACACACAAAAACACACACACACACAAAAACACACACACACACACAAAAACACACACACACAAAAACACACACACACACAAACACACACACACACACAAAAACACACACACACACACACAAAAACACACACACACAAACACACACACACACAAAAACACACACACACAAAAACACACACACAAAAAAACACACACACACAAAAACACACACACACACAAAAACACACACACACACAAAAACACACACACACAAAAACACACACACACACAAAAACACACACACACAAAAACACACACACACAAAAACACACACACACACAAAAACACACACACACAAAAACACACACACACAAAAACACACACACACAAAAACACACACACACAAAAACACACAGACACAAACACACACAGACACAAACACACACAGACACAAACACACACAGACACAAACACACACAGACACAAACACACACACACATCACACACAAACACACACACAAACACACACACAAACACACACACAAACACACACACAAACACACACACACAAACACACACAAACACACACACAAACACACACACAAACACAAACACACACACACACAAACACACACAAACACAAACACACACAAACACACACACATTCATGCCTGAAGCGGAATTCGAACTCGCAACTCTTCGAACCGAGGCAATACAGCCCTCCAGCCTTAGCGACTTTGGCTGTCCTGGACGGCATTATCATTACTAATGTTTTTGGATACATCAGCTACTACTGTCATTTGTTCCGTTAGTGTATTGAACGTCTTTTCGAAGATGGCTTTCACTATGGTTGGTGTGGCGAATCTTGATACTGCCCATCAACACAGGTGGCTTAGTGCATCTACTGATGTCACCGAGGAAAAACCACATTACCCACAAATCACCCCCCCCCCCGAGGAAAATCATGTATTA
Source organism: Gryllus longicercus (assembly GCA_038098605.1). NCBI lineage: Eukaryota > Metazoa > Arthropoda > Insecta > Orthoptera > Gryllidae > Gryllus > Gryllus longicercus. Next base: position 1,312,405 of record JAZDUA010000116.1, on the reverse strand, counting down.
CACTTTCGGGACTAATGACTTCAGTAGCTGACGCGCCTGGAATCACTAACCATCAACCAACCAACTTGATACTGCCAAAACCAAGTCTTTCATATCAATTGCAATAGTGAGTGAGTATTTATTCAGAATGCGTCTACAACCTCTAGATCACGACTGTAGTACATGCTATACATCGGAAGATGTCGGCAATCCTGCCCATTAGAAAAAGAGATCAAGGGACAACCTACACCTATCTCCCTCAGCATAGGAGGCCGGCCAAGCTGACAAAAGCTGAAGATTTCGACTGGTTTTTTTTTCAGTATATGTTGTAATATCAGTAAACATTTATGAGAAGGCGAAGATAGGTTCTTGTTTAACACAGCTCTCTAGCATCTTATCTGCCTATTAATTTGTTTGTTAGGTAGTCACAACCAAAATGTTCGATTTTTTTCTAATTTTTCGTTCATATTCATTTAAGTCATTGAAATAACGTGTGTCAAAGGATTTTTATTTCATTGTAATTGAGTTTTAAGTATTGTTTAGTTTTTTAACCGAACTAAATACGAATATTTGGATTCCCTCCGTTCGTAAATTTGTTTTTTACGCATTCGCGAGCACACGTGTTGTTCGACTTCCTTCACAAGTAATAACTGCACAAGTTACCTTTACTATACCCTTTATTATTGCAAGCACAGGAGGAAGTTGTAAAACATTTTCCGAAAAAAATATAACAGTTGAAAATACGTCATGAAAGCAACACAATTTCTTGCATTCAAGCCCTTTTTATGGCTCCCAAACGGATGATCTGGATCTCTCAGATTGTTAAGCCATCAAAAACTGCTCATCATTGAAATCATAATAAGAAACATAAAAGCTATATCAACCTACATAACCACTTTGGCTCTCCCAGTATTATTCTACAAGGGGTAAGAGTAGACTTTATTAGGACTCTGATATATCCTGGTCCAAAATAGCGAGGAAAATCAAGGCGCATGTTAATCTCCAAAAATAAAACAAGATGAATAAATCAATATTCGGAAAAAGTATCAGACGAAGTGAGGTAGGTGGAGCAATTGACAAGACTTGGCAGTCCACGCCACCATTCAGATTCAATTGACCAAGTTCCAAACATGTGCTGTTAGTGAAAGTAAGCATGTTTGCTTGTCTGCTGAATTTACTTAGAAAGTTTTTCCAGTAGTTTTATAGCGTATATTTATCGTTTATTAGTTAGCCAGTTATATACCCTTTATTTATCGTTTCTTTGGATTTACTACATTCATTCACAAATAGTTACCACTTGATACCTCGAAAGCATAGGATATTCCCGATAAATTCCTGAGTCGAAGCGAAAATTATCTGAAAATTACCGATACACAAAAGGTTTTTAATGAAGACTCTTCAATGAACAAAACTGAGACAAAAAATTCAAAATATGCCAAATATTGAATATATTAATGAAACTCGTTTTCACAGCATGTCGCTTCATATAATTGATGTAATGCAGCATATTGCAACCGTGATTGACCAATAGAGAGAAGTGGTAAGAAGAAACTAATACAAAAAGCGATGTTTATTTAGTTACACAGCTTAGTTTGTTGCGTAGCAGATTGATGTTCATTTCATAACTGGAACAGTTAATAAAAGTTCGACTTATTCTAACATTTCCATCAAAATACGAAATATTCTAACTTTTACAACGTGCAACTAATATTTTATTAGGGTAAAATTATCAAAGAAATTTATGCTAAATACGAGATATCGATGCACATTGCCGTTTCTAAACATCTCCTAAAGAGAAGTTAACAATGTCGATAAAAAACTACATGATATTGTTAAATACGGATGATGATTAATTTAATTAGTAATTTCGAGTAAAAATAGAGGTATTGCTCAGCGAGTTATAATAGAATGAGAACACCAAAGAGTATCTGAAAAATGTATCCACATCGTGAATATTTTAGAGCAGAAAATGAGATATTTAGTGTTAGCCATCTAACCTTGTGCTGTTTTTCTTTGCATTCCAGATATTTTGTTGAAAACAACTAGTATTTCAAGTTTTGTGTGACTTCGAATAGACGAAATTCGTATCAACGTTCGTCTGCATCAGGACCCTAAGAAGAAATCTGCACTAAAAGCGTTGTCATTCTACAAAAACTTTACAGTATGTTTCAGATCCTACATAACCCCCCCTCTCCAAAATCAAGGATCTGAAACACTTCACTGAAATATTCAAAATTGTTTTGAATTACTCCACAAAGTTATTCCACAGATGCATTTTATTAATTACTGGTAGGTTAACGATTCTTTTACTTGTTCTTGTCGACATAATGAACGATTTTATTACCAAGAGAATTGCAAAATAATTAACATATATGAGTTTTATTCTACTTTGAATACAATTTACTTACAAATGGAAATCTGAAAATTTGTTTACGACACCTCCTAATGTCATTAAAACAAAGAAAGATGCATTTCTGTTGGATACACACATGCTAACAAGGAAGTGTTTCATTAAATGTTATGTCTTTTGTTTATACAGAGAGGCAATAAATAAATTAATACAAGACATTAAAGTGCAGAAATTTTTCTCACCCATGAAGTAAAATCTTCGATTGATACAATGTGACGTTTTCACACGTGTTAAAAATTTATTTTAATCCCGTGTACATTAAAACACTAAGAGCTTCCTAAGAGTGCGAACTCTTTAAAAGAAGTTGAGAAAATTATGGTACCATTTTAAAAAAATCCACGTGATCAGAACAGCAGTTGATTAATTCGCGCCTTGCAGAGGGACTGCGCACCGCTGACGTACTTACCACGAGCTTGGCCATGTCTGCAGGAGCGACGATCGAACAGTCCACCCTCCCTCAGGATCCTCCTCTTTTATAGTGGCCACGATGACGCAAGAGACAGAAGACTTGTGTATTTCAGGTTTTCGTAGTTTTTTTGCTAAGCGGTTAGGGAAGCGAAGCTCTTCGATCGCTGACATTTCTAAACGAACTTCTTTTCTTCTTTTTCTTCATTTCCGTGAAGAGTTTTACAATATTTCTTCCGCGATAATTGATTCTTCTATGTTACTAAGTCAACGTATTTAATAACACATCTGATGCAGAAGTAAAAACTAAGCATTATTTATAAAAATGCTTAATCGAATCTTACTCTTCCCTACAGTTGAAGTCTACTGAAAATTCACTGTACATTTAATCATTAAATGAAAAAATTAGGGCAAATACGTCTAGCAAATATTTTATTGCACCCTAGCATTTAACAATTTCAGGGCGCATATACTATATATGCAACATATTATATCTTTTGTATTGTAAGACATTTCATTACAATAGGATTTAATGTAATATCTTAATTATTTTGAAACACGACCGACCTTACTCCAGTCAACTGTTGTCATTCGGGATGTTCTCGCAGTTGTGAGATTTTACGGATGTAATTACGTTCCTGGCTCTAGAAGTTCTAAGAATGTGTTCTTCCTTCTCAAAATTATAAATATTGTATTATTAACCTTCGTTCTACATCGTACGGGTCAAAATGATCCAAAACCACGAAAAGCACGCACGTGAAAGGGCAGTGGTGGGCATTTTTTGGGGAAAATGAGAATTTATCCTACATTGAAATGAAAAGCATAAATTTTGACAAAAAGGAATTATTTCGTAGAATGTTAAAATTGACTAGTTTTACTAAAATGTTTCAAAAAGACTCGGCGTTTCCCGTTGTGAAACAAGGGTTAAAATATTTGAGGCACACTCTCTATTAGACATTTAATGATGCAAAATGAAGCTGCACAGAATGACACAAAACACTAAGTCGATTCAAGAGAAATAATTGAAATAAGTTCGAAATACGTGTAATAATAGTAACAATAATAATAATAAAACTAATAATAACAATAATTATAACACGTAATGAACTCTAAAATACTGTATCAGTTTTTCCTTCCACATTTTATTTGATGAATATTTGAAATATTGAAAGTAGAAATACTAGAAAATCAAGGAAAGAAATATACAAATATCTCTTGACAAATATTTTTTCCTTAGTTGCATATACAGTTTTAGAAAGCGAAAAGGTACGAAAAACAGGTAACAATAAAAAAAGTCGGTTGCTTCTGAATTAAATTGTTCTCTAGATACGAATATTTTGGCAACAAATGGATTAGAAATTTCTTTTTCACCTTATATTTTAATCCAATGCTCGTGGAAGGATTAGTATAAATTATATAAAATAATAAGACGCTTAACTTCAGCATAAAACAGAAATGACAGAAGAACATAACGAAATAAGGCGAATCTGAACACAATTTTTAGAAGGTAAGAAATGAATAGTGAGGAAAAATATAACAATATTCCCATAGTAGTGAGAAGTAACTACCTATAACCATGAACGAAAAGTTAACCACAATTATCATTTTCAACGCGTCTTATTTTTGATATTGCAATACAAAAGAAGTTGTGTATTTTAAATGTTATTTATTACACGCAATTAAAAACAATACATTAATCTTCTACATAATGACAAGGTAATCGTGGCATGTTAATAAATTTATAAATAATCCAATGATGTTCATAAATGCTTGAGTTGTGTTTCAAGATTTGTAATCACAGCCTCCTACAAATGTTTCGCAAGAAGTGTGCGACGTCACCTGCAGGGTAGTTCCCCAGCTGGATAGTGCATTCCAAGTAGAAATAATGAAAATTGTTTCCACAAAACGATTTTTCCTGAAGCAATACGAATTAGATCACCTTTGTTGGTAAACAGTTTCAAGGGCGCTTGATATCGTCAATTTCGCACAGTATATATAAAAGCAGAATCTGTTTGAGAAACTTTACAAGAGTAGAAATGATCGTGTATATCTCAAGTGCAATTTTAGTCCGTGCAGATTTCTTCACAAATATTCTGCTCTATTAGTATTTTTTCTCTACTGAACGCATTGTCAAATTTTTACTGAAGAAGAAGATACGCTACCTTCAGAGGAGAATGTTTTGTTCTGACAGAGCTACTAACATCGGTGTTTGGATGGGACTGGGGAAGCAAGAAACATAATAATAGAAAAAGTTGTGCGTCTCCAAGAGGAATAATCGAAAAGTACTCTACCTCAATTTGATACTTCCTGGCACTGAATGTGAGAAATTATTAACAATGATCGAATGTCATAATCGTTTGAGTTAATTATGACAATGAAGGAAAAGTTTGGAACAATTTAATTCGGGATGCCAATGGCAAGTTTCTTTTTTGTAAGAATCATAAAAATCATTAAACCGTTTCTCCCAAAAAATCTAATTCACGCAAACTCACAATCGTCTCCAGACACCAATAAAGTAGTGTAAATTATGATGTTTTATTGGTGCCCAAGGACGGTTACATCTCAGACATCTTGGTCAGTTCGGCTCCAGATCTTATCATGCACTGTGGTGCTACCTCACGAGAAAAATAAATTTGTTACACTTACGAGACTAATGACCTTAGCAGTTGACGTGCCCAAAACCACGAAATAATCAATCAATTAATCAATCATGGCCAGTTACGTGAAGAAATAGCTTAGAAAACAGATTATAATTGCAGAAATCCTGTAGAAATTTCTGCAACATGCCGACTTAGTTCTGAGAGTGTGCGGATTGTTGGCCAATCTCCAAGTAGTGATGTAGCACAACAAGGAAGAATGTATAGTTATTTGCCTAACTAGTATACAAAGTGAGTCTTTGGCATTCGAATGAATGTTAATAGTCGAGGCAACAATAGGAGTTGAGTTCTGCATTCTGAAATGAGCAGGCCAAACACTCCCAGTTTTTAGTACGAATACATGGTAACTAACAAATACATAATCTTGAAATCATTATGAATATGCGCTTTTATCAGCCTACAAGCGCATGCTCTTTGGAGTATTTATCAATGTGATGGTGAAGCCATTTTGGTTCTTGTCACTCCAGTGTTTTGTTTTCTTTGCAGCACCACTTGTTTTATGTGACCATGACTTCTTTGTAATACGTGTAGAAAAGAAGCAATTTCCAGTCAATAGACAACGAAGGTAAGAAATAGCTTCCATGCACTTGTTTCTACACTGAAAGAAACTTCACCCAAACACATGAAATTCAAAGGCACTATTGCCAAAAAATGAACCACATATTATGCAAATACTACCAAGCATATTTAAATACGGAATGACCTCGTTCTCGCCTGTGGTTATTTGCTTTTATTTTCCAATCTCGCGGCGTCGGTTGTTGATCGTGCACTGCACAAAGATAGGGGATAACACGCGTTTTTCTGACTCAGCCGGCACTTCACCTTAACCCTTAACCACCGCAGTGCGCTCACCGCGACCGCAACTAATTCATAATCGTCCTTCGCAAGCTGAAGTGTAAAGGAAGTTTTGTGGAACACCACTCTGCCTTATTATAAGGCTGTTGAGTGCTAGCCAGTTTGGTCGTTGTCTGCTAGTGGGCGTAGTTTTTGTTAAATATAGATGAAGGTGAACGTAGGTTCGTCAAGATCACAGTGTTTGTGTGACTGCGTTTCGTACAGTGAAATTCGAGCGAAACACATAAAACCACGTTTTTTTTATCAAATCTCGTCAACGATCAACATGTTCTGCAATGGCATGATACATATTGAAGAAATTCCAGTGATAAAGACAACATCTAGAATGAATATTGTAATTTATGATTACGACTGTGCCCCCAAAATGTAGAATATATTGAAATTTGTAGTTTATTTAAGTTCTGTAATACAGTTTATGATTTTTACATTGTTTTATGATTATGTTTAAATCTTACACTACATTTATTGTTTCTTTTTTTCTAAAAATGATGGTATTAGAATAGTTATTTTGGTACATCAAAACCCATTATATACAGTATTTTCCTATAAAATTAATGTTTGAATGATAACTTTCCTGATACGAGCAAAGTCATTTTTCAGAAACAAATAGAATGTGTTGTGCTTCTCCTCCGAGTACAAAACCACGATCATTCTTTATTCATTCCTGAAGACATGTTTTAATCGGTCACAGTGGCCGATTGGGGTTTTCGTGTATCTCATATAGCACCGAGATGGTTGAAGGGTTAACATGTGCGAGTGTAGATGTCACCAGGTGAGTCATGCTCCTATACGACGCGCTCTCAGCGCTGAAAACAACCTCTTGTTTACGACTTGGCTGGGAGCTGCTGCGTCCTAGGCACAGCCCTAGGCACGTGCCGAGGCACAGGTGCCAACGTTTCGGCCGCCATTCCGCGACTTTCCTCACGGCGAAGAGCAAGGTCGCAGCTTGATGGCCGACACATTGCCATGAGGACGCAGGGTGCAGGAAACATGGCCTCAGGACGCAGGACAGCCAAGTAGTTACTGACTCCGGCCGCGGAAACCTACTCTCAACCTCTTGTTTTCTTTCTTGAGGCGGGCTGCGATGACGCCCGCCCATACGTAAAAGACGTGTTCCGCATGCGAAGTCAAATTAATGCGGAGGAGAAACCACACGAGAACGTCAACGTTCTGTCGTCATCAAAAAGGTTTAAATTATAGGTTGAGGAAGACTTTTCCTTAAAGGATACAAACAGGAAAGATCGAAAGAGCAGAGTACGTAATACAGCATAAGTAGAGATGGGAATTATTTATCGTTTTGTATCAAATCCTAGTATTTTTCGGAGAACAGCTACCATTTTTTCAATAATCTGTAGATTAATTTTTAAATTATTCTTCAACACATCGCTATAGATTCCATAGCTGGATAATTCTGATTTCATTTCCAGGAGGTCATTTCTGAGGAGGGGTATGAATATTTATCGTAAGTAATACCATGAATGGAATGGTATTTATCTGAGAAATTCCAAACCAATGAGTAACGTTGACACCAATACCTAAGTTTACGGGACATTTTCCAAAATTTCAAAAAAATGGCTGCATGCATTTTTATTAAATTTTGTTATGGGTAGTGTGAAGGACGTTTAACAGGTATGTAGTTGGAAACTCTGATTTGTCGAAAATGGAATAAAAACAACTTTTTTGACGTCTTCCTGGAACTATAATTATAATGATAAAGATTTTCCCCTTGAATTCCGTTCTGTAAAGATAATTTTGAAGTAAGGTAATGTACAATTTTTCAAAAACTAGAATACTTTTCGCAAATTTGCGTATTTCACGCAAAAGTAATTTTTTGAAAATACTTTTCGTGAAAATACGAGCGAGAAAGTATGTGCAGTTTGAGTACCCCTAGTTTAAAATGGAAGTATTAATATGTGAATCTGTTAAAATATAAAAAAACTTGTGAATGATTACTATCTCACGATTTTTTACGTAGGTTGAATTATCATCTATTAAATCTCAATAATGTAAGAAAATAATGTAAATTAACGAGAATGTTTACACAGTTATGAGAATTTGGTTGTCTTACAAAGATATAGCCAATTTTGAATATTTTATATCAAACAGTACTAGTGTTTTGTGGTGGTCGTGAAAGAAAACAAAGTTCTTTTTCAACCAAAGTATAAGACGGTGGCCACAGGTTCATTAACTTTTACTTTTTAGAGAGAAAGACAAATGTGTTTTTTAATAACCTGACTTACCTTTAGAAACAATTTTGTGCATGTTTAAATGTCAGGGAAGCATATAGAAGATGTGATGAAGCAATCTGGACAATGTGGTAAGCCATATTGTTTCCTTACTGTAATATTTTCTAAAAAATAGGTATTTAAATTATATCACGTGCAATGTTTTGGAAAAAACGAGTAATTTACGCGTAATTTTTGCTTGAAGGAAACGTAATTTATATAGCTTGAATGTAATATTACTTGGTTTAAAAATTAGCGCAGGTTCCATTTTTGTTGAACACTCTGAATTTTCAATAATTGTAAAAATTAGGAATAAGGGTAGAAATACTCGTATGTACTCATGTAGCATACTTGGTTTGTTATTTACACTCTCCTGTAGTTAGCTGTTGGGTTTTTTACTTGATAGTATCCACTATCAAGTACAACAGAATCAAAATAAATAGCAATGATTAAATTCTGATTTAGAGCTTGCATCCAGTCCGTATGTCTATATAGTGTTGTTACACGCTTCTTCCTGTGTTAAAGTTTTATTCAAATTTTTTGGACTGAAAAAAATATAAATACGTTTACATTATCGATACAATTATGTCATTGAGGTTATCGTTAGACTACCCTTATTAGTGGTTAAAAATGTACGTCATATCTATGCTTATTCTTGAACTATTCTTTCTTTCGGATTTTACATTTTCCTAGTGTGATTAGCAGAGGTGTGGTAAGACCATAGCGCCATATCGAAGAGAAAGGGATCCTGAGTTTGGATCCCACTTGGTGGATGTCTGTACGCTAGGCGTGTGAAAATTGCCAAGATGTATGGGTACCACTTAGGAAAACAAATCCTATTTCTCATTAAAATGACATTAATTCTTTCTAGAAATGTACTTGAATAAAAAATATAGATGCTGAGAAAGGTAGCATTTCTAAGTCCAAAGGAGCCGAAATGAAAGAACTAACGATGGAACAAATAGCACTTTGGACTTCTCGCAAAAGTTAGTATTCTATTCTTTGGAATCGGTGCTTAGTCTTTGGTTCAACGTTGAAAATATTTTCAGTTTTTTGCGATTTTTGAAAATTGAAAGGTGCTAAAAATTAAAAGAATAATTTCAAATTTGCATGACTTGGTCGAACTACACCAACTGAGGAATATTATTTTTCGAGAAAATCTTAAAACCACATAAAACCCTCCACAAACTGAAAATAAGAAAAAAAGGTTGAAGAAATGCATGAAATACGCTCATAAGTAAACCATAATTAGTATTTCGTATAATATATCATTTGCACCTTTCAGTGACGGACTCATTTATGTTAACAAAATAGCTTACCAAATTGTCTAGTTTGCTTCATTTCATATATCGCATGCTTAGAACTATGTTCTAACACCATTTTTGTACATTTTTCAGGATAGCGCTTTGAAGATTCAATATTAAACAAATCTTAATACATGCCATCGCCGTTAAGATACAGGGTTTCAATAAAAGAAATAGGTTTTGAAAGTGCTTATTTTATTAAAAAACATGATTAATTTCTGTGTTTGGCAAAATTAAGGAAAATAGTACGACTTAGAACACCGATACTTTAATATTTTAACAATGGCATGTTTTAACTCCTTTTACGTATGGTAATTAATGTGTAGTAACATATTTTCAGCACCGAGTCCTGAAATAGTTTGCCCACACCTGAAAAATATTTGTTTAGGAACATTATATCTTAAGATTTAGAGACATCTATAATTGATTTAATAGTGATTTTATTGATTGATTAGTGATTCCGGGCGCGTAAACTGAAAAGATAATTATTCCGTAAGCGTAGTGCCTGTTCTTTCCTCGGGAGATGGTGATCTTCCTCCAGTGAATGGAGAGATCCGGCGCCGACCTACCGCGTCGTGTCGGCTTGCGGGGTTTCCCTAACCGGGTACTTCCCACCAGTAGGGCACCGCCCCACCCGGGACAAGCTCTAGGCCCCCGACCGGTGCTCCGGCATGTGTGGTAGTGTAGTTCATGTTAACGTACGTGTGAGTAAGTAAGGTGTGATGATAGAACAGGGAAGAGGAAAGAAAGATCACGCGCTGTCTGTAGCCCATTTTTTAGGGTACTGCTCCGGGATTCGCTTGGTGTGACAGTGTTTTGCTTTGGTTTGGGCAGCGGACTGTCTTTTGCTAGTTATTCTTGTCTTGAATTTAAAGAAATTTGTAACTAAAAGTGTCATCAGAGAAGGAAACTAAATAACTTCCTCAGAGCCTTTCATGTATGCTTTACCTAATTGTATGATATGCTATTCAAATTAACCTATCTAAAACTTTATAATCATAAGGATGAGTAGATTTTATTTGTTGCGATCTAATGGGCTGAATTGATAGACATCTAATAAGGGCTGTCGTTGTTGCTGAAGGGGGGTGAATGTCGAGGCGTTTCAAATGGTGATCAATTACACTTGGCATTGAATCTACTTCCTGCACTAAATTCGGCCTCGGTTCTTGATACATTTATTCTATAATTTGTATTTCATGGCCTTTTTTTCTTCAAAACCTTAATCTCTGCAAGTGACATGAAGCCACTCTTGTTCTGTGTTCTGACAGGAGGCCCCTGCCCTTTTAGGGGTTGAATGAGCTTATATGATCATCATCATTATTCTAGTATTTGTCTGCACGTTCATGGTATTTTTAATATTAAGAATATATATCATATAAAAGATAAATACTCCAAATATGAGTGGCTATTGTTGAGATATACTTGTCTTACAATCATGACTGAGTCGACGTGGATGGCGACGATTCTTTGAAGTCGGCGCGAAGGCCAAGCGGTATATGCCCATTTCACTATACACTCTTACAATAATGCCGAGGATCTTCATCTATGTTGCGGACACCACACATCCACAACAAAACAAAGATGAACATCTGTTTAGAAAATTGTAGGTGTACTCGACAGAAACAATTTAAAAGTAGAAGTAGACTTAGAATACTAATGAATAACTATAAAACCTAAAATATTAATTCGTAGGGTGTTTTGTGGTTTGTCTGGATTCCAAGCCCTTTATATATTTATTACCCCTGCATTACATACTGCTCTTAGCGTAACGAGTGTGATCGGATTGAGTTTGTTCATGCCATGAATGGAGTAGTTCTTTTTGTTACAAAAATATTCATTTTTCATTTGACTACATTTTTGTTCCAATTTGACTAAAAATGTCTACCGCTCTGTTTGAATTGAGGAAAATTTTCAAAGTTGGTGAAAATGCTTGGATGCAGAGCAAATATTTTAAATATTTATTCAATTGAATCGTTTATTTCAGAAACCCGTCAAACGCCAAAATCTAAAACACACATTAGTTGCGGATTAGTGTTCCAAGACGAAAGTCACATTGTAGAGTGCACATTTGTATGAAACACATCCATTTATAAACTACTTAAATAAATGAAAATATTTTGAAACAGAAAAATTGGGAGGCTTTTTGTCAGTTTCTTCGAAATGAGAAATTTGACGTTTGACGGGTTTCTGAAATAAACTATTCAATTAATCTGTATTTATTGTACTCAATACTTATCTAAACACTTATCTCTAACTGTCGTACATATCAGAAAACACTATTCATGCAAAATAATATTAATATTTATCTCTCCTATGAAGATAAATATTTCATCTTTGTTATTATTTACATTGCCTTTTTCTTAGATAGCGTGGATGTATAATTCTCCACATCTCATTCGAAAACATATTACATAATAAAAACTGAACTATTTAGTATGTGAGTAAATATTTATAATTTTCAAGATATTAGGGTCGATGTACGAATATATTATTTTATATTTGTGAGATAAGAGGAATCTTTCCACACATCTTCAAGTAACTCGAACTGCTGGCCGCCCATCGACAATTAATTCCACTACAAGTATATAATGATAAAAATCTGAATGAAGCAGACTAAAATAACTATTAAAACTTTATTAAGTTTAAACCTCAGTTGCAATTAAATTACATGTTACAAAGTAATTTACACAGAAAATAAACGTTTTGACCCAAGATTTGTATTGTTTCTGAGGATATTAAGGGTGACTGTGAGTGAGACTGAGCAAGTGAGACTGTGAAAACTGAATTGCAATAACTTTAACCGTTCAAAAACTGCAGGAGTTACTGAGGTTATGTGACACTTCTTGTATATAACCGTATTTCTTAATCAGGATAAATGTCTCTAATTTTAGGCAACTCTTTAAGCAGAGATGTCCGGCAGAACACTTTCTAGGAGATTTCGTGTACCTGAAGATCATCTGTTCATATTGTGATAAGCCAGAAACCGCGGGTTTAATTTGAATAGGAAAAACATCATCAAGTGGGTGTAATAAGATTCAATTGTATGCAGGCTTGAGAACCAAAGAATATACGTTGTTAGGACAACCAAAGGTTAAACAATGTATAGTATTCCAATAGGTTAAACAAAGTATAGTATTCCATGCTTGGTGTGATAGCGCTATTCATTTGGGGAGGCACGTCCTGGAGACATTACATGCGAGAGGTATGGAGATGCCAATCAAATCCATGATCTATGGGAATATGGAAATACTCACTCTCTGGAAAGTTACCGAGCTGATCACACGTAAGCAATCGGTGTGGTACGAATACTTTTTCGGCATAGACTGGGTTAATCTACTACTGAGCCAACCACAATCATTAGTTAAATGATTGCGAGGTGGGTAACTTATGATTACTTTTGATAGCTTGGCAGTTTTGTCGAGTAAGAGGCCGAGAGTGTTATTTGCATTGAGTTATAATTGTAAACTTTGTTAATATAATTAGGAATTTTTATTCAATTAAACGCCTAATTTCGAATGGATTCATATTAGGATAGCTCCGTAGATGGGGAGGAAAATTTAATAAGTCATCGAAGATATTTCATCCGAAGCACATTCAGGGTAAATCGCTCCCGCGAATTAATTGAATAGAAATTATTGAATCCGAAAGTATCAAATAGTCCAGGGTATTCCGGGAACATGAGTAATATATACTAATGATAGGCAAGAGCCCGATAATAGGGGTATCGAGAACATTCCACGGACAACCTCGAGCCAGTAAAATATACATCCGAGAAGAACATCTGACAAATCATCACAGTAAGCTTACGAACTTTATTCAAAATCGTACGGTACTTTTAAATTCTTATTTTTGAAATAAAAGTAAATAGTGATAATTTATAATAGTTGCCATCAATTCAATAATTAGTTTTAATCCACAGAACTTACAGTAATCTTAATTATGTATAGAATTACATGTCCACATGCAACAGGTTAGGAGGAAAATGTTGTGTGTCGAAACCCATGATTAAATTCGAAAGTGAAATTAATTAACAATATTTTAATATTTAGAGAATTTATGAGCATAGCAGAGCAACGATATTAGTAATAATATTAATCATAGCAAAGGAACCACTTCACAATATTTATATAATTATTTGTAAATAGTATAGAGATTTATTCATTTGAATATCAGTAAGAGAAGTGGTATATCACAATATAACACGGGATTTCTTGAAATCAGGGGAAATGGCAAATTAATAAATGAATATACGAGGAGCATTAAATAATTAAAGAGACAAATTGGTCTCGAGAAATAAACGTTTAATTTAGAAAACAGAACTTTGCCTATTTTTTAGTATAATCCCCACCAACATTTGTACACTTGTCCAAGCTTTTTTGTACCGGCTGCAAAGAACTCTTTATCTTGGTGTTTGAACCAATTACCCACACCTTCTTTGACATATTCGTTATCATGGAACTTCTTCCCCCGAAACGCATCCTTCAGTGGACGAAACAAACTGAAATCACATGGTAATAAATTGGAACTGTAATGCCCTGTATTACCACCGTCAGTTAAAGTTCCAGTTAGAGTTAACCGGACGTTAGCGGGAGAAATTCGTATTACGAGCGTCGGTTAAAGACAAACCGGAGGTTTACCGGAAAGTTAAATTAACCGGAGGTTGAAGTAAGAGTTATTGAGTTAATGACGGTTAGGTGAAATGGCGAATGTAATAAATGTAGAAACTGATTCTGAAGACGAAATGCTGTTGGAATATTTCGTTAATACCAGACGACTCAAACGTTTGCGGCCCAGACGGGATAACTTCGGAGAGTGGGACTGCGACGAATTTTTCGCACGTTTCAGGATTACGAAACAAACTGCTTTGTTCGTATTGCAACAGATTGAAGATGAACTGGAATACATTACAGACAGGTATGAGGATGTATATAATAAATCATTAATGGCATTAGTTATAGTATGTTCCCTCTGTAGGTAGATGTAGAACCTTTCCTTAGCTTTCTCTCTGAATTTTTGAAATAATAAGGTTATGTTGTAACCTCCTGGGCTGTAAGGCATTGAAATTATATATTATTGAATTTGACATGTTTAATATTACTGTCTTATTAAATAATCGTTTTCATTGGTCTACTTATTATTTAATTAGTATTTTTATTAATGGTTTACTAGTTGTCAACCTGATTTTAAGTAAGTCCATGTCATGACAGTTTTTTGTTAATAAAGTGCTATTACCATTTTTTTATTATTATTTAAATGATTACTTACAATTATTGCTTAATTTTAGTGGTGTACACAAAAGAATTAAAGACTGACAACATGAGGTCGCTATATTGTTTATTCAGTCGTCATTTCAATATCGAATGAATAATACTGCAAACCGTATTTTGATTGTCTTTAAATCTTTGTGGATATTACTGAAATTAAATAATATTCTTAGAAAATTGTTGGTTGACTTTTAACCACATTTGAAATTTAAATGATTATTATGTAAATTAAATATTAATGTGATTATTATGTATTCCCAACCTGGTTTAAGTTAAAACAGGGTAAATAGTGTTTAATGAAATTTACATATTTTTCTTTCATGACTTTCCCTTTCCTATTGTAACAAGTTTCTGCATTACTAAAATTCAGAAGTTTACACTTTAATGTAATGAATAATTTTTGTGTATTATCATATTTTGCATACATTCGTTAAGAATAGGAATGAAACATTTCTAAAGTAAATTAGAAATTAAGTGAAAATATCACTTCATGCCAATAAAATTTCAATTGATTTAATTTTTTTTTAGATCCAATTCATATTACTTGTTACATCTTACACCTAACACAATTTTTAAATAAATTTCTTCTTTAATACCTAAAAATCTTTTCATTAAGTGGACATTGAAAGTAGATAATTTTGGGTTAAGAATTAAAATATTTTGATTTATATACAGACTTCAGAAACATTCACACTATTAAGAACTCTATTGTTTTGTTTCAGAAATTGCTCTTTGTCTCCTATGAATCAATTACTGCTCACCCTGAGATTTTATGCAACTGCCGGCACTCTAACTGCAGTTGGTGACTTCTCAGGAGTGCATAAAACTACTGCAGGGAGAATAATTACAAAAGTCTCTCATGCCCTTGCATCTCTAAGGAAAAAAATTATTTACATGCCGAGAAGCAGAGAAGAAACAATAAACATTCAAAGAAAGTTCTTTGAAGTGGCTGCTTTTCCAAGAGTGATAGGTGCCATTGATTGCACTCATGTACGCATTGTTTCACCCGGTGGAGACAACGCTGAAGTTTTTCGAAATAGGAAAGGCTACTTCAGCTTCAATGTGCAAACCATTGCAAACCAAGACTTGCGCATTCAAAATATAGTTGCACGGTGGCCTGGATCAAGCCACGATGCTACTATATACAGAAACTCTGTAATTAAGGCTCGGGTGGAGAGAGGGGAGTTTTTGAATGGGATGCTGCTTGGCGATGCAGGATATCCTATAGGACCAACACTGTTGACACCTCTTCGGAACCTTCATTTACCAGAGGAAAATTTGTATAATGAATCGCACATTAGAACACGTAATACAGTGGAAAGATTGTACGGTGTTTGGAAAGCAAGATTCCCTATTTTGGCACTGGGAATAAGGCAAGATATATCACTAGTGCAGCCCATAATTGTGGCATGTGCTGTAATGCACAACATTGCCATTGAGAGGAAGGAAGCAGATCCTCCACCTGTTCCAGGAATGGATCAAGAACAATTACAATTGGCAGTTCAAAAAGGGCAGATAACTCCTGCCATAAATTTAGAAGTGCCACAAAGGGAAGCAGTTCGGGAAACATTTGTGAGGTTCTTCAGAGAGAGAATTCACAGAAATTAATGTTAAACATTCATTTATAGTTAAATTATATTTAAAAAATAAAGTTTACAAATTTTCAAAAACATTATTTTGTTGCCTCTCCTTTGCTTCCACATCCATTTCCACAAGTTTTCTCTTTGCTCTTATTAACCTAAGTTCTTCTTCTTTTATCTTCATATTAATTGAATGAAGCTCTCTCTCTCGCTCCTGCTTAGCTTCAAATTCTTTCTGCAGCAATTCCTTCTGCAGAAAGGCCACTTCAGTCCTTGCAGAAGCCCAGGAGTGCAACTTCTGCCCACTCGCAGAAGGACTTATTGTGGTGTCGCACATCTGGGGTCTTCGTCTTGCCGTACTCGGAGTCACAATTAAACGAATTTCTTTTTTGCTTCAGCATAGCAGGTGTATATTTAGACCATTCCTGCACTTCACTTTCACTATTGTGCATTGCCAAAGGTTCCAATTCATTAATATGTAATATGGGAAAGTCCATTGTCTCGCTTAATGTGACTTCTTCTTCTTCTCCTCCTGCTGCTGCTACTTCTTCTTCTTCAAACACTGTACTTATGTCATCGTCATCATGTGTCGATGGAATTCCTGCAGCACTTACTCCCATAATCCCAGCAACTTTTTCCAAAGTAGGATCCTTTGGAATGCTGGTTCCTGGCCCTCCTCCGGTTCTCAATATTTCTTGCCTCTCTCTGCCTAACATTTTTTTTGCTTCTTTTTTTAAATTGTCGTATTTTTCTTTTAATTGTTTGGCAGTAGGGCAAGAAGCAGTGGCTGCATTGAAGTTCACGGCAATTTTCTCCCATGCTTGGTCCTGCAAAATTTGAAAACAATTAAATCAATAGATTAATGACATATTGAAAAGATAAATATTAAAGCTAATAAAAGATATCAGAAGTGTAAGTTGAATTGAGAATTTTGATATGAAAGATAGTATTTTTTAAATTTTAAATTACCTTTTCCTTATTCGTGGTTGCATTGGACTTTTTGCACTCCACAATTTCAACGTACTGATCCACTAGATTTACCAGTGTGGAGTATTCCTCCCGCGTAAAATTGGTGGAACGCTTCTTTTTCATGCTCGACATTTCGCCGGAATTCTGCATTTCGCAAAAGGCACTTAATAAGCGAATAATGCTACAACGAATTATGACTGACTGTCGCCAAGCCCAAAACACCGGAAACAAAACAAATCTCCACCCCTACAGCGAATAGTTGAATATCGAAAACATTATGCTGCACTCTATTAATCGTTGTGAGTACTAGAAAGTATTGCCAACCAACACAGAGTAAACGTTAAAGTGAGAGTTAGCTAACTTCCAGTTACCTCACTCTCGTAATACACGAAGTCCATTTTAACCCGGAGTTACTTTAACCGGGAGTTAGTTAACTGGCAGTTATAACCAACAGTGGTAATACAGGCCCTAAGGGGGATGAGGCAGTTACTACCAACTCATTTCATCGATGGTTTCACGGCTTTGTTGAGCAGTGTGAGGACGTGCGTCGTCTTTCTGGAGAATCAAACCTATCAGTTGAAATCCATGACTTTTTTCATGGCTGACTTCACGTTGTACAAAAGCATTTTCAATAGTATTGGTTGGTTATTGTACGCGGTTCATCGAGATAATCACAAATAAACGCACCTACCGCGACCTTAAAATAACGTGAACATTACTTTTCCTGCTGATGTGCCCAGAACCTTGTGCGTCATGAGTCTCGAACACTTTTGAACTGTTTTACCCAGTTGTAAAAATTCTCGCGATTCATACAACTTTCACCATACACTTTTGTCATATACGTACATATACGAGAAAGTAAATTAGTTGTGCTACAGTGTAACTAATTCTAACTTTATTTCCTTGTCTTGTAAATGTTAGAAGTTCACAACTGTGACCCCCTGAAGCTGTGATGATCAACAGAACCCCCCAAAAAAACGAAAATAATATTTTTAATACAGGATTGTGAATCTTTCTTTTGCGTCACTGAAAAGGAGTTATGTATCAAGAAAATGTTCAAACCCACATACATATATTCTTTAAAAAAATTACCCTTTGTACAATAACAAAATCAATCCACCATGAAGTTGACAAATTAACAAATTCAAATACAATTATAAACATTTTAACACTTTGACAACAATATAAAGGGGCACATAAATGGGCTTGTTGCTCTCTGCAGTGACTTTGTACTTATGCAGTGTCTAATGACCGCTATTTACACTGGAGGAGGTCATTACACGCAACCACTGAACGTACGCATTAAAGGGGTGGCTTGGGGCACTACGGAAATACTGTCAAGAGCCTCCTACCTCTTAGCGAACTGGGCGAACTTGATGCTACTCGCAGTCATGGCAAGTTCTTGGCGAAAGATAAGGAGAAAAAACAGGAGAGACGATTATTACAGACCTTTTCTCGGGGCCTTGCCTCACCCAACGGCGCGAAGCTTGCGATGGTCAGCGGGCTGGTGACGCCGAATATACGTCTCTGCGAAGATCCGGGTTCTTTCACGACAATATAGTGTAAAAAAAACGGACGCCCGTAAAGCTAGGCGCAGCACCTTCAATGTCCGTTTGTCTTCTCACCACGCTTACCACCACTTCCCAAAAGCATATTTTTTGGACATTCCTCTCTCGCGTCTCCTAGCATTTTCTCTCGTTGCTCCCTACCGCGTGGGTCGGTACGGACACTACAATTCAAATATCTCAGAATATATATAAATAAGGATTTCCAACTCTTGCAGAGTGCACTGCGCGCGTTATTTGAATGTAGCGTTGGTATCTCAACTACAGATAGGTAAAGGTTACAACAGAATGGTACAGACTTTCTCATATTCGTTTTTTTATTTTCTTTGGTCTGGAGTATCTATTGAAACATGCCATATCCTCTTGCCAGCTGCGACACATCGCCGCCATAAGTATATTTTTTTGAAGTTTTCTCAAACTTCGGTTTCCTGATTGTAGAAGCTACAGTTTACTTCAAGAATATTAAAGAAGAGTAAACACATTCCTAAATGAAAAATGTCATTAAAATATTGGAGCAGTTTTTTTAAAAATATAGCGTTTAAGCATTACTGTAAAAGCGAAATTTGAAACTTTGTCACAGGAATCTTTTGAGTTTTCGAAAAACTTCATGAAGCCATTTGAATCATTTTAATTCTTAAACGCAATAGTGTTTACAAATTGCTGGATATGTGCCTATTAACGGCGTGAGAGGTATTAGAAAAAAGTTATATTTGTGCAATTTTTGAAAAAGCAAAATAATACAGGATAATTATTTTTGTTGTATTGATCAGTGCTTTCAGATCTGATTCATTGTAAAAATCTAAAGAAAACATTTTGAGATGACATGAAAAGTACTCCTAAATTTTGAAGATAGTTGTTTTTAAATCGCGTCACCTTGAGGGAAGCCAGATCGACCTAGGAATTTCCATTTTGGAAACAATCGTACAGATGGCTTAGGCACTAATGGTGTTCACACACTGACAGACAGACATACTGGCAGACAGACGGATGGACGGACGGACAGATGGACGGACGTTTTGAAAAAAAATCACGTTTTCGGTATCAGTGGTCCTAAAAACGTTTATTTCCGTTAAAATATCGATGTCGAGTTCCCGCAGCATTACATAACTTTCTCTTGTTACGTATACATTTCCAGTAAGTAAAAACCAATCACAGAAGGTTGTTAAACCAATGTGGAATTCTGACGTCGACTCGCCATCGTTCAAATTAATATTGAGATTAAGAACAAAATAATGGTTATCTTCAGCGCTCATTACAGAGAAGACAACTTAAAATCCTATAATTACCAAAATTGTTCTACCAACCTTTGTTTTCTCGAGACCAATTTGTCATAAGTAATATCACAGCACTTCAAGTGATATTTAGTGTGACTATATCACATATTAAAACCATGGATGAATCGAATGGATAATTAAAATCACAGGAATTACGAAAAAGAGAAATATTACTCAAAATTGCTACCGTAATATGTGAAGCGTTCGTTTAGCTCCGAGTTATCACTGCCTCCTGGAATAACTTACAATCAATAATCAAGTATGATCAAATAAAATATGAATAACAGTTGAATGCAGAAAATGATTTCAAATATGTTTCGATTTTATTGTATTAAAACTTTTACAAAGGTATGAGAAAGCTACTTATAACAACATTTATTAAAAACACTATTATTAATGTTGGAGAAATTGAGTTTTCCATGTCTTGGCATTCCCTGGAAGTATTTGAAGCGAAACATGTTCAAGGTGAATTAGCAGCGATATTCCTCAATTTCGAATGGATTAAATATGTGTGTACTCAAAGTATTTTTCTGAGGAAGTTTGGTTGTATCATTTCACATAGTTTTGTCAGCATATTATTTATACTCTTTACTATCTAATCTTCGCCCATTAATTGCCCACAATACGGGTTATTTCTTCATTTGGATTTTGTGCTGCTCATTTGTATTTTATTTCTTTACACAATTCTTGAAATTACTTCCACACACTTTCTCTGCTTCTTTTGCTGTTTCTTGGCACTAAATCTTTAATAATATATTCTATTTTAGAGTTTTAAACATTACTAAAATGACACATTTTAATATTATATTGATGCTCACATGCTATTATGGACCTAAAACAATTGCTATCTTTATCTTAAAAAGGTAAACAAAGTAATTACAGCGGAGAGAAAGAGGTAAACAGACAATTTTATGACGTTATTTGGTTTAATTTTAATACATTCTTGCTCAGCATTGGTTACTTGCTATACGGACAGACATGAGTGAAATAGTGTCTTAAATTATTGAATGACCCTCGTAACACCGTTATATGCAATTTCCAACTACATTTCATTGTTGAAAAGTGATCATTTTGTACCTCTTTACTTACCCTACACCTTTTTAACAATAATTCAGGAACAACTGTACGTAAAAGCAGAAATCAGGAATTCCGATTATTTCAGTCCCATGGAAATAGTGTTAGCGAGGGTTTATATTGCATAATATTTAGACAGGCCTGAACTATGAAGTTGTGGGAATGAGGACGGAAATACATGTTGAGTGCGTGGGAGGGGGAGTTCAAATTAAACGCATTCCTTGATGATAGAAAAGAAGGTTTAATTAGAGCGCGTACACGCGCGGCGCGGGGCCGGAGCCGGAGCGCCTAGTAGCGGGGGCCTCCGTTGTCGGAGCCGCCCCGCCGGCCGTCGTGGCCGCGCACGCGCCCGCCCTGCCCGTGGCCGTCCTGCGCGTGGGAGCCGTGGCTGTGAGAGTCGTGGCCGCGGGTGTTGTGCTGCGAGTGGCTGCCGTGGTCGTTGTTGGCGCGGCCCGAGCCGCCATCGTGGCCGGACTGGCGGTGGCCGCTGTTGCTGCTGTCGCGGTGGCCCGGCTCGTGGTCCGCCATCGCCACTGCCACCACCGTCACGAATAGAAGAGCGAATACCTGCGGAGATGTTTGATTCGTTTAGTATAAAGAACTTTTGAAGGCCACTTCAAATACATTGAGATTTGGAGGTTTCCCTCCTTTAAAGTGGCAGAACGCGTAGCTTATGAGGGTAAAGTATATAAAAAATACAATAATATAGTAATCACCACAGTCACTTTTTAGGACGCGTTTACGCTCGGAAATGTGTACCGCAGACGTAAAGAATACTCATACCAACGTCTGTCACCTTGTTACTTGGTAACAAATGCATTTCAATAATTAAATTTGTTTAAAGAATTGTCACCCCGATCAGGATTCGAATCCGGGTCTCCTGTTCTCCTGGTCTCCCGGTCGGGGTGACAATTCTTTGAACAAATTTAAATGTAATAATACTAACTTATTTTCGCTTTTTATGCTTAAAGAATACGTTGTTATCATTTGATAAATATTGGTATTGTAATAATATAGAATGAACTATTAATTTTTAGATAAAATATTTCAAACGGGGGTTGTGCACAACCACAGGGCAGAATATGCAGTGGCCTTTACCTAGTCAAATTTCCAAATCGCTATCAATATTTTGCAATTTGAAAGTTTCACAACTGAAACAGAATCATTATTAGCAAATAAATTAAATAACTACAAGTGCTACAGAATGACATATGCTTTCTACCACTAATTACTTTCCTTATCTTCTTGGTCTAGGCTATTTTTTCGATATTACCCTCTTTCCAGGTACTTCCTATCAGCGCCGAAAATATTCTCCTATTTTCTCATCTTCACAATTTTTCGGTTCCCTAATTGTAGAATTGAAATCCGACTTTAAGAATATAATAGAAGATAAAACTGGAGCCTTCTCCTACGGAAATTTTCATTGAAAGAATTGCCAATATTGTTGAGAAAATGTCCTTTTATCGTTTCTGAAAATGCGCAATATTGAGTTGTTTTTCACAGAAAACTTTTGAGTTTTCGGCAAACTTCATAAAAAATCATTTGAAACAATCCTGCTTACAAATGCAATAAAGCATAAAATGTCCGTGATTTAAATATTAACAACGTGAGAGATATTAAAAAATACAATTGTGTAATAAGAAATCAAATGATTCATCAAATGGCAATTATGTCACGATATTCAGTGCATTTAGCACTGCCCGCTTACAGTTTAGAAAAATCGGAATAGAAAAACCATTTTTTAAAACATACATCGAAGTGGTTCGGGCACCCCATTTGTGTTGTTAAACGATGTTAATGCTAATTTCATAAGTGGAATAGTAATTATCGTCTGTTGGGAGAAAAATGTATTCAATCTAGAGGGTAAAATGGAAGTAATTTAATTTCTTTAGCGCTACCTCGCCAGCTCTCCTGCCCACTCCCATCACTTCCCATCAACATCTTCGCTTTCTCCTCCTGACATAGCCGATCCTGCATTCAAATACGTTGCCGGGTTCCAGTAAATCAAATTTAGATCATATTCTGGATCGCGAACTCCGTATGTTTGTTCTCTGCCGGACAAATAAATTCGTGCAAAATTTGATTGAAACTGTTCCAAATTTGCCAAAGGTTCAAAAAAACGAAGATACACAAACATACATAAATTTTTATTTATGAAGATTTATAATCTGCGGCGCAAAGAAAATAGGATCATGCTTTCAGATTCCATATCTGAATTCCTTTTAGCTATCATTAAATTTGAACCAAAGAATTCTTGACTGAAGAGTACAACCTACTTATTTTTAACATAGAAGATAAATGGGATTTAAAATTTGATTAAATATCAATATACACAAAAATCCTGACAACGTTATTAAGTTTACGAAGGTCAAATCACGTAGTACTTAAATATTATCTATGGAATTTCGAATATCATTGGTGGGCGTGAATAGAGACCCGTCTGAACAAATTTTTAGTTAAGGGTTAAAATTGTTCAACCTTTATAAAAAGTACATTTATACTACTAACTTCCTAAAAATAGTTCACAAAACAGTTTTAGAATAATAGGTGTTTGAAGTAGTGGAGCTGGTGCGGACAGTCGTATGCATGCCCTGGCCCCGCCGAAAGTCAGGATCTGCGGCATGTAAGCGCGGTAATTTGAAAGCGGAAACGTCGTTGGCAACTCCTTAAGACAACGGCAAGAGACAGAAGAAGCACTCTTATTCTAAACTGGTTTAAACGATGCGTATTATAGTTTAAATACACATACAATGTAAACGTCTAAGAAAATGTAGCAATTAAATGCACTTATTAAATCCAATATACAAGTAGATGAATTGGTACTGAATGTTTTTCATAAATAGACAGTACAAGAAAATGTTTTGTTTACGACATAGAAGAAAACCGTTGTCCCAAACGTAAGTAAATCCTAAATAGACATAATATTTGCAGAGAAATTTAAACAAACGAGGAAATCCTGCCCAAAGAAAACCTATTGTATTACATAAAAACTTAATATATTTGTGGCCCAAATACTCTATCTTTTATGATTACATCTGTATTCGATTCTAATTGCAAATCTGTAGGTACTGTATCACTATTTACTGAATACGCAGTAGTAAATTTACAAACTTCGATCTCACTGAGAAATCATGAAAACGAGAACATGCTTTTGCATTTTAATTACATCAGCTTCACAAAGGGTCAAACATTCATGCCATTGCAATTAACTCATTTAGTGCACTGAATTTCCGCCGATCATCGCGCCCCCGGGTCCTCCCGTTGGCCGCGAGTCTGCCCCCGCTTTCTTCGCGGGTAAACCTCTTGCCCTTCCCTTGCGCGCCGTTTGCGTAGGTGCCCGCTGCTCGCCTACTAAGAAGTGATGTAGTTAAGCTATTGGGAGTGAAACACTGCTCTTGGTCGCAAAGCAGATAAAACAGTTATCGTTACCTCCTCTGAATAAAATCGTTATCATGCAAAATGATATTTTTTGAATGTGTCACTTGACGATGCATCACATAGACATTTTGTTACTCAGATGCGTGGGAATGTTGTTTAACTTCAAGAGTTCTTAAAAAGATGATTGCGGTTATTCTAACCGCCTTGCCAAAGGCAACCTATGAAAATCACAGTCCAGATGAGGGCCAAAGTCTCAGAAAAACTTAAATATTTTTAAAGAATGCGGTAAATTGTACATGGCAACATGAAAACGTCAAAGTATCAAATTTCAGATTTGCAGATATCACTATCAAGAAATTTAATGAAGTCTGTGACATTGAGGTACATTTAATACACGCTATTAAATCTACAAAAGGAATATTTTACAAATGGAATTGTACACAAACGGGGCTGAAACTTTACACACAAACACTTCACACACTTTACAAATGAACTAATAGGAACAAAAAGAACATTACCATTCGGTGGAAATTCTGTTCATAATGCGTTGATATAATCCAACAAAACGAATAGTATCACTCATTGTGTGCTTTCCTATTCGCCTATGTTACTTTCTAATTTTCTTTGCGAAAATGAATTACTATCTGAATTGAATTTTCTACGAATAGTTTCATGTATGGAACCAATCACAGTTCTAATAATGTTAATCAACCCTAAAGAATTATGGCTTCAGAATGCTGCATTTAATCTCAATGTTCGTGTCCAAATTCCGCAAATTCTAAAAAAACAAATTCGCGAAATTATCAGGTCACCAATTCAATAGATACCCAATATTACCACAAAATAATGAGTTCCCAACTACTTATTTTTAGAACTCGCAGCACATAAACGGACAAACTAAAACTTATGAGAAAATTAACGTCGTAAAAATCGTTTACAAATATGTAATTTTATCCAAGAACATTATATTAATTTCACTGATTTGTTTCTCCATTTCTATTAGAACACAATTCACGAATAATAATAATAATAATAATAATAATAATAATAATAATAATAATAATAATAATAATAATAATAATTAGTAATACACTCTACATATAGAAAATCATCCAATCGTGATTCTTATTACGATGTTTAAGGTATTGTTCCGGCATTTGCCTCCAACTGACTATAGAAAAACATGGAAATGACCAATTACAGCAACCGAACCCTAGAATTCTCGGATACGTTGCTGGTGTCGAAAATTATCAACGTCAGAAGACGAAATGTGTACCTCCGGCTCTACGCAACTTGCTAACCCGGCAACTGAAAGAGTGCTTGGTGAACCGGGAGGTCTTCAATTCGAGTCCTGGTGATGAGCGAATTTTAGACAGCAGCAAAAATGCGCTGTCGAAGATGCCTTCAGCCTGGAGGAGCTTTCGTAAGTCCGGTTGTATGTATCACGCGCTCAAGACCCGCCCCACAAAGACAATGATTTACACACCTTACAAACTGTTCGTACGACTATCAGTTGTGCTCAGAAACTATCTGGAAGTATGAAAACAAACTAAGGGATATCTATTTTTTCTCCCTTGGCTTACACAAGTTACAGAAATGAGGATGATCACTACGTTGCCACGCCCCATCAATTGAATGGCTTGTGCCTAGATAATCCTATTCCACATCGATGTCCTTCTAAGAAGTAAGATAAAGGTTTCAATTCGACATTCTTCGCCACGGACTAAAATACAGCGTCATTTGTACACCAGCAACACAAAACTCGGCCAAAATGCAATAATTGGTGTGGGGAGTTTGTTAGTGGTATTATCTTCATTGTATGGAAAATGCGACGTAGGAGCAAGTAATTTTTAGAATTAAATTATTAGGTTTACGTTTGTTTTAAAGAATAAAAGTATAGGGTGAACTGAACTTTCCAAATCTTAAAATGTTTATAATAAATAAAAAAAGAGTAACATGAATTATGAAATAATCAAACCACAACTATTGTTGTGATTTGATTATTTCTTAATTCATGATATGGAGTACCACAAGGTATTTGATACTACCACTGAATTAAAAAAAATAGCATGAGAGCCGAGCGTCCCAGCCCGCCGCAGCCCAGCGGGCGCCCACTGCCGCACTCACCGCGATCTTGGTCATGTCTGCAGGCGCGTCCGTCCCTCAGTCCAGTCTCCCTCTCCGGCCGCACCGCACCGCTTTATAGCGCCCGCGCGCGCGCTCGCTCGCGCGGTGACGTAAGAGGGCACGAAGCTCGCGGGTGGTATCGCAGCCATCTCACAAGAGACGTTCTTCTTTTTCGTAGAAGCTGCTAGACAAACAAGGTGCCCCCCCCCTTCCCCCTACGCCGTTCAGACTGGTGAGCGCTGGCCTCTGCCAATATTTGCGCCCCGCTCCACGCCACGTCGCGCCAAGGACGGCCTAGGGTGAGGGACCGGTGAAGTAGGGTCTGGTGAGAACGCGCGAAAGGGTCTTGTCCCTTTGCCTTGCGCAGCCTACGCGAGCGACTCCCGACGCTGCGTTGTGATCCCTCAGGGAACCCCTTTGCTTCTGCAGCGTCTCTGGGTTCGTGACCCGACGGACGTGGATTTTGGACACTGTATTGATAGACGGAATTCGTCCACTGCCTGGAGGATTGATTGATAGTTCAGTGATTCCGGGCACGTCAACAGCCGGGTTTATTAATCATGTAAGAGTAATGTATGTTTTTTTCTCGCGAGGTGGCGGTGATCTTTCCCCCGCTGTATGGCGAAATCCGGCGCTGACTCACCGTCGTCTAGCTGAGTTTTCTCCAACCAGGTATCTCCCACCAGCGGGGCACCACCCTAGCTAGGAAAAGCTCTCTGCTCCTGACGGGTCTCACAGCATGTGTGGTAGTGTAGTGCGTGTTAGTGTAAGTGTGTGTGTGTGTGTGTGTGTGTGTAAGGGGGTGAGGATAGGACAATGTGAGATCGCGCGCGGTCCGTGGCCCGTTTGTTAGGGTACTGCTTCGGTATTCTCATGGTGTTGATGGGAGAGACCATGGAAAACTAGCGATCAGAGCAGCCAGACGCTAGAATTCTCCTTCAGACAGTGACTAAATTCGACTTAGCAAACAAGCTAGTGTCAAAAATCCTTCCACCGTCGGGACTCGAACCTAGGACCTCCCGGTCAGAGGGACTGCCCTGCTTGGAGGAGAATTCGAGTGACCGGTTGCTCTGATGGGTAGTTTTCTGTGGTTTCTTCAATCTTTTACAGGCGAATGCCGCAACAGTGTTCTAAGAAATGAACCATGAACTGCGCACGATCTTCTCTTCGTCGTCCCTGTCCTCTCCTCTCCCCTTCTACACACACTTACTTGCACTACACACCGGGAGGCCAATTTGGCGCTTAGAACCTGCCCCGGCTGGGGCGCTGCCTTGATTTGGGAGGAACCTAATGGAAGAAACTCCTAAGAAACCGACGTGTAGGTCCGCGCCGGATCTCACATACTACTGGGGGAGAAACCCCGCCATCTTTTGAGATACGAACGGGACTAATGTCCGAGAACATACTGGGTAAGCGGCGGTCTGAACTATCGATCGGTTGCCTCCGGAAACATTAATTAATTAATTGTCATTGCCTCAGTATCGAAGAACGAAAGTGAAGGAACGAAGACATTCTGTTAAATTGACTTAAATGGTGTGTGTGTGTGTGTATGTATGTATAATTACGTCTTTTAATTTCAAATTTTCGCAAATCTTCAGCGCGCCATGTAAGGCTTATGGCTTGTAAATGAATCCCCTGGGTTGTCACAGTGACCAAGAGAGAAAAAAAAAATAGTCCGTCGTGTATGGCGTTATGTCGTTCCAAATTTAAAAATATCCGTTATTAAACCTCATGGAGAGGTTGGGAAGTAAACCAGATTCAATAGCATTAGACAAGAATATCAACGTCAAATTATAGTGGCGAATGTCCTCAATGCCAAGGAACCAGGCCTGCTAACGACATATATGTTCGTTATCTACGATTAAGTGTCTGTCGTATATGTGCGAATTACCCTCTTTGAAGTGATTTATAAAATATTTGATTCATCATATTGTCTATATTTAGATATAAAAAAATCCATATTTTAGGGGAATATTTTTGTCCACATATTTACATATTTTAACATTTTATTTACATTTTTTCTATATTATACCAGAGACTTACAGAAAATGATTAAATAAATATTATAAAAACTATTTGCTAAGTCAAAGTAAAAATACTGAGAGGCTAATGACTACAGTTGTCTATGCGACTATAAATAAATGAAACTAAAAATGATAGTTCATGATTATAAAGATAGTTACACTGATTAATTTAATCACAGTTACTGTTTGGGAAATGTGATTATATCACAAACAAACCGCCCCTCAATTACTTCATGAAGACGCCATTGACGTAAATGCACCTGTGAAAAACATTTGTCACACTTTTTTATCATAGTTCCTCTCAGCAGAACTATTTCTTTAGAAATCTAATGTAATCTAGTACACACCCGGTTATATCTGGGTATTACAATACTTCTTTTGAGCAGTTTAACATACGCAACATATAATAATTTCGAGAAAACAATGAACAATAATATCCATGTGATAAAAACACAATAGAGAGTAGTATTAAATATCATTTAATGCAAAAATTGAGTGTACGATATAATCACCATTTTGAACAAATCTACGGGAATCAACACATATAATAAGTTTAATTCTGTATTGAACTTACCAAACTGTTCATTTGATGAATACAGTCTACTTCTGGTGTGACTCACATGCCTTAATCAGAGAAGGCTTACATTTCAGATGTTCATATATCTCTGAACTTTTTATTCCCTGGTAATTTATCTTGTACTGAATTTGCTCCTTCGCTGCGTTGATACTAAGCAAAATGCGATTGTCAGTCCAAATTTTTGATATTATTGAAAACGCTCTTTCTGTAAATGCATTACTTAAAAGAACTGACAACACTTACTTGACAATTAATTAATTGATCAAAGACTGTACTCCAAGTTTTGAAAAAAATCCATTTTTATTAACACTTTGATTAGAAATTACTTCCGGAAGAACATACCTATATTCTGAATAGAGAGCATTCATGTATACATGGCTGCACAGTCCAAGTTTAGATTTTGATTTATTTAGTAAAAAAACAGTAAAAAATGTATATAACGTATGGGGGAGAAGATCATCTGCGCACGTTTTCTGGACTTCCAGAATCCCTTCTCATCATTTTTACTATAAATAGTTGAAAGATAAACGTATTTGCATCGGTAAACTAATTGCAGATATGATTTTTCTGCATTGCTAACAAAACAGTAACTCGCCCTTACCTCTACTCCTTCCTTGATTCAGTAATGCGCCTTTTTGCCGACGATTGCTTCATTTACCGGATAATAGAATCACCTGAAGATGAAAGTGCACTGCAACAGGATCTAAATAAAATATACACATGGGCTAAATCAAACAAAATGGAAATAAATGCCGACAAAAGTAAGACTATCAGTTTCACAAAATCTAAACGTAAGAATCCTTTAAATTATTCCATGAATGGCACATTGATCCCCGAGGTAATCAGCTGTAAATACTTAGGAATTAATTTGCGTAGCGACTTAGGATGGGGGGAACATATAAATTATGTAGTAAGAAAAGCTTGGAAGTCGTTTCATTTTGTCAAGAGAATTTTAAAGAAAGGTAACATGGAAAGTAGAAAATTGGCTTACACATCTTTAGTTAGGCCAACTCTTGAATACTCGTCAGCTTGTTGGGATCCGTACAGAATAGGTCAAATACAAGAATTAGAAAAGATCCAAAAAAGGGCAGTGAAATTCATAAATAGAGGGTTTGCAAGGGAACGTGACACACATTTCGAATCATTAAGTACCCGCAGGAAGAATGCAAGATTATGTTGTATGTTTAAAGCGTATAATAAATCTCCAGCGTGGGAGGGAATAAGTGGAAGACTAGACAGTCCTGCACGTATAGGGAGAAAAGATCATAAATGGAAAATAAAAACTCAACGGCAGCGAACTGATACTGGTAAATATTCATTTGTAAATCGCACAATTAGGGATTGGAACGAAATACCTGCAACAGTCATGGAGCCCTTTCCCAAGGACGTAAAGTGTTTTAAAAATCGCTTAAGAAGTCTCAAATAGCATTTTTTATTTTTTTATTTTTCTTTTCTACAAATTATTAGGTACTTTTAGTGAAGTGAAGTGCAGTTCCAGGGAAGTTCGGCGTGATGTGCGACGTGTTAAAAATAAAATAAAATATAGTGGAGTGAGGGGCTATGTGTGTGTATAAGTATGTATGTGTGTGGGTGCGTGTGTGTGTATGGGTGTGTATGTATGTGTGTGGGTGCATGTGTGTGTATGCGTGTTTATGCGTGGTGCGTGCGTGCGTTGCTGTGTATTTTAAAATGTATTTATTAGTTTAATATACCGTCCAGGAGTTAATGCTGTTAATGTTATTATTGTCTTTATATTATTATTATTATTTTCATTATTATTATTAATGTCTTAAAATGTTTTAAAATTACAGTATATTACTATTCCTAGTTGTAATATGTAAATTGTAATGTTCTGCCACCAGGTTGTATACCTACCTGCAGAAATAATAAATCTATCTATCTATCATTACAAGCATTACAAGTTTAGATACGGCTTCTCCAAACCCTTTACATTTTATATCTTCTGTAGGAAAGAAGACTTGGAAATGATGGAAAGGATTACTGTCATTGAAATTAAACCACTTCTGGAGATATCCAATTACATGTTCATAAAATGTTTAACTTCGTTTGCAATTGTTGTTTCATATGGAATATAAGGTACTTGAGACAAACTAAGTTTATACCCATAGAACTCAACATTTAAACTCTTCTGTATTTTTTGGCATTTGGCTAGCTCCAATATTCTATTATGAAATATTCCTAATGTAATTTCCATAATATTCTATTATGGATTTTCCCGGACATGTCACTACTTATTCCGGATTCCGGACAAATTTTGTTATTCCCGGACTGTCCGGATTAATACAGGACGGGCGGCAACCCTACTTTTACCTCCTTTGAATCTTTTCACGATTTTCTCAGTCCATATAATTGTTCCTCTTTGTATGTTGCTCCAATTTCCTCACAACCTGCCCCTGCTGGGACAAGTTAGCATCTTTGATCACGCACTCGGAGTAAAGAAGGGTAAATATTTAGCAACCACAATCAGATGCAGGAGAACATCCATATAGGTACATGCAAAAGATTCACATACTGTTCTCTTTAAAGTAAAACTGAATGTATCGAGTTTGGTCGTCAAAATGATTAAATCAATATATGTTCTTTGCTTTACAGAATATTGGTTGTCTAGTAATGAATATAGAATTTTTTTTAAAATTTCAACCTTTTGTAATATAGGCTTACATTACAGAGCCGCGGAAGAAAATAGAGTCTAACATTGGAGAATATTTACGTTACAAATGGTTACATATTCAGTTGCAATTATATTTAAATAAATATTTTACATCTTCCTATGCACAAAATTATCTTACTTTGCGTTTATAGGTATACAACAAATCGAAATATGGATTACACCATGTTCCTAGAAAATATACATATAACTCTAAACAAAGTCTGGAATAGCTCTTTTGAATCCATTGTTTTATGCTGAAATTTTAAAAATAATTATTCATATTTGTTCGATCATAAGGTCTTTCAAAGATATTTAAGTTGTACAAGGTTTTAATAATATATACATTTGGCAACGTAACGTTAATAACGACAATAATTAGAACATTTACAAGGAAATTCCAGGAAGGAACTTACGTGTTATTATCTTTAGATGATACAATGAATTAGAATTTATGGAAGACTATTAAAGAGAAGTAGATAATTTTACTGAATTGAGTTATATATGGCAAATTAAAGAGGTTACAATAGGTCTTTGAAGAAATGAATTTTTATTTTAGGGTTCGTTTAAACTGTTTTACATAAAGAAAATTGAGTTTTTACTAGACATGATGAATGTGGATCGGTGAAACTGGTGGAAATGAGGCAGAGATCTTAACAATGATTTTCTGGTCAAATCTTGCGAGAAATAAGTTTCTCATCATAACTAATTCATTTAAGGTACTACAATTAATAGACCTATTGACTACATGGGCGTCACTTAATTCAAAGATGGCAATCTATCAAATAATAATCAACCAAACCACTATTAGAAATAAAATTGAAACCAAATACTTGGAGTATAGCGACCATCTGCACAAATTCGTTCAGTTACGAGCCATCAGCGGTACATGCACACATGCTTGTACGTGTACATTCTTTTCTGGAAGTAAAGGGGGCAAGTGCCGACACCTTCCATCGCTGGGGCCTGGTTGCGATTTACCTGGAATTTTGTGGTAGACAAAATGGGATACCGGTACATTTTCTGGGGTTCTACCATTTCCCCTGCCCAGGGCCGGATTTAAGTAGTGTGGGACCCCAAGCACGTACTTTGTCACGACATTGCTTACAGCTATGTAATATAATATGACAATTTCTCTCATACAATTAAATTACCACTTGAACGTACTTTCTCGACCGTATTTTTAAGCAAAATTGCGGACAAAATACGAGACTTTGCGCAAATCACGCAAAATTACGCAAATAACAATGATGCACGATACGTATTTTAGCCGTAAATAAAACTATGAGATTATATTAATGTAAAAGAAAAGACATTAACCATTTTGGCCTTCTGTTATCAGTGCGTTGTTACATCAATTGGTTACAAGCAACAATGACCGATAATTCGTACGGGATACACGTTTTGCCAATCAGCAGTGTTGGTATCGCTAGCAAGAAAATGAAAATTGAAAAAATATAATAATTAAATATAATATTTTTATATACACCAAAATTACTCGGCTTCTGCAAGCATTCCTTTTTTCCCGCACTCCATTTTTAAGCAAAGCGAAATTATCTACTCCTTTTCACATTGAACTCAATTAAAGGACGCAGTTTAAAATAGGTTTTAAAATATTTCAAAAAAATTAATTTTAAAATTAATAACAAAAGTTCAAAGAAGAAGAAGCGAAAAGAGAAAAATATGAAATTATTTTCAAATTCTGACTTCCGCCGAATCAAACTGCTTAGCATCACTATTCACTTTTCGTTCAGGAAGCGCAGTCAATTGTGAGTGGTTGACTATTTTGTCGCCAAAATACTAAAAAAATATTCATATTTTCGTAAAATTCAAACACGACCTTATTAAAGCATCTGTTTTTGATAAACACATTTCATTAAGAGAACAAATTGTATCTTCATAGTTGTAGTTGTAGGAAGGCGACGAAAAAAAATTTGAATTTTTTCAATTTTCGAAAAATTAGAGTTTTCAACCTAGATGAGAGAACCTACAAGATTCCCTTATACGTCCCTCAGACTATCCAAGAACACTAATCTAATCAAAGTCGATGAAATCATTATTTTTAAATGTTGAAAATGATCTAGTTGCATCACGTACCCCCAGAATTAAAAAATCAGTTTCAAATTCAAGGGTCTGCGACACATGCCATATCCACAAGAGAATATCAATTTTGGAGAAAAGTGGCATTATAGTTTAGCCGCTAGCGTGGTTCACAAACTGACAGACTCAGTTTTGCCGTCTATCGATTTTTCGGTATCAAGGACTTATAAAACAGGGATTCTGGCCACAAGACGTGTTAGGATTTTACCCTCTCTCTAAATTTAGCAACTCAATGTATCCACTTTTTCGTAACCAGAGTCCTGTAATAAGAGGTTTTTTTACCGAAAATTTGCCGTTTTTTCGCGCACTATTACTTAACTTGATCTTCTTACGACGTTTTTTCTTAAGCGTGAGAAAGTAAAAATTCTTAAGCAAACAAAGCGTGAAAAATACATTTATATTTTTTACTTCAACGTTTGAACGAAGCCTTTTGCCACTGAATTCCGTGCATTGCGTTTTACATCAGTGTACCAACGATACGTGAAGCGTATTTTAGCCGTAAACAAAATTATTAGTTTTTATTGATGAGAATGGTCTTCGACCGTCATTATTGCGTTCTGTTATCAGTGAGGCGTTACAACAATGTGTTGCAACACGCAACAATTGCCTGTTATTCGTATGGAGAAAAACATTTTCAAAATTAGCATTGTTGGTACCCCTGTCAAGAGAATGAAAATGGTTACAAAATTTCTTTTAAATTTTGAAACTGCCAAAGGAGCTTTATGTAAAGTACCCTCAAAAATTGAAATATTGACTTTAAATTCAAACGAGCACCACTCCATCCACATAAATTGGGGAATATCAATTTTGTAGAAAATCGTCTGAACGGTTTAGGCGCTGTCGGACAGACTCACGGAAGGACAGATTCACGGAAGGACAGACTCACGGACTGAAAAACTGACAAACGTTTTGCCGACAATCGACCTATCGCTATTAAGGAGCACAAAACATGGATTCTGGCTACACCACGAATTAGAAGATTTTTTTCTAAATTAAGCCACTGAATTTATCCATATTTTCGATGCCAGAACCCTATAAAACGTATTTTTCCGCCGAAAATTCGCGGTCTTTTCGGCGTTACATAACAGCATTACATAGCTTTCTCTACCGCGATAGCGGTAGCGAGAAAGTAAAAATTACCGCGAACACAAAAGTTAATGATAAGAACGATTATTACAATAACAATATCTGATTGAGCAATGTAAATAAATTTCTTTCAAAAGAGTGTAAATATATCTTCTCATCGCCGGTTGATCGCCAGGCTTGGTCAAACAACCATGAAACTCAACAGGATCAAATTCACATGTAGCCTTTGGACATGGGCAGACAAGAGTTTCTCACAAACCTCAAACCTCCATCTACCTCATGTAACGGCAATACGCTAAAACTTCTCGTTCTTTAAAGTAAACAGTTGCCACTCTATGGCTTCACGAAGGAGAAAACATGCACACAGTAAATGAGACTCGCCGTCAGTGAAGGTTTACATTCTCTCCGAAAACTTGGTGGG
The DNA here is from genome assembly GCA_038098605.1 of Gryllus longicercus. Lineage (NCBI taxonomy): Eukaryota > Metazoa > Arthropoda > Insecta > Orthoptera > Gryllidae > Gryllus > Gryllus longicercus. Next base: position 1,276,463 of record JAZDUA010000116.1, on the reverse strand, counting down.
GAGTTTTTGAAAGCAGGGTTGTTATCAAGAATATACAAGTACGCTGTGGTGAATTCATAAATATTATTTTCCCCCAAATCGAGGATAGTCGTGCTTAAATATTGCCTTAGTTACCTATTTTACTTTTGGTATACCTGAAAGAATAAAATACATTTTAGACCTACGGTGTATTATTTAAAGCTTGGTTCAATTTCATTGATTTTTTAGAGGAAAATCCCAAAACATATGATGTAGTGTTTTCATACATTTTTATCAAATGTAAATAGTGTGGTTTTGAACTTATAGTTCACCCCGGTCTTAATTTCGAATATTACAATTTTCAGTATTTTAGAAACAATTTTGTTCCCACAAAATATAAACAGTCTTAAAACAGAGAAAACTAATGCAGCATCCATAATAATGCAGTTGGCGAAAGAGATAATATGATCTATACAGAAAATAAGAATTGAGATTTAGGCTTGAAATTTAAATTACGGGTATTAACATTATGTCCAGCATAATTAGAATATAATAATTGTATAAGTAAATTAAATTGTATTAAGTCAATTTAATTCCTAGGATGTATTGGGTAAGGAAGAAAGCGAGGAAGTAAAGCAACATAGTTTCATGAAATATCAAAATTCTCCTTAATACGTCAGATAATTTAATATTATTAATGTCGTTAAACGTTAAACTTTAGTGATTATTGGTTTGAAGAGTCATGCGGAATGGCTGTAATTTTTTTCTATATATGTAAGTAGAACCATTTCGTTTACTTACAGTTTCCACTAGCCCAAATATTTAAAAAAAGAACTACACATTTCGTAAGGTATATCCCATTACATATATTGGAGTACAATTAATTAGCAATTTAAATTTATTTTGGCTTTTAAGAGTAGCATTTCCCGGTAGCATTTCAATTGAAGACTGACGTATATGGTATGTTGGAGTAATGTCAATGTCTCAGAGAGAAGCAATCTTCTATGAAGCGGAATTTCCATCTGCCAAGCGTACACAGTAATAACATCGCGCGTTAAAGAAGCTGGGGATGATATGATGAAGAGCAAAATTAGTCAATCACAGCGATGTCTTTGTTGCGACTTCCAGAGAATATGAACATATTTTTTTAATCGACTTCAATACAAGTTTATTCTTCATTATATGTTAAGGTGTCTCTCATTATTTCATAGCCCTCCAAGTTTTTTCAATACCTATTTTTACTTTTATTGCGTAGTACATGTGTAATGTTGAAAATGTTATGTAATGCTGCAACGAGAACGGCGATTTTTTGCCAGAAACATTCGTATAGGAGATACCCGTTACCAGAAAGTGGGCAATTCTTTATATTGTATGTAGTAAATAACATCCTCTAACACGTAATGAAAATCCACGTTTGTGGGCCGTTGATACCGAAAAATTGCTTTACAGCGAAACGTCCGTCCGTCCGCTACAAACATTCGGGGTACACTTATATCGGATATAGCGTTTTTTTATATCGGATATAGCTTACGAAATGGGTACACTTACAAAAACATCGCGGATCCCATTTTTGTTCAATTCTCTAAATTTTCGAAAATTACAAAATGTTATTTTTTCATGTTTTTCTACAACTACAATATTGAAGATAGAAATTTTTATTCTAACTAATTTTTTTTCCTTAAAATTAAACATTTAAATGAGCCCGTGTACGTTTTTTCAAAAATAAGCAGAGGGAGAGAGACTGAGAAGAACTTCACGATGAATATTCGTACGAATGTGAAGATTTGTGGATATATTAGAAGCATTGTAAAGGTAGGACGATTGACAAATGATTCGAAAAAAGCCGCCTTCCTTTTTCTAAAACTTTGAGATTTATTTTATTTTCACTGTGAATTTATTTTATAAGTGAAGATCTCGAGACAATAACATGCTATGTCACTATACATAAATTTTAAGAAAAACGGAAAGAAATAGTTTTAAAATTTTCATTAATATATACGATAAAACTCTGATTATATTTTTTTACACCATGCTTATTACATTTATTTTTTACAATCTATCAACATTCACAGGATGAAATACTCGTATTATATCCAATAATACATAGACTGGTTACTTGAGAAATTAGCATTCTCGTCTTATTGCTTTAATTGGTGTGGCTTAGAATGTCTTTCATGAAACATAATTCGTTCTTTTTATACCTAATGAATATCGTAATACGGATAATAACGCCTCGAAATGTCTAAAGTTAGTAATACAAAACACAACAACTTCAAATCAATCTAAAGAAACTTAAACTTCCAACAAGAGATGACTCTACGAAACGTCAACAAGCGCATGCTTGGTTTTCTTCATTTGACTGGCTAGGAGCTGCTTTCAAATACTGGTAGAAACTATGATGAATTGGTGGAATATAGGGGAATTGGTGGAGTACAGTCAAATCCGGATATAGTGAACTTCTGGGGACTGACATGTTTGGTTCTCTATATCAAACGTTCACTATAACCGATTATGTCAAAATTAAATGGAATTTCTCCTCAATGATCGATATAAAAATACATTAACAGCACAAACATATAATTTCAATATGTTTATTTGTATTTTGAAAATTCAATAATTTTCTATTGATTTCTTCGTAATTATCCGTTACAAATTTCTCTAGATCCTTCTCCAGAGTTCGTGCTCTCTCTATATTCGATTCTGCATTGCCCTCTGTCTCTAAGTATCATAATGCAATCTGGGCACCCTTCAACGCTTCTTTTACTCACTATTGGAACATGGTCCAACCCTCCGAAGGCTCTTTTTTCATCGCCTAAAAACATAAGATATCCCATTAATTTACAGGACTTACTTCCTGCGTTCACTATAGCCAAGGTTCAGGTTCACTATAACTAAGTCTGGTATGATTTAAATAATGTGATTGAAAAAATGATTTAAATCAAACAATTATTTTTAAAAAGTCAATGATTTAAATATATGTTTACTATTTGTAATTCAAAATGTATTAAAAAACTAAGCAAATATGAAAAGCAGAGCGGAGGATAGAATATGGTGACAGCAACATGGCACTTCTGGACTTTAGGATAATGATGAAAATATATTTGCATTCTAAATATTTTTAAAATAATCAGATAAAAAGACGTAAATTAAACACAAAGTCGAAATAATATTGTAACCAAAATCAACATGCCCCCGCGTTAGGCATCCCAATTTGCACTGAGTCTTATATATTTCCCATTCATCAACTATCTTTAACTCAACTTATTTTATTATTCCCCAAGCTCAGTAACCAATTGTAACGTCTTTATGAGTTTTCTAATTTAATCTCCCCTGGTATGCTCGTAATTTAGTTGCTCTAATAGTTAATAATTTTGCTAGCTCTGTTTTTCTATTAAGATATTACACGTGTTTGATGTACAACATACGTGACCTCACCTGCTGTACGTGGATGCGTGACTGTACATAAATCACAATTCCTGGAACGTCTGTAGAATTCACTATCTACTGAATTGATGGAAATTCAATGAAATATCAGCGTTTGCTATTCAAACAACATTTATTATAACATTCTAATATTATGTCTTGAGCTCGTTAACTGGTTGTGAACTGTTAATTTTTTTGTCCCAGCAATTTATCTCATTCATGCACATTGCACAAGAGTGCTGTGATGATCTTCCGGCTTAAACAGCGACTGTGCGAGCAATCATTCTAGCAAGAACATATTTCCTTCATGTATCGTGAACATTCCAGCGTATTCTACCATATGGCAAGCTTGCCAACCTGTCAATCTCGATGCCTGGGCGCAATACAAAGCTCCCTGCCTGGATGAATCTGGAAGCGGGCTATTCGATGCATCGACACGCACGGCAGCTGTTCCAGCCGTCGCACGTAACATTCTGTGTATTTCTTTTTACAGAACTACGTGTCAATTCTACTGTGAATCCCTCACAATTGTTTTTAATTTGTGCTCTTGCCAATCATAAACTGTGAATCTCAGTTGCATAACTATTAATCATGGCATATTGTGCTTACATTTAATCACATTATGCTTCTTGAATTTAATGAAGTACGGAGGTGGTCCCAGACGTACCCGGCCTGACCTAGAGATCGTGGTAGTGTTTCGAAAAATATCACTGTATTAGAAAGTAGACAATCTATGAAGCATATGTTTCAAGTTTGAAGACGCTACGTTGTTTAGTATTTGTTTGGCAACAATCAATAGTGAACGTTGTGAGTGAATTTGTAAAAATGGAGAAAATTGGTCATCGTTATTTGATCCAATACTTTCATTTGAAAGGCCTCAGCCCAACCAGTATAAAAACTGAACTAGATTCTACTCTGGGTGAGTCTTCGTCTTTGTTTACTACAGTAAAATATTGGGTAGCAGAGTTTAAACGAGGCCGTACGAGCTGCCAAGACGAGCATCGCAGTGGTCGACCAAATGAGGTGACAACTCCAGAAATGGTAGAGAAAATCCACAAAGCGGTACTGGGTGATCGTCGACTGAAAGTGCGCGAGCTAGCAGACATAGTAGGCATTTCGAGAAGTGCGGTACATCGCATATTATCTGAAAATTTAGACATGAGAAAGCTGTGTGCAAGATGGGTTCCGCGTTTGCTCACACTCGAGCAAATACAGTGTCGTAAAGATGTTTCAATTGAGTGTTTAGCGAAGTTTCACCGCAACAAAGCAGAATTTTTACGCCGTTTCATAACCATGGATGAAACATGGGTCCACCACTTCACCCCAGAGAGAAAACAACAATCAAAACAATGGTCTGAAAAGGGAGAACGTGCACCAAAGAAGGCGAAGACCGTTCCATCTGCAGGCAAGGTCATGGCGTCGGTTTTTTGGGATGTGCGGGGGATAATTTTCATTGACTATCTTGAAAAAGGAAAAACTATCAACGACGAGTATTATGCGAACTTATTGCAACGTTTGTGCGAAGAAATCAAGCAAAAAACGGCCACACTTGTCTAAGAAGAAAGTGTTGTTTCATCAGGACATTGCACCAGCTCACAAATCCGTTATTGCAATGGCCAAAATTAATGAATTAAAATTTGAATTGCTACCTCATGCACCCTATTCGCCAGATTTAGCCCCCTCTGATTATTTTCTGTTCCCAAACTTGAAACAATGGCTCAGTGGTCAAAGATTTTCCCACAATGAAGAAGTGATATCGGTAGTTAATGGCTATTTTGAGGAGCAAGACAGTTCTTATTATAAAAAGGGTATCGAACTTATTGAACATCGCTGGGAAAAGTGTATAGAGCTCAAAGAAGATTATGTTGAAAAATAAACATATATTTTTCCAAAATTTTTGTTTTTTCTTTGTTGGGTCGGATACTTCTGGGACCACCCTCGTATGCCTTTATACAGCATACGAGATTTTATCATTTAAATTCTTGTAATAATTTAGAGGTTCAATTACATACACTAAGTAATGACTACTTATTTCTAAGTGGTGGTGACAAATTCCCAATTAAATAGCTATCAGCTACATTCAAGTTCCACAAGATTCTAATTGTGGTGGTCCTTCGTTCAGCTAAGAATTTAAATTTAGTTAGGGAGAGATGACGGGGAATGGTGTACAAAAAGTTTACACCTGTCAATTTACAGCATTCATTGCGAATATCACCTCCACCAGCAATCATTATCGCCATTAAAGTGTCGTTTTATTTGAACACGTGGGTTTTGTGGGTGTCTAAAGGCTCCTTCATCTTAGATGAACGGTAGCATAGCGGTTCGCTTTTGAAATACTTCCTTCGACACTCAGGGATAAAGAACATTTATAAATTACACTGCCATCATACGGTGAATCTTTCAAATAAATACCCAACATTTTGAGGCATCAATGGGGTGCCGAAATACACTAATACTTCAACATCAGGAATGTGGCTTAGCATGTGGGTTATTGAACAAAAGTCAAGTCGACTTGGCATAATCTATATTGGAAATTGTGTTGCACAGACTGAATGCTGAAAAAAGTCAATCGCGGATGCCGAAGGTCGGGCCTGAAGTCTTAATTACGGAGAAAGATTATCTTAGATCGCGAATTAGGTTGTAAGATACCTATTAGGTCACAGTTCCGCATCATCGATCTCCATGTTTTTGGGGTGAGTAAGTTGATTTCTTCTCGAGGGGAACGAAAATAATAAAGAGAGGAATATTTACCTTAAGGAGGGCGTTAATAGGGCGCATTGCGTGGCTGCATTGACGTACGTCAGTTACTGAGAGCTTCATTCACAGGAAAGCTCTCGATTATAGATCAGACTATGAGGAAAATGCCTAACCACGAAGACTGGATGAGAGTTATAGGATGCGATAAGGTCAAAGACAACAAAGGTTCCTCTGTAACGGAGCTCGGTTGGTTGGTTATTAGTGATTCCGGGCGCGTCAACTAACGAGGTCATTAGTCCCGTATGTGTAGTGCAGGTTTATTATCTGGAGATGGCAGTGATATTCTCCAGCTGAATGGCGAAATCCGGCGCCGACCTACAATCGGCTAGTGGGATTTCCTTCAACCAGGTATCTCCCACCAGCAGGGCACCGCCCCAGCCGGGACAAGCTCTTAAGTTCCCGACAGGTCTCCCGGCATGTGTGGTAGTGTAATGCTTGTTAGTGTAAGTGAGTATGTAAGGGGTGAGGATAGGACTAGGAAGAGGAAGGAAAGATCGCGTGCGGTCCGTGGCCCGTTTGTTAGGCTACTGCTCCGGCATTCGCCTGGTGTTGATCGAATAAACCACAGAAAACTACCGATTAGAGCAGCCGGTCTCTAGACGGAGCTCGTGATGTTCTAGGGTGAAGTTTCGACAGATTTTTTAATGCTAGCTACGTGGTTGACTTCAACCAGGCTGTACGGAAAGAGAATTCAAGTGGCCACCTGCGCGAATCGGAAGTTTTCCGAGCTTCCCAGTTGGGTGCTTAGTGCTTGACCTGAGGAACCTGAGAGCCATTCCGTGGGAAGATTCTTGGAAATGGAATTTGTGTAGGCCGGAATCAGATCTCACACACTTACTTGCCACATACTCTTGCCTGCTGCCATTTATCGCCGCCCAAAGTACATTCTTTTGAAAATTTCTTAATTTTTTATTTTCTTATTAGTAAAACGGATATATTATTTTAAGAATATTAAAGAACAGTAAAACCTCGTCCTAATTGGCAATTTTTTTTTTAAAATTTGGAACCATTTTTAAGAAAACCACGCTTAAGTGCTACAGTGAGTTCGGAATTTGAAGCTCTTTTTCACAGACAAGTTTCGAGTTTTAGAAAAACTTTATTTGAAGTCATTGGATGCACTTTAACTCACAAATACAATCGAGTTTACTAATGGGCATATTACTGACACGAGAGATCTTTCAAAAAGTTACATTTGTGTAATTTTATAATAAACAAAATATACTCAGAATTGAACTTTACGACATATTAAAGAATGTAATTAGCACTATCCTCTAGAAAAGTTTGAAGAAAAAATTGGGAGCCGTTTCTGAGAAAATGGCGTTTGAGCGTTTCTGAAATTGTGAAATTTTGAGATAGTTTTCACAGAAAATGGTTGAGTTTTCGAGAAGTTTTATCAGATATTACTTAAAGCAAATGTACTCGTAAATATAATAACGTTAACAAATTGCCGATAATGTAAATATTAACGACGTAAGAGACAAGTCAAAAATATTTTTTGAAAAAAACAAAAGAATGTAGCAATGCCATTTCATAGAGTGCATTTCGCACAATCCCGACCAAAAAGTTGAAATAAAAAAATTGGAGCGGTTTTTCAGGAAAGTGTACGCAATATTGCGCGAAAAATACTAAAATTTTCAAAAACTGTACAGGACCTTAATGAAAGAACAAATTATGGACAAATTTCATTTGAAGGAAAAATCTCTATCTGTAATTTTGTAGTTGTAAAAAGACCCCGAAAATAATTCAAAATTTGAAATTTTCGAAAATTCAGAGTTACCCGTCGAAATCGGGTCTATGTCACATTTATAAGTGCATTTTACTCTTTTCTTATACGAAATTTAAAACAAAACCATTGGAACCATTTTTGAGAAAATTTTGAAAATGTGCTTCATGTAAAGTACCAATGAATTATTTTCAAAATCGCAGAGCTTTCTCTTAGACCGCATGGGCAGGGGTTTCTTCAGATCGGAAAATCCTTCGCATGGTTTAGGCGCTAGTGTTGTTCACATACACCAGGCGGACGGACACAGACGGAAGGATGGAAGTTTTGAAAAAAACAACACATTTTCGGTATTACGGAACCAAAAACGTGTATTTCCGTTGAAATTTCGAACTGGATTTTCCGCAGCATTACATAGATTTCACTATACTGCGTATATTACTCCGTATATACATACGTACGTATACGGGAAAGTAAAAATACAGGACGCATCTCGGAAGTCCAACAGCAAGAAACCTAGAAGAATACAAGAGTGCTACAAATGCAGCCCTAGAAGTTCATTATAAGAACTGCGCATCAAGATTCATGGGAGAGGTTTATAGGAAACATTGAACATGACTTACTTTACCAGCAGTCCGTAGCATATAAAATAATGAAGACCTTAAACAGAGAGAAGACAGACAACATCCATATAGACGAAAGTGTTTGGATAGAACGATAGAAGAAGCTGTGGAATGAGGAATATATGCAAGAAACTAGTAACAAGGAAGAACCTACAGAAACAGACTGCCTGACTTTAGAAGAGTTGTAAGAAGCCATAAAACCATGAAAAATAGGAAAGCACCGGGATTGAACAACATAAACACTGAACTTTTGAAATATGCTAGAATTGTGTTCCATTTGCGCCTTTTGTATTTTTATAATATGTATTGGAAAAAAACATGAAGTTCCTCAAGAATGGCTACAAGCAAAAATAATATCACTATTTAAAAATGAAAATCGCTCTGAAATCAATAATTACTGAGGGATAATCCTCGTAGATACTGCATATAAACTGTATTCTAGAGTATTAAACAATCGTTTAAAAGCATAGCAAACTCAATTATACCTGAAGAGCCAGTTGGTTTTAGAAAATGGCGAGCTTGTTCAGATGTCCTATTCACAATCAAAAGAATAATTGAAGAAAGAAGGAAATTAAACTGCGAAACACGTATGGCATTTATAGATCTAGTGAAGGCTTTTGATAATGTGAACAGAATACTGCTTTGGAGAATTCTTAAAAAACGGGTATACGAAAATCACTTAATAGGAGCTATTAAATGCCTGTACACGGAAACCACCGTGTGCTTAGTTATAAACGATAAGTTAAGAAAGGGGATTCCTACAAATAAAGGAGAGAGACAAGGTTGCAGCCTCTCGCCAACAACTTTCAATATTTATATCGACATGTTCAGAGCATGGAAGCTACAGGTAGATAAAGAAATTCATCTAAAAATGATTTTTTTAACTCCTTGTGGTGTACTGACGATCACGTTATCTTGCAAGATAGTAAAGACAAGCTACAACGCTCGATACATATTTTAAGTAACATTGCGAAACATACAATTTTAAAATTTCGAACAACAAAACAAAACAAGGGATTTTAAAGGCAAATTCTCAGTTAAAATTAAAATTGTAATTGACAACAAAATTTTAGAACAAGTCAGAAATTTTAAGTACCTAGGATGCTGTGTTTCGTTTGAAAAAGATATGGATTTCGGCGATAAATTAAATAAGTTAAGAAATGTATGTGAAAACATTCATGGGAATTCAGAAAATAAAACACGTACAGATACAAGTGTAAAGTTTGTTAATACTATTGCTGTTCCTGTACTTTTGTATGAAAGTGAATCAAAAGTAATTTTGGAAAGAGATAAATGTAGAATTCAAGCGGCCGAAATGAAATTTTTAAGAAGTACTCTGGGATACACCCTAGTAGCTAATAATTAGAACGTGGATATAACAAAATAGTCAAATACCACACCTGTGTTTGATAAATACGTACGAATAAGAAGAAATAGTGCGAACATTTGGAGAGGATGCCAAAGGGGAGATTGCCGGCATTAGCTCTTCAATGTATTCCTCCAGGAAGAAGAGTTGTAGGCAGGCCAATGAAAAAGTGGTCACCGGAACAGGTTGTAGCCTAATCCTTGTTGGTAGATAAAAAAGAAGATAATAGTTTTAAAAATAAGAATGACGAATCCTCTAAATATCATTTAGAAAAGTTGCATTTCCTGTACTCATGCACCAGGAAGTTTATTGTTCACATTTTTAATGAGCTCTACATAACTTTGTGCAAGATAACAAACCAAGAAACGATATTATCTCTCCAATTATAAGACACCACTCAAATTACTTCGTCAATAAAAGTAGATCGTTTGTTTTTCCATCCACCACAATCCGTTGGCTGATTCATATCTTACGAGGGTGAGAAAAGCAAAGTTCGCGTACAAAAACGTAACGTTTTTTTCGAGCACACATATAAATATAAATAACATATCGTTTTCCTCATTAGCAGGGCTGTTGGTAATAAAATATCATTTCGCCTTCATGTTCCCACTGCGTACTTCCTTATTCTACTCAGAATAGGGACCCTAGATGCGCTGAAGTGAAGGTCGCGACTACATACGCACCAGCTTTCTGATCACACGCCACTACCGTGTCATCGATTACATCAGAACCCATCTCTTAACTCCTTGCGGTAAAAAGTGGCACTTCCAGAAGCTTCGTACGCTGTCCGCCTTGGCAGGCCATCACAGTACTGCCGCCCGCTGCAAGTATTTTAAACTCACGCTCAATGGGGTTACGAAATTTAGGACAAATTTTAGTTTCCCGGGAATGCGAGAACAAGAGCGTGAGAGTGTGCGAATGTGCAAGAGCGAGTTTGAGAGTGAGTGAGCAAGTGAGTGTCAGGGTGAGTGAGCAAGTGAGTGTCAGAGTGAGCAAGTGAGTGTCAGAGTGAGTGAGCTAGTAAGTGTCAGAGTGAGTGAGCAAGTATCAGAGAGAGCCAGTGAGTGTCAGAGTAAGCGAGTGAGTGTCAGAGTGAGCGAGTAAGTGTCAGAGTGAGCGAGTAAGTGTCAGAGTGAGCGAGTAAGTGTCAGAGTGAGCGAGTAAGTGTCAGAGTGAGCGAGTAAGTGTCAGAGTGAGCGAGTAAGTGTCAGAGTGAGCGAGTAAGTGTCAGAGTGAGCGAGTAAGTGTCAGAGTGAGCGAGTAAGTGTCAGAGTCAGCGAGTAAGTGTCAGAGTCAGCGAGTAAGTGTCAGAGTCAGCGAGTAAGTGTCAGAGTCAGCGAGTAAGTGTCAGAGTCAGCGAGTAAGTGTCAGAGTCAGCGAGTAAGTGTCAGAGGGAGCGAGTGTCAGAGGGAGTGTCAGAGGGAGTGAGTGTCAGAGTGAGTGTCAGAAAGAGCGAGTGTCAGAGAGAGCGAGTGTAAGAGTGAGCGAGTGCCAGAGTGAGTGAGTGTCAGAGTAAGTGTAAGAGAGTAGTGCGAGAGAGTGAGTGTGAGAGAGTGTCATCATCGCGCCGTCCTCACCATCGCCCCCAGTCTAAATGCCGTCCTCAACCCGCCCTCCTGTGACTCGTGCAACGGTTCACTTCCTCCCTGCAATCCGTTGTTTTTCAAGATTCTCCAAGGACACGCACGCTCGTTACAAACATGACTTAGCAACTTTTATTGGAGCAGTGGCGAAGTATTCTTATAGATATACTGCAGACTTCGTTCCACATTATCTGTTTTGAGCAGCAGAATCTGTTTTCAGTTTCTGTTACAGGTACTGAATCCTGTAAACTAGTGGTGCATAAACAGCAAGTACTTTCTCGTCTGTAATTTCACGCAAAATTATGCGAAAAGTACTCAAAGTTTCAAGAAAAATATACATTACATTCTTTCGAAATCTTTAAGAAACATCTCTCATTAAGCGAAATATCTTTATCTTCAAAATTGTAGTTGCAGGAGAACTCCGAAAAAGTTTTGAATTTATTCAATTTTTGAAAATCTGAGTTTTCAATAAAAAATGAAACTTACATCACTCTATTAACTTTTATTACAATGTACAGTTCTAATACCTTACCGAATTTACTTTCAACTCTGGAAAAAATTCAGTTTTCTTCAGCCAACTTTTAGCCACTTTTATAACGTGTTCGGTTGCTGCGAAGTTCTGTTTAATTTTATTGCAGGTCCAACTTTCAAAAATTGTCACATATTGAATTTTCAACGTCTTGTCATCTGTTAGGTAAAATGAATTGATAAGTTTCTTAATAATATCTTTATTGTCTGATTTTTCAATGAACGTCGAAGCTTCACCAGAGTGAAAATATTTATCTGTGATAGCTCTCTGTACTTTCTGAAATTGCTCATGGGGATATCGTTTTTCTTGCAATTTTCTTTTCTTGACGAGTTCTTCGAGAGTTTAATTGCAATAGAAGAAACCTGGAGGTTTCTCATTTTCCAATTATAGCCATGTTTATCTTCTCTGCACTCATTTCGAAGACACTTCAATTATCTGAAGATTGGAATTGAAGGAATTGTCATTTCTTTGATTTCAACTGTTTTCACTATATTCACTGGACGTTCTCCTACCTTCGTCAATGCCACGTGAGTCACTCATCTCGTCCCTTTATTCCCTAACAAAAAGCCATTTTGGAAGCAGACTCCTTTTCTCCCTACATGAATAACAAATTCGCCAATGGAGAGATCCCTCTACCTCAAGTTTCACTAGTACGTTTACGCGGCTAGGAGATTTTTTTCTTAAAATTGTGATCAGAAAGGTTAAATGAACTGAAACATCTGTCGTGTCTCATATGGTGATTGCCACTCATGTCGCACAGTGTACACACGATTCATAGAACAAGTGTGAGCACTTTTCTCTTTATAAGATGCGTATTGTGACTAATGTTCAGAAAATTTTACTTCTGCCCCTTGACAAGTGTCTGTTGTATTTCACGAGCAAGTTCGGGAGAACATCAACCCCTAGGGCGCAAAATGAGGAAACACGAGGAAAAGCAGTAGTATAATTCCTTTCGCTGTCACCCATCTCTTCTAGGGACAGAGTGAACATAAAAGTTACCAATATTTCTGGAAACCCTAATCATTCTTTTTATTGTTCTCGCCCGCATACGATGCGCCCGCATACTTACATTTCATCTTTAGTTCTATATGTGTTCAGTGTCCACTTTTTTCTTGTTGTGTATTGTAGAAAATGAACAAGAAATACGACTATTTTTTTCAAATTTTTATCTAACCGATTTCATATTGAAATTATATTTTTTAAAAAAACTAATTACAATTTTTTATATAATATTTAATTTTTGAGAAAGTAATTTAGAGTCATAAAATACATATATTCATTCAATCATATTTTGAGAAGTACGCGTAAATTCTAAAATTTAATATATGCACAACTACACCAACAACTAATTTTCAGGTAAATAAAGAAACAAACTTTTATTTTTTGATATCGAGATTTAAGAAAAAATGGAATACATTTAAAAAACGTCGTGTCAATTCGTGTGCGATTGGACGTGGAATGACTCGTATTTGAATTCGTTTCACTATCACCCATTCATTATGGAGACATAGTCAACATCTGAAATACTAATAATTCTTCAAACCCTAATCAGACTGTCATTTAGCACTTGGATCAAATACCGAACACAATTCGTTAATGCATGGGTAGGAAAAGCGCACCCCCATACTTACAATACATGTTTTTAGATCTGTACGTATTCAGTGTCAATATATTTTTTCAATTTTTTTCTCATCGAGATTATATAGAAGTTTTATTTAAAAAAATTAATGAAATATGTATTTTAAAAAAAACCTATTTAAAGAGGAATGAAATTCACATTTCAAAGTATTAAATGAAACAAACCAGAATATTTTATGTTGAGTACATTCGGAGCAACAATAGTACACATTTTTCGAAGTTTGTGTAAATTCGAAAATTTAATATGGACATAACTACACAAATAATCAATTTTCAGGCAAATAAGAAAAAAGTGTCTTTTATGTCCATATTTAAGGAAAAAATCGTACACTTTAAAAAAAAAGTAGTGTCAGCTCTTGTTCGATTTGATGTGGAATGGCTCAATTGTAATTGTAGAAGGCACCGAACATTTTTTTAACTTTTGCAATTTTCAAACATCAGGGTTCTCAGTGAACAAGAGACCTGCACCATTCTCTTTAGTGTCCTTTATACTATCCAGCAACAAAAAATAATCAAAAACGATGGTGCAATGTTTTTGAAAATTTGGGGAATGTCCCAGGCGCTTAATGTAAAGTACCCCCAAAAATTAAGATATCGGTTTCAAATTCAAGGGGCCACGACATCAGTCAGATCGATTGGGGAATATCAAATTGGGAGACAATCTGTTGAACAATTTAGCAGCAAGCGTAGTTCACAGATGGACAGACAGACATTTGTCGTCAATGGTTTTTTCGTTATAACGGACCCACAAAACGGATTCTGGCTATACCACGTGTTAGAGGATTTTTTTCTAAAAGCACATCGGTTTATCCACTTTTTTGTTACCATGATCCGTCAATAAGAGTTTTTCTGCCACATATTCCCGTTTCCTTGCGCAACATTTATTACTTTCACTCTACTCCGTAGCGATAAAGTAAAAAATAATAATTTTGACAATACATTTATTTTCAATTCGACCATGACTTATATAGCAAATGTTTTGTTATGTTTGAAAATGTAACCGAATTTTATGCCAAACTTTAATCTATATGAACAAAACATTTAAAGTATTTAACTGAAGCAAGTTTTCAGAATAGTTTAAAAATGTATTATGCGCTTTATATAAAACATTTCATCATGATACCACCGGGGGATTTATTTCTTTCAGATCACGAATGGACAATTTAAATCTTGGTATATTTGCAAACGTTATGGCTGTAACAATTTTGCACTTCAAAATCCTTCTTTATATAATTCTTATGATTATTAAAATTTCTTGCTTTTTAAATTCACAAAACAACTTGCAATGTTCTTTCGAAACTGATATTCATCCATACAATTGACAAAGGCAGCTGACGGTGATGATGTCAGACCAAAACACACAATATTATCGATTATATTATCTTGTGTGTGAGTGAGTGAGACAGAGAGAGAAAAATATAGACATGAACTACAAGCTTTATCACATGTTTCCCAAAAGAAATAAAACAATGTAACTTGAACTCCGTGACTCTCTTGACTCACCACTAATCAACAATGATTAATAGGGGAAAGTTGCCTAACGCGGACCACTTTTGTATTTTTCCGTTTTCATGCTCTCAATACAGACGTAATTAAAACATATTGACAATCTACAGTCTATGTACTATCATTATAAAAGTAACATTTTAATTATTTTGATTCTGGCATAGAGAAATTGACCGGATGAAGAGTCTAGATGGTCGACTTCGTATTAGGGAGGCCAGGGTTCAGTTCCCGTGCCGGCCATCCTGACCGGGGTTTTTGTGGTTTCTTCTGGGTCATCCAGGCGAATGTGGGGATGGTTCCACTGAGAATTCACAGCACGAAAGGCATCGCTAACTGAATTTGTAAACTACGCGAAGGTTAAGTGAATTCCAGATATTGCGGGTTCCTGGTTGAGTGACGATATGACGAAGCCGAGGCCAACTGCCCTTTACGCAGGCACGGATCCATGAGGAGAAAAATGAGGGAAATCCCTCCCCCCCCAAAAAAAATTTTTTTAGTAACTCAATTTTAACTTGTCACGAAACTTTAAAGCAGAAATATTTTCGGATAATCATTAAAACGACTAAACTCGTATTAGCTCAGTGTAACCTGCGACATTTTACAAAATCTGTAAAATGACTCATTCTACAAAAATATTTTTTATTTCCCCTTCCAAAATTTGTCTTTGGATACTCCCCTGCATTGCGGGATCTACAAGTATATTGGCAAAATACAAGTACAAAATAAGAGAAATTGAGAAAATTGAAAGCGTGCAAACTACCAAAATTGGGATAGCTTTTGCATAAGTTTAAGTTAAGGTCTCCTAAGTTGAACCGCGAAAGTAATGCACGAGTGATAATAAAGCAATGGAGAGAAAAGTATATTTATTGAAAATATCAGTAAAACTTTAAATGTAATTGTAATATTAAAAAAGTAAAGGAAATAGAAATTTGCATCACATGGCAAGAACGTCGACCTTTCCATGACGAGACTGAAGAATTCACCCAAGGCCGGTAGGCTGAAGAAGAGTATCGTGTCTAGTCATGAAAAGGGTCTTTCTCCGGGTTAAGAACAATACGTAATTGTAGACCCATTTTTACCTTCTTACGAAGGAACTTCTTAAGAAGAGAAAGTTATGTAATGCTGTGCGAGAAATCGGCGAATTTTTGGCAGAAAAACTGATTACAGGGCCCTGGTAACGAAAAAGTGGATAAATCCAGTTGCTAAATTTAAGGTGAAGAGTCCTGTAACACTTAGTGTTGACAGAATCCCTGTTGTGTGGGTCCTTGATACCGAAAAGTCGATTTACGTCAAAACGTCTGTCCAACTCCTAGTGGAGAAAGGAGGTATTTCTTGGGCGACGAAACAGGCGATTTGAATTTAGCTCAGAGGCGTCATTTAGGCTGGCGAATCTTTTACATGCACGTAAATTTACTAACATGGGACAGCCCACTTTACTTCCCCTATGTATTATACCGGCCTTAAACAGGATGATATGAAAAACTAATGGTGCTACAGAATGGCATAGTCTTTCCCGTATTAGTTTTCTATTTTCTTTGGTCTCTGCTAGCTATTCGAACTTGTCACATACTCTTGCTTGCTGCCACCTATCGCCGCCCAAAGTATATTTTTTTAAAATTTTCTTAATTTTTGGGCTTCCTTAAACTAGAACGGAAATATTATTTTAAGAATATTAAAAAACAGAAAAATCTCGTCATAAGTGGTAATTTTTTTGAAAAAATTGTAGCGGTTTTTAAGAAACGGCCCTTAAGAGCTACAGTAAATTCGACATTTGAAGCAATTTTTTACAGCAAAGTTTTGAGTTTTTGAAAAACTTCATTTGAAGCACTTTAACTCTCAAAAACGGGTGTTTACAAATTCCTGGAAAAGTGCATATTACTGCCATGAGAGATCTAAAAATATATATTTGTGTAATTTTAGAAAAAAACAAAACAAAAAACACCCCGAAATGAACTTTAAGTCATATTAAAGAGTGCAATTAGCACTATTCTTTCGAAAAGTTTGAAGAAAAAATGTTGAGCCGTTTTTGAGAAAATTCCGTTTGAGCATTTTTGAAAATGCGGAATTTTGAGTAGTTTTCATAGAAATCGGTTGAGTTTTCTGGAGACTTTATCTGAGATTATTTAAAGCAGATGTACTCATAAATAAAATAATGTGAACAAATTCCTGCTAGTATAAATATTAATGACGTGAGAGACAAGTCAAAAAATTAAATTCTTGTAATTTAAAAAAAGGACTAGATATGACGTTTATTTCATCTTATAAAGTGAGTTTAGTACCAACACTATCAAACGTTTAAAGACAAAATTTTGAAACAGTTTTTGAGAAAATCTTGTTTTTGTAATATTTTTTAAATTGTACATTTTGCTCTGAATCTTGCGTGAAAACTACTAATTTTTAAAAAAAAATTGTACATGGATTTAATGAAAGAACGTACTGTGGAGAACAAATTGTACTTGAAGGATAAATTTCTATCTTCAATTTTGTTTTTGTAAGAAGACGCCCGAAAGAAATTGAAATTATGAAATTTTCGAAAATTCAGAGTTAAACCTGAAAAGGGACCTATCCCACCTTTATAAATGCATTTTACTTTTTCTTACAAGAAACTTAAAGAAAAAATTTGAAGCCATTTTTGAAACATTTTGAAAATGTCCGAGGGTTTCATGTAATGTACCCCCAAATTTTAAACACTATTTTTCAAAATCTCAAAGATTCCACTCCCAGATCGACACGGGTTTCTTCAATTTGATATAATTTCTACGTATGGTTTAGGTTGTAGTAGTGTTCACAGACGGACGGAGAGACAGAGAGATGGGCGTTTTGAAAAAGCTACTTTTCGGTATCGGGAGACCCCAAAACGTATTTCTGTTGAAATACCGAAATAGATTTTCCGAAGTATTACTTAACATTCTCTATACTGCGTCTAATATGCTGAATATACGTACGTATAGGGAAAGTATATATAATGCATCATCAACATCAACTGATATAGAAAAGAAATTTCAATAAAGATTTATTCAGTATTATCGAGAGATTTCTTGGAACAATTCACAAAATTTCTTTAAAAATATTTGATGTACTTATTCAATATTCTTTGACAGTTAGCTTTCCCCTTTTCGAGATAGTCACAAAAATATTTAAAGAAAGGTTTTAACTCTTGAGAAAGCTGCATGACTGAACACATTGACTTGAAAATCTCACCGAACCACTGCTGATAACGAAAACACTGGTAGAGGTAAAACACGAACGAAACCTAACTAGACATGTCTTCACTGTTAACTGTATACTCACTTGTAGTGTGCTTGTACTTGTAGACCTTAACAAAACGTTAAATGTATGTTTTCACTACACGCATAAGAAACAATCTTCATCGGAATCAAGAACTATTAATAGTACTTTTAGTCGTTGCTGCGATATCGAATGTTGAATTAATAATTATACAAATAACCCTCGCCAGTCTGCGTAAACCAAGGTTATCACAGAAAGCGTAAAAGTGTATGATAGAGAAATCTAAGCCTTCTAAACATGACGTTACAAAGATGGCCACCATCACCAAGGGTTAAAATATAGGTGGGAATGATAATATTGGTAAGTGCCGAAACAGCAAAAATTTAATAGAATATTCAAGAATATCTCATCCTGCCGATCGTGGTGTGAGGCCATTGACAACAAAATTTTAGTTTTAAGGCCATAGAAAGATTCGTTTAAGAGTTATATAACGATATAACCGAGTGCTCCGGGTTGCATTTAACATGAATATTTGGAAGGTTTAGTTATACACATCCGTTATATTTTGAAGTCAAAGTGCCTTTCGTCACATCTTCGTGAAACTCTCTTTATTTCCAATTAAAAACTACAAATATTTTCGAAATTTCATTACCAATCAAGTTTTTGTTGGTTTTCAGGTGCATAAGTCTCTAAATACGAAACTTTACTCTGCTGCCTTATCTCACTTTTACGATGCCCACAGCAAAAGAATGTTCAAGCTGCTCAATATCGCTATTCAATGCCTTAAAATAAATATTATTGCGTTCAATCTATTAAACCATTTTCGAGTTCTACGGATTCGCGCAGTCTTGTGGGTTTGCGCACGTTCCTTCCTTCGAAGGTCGGGGAGCGAATATCATGATCGGATTTTTATGTCATTACATCTTTTGTCTTTCAACTTAGCGTTCTCAAAATTGTAATCTTCGCGAATTGTCCTTTTCCTAACACAATATACATTTTTTCGTGTAGTATATGATATGTAGTATTATAAAATATTTTGCATATTTTTCTATTTTCCCAAAATATGTATTTACACAGTCAATTTTGTTGAAATTTATGACATATAGTTGTACGAAAAGAAGTATTTTTTAAAAAATCAACATTTTCCCCGTCATTAATGGAGAAATCTAGGCGTGAAGAGTATCATTGTCGCCGGATTTGGTGACCTTTAATCTTAATTTCCGAGAAACTATGGCTATCGCCAATGTCTAACACTTCGATGAGAACGTTGCACCCTGCAGTGACTGTTGGCTGGTTGTAGATGTCGCCATGGCTTGTATTGCTTCTAGTCTGACTCAAGGTAACCTTTCTTGTATGCGCCTTGGCCAGGCTGCTAAATTACGGTTCTGAACAACAACATGAAGCTTTTACTTCTGACAGGAAGGTTGTGTGGTGCTAAGTGTGCATCAACTTGTGCTCTCTAAATAATTTTTAAAACGTTTGAATTAAAAAAAATACGTTTAGGAATGTTTATATAAAATATAATGTCGTACTTTGGAAATGTATTTTATAATTAGAAAATTTTAATGTTACATTTCATTGTATCCGATTTTACATGTTCATTACATTTTCTTGCTGTTTTCATTACATATTTATGAACGTATTGTGAAGTTTCATACTACATATTTTTCTGCTCTCTAGTCATGAGCTTTGGAACCAATGGGTGTTGAACCGTCATTGTCCTCTCAGTACCTCAACGAAACAGCTCGGGGACGTATTTGAGGGTTTGCGCGCCGCGCCGGAGTTACTCGTGGAGCTAGATATGAGCAGGCCAAACGCACTCATTCCGGGCACGTGAACTACTAATGTCATTAGTCCCGTACGTATAGTGTATGTATTTATAGCTGGAGGGGGCGACGATCTTCCACCGCTGGATGCGAGATCCGGCCCCGACCTACAGGTTTGCTAACGGGGCATACCCCAACCATTTCCCCACCAGAAGAGCACCACCCTACCCGGAACATGCTCTAAGCTTCCGACTGTTCTTCCAGAAAGTATGGCAGTGAAGTGCAGGTCTGTGTGTGTGTGTGTGTGTGTGTGTGTGTGTGTGAGAGAGAGAGAGAGAGAGAGAGAGAGAGAGAGAGAGAGAGAGAGAGAGAGAGAGAGAGAGAGAGAGAGAGAAAGTAAGGGGGGAGGAAAGAACAAAGAAGAGGCAGTAAAGATCGCGAGCCGTGTTCCGTGGCCAGTTTGGTAGAATACTGCTATGGAATTCTGCTGGTGTTGATGGGAGAAATCATGGAAAACTACTAATCAGAGCAGCCTGTCGTGAGAATTTTCCTCCAGACAGCGCCTAATCTCAACCTATCTCTAATTAGTATCGAAAATCCTGCCACCGTCCGGACTCTAAACCCAAGACCTCCCGGTCAGAGGCACCGCAGTGGCATCAATTGATGCCCTGAGCCACTCCAGCCCGGTCCAGCGCGAGACGCGCGTTGCTCGTGCCGACCGCACTGCGCGCAGAGCAGACAGCTGAGCGTGCGAGGCGCAACCGCAGACGCCCTTGACAGGCTGGGGAGGGTGAAGGGGGAGGGGAGAGGAAAAATGCCGGGCAGTCCCCCCTTCCCCTAGTCACGTCTCGCAACCGAACCGAACCGAACCGAACCGCAAGGCGACGAGCTCCGTCACCGACCAACGCCGGCCTTCCCCGCCAGGATGCGCCTTCAGTGCGAAGACTCCGAAAATCTCCAGGCCAGGAGGCGCCTCCTGGGCGTTGCTTTCTCCTTCCTCCGCCAGGATGCGCCGTTTGCACGTTCAGACTAGAGTCCAGGGCCTTGCAACTCTCCATCAAAACCGCTGACAAAAAATCGACAAAGCTGGAGGGTGCTTCTCTAGGTCGCCGGGTACAGTTTTAGGCTAGGCTCGCCAATGTACCAACATACAAATTGGCAACTTTGTGAGAATTACAAAAAGTGCCTTCTAAATGTTCAATTATTCATAATATATACATATGACATATAACCTCTGAAGAAAGCGCCAACATCAACTCTATCGTTTGTAACATTAGTGGCCTGCTTGCGCCTTGCGATCCCATTGCAGCTACGCACGTTTAAAGTATCGTTGGCAGCAGTTCGTGTTTCAGTTTCTGAAAGAAGGTGATGCAAGAACGCGCCGCTGTTATGTCTTTCACCACATTATATGGGAGTTGAAAGGTCCGTACATACAGATAGTAGCGCATTCCATTGTTCCCTCGATCCCGCCATTTTATATCCAGTCGTCACGAGAGCTGGATCTGTGTGGTATTCTGTGTGTTGAAAACCATAAATATATCCCAAGCCAATATGAATATTCTTGAAAAAAAATCCTTAATGTCACCCATTGTTATAATTTTCTTTTCAACCCCTGATTGCTGCCTGGTGCGGCTATCGGGTGAGAAGATATGAAATGGCGTCGGATGCGCTACTCTCTGCGATTTTTAAAATAAAGGACAGTTTTAACAGCTAATGCTGGCAACATAACTGAAGGTTCTGTAGTCGTTGTGACATTCAGTCCATTTACCTCTCCTTCCTTCTTTCGTTTGCAGTTCGCTAACTTGTAAATGGCTTCGACGCTTTCTTTTGTGATGTCCTCGTCCGACAAAAATGTGGTTGCCCTCGAGAAATAATTGAAATCAAAAAGTTCACTGCTACTGTGCTCTTCTGTAAAACCTCGTTTTTTATAAAAAAAATACATTGAATTTACTTTTTGTGTGATAAGTATTACGTTTATTTCAAAAAACGAGTCTTGAATGTCAAATGCGCACTGGTTCACGTGTTTCCTGCTCCTATGCGGTAAGATGCCGATCTGTGCGAGAATATTCCGTGCTTTGCATTTTTCAATTTTTTTTATATAATTACACGGTTGTGAACCATGAGAAGCCATGATGTATTAGCGGGAGTCATGTACAAACATAAACACATTACTAAGAAGCGTGGCTGAATAGCTATCACAGAGGAGGGATACTTCTCTGAATTACATGAGATGTTCACTTCAAATGACAGTTGAAGGCTTTTTGTCTTATTTTGGTCATTTTGGCTTATTCATAAGCGGATTCTTCTATATCTAGGGACTCTAGTTCAGAGGATATGTCAAGTAACACTCAATCAAGAACACGAACGTGTGAGTCTTTCTCCACTACCGACCAGAGTCTTTTGGATTTGTCAGGTGGTTTTGGACCGGCTGCGAAGTGTTGTGATCAGTTGCAGCATTGCCGTTGTGTCTGTAGCGTCATTGATTGGAAAATCGTACGTTAAAACTCTGGACAGTGGCGAATTATCAACAACAACTCAGAGCCACTGCAGTGTGAGAAGTTGTTGCCTTGGGCCATCTCAACTGGTGTCTTCTGTATGAATGACTTTCACAGAATATCAGCAAATGTACTATTACAATTCTCGGGTCTCCTCTTACAGCCCTCCATGCAAACGAACGTTGAATTGGTGCGCGTCAAGTAACACGGTATCTAATGCAAAACGACACACGAGCGCTTTCGCCGATCCGCATGATACAGTGATAATCTACTACGCGCGTCAACGCAACGCTCGTTTGACATAGGTCCTTAACGTAATATATCACTCACGTCAGATATCTACATTCTGCAATTTACTTAAGAGTTGTAATTCTTAACATTATCTAGTCCTAACAAGTTGATTGATCGATATATTTCTCAGACTTACCTTTACAGAAGGTATCTTCTTTACAAGTATGTGAACATTTTTTATTGGTCACACAGTCTTTTTTTCTTGCTTTCGTCCTCTTCACTTCCAAACTCTTTTCTTAAAAACTTAGTTCAGGGGCAAAGAATTCAAGTAATTGCAAATGTAACAATACTGTAAAGTTATAACTATACCTCTACAGTAACATACCTGCACACGTGTTACAAAAACCTATTGGACGAACTGCACGAGCGATTAACAACGTGCCCCTTTAGCCCTATGAAGAGTACGAGGTGTCTGGCGTAACTATCTTTCGGCACGCCTGGAAACTACCAAAAAAGGAATAATACAATGCGCTATGTGAATGCGATGTATGGTGTTGTGCAGATTAAATTCATATACTAAAATGTCAGTTTTGAAAAAGTAGCGCTTAACTCCTTCGAAAGGAAAGTTCTTAATTTGTTGTAAGGATTTCGAAAAATATTTCTGTATTTTTTGAAAAAAGAACAAAAAAATTCCCCAAAATAAAGTTTACTCATTAAAAAATGCAATTAGCACTATATTTTTGAAATAAATATGGAAGCCTTTTCCGAGAATATAGCGTTTGAGCATTTCTGAAATTGCGAAATCTTGAGCTTTTTTTTAGCAACTTGCCGCTAATGTTAATATGAACGATGTAAGAGACAAGTCAATAAATTACATTTTTGTAATTTTTGAAAAAAACATCAGTGAATATACATAACAGAGTGAATTTAGTACTATCCATACCAAAACTTCACAGAAAAAAATTGGAGCCGTTTTTGAGAAAATATTGTTTTTGCTATTTTTAAAACTGCAAATATTGCAAGCAATCTTTCGCGAAATCCACTTCAAATTTCAAAAAAAAATGTACATGACCTTAATAAAAGAACTAATTATGGACAACAAATTTCATTTGAAAGAAAAATCACTATCTTTAATTTTGTAGTTGTTGGTGTTATGATCTTGGTCTACTGAATAATCAGTACAGGATTGAAACTTAACGAACAGTTTATTCACCAAAATTTGTACATCCATGAACCCTATCCCAAAGAACATATAAACTTCCCAAATTAGACAGCTTTCCCGGGGCGATGCGCCGGGAGACACGACTGTTCGACTTCTCGCTGGCGCGCAGGCTCGCAAAGCAGGCCCTCTCCCTGGGGTACAGATCGTTCAGGGCAGTAAACGATTTTTTTGACAGCGTGTATAACAGATGAGCGTCGCCTAAGACCGCATCGCTCTCCGCTAAATATTCTTCCGCCAGTCAGCTGACTTGCATTCACAGCTGGCCGCGGTTGACTGAATTTTGTTGTTCAATGTAATTTTGATCGCGTGGATGTTAGAAACAGTTTTCACGAGAGATTCATTTAATTCCGTATCATTAATGATGAAAAATTATACTAAGTGATTCAAAACATTTCGAAATACTCTTGAGAACATGTGTGATTGATTGAATTAAGTCATTAGATACAAGAATGAAATGGAATATACTGCAAAGCTCCCACGTAGGCCTTATAAAAAACTACTGGAATTCTGCCGGTACTTTTCGATCTTGCGTGTTCAGAAGATTCAAATTAATGAGTGTTGTATAATGTTTTGCAGTTATGATATCTGGTGTTTGTAATTACGATTTTATTTTCACGTTGCTCATCTTATGACTGACAGCCAGTGTATCAATTATTGATCAGTGACTTGCAGATATGGTTAGTTAATTGTGAATTCGTTGTAATAATACTTAAATACTATAATTTGTTCAGTTATTGTCTAATAAAACAAGGCTTAAGTGACATGTATAATTAACATAAAACTACCATGAATTTGCTATTTTCTTTTCATAATTTTGGCTTCTCCTGATTGTACAATCTTGGAAAATTTTCACACTACATTCAAAGATTTCTTTGGGAAAAAGGGTACAAGTTAGTACATATTCTGGAGTACTGTTTGGCAGAATTCTCAGTTAAATCAATTGATCAGTAACTTCAGGTAAATTTCTTAAATACGGAAATCAAGTCAGTTCTTAAAAGATAAAAAATGGGTTGAAAACTGCTATAAATTATTGTACTCACCTGTCATTCAAAAGATATTAAATAGTACATCCAAATTAATGAAAGATAAATGGTTTTTCATGATCGCTGTGCAAGTTTTAGCCTTAGAAATGAAAATTGAAATGTTTCGTACCTTCAATAACTTTATTACATAATATAAAAGTCGATTAGAAATTAGGTGAAAGGTAACATAATAAAGCAAACGTATAAGTGAAAAAATAATTCCCTTTATTTGCATGATTATTTATTTGAAGGATACAACATTCCCACCGAATCCATTTGAAGTTCAATAAATTTTATCCACTTAGATAATTTAAAGTCCAACTATTCAAAATCAAAATGAGTTTCCTACGTCCTTTTAGAAAATATTCACAACCTACTATTAACATCTCCAGCCTCAGCCTACCACATTTGCCAGGGTGAGGATTAAATATTTTGAAATAAAAATTATACATTTGAATTTTTACCAAGAGGATAAAACAAAGAACAATGTATGTATTGTGTCTTCTTAGATGACAACACTTTATCGGTTATCAAAGCAGTCCTAACAGCCAATTTTGATAATTTAATAATGTATTGCATTAAGATGTACAATACGAGAATCTAACATACTGCTCAAAAGATAAAACTTTTCACTGAATCTGCATTTCTAATTCTTTTTTATTAAAAGAACTAATTATTCTATTACTTGAAGTTAATTTTTGATGAGTGTAAATGAATGTTATTAAAATATATTTTCAACCCATTCATTCACAATCAAACCTTTTCTTCACATACTATCATTCACACATAATTTTATATGCCTGATTCATATTCATAAAAAATGAACTTCATATAACTGAAAAAACTTCTTTCTTTTAATAAATAAAATTAAAATTATACAATAATTACTAAAAAGAATTTACAAAGGAAGTTAACATGTGCAGACATAATGAAGTGTCTAGTTATATCTTCTGAGAAGTACGCCTTAAAAAAGGACCTACCCATACAGAGGGCAAAAAGCAACATTACTTCTGGGAAGCAAGCAAATGAGCATTTATTTCAAAGGCATATTTATTTCAGTAAGCCAAGATCAGTTTAAAAACAATAAAGATTCACTATTTCACCGGGAATGTAACCTCTTACTTGCCCTCGATGGAATAATATAAACTTTTAATTCTGCACCTGAGAAGAACAAGAGTTATTGTCAAATCTTTTTTCAAACCTATGAAATATACTGCATTAAACATGTAAATATACTGACCGTATCTCTCTTAAGTAGAGACACAAGAGCCCAGGCATGGGAACAGCATGAGGAACGTTATCATCAGATTCATCCTGAATATTTACTATGACAGAAATCCCTGAAGCATCCTGCCAATCTTCTTCTATAATTTTCTCTTATGTGTGTCATATAATTCTTCCAACTAAAGCAATGTACAGAATGAATAAGTACTTTATATTAACAAATTTTCTGCAAAAAAGACTGTAGACAATATTTTGTTTCTTCCCACATTCACCCACATCAACTGATATGATTTTTCAAATCATGAAAACATTGGCAATCACATTGTATCAAAATCATGCAAAAATAAAACTGCCTTATTCTATGATTAATTCAACAAAACTTAGGTTTAAGAGTACCTTTTCTGAACAATGACTTCAAAAGAAGACTCTTAAAGGTATGCTCAGGTTTAACGGTATGTAGTTCTGAGATAGAAAATGCTGCAGGTCACCCACCATTCCTACATTTTGATGAAGGCCTTTTCACTTTCTAAAAAATTGGAAATGACAAGAGGATATTTAAATATTTTAGTTATATTCAAAGACAATATGCATTTATTTTCATTCTCTCTATAAATACATATAAAACATTCTACTGGCAAACTTGATGTTCTGTAAGAAAAATTGTATTACTGATATAACTAAAATCACTGAACACCATTGAATGTAATAAATTTTCTATTCCACGCTTTTAAGTGAAACATCAATTTTCACCACAGTGTAGTTACAGTAGTAATACTCGTTTTATAATCGGGTATTTTTATAAATGAATAAATGTATTATTTCAATGAATATTTTTCACATTTCTAAAAAACAATTGATGAAATGTCACTCACCGGCACAGATTGAACAGGTGCATTGTCATTACAATAACTGATGATTCTGCTAATTAAGGTAGTAATTCTTCTTTCATCCACTTTTGGAACATCTCTGCTGTCGTAGTTCTATGATATTCATCTACTTCTTTTATCTTCGACGGAAACAATAGTTCTGCATCTTCGATTAAACCATTTGCACCTCATGCATGTAAGACTATATCTTTTATCTTCATCTAAATTTTTGCTTGAGCAACTTTCATTTTTATCTTGCCATGACCGAGAGGCATAACCTAAAGGATAGATTGTTAAAAACAATTAGTAAAGATCTACTGAAATAAAATCATATTGAACCACTATGTAGGTGCTTCAAACTGGACAAACGATATTCATCATACACATAAGTCATTACACACACTGCTATTTCTCAAAAGATGCATTTCATTTCATGCAAATCATGCCTTCTCCATTCCCTTATATCTAGAATTTCATACATTTCAACACTACAAAATTTAGTAGATTTTTTGCTTGCCTTTTGAATAAGACCAAGTTTCATCCAAAACCACAAATTAATAACCTTCAGCGTTCAATTTCATATATTCCATCAAAAAGTCAGATCTTTCAATAACTATTATAATTTCTTTCCATGCAAATATAAATAAATTACTTACCATTCTTGTACATTGAATAAATAATGTGCCTAATCAAGCCCTGTCCAAAATCATCCACTACACATGTTTTGTTCCCATCTATTCCTGGACACTCCTTTCTAGAGTCTGAGCAGTATCAGGGTCTTGCTTCCAATATCTGTAAAATTAAATTCAACATTATCCAAAACAATTTCACCTGACACTTTATTGACATTTTATTGACTTTCATATGACACTTTATTATGATTTTACTTACTTTTGAACAATGTGAGTTTTCAGCTTCAATTCATAGGCAGTTTTGTCAATAACTGAAGAAGTTTCTATATTGCATCGCATCATCAGCTCTTCCACAAATCTTGCAATAAAAAGATGTCTTCTTGGCACTGATGCTATGTCACTTCTCCCTTCTGCGATGGACTCATTGCTAAAGTTGCTTAAAAGCTATTGACTACATTAAATATTTACAACTTAATAGTATATTAATGTTACATCTAATATTTCAATGAATTAAATATAATATAAATATTAAATAAATAATGGAAATTCTCCGAAATATGTGGAGTGAAATCGTTCACGTCTCCTCTCCTCTGTGTCGACGATCTCACAAAGGTTCAACAGGCTGAGGAGAAGGGCTCGGAGAGCGCCCCTCTCCGGGGGTGCCAGGTCAAAATACACAAAACAGTCATAAACACGCAACTGTCCTTGAAACTCGGGCAAAAGGCCCGCTGGGGGCCCGGCAACATAAAGAGAAGCCATGTTAGCTGCACCTATCTTCTGTCGGGAACTCTCCAAATTCTAACTGAACACAGTATGCGTAAATTATTAACTTTTAAAAATAGTAACCTTGAATATAGTTTCAGAATTCTTCAATGATTTTTTATTACTATAATAAAATATTTTTCATTGAACTTTCTCCTTTGTCGAAATGACAATACATTAGGTTGTGCCACAGCGCCACGACACGTTAGCCAACGTTCGTGAAATGAAATCGAATCATTTCTGCATGTTAATCACTGGGCCACGCCCCCAGGTATGATCCATGTGGTATGGCATCAGTGGCTGTCAAAAAAACCGGTCACATGACTGAACGAACTGTATGGTCGTCCGGGTTTATCTCCCCACAACCGTAGCTCGCAGCACACTCACTGACTCAGTCTCCGTTGTGCCTGCCGCGTCGGACGTTCACTGTGCTATCTGGAATGGTACTTTCTTAGTGCCGGGAGGCCCGTTTTATATCCGGCGCTGTTGTAAGCAAAGACTCGAACTCTGCCTCGGGGCCGATCGAGCATGACCCGTCCGAACTGCTGCTTTCCGCAGCCTCTGAGCGCGCACTGTGCCTGACGCGTGCGCGCGGCAAGTTCAAATTCTTCCCGTACATTAAATAGGAAGACTCGAAAAAGTCATACTTTTCAAATTTTCGAAATTTCAGAGTTAACCGTAAAAATCGGACCTAGACCACTTTCTTACAAGAAATTTAAAGAAAAAATTTGGAGCCGGTTTTGAGAAAATTTGAAAATGTTCAGAGGGTTTCATTCATTTTCACTTCAAGATTTAACAATGCAGTTTCTGAAATAGTTATGTGTTCCGGGCGATGTGTCGAAATATTGTTTTCTATTTGAAAAAAGACGAATAATTACCTCTATCATCTGGATTCCGCAAAATTATCATACTATACGGAAAGCTATGTAATGCTGCGGAAAATCAATTTCGACATTTCAACGGAAATACGTGTTTTGGGATCCCCTGATACCTAAAAAAATGTTGTTTTCTATATCTTTTAAAACGTCCGCCTATCCGTTTGTCTGTGAATACTACTAGCGCCTAAACCATACGTACATTTTTTTTCAAATAGAAGAAACTCCTGTCCATCTGGCTCAAGCCGAAGATTTGAGATTTCGAAAAACATTATTTAAAATTTGGGAGTACTTTACATGAAGCCCCCCGAACATTTTCAAAATTGTCTCAAATGTAGAGCCATATTTTTTCTTTAAATTTCTAGAAAGATTAGAGTAAAATACACTTGCGTTGGTCCAATTTCACGGTTATCTATCAATTTTAGAAATTAATCGTTTATTTCTTTATTATTAAAATTATCTCGTTTATTCGGTCTTTTTCTACAACTAAAAATATTATTCTACAGATAGATTTATTCTTCAAATGAAATTTGTTGTAAATAATTAGTTCTTCTATTTTGATCATGAACAGTTTTCGAAACTTTTAGTAGTTTCCGCCCAATATCGAGAGCAATATAGGCAATTTTTAAAAAAATTACAAAAACAATACTTTCTTAAAAAGGCTCTAAATTATTTCTTTAAACTTCGCGCAGGGATATTGCTAAATTCACACTACAAGTTGACATAAATGCCAAATTGCTGTATTCTTTTTTTAAAAAACAATTACAAGGTGTAATTTTTGTCTTGTCCCTCACGTTGTTAATATTTACATTATCGGGGATTTATTCACATTTTTATATTGATGAGTACATGTTATTTAAAAAATGTCAGATATAGTTTCTCGAAAACGCAATCGTTTTCTGTTAAAATTAGCTCAAAATTCCTCATTTTCAGAAATCATCAAACGCAATTTTCTGACAAATGGCCCCGAATTTCTTCTTTAAACTTTTCGAACGAATAGTTCTAATTGAATTCTTTAATATGATTTATAGTTCATTTCGGGGTATTTTTTGTTTTTTCACAAATTACTGAAATGTAATTTTTTTTAGATTTCACACCCCATTAATATGCACATTTTCAGAAACTTGTAAACATTATTTTATTTGTGAGTTGATATGCTTTAAATAACTTTTAATGAAGGTTTTCGAAAACTCAAAAAATTCTGTAAAAAATAGCTTCAAATTTCGAATTTACAGTAGCGCTTAAACGCCAGTTTCTTAAAAACGGCTCCAATTTTTTTGAAGAAACGTACCATTTAGAGTGTGGTTTTAGTGTTCTTTAATATTTTTAAAGTAATATTTCTGTTGTACTTAATAGTAATGAAAACTGTAAAAATTAAGAAATTTTCAAAATAATGTACTTTGGGCGTCAGTAGATGGAAGCTGGCAAGAGTACGAGGCAAGTACGAATAGCTAGCCGAAATCAAAGGAAATAGAAACCTATTCGGGAAAATCTGTGTCATTCTGATGCACCACTAATTTATATTAGTGGGTCTCATATCCAACTTGTATAATTAGGAAACAGAATGTGTACCTCATCGTCAATTTTTTCTCTATTTTTCTGAAAGTATAGAAACACATTACTTTTATATAAAATGTATTTATTCTATACTTTTGTCACAAACTGTCTCTAATCTATAGAAATACTAAACCTTCTTAAAAAAACGTAGAGAACAAATTTACATTTAAAGTTTACTAGTGAGGAGGTGTTAATTATACGTAGATACATATTCTGTAATTACAAATGTAGATGCTTTTTGCAAATTAAATTAAGTTCACCCCGCTCACTGCAATCTCCGTGCTCACTGCACAAGAAATCAAGAGTCCACCTGGACCGGAATTAACTGTGCTTCCTTCTTAAGTGCCTACATAACTACAGGTTGTGCAGCCCTGTGAAATGGCAACGTTTTACGTTCCCTGGCTGCGGGCCTGCGGGCAAGCGTGATCCGAGCACATACATGCCCTGTTTGACGTCCCTGGTTTATGGAGTTGCAAACTACAGCTATACGTAGAGGTAACATTTGGAATCAAAGCAAAAGAAAAACACCTTCAAATGAGGATGTGGTTTTGTGGTTCGGTACAAAACATAACGTCCGTTATTACAGTGCACTCATGCCAGAAGATGCCAAGAGTAATATCTGACCATATTGCGAGACACAGTCATTGTAGATATACCTCATATTCATGGCTTTTTTCTAGACTCTGGTGTTACAAAATGCAACCTAAAGAATTCTTGCTTTTTAGTTAGAAATACACATACTAATTTATTTGATGTTTAAATGTACGATTTTATTCTTGAGACACAAATCATAAAGCAAATACCAGTAACATATTTTAAACACGTGATACACGTCACACTGACAAGAAACGGATTTATGTAACCAAATACAATCGTATCTGATTTAAGAATTATAAACTCTCCTTTGGTGCAGCAAATTCAATCACAGAAGCACAGTCGAAGATAAAGTACGTTTTACTGAGTCTCATACACACAAAATCTCCTTTTCAATCTCTTCACCTTCTCCAGATTCTAAGGCGCCTTCACAGAGTCTCGCGGCAGCGGCACCGAGAAGCGCGAGCCCCTGCACTCACAGTCACTGAACGTGGGAACGGAAGGATTTGAGTCCGACTTTTGGCGCTGGCGGCTGCATGGTGAACAACCTGTCAACAAAGAATCTCTGAGGCGCGTCCGTGTCCGTGTCCGACGCTGCCATCTACAGTGTCTGATAAGACACTCCCTATTTTTGAATGACTACAATTTCTTAATTTATGAGCTAATGCTTTTGCACCCAAATCTTTTAAAAAGAGTAGTCCTTGTGGTTTTGTTTAACATGTTTATTTCAGTTGAAAAACACCCGCCTGTGTTGAGTATCGAAGAGTGGACCAGAATAGCAGCTGGTTATGAGGTCTGCGCATCTACGGTGCAACTACAAAGGTGGTGGAGGGGTGAACGAGGGATTCATGCAACAACAGTATGCAAAAACAGTTAAAAACAGCCATTCTAAATTACTAACAACAGGGAGTATCGCCGATGCAAGGAGATCACATAGACCACCAACTTCGACAAAAGAAGAGAATGTTCTTGAGGAGGCCTAAGAAAGCACTGTATAGCTTGTAATTTCAACACGAACTCACTGCATGCAGGACGGAGCACCTCCACATTTTACAAATGATGCCCGCGAATGGTTGCATGATCATTTCCCAGATCATTGGAGTGGCAGACAGTGCACATGTGATGGCCTACCCGCAGCCCTAATTTAATGCCTTGCAATTTTTCGGTGGTTCGTGGGCTAAGGAGGAGGTTTAGAAGAGAAAACGAAAGAACGTGGATGAATTTGAAGCAACAATATTTTACGTGTTAACCAATGTTTCACAAACTATCCTGCAGTCAGCAGCATAGAACGTACAAGTTCGTTTAAAAAAAGCATTGAGAATGCTGGAGCTCATGTGGAGATTTAAAAAGGTGTTCACTGTTTCTAATAAAAATTGTTGTAAAAAATTAGTTCATAAATAAAGAAAACACAGCTATTCAAAAATAGGGAGTGACTTATCAGAAATCCTGTTCTGTGCTCTACTGGCGATGGCACTGTGGCTGTTGGTGGCGGGAGTGCGCCACTAATCGCCACAACAGCGTTCCCACCAGGATGTAAAGACAGCTTCAGTCAATAACCTTCAGGCACCAGTTTGCGTCATAATTTAGCGGGAGTTTTAAATTCAGCTAGAACGAAAATTGTTAACTTGTTACTAGTCATTGAAATATATATAGGAAGCATTTTTTAAAATATATTGCATCTTCATCTTGTTATTTTTGGATTGGTCAGCGTCAAGAATTGTCACATTATTCCACTTTCAAAATGTTTCTCAACACCTGTCGTATGCCATGCAGCATGGCGGCCAGCGTCTGGCCTGGCTTTTCAAACGAAGTGCCCGTGTTGTCATCACGTAGTTCGTGACCTATCTAATGCTGCGTAGAACGAGCAAAAATCGGTGTGCCGAACCAGTTCACATATGCCTTTCCATCATGGCCCCCACGCTGCCTCGCGTGAACAAATACTACAGATTCTACTTATGTGGTCAGAAGTATCCGGACACGTAGCTGAAAATGACTCATCAGTTCGTGGCGCCATTAATCGGTACGGCTGGAATTCAATAGGGCCACCCCTGGCCTTGATGACAGCGTCCACTCTGGCAGGCATACTTTCAATCAGGTGCTGGAAGTTTTCTTGGGGAATGGCAGCCTATTCTTCACGGAGTGCTGCACTGAGGAGAAATATCCATGTAGGTTGGTGAAGACTGGCACGAAGTTGGCAATCCAAAACAACCCAAAGGTGTTCGATAGGATTCAAGTTTGGACTCTGTGCAGGTCAGATCATTAGAGGGATGTTACTCCACCACAGGCGGACATGAAAAGATGTTCGATCGTGTTGGAAGATGAAAATCGCCATCCCCGAATTGCTTTTCAACAGTGGGAAGGAAGGAGGCATTTAAAACATCAACGTACGCCTGTGCCGTGATAGTGCCACACAAAACAAAAAAGGATGCAAACCCCCTCCATGAAAAACACGACAACACCTTAACACCATTTTGTACGTGTCCGGATACTTTCGATCACGTATGTCGACAATACAGGATTCTTTGAACCTTTCTCATACTTTTAATGGGAGACTTCTGCTGACTAGAGAACCTAGGGAAGTGACCGGGAAAATCAACGACAAATTCAAATTTAAATGCATATACAATAGCTTTCGTATGACTGTGAGCAACGTAAGTAAACATAATCGTAGATAAACTAAAAAAAATCAAACTTATACACTTCATACTTGATATCTCAGTGGTTATGACAGGTCGGGCCACTAGGGTCGCTAGCTTCAAATGTCTCCCGTTATATCACCGACTATCTCTATAGTAATTGATGTCAATACCTACGCCAAAGAACAGAAGCGCTGCTGCGTGGTGCCGTGTGAAGGGGACCGTCGGCCGCCAGGTCGCCCTCGCCCCGCTTCCTACAGGCGCACGGGGTTGGGTGCGTAGAAGGGCCGGGATATCGGCGGCCGCACGGTGCGCGAGGGCGAGCGGGCGAAGCCGCCGTCGCGGGGACGCGCGAACCCGCCCGTCCGGAAGGAGCCGCCCCCGCCGCTCGCCGGCTGCCCCTGCGCCGCCCAGTAGTACTGCGCCGTGGCCATGGCGAGAAGCGCCGCCATCGCGAACAGAAGCAGCGTCGAAATGTGAAGCGCGCGGTGCATCGCCGCTGAAGAGCCGTCTGGCGCGCGGGACCGGGTTTATGAGGGCGGGCGGAGGAAAATCCGCGAGGGGTGGTTACGGATCTTGCGGTCGGCGCGCCCGCCGGGTCACGGGGGAACGCAGGGTATTCCCCGAGGATCGTTCGCTGGAACCCGTCATCCACAGCTGCGCGTGCGCGGAGATGCGCTTCAGATAGGATCTCCTCCCACTGAGGAGGAAACCGGTTCGTTTCATGCAGACTCTGGATTCCATTGTAATTGCACAAGGAAGGTAGGTAAAAAGATTAGTTTATACAATGGGAATAAAGGAGTAATATGAACAAAATGGAAAGACATCGGGTCACGATGAACTTTTTAATCTCATCCTGCGATCTTCGACATGACTGATATTTGAAATACATATTATCTAGTAGAACTGGTATTTCCGTTTCCCCTCTTGGATTTGTTGTATTGTGAGCTCATAAATTAGAAAATTGTCCTACGTACGTTAATATTTCGCAACAATGTGTACATACTACGACATTAATACATAATGTATATTAATCATACATAAATAACTAGCTGCAACCGCAATTTCGTTTCCATGGAGCCTCGAATTAATATAAGCAGATTAATTTGAAAAAGTGGATTTAATGTGTAATGATAATTATTAGACAATTTTTAACGTTAATAATTCAATAAAATCTACAATAAAACTTCTTTATTCCCTACCTATGGTTTTGGTTATACGTTCAGAAGCAAAACCTAATACTTTTGGGAATCACCCGCTCGAGATCATGCTTATTACCTACCATATACACCTATGACTAAAATATAATATATCTACGCCTTCTTTAAAAAGTCTGCCCTTTATATTGTCAATTTTATTGATTTTCAGTGAAAAACACAATTTATTAGTAAACTGAAGTCTCATGAACTGAAACGTGCCGTTTCTAGTTCTTGTTGGAATTCTTGTATGAAAACTTCTTGACCTCTTTTACAGCCAGTAATAGTAACAGCTTCACTGAATACATTTCGTTGTAATTCAATATTTCTCAAATACATTATATTACAATGCTTTAGAAGGTTTATATATCAAAGTTTCGTAATGTGAAACTTTGATATATGTACTCCGTTTTTGGGTGTATCTTGAGGTTCAATTACGTTAATAATGTTTAAAAGTTCTACTAAACTCTACATCGGCGTGGTTACACAATATATCAACATATAACCAGCCCTTATTGTGACTTATGTATGTTATTATCTTACCAGAAATTTTTGAAGGATTTTCGCATTAACATAATTTATTTGATCACTTTTCTATTCTAAAATTGACCTCTTTCGCAACCAAGAATTCTTTCTTGTGTTTAAATGTTCGGATGTCCGGTTGTGTATCTGTAATTAATAAGTTTCGTTCTTCAACAACATCAGGAAGAGTTATCGGTAAAACTCTAATACCATTATGTTCAGTTTTCCCCTCTGCCACATCTAAGAATAGAGCGCTTGCGGCAAACTCTCATGTTTTGTTAGATGTTACCATTGAACATGTCTCCATATATCACGGATCTTTTATGCGTGATACTACTTCATCTGGTCGCGCTCCTGTATTCACAACAGGTAATAGGTTTCTGATATCTTGAAAGTAGGCCTGTAATACTACAGAACGGTCAATTATGGTTTCCTAGAACTTGTACATTCCAATCAATAGGTTCAATACAAACATTGTGGGTCATTGTAAATTTGTCCGAGACAATGAAAACACATGCTTCAAGAAATTTTCCCTCTTGGTTTTACTTTCTCGCCTAGCGCTTAAGCAATATAGACAAAGTATTGTAATGCTGCGACAAAACGGGTATTTTCGAAAAAAGGAACTCTTGGTGTCATGCGCTGGAACGCATTACTAATTAGAATCCAAATTAATTACGCATGTATTTTATATGACTTAACGGGACCAAAGAAAATGAAATGCCTTGAAAGTATTCAAAACTTGACTTTACGACTCAATATTGGTGCCTTTAATCTAGTCGTGTGAAAAGTGAATAATTTGAATAATATTTCATACTTTTGTTTCTAAGAAGAAATGAACTTATAATATTATATGCGACAAAAGTCTAGGTGAACCCAGGAAATCCTGCCTTTGATTAAGAAATGACCTAATATTCAACCTTTATCTTTGCACACCCTGGTTTACCTAAGCCTCTACGACTACTCTATGTAGAATACATGAATGAATTGACTGAGTATCACTCTATATCTTCTTGGCAATTATTTAAATTACCAATAAACATGGAATTAGATAAATATGAAAAAAGATGACTCATCTCAATTGTTTATACAAATCTATTCCTTGAAGTCAGTGAAAAATATAAACATTATAACTCTTATTATACTGATAGTTCCATGGAAGACGAAAAAACTCTATTTGCGGTATGTTACTGATGAAGCAACGTTTAGATTTAAAAAAAGTAAGAATTGTATCGGAAAAACGCATAGTTTTAAAGATATACGCAAAAAGAAAAACGGCGACATTTTTCGGGTTTTTGCAAATTTCTGTGTGATGTTGACCTTTTTTGAGGTGACGAACATCAAATTCGAATTCACCACCTTCAAATCATACACAAGCGTAAGTAAGCACAAGTAAGTAGTAAGCACAAGTAAAAAGGACATACAACTGTTGAGAATTTTTCCTGGGTCAGATACCTTTTGACTGGACTATTATAACAGCTATACATAACAGAAGTTTCGGCAACAGTTGTAAATTCAATAAAAGTTGAAATTCAAAAATATATCAAAACTGAAACTCTAAAACATTGGGAAATTCTAAAACTTGTATGTAAAACAATTTTTACGATTTTCTAGAATTTTTACCGTCATTCACAATTTGATTCGATAGGTTAATATTAATGTACTGCAATGTATTAATGTAATGCAAGATGTCACTAACGACCTCAATATTAAAAGATGACTAATATATAAATAAATAAATTAATTAATCAGTTAATCTATTAATTAAAAAAAAAACAAATATAAAACAAAACATGTAAGATACACGTAACATATTACGAGAATATTCTGTTGGTTGTTAAACTTGGGATATCCGCTTCGTTTTACTAATTTCACTCGTGAATAATTCACTTCATAATTATTATGAATCAATATTGTTCCAAAATTCGTGAGACATTAACCAATAGGAGCTGTCATTAACCACGAAATACGAGATTTGTAATTTTTGTCATTCACTTCCTCCTTACTTGATTGTTATGGGAATCAAGTTGCAGTGAATTCATTCTTTTGTTTCATCAAATATTAATTTCTACCCTGTGTATGAATAATTCATTGTGTTTTTAATAGAAGTAAAAAATAGTAATTCTTAATGAATTACAGCTTTATATGTGATTCACGGTGAGTTACTACGCCAAGAAGGAATGAAAATTAGTCTGCCTATGCTTTATCTCTGAAGCCGTTTATACAAGTATCATCATTCGGAAATATTAAATATACTTAGACGTTGTACTGAATCCACCACCTCAAAAGTGACAAATTCTGTAGTTATAAAGTTTCATCGAGTTATATTTTTCAAAATTGTAAGTTTAATAGCTGTATAGTTGAATTATTTGATTTTTAAACTAGTTTGTTACGTATATTTGGATCCTTTTGACGTTTCAAAGCCTGTTGTACGATCTCAGTTTTACAGTTCGTATGTAACATTAATTAGAATGTTATATGAAATGTTAAATATTAATTTTAATTAATTAGATGGTATCATTCGTGAAATAATCTTAGTAAATCCCACTCACGTTTTTGGTAATTCTCATATAAATGGACTCATCGCTTCGCTACTGATGAATATTTCTCGAGAATTTCCAAAGCACTCATGGAGTTAAATATGTTAGTTCTTCTGTCACGTAGTATAAAAACATATCTCACGATATTTATTTCTTAGATAACTAGAATTTAAAAAATCACGGACTATTAATTACAAAATTTTCAACTTTTGCCTTTTTTGTAGTTTTCTCTCAATTGATTGATTTTACTGTGATGTAATATTTTCTATAGTTCGGTAAATGACATAGCACTACTTAGCCAATTAGTCTTTCATATTTACAGTCGCTCAGAAAATAAACTTCAGAATGCAACGTTCTCTTATTTTTGCAGGATATGATTTCTGCGATCCAGTACCAATTGCTTGTGCTTGTGGTATTATGTGTATTTCTCCTTCTGATGCAAAACGTGTCGTTATCAGCCATCACAGGAATGGGAATATTCTCGAGCTCCATAGCAAAGATTTTTCAGAGCCCAACAGAGAATCCAGAAAGTTTCTTCAAGGTTAAACCAAGAATCGATACATCAAAGAGACTTAACTTGAAACAAATTGCAAAGTACGTGCAACGTCGAAACCGCTACTTACCCATTGTTCTGTGGGAAGAACGAAGAAAATTAAGGAAATCAAAAGGAAATAGTTGTGTGAGATTTCCAGAAGTGTTTGAACAAGAATTCAGTAATGAGTATTGGCAACTCTTGCGAACAAAGAATACGACATTTTATCTGTATGGGGCATATTATGATAATAGGTCATTAAAACCCGTAGAGCCCAGAATTCGTATACTTGGTATGGTCAATGAAATAAATCCTACCGTAAAGATGTATTGTCAGATATGGTTTCAAAAGTTGACAGATCCAGTTTTTGCGAATGTAATAGAATATAATTATATAAGTATGACTAACTTTACGAAACAAGGTTCTTACCAACCATACTTAATGACTTGCCCAATTCCAAAGTTCAAAACGATAATTCCATCCTCTGTATCGCTAGTTCAAAATAAATGCGATCAAGCAAAAAATAACTTACGAATAATATATACTAGAAGCCAAAAAAAGCAGAAGTTTGCAGTATGTGTGAAGAGCCTTGACTATGTTAATTCAGATATATCATTCTCTTTGGTAGAATGGATAGAACTGCTTCGCATACTCGGGGCAGATAAAATATTTGTTTACTATCTCCACGTGCATGCCAAAATGTTGAAAGTACTTGAATATTACGCAGAGGAGGGGCTAGTAGATGTAACGCCTTTGACTCTACCTGGGGGGCTACCTAACATTCCAAAGCTACGGAATATGTTTCTACGCCACAATCTATACATGAAAGACAGATATGATCTTATATTGATCAATGACTGTTTGTATAGGAATATTTATGCATACAAGTACGTAATTCCGCTAGATCTCGATGAAGTAATACTTCCGACTAGTGCCCTTTCTTGGGTGGATTTGTTGAAACAAATTAAGACAAAGGCAAAAAAATTCAGGAATACAACACCTTCGTGCTATTGTGGAAAATACGTTAACTTTCTCAAAAATACGAATCAAAGAGAAGCTGGTTTTAAAAACATACCGAAATACATGCATATGTTACAACGTGTACACCACATTAAACACTCTTGGAATGATGTTGAACATTCGAAATGTTTTCACAATACGCTTAAAATTGTACTTTTGCATAATAATTTTCCTATAGTTTGCTTGGGCCGTTGCTCATGGTATCCTATTGACGTGACAGATGCCAAAGTTCAGCATTATAGTTTAGATTGCAACAGCAAACATTTAAAACAGTGTACGAATAATAATACAAATATATACGATCCCGGTATTTGGAGATTTCGTTCTCAATTAATTAATAACACTCTAAGAACTCTCAACAACTTAAAGTTTTTAATTTAACTTTGCACAAATTCACCTTATTTTAATTTTATTTTTTATAGTAAATTTCATAACACACACTGTAAGTAATTGGTTGTTTCAAGTAGATAATTCAATAAAACGTTACTTAGTACGTTGTTAAAATGATATAATGAAAATATATAGATCTGTAAGAGAAAATGTGTAAATAATTTTCAAAAAATAAATTTTGGCACGTGGATTTAATGATAATAAAAAAGTAAAACTCATTTCGCCAACGTCCATTATGCATGAAACATGCAATCTGTAACATCGATTAAATTAACTGTCTGAAAGAGTACTTTTGAATAAAGAAACGAAGTCATTCTTTAAACCAATATAGTATCCAAAGTAGGTAGGTAATCCAAAGATAGTAGATTGTTTCCAGAATTAATTTTAATTTTCAGATTTATCTATAGGGACTACAATATCTATGCTATATCAGTATATACTTTTAAAAATTATTTTCAACACTTCTTGAGTCTTTTAATAAAAACTAATGGCTACAAAGCCTAAAATGACACATTAAAAATATTTTGCCTAATTTTCAGAATTGGATTAGCAAAGGAATTACTTTGTATCAGTTGTGTTCAGCTTCACAAAACATCACAAAGTATAT
Source organism: Gryllus longicercus (assembly GCA_038098605.1). Classification (NCBI taxonomy): domain Eukaryota; kingdom Metazoa; phylum Arthropoda; class Insecta; order Orthoptera; family Gryllidae; genus Gryllus; species Gryllus longicercus. Next base: position 1,235,446 of record JAZDUA010000116.1, on the reverse strand, counting down.
GATCTCAAAAACTATCTCTTTCAACCACCTGAAATAAGCTTGAGACTCATTCAATTCTTCTGAAGTAAAATGCTCATTTTGGAAACACCCATCTACCAAAAGCGTTCGCAGGGTACGTTTAGGGATGTCTGACGCTTTTCATCTGAAACTTTAATAATATAATGATTCTTTAAATGGATATTCGGATTTTTTGAATGCACGGACAGAGACAATAGAGAGTGGTATGAATAGAAATCCGATTGATATGACAATATTCTTTGCTTCAAATTGTTCGAAAAAGTTATTCAACCGGGAATGGAACCTAGGTCTCCTGAGTTACGTCAAGTTGCTGTAACCACTTTTTTGTCCAATAGGGTGACGGGGTTGAATTTTTTTTTCCTCTTTTGTAAGTCATAATTTCTCTTATGACTCCCTTCCGTGGGTTTATATTTTAATGTTCATTTCTAAGAAAGAACCATTTCCGAACAAATTGTATTTTGCATTCAACGTCTTTGACAAGAAGAAATCGCCCAACTGTTTGCCACATTTCTAGGGTTCAAAAAAGTAATATTGAGCTAGGAACAATATATCAACAAAATGGAGCCCTTCTGTCCGTCATATTGTTTTATAGTAACTTTATATTGCATATTACTCGCATGTTATCAAATATCTACCTAACATAAGGAAATTTGCTAAACATTTTATAAAAGATTACGAAAATGTTGCCTTTTAACCAACATGCGGCATTTTTAGGTACTTTGTAATTATAGCCTACGACACTCACGCAGTCAGGAAGAATGTAAACCAGTGACTTCAAGGTCGATGTTACCACCCGCAGAAATCCGTGGCATGGATAGCACGACGAAATCGTCCCTTCTCGCTGTCGATCACCTCGCCACAAGAGAGCAGTAGATGAAGTCGCCCTGAACGCTATTATGCTTTCCACATGAAATGCGATTAGGCGGGATTTAGATAAACAAATTTAAGAACGTTTGTTGTTATTTTTACTTTTGTGTTCTCTGCGAATCTTATTTACATTCTATTCCACGTTGGTAAAATCATACTCTCCAAATTCCGCGAGACAAATTTGTAAACTATTTTTCCATACTTAATCGAAGCCTGCGCTTGTTTTTAAGCAATTTCATTATTGAAAATGCTTGTTCACAAGCATATGTGCTAACATACATAGATATTATTCAAACATTATTATCTAATAAGTTTGAAACTTGTGATTTATCTGCTGTGATAAAATTATATTATACTGCCTGCTGAAGGTAGGATTACTATTGATAGCTGCCACGTTGCACGAAGCCTACCACTGCCACCAGCAGGAGACCATGACATCACTGATGTAAACACATGTCACATACGAATATTAGCCGAATCAGACGATAACAAAGTAAAAACAGACACACCATCAGGAAAACATAATCCTCCTTTTGGCTTCGATCAGTCTGGTAAAAATGTATACCAATGAGATACAACGCGTATACGTAGTATATCTCTCGCTAAAAGAAGTTCTTAAGAGAAGAATTGATTCGATCAGTTGCAGGCAACCTCCCCAGTCGCAGAGCTGGCAACCTTGGATCAACGCTTTTGCACTGGGAAGGGGAAGGTGGGGGTCAAGACAACAACCGTTCCGTTGAGAAACTAAACTTTATTGTTGTTGCCGCAAGAAGCTCGAGAGAGGGACTGGGTGAGGAAGGGAGGAGGGGGGGCAGAAGAGAGACGGTGGCTGGTTGAAGGCGAGGTCGTTCCTGGCATGCTCCGCACGGTGTCGTAGCTCTTGTCCCCGCATTCCCGCCACCGCCTTGCAAACGCTGCTTTCGTCACAGGCACAACCACGGGTGCTCTTTCGTCAAAGGGCGGACGAACCAACGCGAATGGAGGCGATCGAGTGACGTGCGAAACGCTGTGCCTGTTTAAGTGTTCAAACATAGAATCGATATACGAACTCGGTGGCTGAGAGCTTCAATTGATGTCTTTGCAGTCCCTCTCACCGGGAAGTCCTTGGTGCGTGTCCCAACGGTAGCAGGATTTTCGTCACTAGTGTGGCGTCGTTAACACGAGAGGCAGAACCGTTAGGTGAAAGCACGCTGCAGGGGAGTAAAGGGTTGAGCCTGAACTTCCGGGATTTTGCGCTCTGGCAGTTGACGCAGACAGCGTGGCAGAGCCAAAAATAACCTTAGGCTGTAAACTCCTAGGAAGCAGGCTAGCGAGCCTCGCTTGCCGACAGCAGGCGAGCCTACCTGGGAATCTTGTGTGGTGGGGGTGTAGCCCCTCCTAAGATGCTGGCTAGCGAGCCCTCGCTTGCCGACAGCAGGCGAGCCTATCTAGGGAACTTGTGAGGTGGGGGTGTAGCCCTCAACTATTTAACGCGGCGCCATCTGCGCCCGCGTTCTCATTCAGTTTACATCGGAGAGCGTAGTACGAGTAGGTACGAGGAGCGTAGGAGTGTGGGCGAGATGTCCGGAGTGTAAGGGCCAGACGATCTCGGGTGCTGTAGGCACACGGTCCGCCGCGACCGGTTTAAATTTTGGCGTCAGGCCATGTGACGGTAATTGTCACGGGACGGAAGTCCGACAGCTCGCATCACGCGTGGCTTTTTTTTTTGCGGTAAAGCAGGGTACTGGAAGGAAAAGGTTGCCGGAGTGTTTAAATTTAGCAATTTATTGTAACTTGTCTGTAACTTTTCAATATACTATTTTTATTTTTGTTAATTGAATTTATTCTCATTTCACTACGTCACACTAGCTTCTTATTTAGGTCGAATTCACTGGCTGCCTGGAGGAGACTTCTAGCGGCCAGCGGTTCTGATCGGTAGTTTTCCGTGGTTTCTCCAATCAACACCAACCGAATGCCGGAGCAGTACCATAACAAATGGGCCACGGACCGTACGCGATCTTTCCTATCTCTTCCTTGTTTTATCCTCACCACCTACTGACAAACAGTACACTACCACACATGCCCGGAGACCGGAGCTTAGAGCTTGTGGGTGGGGTGGTGCCTCGCTGGTGGGAGATACCTGGTTTGGGAAAACTCGGCTATCGAACGGTAAGTCTGCCCCGGATCTCGTCATCCAGCGAGGGAAGACCATCGCCAGCTTCCAAGCAAATCCATGCACTACACTTACAAGACAAATGACCATTGTAGTTGACGTACCGAAATCACTAACAATCATTCGAAATACCTCTCATGACTCATTGTGAACTTCCTGAATACAAAATTAAAACACTAGATTTTGGCGAATTTTATGTTATTTTACAAAACATTCGTGCATGGGACAAAAAATCTCAACAACCACTTAACTACAACTACTTAAGGTTCACTAAAAATGAATTTCATTACTAAAGTGAATCAAACAAGTTGCTCACTTGGAACTGCAAGGTATTGCTGATATTCAGATTTAAGGTATCCCTTGATTATGCGCATTGACATTTTTCAGCACACCATGTGGCTGGTATTGTTCTCACATTACACAACATATGTCCATGCATCTAGTTTAGCATGTTCTCTCCATAAAAACAATTGGCAGAAAAATAATTAAAAGAGAAAGAGGGTATGACATAGATAAAGATGTCAGTGAAGATGTACATATTTATTCGAAATTAGAATGAATAAAAGAAAATTGAGATTTTAGTCGTCTTTCGAACTCACAATTTTTAATACACATAACCTTACATTCTGGCAAGGAATTTGAGGAAACACGCGACACTGGTGCAGGGATTGGCAGTCATTGAAACGTGAGGTCAGATTAGTCTCCGCAGGAAACTAATTTAACTCTAGTAAAAATGGATCTGTACATTACCAGAGTGGGGACTCCGGAGCACACCGCTTAAATTTTCATTTCAATGACGATTTTCATAAATTGATTTAGTTAAGGGTATAGGATGTGCATTCATTTAAACAAAAACCATTGGTCAATTTCTGAAATAAAAAATAACCGAATTGCTCAGTTCAACATGTGTATTTAATGACAAAACCTATTACATTTTTATTGTCAAAAAGACCGATGAATCTTCGTAACAGTAATGTATTAAATTATATTAAACTAAGGGTTAAAATAAAACCAATGTGTCTAAAATATATTCTTAATGTTCACTTTTTAAAAGAATTTCCCGGAATATTTTTGAACCCATAGCCAAAGATGCTGTAGATGCTACAATTCTAGCACACACTGTGAAGGATGACACCATGTTTAAAAAAAATATCATATCCGAAACCAATTTAGTGACTTTAAGCTTCATAAAAAAATTGAAATTTATGAAAACAAGCAAGCGCCGGTGGGCCTCTGAACGTGGCCTCCCTGGTAATGCCAGGGTTAAAAATGGACCATTTCGTTTGTTCAATCCACGCGAGCAGCATCGTGATGTTGGAGGCGTCTTGGAGGCTGCGGGGGCAGCTAAGCCTTCGTCTGGGTCGACTGGCCGTAGTGGCCGCCGGCGGCCAGCGGCAGCCCGTGCGACCCGTCGTCCGGGCGGCCCAGAGGGGTGCCCTCGTGGCCCTCGGCGCCGCCGTGCCCGTACGACAGCTCCGGCCCGCCGGCCTCCGCCGCCAGCGCCACCGCCACCAACAGCGCCAGCACCGCCAACATTACCTGCAAGCACACACACGCAAACTCAGCTCAATCACTTACATCAGTGCAGATCCAAAGACGAATTTCGGGAAGGGAAATTTTTTTTATTCAAAATGTTTTGGGCGAATGTGTTGTATTTCAGATCATGTGGAATGACGCAGGCTAAACTCAGCTCATATTGTGATACCAATTTATTATTTTCAATGTTTGAACGAAAATATGTTTGCTTTAAAGTTTCGTGACAATTTAAAGTTAATAGTTACTGAAAAGTTTTCGGAGGGGAAATTTCCCTCATTTTCTTTCCCGTGGATTCATGCTTACATGCAATAGTAGGGACTCTCAATCTTTTCCTTTAATCGACCCCTTTTAAGAGAATGTTTTGCTTCATCGACCCCTTTACGTTTTCGCTACAATATACAGCATTTAACATACATCATGGCACAAAAAATTGAACATAAATAATTTAAAGATAATAATTTCGAACACCAGTATTTTCGTAAATATCTCCATTCTTAAAAATCGAAGAGGCTAATCACTATGTTAGTCCATTGTTTATAAAATGTTGACTATTTTTTAAGAACTAGCCATAACATTTCTCCCGTGTGTATTGAGGAGAATACTTTCAAGAATCGCTGTGATGCATCGATATGTTTTGGAGATAACATCCTAGCTCCTGAAGCTGAACGATGGACACGAAAGAAGAGGAGCTTATTCGTAATCTATTGTTACAGGTTTTTGCTTTATATCAGAAAACATTTTTTTTTAAATCAATGGGATCTTGATTATATTGTATAGGCGCCAGTTCAGATTCATCTATTGATCCCCAATCGGCCTCTCAATCATCATTAACCCCTTTCAAAGTTTCATCGACTCCCAAGGGGTCTATCATGACCCCGTCAAAAACTCACATAAAAGTGGCTATGGTGGTGTAATGGTGAACGAATCAAATTATTAAGCCTAAGTTGGTGGGTTCAAACCCGATCGAAGCCGTGGATTTTTAAGGGCAAAAAATCCTTTGTACGCTCGGAGTGGAAGTAATGTTAGCTGGCCCGTGTTGTAGATTTACTGTAATGTAAAATATGCATGTACACTTTTACTGCATGTACTGTTTACTGCATGTAAATTTTCTCGAGCCTTAAAGAAGGCTTTGAGCCAAATTCATATTGCCTGTTTCGTCGCCCAAGTGATACCTCCTTTCTGTGCCAGACAATGAAAGGAGCGTAACGGAATTTGCATGCTCAGGTGGAAGAGCAGGCTGCTGGCCTGAGCCTCACCACGGAAAATACGGAGAATTGAATTAAAAAGCATGAAAGGGCCCGTCACAATTTCTTTACATCAGAGGACAATTTGGCCATACAGTTTTCTTGATAGTCGGTGTCACTCAATTTTTTTCATACGTTTAGAAATAAATAATATATTATAAAGTTGCATTCTTTTTTAATAATTTAGTTTTGTGAAGTTTCAGGAAATCATCTCTTTACTTTATCTAATGCCTGCATCACCTTGCTATAGCTGGCCGGAAGGCGGTAGAGTAACATCACAAAGAAGTACGATGTTTTGACTCAGTTACGGTTACAGCCTTCGGCAGGTTACATACAATTTGTAGATTACAAATACAATTTGTCAATATGAATTACAGGTTAAGAGTAACGAAAGGATTAGTACGAATGGATTTCTCCATCCACGTTGTCCAAAGATTTATTGAAATTGAAAGAAAGATTGAACTAGTAGTATGTGACAAGAGTGGTATGCAGAACACTGGCACAATACACTTCTTCGGTACAGAAAAGATGTTCATGATTCCTCGATATATCCGAAGGCGCTGTCACTCCAAACACTGACAGTGGAAAGAACACGGCAAAATCAAATAGACGAGGTGCCATGAGGAGTGGATGTTTTGGATATCCAGTCCCTCTCAAATCCAATTGCACTGCGCCATGCGTCCATCTCTCGTACTGTCCGTGAATAGGGAAAACCAAGTGGTGTGGCGCCCAGCAGACAATCTCTAGACTGGTATCTAGACTATCATAAGGTACTAGTGACCTCCTAATTTACAAGAAGATTTTGCGCAAATTCGTAATCTAGCTTTTCTCCAAAACAGTTTGAATTGTTTACTTTCAACTTTTTCTGAGGGTAAAGCAAAATTAATTAAATTCCTGGGTGCAAGGGCAATTTTTGATAAAATATTTGAACGAAAAAATAATGAAGATAATATTTTTCGAATCTTCGTTTAGTGAAGAGTTTGTTCAAGAGATGGATACATAATTAATATGATTCTTCTTCTAATAATGTCATACCATATTAGTGGAACAATTAATATGAGGCCGTACGTTCTGTAGAATTACTAAATCATATCGAAAGAATCTACAAAATAAAATGTAATGTAAATCAATGGGCTACTGCCTTTATTCGTAACTATTTATATACCCCTTTCAAATATTAATTTTTCGTACACAATTTGCGTTTTTTACGAAGTGTACCAAAAAAACTTTCCATTGTTCGTTTCTATCTCATTAACGTTTACAAACAGGGAAACTAAAACGTTAAATATTTGTAAAATTAATGGAATGCACTGGAATAATGAAAAACTAAAATGCAATGCTAGTGAACAGCAATAAAGCAACGGAACATAATAACTGTCGTTCATTGTGAGACAATAGAGAATGTAAGATATATTTCTCCAAGGTAAACTTCTTAGAGATTTCTAGATTTTTCAGGTTAGAAATGGGTTTCCTCTGTTATAAAACCTTCTGTTCCGTCAATGCTCGTTATTATCGAGCGTTTAATGAGTTTTACAACACCTTATACTTCAAGATCCCTGAGTAGTACATGGTTAATGCAATAAGCCACATCACGGTTAAAAATGTTATACGTAAATGCTCTTGGCTTACCAGTTATGCACGCTTTCATTCTTTGCTTTAAAGTAATTTCGAATTCGAGTGTATTTTTCGAGATACGTCGCACAATTTTTCTAAAAGAACTTACAATTAATATTCGTTCAGAGTTGGAGAGGAATATAGACTTAGTTCCCTATGCATTTTCAATAAATTACACATTGGTATTGAAAAGAGCATTTGGAATAAACAAGCACCTACCCCATCTTACCAAGTTACATATAACCAATAAATATATTAAATTTCAGTAACAGAATTCATAGAAACTGATGCTAAAAGCGATAAAAAGAATACAAAACAATAAAAAGTTTCAAAACATCTCGCGTAAACGTTTTCAATATAGCTTTGTATATACATATACATTCTATTGTGTTTCAAAAGCAAATGTACCTCCTTTCACTTACTGATTAATGACTAGTAACTCGAGGTAATTACTTCGGACATTCGGATATACTGTAAAATTTATAAATTTATATATTGATATGAAGGTAGAAGTAGTAATTTCATTCATCTCCATATATTAACTCTTGTATCACAAGTGAAAATCGAACTATATGAACCCTTCATTTTATTTCTTTCATAATAAAGTTGCTGTGTACAAAACCATACACATACACATACCCCTCGGCACTTCATGTTGACGATTGTGTAACAAAATTTAAGTTATTAAATAAACAATTCACCAATAAAAAATTTAAGTTGTAAGAATTGTATGATAAAACTTTATTTCACTTGAATCTTTGCTACTTTGAGTGCGAGACGCTTGAACGTAGGTCCACTGTTTGAGATATAAGTCCCTGTTCAGGCGGCGAAATAGTCGAAGAAAAGTGGGGAGAGCATTTTGATGAAAACTGCAACGGAAAATCGCCTCTTCTATCTCAGTAGTTTTTGTCAGACAAGAGTGCTCTGGAAAAGAGACGATACACAATTGACAAAGATTGTTACTTGGAGAAAGAATTAACGAGTATTGAAGACGTTGCCACAGTTAACTCTGTCCAAACGAAATTAAACCTTTCCTTACGAATTCCGTGGCCTTTTGTTTCGTGTTTCTGCTACGTTCATTGCCTGGCACACTCTGGATCGAACCTTGAAGTTCAAAACGCTTTTACTCAGCTTTCCGCATTAGCTTGTGGTGACAATGCGAGCAGGCGTCTGTGATAGAATATTCCTAGTATTTCGACAATACCAATTTTACGCGTGAGTGGCCGCCAGGACCTGGTGCGATCTTTCGGTGACGCTCCGAACTAATAGAAAGAAGTTGACAATCGACTTCAAGGAACTTTGCACAAAGAAATGAATGTTTGATCAACAGAGAAGAAATTCGCGCGGCTTTTGGGGGAAAATTAAGGAGACGCCAAGTTTGAAATGTATAATCCTTTCCTCTGAAACGCCTTCAAAGAACATCAAACGCTCTGTAAAAAAAACAAGGCGCCAAATTTGAAGTAATTTGGCCGGCAATTGTCAACAGTCCCGAATTACAGTAAATGGGATTCGAAATATCAAGAATATCCAGCTATCATTATTTAACTACTGAATGTTTCAATTTTTAGAAACATATAGAACCAGATTAAGGTCGTTTCCACAATCATACTTCTTTTTTGTCGCTTCAACATCTAGGTCATTAGCAACCTACAATCATACATTGACAGATGTTTTCGACCACGTCCTTTGCTGCGGTCATCAGCCCGAGAGTAGCGATTTTTCGTCCCAGGAGGAGATGGTGGTGCTCCCTCGCTGGATGGTGAGATCTGAAGCCAGTCTACATTTGCGAGAGATTTTCCTTCCGGGAATTTTCCTTCACTTAAAGGGCATCGCATCACCCGGGACAAGATTTAAGCTCCCAACTGGTCTCCCGATATGTGTTAGTGTAGTTTTAATAGTTTCTTTTCCTAATTCGTGTAAAACGTACGAAACAACGCCGTCACACCTTGCATCCGTGGAGCTTTCCCGTCAAACCTCCAAGAAATTGAGTGTTTTCCCGCGAAAACAAATTAAAACACTTGAATGCGCAGGTATGCGCAGCTGATTTCTTTGGATTTCGATAGCCAAATGAACAATATATAATGTATTTATAGCCATAAGCATCAATTATGGTAAATTCTATATTAAAAGCTTAGAAAAAAATTGTAAAATAACGTGAAAACATTAAAACTTCTTACTTTTTCAAAACACCTCATGAGTAATCAAGACCCCGTTTTAGTTATCTTGAGACACTATCAAAAAGAAAAAGAACCTTCGAAAACACAATTCGTGAATGATTACACGGTGACACGAACAGCGTGTTCCTATAAGAACCACTTGATGTACGAATATATTGGTCTTCCATACGAGATATTGTGAAATGTAACTGACAGAGTCGCCCAGTGACAACGCAAGATCGTGCTTGTTTGAATTTGTTCTATTGCCACCAATAAGGATGGTCTAATTTTGGCGGCAGAGTGAGCTTCTAATTATTTTCTCACGATGTAATAATTTGCTGCTGGATCTAACAAAAGAGAACCAAGAAGATGTATTACTCGTTCATTACACATTTGCAGACGGAAGAATTAAGAACTACTATTGTTTTGAAAGTGAGAGCTCGAACACAAATCCGAGAATGTACGAACAGTGTCGATGTTTAACAATTTCTGATGAATACTGACGCCAACGGAGGTCTGGGAAAAAGTGCTTGTTTTGTTTTTGTCGTTTCAGTGATGTCTTTGGAAAAATCAAATCCATTTCGCTATGCGAGAGTACGTTCTGGCAGTAAATTAATTATAAATAATGCAGTGAACTATTGCCCCAAAAAAGAAAAATAGGTTATTAACACCATTAGAAAGACTATGGACAGAGCTGAAGCACATTGCATTTTGCCATCACACACAAAAGGCACGGGAAATATTTATATTTCTTCTTTGCACATATCTATTACACATTAATTATGATCTTGTCCGCTTCTACTCTGCCGTAACATTCAATGAGCGGCCTGTATCCCTCTCACCGCCATCTGAATCGTAAATTATCGATCAGTGTCTTCTGTAAAAGTGCGAGGCTCTTTCAGTACTATATACTCTCTGTTTCAATCGCCGGTGACCTCATGTAACAGATCGCAGCGCTGCGTCTGCAAATGTAAAGTGAACCAGTAATAACGTAACGGTAAATTAGTGTATGAAGCACACAATACCAATACAGTTCGTAATTACTTCCAGTATCATAGTCTTAGAACTAAAACGTTGGGCAGAACGTTTTTAGCACGTCAAACACTCTAGTCACGTGTTTGCCTTTAACTAAGTAACATCATATCGATTCACGATAGCCTGCACTTAAGCTCTTTATTGCTTAAAAATCTGTATTACCTTCTGTTCGTGACCGATGGCTTACTTGGCCCTCCGTGATAGAAAAAAACAGTTGAAGGTAAAAGCCCGCAGCGAGCACTGATGACAACATTCCAATCACATCTTCGTTGGCACAAAACCTGCAGCTTTTGCAGTTGCAGACGAGACATGTACGTGTTTTTTTCTTCTCTGAAATACGTTAAGAAATGGGGCATGCAGATCCAGCTTTCGAAAGTACATCTAGAACTAATAATGAGTACCGCACGTTTGACTTTCAAATGATTGATATTGCAGGAAAACTCTGGTGGCCGATTTTGGAACTAATATCCCGACTTTTCACATTAGCTTTTTATTTGTTTTTTTGTTTAATGAGAGATAATTTCTAAAACATTTAAAAGCATAGAATGTCAACAGAAGTTCACATCAATAACACTATTAAAAACTTGCAAAAACCTGATAAATTGTTGCAGTGCAACACCTTTTAATGTTTTGTTGATCTTCGGACTTTTTTACCCAGCTGACAGACGTCCTGACAGGCCGCATATTCGACCAGACATTAGATACTCCCCTTTGAGATAATGGCACACTCCTTTGATCTGGAGCAGAACGCGAGACTCTCTACAACGCATATACTGAAAGACAAGGGATATACAACCAAGGCAGGGGCCGGTGTACGGTCTTAGCTACACAACCAAGTCATTTTAACGTCCGTCATTAAACCCAAAGGACCAAAAGATAATGTACAATTTTCGAATTTTAAAGAACATGGACGAATATACAAATGAATACACCCACTACAGCCGCATTTATAAAAGTCATCGATTGAGAAAAGTTTCACGGGAAATACATCACCTGAAATTGGGGATCTATGACCTAATTCGCACTTAGTACTGACCGCTTTGAGGCGCTCAAGAGAGGTCGACCCTTTCGGTCTTTATGCAGCTCTTCTGCACTGGTGGCGCAGAGACTTGGAGCTGTTATCAAGCAGGCGGAGCTGAAAGTTGCGGAATCGAGTTCTACAAAAGCATATAATTGTGGTATGGTTGGCTGACATTAACAGCATTTATCACATCTGAAGCACCATCCTATTCACAATTTTATATTCCTCTTCGTCATTCACACCTTATGATTTCTCCTTGTATCATCCATCCAGTAGAAGGCAAAAGCACATTGCCTCTGATCGACTGCTCTTGAACGAGGAAAAAGCAACAAGCTTTCTTTCGCTTAAGTTCGGAGAAGGAGTACGGCACTTATTACAGTGCTTAGAGTGAAAATCTCTCTCCCCTCCAGCATTTGTAACCTAAAAAAGTTCAGGAAGCGTATCATCGAAACCGGTCCTCACGCAGTGCCCTGTGTTCTTCGCGAGGCCAATGTTGCCAACTGAGATTTGAACTCTTTTCCCACTACTACAGAATATGCCCAAAACCTCTCTAATGAAACAAATTTCCCCAACTCTGAAACGAAAAAGATTCTCCAAGTTATAACAAGAACTGTCAATTGGCTGTACCCTTAAATTAAAATAATTCAAATCAATCAATTATCGTTCTTTGAGTTCTTCTATAATATTCGTGCAACTTTTCTTGAACGATGACCTTGATCCCCCTCCCTTGTGCAGTAAACAGTTGAGGCAAAAGCTCGCAGCGGGCACTAATGACAACCTTCCAAGCATTGAAACTTCGTTGGCGCGAAACAGAAGCTAGTCAAAGCCAGTTGCTTTCATAGTGCAGAACCCCTGTTCAGATTTATTGTCAATATCGAAAGAAATGGCTGAGTCAGGTCCAGGTTCTTCAAGGGAGTCAACTAAAACTCCCGAAAAAGTTAAGCACAAGATGCAGTTTTGACTTTCATTTCACAGACGTTGGCATTACTTAAAATACTCTAGTGGCCGACTTTGTAACTAATACCCCCACTCCACCCGAAATCGTCAATCCATCGTTCAAGAAAAGTTGCCCGAGTAATACTTATCGTTTATTTTTCCCTTTTTGATACGTAAAAATGAGTGATAATAACGTCTATTGTTTTTTATTGATAATATTTGAGTGAATAATATTTCTATCTCGACTCCAGATTAAAATTATTTCCTCCAAAAATCCGTAAATCCATTTAGGTTTTCACTGCAACGAAATAAAATCCCCACTTTGGGGATAACATCCCTCAATCTGGCAACCCTGGGTGAGACCGCGAAGTAAAGCGGCGCTGCCTGAGCTAGGTCACGTGTGAGGCTGAGCGTGTGCTCTTCCGCCGCTCGGGGCCAGGGCCGGGGCCAGGGTCGGGGCCGCGCCGCCGCCGCCGCCGCCCGCGCTCTTGGCCGTGACTTCAGCGCTCTCTCGGGACAGGTCGGCGAAAGCCGGCGCCGGCACCGCCCGCGGCGCAGGACCGGTTCTCCGCGATTCGTGACCGATTCCGCCTTGGCAACCTGGCCAGTTCGCTGGGAGACGAGTCGCGAAGCGCGACGCGGAAAACTTTGTTCCTGCATGAGAAAATAGGAAATGTTTCTTTATACACCGCTTTGTATATGTGTCGTTATTTTTGGAGTCGTCTGAAGCTCACGTCTTGTTCATTGATCCAGCTGACAAGTAGTCAACGGCAATATCACGAGTGCTTTCAAATGGTCGATAAATCCCTCCAATCGCGACACGAGGGGATTTATGCAAGGATTTCCAAAGCAAGACTGGTATTTAATAGGACTATTTCTCGGATGAAATTACGTCCTACAGAGATCCAAAATGTGCCAAATATTGAAAATAACACAAAGCATTTTAAAGTCAAAGAGGTTATGTTGTAGTACATACGCGGTTTATTGCACATCAGCACAGGTTACATGCCGCTTCCTAAGATAGATCAGTCACAGCTTATTATTGGCCAGTAAGAAAAGTCGGATAAAAAAAGGTTTCTTGAAATACAGCGCCCTGATATGCAATTAAACATATTTGTTTTTATTGGACGAGTAGAGTACTCTCTGTAAATATTAAAATTTGATACCTCATTAGCACCCAATTCTACATACTAATTTGTGGCTTCCATTGACTCCCATATTTGCCGTCACTGGTTTAAGTGGGAACACCAATATACAGATATTTTCTTCATGCGTACAAATCAAAATCAAACATGCAATAAACAATCTCTGTTTTTTCTAATTTTTTCATAAATGAAGATCTATTCCATTAATCCTTCAAACATTAATTTGTTTTTATCCGAATGAAGTAAATGTACGTACCTTTATGATGTGATGTATATTATCTATAAACTATTTGATTCTTTTTCGCCGAAGCGGCTGGAAGACTACGGAGAACGGCTTCGAAACCAACCCACTTTTCGATTCTCAGCGTTGCCGTCTTTCAAACATCAAAATGTCAGTCACTTTGAGAACTGATGATTAATGGGAATGAAGATAGAGTAGATGGTGGTATGACGAATACAACAAAAAGAATATCTCTGAAGAAACTTACTCCGAACCCATTTCACCCTACAAATTTCTCAGATTTCTCCGACGATGTGAAACTCAGTAGGGCACGCACGATGAATCTATGCGTCGACGACCGTTAAAAGTGTGAGCGAAACACACGAGGAAGGAGATATTGCGCGTGCGCAGAAGAGTCATCCACGCACAACAATCGCTGTTCAGGAAACACCGGGAACCCCAATACGAGATAGGCATTGTTATCATCTAGACCTTCTATGCAGTTAATAGTTTCATTGGTTTTCTTGCGTTCTTTCTTACAACCAAATGTGAATGTAATTTTTGCACCGAGGCGACCTACACGAAAACCATTGAGTCGATGGTTTTGAAACGGTAAAGTGTAGCCGTCTCCCTTCTCTATAACATCAGCCGAGTACTCAGGTTCCTCGCGCGCATTCTGTGTTCAGAAAGGTAGTTTGCGGTCCGAATCCTGCTTTGCTGGACGTCTCTCGTACTGAGCTGTATGTGGGACGATGCACGAACGAGTAGCTTGATGCAAACAAATAATTATCTTAAAGCGAAATAATGGATCTTGTGCATTAATATGTCGATAATATTTTGTTATTTCTCAAATATGCGAGAAATTTTCGAATATTACTTTTGGAAACGCAGCTGGAAAAAAATTGAAGTTCATATTATCATATTGAAGTTCATATTATTATTAGGGAGAAGAATGTAGGATAATGTTTCGTTCATCAACCCCTAGGAAAGTTAGATATCTCTCGACGTTTGTTACAATAGTCGGACCGGCGGGAGAGGCGGACCGAAAATACTTAGCCACTTGAATACTTTTTTTTTAAGATCATGGCAAGAGAACAAATTAAATGCAATAGGAGAAAATTTGAGAATATGTATAGCCTTACATTATTATATAAATAGTTTGTAATAACGAGTTACTCCATGAACAAATTTTAAAAAATTGAAACAATATTACTAAGAAAGAAGAATATCATTATGAAATATTAAAAGTTTGTATTCCAGTATATTGTAAGTTACATAACTTGCCGTTAATCACCAGTTATGTCCAGCATATTGAACTCTTAGAAATCTACCTTTTTTGAGGTGTAATTTACTTTACTCTTTTGCTTGTAAAATTATTTTTTTTTAACTAGGGTCAGCAGCAGAGCAAAAATACTGCAAATGTATCACGCACAGTGTTCGAGATCATCAAAATACTCTCGTGTAACTGCGAAAAAAATAAAAAAAGACACTTTTCACGTTTCCTGTAATAGCATAGTGTATTGTATGTGGATACACAGTACAACGGTTCTTTACACACCAAGAATATCAAAATAGTTGCTGTTTAATGACGCGACACTTGAATAACAAATATTTAATGGCAGGCGGTCTCTTCCTTGGAACTTTACTAACGTATAACACCAATTGTGTCGAAAACAGAGAGAAACTGAGAATGAAAATTCAGTTCGCACGTACAGTAAGAGAATAAGCAAAATAGCAAGTCAAAATCAGAACTGTTTTATTGTTGCTGGATTTTCCCACATGACCGTAGGCGACAGTTTTCTTTCAAATTCTGCACGCATTGGAAATTAGTAATAGAGGTACATTTCCCTTTAATCCTCATTATAAGAGTTCTCAAATTCTTTTAGCCGGTGTCCTTTCAGCCGGAGAGAATTTCGTAACCCAAGAGAGCGCGTCGAATAGTAAATTACTGCGATTCGCTGCGTACAGATCACGACTTGCAGCGACCAGAAGAAGAAGAAAAGAATACAAGAAGAACGACCGCAGAATAGCCGCAGCCCTGGCGATGGTGGATTGCGGTTCCATGTAATGAATTACGCGGAAACGTTAATGACATTCGCGGGAACCACTTTGACCTTCGTCAGGTAGCGCGTGAGTAAGGACTTTCCTGTTTAAATACTAGATCGGATTTCATTATGAACGTTGTTTAAAGACTTTCAATTCGTAGATTATGATAATGTACGTCCGACTGACAATCAGGAGAGCACAATACACAAAGTTTTAAATACAGTCTTGGTTTCAAAACATAATAGAATTTGAGAAAATGAGTTTGTAAGATTCACCGTTTCAACTGAAACGAAAAATCCATTTTCCTTCTGAGAGTTTTTTTTGCTCGGACCCTACAGCCGGATAATAAGCTATGAATTGGCAAACAAATTTTATTTATACAACAATTTATTATTATTATTATTATTATTATTATTATTATTATTATTATTATTATTATTATTATTTAGTTTTCCTTATCTTAGAAATTCAATACATTGGATCTCTGATGCCTACCTCGTTGCTAATATTCACTTTTGTGTACACAAGGTAGGGGAGAAAAGAGGAAGAAAATGAAAAATTATCTCAATATTACTCTTCGATATATCTCCAAAGACTGCAGAGACTGTACAGTCTTCAAGAATAATTCATATAATTATTCTTCCATAATTAGTAAGCTTTTATCAAGAAATTAACTATCCTAATTTCAATGTTTTCTTGATCTATTTTATGTTGACTCTACTCCAGAGTCAAAAGAAATAATGAAGATTTCCACTGGTTCACAATTTAATTTGTCCTCCAATAAATTACAGTAAATATGTATTTGTTAGACGTAAATGTTAAGCGAATTAATGGCAGTTATTTAATATCATGAGGTAATGTTTTCTGTAGCTCTGTTAATACCTAGACCAATAATAGGAAGAAATAATAGGAAGAATAATAGGAAGAAAGCGCCTCCAGTGTTTATGAAACCTCTTTCATCAAATACAAAATCGTTGGTCCCGGCTTTTCGGCGAAGTTTACAATATTACGCAGCAAAAAAAGGTAAAATTTATTTAAAAATACGTCAGATGAATACAAATACATAATTAATAAACTTCAATATTTTCCTTGGTTTTGTAACTGATAATAATAGTGGATCCAAAAACCACGATGTAATTGCTTTCTAATACATTTACTATTACTATTAGATTTCCTATTTGCAACGTACTATACCTTTCCTATTTACGCATTTGACACCACTCGCACATGCTTTATACGCATTGGCACCATACAGTTTTCCGTCAAGCAAAATATTTTATGGATTATATAATCGTATGAAGGCATACAAAGAAACTTGCCTAACATTCATGTAGTCTACACACTCGCACAACATATTCGCATTTCAAGTCTTAACAAAGCATTGATTGCTCATGCATTACCGTGCAATGTAAATTAAAAGCAATTTGAGTATATGTAATTTATTTGAAAATTTAATAAAATTGTTTTAATAAATAAATAATCATATGATTGTCTACGAAACATACGATTATAAAGAATTGTTCTGTATATGTGTATATATATATATATATATATATATATATATATATATATATATATATATATATATATATATATATATATATTACTACATTGTTGCAGTGTTTTGTTAAAATATTGAATTTATTGCGGTGTTATAGGAGAGAATTTGATTTATTGTTCTTGAACAGCGTGTGTGACACAAAAAGTCGCCAGTGTGATACTGATAGTTAAGGAAACCCCAATCCTTCCCCCTGAAGGTTGTCGCATTTTGTTAAAAATAACGCTCCTCAGGAGATTTTCTAATTTGTTTCAGTTTGAATAGAGAGTACCCACAGTTTCAATCCTCTAAGACAACAGAAACGTTTGCCTGTGAAGCGTTAACATTTTGAAAATAGTTTGTTAAAAAAACTACTAAGCCATGTATTCATTATTTTAAACACCTTTTGTTGGTTAAACAATGCATTAAAATTGTTTTAAAAGTTTTCTTGCGAACATGTTCACTAGTGTAAGTATTGTGAATTACACAATTCGTAACATGAATAAAAAAAAAGATTAATACCAGTAAATGTTTATAAAACGTATCATAAGGGTTTTTTAAATGTTTTTAATGAAAATTCTTCACATTCAAAAATTGCACGGAGCAATTTAAAATCAAAAACTGTAAAGAAATAACTGCTACCGCATGACGTGGTTTTACCAAAGTCAAGGTTCAGTTTTTAATTGTTGAACCAATATGAAATTCCGTTGAGAAACAATCCTCGTGGCTGAGAAGAATTGCTATAATCCAAAGAAATGAAAAGAAATTTCAAGAAGTTAGTAAATGGCACGAAGTAATGGAAAACTTTGGTCACACGATAAACAAATATGAAAAACAACACAAAATCTATATTCAGTATTATGAAGATATTTGTTGTAGTAGGAAAAACTTCCTTGGTTAAAGACGTTTAAAATTTAAAGTAGCTAAAGTAATGACATTTGTGTTGTATTTATATCAACAACCAACTCATAGAACCATTTGTAAATATGTTATTAACAGTCTGAAACACATTCAAGACAGGTTTTCCTACAATACTTTACAGTATTGCATACCATAACGATGGATGAGAGACACTGAATCCCGGTTGGCGAACACGATTATGTTGCTTGGAGTGCAAGCTAATATAAACTGAAACCTTTCCACACTTTCTATTACATTACAGGTTCATTGATTGATGTTTCCGGGCAAGTCAACTTCCTTAGTCATTAGTCCTATTAGTGTAGTGAATGTGTATCCTGGAAGGTGGCGGTGATTACGTCCCCGCTGCAAGGTGAGTTTCGATGCCGAGGTATACGTCGGCTTGCGAGGCATATCCTGCGGGGTCGGCTGCTGTGATCATAAGTTTTCCGTGGTTTGTCCGATGAACACCAGGCGAATGCCGGAGCAGTACCCTATCAAACGGGTCACGGACCACGCGCGAACTTTTCTTCCACTTCCTTTTATATCCTCACCCCTTACGTACTTTACTTACACACATACACACTTACATGCACTACACTACCACACATGCCGGGAGACCAGTCGGAACTTACAGCTTATCCAGGCTGAGACGGTGCCCAGATGGTGGCGGGGATACCTGGTTAGGAGAAGACCCCGCAAGCTCAATTAAAAGTCAGCGGCGGATCTCGTCATTCGAAGGGAACAGGTCACCGCCACCTCTCGCGATAAAAACATCCACTTCGATTACGGGACTAATAACCTTAGCACTTGACACGTCCGGAATCATCAATCAATCAATCAACCAATCGAGACCTGTAAGCTCCCGACATGTGCAGTAGTACATAGAATATATGTATTTGTGCAAAGGGAGATGATAACATAAGAGGTCGCCTATAAATAACGTAACGCTAAAGAGGGGAAGGGGTTTGAGGCAGCGTTAGGTTGCGTTTCTTGGGGGTAGGGGGTGTTAGTTTATTTTTACGTAATGTTTATTTATTTTTAATTTTTCGACTCTGGTGAAAAAATCTTTTTTTCTGTCTTTTAACATATTATTAAAATATTACTTAAATAAACAAATAATTTAAAGTTATTGAGTAATTTGTTAAATAAATGGATGTATTTTTTCATATTTATTTATATAACCTGTAAGATTACGTAGAAAATATTAAAAATGATCTATCGTGTATTCTAGAATCCAATTAAGTTTGTGGGGTAGATTGTCGATCATGCGTCGTCCACATGTGTTCGGCTTCTAAGAAATTTTCACGTCCGTGCGTGCGTCCTTCCTTTACACAGAACTTGTTTCCAATGTTATCGACCTAAAACTACTCGGTCAGAACATGTGGTGGCATTGGGGGTTATGAACTAAACTCAGCCGCATTACATTTTCGAGAAAGACTATTATAATATGACACCAATGACGAAAACCCCCGTAAATAAGCTAGGCAGTTAGTACTCTCCTGAACTGCAAAGGTTTTAAGGCGAAACACATGTACCGCAAACTTATGCATGATTAAAATTCGATTTTGTTTCACTGCCTCATTGATACGCCTCATTTCACAATCATGAAGTAAACGTAGAGAAGCAACCAGCCCGCAGTAAATTACGACAAGATCGATATAATATAACTGTAAGCATTTTGTTTTGATGCATGTTCAAACATAGTAATCCATCAACAACTCTCAGTAAATTACGTGCTGGTGATTGTGTATCTTAGAAGTTAAGGTGCTCATACAACAACACTTTTTAAATATTTTGTTACGCTTTTAACAAAACCGTCCCATCCATTATTCTTCATTGAATACTAAGAAATCCTCCTTGATTACAGTCATTTTTTCATAATGCCATTGCATTCTATCGCTATCGGCCAAGGACTCGGCGCCAATAATATACGCATTTTTCAGTGGGTCACCCGTCCAGGAACTGTCACTGCCTCAAACTGTTTGACCTCCGTGATTTCACGGCGCATGGTTAAGCATCTCCGCTACCGATGTGGCCAATAACGTTACGCCACAACACACGTTATCACAGTGCATAAGCGTGAAGCTGTGTGTCTTCTGGTCTTTTGAAACCCGTTTTTTGGTTCTCTGTAGTGTTTAATGGGTTAGACTTCTTTGGCGGTGATCAACATTATGACGTGTCTTGGCTCCTTTGTAACCCTTTGTAGCAAGAGGTTTCAGAAACAATCAGATGTTCGAAAACTGAAAAATTGAATTACAGAAACTACTTAACAGTTGGTGCAATTTAATCGTATGAGTCTGTGCGATTGTAAATAAACACTTTTAGAAAAAAATTAGAAAAATTACCCATTTACAGTAGTTATATGCTGTAACAGTTTGAATTTGCGTTCCAACATAAAACTATTTCCATTAATACTAAACTTATTCCATTATTACAAAACAATATGTAATTTACAAAGAGTGAAATTATTGTACATGTCCAACAAATTCACTAAGATATATATGATATTGAAAACATTTCATAAAAAAGCTTGTTTGGGGTCATCGTTACCGCCATTGCCGCATTGTTTGTTACCGCCATGATCGAAGTGAATCAGTATATTCATTCTCGTTAATAAAGTATTTAAGTAAGTATACTTTCAGTTACGAAATGCAAATCAATATCTGGATTTATGTCGACGAATGAACATTTTATTCCCATGATACTTTTTGGTGCCCGCTTCCTTTACTCAGTGAATCCGCTTCTTCATCAGTTGAAAACGTTGATACATTTAATCAATTGAATTACAAAACGATTAAGTGTTGAATAATTCAAGTAAATACACAAACACTCTGCACTTTAATGTTGATCAATATCACTTTGGATGGAAGGCAAAGACAGCTTGTATAACAGAGAATTATAATCATCAGATCCCTTCAGCCACAATGAATCTTAAAGAGGATTAAGAATAACCAAACTATGGGCCATGAACTACATTAAAACATATTTTATGTAGTTCATGGCCCATAGTTCATACACCATGTAATTTAAATGAAAATGAAAATAACATTTGAAAAAAAAATTAAATATTTTATGCATTTAATAGGTAATCTAAATTTAGTTTCAAAAGTAATGTCAAGTCCGGACGTGTAAGCACGTGCTTAGCCAGATTTTGCATTAATTCACCTCAATTCACGAGGAAAATCGATTCAAACATTCGATTCGTCGTTCAAACTCTTAGTGCCGGCCTGGATAGACGAGGTCGCGAAGGCCGAAGGGTTGTTGGTTCTAATCCCGCGGGGGACATGGGGATCTGTATACGTTTCTTTACGTTAGATAGCTTTGTTTCACAACTGTGAACACTGCAGAGTCTGGGAACTGGAGGTCCTAGGGTACAGGTCTCGACGGACGCGGAATGTCGCAACTAGCTACATAGCGAGGTCGAATTCAACTGCCGTTCGGAGGAGAATTCTAGCGGCCGGCTGGCTGTGCCGACCGGAGCTTTCCGTGGTTTCTCCGATCAATTCCGAGCAAATGCCGGAGCAGTACTCTACCAAAAGGACCACCAACTGATATTTCATCTCCCTTCCCGTCCTATCCATACCCTTCGTTACCTTTTCTTTCCTATCCTTACACGCACACACACTACCAAGCATGTGAGATCAACCGGAAGCATAGAGGTTGAATTAGCTGAAGCGGTTCTTCGATAGGAGACATACACGAACAGGCAAGACAATGTTTAAGGTCGACGCTGGATCTTACAGCGTGAGAGGAACACTCACACCTCCCGAGATATAACATGTGACACACGTATGGGGCCAATGACCATATCTGTCAAAGCACCCGGAAACAAAATAATCGATTTTTTTTTTCATGGTTCATCTTCCCCAAGATTCCTCTGTCCATAATTACTATCTAATTCTTATTAAATAGAAAAATAATAACGTTCTCAAATGATATGAAAAGAGTGTGCCCGGTTTCTCACCAATAGACCGGAAAGGGCCTAACCGTGAATGTCGCACGGACGCATGCTAGTTACCCGGCTGCATTTCGGATTGGGATACTGAGAATGAAGGCCAGCGGACAAAGCAGTTGGCATCGTCCCCACGGCGGCCGCCTCCGCCTCCCCGAACGGCGCGTCGGGCGGCAGGTACTCACCCACATGTGTCTCATGTCTGCGCTGGTGTGTGGCGGGAGTCTGGAAGGACAGTGGCGGGACGCGCGCGCTCGCCCGCTTTTTGTACGGGGCGGTGGCGGCCCCGCCGAGCAAAACAAACGTCCTGCTCACCTTGCCGGGGCGGACAGGCCGCGCCGGTCCGGGGAGGGCGGAGAACTGGCGCGCCCGCCGCCGCCGCAACCGCCGCCGCCACCGCCGCCGGCGCCGCCAGCGCCGCTCCGGTTACTGCGCTGGTCTGACGCTGCTGGTTGCGACCGCGAGAGACGGTGTGATACTTTCGTCTGCCTTACCGTTGCGCCTTCGGTGGGTGTTTTCATGTTAACAGCTGCTTACCACTAGTGGTGGATTGCAACGATGGACGGCAATGTAGTTTTTTTCCCCTTTACTTATTTGAGGTCGCTTTTCAACTATTAAGGTCATGTAACGACTACTGTAAGTAACAATGGGGTTAACGGTAACGGTATACAGACACAAACATTCATGCCGCGGGCGGGATTCGAAACCGCGAACCTTCAGGTATGAGGTAGCTACGGCTCTTCAGCCTTAGGGACCTCGGAAATCCGGGATGAATCCTATATCTTTGTTTAGGTAAGAAGTTCCCGTTCATCCTTTATTAATTATTATTATTATTATTATTATTAAACACTTATCTGATGTTTACAAAAATAGATATTGCGCCACCGCGTCATGAAAACTCCAGCATTTTCTAACAACCAGGACCGCCCATAATTGCTAATATATTTTAGCAATTGTCGACATGGAGAACAGTTGTACAATCTGAGCAACGTAGTGAGCGTTGAACTAGTAGTTATTAAAAACTTTTTTTGTTATAAACGTCTGTATGGCTTGTTGGATGTTCTCGATGGAAGTTTCCTCGACTCGACCTCGACATTTGTCTCGACTGATATACCGAAAAGCTCCAACCGTGAGTGAAGGGCGGACCTGAGTTGCTCGGTTTTATAAGGATAAATCAAAACATTTTGATCAGGGATGGAATTATTCTTGGTGAGATGATAATACCGTAAAAGAAAAAAAACTAAACGTCGATATTAGAAAATATCTACATTCATTTTCTACACCTAGATCCATTCATTATACGTAGTCTAAATCGTTTCAACTATCAAAGTACGTTTTGAAGTTTAAGAAAAGGAATTCACAGGCCTTAAGTTAATGTAGATGATAGACATTGACATTGTTACAGGTTTTATCATCATATTTAATCAAAAGACGTATTATTCTGAGTATTATCCAAGCTTCCCACCTCTTCATTTTTATTTAATTTGATATGTATTACAAGAATTTTCTTTGGCTGATAAGTATAATCAGAACAGTGTAAACTGTTAAGTGTATTTCATTTACTTCATTTTACATAAATATGTATTTGTACAAGGTGTGAGTATTATTACGCCAAAATTTTGGAGTGTTTCTGTTACATCCCTGACATTTCTTCATCGACACCAAATGACACTGAATTAACATTGAATTAGATATTAGGGACTTTAGGCACGGCTTAGTGTACAGCAGCCGACAGCAAAATATGGAGCACTCTCTATCGCTTTTGATCATCTGCGCATGCGCACCTCGAAGGAGGTCGATTCACTATCGCTTGCTGTCCGGTACGCTAGGCCGAGTTTGAAGTTTCAATTAGGGACTTTTTGCAGGACGTAATATCGATCTCGACTGCCATCTCGATCTTCTGCACATGCGCAGACGAACAAATGGGCTGCGAAACTCTAACTGCGCATGCGCAGATCTAGTGTTGTCGATTGCTGTAGCGCTTGGTCGTGCAAGAACTCCCCCTTGTAGCAGCTTCTGTACCGAGCGTCGAATGGATCGAATGGACTCTCCAAGAGGCCTAGGGCAGCCGCCGGTGGGGGGTGCCGTGGTGCGGGGCGGCGCGCTGGCTCTTGTACTTGCGCCTGCAGCCTCCCTTGCGGCGGCACGGCGTCTTGCGCTTGGCCGACGGCGGCGCTGACTGTGCCCGCAACATCTCTTCGGGGCTGCACACCAAGCCACGTGGATTAGCATTAGTCCCTTTAGTGTAGAGCATGCTACATCCCGGGAGATGGCGGGGTTCCTCGCTCGCCAGATCGAGAGATCCGGCGCCGAACGTCTAGTTTACCCTTCGAAGCACCCCAGCCAGGAGCAGTTCTAAGCTCCCGACTGGTCTCCCGAGATGTAGTGCATGCAAATGTAAGTGTAAGGAGAGAGGATAGGACAAGAAAGATTGCGCACGGTCCTTAGCTCGTTTGTTAGAGTAGTTCTGTTTCTACATTCGCCCGATCGGAGAAACCACAGAAAACAACAGATTATAGCAACCAGCCGCTTCCATTCTTCCCTGTTCATTGGCTGAATTTGACCGCGCAATTAGCCAATGTCGAACATCCGCCACCTTGGAACCCTAAAACATCATCAGAGACACCGCAGGGGCAACAAGGGAGTGGGCGGGCGCTATCACGGTCATCAACAATGCTTCCAATACTTCCAATGCTTCTCCAGTACTCGGAGATCACCGATAATGGGATTACCGGAGGACCTCAAAAAAATTGAAACAATTGAAGGAAGAAGTAATATTTAAGAAGAATTTCTTCATTGATTGATTGACTGCGTAATGAATTAATGATTCCGAGCACGTCATCTGTCAGGCTAATAGTCCCGTAAGTGTTGTGTATGTTTTTCATCGGGAGTTGGCTGTGATATTCTCCCGCTGGAAGAGTTCTAGCGCTGGCCTACCTGTCGGCTAGTGAGGTTTTCCCCAATCTGGTATCTCCCTCCAGCGGGGCACCGACCCAACCTAATAGAAGCTTTAAGCTCCCGACCGGACTCCCGGGATGTGTGGTGGCGGAATGAATGTTAGTGTAATGAAGTATAAGTAAGGGGTGAGGTCAAGACAAGCAAGGGGAAGGAAAAAGCGCGGGCGAATCGGGGCCCATTTGTTAGGGTACTGCTCCGGTATTCTTCTATTGTTGATCGAAGAAACTGCCGAAATCTACTGCTCGGAGCAGCCAGCCGTTAGAATTCTCCTCCAGACAGCGACTGAATTCGATCTAGTTGTGACCTAGCGGTGTAGCTAGTGTCGAAAATCCTGCCATCGCCTGGCCTCGAACCCTAGGACCATCCGGTCAGAGGGATTGCAGTCACAGCAGTTGATGTTGTGAGCCACCTCTTCAGGGTAGGAATCCTTAATGAATTTAGCAATACATTACGTGTATTTTCTGCTTGTTTGCGTTACAAATTACTCAGCTTTTGATCTGTGGCAAGTGTGTAAATACCTTGCTCGTTATCTATACTATATTTCTATACAGGGACACAGATGGCGACGATTTATGTTTCGAAAAAACTAGTTCAAACATTCACTTTGTTGCTGTAAATGCACAATTTCTATGTAAATACCTAAATAAGATTTCAACAACTTCACGGACTGCAAGAGAACCTACAAGTCACCACGAAACGATTACGCATTATTCTCGAACATTCGGCAAGCGTCAAAAGAAACTATTACTTATGGTCAATAAATATTCCAATATTTAAAATCCTGAATTTTTTTTAATATTTGATTATCCTTGTTCGACAAAAGTTTGTCTTTAAACGGTTTTCAGGTTACGTACAATACATAATGTGTTTTTGAATTACATTTCATCGTTCATGAACAATATTTGAAAACAATAATATTAGAAACTAACTACTAACGATACCCAGAAAACAACTGCAGGAAAATACATAAAATATTTGGAGTGGAAAATACACTTTGGAATCAGGAATGTCTGAACCTGTTTTATAGCTAATTAAGGAGGATGTGGTAGGCCTTTAGAATGTTTTGATTTGTTTGAAAAGATTGATTTATATAAAGTGTACAGACGAGAAGCAGAGCAAGATGAAAGAGAAGAGTATATATGGGAAGAAAGTTTAAGTATTCAAGTTTTTAGAGGTTCTATAGATAATTCTTGTAAAATTTGGTCATTTCTGATATACCATGGTGCTTTTAACTTCTCTTAAGAATTTGTTTTGCAGTACTTTCAGTTTCAGAAGGTTGCTTTTAGCGGAACCTTTCCATATTGGGCAGACATAGATCTGTGAAGGTCATATGTATTTAAATACTATTTATACTGAGGCTATTGATAATTTAGATTTTCTATTTATGAATGGATACGATTTTAATATTTTGTATGTATTATTAGCTGTTGATGTTATGTGGCTTTTCCAGGTTAGTTTAGTGTATATTTAAAAATATATTTTACAGGAGTAGTAAGTAGGAAGGATCCGTTTTATGGAGAAGATTTTAGCTTGATATTTTTGACGATTTATTTTTATTTGCTAATCATTGAACCAAGAAATGAGGAGTTTTGTAGATTATCTCTACCTAAAAGAAGATCACTATGAGTAAATATTGCAGTGTCTTCCGCAAAAAAGTCAATGTCTGCATGTAAGAGATAAGGCATATCAGAAATAAAAACATTTAAAAGATTTAAAATCCTAAATCATGAAACTAACTCCTTAATGAAACAAAGATAAAGGAAAACGTTATGCGAGGGTCAGTCACCGAACTTGCGTCCCGCTATTAAAAGGTGTGCTGAAGTCACTCGTTCAACTCCTAAGGTCCTTATGTCGATGTGCTATGTTGTTTTAAAGGTACGATAGCGATAACAGCGTCAAACGGTAGTGAAGCAGTGGGCGAATGAGTGGCACGAGGAACGGAAGGACCCCCAGGATCACTGCCGAGAAAACTTTTTGACTACTTGGCCGGGCTTGAAGCGTGGCCCCTGCGTTGGTAGGCACACTCGCTATCCATTAAGCAAGAGCCCCTCCCCTTCTGCGGAAAACATTTACGTGATTTGTTATCACCTCAATCAAATCCTTGTGCTTGTACTTGGAATGGAATGAATTTGTGATTCGGGTTCAGATTATTTATTTATTTACGTCAAAAACAGTTAAAAACTGTGTATAACGTGCTGTGGGGAGAAGTTAATTTGAAGTTACATTTATGTCCAGAAGCAAAACAAGGGGCCATCTCAGCATTTGCTCGAGGAGCAGGGAAACTGTACAAAAACCTGATCGAGATGGGGGTCATTGACCCAGACGCTGAAATACAATACTTGTTACAGGTTCTTTACAATTATACAACCCAAATGATATATAATACATTAAATGTCATTTCAAAAATTAATATTACTTTCGTTTTGGATGCTCAGTATAGTATCTAATTGTTTAGAAACACTTGTGCAGCAGAAAATATTTTACTTTTAAAGAATTATCATAGGTTGTGCGATAAGTACAATGGTATGAAATGAACGAATAAGCAGGGAGAAACGGGAGAAATCTAGTCATCCCTGCCCCCAACACACACACAGATTCCACAAGATTCATCTGCGATTTGAACTTGGTACCTAGAAGTTTGGAGTTCCAGCACTTCACCATCGTCCTGTCAATGTTTACATACAGATGAGTGAAGTAGGCAATAAATCAGTTGCTTTTCTAATCGGTTCTGCGGGGGTTGTTTCCGATGCATGCCGTTTTCCGTCAGGTTTGTATCCATGTCAATTCCACCAACCTATACATTTAAAATATTTAAGAGTCTCCTTTAGAAAGAAATTTGAGAATTCTACATAACCAAACGACGTGATTTTTCCTGTAATTAATGGTAGTCGTCCCTACATACTAAGTTATCACTTGCTCTTTTTTATATTCAAAGCCCTAAATTTTAATATTTTAAAATTACTAGAATAATTACCACTGATCGTCTATAATTTGTACATTACGTCGTTTTTAATACCAACTGCATTCCATGGAGTTTCTTGTCTTAATAATTGTTTCCGAATTGCAATTGATATAACGAAAGCAATCCACGATTCGAAGCGAGTGTTTTAAAGTCAAAAGATGAATGTGCATTATTATATCCTAAGGTTAGTGAGTGTATATAAAGGGCAATTCTAGCAATTGTCTGACGTGTGTTTTTAGACGAAAAGTGTGCCGCAATTTTAATTATACGTGATTACAATTACGACTACGTTTACGTTTACGATATATACGATTTTAATTTGTTTAAGTAGAAAGCAGGATTTCATGCAAGAGTTCACAACATACTGCATGCCCAGAGCTTGGTAAATATAGAACATGTCAATTACATTTTGAAGAAACACGATTATATAATCTGTGTTGAGAGTAAATAGTTACATAGTAAATACAATTTGATAATCTCTCGATTCTCTTGGAAAATAGCTGCTAAACGACATGGTACAATTTTACAGGTTTTCGTTATCTCGTAAATATAGTACTTTTCTATTGCAATATTTCTACATGTCTTTCTCTTATGCTTTGTAATCGCAGACTTTAGCTAGTTAACTTGATGACACGTCTTTCACAGTACAACTGGCAGTGTGGCAGTGGGCTGAGTACTTGGCACAGTGTTCCTTACTGTCAAAGCAAGGCTTTAATAAGACGCTTCTACAACAGAAACTTTAATTTATTTCACATGTCGCTGCTCGCGGAGCGACCACGTGTTGTCAAGGTCACTCTTCCCCGTCTTTGTACCGTGGTTCAACTCTCAGTCGGTCTGTGTGGAAATGCTCCACATGGAATTTGAAGACGACAAAATGGAGTCGTGGCAGTTTTCTCGGGGCTCACTCGTTTTCACAGCTTCTCATTCCGTCAGGGAATCATCATCCGTTGCATCTTCATAATTACTCACACAATCATCCATCCATTAATCCATTCCAGAGAACCTACGATTTGGACCCTGGCGTCATAATAAAGAGCTTCCCAGCATAAAAATACTCGCAGAAAGTGGCCAGCGCTCGGTCTTTTCACCCCCTTGTATTTGAATTCCGGTCGATACACGTGAAATGTGTGATGAACTATGAGTATTAGTGGCAGATCTTCTGAGAGATTTCCCGTTCATTCTATTATCCCAACATTCATACAATATCTCTTAAATCAACATCATCAGCATTATCTAATAATTCACAATGGGTAGAGTCGAAGAGGCTAGTTAAATACCTATTAAAGACAAAATAATGGCATTGATGTTCAACTTGACAACAAATGACTTAACTTATTTAGCTTTATTGTCAATTTTTTAAATAATTTAAAAATAAAATTATTATTTGGATATAAAATTCAATTTTCCGAACTGCTAATACGACCCGGAATCTGCAATATTTCTGACATTTTTAATTCAAATATTTCTAATTCTATTTATTTTCCTATAAGTTATTCAATTATTCTTCGAGTCTTTATTCTAACGGTCATCACTCATGTTCCACATGCTTTTTCATGTGCATTAGAATTCCAAACCTTTCATATTCCAGGATTTTTGAATTAAAATTGAGAGTCGACAAAATTCACGATTCATGGCAGTTTGCCAAAAGAAATTTTTCTGCTGATATTTTCTCAACATTTAAAGGAGTTTTCGTCACAGCTTAAAATAAGCATAAACTCGCATTGTTGTTACACAACAGGTCTAACGGAAGGGAACGCACAAAGAAAACAGACATTCCATAAGCCCAGTTCGTTTGTATTCTTTGTTTTAGCGTAGATTAGGTTGTTGCCGTCACTCTCTTAGCCATCAATGCTGTTTTCATAATTTCATGAAAATAAGTGCGGACATCTTTAATGAACAAGGCAGCGGGACCCTCTGGCTTTAAATACCGCTTTAAATGTTAAGAAACACCCATCATAAATGACTGCTTCGTAAATTATTAATTTCCACCCTAAAATATGTGCTTAGTTTAGCTACACATCAGCTAATGTACTTAAATATGGACCTTAACACAAATGTAATAGACCTTACAAAATATGTTCCAATAAAATTAAAAATGTGCCAAACAGAAGTAGGGTTATACTATTTCAAGATGAATTTCTTTTTTCGGGAGAAACATCTTAGATTCCATAGCCTTATGTGTGCGTTTTATTTTCGAATACATCTCTATTATAGCAACGAGATATTTTCTTTTACATTATTAATTTCATTTCTTTGCAACAGCAAACGACAGTTACTACTTGAATATAACAGATATATCGCTTGAATATAAAAAGATATATTATATATGACCTCACATTTTACGACTGTACAACACGAGTATAGAATTTGTTGCGGTCAAGATCGCAGCAAATACGTTTTACAGATCGTAAAACGTAATTGTTAGAAGCAACAATCTCTGATAATACCATTCCTTTTTCTATATTGTGCAGAGATTAATAAGTAAGAAACTGCAGAAAGGTGGTGAATGCGTGTTAATGGTTGAAGGGTGGTTGTGGTGTGATGCGTGTTGATGTTTGGTAGATGACCGTCTGCTGACACGAAATATAGTGAAACTGAATAAGACAGAAAAGCATGTCAGAAGTTATCCACCCAAAATGCATGGAAATATCATTTGTGTATCATTTAACGTCTCTTGGAACTCGCTATCTTAGAAGCTCACAATGTTCCTTGGAACTCGCGATTTAAAAAGTCAATCTCCATAAAACTATTGTCTAAACAGGAACGGACACCACATTTATAAAGAGGAACATCCATTCCTTGCACTTAATTTCAGTATAAATCATAATTTTACCACTATATTCCCTCACCCAAATCTTCCCCATTCCCATTTCGATATAAGCAAAATGTTCGGTGAATTTCTTCAATCAATAATATGACGAGGAAAATCCGCCGGACATGATTGAGCGAATTTATCAAATTTTCGATAGACATAAATGTCTAAGGAAAACTAAAATAATTTTAAAATTTTCTATTTCCAAGAAATTTCTTTTGCAATTATTGTTCCTAAGAGTATTAAGTTCTGTTTAAAATATTATTTAGTAGCAATGAGCTAATAAAATTGGATTCGAAATGCTGGAACAGACTAAAATATCGACTCCTGTGTAACTGTTGCAAAAAAATAATATTTTATGACTGTTGACATTAGGGCATTTTTACGAATATTGTGTACTACAAAAACCAAAAGCAACTCTTCAAGGGCGGCATTAAATCACTTTCCCTCGACAATAAGTATACAAATTTTTATTGAAAGAATATGAGAACCTTCCACTTGTATTGGATGATTAGAGCGTGGTACTGGAGAGAGCTGCTCCGCCTCATGCGTCGAGGTCTAGCGACTGTGACCTCTCTGCATCTGGCAAGGATCTTGCAAGGATCTTCCTTCTCGAATCTCACGATTAGCGTTCGAGCTCGTCCCGCCTCGACTCACATCTATATAATTAACAATTCGTAGAATTGCCTTCCGTCATTCAAGGAATTTATCTCGTTCCTTTGGAATGTGAAAACAAATGCGCGTTGCAGTCTTCGATACAAAGCCTTTACAATTCGAAATTGCGTTGGCTTTTATTAAAATTTTCGTAAGATGAAGCAAAATAGATTGTTTTGCGAGTTTTGAAGAGAGATAGGAACTTGAATTTCAACATTTACGAAACAAAAGTAGTGTCATTCAACAAATATTAATTGCGATTACATGAAAGAATCTTTACAATATGTGAAAATGTGACAAGCAGGTTGGATAGCGTGTTATTTGGAATTGTCTTATGTGCATCATTGTAACATAACTACATAAAATATTAAAAATAAAGTATTAATGTTACAATTTTCATAACGTATGGGAAAAACGATAATGGCTTGCGTCGTAAATTCATAAAACGGATTTACACATTTGCCCCTTATTTCTAGGCCATCTAGTGACTGCACATATTTGGCAGGTTCATGAAATCATCTCGACTGCGTCAAAACGTTATTTGCCTGATACCCATGTCAGGAGTTGCCTGAAAATTAGGAGCGTTTACAATACGTTTAACTATTACAAAAAAATTTTAACTACATGTTCCTTAGCAAAAAGTTATTATTTTCCTGCCTTCATACCCCAAAAGTTTGTAATATTTATTTTAAGACGCTTGGTATTAAAACGAAAAACTTAAAAACATCAAAGAAATTCAAATTTCAAAAATCTAAAGAGTTTTTCTCTTTTCTGAAATTATCATATAGAGATGACAATACAGAGAGTAATTCTGAGAGGTCGTGTGAGTTTATAGGTTCAAGTACAGACGGAGACAGATTTGCAACACCAGTTATCAACTGATCGAATATAAACCGTTGTGGGGATTGGAATTCTAAGGGCAACTCCTCGTGGCTTCCTCCAACGAACGCTGGGGCAGCACCTCACAGGGAGTCAAGAACCAAGCATTGGCCTTTCTTCACTGGGGTGACCCCATATCCAACCTTGTTCCAGCCCCCATTCGAACATGATCGATTCCCTTCTACTTACTACAATGTTAGCGGATGTTAGAGGGAAGAGGTCGAAATGGACTGGGACGCCCACCGCCGAAGACAAGATAGTACTTCTGCAAAATCCAGTCACACATACTTACAATGTAGGCTGTATGGCCACTTGTTCCATGATGCCCAGTTCGGCGAGTCTCCTGGCGCCCTCTTCGGTGTAGACGGGCACGCAGGGCAGCCTCTTGACGTCGCAGTCTTCCGCGGGCTGGATGGGCTTCGGGCGGTCCGGGTGGTTGGGATGGGTGATGGGCAACTTGCTCTTCACGGCGGCCGCCTGCGCCACGCCCACCAAACACGCGGCCAGCGCCAGCATCATCTGCGGGGAAGCCACAGCTTTGTGTCGAACGGTCGCACATTTACATGCAGAGCTGCTAGCGACCTTTCCCAGAAGCATGTGCAAGTGTAACGTACAGTGATAATTACAGAAGTGCTGTAAAGGTGAACAAATGTGCGGAAAAATGCGATGCATATAATTACCGTCAATGCATACATTACTGGTTACCGAAGGAACATGCAGTGAAGTGAAAGATGGACACATTGATATATTTTCTTATACATCTCGATTTGTGTTTTTTAATTTAATTTAGTTTAGTTTAATTTAATTTAATTTAATTTTATTTTGTGTTACGTTGTTTATTTGTATTATATTTTTTAATATGTGTATGTATTGTTACTTTTAATTTTTATTTGTGTACTTTCATTACTTCATTAACTGCGACAAGCGTACGCTTATTTGCAGTAATAAATTATTATTATTATTATTATTATGATCATGATCATCATCATTATTATAATCATCATCAATGGGGGAAGGGGAAACAACGCATTTTCGGCCGAACCCGAGATGAATGATTTGATGGCTGGGTGAAGATGTGGTTATAGAGACATAATTCTAAGAAATGACCATTTTGTCAGGCCAGAAAACGAACGTCAAGCTAACATTACATGAGATAGTGATGAAGCAATTTACAAATGAGCTAAATGTAAACGAGTGCACTGACAAAATTAATGCATGGACGTATCATGTAGCTTCTGTATATTGGCAGCAATGGCTAAGCAGAAACTGTCAAAGCGGTCCCTTCTTATAGTAATCTCTCTATACGATTTGAATGATGAACCAACGGTTGAATGACGAGGGATATTTGAATCTAGACAGCCGGGCGTGGAAGAAAAGCACATCGCTAGAGGTCGCCGAGAAAATAACGAACCATAAAATGTGCCAATCCCAACAAACCGACAAACATAACTCAGCCACAAAAGCAGTCGCTAAGCAACTGCGCCCAAAACAAGCACGATACACTTACTAACAGCCACTGAGCAACCATAATTCAACCACAAAAGTAGCCAATGTAATCACAAATGAAGTAACTCCAACTTGGCCGTTTTGAAGACAAAACAATTAAAAACAAAAGATATGTCCTTGAACAGAAAATCCAGCAGCCAGCGCAGTAGCGAGATTAATAGTGTAACCTTTTTGAGCAAGAGTACACTTTAACATTCAAATAATGGTACTCATATCTGATCAATTTAAATCCAAAGTTTCATAAAATACAGAAAGTAATGATTAGTCTTACTTTCTCCCGTTTTTTACACTCTGAATGACATGAAAAAATCTTTTATTTTAGAACTGTATTCTCTGCTCGCCGATTGGGTTATGTTCTGAAAAGTAAAGTTCGCAATAATTTAGTTCAATAGAACCCAAGAAAAAGAATCAAACTAGAATCTATATTAGAGAAACGTACACCAAGATTATATTAGCAATCTTTACGTAATTTTATTGATCTATTTGCAAAAAAGACTACAAAACTCTTCAAATTAGCGTGAATGTGGTCTAATCAGATTCAGTTATACCCACTGCTGTATATTTAGACTAAAAATATAAGTGAATACAGGTGTTAAGAATGCGCGTCTCTTCAGCTGGATGTTGGTTGAAACCAAAGAAACCAAGTTGCCGACCGGTCCTTGATGCTTTCCATCCAGGGCACGGAGCCAATTGCTCGGCCTCGGCGTCTAATTAATTTAAACAAGTGGTGCCTTTTGTAGCCCAGTGAGAGGGGTTTATGTATTAACATTACTCCCGTAGAAGTGTCCAATCTCACAAGGGATAACAAATGCTGAGATATTGCTTCGAAATTCCGACCCCTGTAGAGCAATGTATCACACCTACTCTGAAATGGTGTTGGAGTCTTGTAACAGTAAGTAGAGAAGGTCGTGTTGAGAAGACCTCGAGAAAAACTACCTAGGATACAGGTTCAGCCAGTTAAACCTTGACGGAGATTTCTTTGCAGTCGCTGACAGAACACGCCTTAAACCTATTCCGTTATTTGTGTAGACGTCGCTCAAATGCGCATTAAGTGCTATTCGAAATATAAAGAAATTCCACATTTTAAATATTGATATTTTTGTGAGTTTAGTTTACAACTACGCATTTACTGCATTAACTTTATAAACGACAAGCATTCGATGCTTAGTCATAGCAGTCTGCTTTGATAAAGAATGTGTCATTTTGATATAAATCAGTACATACCAGAGAAGGAAAGTGTCACCTAGATGTAGGAAATGGAACTCGAGTTAAAATATATTAGCATTCTATTAGCATTCAACACAATACTAACAATTTTAGGTCTTAAAATTAAACACTGAACGTCTACTTCCAAATTTAACTATAGTGTTTATTAACTATAAATCGTTAAAATATTTCCAAAATTAAATTTTCCAATATCACTAAAATTGAAAACATCTTCAACTAATTATACTAAAACTTATAACAACATATAAAATGCATTAAATCCAAGTATTGGATGCTCTTCGAAATCTACGTTGTAATATCTATGATAGAACTAGTACAAAATTTTACTGGTTTCGTATACGTTTAAAAGCAAAAAATATTCAGATTGGGCTTAATAAGCAAAAACATTAGAAAATGAAATAATGAAATTGATAAAATAAGAGAAAACAAAATTATCTTTTACTGGAAAACATGGTGTCAAAATGTTTATGTATTAAAAAAACACATAATTAAATAATAAATTACCTCAACCGAAATTTGGTTACTTGAACCATTTATGTATTTAATTCAATTAATTTGTAACAAGGTCGTAGGAGATATCAATTACCCAGTGTAACAAACTTTCCGTCGTAATTGACGTGACAATGTAAATCACCATTTGGTGACAAAGACGGGCTTGGTTCCATAACAAACTAAGCTACACCAGCTACAAGTAATATTAATATCTCGATTTTGGTATGTGTGTCTCGTCTTGTTAATACAACAAATCCTAAACATCCATATCAACAAGAGATGTCTTATAACAAGATAAACTACATTTGCACCAAAATCGCGATGTAAACAAATAAGAATCGTGGGAGGCTTGTTATGGCTGGTGTAGTCCACCTCGTTACGACCCCAAGCTCTTCAAACATCTTCAGTCACTCCGCCAAAATTCGAAGCGCAAAGCCGAAATTAAACCTTGTTGCACTGGTAATAAGACAACCATAGACTGGATTTGCACACTTCCCTTCCACGAACCATTCCCGAGCCCGCATGCGCGTTGGGTCCGGCACCGTTCGTCAAGAGAAGCGTGTGAATCTGCTCAAAGAATGTAAACGCGAGGCCGACCGAGGTCGCTGACCGCAAAACTGCGTGCGACGCCTCGTGCGTGCAACTTACCGTCAGCGGCGCCATGTCTGCACTGTGCGCCACGGCGGCGGTCGCGCCTCTATATACAGAACGCCGAGGAAGCGCCAACCAGCCGCCGCCGCCGCCGCCGCCGCCACCACCACCACTGCCGTGCCTGCGCCCGTGCCCTTGCCTGCTCCCTCGCGCCCCGGGCGGCAGCCCGCCCGCCCGCGGGCGCTTCGGCCACCGCCCCACTCCACCCCGCCCCGCCTGACCCCGCCGCCGCTGACTCACACTCGACTATGGAAAAGACAACGCGACGTTTCCGCTTCCTTGGCTCGGCAAGCGCATCCGATCGCGCTTTCGAAGCACCTCTTCCGCCCACCACAAACATTTGGGACACTAACCTGCTCAACCATCGCCCATCTGCATCCCTCTCCATTCACTCTGATCACATCAATTGAAATTGAAAAATACATTACTAGTACGCATTGAGGTGAACACCTTTCGTATTACATTTACCTGTGTGTGACTATTTTATGTGCAAGATATTTGTTTACTTAAAGTACCCGAAAAACTTCAGCTGTAAACGAAGTAATAAAAAAGGAAGGTTTTTTTGGGACGTTTGTTGGCACTATTATTAAAAATGGCCCCGTTTTGTCACGCCAAACCTGGAAGCACTAAGGAACTTTTGGCATTAGAATTGAAGGGAGACAGTTCAAAGTGTTCTGAGAATTACTATATACAGTTGAAAAGTTTGTTGGGTTTGTTGTGAATACGAGTGAAAAATATGAGATACTCTATGCCTCGTAGCAATAATTTCCAGGTTAATATAGTTCGTAGCGCAGCTCATGTGCATCTAATTTGTGAATCCAAAAATCTGTTGTCTTGCAAAATCAATGAGTTCACCAAATGAAATGTGGATTAAGCAATTGTATTTAATCACAAATTATGAAGAATATATTGTACAGTACAAGCAAAACACTAATTCAGACACAATTTATCTATTTTAAAACTGCTCGCTCTGAGTTCCCGCCTTTGTGTCCGACATCAAATGAGAACCAAGTAAAATAGTATTTGTATATTTAAGTCAGACCTGTCACGTGCATAAAAACGCACAGTGTACATACCATTTCCATTCTAAGCTCGAAAACGGACATCTTTCATGATATTGTTGTCATTTTTACGTGAAAGAGCAAACTCAAGTAACCGAAAAAAAACAGGCTTCGATTTTGTGAAAATCTTCTGATTTAATCATCTTAGCAATCTAAACCATCGTTATTCCCCTACATCTTACTCGTACTAGGAATGTTGAGTTGCTTAAATTGTCTCTGGCAAGTAATTTGTATCGCAAATGAGACTCAACATTTGCGGACTTCTTTGGTAAAATGAATACTGGAACTGACTTTCTGCAGGTCAACACAACAGATCAAGAAATTCAAGGAATACAGTAAGAGGCTGAGTATTTGCTGGATGTTAAATATTTTTTGGATATCAATATGAGCGAGTTAGTGGGAACATTATCTTCTTAAAAGTTATTGTACATTTGAAAACTACTATCTACTTAGTGTGTGAGAAAAACGCATTAAGTACAGGCTTAGGTGGGTCCAGGAATCAGATGATGCCACTGCAGTGCCTTTGACCGGCGATCTCGACGGTGGCAGGAATTTCGACGCTAGCTTGTCAGCTAGGTCGAATTCAGCCGCTGTCTGGAAGAGGATTCTATAGGCCGGCTACTCTGAACCGTAAGTTTCCGAGGTTTCTCCGAAGTTTCAGGCGAATGTTGGAGCAGTACCCTAACAAACGGACCACGGATCCTTCCTTCCTCTTCCTTGTCCTATCCTTACCGATTACACACACACACACACACTAACATGCACTGCACTATTGCACAGGCCGGGAGACCGGTTGGGAGCTTAGAGTTTGTCCCGGCTGGAGAAGTGCCCCGCTGGGAGATATCTGGTTGGGAAAAAACCCGCACGCCGACGCGACGGGGGCGCCAAATCACGCCATCCAGCGAGACATCACAGCCACCTCCCGAAATAAAAAAAAAAACAAGCACTACACTTAGAGGTCTAATGACAGACGTTCACGTCACCAGAATCCCCAACCAATCAATAAATTAAAAAAACGCGAGTAACGTAAGTAATGCGGAAGGAAGAAATAAAATTGCACGTGTTGCGCTCCTTCCCACACCCGACTGCGAGCGAATGTGCGTATTGGAACAGGGAGCTGCGCTCAGCGGAAGTGCGTTTTTTTTGTAGCGGTATCACGCGCGATAGCAATGCTTCCGGAAGTACGTAACGCCTCCCCACACAAGGTCTTTACGCGGAGGGGCTTTGTGTTCCTCAGAATAACGGTGAATATCTTTGCTCCCTTGTTTCCGAGCACATCACCTTTTTTTGGTAAAGAACCCCCCCCCCTATTGTGCTCCAACGCAGTGTAGTTGGTTTGCCATTCTTTGTTGAAACGTATAGACTATTGTAAACAGAAGCAAAATTTCCGGAAATATTATACATTATTGTTCCTTTACTCATGCCATCTCACTTCTGTAACCCGAGAGTAACTGTAAACGATATAGGTACCTCCTTCAGAAACACTTCCTTCTTCAAATATACTGGCGTTCGGTGGGTGTGGACTGCGCGTAGAAAATGACTCATTGGTTCACCACACGTTTTCAAAGTTATTCACGTGGGCTCAATCCTCGGTTCCATAGAACGCTTTCAAATATTTAGGTCTTATTTCAAAATAGACTGTAAATCGCAATTAGTTTGTCTCTTTAATGTTATTTTCAAATGAGCTAATTCGATAAGCATATGATAGTTCTCTAAATATTTAATCATTTACTTTCTGGCATATATATGAATGTAGTTTTCAAACACCCCAATTAACAGACTCTAAAAAGCATTTATGACTGACTAACTTAACGGAGGATTACTCTACGACTCCAGTAAGAACGCTTAGAGAACGGTGTTACGAAAAAAGTAACAACTTAAGAAAGTATATATTGTTGAATTAACCATCTCTAAATATCTATTCAAATTTCAATTTTTACTTTCATTCACATCACCTATCACAGAATAATCTTCCAGTGAGTGTAAGTTTCATGCTTATATAGGTTTGAAAACTACTGAACTGCATCAGTGGCTAAATCATAACTAGAACATTTATCTCCATTTCTCCAGAAGTAGTTTGTCGAGAATGAATGCACGAGCACATGTTTCTTCAGAACACTTAAATATAGAAAATGTAATTATATCTACTACTATTTCTGCTTAAAAACTTCAATAATATACAATTAGTTGTAGTCTATATTTTTGTTAACCCATAAACTCCCAGCGTCTCGTATTCTTAGTAGTTTCAGCTGACAGCGATTAAAACCCAACTACGCGACAAGCTTCCCATGCCAATTTCCGTTTGTAAGGGTTACAGCATGTAGTAAGTTTTCTCATAGTTTTCACGAAAAGCAGCATGACACGAGTCATTTAAAGGGTACCTCTATGACAAAGGTTGGGAAACACTGCGTTATCATATTTATATGATTTTGTTTGTATGTTTTGAGACGCGTGTACACATGTGTGGTACCACAGACATGTGTGTACGAACACCGATGAAAGATCGCTCTGCTTGAAACTGTTCTGCCGATTCTGAGAACTTCCAGGGTCCCCGATTCTCAGTACTTCAGCTGAGACTTCGCATGGAGAGGCTGAGTTCTTTATCGGAACTCGCACGTGGCTCTCTGCCACTTCTTCGAGTAGTGACGCAAATTTATGGTTCGTTTAACTGAAACAGTATTAAAGCTGTTTCCTGAATTGTTAACACGAAGAAAGTGATAATGCAAAACACATCGGCAAGATTTGCATGAAATGGCCGAACCCACTTATGAAAAGAACACGCCTTATTTGGAACAATCTTCAAATACCTCAAGATCGCAGTATAATACAATTCTACTCGTATTTCAAGTATTTCTTTACCATTTTTACCTGAAAACTTTGGTTCAATTTTCTTAAACTCATTATATCTGTTCTCATACTGCGAAATCGTTTAATTACAAAACAATGTTTTCTGAATATTTAAAGTACACTGATAAAATTGAAAAACCGTAACTTCAAACTATCTTTTTTATCCGATTTGAGTGGGAGTCGCAATAGCGGTCACACTAGGTAGTTGATTCAGAATCAAATAGTGAAGTTATTAATAGTAGTCAGAGTTCTAATAGAAGCCGGATATACGATGTTACCGTTAAGAGAATTGTTCCTTTCTTCGATTGGTTAATTATTTCGTTTTGCTTACTGCTAATCGTTTTAGTCACGTAAGTCTAGTGCGTGCTCTATTTCGGGAGGTGGCGATGTTCCTGCCTGCTATATGGTGATATCCGGCGCCGACTAATAAGCCCGCTTGTGGTGGCTTCTCCCACCAAGTATTTCCACCAGCGGGGAGCACAGCTTCAGCAGGGCAAGCTCTTAACTCCCGAGTGGTCTTCCGATGTGTGTGGTAGTTTAGGATATGTAAGAGTAAGTGTTACATGCGTAAGGGAAGAGCATCTGGTCCACGAAGAGGAAGGAAATATCTTCCGTGGTCCGGTTGTTAAGTTACTACTCCGTCTGGCGTAGGTCAAAGAAACTACGGAAAACTACCTAACATGGCAACTGACCGCTAGAACTCACTTTCAGACTCTGGCTAAATTACAAGTACATTTACCTTTCTAGCAAGTGTCGAAAACCCGCCAGCGTTGGAACTCTAAGTCAAAGATCTGTTTTATGGATCAGGCTTTCATCTCTTCAAATACACTGAGAAAATGACGTGTTGTATCATCTGCAAACAAACTATCGACAGAATTTCAGTAAGAAGCTGGAGTGTAGTTATAGAGAGCTAAAATACTGTAAATAAGGAGATTCTATAATGAAGTCCAACATGGAATTTCACTTCTTAATTATTTAGAACATTTATTTAAATTATTTTAAATGTCACATTCGTATGATGCATGCTGTTTCTGAGACTCGTTTAATATGTCCAGGAAACTTACCAACCTCTCGCAGAAACGAAAATTAAGTATCTCCATTTTGTATCTTAAATGGCTTGTCATTGTCTATTTCCATGTGCCTCAATTCAAGACGTCCAAGACTAACCTCAAGACCTTCAAGACTAACTCTCGCTGGTGTTTATTACGTCATGCCTAGTGATTAAATTATTGAATGAGCTTTTCAACAATAACACGCTGTAAACACTGATCGGATGCGTAATCACATTCAAAGATGACGTCACCTTGTGCTATTTTCGCGCCCACGTACCTGAGCGGAGGTATGCAGATGAATCATCTTTGATGCGCAAAGGCTTTATATTCGCCTTCCAACTGCTGATTATCCTCGCTGGCGGATGTTGGGTCCGGTGGACGGAGAGAGGATAAACAAGAAGGTAACTCGAATGAATGTTCCTAATACAGACCTGTTCTCGGGCGCCACCAGGATACCTTGTCCTGGAAACGTTTTTTTTACTAACACGAGTAGCACCATCTCCAAATTTTATGTAGAATATTATTTGCAATGGTCTTGACGCAGCAATGGTGCTCATTATTTAAGCTTAATTTAAAATATTAGTAAAACCATTTTTTCTCTCT
Organism: Gryllus longicercus; assembly: GCA_038098605.1. NCBI lineage: Eukaryota > Metazoa > Arthropoda > Insecta > Orthoptera > Gryllidae > Gryllus > Gryllus longicercus. The sequence goes on along the minus strand of JAZDUA010000116.1, from coordinate 1,193,363 downwards.
TTTCGATCACGGCTCAACCCTGATCAGACTTTCACGTTTCATTCCGCGTTACCACAGTTTTGCCGGAGATTTTCATTCTACGCAGATTAATTACTTTACGAGATATGAAAGTTGCTTCATACTGACATTTAATCACATGACACTTTCTTTCAGCAAACTAATTTTTTTTATATTCAGAAACATCAGTGAATTTCTCGAGGTAATTGGCATCATAACGTTACACAAATGTACATTTGTGGTTCTTGAAATATAACATGAAAGTTACTATTTTTTAATAGTGTTTCCGTGCACACTATTTGCATGTAAAGCAATACGATGATCACTTAATTACTATTTTTTTTAATTTTCTATCAATTCTGCATTTCTCTCTAAGAATGGAATTTAGTAATAATTACGCAGAATAAGTACGCTGTCTCCACCACACTTGTGACCGTTTTTAGTAGGTTTGCCATAGTTTTTGTCCCACAGGTTGCAATCATGACACCCTTTTTTTTTAAATTACTCTTAGAACGGTGAAATTACAATCTCTGGTTAAAATGGCGAAAATACTGAGTACGCAGTTTTCAAACCTCAGGTTCACCTTATGAATCCTTGCAGAGGTTATCAAGATCTCCGATGTGCATTTGATTTAAAACATAATAGCTAATTTTCTTACACCGTTAAGGACTATTGGGGGTACATTGCTTGGAGCTACGTTTCTATAAAGGAAAGCGTAAGCTTCTGGAGCCGGAAACGGTAGAAATTTGGTGTGTACGAGAGACGCCACGACCTAGACATAGCATTTAACATTTCGGTTATCGTTCTGTAACCTTCCTCAGGGCAGAAAAACGTGAAGGTTTTATGAAACATGAGCATGGTTTTATGAAACATGAGGTTCCCGTCCACCCAGCAGCCGGTTGGTCGGATGATCGGCCAATGCGGAGAAAGCATCAAATTACGCAACTATCCCCCTGGACGGGTAGAGGAAAAAAGAACGCCCATGGTCGAACGTCAAGGAGCACCGTGAAACGCGCCCTGATCCGACAGATATGACGCGGTAAAATGTTTCCAGGCATCGTGGAGACAATTCCGAAAATTTGAATGCTAAGGCCCATGTTTCCACGTGATCTAGAAACATCTATTTTACGTCGACGGGACGCCCGGTCGCGGTTCTCGCTGCTTCTTGACATCCGACCATGGGCGGCTCCGTTCTCAGGCTGCGACATTGGAATTACGAACAAAAACAAAACACTTTTCACGGGAACCCATGCTTCTGATTGCGCATAGTAAAGAAATTATGTACTGACAATATTATAAAAATCATGCTGGAGTGCGTCTGTTCTGAAAAGATTATCTCTGTATAATTTCGTATATTAAACGCATTGGTTGAAACAAGTGGAGCTGCGATGTTTAATCAGTTTATGGTCTAAAAGAAAGAGTATTACAAGAGACGCTTTAGACGATATGTAATATATGTAGCTTAGATGTGGAAGCGAGCGACAGCAAAATTAAGATCTCACACACGTCGTAGGTAGTTGAGTTAGGAATCATGTGTCTTCCTAATAATATCGCATTGAGAATATTTCAGAACGAAGTTGTTGATTAACGTCAAGGCCCTAATTTTCTTAAACTAGATGAAAAACAGTAATTCAAATTAAAGAACAAAATAATTTATTTCTAAATTTTGTCTATGGTGAAAATAAAATATAATGAAACAACCTGATTTTTTTGTTGCTTTTATTATGAAAACTATTTGAAATCGTTCTTAAAACTGCTAGAAATGCATACTTTTCGAGCCGATTCTTGGAAACGATTTTCCTGCAAACTTAGATATAATTTCAAATGAGAAGCAGATAGTTGAATGGTGAAGTCATCGCTGAGGAACAGAAAAAAGATTTTGAAGAACACCACTAGCGATATGCATCTGTTTTCGATCAGCTCACAAAAGATTCGCCTGTTTGGTTGTAAAAGCTACATTTAGTGCAATGTACAATGACTCAGCCGAATTTCTTACGACATATCACAGGTTTTGCGGTGACATCCTGCCTTGCAAGTCCGCTGTGTCAGCGGTCCAGAGATCACGCGATGCTGAACAGGAGAATGTGGACGTTTCAAAAGACGCATTCCAACGTCATTCCTGTTCTCGGAAACAGCAATGGGAAGAGTGATACACGACGAATCTCACAAAAAATTGCAATATAATTTTAGAAAAATTTCATGTTTTAGAACTAATGCTCCATGTATTTACTATATCACAACTATTTTCTTAAACTTTGTGGTAAAATATTTGAAATTTTTGAAGTATAGCTAGAGCATAAAAATTATGAACATTGATATCAACAGCCCAAAACATTTTCTGTACCTGCGCTGCCTTCCGCCAGGGAGCAGATGGCTTCGTGCTGTTTTAAGTACCATTCTAAATTCACTATGTTGTTGTGATTGTTATCTACATATATAGATACTAAAATAAGATTGCAACTGATTCACGGGCATATCTGGCTATAAGAGGATGCCTGAGTTTCCATGACATATTTGTAAATATGTAGTAAGTTGAAAGAAAATACTATCACTTAGGGTTAACAAAGATTGTATTTATTTGAAGTTCCAAACTATGAAAGAGTAACAACTTATCGAATCAAAGATCTAGGAATAAAACTACCCTGCGGTTCATCGTTGACGCCCCCTTCTTCAATGGTGTGCAACTTAGTTGGACAACTGCCTAAAAAAGCAGCGAAACGCGCGTCTCCTTTTTCTCCTCGCCCTCCTCCTCTTCCTACTTCAAGGATAATTAAGAAAATCTGTTGAAGAGACAAAGTGCAACAGGAAATGAAAAAAGTAAATTGAGAGTGGAAAGGGGAAGAAAAAGAAAATTCATACACGAGACGTTTGATATTTCTCTTAGAAGAACCTGGTAGCTGGAACTGCTGAGTGCCTGAAGCAAGGATTTTGTTGTTTGTTTTCTTTTGCTTTTTCTCAACGAAAACAAAGGGTCTGAACGCTAGTAGATGGGGAATCTATAACAATCCTTCGTCCGCATAGGTAAATGGTTAGAATAAGTTGTTGTAGCTGCTATTTCCGACATTAAAAAAAATTAATGTCAACGTTCATTAATTAGTATTTCTTAAGTATTTCTAATTCATTAGGTTTCTGAACACTAGTAAATCTGAATTTACAACAGTCCATCGTTCGCATAGGGAAATGGTTAGAAACAATTTATGTCGCTAGTATTTCCGACTTTTTTAAAAATTTAAGCCAATGTTCATTCATTAGTATTTCTAACGTTTTATTCGTATAGAAAAGAGGTGCAGTGAAAAATCATACACGACTTCTCTCGTTGCCATGACCTGATCAAGATAAACCAATTCTAGAGAATAACGGAGATAAATCTAAATATACTGTTGAGACGAATATTGGGCAAGACATTCATGGCAAATGACATTTGTTGTTTGTTTGCTCCTTTTTAACCGAAGAGAAAACATCAGAAAGACCTAAAATTGATTATTTTCCACGTTCGAAAATTTGACAAAATTCTACTTAACGCATTATTAATGTGGTGTTCTGATATGTATCATGCAGTGCTTTCGTCTATGGAAATCATGGTATTCTAACTTTTAAAACACTTCAAGTGAGATATCCAATCATACGTCAGACGCTTCATATAGATGCACACTAATGAACCATTTAATGACTAGTGGTGCTACAAAATGGCACACACTTTCCTGTATTCGTTTTTTATTTACATTGGTCTCGGCTAGCTACTCGGACTTGCCACATACTCTTGCCAGCTGCCATCTAACGCCGTCCAAAGTGCAATTTTTTATTTTCTTAATTTTTTAGCATCCTGATAGTAGAACGGAAATATTATTTTCAGAATATTAAAGAACAGTAAAAATTCTACTAAAAAGGGTAATTTTCTTTGAAAACCTTGGAGTAGTTTTTTTTAAGAAAATGGCATTCTGAAATGGTAAATTCGATATTTGAACATCCTTTCACAGAAAACTATTGTTTTTTCAAGAAACTTCAGATGATGTCATTTCAAGAACTTCCTGTCACAAATGCAACAGTGTTTACAAATCGCTGGAAACAAGACTATTAAAGGCGTGAGAAATCATTTAAAAAATTGTGTAATTAAAAAACAACTATAAATACAATTAATACTATGTCACTGGGAAATAATAACATAGATTTCTTCGTCTGTTAGACTTAATTTGAAGAGTGTGTTCTCTAAACGAAAGTTTTTTAACGCCTCCGACAGTCGAATAATAATGACATTATCTGAAATGAATTGATTCAATGTCATCATAAACGGCGCAATTAGTACTATAAGTTTGAAAACTTTGAAGATAAAAATTGGAGCAGTTTGAAAAAATGGCGTTTCAACACGTGAAATTTTGAGCTCATTTTCACGGAAAACAGTTGAGTTTTGGGGAAACTTTATCTAAATTACAATGAATACATTATTTAAAGCTTATGTACTCATAAATACATTAATGTAAAGAAATTTTCACTAATATAAATATTGACACAAATAAAAAAAATCATTTCTGTAATTTTTTAAAAAACAAATACAGCAATTTGGAATTTATGTCAACTTATAATGTGAATCCCTACCAAAAGTTTAAAAAAAATTGGAGCCGTTTTTGAAAAAATATTGTTTTTGTGGTTTTTAAAATTGCAAGTATTCCACGCAAAAATGCACCAGAACTAATAAAATTTTCAAAAAATGTTCAGAACTTTAATAAAAGAACTAATTAAGGACGACAAATTTCATTTGAAAGAAAAATATCTATCCTTAATTTTGTAGCTGTAGAAAGGTACCGAAAAAATTATACTTTTGAAGTTTTCAAAAATTCAGAGTTAACAGTGAAAATCGGACTAGTGCTTCGGGATAAAACTTGACTGGGCCTCGCAGAATTACGTGGTGCGTGGTCTAAGATGGTCGATATTCGCGAAGAAAATTATATTAATATTAATATAAATACAAACTTCAAATATATTTATTACAATACTAAAATTGTCGAAATGAATTTGTGTTTGCAGTACATTATTATCATTCTATCAACTCTGTAGGGGATTTAGGATTTAACAACTAAAGTAATATCATGATTCAATCACGTTGTATTCATGTTAAACGGATATTCGTCAGAGAGTAAAAGAGTTCGTAGAAGCAGCTTCACGTTGTATATTTTTGTTTACAATTCCTTAATATCCTAAGAATAGGAGGTACATCTGTTCCAGTTTGAAAGCATGCTGCGTATTAATAGACAAAAAAGTGAAATAACAAACAATAGAAAACAAACAAAAGCACAATTTTACATCGTCCGAATAAAAAACACCGTAGTAGCCATATTGCGTAAACCCCCGTCTCCGTCCGTAGGCTGCATGGGCCAAGAGCTCCCATTGTGGTCAAGAGCCCAGGCGGTCGTGCAGCAGCCTCGACGCACCACGCCCACTCGCCGCCGGCAGGCCCGAGGGCGATGGCTCGCTCCGGTCGACACTGTACTGCTTCTGTCTCAGCTCTTCCAAGTTCCTACAAACACAGCTTCTTCTACTCCTTCATTCCACGTTGAACGCGCGCGCGTGTGTGTGTGCGTGTGCGCGCGCGTGTGTGCGTGTGCGCGCGCGTGTGTGCGTGTGCGCGACCGTGTGTGCGTGAGTGCGTTTGTGTGTGCGTATGTGTGTGCGTGCGTGTGCGCGCGTGTGCGCGCGTGTGCGCGCGTGTGCGCGCGCGTGCGCGCGTGTGTGCGCGCGTGTGTGTGTGCGCGCGTGCGCGTGTGTGCGTGTGAGTGTGTGCCCGCATATGCGTGTGTGTGTGTGTGTTCGCGTGCGTGTGAGGATTTTTGATCTTGACTGCTCCTCGAAATCAAATTCCGTAAAAACGAATGTTGACCAAATAAAATCGACCCAAAATGTGAAGAAGCACAACCATTTTTTGACATTTTGTCCTCACTGCAATAGAGGTCTTATTAATAAGTACTCTAATTTTAAATTTTATTTTATATTTTTCTGTTAATCTTTTAAACGCAAATGATTTCTGGAGTCAACCACTTTTACATACAATGTAATAACACATTACACGTGTCATAGGATTTTCCGTTAATCAATGTTTATTGATGCGCATTTACTTTTAGACTATATTTTAAACCTAATTTTAGTTGGTTTCGTACTTTACATATTGTAGCCGGAGTTATAGTGATTGGACACATGCAATCACGACCAAAAAAACTTTGATGTCTTCAAAAATTATTAAATGACGAGTGTTGCAAACTTATTAAAATCCTATTAGATACACAATAATTTAGATAAAAAATACTGAATTCATTGTTTTTAGAATTCGAGAGATATTTACATTTTTAACACGGATATTGCAAAACCTCACTGGATTATCTCAATAACAACGTAAGGGAAATATTGATTGTGAAGTTGGTAACTAGCAAGAGAAGAATGAATTAACAATGTTTGTCAAATACATTAACGATTTGAAAGATTCCCGGTAACCTTCAGATTCATCGTTTTGCCTTTTCCTGATAGTTCAGTTTGTTATAACCAAACTGGAGCTTCAATATGGTATACGAATTAGAAACGAATCAAAATTATTTGAGTAGCCTATTATAATGCCTCACGAATGAAAATATCATGATTTTGGTGTTTGAAAGCAGAAAAAATCTTAATACCGTGACGAAACCATGAACAATAAAATGAAAGGTAGACTATTCATTCTAACAGTTCTGAATAAAATAACAGGTTTGATTTTGATTAGTTTATAAATCTTAAGAGAGTGAAATAGTGATTGATTCCGGTTAAACATTTTTCCCTTAAAGAGTTATTTTGGTTTCTAAAACGCATTGATATATTTTATCAGTCATACTCTATTATTATTTTCATGCTTTCCCTTCATTTCCTTTTACAAATTATCACTTCAAAAAATATTTCCAAAAATATCATAGAAATTAAGGTGTGTTCTACAAATTCACGAAAGAAACTTTGATCCGCATCAGAAAGTACAGTAAAATGGGATACAACAAAACATAATATTTGCTAATCCAAATTTAACACAAGTCTTGCAAATACGGATTAAATATTCATTAAAAATTGAATTTAATGATTTTTACTCTTCCAAAAAGTAAATTTACCAACAATAGGCTAAAATACGTTTAACCCATTCAAGACAATTATCTATTTCGTACGCGGAGCAGTATAAATTACAACAACAATAAACTAAAATAAAAATTTTTGCTAACATTATTTTATGATTTTTTGACAATAATACTTGCGAGCTATTCAGCGGCGTCTTCGTCTGAACAGCCTGATGGCTCGGATCAAACTGGTACATTTTGGTAGTCGAGATAAGAGGAATTCTTGATCTGCCTGATGAACAAACAACAAATATAACACGTTGTGAACAATATTCTTAAAAATAACAAATACTTAAGTATCTAATAAAACATTTTCGGTGAACTTTAGAAGTATAATAATAGAACTTTGTGTGGCAGGTGTTATTTTTTTTCTTTTAAGGATACTTGGAGGAAACTACTCTCCGTTAGAAAACATCAACGAAAAGGTGTCTCGTTTGTTCCTAGTGCAAGAGTGTCTGTCGGAACAAATATTGCATACCTCAGAGAAAATTACTGGAACGTTATAATTCATATGTTTAAATGACAACTTTGCGTGTTTACCCTTGTACGACACAAATTTTCTTCCTAAAGAAACGAATTCTATAATACCAAAAGAACTTTTCGTCCCCTGTAAGAAATATACAGGGGAGTCATTTAAGGTGGTAAGAAATGGAATGTACTCTCTTCGGTTAGATGAACAAATATTTCTGATGTTATTTTGTTGGAAACCGTTAATTTTTGCACACCAGTTTCTTGACTATTTTTTTGTTCTGAAATAACATTTTAGAGGTTTTCTTATAAAGAGGCGAATACCTTACGGTAGTTCTGAGTATTGCGGAAAGAAAAAATTTCCTTTTTGGAATCAAAGGAAGAAAAATTGAAATTTGTAAATTCGTTGTGGAAGGATTGTAATCGGCGAACACACTTTTAGTTAAAATTATTAATACGCTACTGTGACTTGCCCGTCGTGCCTCTATCTGTATTAGGATAATTTTCTAACATCAATTACGTATTTACCCGAAATCCACCCTTTGCTTAACAAATTTTACATTAATAATATTTACGGCGCGAGCGGGGTTACCACTGGCAAATTTATAGTAAACTAAAGTTCCCTCTTATACAAGACAGGGAAAATTAGTAAAGTAGTAATAACGGTAAATATCTTATTGGTAATGGGAAGGGATATTATCTTTCCCCATCCACGAATCAAAAAAAAAAGACTTAGGCATTATTCAAATGTATATTTATTTCCGTCCTCAGCGGTACTATTGTTTATTCGACATCGTTAATCTTCGCCGTCGCCACTTCCCTCTGTGACGCTGCCGATAAAACCATTACACAAAAACAACAAGAAACAAACCTTCTACACAATAACACAAGAATCTGAAACTAATATTCACACTTAATGACGAAATTATTGCACTGTTCTCATTCACACCGGTACTTGTAATTTTGATGGCCATGTACATTCTTTCAAACTTTAGTAAAATTACATTACATTACTTGGCCTTCTTATAAATGTATTCCATACGCGGGGGTAATGTCTGCATTCCTGAATGTGATTGTGTTGCCGTCGGCTCGCGAATCCGTTCCATTCGACATTTCACCATAAAGTTCCATCAGCTCCGCTTACCATTCCGTATTTCTACCAATGCCGTATTTCTGGCTCCCAATACACCATCTCTCTGCTAACAGTTCACTCTCTCAAAACACAATAACTTGCTATCACATGCCAGCTCGGAATCTGTCATCCATCTGTGTCCTTTTTAGCTAGTCCTGTCTTTCGATTGTTGATCAGCAAAAAACGCTCCCTTTCTTCTGTCACCGATATGTTTTTGAAAATTTGATATTTTCGTTACCTCTATTCTGATTTGGAACTTTTAAGTTCTGAAAATTTTGACTTTTAGTTTGCCGCGTTCTCCAAAGTTCATTGCCATCTGGTTCACCTGCTTTTCCAAAATTCAAACTTATTTCGGAAGCTACATACATCAGATGCTTTTTTAAGTTTTTCTTCTCAATTTTTGTACCCCCTTTTCGAAACGTTCCCGGATAATTCTCAAAATTGTTTATTTTGCTAACATTTGTTTTCTATCTAGAAAGTTCCCCTGTTTAACGAGAATATGAAATTCGGTTCTGCGTTCACTTTTTCACTTGTTTCTTCTTCTGCCGTCTTATTTACTAAACAATTATTTTCCAAAAGAATAAAATTTATTTTTGGCAGATGAATTAGCCTCCTAGTTAGTGAAAATGAAATACACTACGTAAAGGTCATTCGGAAGGGCCGTCTTTGAATGCAAATCAAAGTAAATGGTTATTCATCCACCAAGGGCATTATAAGGGTTCTAATAATCGAAGGTCAACAAGACAGGCAAGGGCCTTGGATTGAGATCATTAGAACCTACTAACGGAGGTGGTACATGCAAGATTTTACTTTTATCTAATTTTAATGGTTCAGGTTTACTTATATACCAATTAATTTTATGTTAACTCGACTCGGTTGTCTTTTCATATTTCCCTCTCATAATTTCCTTCATAAGAGAGAATATAGCAACATTCAACTCTTTTCAATTTCACTCGTGACCACGATACTCCCGATCAACATAAATTATGTATTTTATATTGTAACGTCCCCACCACGTCACAATATCGAGCTCTCTATCGAAAACAATAAGAAACAATATCATATCAGTAAAATATTAATATATCAGTAAAGAAATTTATGAATATTTTAGAAAAATATGTAAGGTACATAATTTGTAGGAAATTTCACGAAAATTATTTTTGTATTGGAACATGTGATTGAGAGTATAAAGTTTTAGAGTTATAAACGAAAATATAAAATTAATATTTTTCCGCATTTTTCTCAAAACGCACAACATTTACAAGGCTGCAAAGTTGAAGTTGGAATTTAGCACCTCCAAAAACACATGAATCACAGCCTTCGACCACTCGGACAGCCAATAGCATTCCTAAGAAGGAAAAAAAAAAACAGTTTGTATTTATTTCGGATTGTCCTCGTGTGTTCATCAAGTGACTGGTCTACCATGCCGAGGCATCATCGGCTGTTCGGGCTTGCTGCCACTCTCTTCAGGTCACAGGGCTGCAATTATCACAACCCATAAAATACTTAGAACTCCACCTTGACACTAAACTAATAAGGAAAACCTATGCATCAAAATTAAACATGCCAAAAACAAATTAATTGAACTCCGGCCACTAATCAACAAACACAAATCCCTCCCATATTCAAACTTTACACTAATATATAAAACAAAAGTAAGGGTATTAATGCTCAACGCTGGACCAATGTGGATAAATGCAGACCCAACAAACATCAACAAACTCCAAAACATTCTATATAAATATCTCAGATTAATCACCAACGTTCCCTTGTTCATAAGTAACAAACATTATGAATTAAACATCAATATAATAATAAACGAAATATCACATATCACATACTAGCGTTCTTCTACCAAAGCTTAACAGTCATACCAGAAGCACCCCATTTCAAACTAGAGAAAACCCAACCTACACTCGAATAAAAAATTGATTCTCATTTGAAGCCTTTCTCAAAATCTTAGCCAACCAAGATGCATATCTCTGAGGTTCTTCCCTAGAGTGGGCTTCGATGTTTTGGTTAAGTAAGCTTACATTTTTAACCAACATAAGCATGGATAACATTATCTGAACGCTGTATTCCTCCTGAAAACCACTAAATATCTTTTGAGAGAATCTGCAATCACCGCTGCTGCGCCGCGCCTGCGCCTGGGCCAGCATCTGGGCTTGGAGCTCGTCCTTGGTAGGCGGGCGGGCGAGAGCCGGGGCGAGGGACTGTCCCTGGGCGTCCCCCGCCGCCGCCTCCCCGCCACCCGCCGCGCGCCCGCTGCCCATCTCCCGCACCAGCATGATGGTGGCCACCGCCACCGACGCGCCGCCCAGCACCGAGTTCAGCATCAGGTCCACCGCCACCTGCCACCAAGCGTCATCCACGCATTGACCGTCAACTGACAAGGTCATTAGTCCCATAAGATTTTATCGCGGGAGGTAGCGATAATCCCCCGTTGAGTGACGCGAAGCGGCGCCGACCTACGCGTTGGATCGCGGATTTTTCCACCATCCAGATATCTCCCATCAATGCCGCAAGCGCAATCCCCAGCCGCAGCAAGCTCTGATCTCGTCTGGTGTCTCGGCATTTGTGGTAGTATAGTGCATATAAGCGTAAGTGTGCATATATAAGTGAGGATAGAACAAGGAATGGGAAGGAAAGATAACGCATCAGTAGCCCATTCGTTAGAATACTCCTCCAGAATTCGCCTGGTGCTGATCGGAGAAACTATAAAAAATTATCCAACAGAGCAACCGGCCGCTATATCAATGCAGTGTTGTTTCCGGGCAGTCAACTACTATGGTCATTAAAAATGCTGCCTGCTTTCATCTCGTCTTGCCTTTGCCCTGAGGGTTCTCGATTTCTCTGCCTTAAAACATCTACATAGCTGATTAAGGATGTTAAAGTGCTTCAAAGCGAAATGGGACCTTTGGAACAATGTTTCTGTACTTAAACAGACTAAGAATTTTTGGGAAGATTTTTTAGCTCTTCTACCAAAAAAAGTTTTTCAGTTTAATTCAGTTTAATTACTTGAAGACTTGCTTCCAAATTTGCAAAAACATTTTTCGGAAGGAATAATGGAACGCGTTCCGTGACACATTTCTAAAGGCGAACACGGAGCAGAAACTTGACACAAAAGCCATGGACCGGGCGTGACCTTCCCTTACTCAATATTTTCCTTTCATCACCACTTACAATACATACCCGTATGGACTATCCTTCCACGTACCGACAGACCAATCAAAAGCTTAGAGCTTATCACCGCTAGGACGGTGCCCCGCTAGCGGAGATACCTAGAGGATGGATACCCTGCCTGTAGGACGGTGCCGCTTTACATTCACACAGAAAAAGAACACGTCCTTTCCCGGAAAATAAGAGCACTACACTTACGGGAGTAATAAACATAGTTGTCGCAACCGGAAGCTCAAAATAACCAATCTATCAATAGAGGGATACTCCTTAAGTAGTCTGTTTCCACAAGTTTTCAAAACAAATTCATATACATTTCGGGCATGTACAAAAGGAATATTCACTTTTTGACAGTGAAAATGTCATGGAAAATATAATTTAGCGGAGTGCCATTTCTGACATCGCGCCCCCGATTCGGAGGCCCATCACCTTGCCCTGGGAAATGGCTGGCACACGAACCCCTGAGAACGAGCTGACCACCTGCAATGGCGATGCAACATGACTTGTCTTCATTGTTGCGCTTTGACTACACAAAACTGCTCAAAATGGCGGCCATGTAGTTCGATGGTGCTCGATAACGGCGATAAACGATCTGACAAACGTCTGAGCAGCCTTCGGGCGACTTGCCGTTCACTTCCGCTGCCTCGTCTACAAACTGTACAACCAGCGAACGTGCAGGCCTCCCCACGGACGTTCGGTGGAGAAGCAACGGAAAAGAACAACGCGATTAACACAAAATGTCTTATCGCGTTTTCGCAAACAATGATCACAAACGTTTCGGGAGTTTAGCAGCACATTTCTTTTTTATTTTGCAATCAAACAGAAAAAGATCGGTTAGATTCTAAGATCACAACACTCGCCGACCAGTATTATAATAAGAATTTGTCTTCCACAATGCAAAGCACATGTATTCTGTAATGGAAAACATCTTTTGCAATTTCACATAACTTTCGAAAGAACATTTAGGCGTCCCTTTTTTATTGTGAAGAAAATATATGAATCCATGTGAAAAAAATATGATTCCATAGTGAACGAACATTGAAAACACAAACGTATGTTTATCAAAAGTAAAAAAGAAGTAATACCAACCTCCGCCAAAACGCGGAGCATGGATTGGGTCCAGTCGTTGGTGACGATGAAGTACAATGTTTCCAGCGGCAAAATGATAGCCTGCAAGAACGCCTCTAAGAGACGCCAGCGGTCTATTTTCGGGAAGAAGCTCAAAGACATTTTTGGCCATTCGCCGAGTCCACGGACCCTGCAACAGAAAATAAAATGATTTATCTCTCCACTTCGATTTTGAAATTTTTCAACAAGAACAAATTACTGTTTTGTTGCATTAAATTGAAAAGCTGCAACAAATGAGATACTTGATAGAATGATTCTGTATTGTAGCAAAATTATGACTGATAATTTACTTTGCAAATTACAATTTTTTTAAAAATATTGATTATACTCCGTTTAATAAACGAAAGGAACAAAAGAAAATAAACCAACTAGCTGTGCACAATTCATACCCTGTAATCACCGTAAAAGTCAGTTAAACTTTGTATATCCTAGTGGCCGCACAAAAAAATTCAATATTCTTAATTCAGTAATGTTCCCACCCATCAAATTATTATTCCAACTGAAGAGCTTTGTGTGCATTTGCATACCAATTCCAAAAATTAAAATTTGTTGTAGTCACAAATTTTGAAATCTGTTGGATGTCACCTGTAGCATCCATATGACCATCACTTACATTTGCTTTGCTTCAGGCAATCTTAAGCTTGGCGTTAAATACCTTCTAGCAATTTCTTTGATGGGTACAGTAAACCAATACCGCCTGACGTTGACCAAATTCTCTGTTCAACATCCGATTCGTTTTCCCACCGGTCGGTAAGAGCATTGTGCTACGCAATGTTCACAAATGCACTCTTGCTTTACCTTGCCGAAACGATGAGCGGCCTGCTGGCCTTGTCAATTCCTTGCTAGAAAGAGGGGAGGGGGTAGTGGTCAGAACATAACAGGAAGGTGCAAAGAGTTTACAGAAACTTACGACGTCGTTTATTCTGAACAAGGTTATTGGATAGAACAATTGTTTTCACAAACCTCCTGCCCTGCAATTGAATCGTTATTTTAGAAACCCGTCAAACGCCCAATTCCTTATTTCGAGAAAACTAAGAAGTGTCCTCGCAGGTTTGGATTTTATGATTTCAAAAATATTTTTAAAATGTTAAAACAGTTGAAAAAAGTATTTTTCATGTAAATATTTTTTTAAGTTTAAAGTCGTTCACTTGACGGGTTCTTATAATAAAAGATCAAAAATAACTTTTTTAAATTGTAATATAATTAGTGTTTCTATTTATTATTTATTACATTAGACGATACGATTTTAGAATATACGAACTTTTTGAGAGAAAAATCTTGAAAAATCAGACTTGTTTTTCGTCTTCAAGAGCAACATCACCTTCACAGTCTCTGCTTGGCCAATGCAAAATGTTGTCACAAAAGTGTTCATAGCCAACTACATACATTTTCAATTTCACTAAATCCTATATTTTCCCCTCGTGTTTCCGTTTATACACAGGTTCCTCTTCAGAACTAGGGATATTGCCATAAAAAATCACTTTTTCTTCCACACCAAGCAGCACAGTCAAATCGCTTGTAAAATACACTTCAAAACACTACTCTGAATAGATGTTACTTACAAACTGAGAACAATGTCTCAATTTTTAGAAACGCAGAAAGGGATCACAGCGACACTCCCTGTAACTATCCCTGGGGTGATACTGATACCCTTTCAAAGTAGATTGTGTTACAATTGTAATTATTAGCTTTATTATTAGACTTACTAATTGTTCACTCGACCATTTGTGTTAATGTCCGCATACGACTACTGCAAGGTTAAAAGGAAATTTCCTTTTGGTTTATAGCAAAAACCCGTCAATTGGCATCGCTCGGGTTTCTGTTTTAAGCACGACTTTTAGTATTTCGGACTGCATTGCGACAGTTGCACATAGTTGATTTCTCTAATAAACGATGTGTCTATCCACATTAAACAATATTCCACCGATAACGCGTTTTTTTAATGTTATTTTTAAGATATTTGGCTTTTGACGAGTTTCATAAAAACGATTCAATTATTCTACAGGTATCTGCGTAAAAATGTTTAATAATAAAAAATCATTATTTTGGGAATAATTGATCAAATAAGTTGTCATAAAAAATATCATTTGTGAATTGTGTCTATGACATGATGATTATCTCTTCTACGTTTTCTAAGGCACCGAATGTTCCCACGTATGGTAGTATATGCTTGAATGGTCCAGGAGTTACAGTCGGGCGTATTTTACTTAAAACATTGACTCTCATTGATTCATTAAATTAAAAGCATTTTACAGCAATATATAGAATTAGTCAATTTTTCATTTAATACTTATCGTGTTTTTATCTATTTAAACCTAGTATCCTTTTGCCTTTCAATTTATAGATTTAAACCTCTTGTCATCGCTTTTGGGCCTCCGCCTAGTAATCAATTCACCAACATCTTACTCAATGGCATTTCTAGGTATATTACACCATATCAAAATAATAGACACGGCTAGAGCAACTTCGCGGTCAAAAACAGAGATTGTTAGAAGTGCATTTATACGAAAAAGCCGATAAAGAATAATTGACACGTTTTCAAGACATTTTCGCACTATGAAAAAATTTACTTATACAATTTTTCTCATCATGGCATTTTTCGTATTTTGACATTTACTCCTCAAAGCTGAATTTTTTTTTTCCAAATTGATTAAATTACATGTTCGAATACAAATACACAAGTTAAGAAATCTTACAAAAAGAACTCTGTCTCATTGTTGAACTTGTCTTCAATCAATTTTTTCTGGACACTTTCTCTAGAACTTTCCTATATTCATTCTTCAATGAACTAGTAGGTTTACTTCTACATGCATGCGTATACGGAAGTTACTTCGTCGGATGTGGGTTTCCGATTGCTGAGGTATCTCCTCAGTTCCATGGAAAATCACAGAAAACCAAGCATTCGTCTTGGCTTTTCCACTTAAAATTTTACGCGATCTCTATCACACATCGGAACCATTACTTTCTTATGTTTAGTTCTGAGTCGCGCGTAGTATTACAATGCCTTTAGTTGGATGCTAAAGAAAGTTAACCTGCATTCTTTCATTAGGAATCAATTAGCTTTTTTCACAAGAACCTTTACCTATGGAAAAATTAAAGAAGGTGTTTTAAGAGGCAGTAACATAGATTGGGAAATACACCCCAAACATTCTTGACTCACACGTCATTAAATGCAATCATCGAATCAAGAAATCCCTTAACAATTCTCATAGCGTTTTTTCTTATTTATCGCTACTTATATAATATTCTTTAGACATTAATTATATATGATTACGAAACATTTCTACATAAATATAGCAACATTATTTCATAAGCTCAGTCTTAGTTATTAAGCACGGGAACTGAAAAATAATTGGGTTTTATTACTTGGAACAGAAATACTATACTCAGGAGATTTAGTTATTAAGTTGTATTTTAAATTTGGCCACGATAAATGAAATATCTTAGGAAACGTTTCATGATTTTTCGACTTTCAATCTCGTACATCTCCTCCTCTAGACAATTACATTTGAGGAGCAGTTGTTTAGTAGCGATTGAATTTTCAATAACTGCGTCGATCCGTTTCATTTAGAAAATAAACCTTGATTATTATTTATATAAACCAATTTAAATACGAGTTACCGAGTTTGTTCCTCGCATATTCTAAGAGATGGCTTAGTATTTTTGATAAGTTCAAGACATTCGTCTCTACGTATCTTTGAATAATAAACGGTTCTGTCATTCGAAAATAAATCTTCTAGACTTTATGCTGCATTTGAAATTCTTAACCTATATATCTAAAAGTAAGGATTTTTAGGTTAGAAAGAAATTTTCGGTTTCTATTCAACCATATTTGGTTGATAGAAAGGTGCTCGGGGTTTACAGAAACTTGCGATGTCGTTTCTTCCGAACGATGTTATTGAATAGAACAATTTTTTTTCTGGAAACAAATTCTTTTTTCATTTTTCTTGTTTATTGGAATCATGTTTTCAATCAAAATTTACACGATCTATGCTTAAATGAAAGGTAGTGGTTCGCAGATGCGGTTTATAACCGATGACCTGTTTATAATTTAATCACTAAATTTTAATAAAATCTTAAAATCAATAGCATGAACGCTTATTTGTTTTCGTTTGTTCATTATATTGTATTCGTTTTATTGTGTCAAATCTTCAGAATGGTCTTGGCCTAGCACGAGCAACCGCATGTGAGTGGATATCGTAGTAAGCACAGCGCAAAGAGCGAGATTTTAACTTCGAAAATTGGGTGTGTTTAAATGCAATGATTAGAAAATAATATAATGTAATATAAATATAATATAAAAAACATAATATAATATAATATAATATAATATAATATAATATAATATAATATAATATAATATAATATAATATAATATAATATAATTCAATTACATTAAGAAACTTATTTAATTCGTTCACAATGAAGAGAGATTACATTTTTCTAGAGTTTGTAAAATTCGTTTCACAAATGTTGAATAATAACTACTGAACGCTTGGAATTTTTGTTATTTTTTTACGGTTTTACAACGTAAATTCTATTGAAATTTAATGACAGTCAGTCTCGACTGGGTAAATATTCCTGCGAAAATGTTCGTATTTCTAAAAAAGACACGACATTTTAGTTCTACAAGAAGAAATATCTGGGGGCCAAACTAGTAGGGTATGTACCAAGGTTGAAATGTGTAGGATTATGGAGTAGGTATTTACCAATCAAGGCAGACCAAGCGGAACACAGAACACTACCAACCTTGTCCGAGAAACAAACTCGACGGACGATTAAGAGGTCAAAAATGGCTAGTTTATAGAAGAAAATGGACATAAACGTCGGTACTACGGCTCGTTTTAGAGCATTAAATCCCACTGAAACTTAAGTGGCGCCCTCTGAGGCGTACAATAGTAGAACCCCGCAAATGCAAAATTCCGGATAATCCGAACAAAATTAGGGATGGAGGAAAAATAAGCAAAATAAATAAAATACTTATTTGTAGTGTAAAGAAAGTATTTTGTACCTACTATAGAACTGAACAACTAATTATTGAAACAAGTAGTCGAAATGAATCATTTATTGCATTTGTAACAACGGTGTACGTATATCACTTATGTAGCAATATATTTTCACTTTGATGAATTTAAAAAATCAGTTATCTTCTTTTGCCGTAAGAAACTGTATCTGATTGTTCGGATCGCTACGCTACGCTGCCATTTTCTCACGCTACGTTGCATTGTGTCTGGTAACCCTATAGACACAAGTATTTGTATACATACAATACATTTTTTTGGCTAATCCGAACATTCGCGAACAAACCAAACTTCCAATTAGTTCGGATTCCACAGTACTTTGTTTCACTACCGCAAGGTCCCTCATGCGCAGGACTCCCAGAGGAGGAGGAAAAGCGGTGGTGCCGAGGTGGTGCCGCGTGCCGCGTGGCCTCCGCCAGACCGCTACGCGCAGAACCTCGTCCTCTCGTAACTTGTACGCGCAGCGTACTACTTGTTAGCGGACCTCCCGCCCCCCTCCCCGCTCCTGTATCGCACGCTGCTAACCAGCCCGCCGCCGCCGCCGCCGCCACCGCCACCGCGCTCTGTGCCCCCCCCCCTCCTCTCGCCCGGCAGAGCGCTAAACGCTTCTCGGAAGAGATGAGTCGTGATCGCGAGGAGGTAGCACACGGCATGCGCGGCGAGCACTAGATCACGAAGAGTCGAAAGGCACGAGACATTAGACGGAATGACCATTATCATATTTTCTTAATTTTACCAAAATTGGACGTGGAGATTGTTTTTAACCAACAAGAAATCCCTTACAACAATGTTTTGTTTTTAAATTTACAGTAAACCTCAAGAAGCTGACTCATTAGTAAGCAAAACGTGAAATAACCGCAGTTTATGCACCTTTGAATAAATAGCATTGCTGTATTATGAGATTTTCTGAAGAAAAAAACAGGATTGGATACCATCTTTATAGTATAATAAATTAACCTTAGATGAGGCCTCAATTAAAAATATTTTTGGGACCACTCTCTTGCTCTATCTATTTAGCGGTTTTTTACAGCCTTGGCCGTTTTCCGCATCCCAATTTCCATGCCTCTTTATCCCATAGATCGTTTTCCCCCATTCCTCTTTTTTCTATGGCTTCAGTTATTGCCATGTTCCATGTTCTTCTCGGTCTTCCCCTGTATCTTCTTCGATTTGGTATCCACTCCAAAACTTTTTGAGGAAGTCTATCCGATTTCAACCTTCTCATATGTCCGTACCATTTTAGTTGTTTCATTTCGATCGTCTCGTTCAAGGTTGTTTGCACTTTCATTTTATTTCTTATTTCATCATTTCTTATTTTATCTAACAGAGAAAGTTTGCAACATCTTCGCCAGAACATCATTTCTGTTGACTGAAATTTGTCTTTCATTTTTTTTGATAGTGTCCAGACTTCTGTCCCATAGAGTGTGGTACTCTCTATGAAGGAGCTATATATGCGTTTCTTTGTCTTCATTGAAATAATTGAGTTCCATAGCACTGGAGTCAACTGTCTTGTGGCTATTTTTCCTAGTATATTTTTATTTTTCACATCCTGTTCGTCTCTACCATCTGCTGTTAGTGTGACTCCCAAATACTTATATTGTGTTTTACCTTTAATTATTCCTATACTAGTGTCTAAATCATGGGGCATACCTTCCACTACCATATATTCCGTTTTTTGTAAATTTATTTTCATCTTCCATTTTCCATACTCTTCTACTAATTTTCTGAACATATAAGTTACATCATCTTCATCTTTAGCCATTACCACCTGGTCGTCTGCAAATAGTAGACTAAACAATGTTTCATCACCTATTTTCACATCCATGCTTCTGCACTTTCTTTTCCATTCTTTTAGGTTTTATCAATGTATATCTTAAACAGGGTTGGAGATATACAGCAGCCTTGCCGTAATCCTTTATTTACTGGGAAGGTGTCTGGTAGACATTTTCCTACTTTCACTTGACTTTTGTTATCTTTATAATGTTGTTTGACTGCATTTATATATGTTGTTGATATTCCTTTTTCTTCCATTGCCCCCCAGGGGGTTGAGGCATGGGGCCAGCACCCCTCTACTCGGAAAATAAAAAAAATCCGCTCAAATTCTCACTCTCTTGCTACAAATTATAAAATTTGCAGATCAGATTTGCAGGAAACGGCCTCGAATTTCTGAGCAAAAGATTTACCGTTTTCTAAATACTACACATTTATCGATTGTATTTTAAAGCCGTTGTATTTATGCTTTAACAATAAATAATTAAATTTTTAATCGCGTCATTTAATACTTATTGTGGCTCTCTGCACCGATAACGCCCTAATCTGCAGCTTGCTGTAGCTGTGATTCTACTCCAGCGCGTGCACAAAAAAAAGCAAATATGGAAAAAATGGAAAAGTCAGAAAATTGCTTGCGAGTACGATGAAGGTGAACATAGTTGTTGAAAGAATAATTAAAGGTTTTGAGGTAGTAACATACATAGATAAGACGCAGTTAGCCGCCACATTTACGAAACTGTAAACAATATTGATTTTGCTGAAAGTGTGGTTTATCTTCTATGTAATTAGCCTTTCGATCAAAATTGAAATATTAACATTTACAAATAGCCGGAGGTTTACTGCGGCTGCTAATGTTGCTTATCTTTTTACTGCCCCAAGCCCTTGAATCGATAAATTAATGGAGTTATGCTTGTGATTTGAACAGAATAATAAAATCCGTGCTTTATTGAATATTTGGGATTCATGCCACTCATTTATTCTTCAGAAGTAGATTCACATGAGTACATCAGGAATGTAAATTTATCATGAAATTGTGTAAGAACACGAAATATTCTTACGACAAAAATGTAATGTAATCAACAATCGAGTCATTTTCACTATGCCTTCTAAAATATTGAATGGATTAGAATAATCTTCAGAAAATTTCAGTTTTTCCTTTCTCCGTAAAATATAATTTTTGACATCACAATATATATTTTTTTCAAAAATATGAACAGAGGCAGTGAAGATGAAGATATTCAATTTGGCTACATAACTAAAGTAATTTTTCTTCAAACGAAAATGTAGTTTCAAACATGTGCAAATACGTTCTAAATTTTAATCAGGTAAAATATTCAGTTGGATAAATTAAGTAATTCTAATCACACAAGTCTACTTTCGTCAAATTTGTACTTACGTTATATACATTTTATGTATTATACTATACTTTTATATAATTATGTAAGTTAATATTAATGTATTTCGTTCTATTAATTATTTTTTTACATGAACATTTATGGCTGAGAATTCTTCATTAATACAACTCAATCATAATTCAATTGCAATTTTGAATAAATTACGATGTCTTTTAAACTTATTAATACTATTCATATTTAAAACTAATTAACAAAATTTATACTTATGGAATACAATAACAATATTTAAGGAAATCCTTTTTAGTTACCTTCCTTCGAAGATAACTATTTAATCTATTCATATCATATGGCACGTTTTTCTCTTAATTCGATCTGAATGCATTATATTTTAGTTGGAAAGAAAGAAGGTAAAGATAGATTTTCTACGTAATAGACGTACCGAGGTGTAGTTCAGATGTCAAAAAAGTTCTGCCGGTGGATACTACGGTGCTAGAAGCGCATGATTTTTCTATAGAAATGCAATAACAATGTTTCTCAGTAAAAATTGCCACAAGATTCTTTGTTGCCCGTTTGATTGTTAAAATATTTTAATTTTTTAAACATCTAAGAGTACGTAGTATGCATTTGGAATAAAACGCTTCCACAATTGATATAAAGGAGATTTAGATTAATATGTAGTTTCCGAGGTAGGATTTTCAATGAGTGTTCTCATAAATATTGTTTTCATCCCGAAAATTTGAGATATAATAAAAGGCTCCGTGTATATAAGTACGTCCAGTATCACGTAAAACTGATCGTACACAAGATATACGAGCTAAACTAAAAAAAAATTACAGTTCCCTATATCGATTATTTATTTTTAATTTTGCACTATGATTTATGAAATACGTATTGACAGTATATTACGTTTTTGACTCATTCGAAACTAATTAAATGAACTGGGCATTTTCTGCAGTTTAATAATAAAAAAACTTACGTTCATTATTCACATTTTTAAACCAGATTACCTTCAGGACCAAATTACTTTCAAGGATGTCGCTTCGCTACGCATTTTCTACTTGGCAACGGGGTTCTGGCTTTTTGACCTCGCGATTAACAAAACATCCGAGTCTATCATTATTACTAAAGCATTTTGATAAAAATACGTATAGGAAACTTACCTCAAATTTATTTGTGGTAAATCCTTTTGTTTCAAGAAAACAATCATTTCGCCTCTTTCACAAGTTCAATAACATTTCAACGTCTCTTTGCGTAACTCTAAACACCCGTTTAATATATCCATAACTCTAAACAAGTAACATACAAAGATCCTGCCACATCAAACAGTACACAGCGTTAGTTACAGGTGGCTCCTTCACTCGTCTAATCGATTTACTCATTATCACTATCCATCGAAGGTTTCTTTGTAGTACCCCCTTCATTCTCACAGGTGGGTTTCCTCACCGCCTGAGTGGCAGAAAAAATAAATTGAAAAACACTACCTGCGAATAAGATGTTTGATAGTGTTTAAAACTTTGCAAATCATCATAAAAAGTTTAATTTCACTCCTGTCAAACAAGTATTTAATAATAAAAGCAGACAATTGCAATGACATGCATATTCAGAGACAAAATCGTTTACAATCTAGGAATTAAATAAGAACTAAGTTTCAAAACATTAATTTGACATGTTGCAATGATATTTTCCCTATTAGGGGATTTACAGTATTCTATAAATTAAAATGGACGCCATATTTTTTTAAAATTAAAATATCAAAATTAGAAGTACAGATAATACCTAAAAACAAATTCTGAAGATTACAACAAATGACAAATAAATTGGAAATTCAGAAAAACACAAATACATTCTGTGGTTCTAATTTAGACGCTTAAGGTTTCTTCTTATTTTTTTAAATCATGGTATCAATTGTTTTTAAAAGATTATCTGTAAAGAAATTATTTTTAATTTGTGTCTTTACATTTCTATTTGATGTCGAATTTATTTTATTGTGGTGTATTTTATTGAACGATTGAAGAGTAGGTACTAATGATATGAAAATATCCCTGAAACATGACTGGTTGTCTTCAAAAACATGTCATAATATTATTTCTTTCTCCATTCCTTCGAAATTGTGCAATTTCACATTCCGCCAGAAATGTCACCAAGAGTAAAAACTGTATTTACCTTCTACATAGTGGAAATTCTTCAAAAATACAAAATTAGTTTCATTTCAAACAATCGCAAATACACGCTGGCGCATAACCAAACTTACTATTTTTTCTCAAAACGAGCGAATAAATCATTAAATGCACCGAATAACTCGTATAACTAATAAAGTATTGCAATAGACAATTCCATCTTAGAAAATGTGAATGGCATCAATACATCCGCATTTCATACGGGCCTTCCCGTCTAAATTGCAGTTGCCTTAACCTCATTACTGTAAAGGAGTTCGCAGTTCGCAACTAACACCTCCCTTGAGAGAGAACTTGAGCCACGCAGTCTCTTCGACTCCCCTCTCCTCATCCCCCCCCCCCCCAGAACATTTTGCGCAAACGTATTCTCTCTCATCGAAGCATTTTTTCAATTTGCTTCTTAGCTCCATTTCTTATTTACGAAAAAGAAAGCATTTATACACTTAACGTTTTTAGTAATCAATATGTTTTCTGATTGATCTTTAAATTCACTTTAACATTTTGCTTTACGTGGGGGAAAAAGGGGGATAATGGTGGAAGTTTCAAATTTAAGCATATTCTAATGGAATTTATCAATCGTGCTCTTCAGAAATAAACAATTATTAATATATTAAATTTTTTGTACTCTTGGAATCCGTCGATGTTGAATTGTTCCTTATACTATTGATTTTTAATTATGATAAATGTATTGTATTTAGAATCAATTTATAGTACATTCTCTTTCTCAGTGTCAAAAGCCAAAAGATCCAAAATCAATAATTTATTACAATATTCCTCCCTTGGGGCACCACCTTGAAGTAGTACTGTCCGTGCGGGCGAGGATGCTTGTGTGCTTCAGTGAGGGGGAGGGCTAAGCCGGCGGTAGCATGACATTTTTTTCTACGCATGACTACTGGTAGGGTCAGCCAAGCCGGACAGACCAAAACTGAGGGGCCAGGCTAAGTCGTGTCCTACCATCCCAATCTTAACAGTACATTCTTTCCTATGTTTTTGCCCTTCTCTCATAACGATGTGTTCATGTCGTTATGGTATCGTCATCTACCATTGTGACATCTTTAACTTTCTTGTGCCACAATGCTTTTATCTATTCTGTTGGCCTCCCTTGTCCAACTCTTTGTTTATTTCTGTCCCCAACACTATTAGGTTTCCAGGGCTATAGTGTCTTTCCTCTTCTTTCTTCCTTATTTCCTTAAGAGTGTAGTAGGCAGACCTTTCACGGGAAGCACCCCAGAAGTATTTAATTATGAATGGTGCATGATTCAACAGGGGATGGTGGGGTTCACTAACCTTGAGAATTATATCATCGTAAATAGTGGATCAGGGGTAGGCTGGACTCCTTAAGCTACGGTAGAAGTAATCAGCCTAAGGGATGGAAACTCCTGAAATAAAAACTCCGGTCCTCCAGGTTTGAGGGTTGTGCAACATTACACCGCTAAAATTTACAGGCATATGAATTCCACGGACATTTCAAACGGGAAACGACATCGGCAAAGAAAATGGGCTCTGAATATTGAATGAAGATTGGTATATGGAATGTACAAAGCATATAAAAACAAGCAAAAAGAAGTAATCCAGGAAATGATCAGAAGAAACATAGAAATAGCCCACTGGTTTGAAACAAAAAAGAAAGGCAAGCATAAAAGCAAGAAGAGCAAGCATAGAAAGGCAAGCATAGAAGCAAGCAAGCAAGAAGCGAAACATAGAACAATTTTGTGCACTTTTACAGAGCCATAAGCAAACATGAAAATGCTAAAGTCGGAATTTCTATTGTTATTGGTGAAAGATTCGGTAAATGTACAAAAAGTTGGAAGTATATAAACGCACGACTTATTAACGTCGTATTAAAAATCAGAGGAAAAATATATAATTCTCATAGGAATATATAATTTGAATGATGATGCCCCAATGGCTAAGAAAGATAATTTTGAAATGACAGTCAAAGAAACCCTTGAAAGTATTTCCAAGTCCCATGAAATAATATTTGCAGGAGATTTTAACGGCAAAGTTGGAAGAGACAAGAATAACAATATTGTGGGTCAATATGGTTAGGAAACTCGCAATGACAATGAAAAAATGATTTCTTAATATTTGTGAAGAGTATGAAATGCAAATTAATAACATTTTATTCCAACATAGGGTTATTCATTAGTACACCTTGTACCAACATACAAAAAAACTCAAATCTAAAATAGACCTACGCGTAACCAAGCAAAAACCTTCACTCAAAATACTAGATTCACTATTGTATGTATTTTTTATTGTTGTGGTAAACCCAACTTTCGGTATAATCTCTGTTAAAATCTGTATCGCGACGTCTATGTCTTCGCTTAATTTTAGGGCATGTTTGCACTTAACGGGTTGTTAACGTACATTAGAAATTTACCGCAATGCTAAACTTGTACACAGCTTAGGCTGTCATTTTCGCTGCCCAGAAGGTAGCCACGGAGATATGACGTGAATTTATCTCGAGTTGCATGCAGATGGGTGAAACTTATCTCGTCAGTTACTCTCGCCAAAGCACACTTATACCTACAGCACTAAAGGTTAATTATAAAGATAAATGCAGATTTATTTTCGCATTCACCACCGAGCCGTGGTGATTTCAGAATGATAAAAGTTTTTGTGTGAATCATGAGCTTAAAGGCAGACCGGTAGTATCTTTTACATTTATCGTACTGAACTTTGTCAAAGAGAAAGTTCCTGAGAACAGAGAGTTTATTTTGTCAATAGGGGTCAGAGTTGTAAGTCACAATAGGGATGGTGTAATATGATTTATTAAATAAAAAATATTCCCAGTCGTTGCTTTTCCTTAGCGCGTACCACTTTCAAAAACTATTATAAGCAAATTAGGAAAGCAAATCAATTCAAGAAATTTCAGTCACATTTGGATCATTTCTCAGATTGCAGGCATTGATTGCGACGCGATTAGTGAGGGAATTAAAAATGTATCAAATGTTAAATATAATTTTGCTATATCATAATATTGTCTGATATGCGTCATAATAATATTGGCATTCTCGGAACATCCAAACTAAATTTCGGGATGTATTTTAGGTTTGAAACAGAGGATCAAGGAAGTTAAAACAAAATTTATTACAAAAAAATAATTTATTTAACAAACAACACATAAATAAAAATAAATCATTGTACAAATAAATTAGATCACGAGAGAAATAAAAAGATTCCCGCAGAAGGGTGAAAGCATGATGGGATGAACATCAGATAACATCTGACGGGCATCAGACGAACATCCAACCAGGATCGGACGAACACTAGTGTATCGATTGAGTGTCAGATAAACTCTGCATTGAATGATCATCACGCGTGCATTGGATGAGCATTAAAGCATCGGACGAGCATCAGATGTGCTTTATTTGAGCATCAGGCGAGCATCCGATGAGAATTGAGAGATCATCAGGGGTGCATTGGATGAGCATCAGAGCATCGGCCGAGCGTCCGATGCGAATTAAATGAGCATCAGACGTGCGTTAGATGAGCATCAGCCGAGCATCCGATGAGATTTGAATGAGCATGAGACGTGCATTGGATGGACATCGGACAATCGTCAGATGCGTGTTGGATGACCATCAAAGTCGAAGGACGAAAACGAGACGTGCGTTGGATGAGCGTGAGGCGTGCGCTGGGCGCGTGGCGCGGGGCCGCCTTCAGAAGAGGACCTGGTGCCGCGTGTGCAGGGCGTTGCGGCGCTTGGGCGAGGAGCGGTAGCGGTGGTGCGGGAAGCGCGCCGCGTACGTGCGTCGGTAGTTGGCGTCGCGGCGTCGGTTGGAGGCGCGCACGCGGCGCCGGAAGCCTCCGCGCTCGCGGTAGCGGAACAGCGGCTTGAACACGATGTTCTCCGCGCCCTCCATCTCCTCCCCCGCGCCCAGCTCGCCCTCCGGCGCCGCATCCTCCTCCTCAGACTCCAACTCCGCTTCGAAGGTGAGCTTCAGGGGCGTCGCGCCGCCCGAGGCGGGGGCGGGGTCCGCGGGCGAGGCAGCGGCGGAGGGCTCGGCCGACTCCGCCTCTAACGTGAGCGCCAGGGGCGAGGAGCCACCTGTGGCGGGAGCGGCGGTTGGGGCGGTGGCGGCGACGTCAGTGACGGCGGTGGCGGCGTCGATGGGGTCGGCGTCGGAGGGCCGGGTGGCGGGCGCGGCGGCCGCCAACGCCACGAGGGCGAGAAGAGTCATCGGCAGGGCGATCTGTGAAGCAAGGAAAGCTACATTAGTCCCTGGGAACTCTGTTTTGGACAAATGAGAATTGGAAGAGTGTCTATAATCCAGTAATTTTATTGCGTTGATCCTTTATATTTATTTATACAAAGATAGAGGAAAGCGTAAACGATAATAATACAAATTTTGAATATAATTATTTTGTCTGTCATTTTAAACATTTAAATTATTTTAAGTATTTTACATCAAAGAAGAAAAGACGGTTTTCATTATTAAATTGTCTATTCTTACTATTATTATCATCATTATTATTATCGGGATATTATTTAGTAACATTTGCTAAAATAACATTTGTACTAGATTTTTCCAATTACAAACGAGGATTTCTCAAGCGATTACGCCTCGATGGGGTACAACACTAATCACCTGCCTCATTGTTTCTTCCTCAGAATCCGCTGTGGTAACCCAAAGATATTCTTACTCCTGAAATCATACCCCTCATTGTTCCTAAATAGCAGACAAGAAGAAATATTACCAAACATTAAGTTTGCTTGCAACAAAAATTCTCTCTCTACGGCAAATTTTACGTCTGTGACCTTGCTTTCGTAAAATAAAGCTTGAAGGAAACAGGGACGGAATCTCCGAGAACTCATTTTATTTTCGTGCTGTAAGCTATTATTTATGCATATGATGCACATGATTTATGCACAAGAGAATTCAATTTGGATGCCTTCAAAAGGCAGGGTAGTTTAGCGGAGCCCCTAGTAATTGGGTGTAATTCCCGAAGGAACAGGAAAACGTGTAAAAGCAACACGATTTCATGAATAATACCGCCCCGAGAAACGATTGTGAAACGCACTGTTCGTGAAGCGAAAAAAAGAGGAAAAAACGACGACTTAGCGAGATGAGATCTAAAGGCGCGGCAGGCTGCTGACGCAATTCAACGGCGAGATAAAGAGGCTGACTGAAGCCGCATTGTTCTTATCGTGCGGGGCGTGTTAATGGTCGTCAGCAGATGTTTCTCGAATCTACTTCGTAAGCATAACACTACGACTCAGGAAATGCACCTCACGGGAGGAAATTCATCCAAGAACGTGCTGAATAGAGGAAGCGAAACATCTCAATCAGATAATTGTGACGCATTGTGTAAATGCTGCACGTCGATGATTAAATAATATTCCAGTAATGCACCATAAATGTTTTTCCGTCGTGATTTGATGTCCTTAGCAAATGTAACTCTGGTAATAATATTTTAAGTTAATTTAGCTCAATAAATTTGATAAAGAAACAAAAACATTTTAAAAATTGAATTTGTAGTGAATCACGCAAATAAAAAATTGTATTTCTTATAAATGTCCTCGTGAAGTATGTTTATGGAATCGGTTATTGCGAACGTTTAGTTCCCTTTCTCTCCAATACAACTCCTGGTAACTCGTATAAATAGAAACTATCATCAATGCTACACGAGTATTTTACATTCTTAGTGCACTCCCATATCCGAATTTTTCGAAGTATCAACACTATAAAACACCAAAGTACTGCCCATATGATTTAAAATTAATGAACCACAAATTAGAAAAAAAATTCTGCTCTTTATTTGTCGATCGTGGCTGAGCCTGCCCCACTCACCATGGCTGGTCTGGCGCTGGGTCGACGGACGGCAACGGAAGGGCACGGTCGCAGGCAAGCGGGCGGCGTGGCCGGGGCGGCGAAGGTGCGGCACCGGGAATCTGCTTGTGCGGCTGTAGCTGCGGTGGCGAAGTGTGCCTCAGCGCTGGCTGGCGCCGCTCTTATAGTGGCCCGGCGCATTAGCACCTGCACCTGCTAAACGAAGGCGCCTGATTCAGCGCCGCCGTGCACCGCGCGCCTCGCGCAGATCGCTGCTTCGGGCTGCGCGCGGGTGCTTTCGGGGGCGCGCGCAGCATAGATTCACTGATCGATTACTGACTACGGGTGCGTCAGCTGCTACGGTCAGTAATCCCGTCAGGGGAATGCAGGTCTTTTCGCGGGGAAGTGGCAGTGATCTTCCAGCCCTGGATGACGAGAATCGGCGCCAACCTGTCTGTCGGCTTGCAGGTCTTTTTTCCTCGAC
Organism: Gryllus longicercus; assembly: GCA_038098605.1. Classification (NCBI taxonomy): domain Eukaryota; kingdom Metazoa; phylum Arthropoda; class Insecta; order Orthoptera; family Gryllidae; genus Gryllus; species Gryllus longicercus. Next base: position 1,163,765 of record JAZDUA010000116.1, on the reverse strand, counting down.
ACAGGTATTTCCTACCAGGTTGGCACCACCCCAGCAGCGACTCGCTGTAAGTCCTCGACATGAATCGTAGTGTAGTGCATGTAAGTATGTGTGTGTGTGTGTGTGTGTAAGGGGATATATAACAAGGAAGTGGAAGGAAAAACTGCGCGCACTCCATGTCCCATTTGTTAGTGTACTGCTCCGGCATTCGCCTGGTGTTCGGGAAAATCACGGAAAACTACCGATCAGAGCAGTCAGCCGCTAGAATTCTTCCAGACTGTGTAGTTAAATTCGACCTACTAGTTCTGTAGCTATTGTCAAAAATCCTGCTACAATCCGGAACTCCAACCCCAGAACCTGCCGGTGAGGGTCTTGCACACCCTGCGGCAGCGTCCCAAAGTCAGAGGATGGATTGAGGGAGGGAGTGCTGACACCGAGCACTTAAACTACTGATGTCTTTATTCCCATAAAGGCAGAGCTTGATAAATCCCGTTAAGTAATGATGTCCACCCACTCCGGAACGGTAGGTACGACGCCGACCTAATCGTCCTGTCGTGGATTTCCTTCTCCAGATGTTTCCGACAACGGGGCACGGCCTCAGCCAGGACAAGCTCTAAGCTTTCCCTGATCTCCCGGCAAGTGTGGTGGTCAGCACCGTAACGAAATTCGGTCCCGCCCGGAAAACTTTTGTGCGGGTCTCTTTTATATAAGTGTATGAAAAAAAAGTAATGTTAGTGCCTCAAATAACAAATATATCCCTTAAAAATAGGCCCTCTTTTACCTGTGCCCGTCCGGAACGTGGGACTTGCGGGCTCAAACGTCACGCCACGGGTGTTAGTGTATTCTGTAAAGTGTGTATGAAAACTATGTATGTGCATGGGATACAGGAGACCATAAGAAGATATGGATGATCGCGCGTTGTCAGTGGCCAGTTAGTGATGGTAGTACTACTTCGTCATTCGCCTAGTATTGATCGGAGAAACCATGGAGCAGCCGTCTTTAGAATTCTCCTCCAGACACTTTGACTTCGTCTCCGCTTTGTAGCTAATGTCGAGAATTTGCCACTGTCAGGACTTGAACCCAAGGACCTCCCAGTTAAGGATGCTACAGAGGTCACGGCTTCGCAGCTGAGTCATCACAACCGGACTTTTATAGTTGAGCTCGCGTAAGCCACTTTGTTTTCACTACCTAAAGTGTGGGGTGATTAGCTGGTTGTAACACTACGTATTCCGTTCTCATCATCATTCCTTTAATAACCGTCCATCGCTCATCATTGTTCACACGGAATACAAAGAGACATTTGCCTTTCAAGGAATTCATATAGTCTTGTTATAAAGTTGTAAATTAGCCTCAGTGGCATAGGGACGTAGGTCGGCGTTCGAGGACGCGAATCCAAAGATTCGAATTTCATGAAATACATCTGAATCTTACCTGGGGGGCAAAAGTACATCGGGATCACTACAATCAACCAAATTAAAATCCATTTTTAGATATAATATTATGTTTCCTAAAACAACGTCTCTTGGGCTACACTGAGATGAATAAGATAAAATGTTGAATGGTCATGGAGTAATGGTGGAAAGAGAGACCGCGAAATGGAAAATGGGGACTGACAAGAAAATCTACCGCGACGCCGCGTTTTCCATCGGACATCGAAAAATTGTATATTTTTATTTATTTCAAGTTCAGTACTCGCGATGAAACTCCGCGTTCTGGCAGCGTCATCACGTAATGCATGCTACTCTTCATCGTGTGTTTGAGACATGGCTTTCTCGCACCATGTTCCACCCATATCAGAATTATTCCTTTTATTTCATTCAAGGTATTATCATTCAACCCTTAAAAAGGTTCTCTTATACTTCATTCTGAGAAAGTAAAAGACAAACTAACGCGCTAACCTACTTCTCAGAAAATGGGAGAATGTAAAGGTTCTGCAGGTGAAGCCTCCTCTCTTCCGGTATCACAATGAACATACGAATAGCATTAATATCACAGAAAGGTAGACAAAAATCATCGAATTAATACTGCTCTTACACAAGATTTTGTTTCAGAATCTCTTAATCTTTCTGAAGAAATTTATATCATGAAGATACTTTCTTCTTTTGCATTCATCGACTAACGTGAAAATTGAATTTTTTTATAGAAATTGTCTCTACAATAGTTTTTGTCGTTCCCTGCTTTTTACAGTACCAACCTTGTTTTGAAAACTCATTACTTTGTTGGGTTTATCTTTCTGACTCCTTATTCTCAATCTAAAGAAGAAATGTGCGTTCAGTTTTTGTTTTGTTAATGCATCAAATAACCCGCACTCGCTCAGGAAAATATGTTGCGAATACTATGCTACCAGTCACACGTAAGAGATAAAAGAATGCTGAAAAATGAGAATGAAAACAACTATTTTGCGGCATGTTCCAAGTGAAAGAATGGAGCATTACATTGACCGTACCTTCAGAGGATAAATTCAAATAGATGTGCGAGATAATTAGATCTTCAAAGGTTGCTATAATTGAGGAAATTTTCTAAGTCATAGAATAGAAATTATAGTTCATTTCTCGATTTCAGAATTCAGTCCTCATTTAATAATTAATTGGAAAGTAGAAAACCTGAATAAATAATCGCAGAACTAGAAAACAAGGGGTTTGTAAGAAAAATTTTGGGATAAATTTAATACAAAAACAACGATGAAATAACTTCGTGAATGAAGATAAAGAGGGAACTGATCCTTGACATGTTTCTTGTCAGTAACGGGAGTCTTGTCAACAATGGCGAAAGAAAAATTATTGTCTCTACGCAAATAATATTGTTAAAGACGTTACTGTTATTATGTAGTAAGTGGCACTGTAAGTCATTGAGGCGTATGACGCCACCCGATGACGTCACAGCTTCACCGAAGGTAAGATGACGCCTCGTCCAGGAACGCAGTGATAATTGTAGTTCAACGAACGTCTCATGTGACAGAAACAAACAAGTGGTCTTGATCATCTGCAGAGATATCCTTATTCCAAATAATCATTTGTTCTTAATCGTTTCAATATCAGATTTATTTTTTCACATTTCTAAAATTATTCTTTCCAAAATAAAATTAAAACAATAAAAGTATTACTACCGCCATTTCTCAGTCATGAACCTTAGTAATTCCTTTTTATTTTTTGAGCCCTCTTGACAGCAACAAAAATCAGTCCAGATCTCTGACTGTCATGGATAAGCTATACACATTTACAGTATGGCCCCGATAACACTTCTAATCTAAGATCTCATTGACACAGTTCTTCTTAAACACTGATGTCATTTCTTCGTAAATATTTTATATTTTTTAAATGAAAAGATTGTAAATCGCATTGGCCTGTTGAGGACAAAAGGGTGTTATCTCTCTTGGTTTCACATTCGTTGTACTACATATGCCTAACGAGATCATCATTAGTTTCACTTTATCCGGGGTCAGACTGTTGAAAAAATACTTTTGATAACTTTCACAATTTCTTCGCACCAATTAATGCTTCATATCTTGTTGATGGTGTCATGGTATCAGTTTGCGGAATTTGTGGCACCAAGAGTTTCTTTTCTTTTCTCTTGAGTAGGTTACACATACAAAACAACTTAATTAGTTAAATCGCGATACTTTATTTCTAAAAATTGTTTTCATATTTTATAAACTAATCCCGAGTAACTAATTTTTTAATTGAATGCTCCACAAACTTTATTATTTAAATGCGGCTTTTACCTAACATAATGTTTGGACATGGCTGATTTGGCTCCTTGCAAATATTTTGTTGGTAATAATAATGTGTTTTCTACCAGAAATGAAAATGTGTTATGCTTCAGAACGAATGAAACTAGATGAGCTTATCTCCAGCATGAAATTATCGTGTTCTTAAACGTATGTAATCAAATTGAAAACAACTTCGTTTTCAGGTAAAAATGTTCACATACATTATTCTTGAGCTATTCCACTTTCCGCAAATATATTTTAGTAATAAAGAGATAGTTTATATTAATTTAACAAGCCATAACTGATTAAAATGTAGGTAGATTCTTGACTTACTTTCCATGTAAGCATTTGGAGATTTTGTAGGGAGAAATAGAAGAACATCATATCGTGTGCGGTTAACCACCACAATAGTAAACATTACGTCTAGCAAGGAGATGCGTCAGCTTCCTAGGACTGGAGGGGGGAGTATTGTCCCGTCTGCTAAATAACTGAATGGATGACGTATGTAGTTGTCCTTTGTGGCCACTCGATTGCAGCCGAAGGTGTCGCAAGGGAAGCAAATCCAGAGGACACGTGCGCAAAAAAGACGAAAGCTCTTCACAAAAGTGAAGTACGAGTGTGTGTGACATAATTGGAAGGCTCTGCATTGCAAGCCAAACGAAGGAAATAATATTGAAAACATAATAAGTAATTTTCTGAATATCAGCAACAGCATTCATTTCAGTTAGAAAAAATAATACAAGGGAACTGGGGTAGACGAAACAGTGATTGAAGGAAAGACTGCCAAGTCAGCATGCTACGCAATGAGTCACTTCGCTCGTTATTATTATTATTATTATTATTATTATTATTATTATTATTATTATTATTATTATTATTATTATTATTATTATTATTATTATTATTATTATTACTCTTGGTCGCGAATCGCCCAACTAGGACCACGCATACATGCATCCTGCATTTACCTTGGCTCAGTATCATTATCGCCGTGGCTGGTGCATGTAACTTTAATTGAGGACTAGCATTTAGCTGAGTCCGATTTTTATTCCCCAGGGTTATTAGCCCTAGGGGTATGGAAGAAGAAATGATGATGATCATGAGGGGTGAAAGGACTTCTCACTCATACAGACATACACAATTACATCCATGCCCGAGGGGGGACTCGAACACACGATCTTCTGGTCCGAAACCACTACGGCACTACTGCCTTAGCGATCCTGCCTTATTATTATTATTATTATTATTATTATTATTATTATTATTATTATTATTATTATTGTTGTTGTTATTATTACTAGTAATAACAGTGTATTAAATCTCTCTTGATTAACCCGTAGGGTTCCTTAAGGGAGAGGCCGCAGTGGGCGTAGAGCAGAGGGAAGCCGCTGGCGCAGGCGGAGGCAGAACGAAAACAGCGTGTGCGCCGCCGGTTAACGTAAGTCGCCGGCGGAAGGGGGATGGCGCTGGTGGGGGGGGGGGCAAAGGGGGCGTGCGTACGTGCTGCGCCAGAGCGTTGACGCGCGTCACGGCCTTCCCGGTGTCCCCGCGCGCGGCAGACGGCCCGCGACGATGCTCTGCTGTCCGCCTTATTTGGAGCAGGAGGAGCGTCGTGGCAGGCGCCGGCTGTTTGACCACAGGCGTGCGTCGGCGCAGGGACCGCCCCCGCTGACGGTAAACAACACGGCCGGGGATTTCCTTATTCGGACGAGGCGTAATTCGATGAACGTCGGTGTAAATGATATTTAACTGAATTGCACAGGGGAATATAATGGCAGCCCGCAAATTTGTGTTTTTGTAGCTTTTTATGGAAATACAATGGTAGCCATCCATTAACTTATTCGTTCAAATAGTTCATCTTTATGACTACAAAGGACAGTACCGTGTTGTATTCTGCTTATGATAAACAACAGCAACTGTTAGGAAACAACACTTCCTTGACTCCAGTGACACTCAGTTGACTTACGATGTTACGATAGCACCTAACTTCAGTTTATTACATGTTTTCAGTCACTTCGACCGCGCCTGAGATACATACAGATAAATCCGAGCGTGTCGTCATTAGACTCTTACGTGTAGTGCGTATGGTTGCTTCGAGAAGTGGCGATGATCTTCCTCCGCTGGATGGCGAGATCCATCGCCGACCTACACTCCGGCTAGCGGGGTTCTCCCAACCAGGTATCTAATGCCAGAGGTTTACCGCCCCAGCCGGGACAAGATCTAAACTCCCTGATGGTCTCCCATCGTGTGTGGTAGAACAGTGCGTCTGTGTGTGTGTGTGTGTAAGGAGTCAAGATAGGACAAGATAGGAAAGATCGCGCCCGGTCCATGGCCCGTTTGTTAGGGTACTCCTCCGGCATTCGCCTGGGGCTGATCACAGAAATCACGGAAAACCACCGATCAGAGCAGCCGGCCGCTAGAGTTCTCCTCCCGACAGCAGCTGAATTCGACCTGGCTGTATATCTAGTGTCAAAAACCCTGCCACCGTCGGTGCAGCCGATGCTTGTCGACGATTTCTTTGAACAATGGAAGAAAATCCGAATGAGGATGGGAGCACTCGTCTTGAGGAGAGGAGTGGGGATAGGAAGGGGGAAGAAAGGCCCAGCGCTCGACCGGAAGCGATTAGAGGAAGCCAACGAAACGATCGATCAGTTCGTATATCTTTATACGTTTCATCGAGGCAGTGGTTGGCTCTTTAACTGGTGTCCAAGATCCTCCGCTGTTGGGACTCCAACTTAATGCCTCACTGGGGGCCAATCATTAGTTGCAAACTCTATTCACCATTGCGCGTATACAAATATTTCACAAGTACACATACTATTAGTGAGGGAAGATTTTGTATTATTTATAATGCTGATCAACCTTTTAAGAGAAAATACAACTAAAACCATCACGCCCCCATGCAAAACTAAAAAAATATAAAATTAAAATTTAATTTAAAAACACGTGTCAGAAAGCCAAATTTTATACTCAAATTAATATCAAAATACTAACATATGATACATCATTACATCATTGTATTCCTCTTCTTACTATCTATTCATTGCTGTTGAGTAAAATATATAGTTCCATTTAAATTGTAAAGATGATTAAATTTCTCGAAAACTAAAAAAATATAACGAACATTACTAATAATACTACAAAGAACTACTCTACAACGAATGAACACTATAACGAACAATATACAGAACTTCGCCGTCTTTCTTGCCTCATGATTCCGTATTGTCGAGCGAAAACTGCACTTCGATATATTGAATCGTTCAAAAGTTATGGAAGTGGCCCAGTTAGTGGGACACTACAAAAGTTTGTGGGAGTGCCATGTCAAGTCGGCATGATCGAATCTTATTATTAGTAACAAAATAAGTTACTAGACGGACATTATTGTGTTTGTTCGAAATGTGTAATCAAATACAACTGAAAAGGTGAATATTCTGTAAAAGAATACACTTTAGTGAAGAAAGTTATACTTTGCAAATTCGCAGGGGGAAGTCACGATTTTCTGATAATTCCTGTCAATATGTTGCATTGACTGTGAATTTGGTTCCTCGTATTTGAATACCGTGAATGAACGCTGTATTCTTAGTAGTAGTTTGTATTGAGGGTAGATATTTTGGACTTTGAAATGTTGACTGTACTTTGAATATTCCTGCTATCTTTGATGATCTTATAAAATGTTTACTATCTCGTACATCATAGTATTTACTGTTGGTCAACAAAACGAACACTGAAGGAAGCTTGTCTTGTCAACTTCGCACGTCTCATGTTTTACTCGTAAAAGGTAACGGTCCATACTTTAGAGTATTTAACACCTGTCACAAACTTCTTCTGTGTAAAAGACAGTATTCTTCATTGTTATGGAAGCAACGACTCCTAACGTATACTGTAAGAATTTAAGTTCTCGGTGAGGTTAGTACCCTTCTGTAAACATTCACATCCTGGTCTCTTGTACGCAATTAAAACCTCCATATCGCAAGAATATGTTAATGATGTGCTTTATGTGAAGCCTCGTTGCAATATCGTATCCATAACCACTACGATATTTTATTATTATTATTATTATTATTATTATTATTATTATTATTATTTACTATTTTGCGATTCGTGTTACTAGAGAACAGAATTTGTATTAATTTGTATTTATTTGTAATTCAGATAATATACCAACCACCATAAAAAAAATTATGAGGTTTCAATTATCATTGTCAAGTATTGTCTGTTAAGTTTTCGAAGAAATCAAGGAAATTTATTACCAACACTAAACGAGTTGTTATAATGGTTATGAAACGCGCGTTCTGATAGACTTCAATTGCCTACATGATATTGAGGGGGGAAAAACAATATTTTCTGACGCGTGTTTATTCGTTTCGACTCGTGACAATTTATCATCAACATCAAAACAACATCCACGCGATTTCGGGAGAGATATTATTGAATTCCACTTGTTTTTAAACTAATAGAATCTCTAATAAAGCACAATTCACTGTAAATACCCTTATTTTTAAATGTTCTTTCATGAATAACTTACTGCAAACAGAAGATTTATTTTAAATTTTGACTTCCATGTACAAACGACAAAGAAATAAATTCTGCTTTAAAATACCATTTCCCAAGGATATATAAAAGTAGCATTAATTGAAAGTAAAGCTCAACTCCCACATATTTTCAAATTTTTCATCGTGATGAATAAATGTCAGAGCCCATTTTGTATTTCAAATTTATTACAATTTTCAAACATAATATTGTAAAATAAAATACACGTATTTAGATCATGTATCTGAAACAAGGTATTGGTGAGTAGAAATCAGGATTTAACTATATCTTACCAGTATTCTCAGTAGCTTAAACAAATAGCATATCACATCACAAGATATTGTTACATACAATCACTCCCTGTTGTCTGTTTTATGCGCTGAGTCATTACGAAGCCAGTAAATTGTGCATTGCAGCATTTAAATTGTGTCGCAACCCATTTATGTTCAGTCGTTGGGCTCACCCCAGGTGCCGAAGACATGTGAACCACTTAGAAAACTCCAACTCACGCGACATTACACGCAAGGTCTCTGTTGCAAATACTCGTACATGAGCCTTGCAAGGAACACTCGTGGACTTCGATATCTCAGAATCGCATGGAAACAAGCTTAGAATGTTGGTCGAATTAAAAATGTGTGTCTTGAGACCACCCAATGGAAATAGCTTCTATTGCCAACTGACACCATTACTCAGTGGATGTTGAACCTTCGATGAGAAGCACATTAGTTTGCGTGAGAAGTGCAAGTACAGTACAATTGCGTCACTTTAAGTTGATCAGTTGCTATTTTCAGTATAAAAACTTATTTTAAAAACATCAGTTTCGCTTTTCAAGACAAAAAAAATTGTCTAGATCATTATCAACATGCACGTTTTATCTGTCATCTGATTTATCCGTCGCTGGTTCATGTCAAGGGGTGTTAGAAATGTGGTGCCCGTTTTTCTACACTTTACAGCGGAAACGCGCATGTTTGCTTTCGTGAGGATATTGAAAAATCTCTTACAACGCCCGCCAGAGGCGTCTGCCATCTGTTGTTCCTGCCCGCCAGTCGCGTCTACCATTCTCCTCCTTCCGGAACTCATTTTGACTTCCGCCATCCTTTCGCATTTGTTTAGAACGAGTGGATGTGTGGTTGCCAGTAACTGGAAAGCAAGCATCTTGAATATAATGATTGGTGATAGACGGGTTCCAGACAAATAGGTTACAGGATATATTCAGCGAAATTTCTAACCTTCCTCATGGTGACTTACTGAAGAAATATTCCCTGATATCTTTAAAATCTGAGACTAAATATTTCTTCACACCATAGATATAATAATTGAGAATTAGCGTTAATAGTATATCGCCAAAATCCATCGACTGAGACTGGCTTAGGGCAACAAATCGCTAGTGCAGCGTTCATGACCGGGAGGACCTAGGGTTCAAGTCCCGACGGACGCGTATTTTCGACACTAGTTAAATAGCTACATTCAACCGCTGTCTGGAAGAGACACAGGTCGTCTGTTCTTATAGGACGTTTTGTACGTTTTCTCCGGACAATGCCAGGCGAATGCCGGAGAAGTACCTTAAAAACAGGCAATGCACCGCGAGCGAGCTTTTTTTCCTCAACATTGTTTCCTCTCCCTTACACTCACATACACCTACATACACTACACTATTACACAAGAGACTCGCCGGGAGATTAGAGCTTGTCTCGGGTGACGTTGTCCCCCCCCCCTGTTGGACATACCTGGAGGTTCGAAACCCCGCAAGCCGACGTGTGGGTCATTGCCGGATTTTACTTTCAGACGGGGAGGAATACCACCAACTCACGAGAAATAACATGCACTACACTAATGGGACTAATGACCATAGCCGTTGACACGCCTGGAACACGAAATAATAAATCAATGAAAAATCTATTCTTGGGAGCCGTTTAGCTGTAAACTGGTGAAATACTAAAGTATCTAATGTAGTTCTTAACTTTTAGCAATTAATGAATGATAATATCAGAGGTGGGTATACTAACCGTGGTTTTCAAAGAAAATTTTAAAATTATTCAGTGAGAATAGAATTTGTTTGAAGGTCCATTAATTTCTTACGCATTCACATAATACATTTTTATTTAAAATCGTACAATTTTTAGACCTACTTTTTAAAGATCATTGGATCTTCATCTAGAGGATCTTTTTCAATTTGTTTTTTGTTCATGATAAATATTTTATGATATAATTTTAATTTAAAGGTGTACTAATCAATCTGAAATATCTTGGATTGGATGAATGAGGTCGATGCCTTTCAAAACTCTTAGAAATATTTTTTAAATTATGTTTCATATATTTGAAGTGTAGATATTTTCAGCACGCAATTAATCGGAAATCGTTTATTTAAATATGATTAAATTCTGAAAAAAATTGTCTCATTTTGAATATATTTGGATAATTCTTGTGCAAGAAACACTGTGCAAGAAACTTTTATTTAATAAAAGAATCTATGAACCACCAGGAAAATAAAGAATGAATAACAATCTGTACCTATTCAGTTTCGCATTAAGAGAGAAATATTGTCGCTTCAAACCAATTCGTTAACTTCTAGATTCACATCCAGAATTGATGGGTACGATATTTTCTGTTATATTTAAAATGAAAATTCTAAGCGTGGAATTCCTTGATCTTAAAATTGTTGCTCTTACAGTAAAAATGTTTAGTGTTTTTGTGTGCTTTTCCAGTAAATGATTATCTGCCTTCTTGCATGTTTTAAAATTCTTCTTATAATATCTTTTTCCAGTGGCATGACACTTGCCACTCATGTGGAGTGCCTCAGAAATGAATGTAAATGGAAGATAACTTATGCAAAATGAAATTCAAGGAAGTCTGGTCAAAACTAGAAGACCATAAGGGAAACAACAAAAATGTAATTTTGAGCTTATAATTTCTAGGTTTAAAGGAGAGCAGTAAAGAGGTGTGTGCATAAAGTTTGAACCATGAGATACATTTTCAAAAGTTATTTGATACGATCTGACACATTATTAAATGTTTAAATACAAGAGAAATTCGATACGTTTCTTTATTATGAACTATTAATTTATTATGCGGTGTTTACTACATTTCACATCAGAAGTAGGAAGAGATAGTCATTAAACAATTGATATTGAAAATTATAGTAGTATGATCGCAAAATAGAAGCAAGAACGAACATTATTATTGTGACTCCACTTTCATTTGGTCGCCATTTAATTAGTTTTAAAATGTTCAAATATTTTATTGCAGATTAATATCAGCGTTCATTAAGCATTTTGGGGTGATTTTTATTATAATTTATGTTAACAATTTTACTATATGATAGCGTCGTGACGTAACTAGTAAAACAGTAATATTTAATTTTCTAGCCACTGAAATAGGGAATTAGCACTTTTTTCACATTGTTTGAAATAGTTCTCAAAAGCACCAGAAAAAATTAACAAACGGGTTTGCTTTCTACACTCTTGAAATCTTGTGAAAACTTAGTAATAATTTGAGTTCATTGAAGTAATAGGGGAAGTACTCATGAATTAACCAATTTACATTCGATAATATGTGACTGACAATTCTAACGAGAAAATTAAAATAATGGTGTTTCCTAAACTTTCTGACGGCAAGATACGTTGCATATACCTGAAAGACCTACTACTACTATAATTACTGTTAGTGAAGCGAAGAAAGTGTATTCATATAGGCTGTACAGTGATGTAGAGGTAAATGTGATTCAATGGACTATTTGAAGTAGAGACAAATGAAGAAGAAATGGATCACGAAATGAATTTAGAAATAACTAGCATGTATGTGCATTGCATTGAATTTGTTCCTAATACAGGATTTTATTATTTATTAGTTGGTTTAATATTTCTGTGCAATAATTTCTGTTTGTTTTTTGCCGAGTCAATGCAATAACTATGCATATCAACGATAGACCGAAAGCATAGTTTTTTTTCTCTTTATTAATGTTTAGTTAGGGTATTACCGTCTCATCGTTTACGACTTTCATTATTTGAACGTTTCTAAAAATCAAGTCACTTAACATTTACATTATCTCCAGAATTACCCTTCCGATTATCATTATATATGAATGAATTAACAATACACAACATATTTGCCGTAAGTGTTAGTTTTGCTTTCCAACACTTAACGGAAATTAAAAAATCGAAAGCCTCATCATGCGCTATCGCTTCGTGGAAACTCCACCGTTCTCTTAAAGCCAGGCCTGCCATCACTCACGTTACCTCGTTATTTAATATCTGTCCATTTAAATACATTTTTTTTGCAATCGAATCAACATAGTGGATATTGCATTAATTCTTCAAAAAAATATCATGGTCATCTGTCAGTTGGTTCCGCGAGCGTCGCCTGCTAAGGTCATTAGTCCCGTAAGTGTTTTCATTGCAAGATGTGGCGGTGATCTTCCACCGCTGGATGGCCAGATCCGGCGCCGACCTACGTCGCCTTGGGAGGATTTTTCCTCAGGTACCTCCCACAAGTGGGGCACCGTCCCAACCGCGTCAAGCTCTGAGCTCTCGACGGGTCTCTGATACGTTTGAAAGTGTGGTGCATGTGTATGTAAAGGGTGTGTATACAGCAATGAATAAACAGGAGAGATGGTGTCCCGTTTGTTGGAAGAAACAGAAGAGATCGGGCAATGTCAGGGTTCCCGTTTGCTAGGGTTCTGCTCTGGCGTTCGCCTGGGGTTGATCGGAGATACCACGTAAAGCTACTGATCAGAGCACTCAGCCGTTATAATTCTCCTTCAGACCGACTGAATTTGATCTAGTTATCGGAAGAGATGGCTCAGGGCATCAACTGATGTCACTCCGGGAGTCCATGTCTGAGAGGAAGGTCCTAGGTAAGAGACCCAACGGTTGCAGGATTTTCGACTAGCTTGTTAGCTAGGTCGAATTCAGTCGTTGTCTAAAGAAGAATTCTAGCGACCGGCTGCTCTGATCAGTAGTTTCCCGTGGTTTCTCCGATCAATACCAGGCGAAAGCCGGAGCAGTACCCTAACCAACAGACCGCGCGCGATCTTTCCTACCTCTCCCTTGTCCTATCCTCTCCTCTTACACACTGACACATGCACTTCACAAGCCACATGCCGGGAGACCTGTCGGAACTTAGAGCTTGGTCCGGCGGGGCGGTGTCCTGCAGATGGGAGATACCTGGTTGGGAAAAGCCCCGCATGGCAACGGTAGGTGGGCTCCGGATATCGCCATACAGCTAGGGAAAGATCACCGCCACATCCAGAGTAAAAACATGCGCTACATTTACGGGACTAATGACCCTATCCGTTGAGTGCCGGGAATCACTGACCAACCTATGCCGGTCAGAAAATGTTGAAAATACATAGGCCCTTGCCATACCTCAAAACCTAAAAATATTTTGATACAAAGTTGCAAAAATAATTGTTATATTTTGTTAATTATATGTAGAATTAGTTGTTGTATATACATTTTGTCCTTTAGTTATATCACATTTTTTTTTCGGGACACTCTGTTGACCCCATTTGTCTTCTCCGGGTACCGAAATGACATTGGGATACCACTGTCAAGAGCGAAGACCTTCAAGTGGGCGTCTAACCTCTCTACCTCATTCCAGAGTGAAAGCTTTGCTCTGTGAGGCGCTCTCAGAACGCCTCGCCACCAGAGGCGCAGCTCGACCCAGTGGGGGACTGAAGGATATTCTCCTGACAGTGGACCTCAGTCCCTCTCCTCAAGGAAACACGTGATGTATTCTACTCCTCTGAGACGAATACTGTGTTTCTCTTTGCTTCGTCATTGATTCGTAAAAGGCGAAATATGTAACATCCTCTCGCTACATGTCCACAGTTTTCTAGAAACATTTAACAGCATATCACTTGAATCTTTTTTAGTGAATTCGTGATAGCAAACCCAGCATATTCAGACTCTCTGGATTTTCGTTTTCTATTTTTTTGTATCATTATAATATTTGAACATCGTCACAAAGAAAAACTTTAGCTAATATAAAACTATTCAACATTTTTCCGGTCTTATGTTTATCAGTTAGGGTCTATTAACTGTTTTTCGCAATCGTCATTTGTCGTCAATAAAAAAATGAAAATTTGAATTTTTGAACAAAGTGATTTTTCAATTTTAAAGTTAACAAGTTAAATTAAAGCATAAGTATCGTCACAATAAAATGCTTTTCGAAAAACTTTTTATTATAAACAAAGGTTTTTACGTTTGTACAAACCTGTAATCATGCTTTAGCTTGCACATTCCTTCCTTCAATTTCCTTTAGTTTTCATGAGATTCATTTCGCATTATTGAATTGTAAAAGTACAATTATTACATCAAAATAAATTTACCGTAAGCCTAATAGAAAAACTTCACATCTCGAGAAAATGAAAGGGTGACCAAATTTAAAATATGATTTCTAGATGTGTATAGTAAAACGGTTCTTTCAGGAAATGGCCTCTTCTCGCACTCCATTCATTCAAAACTTGGCTCCAGTACTGCTAGATACCCAACATCTCGATCCTGTTCTTCGGCCATTTTCCCTTCATAATTGACCAAATGCTGAGATGGTCATTTGTTTTGCTGTGATCGTAAATATACCTTTATTACATGTTCACGTTTTCATAAAATCAGAGATGTATTAATGAGGTATTTAGTTATTTTGTCAGCAGTGCATTTAGTTAATTAATCGTTGTTCACGTAATCGCGGCAATAAATCGATTCCGTCACGTGGGGCAAAACCCAAGAGACCCAAAATATGTCTTTGTCAATTTCTTTACTATACGGAAACAAATATTTCTTGATACGAAATTTCGACAAAAAACATGTTGCTACTTTTATTCACGTTTCAATTAAATATAAGAAAAAAGTAGGAAATGGATTCAGAATCTCAAAAGTCCTACATGTTTTGCCTTTACTATAGAACTCACAGCAACTCCCACTCAAAATTCTAACAATTTTACTGCTTTACTTTTTCGTTACCGCTTATGAGTAAAGGAAAAGTTATGTAATGCTCCGCGAAAAAAAAGGTGAATTTTCGGCAGAAAATTCTTATTGCAGGGCCTTAGTAACGCAAACGTGGATGAATCCAGTTGCTAAATTTAGGAAAAGAATCCTCTAAAACGTGCGAAACCAAAATTCATGATTTGTGGGTCATTGATACCGAAAAATCAAATTCTTCAAAACGTCTTTCCGCCCGTCCGTCTGTCTGTCCGTGAGTGAACAAAGCTAGCCGCTAAACCGTTCAGTGGATATTCCCCAAAATATATATTTCCCGATCGATTTAGCTGATATCGCGGTCCCTTGAATTTGAAGCTGATATTTTAATATGATGGGGTACTTAACTTGAAGTCCGTGGAACATTTTCCGAATTTTCTAAAAATGGATTTCTTTGTATTTTATTAAACTTTGAACTTTGTAATTGGATAGTGTAAATAGCGTTTAGGAGAATGGTGTATGTCCATATTCATTGATTGTTTGAAAAAAATTGCAAAAGTCCAACTTTTTTCGGAGTCTTCCTACAACTGAAATATTAAAGATAGAGATTTTTTCTCTTAAAGAAATCTGTTATTTAAAGATTGATTTTGAAATAAAGACATTTATAATTTTTGGAAAATTTGAGTATATTTCCCGTAATTTTTCGTGAAATTAGGGCGAGAAAGTACGTGCTGTTTTAGCGCCACAGTTTTAGGTTATGTTGAGCCCATGACTGCGCAGTTGCGTGCCCCCTGCTCGGCAGCAGTCCTCGTGGAAGCCTCCAGAAATTGCGCATTGGCGGAAGCGGCGCGGACGTCATGTCAGTGGGCGACGCCCCACGTGGCTGCACACGAGGCAAACAGGGCTGCAACGCGTCACATACCGATCGAGCTGCTAACACTACTTCCTTGTTGGAAGTAGGAATGCAACTGCGCCAAAATATTCCATTTTATTTGCCATCTACGGTCAAACTTTACGAATTTGAAAAAAGTTTTGTAATACGTATTATTATTATTACACAAGATTCTATATATTTACGGCCCACAATTATCTATTCTATAATCCGTAGTTCACTTCAATGAGTTTCGTAATAAGTATTGTTAGAACCAGAGATGTGGACCGATTTGAGTTGCGGCCCACGGACCAAAACTCCACCGGACAAAATAGTCCAAACCTCTGATCGTTTCACTCGAAGGCGTTTTGGTCCGGGAAGAACCCTCTCAACATGGAATTCCTTCGATGTTCCTTTTCAATTCGAGTCGGCTTTCGCGGAGAAAGACTGACATCTGCGGTTTTAGTTTCGGTCTACGGACAGTAATAACGGTCCGCGCTGCTGTTTGTAATGTTCCTTTCTTAGTATATTTAAGTTGAGAAATAAAAAAATTGAAAACGTAATCGCACTATCAACAACAAATACTATATTTACCTACTACAAATATTGCTTTCTAATTACACAGAAATATCTGTTATGATTTATTAGATTATTTTCTTAAAAATCAGTAAACTCTATGTGCCGAATAAGGACAATAGTAATATGCGCACGTTTTCTTGAACTCGAATCAAAAATATAATAAAAATAGGATATTTTTGATTGATTGGTGAATATGGGCGCCTCAACTCCTAAGGTCATTAGTCCCGTAAGTGTATGACATGTATTTTCAAGGAAGGTGGCAGTGATTTTTCCCCTCTGGATAGTGAGATCTGGCACTAACCAAAATAAGGTATTTTGTTAGGACATATTTTATTAAGACATCCTTTGACATACTACGTCAAATATGTTATATCCATATTCATTGATGTTGAACAAAGTTGGTTCTAATTTAAATCCATGCTTTAGGCTAACTGAAAAAACGTTTTTATCTAAAAAGTTAAAATACGTGCGTGTGATATTACGATGTCAGCAAACATTGTGGTCTATTTTTAATTGAAACTGTTATATTATTTAATTTACTTCAAAATGCATTTCTTATTCTTCAACATTTTGTAAAGTAATTCTGTCGTCGTTCAATTAATCAATTTTCGAAAGCATATACTCTTAATAATTCTTTACTTACTACACACTAGTAAGTTTGCATTTCAATTTTAACGAAAGTATTGAGAACCTCATGGCACAATTAAGTATGAATACTATTAATTAAATGTAAAGAGTGTGGAGAAATATTTGTATTATTAGAACATATTGAGGTTTGAGAAAGATTTACAAGAAATACAATTTTAAAAGTAATTTATTTAAATCCTGCTCAGCAATTTGTTGTCAGAGTATTTGATACTGTTTTACATTACATACATTACTTTCAGAGAAGAAAACCTAGACAACCTAGAATGGACAATACACCATTTGTTATATAAAACTGGAATATACAAATAGTCAAAATGGAAGATAATATTTAAAAATAACAGAATATTTTAAACGAAACCGTTACTCATCCAATATCCTTGAAAATATTATCTTATTACAAAGAGAGTCTAACATATATGATACAATGTAGTATTGTTATTTGTGTACTAAAATTCAAATTAATGTAAAATGTGATGTGACTTTACCAATATAATAGCTATAATGAGGCCTGCAATTTTTGTATTTAAGTTAGACTTTGAATGAAAGAAATTGTTTATATAAGAACATGTTTTTGTCATACTTCAAAGAGTTAAGATATAATGTAATACGAACGTCATTAAGTGAAGAAACAACTATAGGTGACAATGCACATCATAGTAAAGGAAGTGAATAGTCTGTAAGAACATGTAAATTTTATAAAGAAATCGTATTCCATGAAACAGATTTTGACCTTGGTGCCAAAAAAGTTTTATTTTACCTAATTCGTGAATCAACAAAGATAGTTAAGTGTTTTGCCACAACGTAACGCATAGATCATCTGATTACTTTCAAACTCCAACGACAGAGACATTTGAAATGGCAGTTTGGTAGGAGAAGAAGGAAAATCAGCAAAGTTTACAGCATTGTTTACAACGAAGAGAACACAAGGCGTTGTTTTTCAAACCTGAGAAACAAACAGTCGCGTCTGTTAGCACGTACGCCACGGAGCACCTCGTGTTATCTGCTGTGTCGTGCGAAGTGATGTTCGCTTAGCGAGGAGCGCCTGCAATGTAGACAACCCGCTTCTTTCTCATGAAAGCGAAGTTGCCTATGCACAAGGTGCCATCACGCGCTCGTTTAATACTCGTTAGCGAGTTGCCCACACGCTGCCCAAATGGTCACGTAGAGACCACGAACACGTGGACTGTGGATGGTCACAGACGGCTCGGCGCAGCGAGAACACGCATGCCCTACGTGTAGTACCTTCGTTATCGAATCTTCAGGAAGGAGAAACACTCCTCGTATAGAAGATGAATCATATAAAAAATGGGTTATACCCGATCATAATACCACTAATCAAACCGTTTAGTCACTCCAATTAACATTATGTTTCACATTATTAGGAAGTTAACGGTTTAGTTGTAATCGTGGTAGTGATTCATAGAACAATAAAATCTGATCAGATGATTCACAAGGTCTAAATAGTTTGTTGATTCATGTGATTATTAGTCCTGTTATCAGTTTTGCGGGAAATAGGAAGCGTTATATTCTCCTGAAATGAACTTTTGTCTACTTTTTGAAGACATGGGATGAGGAAAAGATTGCCTTATCAAATTGTGGCAGTGCGACTCCGGTTATACGATCACCTGCAAACGAATCTCGTATTTATTCGTTGTATTGAGTTCTTTGTCATTCTATCAGACCATTACCGTCTTCAAACCTAACATCAATTTGCTAATCAATACTGTTATCAACCTGTAATTAACATTAGGTAAAACACTAGTATCTAAGGTCAGCAGCGGTTTTCAAAACAAGTGGTGCTACAACAGCAAACACTTTCACCTATAATTTCTATCTGATCCGCTATATTATACTTGCAAACCTTTTTCCAACCAGTAAATACTATTTTTCACACCGAGGCTCGAACTTGGGTTCACAGAGTTAATACGCTGTCACCCACACCGCTAGAAGAACCGTATGGTTCGAAACCCGGCCAACAATTAAAAATGAAATTACCTCATCCCAAAATTGTTTGCAACATGAATGTTTTGTGATTTTCGAAACTACGGAGAGTTCGCCGAAAACAGAACTAGCGCCATATACTTTTACCGCCCGTTGTTACATTGGTTTAAAAAATAAAATTACCGTCCGTTGTTTTAAAGGAAAATATGGTTTAAAAAATAAAATTGCCTATATTTAACGCAAAATTACACGAAAACTACTCATATTTTTGAAAGATTGATGATGCGACATGACTATTGACTTTATTAAAAATTTGTCTTTAAAGAAGAGATTTTATTAAGGAAAAAATCTCTATCTTCAATATTGTAGTTATAGCAAGACACTCAAAGGAATTTTACTATTGCAATTTTCGAAATATCTAAGATTTCAAGGAAAATGAGGCCTACACTATTCTCTTATGTGTTCTTTACGCTACCTGAGAACAAAGTTTCATAAAAAAAGTTGAGCAATTTTTAAAAGAATTTAGAAAATATTTTTGAGGATTCAAGTAAAGTACCCTCAAAAATCATAATATCCGTTGGAAACTCCCAATGCCTTGCGTTTATTCACCTAGATTGGAGAATATTGATTTTGGAGAAAATCAGTAGAACGGAATCGGTTGACCATAGACAGATGGGCGATCCGACGGACGTTTTACCGTAATAGATTTTTTGATATCAATGACCCAAAAAACATGAATTCTGGCTACACCACGTGTGAGGGGAAGTACTTTACTATTTAAAAAATAGGATTTGTTCACTCTGTTAGTAGGGCCTTTCAAACAGAGTTTGCCGGCCGAAAAATAGCGTTTTTTCGGCGCACGAATTCATAACTTTCGTAAAAAGATAGTTAAAAATGGCCAAAAAAATATTCGTTTTGAGTGTTAGATGGTTGCAGCAGTTTCGTGCTAATAACCTGTTTACGTGCATTCACTTTTATTCTGAAAGAAATCTCATTTCTTTTCGTGGTGACGAAAGTACAATTAAACATTTTAAGGTTTTAATTTAAAATAAAATGTTAAAAACAACACTACACGCATTATTATCTTTATAGTTATATCGTAGTTTTGTTATTTATTTAATAGCAAAATCGATATGCTTGTTATTAATTGACATACATTTACATAAAAGCGGGGGCTCGTGCCTAGCTCTTGGTCAGCGTGCTCGCTTTCTACTACGCGGCCCCGGGTTCGACTCCTGGTCAAACCAAGACTATAGTGTACGTTTTTCCCTTGCAGTGTACGTTGCTATGTGACGATGAGAAAATTTACTGCTCAGGTTGAGAAGACCGGAATACGGCGTGGGGATGTCTACGTGCTAACCAAACGTACTACTTAATCCATGGCCGCAGTTATGAAAATATTTAGGTTTATAAATCTAGTGCATTTTGATGGTATATTTCTAGTCCTGATATGTGATAAATATTTGAAATATAATGCAATGGATAGGCCTATCAAAGGGAATGAAAACTCAAGCCTCATCACAAGCGATTAGCATCCGGGCTTTTCAGCGTCACAAACCATGTTAATACCCCCAATCTATCTATTGCCGGTTCCCACCATTGAATAACATAATTCCTCTTGAAACTACACCACCACAATTGGTTGAAGAACATTACCAAAAGCGGTATCACCAGGTGTAGAAATTCACGGAAATTGTGTCATGATATTTTAAAGTCAACATTAAAAAAACATTTTCCTGACAAAGAAACCAAAAAAATTTTCCTGACAAAGAAACTACAACGTTTCTAATAGGACTTTCATCTACACTGACTCACATTTTTCATGAATAACTTTTATTTTATAGTAAAATTATATATGCCTTGCAATGTTTAACATGCATGAATACCCTCTATGTTTTTATAATTTCTTGTTCTTATTAAGGTGTGTTGTACATACCACAAAACTTGGGGCACTTTAAAATCAAACCCAGAAACCATTATTTTTAAAATCAAACTTCGAAATTGCAAAATGAAATAAAATAGTATTTAACAATTACAATAATAAAAATATAATTGGAGTTTCTGTTAGAGCTTAAAAAACATTCAAATACCTTACAAGAAAGTAAGAATACAGGCCAAGAAAACATACTCAGTTGTTTCACAAGGAAACTATTTTGTTCTTGTATGTATTTGCTAGTCATGTTATCAGATTACCAAAGAAATTAGATGCGCAGATTAAATTTCCAATCCTCTGACTTTGCTTTAAAATTATAGTCTTCTATTTTTCTCAATATATTTACAAAAAGTAAATATTAAATTTATTTTATATCAAGCATTGTTTTCAATTTCTTTTAAAGGAATACTGGCTGATTTTCTTGTATTTTCTTTCATTATAATTATCTTAGGCAAGATTTGAAAAATTGTAGTCACTCTTGTTTATTCATCAATTAAAATTTCTTCACGTTTAGCGAGTTTGTAAATGGGACACTTCATTCAATCAAGACCTTAAATTTAAATTATTGGGTCTGACTGGATAACAGTCCATAACTCACCTTCAAACTTACCAAGGGTACAGAAATTGCAATGAGAGAACAGTCTCTTTCCTTGTTAATCTATATTTGCTTTCTTAACTGTTAGATCTGTATTATCTAGCTACATTTGGCAATTAAGCAGAAAGAATTTAGAATTTGGCAAAAATGATAAAGTTACTAAAGCTAACATTCATTTTCTTGTTAATTGATGGTGCTAAAACATGGTACACACTTTCTTCTGTAAGTTGTAATGTTCATGAACTAAAATAATAGATATTTGAAAACTTTAGTCCTTTAATATTTCAGCTATCTAGTGAATCGCTTTATTAAACTGCTTTCAACACATCACACCACATCTGTATCCCGCTTTATAAGTCAAATTGTTATTTTAGTTGTGTACATGTCAATAACGCACTTAGCAGCCCAAACTACCAATCTCAGTGACATTCATCAGCATTCTTTGGCCCAGCAACAATGTTCCAAAGTTTCTCCAGTTTAAAAATGTATTATCCTCTCACTCGTTAATGAACCATATTCTCAAAATGAATTAACTTGCCAGAAGATATTACAGAATATAATATTTGGACATTTATCAATAAGCTTAAAGCTGAAAAGGTATAGGCAAATTATAAGTGACACTTCCTTTGGAAAACCAATATGATTGATTCACAAATTTTCAACACTGAAAAGTTCATTATAATTTAATGTTAACGTCCACTATTCTTCAGTGTGTAGATTTTCATTACCGATTTTTTAAATAATATATATTTAATTTATTTACGAAAACATTACAATTAAAAATTATAGTGTTAATACATCATCAAATCCCAACTGTGCATTTAAAACTGTGCATTAAACTCAACAGCGTTTGGACTTCAAGACTTGATGTATTCATCAGGTATAAAAATAGATATCCCTATAATAACAATAATAGTGAAAGTACACATAAGATACAAATTAAATCGTTAATAAATATTATTGAACACGTACCTTGAGTGAAAACAATTGCATATTCAACTTGTATACATTGCACTAAAGGGAAATAATAATCAAAGTTGGCCATGCATCCAACATGTCATCTTAGAGCAATGAAGAAAACTACAAAACAGCAAGATGCTGACCAAAGTGAATAAAGCATAGAATTGAACAAGGCCCCTGGTGGAGAACAGCACCGAGGTCTCTGCACAACCACAGTCCCGGTCACAGAGCATTCATAAACAAAAAACCAGAGAACAAACAAACATTTACCCTACAACAGAGTCAAGGAATAAAAGAATTCAAAATATTGTACAGAAATTATAAGTCAGGAGAAAAAAATTGAAGGCAAAAATTTTAATATGGCCCAAAACTCACATGCAACAAAACTAAGCATCAAAATATATGATATTCCTTGCTACGTTTCGTTGTATCTGTCTGAAGTTTAACAGTATTGTAATTTGGTATTGTGGTGAAATTTCGTTAGCATTTACAACGAAATAATTATATGAGGTGTCATTGCCAACAGTACATATTTTTAGTAATCTATTTATTCTAATAGTTTTTTGATTCATGTTTTAATGTTTGTTTCTTGTACTAGAAAACTGATGATGGCTAAGTTATCAAAAGCTGCTATTATTTCATTACTACTATATTGTAATTGTTATGAATATGGAGAAGTCCACAGATTGATATTCTAAAATAGCTGTGATTTTTAACGTGGATCTGGAGCTAATCCCAATTCATAGTGCATACCATTTTTAAGATATGTTCAGTGATAACATGCTGTATAATTTAATATTTTTCCATTGTAAGATATTTTTTCAGATTTTATACCCGAGAGAGAACTGAAACGTTTAAGAGGTCGAAACGTTGTAAAGTTTTCATGAACTTTCATTAAGATATTAACTTTTATGTATTAAAAATCTGTTGTTAAATTCAGCGCACTACTTCACTATTCAAATTTTGCAAACAACGTACAATAATATAATATTGCATTCACACAATCGCTCACAGCATAATTTGACACATGAAATAGAAACATTGGATATACTTCGCAACAAAATGTTTATTCATGGTGAAATTAGCAAACTTGAAATAGGAAATCTTTTCAGTATCAAAAATAAAATTGCGTAAGTTTATGTATATATTTATTCATCTTCACTGAATATGCTTAAACAAAGATAAAAACTGATTCCTAGTAAACTACGTATTTTTCTTAAATTATAATGGTCACATAAATACATCAAAGTAAATACATTATTAACTCTTAAGTTCTTCACAGTGTTTCATTTTATAAAATTTTCATATCAAATCACTTAAAAAACATTCATAAAAACTTCAATTTTTGTATAGCATGTTAATGTTTCTAAACATATTTAATTCAAGATATGTTTTTCTTTAATTGCAAAGTAATGTAAAGATTTATATCACCTGAATTACAAAGTAATTTAATATAGTTAGTTCTCATAATTTCAGTGTACAGGACAGTACTATTTTTATAATAATTGGAGAAAGACAATATCTTACTCCCTCATATCTCACAGTGTTAATCTCAAATTGAAATGATACTTGAGCATTCATTAATGAATTCAGTCAGTTGATCAACCCGCATGAAGAATCCTGTATTCAATTTGGTTTAGTCTCATTTGACTATTGCAGGAACTGCAGAAACTGCTCATCTGCTTCCTCCGAATTTTGAGGTACCACATCCTGAAAAAGGAATTTTAAATTTAATCATCCATGACACATTGAATTATAACTTTGGTAAACATATCTTTTCAATGTAAACATTTATGTTTTCAGAAGTATGTTGTTGTTGTAAATGAATGCAAATTCTTAGTGTTGTCATGTTACCTTGTGTAGTGTTGAATTTCAATAAAATTTCTAAATTAATAAAAATGCCCTATAAACAAAAAAATTTTATTTGAAATGCTATGAAATAAAAGCTTTATGACTACCAAAAACATTTCTTAGCCTTAAGAGACAATGTGAAAAATGTTTAATTTTACTTATACGATATTGCTTGTTATTACCTTTGATTTGGAACTCAATATACACTACATAACATACCTAGATCTAGGGATCGAGGGAATTATAAAAACAGTTGAATGATGTTACACGTTCTCTTATGGGGGGATTATCATAGGGAATAATGAGAGAAATATGAAAAACACAAACTGAGTTAAGTTAATATCTAGTTAATTAGTAAACAAGTAAAAATAATCAGTATAATTAGGTAAATAATAAAATCTTGTACGAAGTACCACGGGTATTAACTAGTTCTCGTATTAATCGAGTGGCGGCAAAGAGCCCGAGAGCAAAAAGTCCCGCTCGATAATTAGAACCCTGATAACACCCTTGGTACATAAATATTTCAACAATAACCCTTTTCTATTAGTTCCCTTATTGAAATTATAACCATTTTCTATTATTTTTCTATTAGTAGAACCTAAATGCTAACAACAGTGTGGTAGTCGATAACTAGAAGAAATACTACTTAACAAAGACCTTTTTGTATTGTCCCCAACAGTTATGTAAAATAATAATTACATAAGAAATTATGTACTTCTAACATTTTATCTAGTATCTTCTAAAACATCTCATCAAAATCTATAAATACAGCTCACATGTTCCCACTTTAAGAACAATTTATGGTTTAATTGCATTAATGGCCAATAAATAGCGTGTTTATCATAGGTAATACCACGAGTGCTTTGGAAATTGTCGATAAATTCCCGACTCGTGAAGTGAGGAGGGAATTTATTTAAAAATTTTCAAAACTGAGTGCATTTAATAGGACTATTGCTCGAGTGAAAATATGTCCAAGAGTTCCAAAATGCGCCAAATATTGAAAATGACTGAAAGCATATGTTAAAATCAGAGGTTATGTTATAGTACATACGCTGTTTATTAAACATCGACTTAGCGATCGATGTATAGCGCCTCCTAAGATAGATGAGCTACAGTATATGATTGTCCAATAGATAGAAGCGGTAAGAAGAATCGGATAGAAAAAGCGATGAACTGTTTGAGATACACCGCTCTGACTGAGGAGTTTCGTACGTTTAGTTAAACACTATTGGTTTTACTTTCACGAGAGGAATAGTCAACATCAAATCTATATATCTCAGTGCAATTTAACAGAATTCATAATGTTGAGTTGTGAATGTTGCCATGGCGACATTCACAATTCAACAATACTGACCAATACTCAAAGTTTTTTTAGATTTAAAAAGTTCTTTCTCGCACTCATTAATAAACAACCATCTCAAAATTCAGGAAATGTTATATAACATCATATGTGTACGATTTATGCGCTAATGCTGTTAACAGACTGTCAGGCGACAAAAAATTTCGATTCAGGGACTACCAAAATAAGGGACTCCCAACATTTCGTGATCGATTTTCTGCAACACGAGATACATTTCTCTGTACTACATGTACGAGGAAATGATAAAAACGCTGGCAAGAATAGCCAAAGCTACGCTTAATTATTGGCCGTCAATTTGTTAAACTACCTTGTTAATTTGGAAAATATAAATAATGGGTAGCAGGTTCGTGGAGCTGAGGTCGATCATTTGTTCAGCAGAATGTCATTGCAACACCACCCATTGCTCTCTAATTGTAAGCTGTGTACTTCTCGGTGTCGTTAGAAAATGAGTGTTAATTTGCCAGAAAGTGCTGCCACTGTGCGAGTGAAGGTCCATTTAGCCCTGAGTCATCAATTCAAATGTTGCGCAATTTTCATTAGAATTACGCAATTTCATTAATCGGGAAATATTCACTGTGTGTCTCATCATATTTATTTTCGTAAATATTGAATTCTTATAAAAACCTTCATAACGCAAGCATCCATTGGAAAATAATCCACTCTTAACAGCCGGCTCCTTGAAGAAGAGCCGAAACAAATTCAATGTAATTAAATGTGGCGTATGTGTACTGCTATTCAAAGAAAATATATTTGTTTGAATGAATTTTTCTTACCAGAAGATGGTATTACGAAAATTAGTGAACAAACCACCGCCGATATCACAAAGAACGTACTTGGTTAGATGACTCATGAACCCCAGCTATCGTATGTTTCCAAACCTCAATTCAGTGAGTTAGTGAGTTATTTGCTCTGTCGTTACTCCACTATTGACAATAATGACCTTTTAATTGGGTATGTCCCGACGCGTGACCCTGCAAAATAGATATCCACGTTATTAAAAGCTAGAGAAGCATTTATGACGAAAATAGGTTTCCTTAGACCTGAGAGATAGGCTTGCAAAATGCTGGGAATGGTTTGTACCGTTCTATGAGCAGGAACGAAGGTACCCAGGATAAGTAAAGGAAGATTTGAAACTTTCAAACCGAGTTTAACGTCAAAATAAAGAACGACAAATGAAGATGTGCTGATGAATGGAGATCGGATTTTTATGTAATAACATTTTTTTGACTTTCTATTTACCGTTCTCTAATTTGTAATCTTGGTGAATCGTCGCCGTCCTAACACAATATCCAATCGTCTCGTTACATATTTTTACATATACTATATTACTATATTAAATATTATACATATATTGCATATTGCACACATATTTTAAATATTTTAATATTTTCACACAATATTTTGTATTATATAAATTTTCTTCAATTTTATTACATATTTTTTATGAAAAGAAGTATTTTCAAAAAAAGGGGATTTCCCCCAAATTATTACTGTGCGCTGTAAACTCCAGCTATCCTGTGTGAAGACATATGATGTTATCTCAGTCCGACGCCCCTGCTTCAGTTACCTCAGTGGCGGGAAAAGCGCTTCAGAGACTGAGATTGTTTTCATCTTAAGGTGTGAAAAGTACAACTGTCGCCGCGGTTCGTGATCTTTAACCTTAATTTCGGAGAAACATTGGCGATCGCCAACGTGTAAGCACTTCAGTGAAAGTGCTTCAGGCGGTAGTGATTGTTCGCTGGTAGTAGATATAACCAGTTTGTGCGATGTTCTCTATTGCGCCCAGTCTGGCTGCAAAACTACGGTCTTGGAGAGCAACGGATGAACTACTGAAAGGCATGGAGCAAAATGTGCATAAGCTTGTGCTCCCCAAATGATTTTTAAGACGTTCGTATTATTTTTAAAATTTGTTTATGATTTTTTTATGAATGTTATTTTGTATCACGTGACTGTGTTTTATAATTAGTGATTTTTAATATTACATATTATATCCGATTTTACACATTTATTACATATTCTTCATTACGTATTTATGTACATATTTTTCCGGTCTCTACTGATGAATGTGTAAAGAGAGAAAAGAATGATGGAAGTGGTGGGAATAAGACGTAGAACTGATCTGGGCCAACCTCATAAAGAGATTCTTGTCAATATATGTAATAGAGGATTGATTTGTGATGAAGAAAGAAAGAGAGAAAATATTTTGGACGCCGTGAGAAAGAGAAAAGAACGAAAAAAGACATTCTTTTAGGAAGATAAGCGGAATTCCGTCAATTACATAATCTGAACATTTGATGATAAATTAATTTTGAAGATCAGTTGGCAGAATTTATGAATGTTTTTGAAAGTTCAGTTTTGTAGGTAGTTGTTTTTATTACAGTAGGTGCGAATAAGTACAGAAATTGTACTATTCACCATTAAACACATTGAATTTGTTCAAGGCATGCAAGGTAGTCGTCATTGCATTGGAGGAGAATAAAATTAGATCCTCGTGAGAGTATCATCATTAAGGAATGAAATGGAGAAGAAAAAATTACTTAGAACACAGAAAATGTAAATAACATGAAAAACCTGTTGCGACCCTCTCTCGTCCATCATCAGTGCCTAAAATAGCAGAATTCGATTTCTAATGTGGAGATGTAAAAAGTGGAAGAAATATTATCTTATTCATTCACGAAATACACCATCAATAACGACGATAATTCGGTAACTTGATACAAAAGTGAGAGAAGCAGAGAATAACAATATCAAGGAGTGTAATGATTTTATAATGGATTATAAATAAGGATTTGTTCAGAATCTTAAGTATTTAAAGCATCCTACATATTTACTGAAATGTTTCGGTGTATTTCCTTAAAATTTTCTAATTCCTTAATGGCTACACATAGGAAAGATGCAAAATGTTTTACCTTTCTCATAGCAGTTTGGTATTACCTCTGGGATAAAAAACGATGAAACTGAAGCGCTGTGAAGTCGTGCAGTAAGAAGGTAGAAAGGAAGATGGAAGCAGTACTCATTAGTGGATAATGAGGATATTGATTGCTAAGCTTGCCAGCAAGCTATTGTAGGCGGAAAAATAGCACCGATACCTGCCAGAAACCATGAAACTGGGGACTTATGTAAAATTACGCCACAATTAACATTAAAATAAAAGTGAATTTAATATTCTATTTAGCAATAAATTAGGAATATTTGTGTGCATTTGCATGGATGTCTTTGTATAGGAATGCTTGTGCACCTATGTTGATGAACGTATATAAGCATGTCTATGTAATGTGAATGTAGTTTTTTGAATTGACCTGAATTGAAGTGAATTGATGCCTTATTTTACGTGACGAGACTCAGGCCATCAGACCCGCTCTTCCGTCTGTCCAAGCAAATTTCGCTACGCTCCTTTCACCAACAAGCGGAGAAATGGGGCATTTCTTGGGCGACAAAACAGGCGATTTGAATTTAGCTCAGGCTTAGGCTTGTGGATCTTTTACATGCAAGTAAATCTACTAACATGGCACTGTCGGTTTTACTTCCCCTATGTATTATACCGGCCTTAAACAGAATGATCTAAAAATTATTGACTTATTACACCTTTCTTACGGAAAGATCTGTTTATATAACATTAGCTTTGAAGTTGATAAATGAATAAATCACAATGAAAATACATTCGTACATAATATGCAGCCCACATCGAAACATTAATGGGAACATTAAACTTTTCTATGTAAGATTAAAGGTCAGTTATAATTATCTACGCCAGAACAATTCTAATTATGCTAACGTAATGACATGTAAGCGGTTAGACGGAAGAACAGGCCTTATAGCTTTAGCCTCGCCACAAAATGAAGACCTTCTTCTTCTTCTTCTTCTTCTTGTTATTATTATTATCATTATTATCATCATCATTATTATTATTATCATTATTATTATCATCATTTTTATTATTATTATATTTTCAAATGTTTGGCTTCACAGAGATGCGCTATCAAAGCATGGTGAAATTGGCATATTTGAAATCCAAAAAACATTAAATCATCGTAACCCATTAACAAGTAATATCCGCTGCGTTTGTGCCGCCGGTCGTCGTCGGTGTCTCACCTCTCCGATGCAGAGCGCGCCGCCGCCGGGCGCGCAGCGGAAGCCGCCGGCGCAGGGCTGCTTGAGCGGCGGCAGGCGCAGCGAGAGCGCCACGTGCTGCGCCCACGCGTTCAGCGCGCCGGCCGCCTGCGCCTGCGGCCACGCGCCGCGCGCAGCGTCCGTCACCGACCCGGCGCCCTGCTGCGCCGCGCCCGTGCACGCGTCCTTCGCCACCCACCACTGCAACGCACGCGCATTTGCTTGGGCTTACCTACGCTGTTTCAGTTTGTTTGTTTTTATTTACTTATTTACTTGTTTTTAACTGGGACTGGTTAGGAGATTTTCCATGACAATTACAATTGTATATAGCATTCTCAAATGGAAAAATTTGTAACTGATAAAATACCTGTCAAATAATCCAGGAATAAGAGGTCTATAGCAAGATGAGTACAATACCATTATATTGTTATCACATATCAATTTAAAAAGAATTGTTCATACCTTTTGTTTCATTTTGTAATATTTGTACTTGTAACATTGTTTCTATACCGTTTTGTTATACTTGATTACTTCAAATATTGTAAATCTTTTGTAATAATCATGTGATGTCTTGTGGTTCATCTTTTTCACTCTTATTTCTCTGTTAAATATCGATAAGTTAATAAACATGGAGCCATCGAACATGGAGCCATCTTCAAATTAAATCACCCTACGTAAACAATAATGTTGGAGGTTTCTAAACCAATTTTAAAAAAATAGATGTTTAAAACAATTGCTTCATTAAAAGTATCAAACATTATTAATTTCCTCATACCTGGTTAACACATATTAGTGGTCTGATTTTCGAAAACTTTCTTCACTTTGCCCTCTCTCAGTTGAGACTATTTTTTTAAACGTCCAGTTCATTGAAAAAATAATTGTTTACGACCAATCGTGGATGAAAATAAGACTTCTCTTAGAAATATTCAATAGTCGCTACGAGTAAATAAATACTAGCTTCGAGTTTTCGTGACTCGACGTATCAAGACCGGACTTATGGAGACTCGAAACTAACCAAGACTCAAAAGTAACCGGGAATAGAAAATAACCAAGACTCGAAACTAACCGAAACTCGAAACTCACCGAGACCCGACTAACCGAGACAGGACAATTGAGACCCGAAATAGACATCGAGATTCAGAATGACGAGATCGTATTACTGAAGCTCCAGTCCCCACTGCTCCCCTGTCAAGAGACGTAACCAACTCACGTGCGGGACGACCTTGAGCGCGCGCTTGGGGTCGTCGCTGGGCGCGAAGGCGGCGGGGGCGCCCGGGACGGGGCGCGTCGCCTCGCCCGGCGCCTGCGCAGCTAGCACGTTGGGGCGCAGCACGTGCAGGGGCACGCCGCCCGCCGCCGCCAGCGCCTCCGCCAGCGGCGGGAAGGGCTCGCGCTGGCACGCGTCGCACTGCACCAGCACCACGGCGCGGCCGGCGCCCGCGCGCGCCCGCAGCCCAGCGCCGAACGCCAACGCCCGCTCCGCCTCGCCCGCCGCCGCTCGCCAGGCCACGCCCTCGCGCCTGCGCACGCGTTCACTGCGTCACTCCCGCGTTCGCAGCTTCGCTCGCTCATTCACTCGGTCGCTACTTCACTCACTCGCTCGCTACTTCGCTCACTCGCTCGCTACTTCGCTCACTCGCTCGCTACTTCGCTCACTCGTTCGCTACTTCATTCACTCGCTCGCTACTTCACTCACTCGCCTGCTACTTCACTCACTCGCCTGCTTCTTCACTCACTCGCTCGCTACTTCACTCACTCGCTCGCTACTCCACTCACTCGTTCGCTACTTCATTCACTCGTTCGCTACTCCATTCACGCGTTCGCAACTCCATTCACTCGTTTGCTACTCCATTCACTCGTTTGCTACTCCATTCACTCGTTTGCTACTCCATTCACTCGTTTGCTACTCCATTCACTCGTTCACTAATTCATTCACTAGTTCGCTACATCATACACTCGTTCCCTACTTCATCACTCCGTCGCTTCTTTACTCTCTCATTCGCTACGCCACTCTCTCATTCGCAGGCATTCTCTACTTAAATCATTAATTCTCTATTTCTCTCATCACTTCATCTACAGTTTAGGTAATCACTCTTTAATTTCTTCATTTATGCATACTTTAATTACTATTTCATCATTCTATAATTCATTTATCCATGTTTTTATTTATGTTTTCTTATTATCATGCGCAACATTGGCAATTAATTTGGTTTATTCATTTAGACTTACGATGCTTGCGAACTGTAGGTCTTTATAGATGAGGTCAAATGTTCTTGTGGAATCTCAGTTTCGGTAATTCCGTGCAGCACTCTGCGAAAGCAAACGCAAAATATACGATTTGAGGAGTTAATTGTTATAATAGTTACGTGCAAAGTACTTTATACATTGGACAAATGTTTTAGGTACTATGACTATAAAAGAAAGGTTAACTGCAGACTGACGATGGCCATGATTTGTTTTGAAATTCAGTTGAAGGAAACAGAGTACGAAATATACTTTGTTAAGGTGGAAAAAATCACAGTGAAAATATCATCGTCCAGCTCGGCAACATTTTTCATCCTTTAAAACAAATGACACTTTTTTGTATATTACTACAGATTACATATATCTATAAAATGAAATGAAATTCAAATGTTCTGTGACATTAATTTTACTAAATGTAAAGCCATTAAAGCGGTTATTGTACAAAATTTAAAATTAGCTGGAAATTTCAGAGATCGACCAAATACCTTCTAAATTTTAAGATACGGCTTTTTTTAACATTTTGCTATCTGGTAAGGCAGAATAAGGGTTAACGTGAGGTATCCAGTGGTTAGGTCGGTTCTTTCATGTCCCAACATACGGCAACAACGAATGACTCTGCCTAGGTTCAACTGCACTTGCCTTAGACCTCCAAGCCCCACCATACCTGGGCACAACTCGTGGCGGGACCAAAATCGGCATTACACGCCTACTTAACAATGCTACCCACTGGTGCGGTTTGAGTCTCACAAAAATTAAGAGCCTTTTCCTGCGAGGATTGAGACTCGGCGGGAGGGCCGTACTTATGTCATTGTCTCAGCTTCAGTTCGAGGGGGAGGGAGGCAATTTGAAAAATTTACGGCCACCTAAGAAGTTGTTTCCTGTACACGAGAGGGAGGGAAAAGAATCTGCGTTTATGAAGGACACTTCAAAATGGGCTTTTCTGTGCCCTGCGCTAGTGGTGTGAGCTGTGCGAATGACGAGGCGCCGAAAGGCTACGATGCTAATCGGCATCATCGCGTAGTCGCCCATTACACTTACAAAGCGTTACTATCATTCAAAATGAATATCACAGAACAATTACAAAAGCCGCATGATTATTTTCAAATGAACAGATGTACAAAGAATGAAATATCCCATACATAACCCCTTACCTTTACATACATTACCCAATACCAAGATCTCCAGGAAATTCTACTCATGCATCATCCAAATCGAACACCTATGTGAATTTACTCTTCCTTAAATCACAAATTCTGAGGCAATAATTAAAAACATCCCAATTCAAGCATTTTTGGAAATTCAGTCCGGGTAGGTAAATAAGTAAGACGCTTTAAGAGAGTCTTTACCCTTGATTGATTCTTAGTGATTGCGGACGTGTCAACTGCTAAGGTCAGGGGTGAGGATATGACAAGGAAGAGGAAGGAAAGATTGCACGCGGTTCGTGGACCGTTTGTTAGGGTACCTCTCCGGCATTCGCCAGGTTTTGATCGGGGAAACCACGGAAAACTACCGATCAGAACTGCCGGCTGCTAGACTTTTCCTTCAGACAGCGACTGAACTGGACCAAGCTGACAAGCTAGTGTCGAAAATGCTGCTACGGTTGGGATTAGAACCTATGGACCGGAAAGAGGCTCTGCAGTGACATCAGTTGATGCCCTGAGCCACTTCTCTCGGTCTTTACCCTTGAGTAGTTAAATTAAGAATTGTGTTAGTTTAGAAGGTTAATTTAAGTGGCAAAAAATGACATAGGTAAAAGTACTGTAGAAGTGGCCTACGTTTCTCGTTAATCCAGTAAATAAGGGACTCACAGGTGCAGCGTCTTTTGGGCGTGCAGAGCGTCGGCCCAGACGCGTCCGCCGGCCGTGTGCAGTCTCGGCGCGGGGCCGCGCGCGTTGGCGGCCGGGGCCCCGGCGCTGCCCAGCCACTCGGCCAGCCAGGGCGGGTACTGGTCGCCGGCGCGCGCGTCCTCGGCGCCGCCGAAGCTGACGACGGCGAAGCGCGCGTCCTCCACGCCCCACGCCCGCAGCGCGGCCGCCAGCTGCGGCAGCGCGTCGGGCAGGCGCTCGGGCAGGCGGCCCGCGCACCCGCTCTGCACCACCACCGCCACGTCGGCCACCGGCGCGGCGCGCGCGCGCCACGACGCCCCCGCCGCCATCCACGCGCCGTCCGGCCCGCGGCAGCTCTCTGACCAACACACACAAACACACGCACAAACATGACTTGTGCGTCCTGGTTGGATGTGAGAAGGCGACGTTACAAATGTGAACTGTGGAAGTTCTCTACGCAACACACTCGTACTTACAAACACACACGCACAAACATGACTTGTGCGTCCTGGTTGGATGTGAGAAGGCTACGTTACAAATGTGAACTGTGGAAGTTCTCTACGCAACACACACATACATACAAACACACACACACACACATGGCGTTTGCGTCCTGTTTGGATGTGAAAAGCGACGTTACAAATGTAATCTGCCGGTCCGGATGGCCGAGATCGCTAAAGCAGTAGCGATCTCGGACCGATGGATCACGGGTTCGAGTCCCGCCTCAGATGTATTGTGTTCGTCCTTTCACCCCTATCATCATCATATCGTGTCACCCTCATAGTTACCATACGGTTACACGCAATAGTGGTCGCTAATGACCTAGTAATTGATGAGACTTTAAATAAGGGGGAAAATGTGACCTGTGGCAGTTATCTACGCAACACACACACACATACACACACAAATATGGCGTACGCCCTTTTTTTGGATGTTGCGCGACATCGCCGGCGCCATCCACGCGCCATTTGGCACGCGGCAGCTCTCTATTCTATACACATACATGCGCACGCACGGCCGCACACATGACGTACGGCCCCTAGGTTGAGGCACCTAGGTTGAGGCAGGTTGAGGCACTCATTCCCATTCATTAAATAGAGCCTGTACGATGATTTTACATTTGTGAATCATTTAAAGATGAAAATAGTGTTGTACTGGAGTGTAACTTCAAATGATGAGGCTCCGAACTGTGTGTTATAACAAATTGTCCCGGCCCTGAGCGCGAGTAAAATTTCCATTATTTCCAATTTTAGTAACAGAAACAGAACAGTGCTCTTACATCGTACGTAGAATCAGATAGTTAATTTAATAGATATTTAAAGTTGTTTATTCGAGATTCTCCACATTTCTACTCACTAGTGTTACGTAGTGGCGAAATTCAGAAGACTCAAATCCCAAATTGCAATACAAGAAGGAGCGAAGGCTTAGTAAGACTGAGTGTTCTCGAACTTACACACACATCACCCTCCGCGCTTCATTCTTGCCCAAGCATAGGCTATCACACATTTTGTGTACCAATGAAAATTAACAGGAAAACGAAGAGGGAAGCAAAATTATCGTTCGATTTAGAACCAAAAATATCTTCATGGCATGTGGTTATATAGCTGCGTTGAAGTTTGATTAACGCACTCGTTAGAAAGCACAAAAATATTTATTACAGCAAGTGTGTTTCAATGCGTTCTTTTTTACTGTTCTCTTTAACAAAAGAATGTCGTTACTTAAAAACTGCAAAGATATAATATTGTGTGTTATAGCCTGTATCGAAAAACATATTGCAAATGCCAAAAAACATATCGCACTTGCCGTCTATCAAAATCATATGAACAACTGAAGAGCATCCAAAATTGGGAACAAGCCAATATGTTTTGTACATTTGTCCAAAATTGTTCATGCTACCATCATTTTTCTTTCCGATTGATTTCTGTTAATTTCCCTTGTCCCCCACTCTGTTCAATTTCTATGTATCCTTACTTTCTCTTCTCCACAAAAGATGTGATGCAATGCAGACGAACAAAAAGAATCAATACCATGTCGACAGGAGACTGGCAAGGTTAGAAACTGCTATTATTTTACAATTGCAGTTTATTACAGTAAAATAACAGGGACAAGAAACAAGAAAAGAAACCAGTAGAACATAACTATTTCAAAGGCATTGAAGAACAACGTAAGAGACGATAAATGAAAGCTCGCGATCAATGACACTGTAGTAGACGTTTCTTTAAGAAATATAAAACATCGTGTAATAAGTCATCAAATTGCAATATAAAAAAAATAAATAGTATAGTTGGAGGAAGAAAACGTTGATAGATATTAGCATGCAGAAGAGTGTGGGCAATATAAAATGACAATTACCAACTTCCGACCTTGAGCGTATAATATATTTCTTGTATCAGAAACCGTTCATGTAAGGATAGGCGGTTACAATATCATACGCATTACATACATTATTAACTATTACAAAATATAAACCATAGATCAAAAGCCTCCTTGCAGAGTTAGTGTTGAAAGTATTTTTCAGTAAATGTCTTAATAACAAGGAATTAGATTTTGAAAAATTGTTAACATACATTTTTATTTGACGATTTTGAATTTTGATGAATACTGAAATAATACTATCATATCTGTACTTCTCGAAAAA
This sequence comes from Gryllus longicercus, assembly GCA_038098605.1. NCBI lineage: Eukaryota > Metazoa > Arthropoda > Insecta > Orthoptera > Gryllidae > Gryllus > Gryllus longicercus. The sequence goes on along the minus strand of JAZDUA010000116.1, from coordinate 1,127,077 downwards.
AATAATATTGATATTGTAATTTAATGACAATCAGCATTTGATTTATAATAATAATTTTATTATTATTATTATTATTATTATTATTATTATTATTATTATTATTATTATTATTATGCAATAACTACAAGTCCTAATACAATAACTACTAAGTCTTACAAATGTCTGCTGCATGAAAAAGGATCGTAAATGGTTAATGAAGCTTTCAATTGAACATGTGGTGGGAAATTTCTTACTACGGACTTACACATTTGATATTTGCCCCTAAATTGTAGGCAACGTTTTATGTACGGATGTTCGACAGGTTCCGTTCTGACGCAGTAAAGGAGATTCAACGTATCTGCCGAACACCTGGACTTAACATGGGATTGCTTAACCTTCAGGGGCAAAACACAGCATGTCACGAATAAAAGAGCAGTTGCAGTATACCAGATTCATGATACTGTAACAAGGGAACTTGTTACAGTATCATGGATTTGGTGAACTGTAAGTGTTCTGTTTTTTCGTGTATAAATGCATATAACTTCGTTCTGTGAAATGTCTCATACTACTGGCGAGCTCTTTCCATGCCCTAGAACAGAGATCGCCAAATCTACAATCGTGAGCTACTGGTAGCTTGCAGGGAAATTTTCGGAAGATCGCATTGCCGTGCTCAGGTTGTTTCATTCGGAGTTGCGTAACAGAGCTCAGACAGATGCCTCGCGAAAACAGCCGTTTGCATACTCCCGCGCAACTGTCTCTGTCAGGCTCGTAGTTGATTTTATGCGCTTGGAGTTATGGTCTACATGATTGGCGTGTACACCAGATATTTGCCAATGTGGATAGTTTGATGATGTTCTGTCCTGATTTTGTTTCATAGCTGACACTAAGTATTTTTGTTCAGGAGCTTTATAAGTCCGTTGCGAAAGGTACTTACCGCACTCGGGGGGCGCGGAGGGCCGGAACCAGGTGCGCAGCTGGCAGGCCTCCTGGTAGGCCAGCGCGGCGTCGCAAGGGCCGGCGGCGGCGCAGAGGGCGACGTAGGGCGTGGGGTCCACCCGAGCGAAGCATTCGCTCAGCGGCGACGACGCGTACTCCAGCACCTGCGAACACCCCCACACCCTCTAGTATAGCAATGCCTTGTTTGATGGATTAGAGTTTACGTGCGCTAAGGGCAACCGCTCAGGTCGTTACGCCCGTAAGTGTACTTTATGTTTTATCGCTGTTGGTGGTGGTGGTGGTGGATGGCGAGATCCGGAACTGACCTACACGCCAGTTTCCAATATTTTCCCCCAACCTTCGACCAGCAGGACACGGTCCTAGCCGAGACAAGCTCCAAGTTTTTGGCTGGTCTCCCGACATGTTGTGTAGTAGGGTAATGCACCACTATCAGTCAGTGTACTAGCAATGTCGTTTAGTAATAGTTTACTGTATTAACAATATTAAATAAACGTAGCATCACTAAGTGCACGTTTTATTGATGTATCTTTTGAAAATTGTGGGAGGAGTAGTCGGGGTAGAGTAGGGGGTTGCTTATTTTGAAAGCAATATTATAAAATCAAATCTGTAGTTTGCGGATGCAAATAAGTTTTTATGTAATAGGAGAGCAAAATTGTATACTTATCAAATGTTTCCAACATCTTTTTAACTATAATTCATCTTTCATTGTGTTTAGGAAAAGGATGGGGAAGGCATTCTGGAACTCAAGAAAATGTGCGCATTTTGTATTTCAGCCCGTACGTCACACGGTTTCGATGGTAAATGGAATGAATTTGTAACAGTGGCTTGTGAAGGTCACGAGTAAGTACCTGCTTGCAGGCGGGCGAGTCGTGCGCGCGCGGCGGCGGTGGTGGGGGCGGGGGCGCGCGTCCGTCATCGCGGCACCGCCCCACGCGCCAGGCGTCGGCGGGGTGGGCGAGGTGGGTGGGGCCGAGCGCCCCGGCGTCCGCGCCCTCCAGCAGCTCCAGGTCCCGGGAGCGCTCGCGGTCGAAGGAGCCGAGCAGGCCGCGCACGCGCCCCAGCTGCCAGCTGGACACGCGCACGCTGCACGCGTGGCGGTCGACGCGGCAGCGGAAGACGAAGCCGGGCGCCGCCACCTCCAGCGCCTGCTCCGAGCGCCGCACGGCCAGGAAGGGCGTGGCGCGCGCCGGCAGCGCCAGCGGCCGCCCGTCCACGCGCACCGCGTACTCCGCCGACACGTGCACGGCGTGGTAGGGCGTGGCGATGGTGAAGGAGCGCTGCACGGCGGACGGCGCCTGCAACACGACGGACACGCCGACCACCTCAGCGGACGGGGCTCACTTCTACTTTCTCGCTACAGCGGAGAGAGGAAGTTACGTAATTTCTGCGAATGTTCGTCAGAAAAAATCTTATTACAGGGCCCTGGTTACGACAAAGTGGATAAACCCAGTTGCTAAATTTAAGGGAAAAAATCATCTAACACGTGGAGTAGGCAGAATCCGTTTTGTGAGTCCTTGACACCGAAAAATCGAGTTACGGCAAAATGTCTGTCTGCCTGTGTGTCTGTCAGTGAACAACACTAGTGGTCAAACCGTTCAGCCTATTTTCTCCAAAATTGATATTCCACATCTGGCTGATACCACGGGCCCTTGAATTTTAAATTGATACGTTAATTTTGGGGGGTACTTATCATGAAGTTCCTGAGACATTTTCAAAATTTTCAAAAATTGCGTCTATTGTTTTTTATTAAATTTTCTTGTTGAATAGAGTGAAGACGTTTAAGATAATGGCGTAGTTATTATTCGTATGTTCATTGACAATCCTGATTTTTCGAAAAAGGCCAAAAGTTCAAAGTTTTTCCGGAGTGTTCCTACAGCTAAAATATTGATGATAGAGATTTTTCCCTAAATGAAATATGTTTCATAAAGCAAGATATAGAAATAAGGTCAAGCTCAATTTTTTGAAAACTTGAAAACTTTTTGCGTAGTTTTGCGTCAAAACACAGAAGAGAAAATACCTGCTCTTTTAGCCTCACTACTTCTCAATTTGTAAAGGTCTTTTAAATTAAAAGAAGTAAAAATAAATGAAAAGTTCAGTACTTCGTAGTCATCAGTACTATTATGCCTGAGGTATGGTAGAAAAAATGTATCTTAAGAGCAATGAAACTGTTCGATCATTAATATATCTTACAATATTCATGTTTCCTTTGTGTTTATCGTATATGTAGTACCTAATTGAGTTTCTTAAGTAAGAAAATTTATTCTTAACAAAAATTGTGATTTCAAGGTGTTGTCAGAAAAATTCACTTTTTACTACATTCGCTTGTTAGAATACGAGTAGTAATCGGTTATTTTAAATACACTATCTCCACTCAGTAGTCAAAACGGGAAATTGTAAATTAATTCCTACATACTTTCATGAATCGAGTACCTCAACACAATTTCACATTTACTGCGAACCATTGAAGTTAAACTATTCATATAAAACATTTTCAGTGCTACATCTTTAGTTGAAATTATTATTATTATAGGGAATATTTCAAAACCAAATTATAAAAGAAAGACTGCCGCGGGTACCTGTTACTTCGGAACGCAAAAACTCACTTTTTCATCACGCGCGTTGAAACGATATCGTGCCCAACCTAGCCGCTGTTGAATGACAAATTTCATTACAATGGCCGACCCAACAACTCTTAAAATCGCACATCCAGGGAACGCCTAAAATAATTGGGGCAGTATTTGGCAATTTTCTTTAAGAGAGGAAAGTTAAAAATTTAAAAAATAATGATAAATAATACAAAAATAATGTGCAATAAAAAATAGTAATAAAAAATGAACAGAAAAGTCAACAAACTATGTGAAGTTACGAAGGTTAAGCGAATCCGAATGATTGCAGTTTCCGGGTTGAGTGACCCACTATGCACCTTGGGATTCAACGGCGCCGAGGTCAACTGCCTTTTACAGAGCACATAATGGCTGAAAACCAGTACTACTAGTATACCTGTCCGTTGAAGTGGACGAGGATGGCGAAGGTGTTGCGCGAGAGGTCGCCGGCCAGCAGGTAGGAGCAGCGCGGCGCGGGCAGCTCGAAGGCGTTGCCATCGAAGGAGACGACGTGGCGCGCGCCCAGCAGCTGCCCCACGGCCGAGAAGGCCGGCAGGCTGTGCGACAGCGCGCGCTCCGCCAGCGCCCGCGGCGACTGCGCCGTCAGCTCCTTCAGCCTACGCACACAGACATACTCTCGCTCACCCCCCTTCCGTTACGTGGGGCGGAGGACGACGCGGTTCTCGCGGAAAAGTATACGCTTGGGAGATTTTTCACACGTCTGCGCGTCTGTCTGCCCGGGTGAGCGTCCGCATTTTCCGTCCGTCTATTCATCCGCCGGTCAATCAATCCATCCGTCTGTCATGCTGACCATCAGTCCGTTTGTTCGTCCGCCTGTCCATTCGTCTGTCTTTTGATCAGTGCGTCTATCTGTCCGTCGGTCCACTCATCCGTCCATCTCTCAGAGTGTCTGTGAATAACATTAAATATTACACAGAATTTCCTGGAAAATGTATATTCTCAATCGGTCTGGCCGAAGCCATCCCCTTTCGAATTCGAAACATCATTTAACAAACAGAAGGAAGAGAGAGAGAGAGAGAGAGAGAGAGAGAGAGAGAGAGAGAGAGAGAGAGAAAGCAAGAGAAACAAAGAGACAGAAACAAAGCGAGAGAAAGAAAAAAAGGGGGGAAAAGAAAGAGACATGAACAAAGAGAGAGAAAGAAATAAAGAGAGAAAGAAAGAGAGGGAGAAAGAGAGGAAGAATGAGACGAAGAAAAAGCGAGAAAGCGAGAGAAAGTGACACATAAAGAGAAAGAGAAAGAAAGAGAGCGAGAGAGAGATATGGGGTGGACTGGACGCCGGGCCTCACGTGTAGAGCAGTCGCTCCTTGGTGTCCTGTCGCTGCGCGTGGGCGGGGCCGGCGCCGGGGCCGGCGCGCAGCTGGCGCAGCTGGTCGAAGCGCGGCGCGCGGTCGAAGCCCTCCCAGTCCACGGGCAGCGGCTGCTCCAGCACCACCTCCCCCTTCTCCGGGCGCAGCGCGCGGCGCTGCTGGCTCCACGCCTCCAGCGCGGCCGCGTTGCGCGGCGTCGCCACGTACGTCTCCAGCAGCCACAGCGCCTGCAATCCGATCGCTGGCTCGTTATTGATTCCTGGCGCGCCGATTGCTAACGGCCTTCGACCCGGAAGTGTCGTGCATGCTTTTGTTATCGTGAAAAGTTGCCCTGAACTTTCCGCGCTGTATGGCGAGATACCGCGCCGTCCTACCCGTCGGCTTGAGCGTGTTCTCAACCAGGTATCTCCCAACAGCGAGGCACCGCCCCAGCCGGGACAAGCTCTAAGCTCCACTTTGGTCCCGGCCTGTATGGTAGTATAGCGTGTGTGTGTGTGTGTGTGTGTGTGTGTGTGTAAGGAGTCAGGATTAATATCTACAATTCGAATGCCATTAATTGAAATTATTGGATAGTTCGAAGAGACTTATTTGTCATGAAATGTATATTCAAAATTATGTTTATCGAATTATAATTTTTGAATCGCTAACAGGATAACTAAAAGTCAGAATTTGATTTTTTTAGGTATACCTGACAATTTGTGTTATAGTAAAGAAATAGCTAATGTTAGCTATTAGTAATGCTAGCAGCTAGCTAGTAATGTATTTCTACTAGTTTAGAAGAGGGCATATTCTGCAGAGGGAGGGAATTACTCATGTTCAACATAAGGTCGATCCTTTGAAGACACGATGGCCTGGGATTAAGGGGACGCATATATTCCTGTGTAACATTTTGGGTTAAGTTAGTCGATTCTTAAATATTGCTTGTTTTATGAAGAATGAACGTACTTAGCGTTGCACTTAGCGTTTGTAATAGGTGTGTTACCACATGTGCTTTTCGCATTTTTGTTTTTAAAATTTTCGCGCATAACCTTTCATTCTCAATTATAAACTCTGTTTGAGATTAACTCAGTCCACGCTCATGTATTTTCGACCTAGATGCGCTGGAGATGGGTGTTGATTTTCCCCCCAAATCTCAACAAGGCATACAATATTGTTCTTGATGTATTTACCGTTTATAAACAATTTCTAGTGCTTGCATGTGCTGACAATCTATTTTTTATAGTCCAGGGACCAGGATCTTTAGTATGATTTCTTTGATTAGTATTGAACCCTTTCCTCGTAGTGTAATAGTAGGTTGTGGAGCGATGCGTAAGTAATGTATTGTGAAGTGAGGTGTCATGCAGTGTAGAACAGAGAAATAATGTAGGAAGTGATTAAAGGGTGATAATGAAGTGCAGTTGAACAAAAATTCAGTGCGGAGTTAAATTATAAATGTTTCTTTTTAAGGTAATTTAAATGTTTTATGAATTAGTTTTTATATCATTATTTTTATTGTTAATGTTATTTTTATTATTATTATATTCACTATTATTATCGTTGTTTTATCAGGTGTTTTTATTGTTTCTATGATTATTATTGTACCATTGTTATTATTATATAATTTGCACGTTAGCTGTATTATCTTATTTTTGTAATTAGCTGCCACCAGGTTATGCCCATTTGCAGTTCAAATAAATTTATCTTATGATTCTTCAAGCAGAGGTTCAAATTCAATCTCACTACTCTTCCAAAACTGTAGCTATTTCGTAAGTTAAAGACGGTGTTTGATCAAATTTTTAATTATTAGTACTCAGTCAACGCAGCATTGAAAAGTATATATATTTTTGGTAACAATAAACTCTTTGCTTAGTTGCAGACAAATTCCAGAAAATCGGCAAAAAAATACGTAATGTTTGAGTTTTTATCACAACTTCTGAAGCGCCGCTCGGAAATCGGGACAAAATAAGATTACTCATACCAGAGGCGTTCTTCTGAGTTAAATTAATTTTCAGAATTTCGGTAGTTTGAAAAATAGAACACTCATTTGTTTCACCGATGCTTGTACATGATATAAAAACATCATTTTCTTTTGCGTTTTATGTATTGATATATCTCTTTTTTATACAATTTACTATTTTTTAAATTTTGTTGTTTGTTTCTTTTTATTTATTTTTTTATTACAAATTTGAGCTGGTCCGTAAGCAGGAAGCGGAGGCGCTGACCTCACCTGGTGATAGAGCTCGCGCACGGTGGGCGAGAGGGCGGGCGCCGCCTGCTGCACGCGCTCCCACAGCAGCCGCAGGCTCTCCTGCAGGTCGTCCAGCACCAGCACGGCCACGCTGCAGGCACCACACACGTCATTCGCATTTGCAGAGCATTGGATAATTATTTTAAATGGCAACTAAACAAACGAACGGAGGAAATACGAACTTATGTTCATTGGCAAAAAATGTTCATTTTGTACCCCTATTCATTCCCTAAAAGTTTGAAAGTTTATTCTGAGATATCCTGTGCCAATATATGGTAAAACCAGGCTAAGATGGAACGTGTTTGTTCTTAAAACATATTCAGTCATTGCAGGTTTCTATCTTACGGTAGGTTGCCAGTAATTCATCACGTAACTTTAGTAAACTATTTTCTATACATTTCTCAGATTGCACTTGGTCTTTATTTTGTAGACAGAAAATTGTTTTGTTTTTGGAATATACTAATTTTATGTTTATAAAATAAAGACAAAATACAGTCTGACGAAGTTATTATATCTACAGACGGAAAAGAAAACAATATTTCAATGTTTTCTACACAATATTATTGGATCCAAACAACTGCATCTAAAGGTTCTCCTCTATTGTTAGTTTCGGCTCATTTCGGCTTTTTCTTAACATTGCGTCTATTGCCTTTAAAAAAATTATATAATATGACTTTCCTAAATTTTTAAACTACTTTATACTAATTTCACAGCCATGAGCATTGCTCCATCGACATACGGACAACTAAACAGATACAACAAAGAAAAAAGAATCAAAACATAAAGCAACTGAATTGTATTGGATATATTTGAATTTTTTTCAAAAAGTGATTGAATCTGTTTAGAAATCGTATAATTATTTTGGATTCAGAGTTAGTTAGAAAGTTAAAAAGGTGAAAAGATTGATATAAATGTTCACAACACAAAGGGAATCAAGGTCATAAGTATCATCAATAAAACCGCTTTTACATCGGAAAGTAAACTGCAGTGAGAATCTCTTATTTTACTCTGAAATAAAACAATTTCTTTCGAGGGTGCTAGATAAACATTAAATCGATATATCTTGTGAGTTAGGACAGTTATATCAACGTTATAACTCTACTTTAGCGCTCATTGAGATAGGATAACACCCTCCATATTCTCATCATTATATTCCGTTTATATTAGGCATTCCTTCCAATTTTCAAGATCTGATGTCTCTAATTTTCTTTACTGTAATTCATGTCGTACTGCAAATGCCATTTAGTGGCAACTCAACTAACTCTATCTACCGAGACGTCCAGGACGTACTTGGCAGGAACGCTTATGAAAACAATACTTCAATAGTGTTCAGTCACGGAAACAACTGAATTACGGTAACTTGTTTGTGCTTCAAGTTCACTAGATTCAACTAGTGCACTACTTAATGCGATACAAACTATCTATAATGTAGAATATGTTAATAGACACTGAACAATCTGAGGATATACGAATACTCATATATTAAAGTTGGAAAACTAAATAAATTCAGCACATCGACGATTAAGGCTTTGCTTTTTGTAACATAATAAGATCATTGTATATTATTTCTAAAAGGCTTAGAATTTAACTAAAAAAAATTAAAGAGATAATGTTTTCTACATGCATAGCCCACATACCGACATATATATTTATAATTTCATTTGCACTACAAACATATTAAATTTCTTTCTAAAATATCTGTAACCATATTTTTTTTGAGCTAATATTCTACATATTTTAAATCATTTATCATGAACATAACTACTTAATAACATTACTGAATATATTACATGGAACGCATCCAAACAGGAAAAACTGTTAGATGTTAATCTATGCCCTCTTGATGAAAGGGCAGATGAAGATTTGAATATGGTATTGACTACATCAATTACAGTTGATGATTTGAGGACTTTATGGAACAACACGTGGAGAGATCTAAAACCCAGTATTCTTCACAAAAAAAATGATCAGGTCCACAACCTTCAATAAACCAATAAAATAATCAGAAAAAAGTGGTTATATCAAGAATAAGAACATGAAACTGTAAAATAAGCCACCATAACCTATTAAATAGCAATACTCCTCCAATCTGTCCTGATGATAGTGTTCCACAAAATATAAATAAACATAAAAATGTCTCGAATTCCTACAACAAAGGCAAAAATACCTTCAAGGAGAAAACCTTGATTCAATCCTTGTCTCAACCGCATTTCAAAATAAAATTTAGAATTTTGCAAGAAATATTTTTTTGATTAAACATATATGGAAATTATACAAATGTTAAAAATATATTACTAAACCACAATGACATGAATTCTTCTATAGTCGTCGAATCATGAAATAAAATGGGTACATGCCGTTTATGAAAAAAAATCACTGAATGTTTCAACGAATTGTATACTATTGTATTGCTGTGTAAACAAATATTGAAGATGTTGATGCAACAACACATTTAAAAAACTATCATTATATTTTAACAATGAATATAAGATAATACTTACTTCTCAATTGTTTCAAATAATTGTGCAATGCTCAATCGGAATGGTCCGTCCAGCCACACTACTGTTTCCGTACACAATTCCTGCATTGCCCGCAGTTCCTTGACTTCCATGACGTAATCTACTATGGTCTTCGACAATTCTACAACAAGAGAATACACACAATACATAGAAGCTAACAAAAATAGACTTTGCTACTTGTTACCAATTTTTAATTGTTAACACTCATATATTTTTGTTTATCAGAAAATCAAGAATAGCCTCATAAATTATGTTATTGTCTTGGAAGAAAAACACAACAAGAAATTCATAAAGAATAAATTTTACAAATTGGGCATATGAAATAATTTTTTTTTTACTTTTCTGGTAGTTTTCTTGATGCCATATCTAATACTCAGTCCACGTAACAAGTTAAACTATAATATTTTCCCTGAAGGTTAGACAATTCCTTCCAAAGATGTTCGAAAGATACACAGTTTCCTTCAATTGCGCGAGAACGTGGCCTGCATAACGCTTGTGCATTACGAGTTGCCTAACATTCAGGGGCAAATACTACCTGTCTAAACCATTGTCAAAACGTATCAAACGTTGGATCCCTGTAATATCGTAAAAGTTAGGGACGGGCGGTGATTACTGAGTGTTCCCCAGATTCTAGCGGCCAACCAGCATCCTTCCCTCTCCCCTATCCCAATTTTATTGCTATCTGCTGTAATTGTGACAATGCCTACCACTACCATTTTCAATTGCCTGATCCTTTTCGTGGAACTATCTCCTCAAATGAGGAGACCTTGTAATGGTCTCCTCAAAATATCATTAATAATACACTCACTGGAAGACATACTACACAGAATTATTTCTCATACTCGTTAGGCAAAGTATTTTTACTACACTATAAAGTTACTAAAAATCCTCACGAAGTAACGAGTAAATACGACAACACGCCACAGGCTGAATTCAATGCAGTATTCTGATGTGAATAGGTTTTCAAACACTATATTTTGAAGTGTAAACTGGGCGTAGCCCGAAAAAAGACATTGTAAAAGGAGAGTTGCGACTCATAATTTTTGTATATTTTTATTAATCCTAAATGATATAATTACGTACTACATTCGAAGATGAAAAAACAGACAAGTGCACTTAAAAGTTTTTTTTCAGTAAAATTTGCATAGCCAATTTTTACTTTTTCGCACTTACGAAGGTACTTCGTAATCGTGGCGGAAAACGACGAATTTTCGTCAGAAATACTATTTTTGCAGAACCCTAGTAACGAAGAAGTGTATAAATCCAGTTGATAAATCGCATTTCTCTAACAAGTGGTCAAACCAAAATTCATGTATTGTGAGTTCCAATACCGAAAAATCGATTGAGGGGGAAACGTCTGTCTGTCCGTCTCTAGTCAACGCTAGCGCCTAAACCATTCAGCTGATTTTCTTGAAAATTGATATTCCTAATCGATCTTAATGAACTCGTGGCTTCGGGAGTTTTAATTTTAGCGGGTACTTTATATGAAGTCTCTAAAAAAACAACTTCAACATTTTCTCATACATGGTACCACATTTTTTCATGAAACACTGTCATCGGATAGCATAAAGGACTGCTGAGTGAATAGTGCAAGTCTCATGTTCGTTGTAATCCCAGATCTTTTGAAAACTGCATAAGTGTAATTTTTGGGGCGTCTTTCTAGAACTATAATATTTAAGATACAGAATTTTTTAATGAAATTCGCTCCTTAAATACGGATCTTTAAATAAGTTTATGTTCAATTTTTCAAAAATACTAGTAGTATATGTGCAATTTGGGGCGAAATATAGGCAAGTTAAGAATTTTATTAACAACGTTTTTCTCAAAAAACACTCCAGATATTTTCTTTAAATGTTCTACTCATATATAATAAGGGTCAGTAAAAATATAGTCCTAGTCACATTAGTTCCGTTTTTTTAATTACAAAAGATTTAACATTTCAAAACTACAAAATTGGAGTTTTAGATTTTTACTTCAACTGTCTATCTCGTCTTGTTGTCTTGAACTATATTATTGAAGAGAGATTGTTTTCCTTAATGGATTAAATCGTGTCTTCAAACATATTCATGTTAACATTTTCGAAAATAAGAGTAGTTTTCGTGTAATTTGGCGCAAAATACAGGCAATTTAAAAACACTTTTCATTTTTCTCTCAAAAATCGTTCAAATTTTTTTATTTAAATTGTTTTCACGAATAGTAGAAGAAACTCTTAAAATAATGGTGCGGGTATCATTTTCATTAAACTCTCTGAATTTTCGAAAATTGCATTTTGAGAAATATCTCTAAAGTAGCAACGCTAGTTCCATATTTGAAAATATGTTTATAATAGTTTAAATCGTCAGCGTCGCCTCACTCAGATAGTGTTAAGTAGCGGCTATGAAAACAAAATATGGCTAACTGCTTCCTTATCAAGAGAAGTTTTATTTTCTTACTATATAGATAGATTTTTATAAGAATGGGCCAAAGTGGCAGTTTGCGAAACAAGTGAACATTGCAAGTGTAATTCAGAGAAGTATCCCTCCGCCGCGTCAGCTGTTTAGTTACGCCCTTCGTAGTGTTTGTTGACGGCTCACGCGAAGACATTGCTATACAGAAGTCTACGAGTTTCGCTTAGTTTTCACAATCGTGTCCCAATTATATAAACAAAACTCAATGCACGGGACCACGAAACGCTCTCGAACACAGCTCGCCACCTTAAATGCAGAAACGTGCATCGTCACCATTTCACATCTCATATTCAAGACTCGATTTTAAAACAAACATAATCCTTATCACATAAAAACTGAATTCAATGTAATATATATAAAAAAGGATTTTTACCGAAAAGCACATAGCTCTGCACTTTCTAATTTCAATTATTTTTCGAGGCGCACTATATTTCCGTCGGAGAAAACATCACAAAAGGTAGCGTCGAAGCCATTTACAAGTTAGCCAACTGCAAACGAACGAATGGAGGAAGGAGAGTCTAATAGGTTCAAGGACACAACGACCATAGAACATTCAGTTGTGTTGCCAGCACTAGCTGTCAAAACGTCCCATTCTTATAAAAATCTCTCTATACTAGAGGCGGCTGCGAGCCGCGTGCGCGTGGCGGTCTCTGACCTCTGAAGCGGCTGCTGAGCTCGAAGAAGGCGTGCGCCAGGTGGTCCGCCGCTTGGAGCGCCAGCTCCGCCGCGGGCTCCACGAGGCGGCGCTGGGCGAGGGTGGCGGCGGCGCGCGCGCGCTGCCCGGCGTCCCCCAGCGCCGCCCCCGTCGCTCCCAACAGCGCCATCGCGCGGTCCAGCAAAGCCGCGTGAGCGGCTACCGCCTGCCCCTGCACCACCATTCATTCATTCATTCATTCAGTTGTTAAGTGATTCCGGGTGCAGCAACTGCTAACGTCACTCCACCATGGGCGGGTGCGAAGCCACTGCCTGCCCCTACACCATCATTCATTCATTCATTCAGTTGTTAAGTGATTCCGGGTGCAGCAACTGCTAACGTCACTCCAGCACGGCCGCGTGCGCGGCCACCGCCTGCCCCTGCACCACCATTCATTCATTCATTCATTCAGTTGTTAAGTGATTCCGGGTGCAGCAACTGCTAACGTCACTCCACCATGGGCGGGTGCGAAGCCACCACCTGCCCCTACACCATCATTCATTCATTCAGTTGTTAAGTGATTCCGGGTGTAGCAACTGCTAACGTCACTCCAGCATGGGCGGGTGCGAAGCCACCGCCTGCCCCTGCACCATCATTCATTTATTCAGTTATCAGTAATTCCGGGTGCAGCAACTGCACTCCAGCATGGGCGGGTGCGAAGCCACCGCCTGCCCCTGCACCAACATTCATTCATTCAGTTATTAAGTGATTCCGGGTGCAGCAACTGCACTCCAGCATGGGCGGGTGCGAAGCCACCGCCTGCCCCTACACCATCATTCATTCATTTATTCATTCATTCATTCATTCAGTTATTAGTGATTCCGGGTGCAGCAACTGCTAAGGCCGACGATCCTTCGGTGCGAGACCGCCACGACACTACTGCCTTAGCAATCACGGCTACCCATCGGCTGCCCTTAACGGAACATACAGTGCTATACGGGCTAAACACAAATGAAAAATGAGTAAAAAGCAAACGCAAGCAGGGTGGTGGTGATGGCGTTGATGGTGGAAGTGGCGGTGGTAGTAATGTGGTGGTGATATGGTGAGTATGTGGTGATGTGGTGGTGATGGTGGTGGGGGCTAGTGGTGGTAGTGGTAGTGGTGATTTGGTGGTGCTGATGATTGTGGTGGCGATGGTGGTGATAGTGGTGGTGGTAATGATGATGGTGGTAATAATGATGGTGATATGGTGTTGGTGGTGATGCTGATGATCGTGGTGGCGGTGGTGGCAATAGTGGTGGTGGTAATGATGGTGGTGGTAATGATGATACTGGTGGTGACGGTGGCGGCGGTGATGGTGGTAATGGTGGAGGTTGTGGTAGTGATGGTGGTGATGATAGTGGTGGTGGTTGTGGTAGTGGTGATGACGGTGGTGGTGGTGGTGGTGGTGGTGGTGATGGTGGTGACGGCGGTGGCGGTGGTACCTTGATGTCGGTGAGGGCTTCGCCGAGCGCCGGGAGCACGTCCTCCAGCCCCAGCGCGTCCGAGGCCACGAGCACCACCTGCAGCGCGGCGTCGAGCGCGGCGCGCGCCCACTTGAGCGCCGTATGCCCGCACGCCTCCGCCTCGCGCCGCACGCCGCCCCTGCGCACACGCGCAACGGAACACGGCCCGTTAATACGTAGCACGGGTGGTCGGTACACCAGCATTGCAAATCGACCCTTTCGATTTCAAGAAATCCTTCATAGCCGGGCATTTTTCGGCTCAATTGGTGAAGTATTGCCATTTTACGAAACGAATGATTGCGTCATCACGCATTCAGCCGATCGTAGCGAGAGAATTGTGGGAAGACAGAACTAAGCGAAACAGCCGACCACCGTTTTCTCACGCAGATGTCCAATATCCAACACGTCACAAGAAAGATGTTTCGCAAAATTAAGTTTGATTCTCTTAATAATTTATTTAGAATGCTGTTATACAAAAAACATCTTAAGCAATTCGTTTATAATGTTACTTTTTCGCATTCGTACAAATTTGAAAACTCGTCCATAATTTCGCTCGTTTTCAAAAATGTACTCACTGAAAAATGCATAACATTATAATCTAATTTGCATAAAGTGCTATTACCGAATCGTTTAGAATAATGGTAACGGCATTTAATTTTTTATAAGTTGTTAGCAAATATTTGCAATAGCTGTTCCAAAATGCGCTGTGAAACTGGAATATTTATTTATGTTGTTCACTATAGAAAAATTGCTTTCCAGATGTCATTTAAAAAATAAGTTAATTTTTACGTCACAAATGCTGCTTTTCTATGATTTCGTAAAGAATGTAGTGTTTGTTGATAAAAAGCGACGTTTAAATAAATAAATTTAAAAGATGTACAGTGTAATGTTTATATGTAAATATTGTTTACGAAAAAATGTTTTAAAGATTTTAATGTAAAAATATATTATTTTATATTTAAAAAGTTTTTCGGCTATTTTTTAAACAATGGAAAGTAGATTGTTTTTGTATGTTCACGAAACAAAAATTGTTTAAAAAATGTTTTAATGTTGTTAAAATTGTTCCATGTAAAAAACAAGTTAATTTGATTTGTCAAATATGCTCCTCTTCAATTATATTTTACTTTAAACCATGAATCTATTATTATCGAATCTATTTATTTTCGAAATTCTGAAGTAATTAGTACTCAACCCTCACGGTCGTGCGGGTATGCCCATGCCGAATCTAGAAACGCAATATTTAATAAAATATTTTCCCAGAAATCTTTCGGCATAGAATGATCATAAAAATAAAACTTATTTTAAATTGGGAAGAAAAAGAATGTTAGGTTTTAAAGGGTTACGCGTTAATCGCGCACTGACCAGAAGGCGGCAGCGGGCCCGCGAGCGTTGCCCAGCAGCGCCCCGACGTCCGGGAACAGCCCCGCGACGTCGTCGGCCAGCGGCAGCACGTCCTTGCCCACGGCGTCCAGCTCGACGCGAGCGAAGGCGCGCCACTCGTCCATTTGCGGCCACGCCACGCGCGCGTCCCAGCTCGTGCGCCACAGGCGCGCGTGCGCGTCCGCGGCGGCGGCGGCGGCCGGCGCCACGCGCTCCAGCTGCTGCTGCACCACCTGCCCCACCTGCCACACCCCCGCGCGCCGACGTTAGCTAGACGAAGGCGCAGTCGAAATCAGCTGCGTCTGCAGGACAATTCTAGAGGCAGGCTGCTCTCTTCGGTAGTGTTGCGTGGTTCCCCGATCAACACCAGACGAACGTCAGAGTCGTACCTTACCAAACGGGCTGATCTTTCCTTCCTCGTCCTTGTCCGAACCTCACCTCTTTCTTACACACACTTGAAGGTGGATTTAAACATAACTGCACTTGACGTGAATGAGCTGTTGCGGTGCAATCATGAGGTTGAACGTCACCATCGTGACGTCACTGCAGTGAAGTGTAAGCTTCCGATTGGATGATTCCGTAATAGCTTACGTCCTGCCAAGTGCAGCTCTAAATAAAGCGAAGTATACACTAACATGCACTTCCCCATCACAGTTGTCGGTAGACCAGTCGGAAGCTTAGAGCTTGTGCCGACTGAAGCGGTGCCATGCTGGTGAGATATATTCTGAGGGAGAACCCTCGTAGAATGAAGTACAGGTTGGCTCCGAATCCAACGTTCTACTTAGAGAGAATTACCAGCACCACTCTCGATGAAACATTCACTACACTAACGGCCATAGCTGTTTACGTACCCGGAAACATCAATACAAATAGATTCAGGTGTCTCAGATCAATTATTACGAACTTCTCAGGTACATAGAGGAGTCGACAATAATCCATTTTTCCAAACGAACAGGTAGCGAGATGTTTCGTAAAACTGACTTATACGTAAAACATTTGCCGCTCTTTTTTAGATCACCGCCAATTATAAGATGTTTGCAAAGTTACGTTCCAACGCAGTCAAAATTTCTTACGTGTGCGGAATATGTGCAAAAGGGCTACATCAGAATCAGTGGCAAATGTCACATGTATACCTCCGTTGAATAACTTTTTTCAACATTTGTTTATAGGCTAGAAAATGACCATTTTCCCCCCATTTACATGTCGTACACGTTTAACATTTATTCTCACTCACTATGTAGAAAGACGATTTGTTTCCGGGAACGTCAGATTCGGATGTAAGGAAAGTGCATGACATCCGAAGTAGTGCTGGTGTAATATTAGTAAATCATATGCGTAAAAATACTGATAATTGAGATTTCCGATTCAATTTTCGTAGTCTAGTACCAAAAGGTTCACGTGCGTAGTCAAAATAGGCGTCGTGTTTCGAATCAACCCGCGCTCAAAATAATTAGAATTTTTTAATATCGAGGACTACTGAAATTACAAATTCATATTTTTTCGTCTTTTAACGAGACACCACACACGCATGATGATCCCCGAAAATATCTCCCCCACCGCTCCAGCTGGAACAACCTGTAAGCTCATGTCATGTGTGATATTATACTACATATACGTTTAAGTGGGCGTGAGTAAGGGGAGAGGATACGACAAGGAAGATTATTCTAAGATCGCGCGCGTTCTGCGGCTCGCTTGTTAGAATATTGCTCCGCCATTCGTCTGATATAGATCCCATACACCACTGAAACTAGCGATCACAGCATCAGGCAGCTCGACAGCAGTGAATTGGACCGAGCTGTTAACTTGTGTCGATGGACTAGCGATGGGCGAAAGCCGCCGCAGGGTCAGCTCACCTCCTTCAAGTGCATCTGGGGCGGCCAGCGCGCGCGCACGCTGAGCAGGCGCGGGGTCTTGAGTTCGAGGGCGAGGCGCGCGGCCGGCAGCCGCTCCGCGCCCTCCGCCTCCACCCACAGCTCGGCGGCCACGCGGCGGCGGTGCGGCGCGACGACGCGCGCGCGGTAGCGCAGGCCCCCGCCCAGCTCCAGCTCCGCCGCCACCGCCCGCTCCGCCGCCTCCAGCTCCACCTGCGCACGGCAACCGCCGTCTACGTCTAACTTGCAACTCAACTTGCCACAACTAGCACCTCCATATGGTCGCGGGCCATATTGTCATTTCTCTAATGATCCACACCTTATTTCCGCGTATTGTTGAGGTCGGCGCTATGCCCGGCTGCTATGAAATGGAGGGGGGTCGAATGGAACAATGCGTGATATCAGGCAAAATGCAGTAAAACACGCGGGATATTTTTCAATTTCAGAATTTACTAAAAAAATCCTTAAATCTAAACCTGACCTATTATTGCAATAAAGGGGGTGTTGACTCCGGCAAGGAGTTTTTCTCTTACTAATAATCTTCCGCGGGGCACAGAAAATGGCATCGTAGACCGCCAGACCACTGGTCTAAGATCTAGTTTCACGAGTGCAGAATTGATATCGTACGTCGAAGTTAGCCAAATTGCTCAACTAAGCCCCGTGATGCCACAGAAGTTAAGCAACGCGAGACACCACGGATACCTGGATGGGTGAGTCCGATTATTAGCTCCCCCGAGCCTCTGTCCGATGGGCTGAAAGGTATTGACTGTCTCTCACGTTACGTGTTAAAAGAAAAAAGCTGAAAAGAAAATTACTCCAGATTTATCTAAGTTCGATGCTCACGTTCAAGAAGAGCTAAGAAATGCAAAAAAGACTCAAATTAGAATAGTACGATGCCAAACTTACACACTTATAGGTGTAATAACAGTACTTAAATAAATTTTCTGTGGCCATCTATAAATACACGAAAGAAGTATACACACCTTAAAATGAAAAACACAATAAAAGCTCTCTTTGTGGATGCAAGGTAAAGTAGATACATTCTTGAAGCTACGATTCCATTAAAATTTCTAAATACGTTTAGAGCTTTTAATTTTAATATGTTTATAGTACCTCCTGGAGAGGGCGACGGATTTGTAGTTGGCCGAAAGGTACAGAAAGTAGATTTAAATTAGTTTGTTAAAATGTTGAAGACATGTTTTAAAAAGTCATAGAGTTATTATAATTCCCGCTTCATACTTATGAATTCTTTAATAGAACACTTTTTCCTGTTTTATACAGTTGCGTCCGATTACCGTCTGGCTGAGATTAATAATTCTTTGTGAATGTCTATTAATGAACTTAACTCGTTCTCAGTCTTCACTTACTGTAGTGGCATTGAATTTCTTAAAATTAAAATAATATTAAATTATATTCTATCAAAATTCCCTGTAGTACACACATTCAATAAATTGTAATTCATTAGTTCTAATACAAAATAATCAAATGACGAACGCCACAAATATGCACGCGATGGTTAATCCAAAGAGTAGATCCGTTTCGGGCACCCCACACCCTCCCGCACAAAAATGCATTCTTGGCGTACCACAAGGTCCAATTTCGTCTCCAATTAACGCCACTCATATGTAGGCGATCGTTAACCAGGATCCCGGCCCCCTCCAGGCGCCCCTGCCCTGCAATGAATTCTCTAAACACTAATCGCCACTGACCTTCGCGCGAACGGCGTCCTGGTCGTCCACCCTGGCCAGCAGCTCAGCGCCGGCGGCCCAGGCGCGCGCGCTCATCTCGAGCGCGGCGTTGGGCGCTCGCGCGCGCAGCAGCAGCAGCGTCGGCGCGGCGCGCACCTCGGTCACGAGCGTGGCGAGCGCGCCCTGCGCCGAGTCCGCGGGCGTGTAGGTGACGTTGAGCAGGAGCGCGGCGCCGCCCTCGGGGTCCAACGCGGCGTCCAGCTCGGCGCGCGCGGCGCGTGCCTCGCGCGCCAGGCGCTGGTCCGCCACGTGGAAGGCCAGGGCCACGCGCCCGCCGCCGCCCGCGCGCCGCCGCAGGTCAAACGCCGCGCCCGCGCGCCAGTCCAGCCCTGCCACACACGGGCCCGGCGGGTAGAGGGTAAAATATCCACTCGTAATTCGGGGGGAGAGAAATATTCCCTAAACGTCAAATTCTAGAAAAGAACAACGTTTCTCGGTATTTCGTCGACTCAAAATGTAGAATTTGCGATCAATATGTTGCAAGATCGGCTCAACATCATTGCGATTTTACATTTTACAGCGACATGATCGACGAAATCGATCAAGAAATGTAAATCAATGCGCTGTTTTTCCATTGCAAAAATGAAAGGCTGAAGTTACATGAAATAAATATAATAATTTGATGACGATTTAATGATAAACGTAACATTTTGTGACTTCTATTTCGTAATTTTCTTTTAATACGCATTTGCAGTGGTGGGGGTAGGGTTTGCATGCTGTAGGGGGTAGGGAGCCCCCCCTCCCAGGTCAACTATCCACTCGGACTTGACACCAATCGCCCGCCCTAACCACATGCGCGGCGTGGAGGTTAGTTTTCAATTAGTAAAGTCGTAGACTTCTACGACCAGTCTAGCGAGAGCTCTTGTCTATCCGGATGACGCCATATCGAAAGCTATGTTGCCAAGAAACACCAAGACAAGATCAAAACGCAATCTCAGCCTTCGACGCGGCGCCATCCGGACCCCAAGAGCACTTACGGTTTAATGAATTCGTGGGAGCACAAAACGTTTAACCACATGGCGGCTGCAGTTGCTGAACCGAGTAATATTATAGTTTATTTTTAGAATATGTACTTCAAGAGTCATCCTTTTTAAATTGATTGGTGTAGTTTCAGATGCGGTCTGCACATGTAAAAGTTATAAGAAATGTAATTAGAGAAGAGGAGTTATGAAATTATTTAATTTCTAAAAAAACCTTTAAGGAATATGTGGAATGGTTGCATATGTGAGGAAGGGGGGTGAGACATCACGATCAGAGTTTTAGAAACTTGCGCCAGGTAATTGGGAAATATTGAAACAAAATCGTATGCAAATTTCGTGCTATGTTCTTATAAAGGTTTTTTATTATTTGTGTGCAGAACTATCAGAAAATACACACTGGGTTCCAGTAGACCCTAGTTGCACCATTAAGGAATTAACTTTTCTCCCTCCGAAGTATAGACACCAACTGAGACTAAGTAGTATGAGGGCAAGCTAACTATAATTCAAATTTACGTAAAGCGTTATGCGGCTGTCGTCATAAATTTCCAATCGGTGTCAATTTGAAATGAGGTTGCTGTCCAGTATACTCCACTATGCAGTTCTAGGGTATTAATATCGTCTGTTGCCTTTGCCCCTTATACTTTCAACGTGAACACACCTGGTTCCCTGAGCAGCGCCACGCGCACGTCGCACGTCGCTCGCAGGCGCTCGTCTCGCACGCCCAGCGCGCCGCGCACGCCCACCACCGCGCCGTCGCCCAGCACCGGGTGCAGCAGCGTCAGCACCAGGCCGTCGGCGGCGTCGCTGCGCAGCTCGTACCCGACGCGCCGGCTACGGTCGCGCGCCGCGTCCCAGAGCACGGCCGCGCCGTGCTGCCACGCCCCCTCCTCGCTAATCGAATGCTCCAGCCGCGCCTCGAACACGCGCCCCGACGGCAGGTCGACGCTCAGCCGGGCCTGCGCCAAGCCCTCCACCAAACCCGCCGCCGCCTGCCGCGTCTCCGCGGCGTACCCCAGGGTCCGGTTGCCGCCCCACGTGACGCTGGCGCTGCGCTCCCAGACGTCGCGCCCGTTCACGAAGGTCGCACGCGCGCTGCGCCCCGGCAGCACCAGGAACCAGCGCCTCTCGTACCGCCTGCGCTTCCAGTCGTGCGTGTCCTTGGCGCCGATGCCGACACGCGTCTTCAACTCGCCGTCCTGCTCCCAGCCCAGCTCCAGCCCCACGTCCTCTAAAAGGGCGGCGGCCAAGCGGAAGGAGACGGGCTTGATGGGGTTGATGCAGGTCACGTCCAGGATGTTGCGAGCGGCGGTGGCGTTGAGGTCGAGCAGGAGGCGGTCGTGGTGGGTGACGGTGGCGAGGAGCGCCGACGGCGCCCACTGCGTGTTGGGGCCCCAGCGCGCCTCGACGCGCGCCGCCGACGCCGACGCTGCCGTGGAGGAGGCGTCGACGCTGACGAAGGCGTCGCGGTCGTGGGGCTGCAAGTCGCCGCGCACGCGCAGCCACACGCGCTCGCCGTCGCGCTCGGCCTCGAAGTCGCCGCGGAAGGCCGACGCCCCCGCGCGCCACGCCTCCGCGCTCACGTTCACGCCCGCCGTGCGCCCGTTCACCTCGCCCTCCGCCGCCGCCACGTACACCACCGACTCCTGCGCACGCGCCCAGCAAGCGCATCAGAATGGGTTAGATGGTTGTTAGTGATTTCGGGCGCGTCAACTACTGTGGTCATTAGTCACATAAGTGTGCTGCATGCTTTTCCTCGTGAGGTTACCGTGATCTGTCTCTGCTGTACGGCGAGATCCGATGCCGACTTAACGTCAGCTAGCGGGGGTTTCCTCGACCATGTATCTCCCACCAACGGGGCACCGCCCCAGCTGGGACAAGCTCTACGCTCCCAACCGGTCACCCGGCAGGTATGGTAGTGTAGTGCTTGTTAGAGTGTAGGTAAGGAGTGAGGGTAGGACAAGGAAGAGGAAGGAAAAATCGCGCGCGGTCCGTGACCCATTTGTTAGGGTACTTCTCCGGCATTTGTGTGGTTTGATCGGAGAAACCTCGGAAAACTACCAGCCAGAGCAGCCAGCTGCTAGAATTCTCTTCTAGACAGCGACAGAATACGAGCTAGTGTCGAAAATCGTGCCACTGTCTGGTCTTAAACTTAGAACCTCCCAGTCAAAGGCACTACAGGTACACCAGCTGAGCAACCTCGCCCAGTTGTTGGACGCATTGGAAATTATTGGAAATTATTGAACGCATCTCGATCCGCAGGCGCGAGAGGACGGCAGACAAATCTTCCGGTTCTGGGTAGTTGTCTGAATGTATTGAAAGTTTAATGAAAGTGTAAGTTTCTACGGCCGGTGTCTAATATGATGCACATGGTCGCCATATTGAAAGTGTGTAAAAAGTTGTACAACGCGGCTTTGCGTGGTGAACGGTGGTGAAGATGTCTTTTATTTACGTTTTATGCGGTATATTTTGGATGTGTGAGTGTGCGTGTGGAAAAAACATACGTAACCCGAGGAGATATTTGCTTAGTATAGGCAAATGTTAATACAAAATAGAAATAAAAGTTAAAGAATTATAAATACATAACTACTAGTGCTAGTTTTGCGTACATTGTCAGAAATATCATTAAATTTAATGTAGATTAACGATTGTACATGAAACTTAATGCAACTGTGTACATTAAAAACAGTTTAATATATTTGTACATTAAATTTTAATACATAACTTAGAATGGGAGTAGATTTTAGGTAGAGGTTCACCGGTTTTCTTTTATTCCTCATCATTCACATCGATTATTTATAATCACCAGTCATTTCAAGATCAGTCATTCTTTTCAGGTATGACCATAAAGCTTTGACTCGCATCCTAATATAAATGCATACATTAAATTTAATCTGCGTCCATGATCATTATTTTAACGTACACCTCAGAAAAGCAATGTGGAAATTTCAGACAGTGTACGAATAAAATGTTGGCGGACAAAGGAATTATAGAAGCGGCATTTTGAAATGAGTATCTCACACACTTGTATGAGTTTCACACAATTTTAGTACAAATTCTTTGACAGTTACAGGTGTATAGTCTTGGGATCATCCTTAATATGAGAAATGGTAATCATGTTTTGTCGCTGGCGCCTACCTCGAAGTGGAGGACGTGGGTGAGCGCGAGCGCGGCGCTTTGCAGGCGCGGCAGGAAGGGCGCGTGGAAGGCGGCGCGCAGGCTGGCGTTGAAGAGGCCGCGCGCGCGGTAGTCCAGCTCCAGGCCCAGGGCGCGCTCCATCCACGGGTACGACACGCGCGCCACCGCGCGCTTCTGCTCGCCGTTCTGGTACGTCACCTGCAGCGCGTAGCGCTCGTGGCCCCTGAACGGCGTCGTCAGCTGCACCTGCACCCACACGGACACGTTAGCTTCTCCTAAAGACCGTTTTACACGAGTTTCAGCTTTCATCATTTTTCTAAACAGGAAATGGATGTTCCTTTCAGAAGTTTGGTCTCGGTATCGAAAACAGAATGAAGGAAATCTAGCGTTTTACTCGATCATTTCGTCTTTTGCGTGTAATCCTGAATATTGACTTTGTGCGCTGCAGAAAGCACTGAAAGGCAAACACCTGAACATCACATTTCTGGTTACAAATTAAGTTATGTTATTGTATAACTGAGCACAGAACGAGGCAACATTAACACTCATTACGTATTTCTCGCAACCTTAGTCACTTCACATTACAATCCAATGCATTAGAATGCTCGGAAAACTGTATAAAAGAAGTAAATCGCAACACAATCATAGCCAACGAAGAAAAATCCCACAAAGAAATCGCAGTAGTCACACTGGATGAAATATGAACCAAAATTAAATCTTGCGTCATCTTTTTGTACAAATTACATCCCGCTCCGTCATTTTTCTATATCGATAAAAAGTGATCACAAAATGATCGTCTAAAATGGGTATTATACTGTTACAATATCGTCTTAAGGCCACCAATCAGAGAAAAGTAAAGCCTCTCTCAAAAGCCTTAAAGATCTTGCAGGCCGCCGTAAAATGTGTGTGTGTGTGTGTGTATAAGGATGTGAGGATGTGGAGAGGATAGAACAAGGAAGAAAAGGGGAAGATCCCGCGCGGACTGTGGACCGTTTGTTAGGGCCATTTTACATGATACTGTTTTCGTACACTTTCTCACACGTTGAGAAAGTTCTAAGTCCCAAACTAGAATTATAAAAGTCAAAAGTAATGTTTACACGGCCTGCTCGTTTTTGGCCAGCAGTCTGTACGAGTTGCCACGAGACACAGTCAGGGGCTCTACCAGCACACAAATGAATTGCCGAATGCTCAAATTAAAGTACATTCATTTACGACATTTGTGTAAGTGAGTTCTGAACAACTTTATTGAAACCTTTTTAAAAGTATTAATGAAACATGAGGAGAAAAAACAGAAAGACTGTCATAATTGTTACGACCAGGTTGTGTCTGCGAAAGCTTTAACAGGTACGCAGAAAAAACGCTCCATATGGAGACGTCTTGGCAGCAGGATAAAAATCAATAACCTCACAATTGCTGGGCCAATAAAATAAACTCACCATAAAATTCGTTAACTCAAATACATCATGCCAATAAACAAAATCTCACGAATCACGCGTAACCTAACCACAAATTTGAAAAGGTTGCACAAATTCGCCACGACACAAATCCGTTAGTGAACAATTCTGCCACCAAAAGCATTAGTCTGTATATTTTGTGTATGCAAAAATTAAACATGCTCAAAAGTTTTCATGTAGAAATCTTTCAGTGTAGACTGCTGCTCTCTGTATGTCCAATCTGCACGAAAACTGTTCCATTGTAAAATTCACGCCCATGACGGGTGTAGCTCACGGAATTTGATCGTTTTGGAAACAATTAGGTTGGCGACGTTTCGGAATCTTTTCATTCCATCATCAGGGCTTACTAAATAATATGAATATTTTACAATCACTCAGCGAAATTATGTCGATGTTTCAACCGAACTCCACATGGAGTTGCTGCACGGAGCTGCGTTGTAACTTGGACATAATGTGGCTGAGTGATTGTAAAATTTCCAAATTATTTAGTAAGCCCTGATGATGGAATTAAAAGATTCCGAAACGTCGCGAAACTAATTGTTTCTCCTCCGATCACTACATCCCTGAAAACCGTTCCGCGTGACCGGGCCTAAATTCGTGTTCAGAAAGACTGCACGTGAAGGGCGAACGCACCTCGCTGACGATGAGCCTGTCCTGCAGCACGAAGCGGTGACGGAGCTCGACGCGCGAGCGGCCCCACTCGATGTAGTGCGCCAGGGCGTCGCTGTGCGCCACGCGCTCGTTGACGCTGAGGCGCAGGCGCTGCAGGCCCTCCAGCTGCGCGACCAGCGCGAACGAAGGCGCCCGCCGCGCCAGCAGCGTCGCGCGCACTGGCGCGGCGAAGCCCGGCGCGCGCGCCTCCGCCGACGCCGACAGCGACTCCGGGGTGCTCACGATCGCCGCCTGCAACAGCCCGGCTTAGCTCACCGCCTTCGTTTGACGCTTGCGGAGTATATAAGCCCGTGCCTGTCCCCGCGGCTTCCAGAGTGAAGGGTAGAAACTATAAAAGTCGTTAGCGTACCGAACATTAATCCCAAGTTGGCAGGATCAAACGCGAACAAAGCAGTGGATTTTTAGGGTGAAAAAGTCCTTCAATTACTAATCTTTGGAAGGGAAGTAAAGCCGGCTGTCCCGTGTTGCTGACTTCCTGGATGTAAAAGATCCGCAAGCGTAAAACAAGCTTCTAAGTAAAACTCAAGTCATCTGTTCCGAGAGATACCTAATTTCTCTGCCAGACGGTGAAATGATCAAATCATCACCACAATTAAAAAAAATTGGATCCGTTTTCGAGAAAAGTTTGAAAATGTTGAGGCTTCATGTTAAGTATCCCAAAAAATAAAAATATTTACTTCAAACTCAAAAGATCTGACGTTCCTTTAAATCGATCGAGGAATATAAATGTTGAGAAAATTTAGCTGAACTGTTTTGGCATTAGCTTTGACCACAGACTGACAAACAGACGTTCAGTAGTCAATCAATTTTTCACAAATATTGATTCTGTATAAAGTGTTCTAAGTTAAAGTAAAATATTCTATATAAAGTGTAAGAGGAAGTAATTTACTATATAAAGGAACAAGATTTATCTACTGTTTCATTATCAGGGCCCGGCAGTAAGAGTTTTTGTATCGAAAATTTGCCGTTTTCCGGCGCACGATTACATAGTTTTAACCTCCTACGAAGTAAGTGCAGTAAGTACCTGAAAGAGGTACTCGGCGTCGGGTAGCGTCAGCAGGGCCTGCAGAGTCGTCTCCGAAGAGTTCTCTGCAAAGCGAAGCGGCACCGTCAGGCCGGCTGAGTACTTCTTGTCGCTGGTCTCAGTTCGGGAGATGATGTTGCCCTCAGCCTGCAACACGCGCGAGCATTCACAAATCAACACTCACGTGCCAAAACGCCCAATAGCGCAGTTAAAAAAGAATACTAACCGTAGCATTGCCTCCCTTGAAAACAGTAGACTCTCGTGAATTTGTATGATAATTCATAAGGAGCAATAATTTAAAATAATTTGGTACAGTACCTGTAGGTCATTGATCGACTGACGGCGCTGCGTTTCAAAACATTTATCATGCAAGATTGACTGATTAGTAACTTGGGGCGCGAACTGCAAAGTTCATTTGTCCAGTGAATGTAGTGCGTGTTTCTGCCGTGGAAAATGTCGGCGATCTTCTCCCGCTGGATGACGACATCAGGCGCCGACCTATGTGGGGTTGCGTGGTTTTTCCCACCCAGTATCTCGCCCCCGTAGGGACAAGTTGTAAGCCCCTGACTGGTTAGGAACTGGCACTGTACTACTACCCGGCATGTAAGGTTGCGTAGTGCAAGAGCGCGTAAGAGTGTGTAAGGGTTAGAATAGGGCAAGGATAAATAAGGAAAAATTGCTACGTGTTGATCGGAGAAACCACGAAAAACTACCGATCAGAGCAGCCGGCCACTAGAATTCTCCTCCACACAGTGGCTGAACTAGTACAAGCTAGTGTCGAAATACGAACATTAGGTTCTTCCACTCGGAGGCAATATGTAGTGATATCGAAAATTGACACCCAAATTAAATGGTTGGAAATTGTTTATCTAAATGTGGGTAAATACTAAAAATATATTTACTCTTGTTGAACAGCAGTTGAGGAGTCAGGAAGCATTAATCACTAAATAAAAATCTTGGCCCCACCTTGAGCGCGGCTGCGCATGGAATTAAATATAAACAATAATCCAACCAATCAAAGGAATGCCATTGGTTGTCGTGACCTTCCTCGGGGCTGAAGTGTGGATTGAGTTTGAGGAATTCCATTCGCAGAGCTTTCTCAAAACTACGAATATGAGCCCGTCTACGGACGAAATGTAGTATAAACAACAATACAACCAATCAATGGAGAGCCCTTACTGTCGTGGCCATCCTCAGTGCTGAAGGGCGGCTTGAGTCCTGAGGAAGGCCATTCACAGTGCCCTGATTTTGAGCGCGGATACGATGGAACTAAGTATAAACATTAATAAAACCAATCAATGAATATTCGTTGGCTGCCATGGGCATCCGCAGAGCTGAAGGGCGGCTTGAGTCCTGAGGAAGGGCATTCACAGTGTCATGACGTTGAGCGCGGCTACGATGTAATGAAGTATAAACAATAATAAAACCAATCAATGAAGAGTTCTTGCCTGTCATGGTCATCTCCAGAGCTGAAGGGCCGCTTGTGCCCTGAGGAAGGGCATTCACAGTGCCCTGATTTTCAGCGCGGCTAAGATGGAATGGTGAATAAACAATAACACAACCAATCAATGTAGTGCCATCCTCAGGGCTGACGTGCGCCTTGAGCCCGAAGCACTCGCAGGGCCTTGGTCTCACCTTGAGCGCGTCGGCGGAGAGCGCGGCGGCGGCTCGCAGCACGACGGCGGCGCCGTCGCCCGTGGCCAGCTGCGCGTCGGCGTCGAAGCCCAGGTCGTCGCGGTGCAGCTCGCCGGCCACGCCGAACGAGCGCACGTGCGAGAAGTCGGAGCTGTCGAAGGCGAGCGACGCGCTGCGGCGCTGGGGGCTGTAGGCGCCGCGCACCGCCACGAACCGGCGCGCGCTCCACTCGCCGCCGCGCGCCACCTCGGCCTCCAGCGACTCGCCGTCCACGCGCAGCCGCGCGGACACGCGCTCCGCGGCCAGCAGCAGCGGGCTGCGCGCAGCGATCGACGAATGTACCGGGAAGGCCAGCCGGTGCGTCACCTGCCACACACACACTAGCGCTTAGTCCAGCTAAGGCCCTCACTGGGTTCAGCATTGCATTTCAGTCTTGGTTTACGTAAGGAGGCGCGGCGATTTGTATACACATGTACATGACATCTGTTTTTAACTAATCTGTGTAAAAACGGCAAAAATCAAGTAGTAAATTCTAAAACATAAATGGGACGGTCAGGCAGTGTACTTCTGCCAAAAGAACACACTGCCAAACGAACACATATTCATCAGAAGAAAGTTTCTATCTCAGAGCACTTCATGAATTCAGTTATCTCCTTCGACAGTAAGCTTAAAAAGGGCGGCAATCACAGAAACTAATAGCGCGGTGGGTAGAGTGTTGCTGGTAGTAAAAATTGCACTTGTAGGAACTCTTCGTTTGCTACAAAAATTTTGATTTGTGACGAATACTTACACCTACCGTTCATTTCGAAAGCATATTCATTATATCTCTTTGCCATGAATTTTGACTTTTGGTTAAATGGTTAGTAACAGAGAATTATGTACACCGTACTAACGTTTCGGCCTTGAAGCTGCTAAATAAATAAATTATCTTAGGTAATAGCACGAGTGCTTTGGAAATTGTCGATAAATACCCGACACGTGAAGTGAGGAGTGAATTTATCTTAAAAATTCCAAAGCACTAGTGGTATTTAATAGGACTATTCCACAAATAAACATACGTCCAACAGAGCTCCAAAATGCGTCAAATATTGAAAATAACTGAAATCATGTGAACATCAAAGATGTCATGTCATAGTACATACGCTGTTTATTGCACATCAACACAGCGACCGATACATACCGCCTCCTATGAAAGATGAATCGCAGCTCATTTCTGGCCAGAAGGGGAAGTATCTTTTGAGATACACCGCTCTGATTGAGACACATTTGTACAGTTATATATGTTGGTTATAATTTTACCAGTGCAATAGTCATCGTTATAAAGTGTTATACTGTGTAGACGCAAAAAAATTAAATTACAATTCAATTATTGTACGTAGTTGAAAAAAAAGTGACTAATTGGCCTTTTCTCCAGCGACACCCGTGCTCGCACTTACCTGAGGCTCAGGCTGTGGCTTGTCGGTGCAAATAATGATGGTGCAATGGAAGAACGAGAGGCAGGGCGATTTGTCTGCTTTAGACGTACCTCAAGGCTGTTGTCGGTGTGAATGTCGATGGGACAATGGAAGAACAAGAGGCAGGGTAGAGCGATTTGCCTGCTTTGGGCGTACCTCAAGGCTGTTGTCGGTGTGAATGACGATGGGACAATAAGGTAGGGTAGAGCGATTTGCCTGCTTTGGGCGTACCTCGTGGCTGTTGTCAGTGTGAATATTGATGGGACAATGAAAGAACGAGAGACAGGCCAGTGCGATTCGTCTGTTTGGGCGAACCTCAAGGCTCTTGTCGATGTGGCATGAATAACGACGGAACAATGAAAGAACGAGTGTCAGGGCAGTGTAATCCGTCTGCTTTGGTCGTACCTCGAGGCTGTTGTCGGTGTCTCTAAAGCGCAGGTGCATCGCGGCGTCCACCTGCTCGTCGAGCACGGCCAGAGAGCTGTTGAGTGCCAGCAGCGTGTGGCCGTCGGCGTCCACGCGCGCCTCTAGCGCTGACCGCGGCGAGCGGCGGAAACGCAGCACCACGGCGTGGCGGTGTTCCCCGTGCGCCAGCCGCACCTCCGCGCCCGCACCTGCATCACGCGACACACTCACGCACGCTGCCAGAGAATCAACACAGAAAGCGACGCCAGAGAGAATGAAATTGCCATGCCTTACAAATAAAAATCCTTTTATCAACTCGTCATTTGGGGCTGTGGGAGTCATGATGATGCGCTCGCTAATATTCCCGCTTTATACAGTCGCGGTTTATTCAAATATAAATTGCTATTATTATTATTATTATTATTATTATTATTATTATTATTATTATTATTATTATTATTATTAATAATAATATACTTCAATATTATACATGATGTCCCGATTTCACTCTACCGTTTCATTTACCGATGCCGGAGAAGAATATGTAAAATGTTTGCACCAAAGATTACTAATATCGCAGAAAAGACTGTTTTCTTCTCGGAAGTAGCGTACTTATTTGTTACCGAGAAGTGTGCATGCTATTGTAGGGCCTATTGTATTCGGCAGTATGATTGATATAAACCCTTTGATGCATACACAGTACCTCTGAGGCTCAAACTTGTTTATTTCGCTTTTTACTCCGCGTAGCTGTGTTTCTAAGCGCATGCTCTCCGTGTAATCTTTCTTCTATTTTTTCAAGATTCAGTTTAGTCACTACCATAGGAAGAATTCTTAGAAGTTGTATAGGTTCTGAAATTTGATTCTATTACCTCAATTACTGTGAAGGACGTTTAGAGCCCTATAAAGTTATTGAAATAAATAATAAGTTGTTTAACAATAAGAGTTGACTTTTATCAAAATTATTATGAAAAAAGTTATTTTAATGAGTAATATTTAATAATGAGTGCATACGCTGGACCATAAAAGTCCCTGCATATGCACTCATGTACTTTCCCGGATCCATGCGTCATTGGATTAACACAGGATATAAATCCAGAGGTAAAAAATAATTATTTCTTACGATTAAATATCCTTTTCTTATCTCTCCATTGTATGCGGGAACACAAGAAGATGACGTGCTGGTAATCACGTTTATATAAACATTGTTCATTGAAATACAAAATATCATTATATAAGATGGCCTCACTTAACTTCACCAAAAGAGAGCACAGTAGGCGTCATCTGATGATGAACACATATATGTAATATGTTTGTCCAAAATCTAATTAAAAATGCAGTAAACTGAGTTTTTTCCACAATTTAGTACATTCGTAACCGAGAACTGTACAGTGCCTATTTTATTCGATGGTATGGTTCATGTAGATTGTCGCGCCGGTGCGCTGCCTTCGATCTTATCATGCTTTCCCAAGGGCGGTCGTAGGGGGCAGAACGTAGGGGGTTATCACCACAGCGACCACCGTCAGAGGTAAAGATCGGTGGTACAGACGGCAGCAAGAAAAGTACAATCGTTTCTTCACCTTGCAGCCAAGGACTTAAAGATCTCTAATTTCATAAAAATTGTTCAAATACAGCAAGGCGCAATTTGGGGTGGATTTCTACCGCTTGTGAAAATCAAATACGTGAGTTCGCGTAAGTCTTATACAAGGGCCATAGCAAAAAATTGCGCTAAGGCCCATTCACAATGCAAACATAAACATAAGCATGGCGTTAACATAAAGGTTAGGACTACGTCCATAAGCGGACTCATTCACAATGCGTTCGCATAAGCATAACACGTAAGACGTTAACTTAAAAGCATTCAAGCTTCAAGCTTCTGTGCTTATGCTTACGTAAGACATAAGAAATGAACCAATCACAGAACGGTAACTCAAAATCGAGAATCGATATTGGAATGAAGTCGATAGAAGAACTGACGCCATATGGGAAATAGACACAGTGGATATCTTGAAATCGATTCTCACATCCAACCAGAAAGTCTCACAGCCAATGGAAACTTATTGTGCTTACGTTTATGTCAGGCATTGTGAATACTTCAGTCCATCGCTTATGTTAATGTTTGTGTCTATGCGCTACGCCTATGTTTGCGTTTGCATTGTGAACGGGCCTTAACTCCCGATGGATGTAATTTGAAAAAGAGTCGCAGGCGTCGCGGTCCTGAGCGCGGACCGCGGCGAGCGAGCGAGCGAGCGAGCGTCACCTCCGCCGTCGGCGTCGTCGTGCGGCCCCAGCTGCAGGTGCAGCTCCGCGCGCTCCGCCAGCAGCGCCACGCAGTCCAGCTGCACGTCGGCCTCCACGCGGCCCTGCGCGCCACGCGCCACGCGCCACTCGAGCGAGTGCCGGCGGCCGTCGGGCGCCTGCGCCAGCGCCAGCCCGTTGCGCACCTGCGCACGCGGCGCGGACCGTTCTCAATGCATTGCAGCGGAGGCAGTACAATTATTGCATCTTCATTTCAATCAATATGTCATCCAATACATAGGCATGGAAGCTGAATCGCATTGTTCGTTCTCGGAATTTTCGAGACTAAATTTATTCGTATCTTAATAATGTCTTCTACAAATTGGCTATTGGTATTTTACATTGCAACCGTTTTATTGCATTAATATACTTTTATAACAATTTTCATACCTTGTTTAAATAATTGTTTCTTTACAGTAAAAATAATAATAGAAAGTAGCTAAAGGAAGAACGATAAAAGAATAGATATAATAAAAATAAAAAAGGCAAAGATAAAGTAAACGGAAAAGGACGCAAAGAATATGCGTAAAAGGAGAAAAGAGGTACAGGTAGAAAATGAAGCAAAGAAATTGAAAGGAAAACAGAAATAGCTGAAAAAAGACAAATCGGAAACATGAAAGGGAGAACAAAGGCATATAATCATGAAAGGTGAAGGAAGAATTAAAAAAATGCAAGAAGAAAGAGAATAGAAAGGACAAGCAAAAGAACAGAAAATGAAAGATAAACAAGAAGGAACAGGTGCATGAAAAGGAAAATGCAGAAAAATACTTTGAAGAAGAAATGACGGGCAAAGAGGGGAAGAAAAAGGAACCGTAGCCCAGCAGTGAAGGTGAAGTAGGAAGGGAGGAGGATGGCAAGGAGGAGGGAAGGGGAGGAAGAGGGGAGGGTGGTAGGGCATAGGATGGAAGCTATGTAGGGTGAAAGGGAGGAGGGGTAGAAGGGCGAGGGGAGGAAGGGAGGAGGATTCAAGGAAGGCGTGGAGGAAGGGAGGAGGATGGAAGGCAGGATGGGTGGAAGGGAGGAATGTGGAAGCTACGTGGGTGGAAGGGAGGAGAGGAAGGAGGAAGATGGAAGGGAGGGGGGAAGGAAGGAGGAGTGGTTGAAGGGGATGGAAGGGAGGGGTGGAAGGGAGGAGGGGTGGAAGGGAGGAATAAGGGAGGTGGAAGAGAGGAGAGGAACGCAGGGAGGAAGGGAAGAAGGAAGGACGGAAGGAAGCGATGAGGAAGCGAGGAGGAAGAGCTCACCAGAAGCGAGGCGTTGCCGACGTGCACGTGCAGGTGCGTGGGGTTCGCCCCGAGGGCGAGCCCGGCGTCGAAGGCGCCGGCCGCCGCCTCGACGGAGAAGTTGCCGCCGCCCCAGCGCGCGCCCACCTCCGCCGAGTGGCGCTCGCCGCCGTCCGCCGCGCAGTCGGCGGAGAGGCGCGCGGCCTGCGCCGCGCGCAGCGCCTCCAGCCGCGCCTCGCCCACGCCCTGCGCACGCGCCCACGCGCGCAGCGACGGCCGCGCGCCGCCCTCCGCGCTCAGGTTGGCGCGCAGCGCCTGCGCCGCGTACGAGAAAGACACGCGCGCCACCTGCGCACAACACACACACTCACACTTTCCTAAGATAGTTACTTGGGCACCAAGGGCGTTATACGGGTTCTTCGCATTAGAAGTCATTAGAAAGCATTAACGCCCGTCGTACTATATACGAGATACCTAATCTTAATCATTCATATTTACTTATTTACTAAGTATATAGATGCTCACTTGAGTCAGTTTGGCTTTTCATATTTCCCTATCATTATTTCTTTTCATAATTTCTTCCATACGAGACCATACGAGACCATCAGTCAACTGTTTTTCTAATATGTAACCAATTTTAATAATTCACATTTACTTATTTATTAATCAAGGTTCCGTATTTTGTTTAGTTTGCAGGAGTCAACTGTTTTGTATGGATATACTTCTTTGCAGTTCGCGCATGCGTACCGCAAAGTAACACTTTCCATCCAATAAACAGTGAAACTAAATACTAGTGTCTATGAATGAGAGCTGAAAATATTATTTAAGAAATAGGACAAAATGCTGGTAACGTACACCTTGGATTAGTAAATGTGAACTTTAACGAAATTGAGATCAGCTTCGTAATAAGGCTTATTAGAGCACATGGTTTAAAGAAATCGAAGGCCTATTATTAGCTACTAAAAATATAACTTCCACATAGATGAATAGTCACATGTAACATAATATTTAAACACTTCATAAAGCGAATAAACATCGTACAATACTAGTATCCTAACATCTCATTACAATACTCGGTTAGTTATCAAACTCAAAATAACAGCCTCATCTGATAATTCTCCTAATATTTTAATCAAATTCATTACAATACTTGGTTTTTGTAGTCATTTAGACAGATATCCGTTTTTTAGTTCGTTTATCATGCATGTTATTTAAAGTAGTTTTTCAATTAAATATCTTTGACTTCAAACAAAGCTATAGACAGGGAACGGTTCCATGAAAAACCAACCCTCCAGTCAATGCACAGACGGATGAAAAGAAAACAATTTAAGGAGAAGAAAAAAGTAAAAAACGGAGAATCTGATTCAAAGAAAAATATGGAAAAAGAGGTACAAAATAAGACGTACAAAACAAAAAAATTAAAGGAGGATTAAATTGGAAAACAACAAGTAGTAAAGCAATAAGAAGTAGGCACTCAATGAGAAGTAAAAAGCAATAAAAGGTATATAAAGAGAAGTAAGAACACATTAGGGCTGTGGCACACGAGCGTCACGTAAACACACGACACGTAAGGGGCGTCGTAGATTAATTGTGTATCTTATGTGGAACGGCGAAAGCGCTCGCGTGCCGTTTCGCATATGATACAATGTTATTCTACGACGCGCGTTACGTGTCGTGCGTTTACGTAACGCTCGTGTGACACACGCCTTACGCTCGTGTGCAGGGTGAGGCCCCTAGAGGTAGGAAAAGACGAAGCCACGGGACGCACCGGGAGTCTGGTGAGCGCGGCCTGTAGGTCTGCGCCGGGCAGCTTCGCGCTGGCTGCGAAGTGCGCGTCGTCGCTGCTGAGGCGCGCGTCCACGGCGGGAGCCAGCTCGCCTTCGGTGCGCAGGCGCGCCCCCCACCCGTCCGCGCGCGCCTCCACGCCGGCGTCCACGTTGAGCCGCGGCGTCGCCACCAGCGCGTAGGCGCGCCGCAGGTCGGGGCTCAGCGACACCTCCACCTGCCAGAGCAACGCGCGTCAGCCCCTGGTGGCCCACAGGTCGCACCCGGCGGGAGCCTGACAATTTGGGACAATGCCGCGAAATAGCCCAATGCACGTTCATTGGCAAAAAGTGGGAATTTTCTGCCCGGTTGCGTAGGCTTCCGCGGCGGGAGTTTATGTTGTCTAGGCTATCCGGGACGAGCCGCGTCACTGACATACTGCGAGCTTCAGTAGTACGCTCTGAAGAAGGCCACAATACGCTGGCCGAAACGTTAGTCACCATGTCACTGAAGCGGCTCGTCCCAGATAGCCTAGACAACAATTTTCTACCCCTATTTACGCCCTACAAGTTTGTATATTCTAAAACATCTGTAGTTGTTGAGGTCATCAAGGTGATCAACTTCAAATAAAAGACACAGTTGACGTTTGTAAACCGATGCGATGTCCTACGTTCGAAAGCAATAAGGATGTTATCGGCCGTGTGCCTTTCATTACCAATTTCGTACACACCACTTTCAAAATACCACTCTATAAAACCACCTTATAACAACGAATCACATAAACTAGAAATAAAGTTCCTGGAAATAGCTGCACTCATTCACCATATTCATTTACAACCATTTGTTGTGACATTTCTTAACAAAAGGCAGAGTGCAATACGCTTAAGAGACGCCCGCTGTTAAGAGTGGTTATTCGTTTCTCTATTTCATTAAGTTTAGACAATATTATAATCGTGCTCTATTACGAAAGGTACTTTCAGTCGTACACAATACCGTTTCTCACATCATTATGCTGTATTCGTATTCAACACAGAGATTAGGTGATCAAAAAATTCTGAAATTATAAAGCCCTAAAACACATAACAATTATTAACTTTTAAAAAACTTTTTAATTGACGTAATATTAAAAGCAAATAGAAATGAATTAAATTAGGAAAACGTAATGTTGGTGATTCAATTCCCTTCATAATTTTTCATTTGATTTATTTTATTCAATAAACTGTATGTGTATCATATATATATATATATATATATATATATATATATATATATATATATATATATATATATATATATATATGCGCACATCTTCTAGAGCCGTAGAATACATTCACCTCCCTTTTACTCTAAATAGTTGAATATGAATAAACGAGGCAACAAAGCGTGGTTAGCAATATTTTATATATAGACATTTTCGTCCGAACAAAACAAAACGAATTTTCATCTTCAAAGAACTGGAGTTTATTTTAGAGCATTGCTAACAAAATAAAGATTCACACCCTAGTTCTACTCCTACTACCACTGCAAAAATACAGCAGAACTAGGGACGAAGGAGCAATAGAAAGCGCATCCACTGCCCACTTACCTTGTGCAGAGCCTCCCGCCAGACGTGCAGCAGGAATCTCATCTGGCCGTCGTACTCGTACTTGGCGTACAGCACCTGCTTGTCCCCGGTGGAGTCGTCCACCATGAAGGCGATGCTGCCCTGCTCCTCGCCCTTCACCTGCCTCAGGTGCACCGCGCCCCACGGCGAGCCGAGGAACACGCGGCTGAACGGAAGCGACCTATCGTACTCCGCGTTCAAATCCATGCCGTTCCAATGCAGCAGCGCTTGGCCGTTTGTCTTATTCACATGGTTCCAGTTTGCCAACGCGTACATGTCCCACGGTGAGGTGAGTTCAAATTTACCGTTCTGTTCCATTCGAAGTGAGATCTCCACTTTCTTGGGAGAGGAATTCTCACGCCATGCCACTTCGCCGTTGTAAGTATCGCCAATAAGTATGTTCTTTAGAGACAAAATGGCACCGCTTGAGTCAGATAGTTCGAATCTGGTGTCCGAAATGCCGTTGTTGTTGTAGAAGGCGAACACGCGATATCCACGAGCTGAGAAAACGGCTTCTCTCCTCCCGGTTGACTTGTCGTCAGTCAGTGACACCTTCACTTCCAGGGGTTCCCAAACCAATGTCTTGAGAAGGACCGCGCCGTTGGTCGTGTGCCCATCCGCTCGGAAGTCATAGGACGCTTCGTACGCCTGTTGCATGCCGCCTGTTCGCACCGCGACCGCGACCGCCTTAGGCCACGTGCCGTTGGCGGATCCGTGCAGAACGATCGAGTCCGCGACGATGGCCATGGAGCCGCTGAACGTCCGGCCACGTGACTCGGGTTCGGCGTCGAACCGGAACTTGACGATCGCGCCTTCGGACTGCCACTCCAAGTGAGCGCTTCTCTGGCCGGAGCCTCCCTGCGTCGCGCAGCTCCAGCCGGCGGCCGCACGCGCTTTCCTGTCCAATACGGCGCCTTCCAGGACGAGGTTGAAGGAGACGTCTTGATCGTACTTGAAGTCCATCTTGCCCTCCGCCTCCGCGACCGTGTGCGTGCCGTGAACGGTGCGCACGCGTGCCACTCCGCGGTCGTACGTGCCTTCCAGGGACCAAGGGATGTTCCACGGGGTGGTGAGTCGCGCCTGCGCCTCCACACGGCCGCCCTCCCGCACCTCGGCGCCTGCCTCCGCCTTCAACACCTGCTCCCCTGAGGTCACTTCCAGAAGCAACGCAGGGCTGCGGCCGCCCTTTGCGCTCACGACGGCTGCTACCTTAGGGCGATCGGGAAGGGATAATTCCGCGCTGGCGAATGTTCCGTCCTGCGAGGTCATCTTAGCTGTGAGTTGTGCGTCTTTATAATGCGAAGTGGCGAGAAGTTTTAAATCGAACGCGTCATTCCTGTGGAAATTGAACACAAGTCGTTGCAGTTCAGACCAAGGTGTCGTAGCTTCTAATCTTATTCCAGAAACGTGTTCGTGGAATGTAGACACTCCAAAAAGTTTCCATTCTAATTCTTTTAGTTTCAGTTGCATATCTAGTTGCTTCTCCACACTTTCCTTTACTAAAGTATACAACTTATAATTATATAAAAGCAGATGTGTTTTTCCATTCTTCACAGAAACGTCCAAAACAATCTGCGGTCCGAAGACTGCATGCAAATCAGTCGCCATCCGATCAGATTCTGTTTGCCAAACAAAATAAAGCCAGTGTCCTACTCCCGCACCGTCGGTGATTATTTCAGGATATTCTTTACGAAGTACATCCCCCCGTCCCTGAGTATAGTTGAAGGCGAAACCCCGCAAAGGAAAGTTCGGGACGTCAGCTGTTCCTATCACTTCTACCGACTCCTCCTTTACTTCTGCGTGGAGGTGAGCGTTCAAGATCGGTGATCCGTCGCGCAGCACGTGAAGGTCCGAGAATTTTTTTATTCCTGAGAAATCGAACGTCAATTTTGCATCTACGAATTGTCCATCCAGAACAGAAACAGTCAATGCCTTGACACCTGGTGAAGATTCATGCATTTCAGCATGCAGCAACTCTACTCCGTAACCAACCACTGAGGTTTTGGCTTCTGTCGAACCTTCCTCACGTATGTGAACCTCGGCGGTCCATTCGCCATCTGGAAGATCGACTTTTAAGTTGTATGACATGTTCGGAGAATCATCAGCTGGCATACGAAAATCTACAGTGGATGTTTTTTCCAAGGCCGATACCGTCATAAACACACGAATTTCTGGATTTGGATTTTCTACTACATTGTAGTCATACCTGAGTTTCAGTGGATGGGCCACGAAAGATGACATGAATTTTGCGTCCACAGACGTGTCATTGCCGGAATCAACGCGCTGAAAATTAAAATCGGCAACTGTTTTTCCCACGACCACTCCGCGGAAGGCCACGTGCTTCGGATTATAGGACACATCGAGGGAAGACGCTTGCTTCTTAATGTCCGCAATGGCGTGTAGTTCGAGTCCAGGCTCCATGGCGAATGTGGCGGCCACGCGGTGCACACACGTGTCGAGCAGTTTCACCTCGACGGACTTCAACGGCCCTCGCACGTCGTACCAGAAGTTGAGCCCCGATTTGCCGCCTCCGGTCCCGTGCAGCTCCAGCTCGCAGCTCACGTTGAGCAGCCCTTCCACCCGCTCGAGGTAGAGCGCGCCGCCCACCGTCGACCCGTTCCGCACCACATAGAGGCTGGCCGCCTTGGCGGGGCCCTCCTGCAGGTAGAAGCGCGCGCGCACCCCCACCCGCTCGAAGCCCGGGTAGGTGGTGTGCGCGTCCAGCGCCAGCGAGTCGTCCTCGCGCCGCCAGTGGAGCGTGAGGTTCTCGTAGCCCGCGACCGGCGTCGCCAGATCCAACCGCAGCAGCGCGCGCTCCACGTCCATCTTGAGCGCGGCGAAGTAGCGTCGCGTCTCCGCCCCCGACGTGGCGTTGGTGTCCACCGACATGAGCAGCGGGTTCCTAGGGTAGTACTCCACCAGCGCCTCCCGCCTCTGCCGGCCGTGGTCCGTGCTGAGCGCCAGCCTGTACGTGAAGCCGCCTCGCCCGGCCACCACGGCCCTCCCGTCCATCGCCACCAGCGCGCCCGTCTGGTCCGTCACGTTGAGGCTCACCGTCGCCGGGAACTTGGTCTCGCACCGGCAGCCCACGCCCAGCCGCCACTTCT
Source organism: Gryllus longicercus (assembly GCA_038098605.1). Taxonomy (NCBI): domain Eukaryota; kingdom Metazoa; phylum Arthropoda; class Insecta; order Orthoptera; family Gryllidae; genus Gryllus; species Gryllus longicercus. Next base: position 1,087,126 of record JAZDUA010000116.1, on the reverse strand, counting down.
TGTCGCGCAGCTGCGAGTTCATCTTGAGGTCGATTTGAATCTCCTTCTCCCAGTCGAAAACAAAATGCGCCGACGAGCGGAATATCTTCGTGTTGTTGACGGAGAGTACGAAAACAAACGACGGATTACTGGGTGTGTCTAACAACTTATCGTATGTGAGTATCGTTTCCATATCTTCCGGAAACAACCTGTAGACGAAATGTTGGAGTTTGAAGAAGGCGGATTTTCTGTCGATTTTCGCGGAAAGTTTAGCTGGAAACTTGGTCTGCTCCGCAATGTATTCCATGTCGAGGCCTACGTGGTTGAAGGCAGGCACTACGTCGAATCGGATGGAAATGTTGAGTTTCTGAAGGTCCCTGAACTGCGACTCGGTGAAGACGGACACCTCCTTGGCCGTGGACGCCAGCCCGGTGTGCAGCACGCGGTTGAAGTCGCGGTCGTCGACGAAGAGGTCGAGCTGCGAGCCGAGCGGGGTGCGCAGGCGCGCCAGCACGTGCACGCGGCCCAGGCGCGACGCGGACAGGTAGAAGTCGCCGTGCGTGCCCTGGTCGCGCGCGAGCGTCGCGGAGAGCGTGAGCGTGTCGTCGCCGCGCGCCACCACCGCGGTGAGGTTGCGCTGCGGCGCCGAGGCGTCGTACTTGGCGTGCAGCCGGCCGCCGCCGGCGCCCGTCGCGCTCAGCTGCAGCTCGCACGCGCTCAGGTCGCGCGCCGCCGTGGCCTGCACGCTGAGCTGGCGCTCCGGCAGGTGCAGGTGCAGGCGCGCGAAGTGGGGCGAGGCGGCGCGCGGCGCCCAGCTCGCGGCCACCGTCAGCGCGCGCACGCCCAGCGGCTCGCTCACCACCTGCGCACGCGCACGCCGGCCCTCGCACTCAGAACACAAATGTTTCGTGAAAAGGGATTATTGGAACTCACGCGATTTGATAACACAGGCACACAATTTTTTTAAGAAAGATTGTCAGATCCAAAGGCTTAACACATGTTTCACTATGGAAGTTGACGCGCTGAATCCGAAGTCAGAATGGTCCTCAACTTTTCAGTTGTTTTTTTAATTGCGAACAACTACCGTGAAATTTACAATTTACGTGCTTTTCACCATTAAAAAAAGTGGAAGGTGATGGCGCAATTCTGGCGTCATAGTGTTCAGCGCGTCAACATATATAGAGAGACATGTTATCAAGTCTTTGGGTCTGAACAACCCCGAAAAACAATAAATACAATTTCACGGTTTTTAAAGAACTGGACGGCGATGTCGCTTTTCTGGCTTCGGATTCAGGACGACGACATGCATACATACAGAAACATATGTCAAATCATTCAGTCTATCACTTTTTGTGTGTGCCTATGTAATATTATTGCCTGGCTCTTAACAACTGTCATCAGTTTTACAATAAATTATGAGTAAGGGAGATCGTGTTGCGTTAGTAGGCGTAATGTACAATTATGACAGTTGTGGTTGTCAGTAAAAAGTATGACATGTGAGTAGACACGTATAGAAGATAAAAGAGTTCTGGGACATTGACAATGTCACATGAATTCACACGACGCCACCGATAACATCATATCACGTCGTAATGACTTCAAGATTGTGTCTCAATGTATGAAGTCGCACGACATCATGCTGACGTCAAATAACGCGAGGTGACTTAGATGTGTAAAGGGAATCTGATATATTGCAGGTCCAGGCGCGAATGCTAGCGGAGTCTGGAGAAACTCATGGTTTCCAAAGTTATATCAATGAATGCGGAAAAAAAAGAAAACACTGTCTATACATAAATCCAGGGCCATACTCCTCAAGCATTTGATTTTTGGTGAGTGGAGGCTTACCTGCGCCGTGAGCAGGCTGTCGTTGAGTGCGAGCGCGGCCTGGAAGAGGTCGAGGCCAGCGCCGGTGGCGACGGAGGCGGCGGCGGAGAGCGCGCCGCGCGGTCGCGCGTCGTAGTGCGCATGCGCGTGCATCCCGTCCTGGTGGGGCAGGCGCACGGCGAGGGAGGCGTTGGCGCGCAGGCGGTCGGCCGCCGTCTTCACTTCCCCTTCCAGCGCGTAGGCGTAGTCGCTTAGGCGCGTAGGCAACACGTTCATCTCCAGAGACGCGAAGCGACGCCGCCACGTGCCCTCCGCGCCCTCCGGCATCTCCGCGCCTTCCAGGTCGTACCTGCGCGAGGCACGAACAGATGTTATTATTGCCGTAAGTGTAGTGCATGCTTGTATCGTTGGTGGCAAATGTGATATTCCCCCGCTGATAAGATCCAGCTCCGATCTACGTCGGCTTGCGGGGATATTCCCCAACCAGTTATCTGCCACGAGCCGGGCATCGCCCCAGCCGGAACAAGCTTTAAGCTCTTGACTGGTATCCCGGCTTGTGAGCTAGTGGAATGCATGCATGTATGCACATGTAAGTGGAGGGAAGTGAGGAGGAAGAATAGGACAAGAAAAGTGGAAGGAAAAATCGCGCGCTGTCCATGGATTGTTTGTTAAGGTCCATTACTCCCCTAGTGTTGGTCGGAGAAACCACAGAAAACTACCTGTCAGACTAGAAGGCTGCTGGAACTGATTTTTGTATTACTAAACAACATTGTATTTTAACGAAATATTTCAATTTTATTACCGGACATAATTTCGAAATTTGTATGTAAGTTTTGTACGCTATTGCATGAATTTTAGATGACCACCAGAATTTTAGATTTTAGTTTTTTTTGAGGAGAACCCCAATTTATTTAAGTGGACTGTGACATTTGCGGGCGACACATTCCAGACGTAGAGCTGCAATGGGGGCGCGAGGGCCGTACCTGAGCGCGGTGTCGAAGATGCGGCTTCGCCCGAAGGAAGGCGAGGCCGCGGAGGCGGCGAGGCGGGCGTCGACGCGCAGGGCGCTGGGCGCGCGCAGCTGCGCAGTCAGGTTGAAGCGGCGGCCTCCGGCGCGGTCCAGCTCGAACAGCAGCGCCTTGCCCTCCCCGCGCACGGTCCCGGCCACGTTGAAGCGCGCCGACAGCGGCCCGTACCCGTCGCGCGTGCTGCGCGTCTCCAGAAACGCCGCCAGCTCTCCGTCCGACGCCGCCAGCGACACGTTCGTCTCCAGCACCTGAGCACCACCATCCATCCATTCATTATACTGTTCATTGATTGATTGATAACCAGTGATTCCGGGTGCATCAATTGCTAGTCATTAGTCCCGGAAGTATATTTCGTGTTCATCCTCTCTAGCTGGCGGTGATATATCCCCACTGGATGGCGAGATCCGGCGCCGACCTACCTGTCGGCTGCCAGGGTTTTCCCCAACCAGGTATCACTCACCAGCGGGACTCCGCCTCAGCCAGGACAAGCTCTAAGCTCCCGACCAGTGTCCCGGCATGGATGCTAGTATAGTACATGTTAGAGTAAGTGTGCGAAAGGGTGATAATAGGTCAAGGAAAAGGTAGGGAAGTGGCCTGCTTGTTAGTGTACTGCTTCAGAATTCGCTGGTGTTGATCGGAGAAACCACGGAAAACAACCGATCAGAGCAGTCGGCCGCTAGAATTCTCCTCCAGATAACGACTGAATTCGACCTAGCTGTCAAGGTAGTGTCGAAAATCCTGCCGCCGTCGGAATTCGAAACTAGAACCTCCCGGTGAGAGGCAGTGCAGTGACGTCAGTTAATGTCCTGATCCACCTCTCCCGGTTATTATTTCGTGTTTTCGGACACGTCAACTATTGTGTAAGTCCCGTAAATGTACTGATTGTTTAATTGTGAGAGGTGGCTGTTCTTTTGCGACTTGATGGTGAGATCTGGCGCTGACCAACACGTCGCCTACGGAGTTATCTTTCAGGCATCTTTCAACGGCGAAGCACCGCCCCAATTGATGCACGCACTTCGCTCGTAACCTGGCGTGCTTGTCTCCTGAATGGAGGTCTCAACGATGGAAGACAGTCGGCTTGCCCAACACACTAAGGGTTTTAACTAAAAGGTATTTTGTAGATATGTCATTTTTGGTGGTTAGGACGTCAGTATATAAATCTATACCTGGATTTACCTACAAGCAAAAGAGACAGTTCTGTAGCCGATCCATCAATGAGGAAAATATAAATTATTTGCAAAAATTTGAGATGTGATTAAAATGTAATTGAAGGGGTAAGAAACTAAACGTATGATTATACTAAAAGACACAAAAAATTGAAATGACTCAATAATGTCACATATTTCAAGGGCATGTACAGGATTCGAAAGTGATCACTTTTTCCGATGAACATATAGTGTGGAATTATATACACAATTGACATTTACACTAATTATTCGGCAACTACACACGCACATCTGTTCGGCAAGGTCACGTTCTGACGCAGCCAAGAGTTCACGTACCCGCCGAAAACCTGTGCATTAGGGTTGCCGAACAGTTGGGGAAGATATAACGTGTGCAAATCGGTTAAATGCCAATCCCCACTGTATGACCATGCCCAATTCCAAAAGCAGTATGTTAATTTTCATTTGTATTTGTACAAAAAGCTATTCCGTTATAATTAGTATTTTTAGTGGAAACGTATTTTTTTGCGGGTGTCCCCAGACAGTTGGGTGCAAAAGCTCACCTGGTCGTCGCAGGAGACGGAGGAGACGACGAGGTGGTCCGAGGGCGACATCTGGCGGTAGTCGAGCACGGCGCCCAGGCGGCGCACGGCGCCGAGGCGGCGCACGGCCAGCGACGCCGGCAGCAGCACGTCGAGCGCGGCGCGCGACCTCTGCTGGCCGAAGGCGCAACTGCCGTTCGCCTGCAGCAGCCACGCGTCCTTGCGCACCAGCAGCACCAGCTCCTGGGCGCCCTCCGCGTTGTCGAACTTCAGCTCGCCCTGCGGCGCACGACGACTTTCTTGGACATTTGCATACTTTTATTCAATCGGTATTTACTACACTTAAAATTGATAACCAGAACGGTATAAGTGACATTTTATACATTCCGAGGAATCTGATTATTATAAGTCGATATTACTGTAAAGTCGTGATGCTTTGATTCATCATTAAAAACGCATTTCAATTGTTCATGAAAACAACTAAAATACATTGCCACTAAAATATATCCTAAAATAAACACATTTTTTCAGAATTTGAAAATGTCACTTTCACCGTTCTGGTTTTCACCCTTTCAAAATTAATAACCTTTTAGGGGGTCTAGGGAAGAAACGTCTAAACATGGAAAATAAGCTCTGAAGACAATTTTAAGTACACGAGCCGCAATAAGCACTCAAAAATTTGTTTGAAAAAATGGCTTTCAACGCAAAAATTTGCATTTCAGAAACATAAATTCTTCAGAAACATGTAAATTGCACATTATTTACAAAAGAACTTAATAAAAAAGAACTCAATGTACACAATTCGACTGATTTTTTTTTAAATTCTGGGTTAAGTTTTCATTTTGAACAAATATATTAATTTCGTTTGTAAATAATAAACTATTTACGTGTTTCTGGAGTGTTTATATGATTTTTCAATGCAAATATTTGCATAGAAAGTAGTTTTTCATACCAACTTTTGAGAGCTGTTTCCGGCTCAGCCGTTTGGAATATCCAAGAAGTTTATTAGACAAAATATCGTGTCCGGATGACGCGGCGTCGAGGGCAGTAACACCGACGTTTCGAGCACCATACTGTGATCCTCTTCACTCCGCCCGTGAGAGAGACGGTGTCACCCGGACAGCCGAGAGTCGAACACGACTCTGGCCGCGGATGCCTGCAATTGCACTGCCGGCTCTGAGCTAACTCGTACCTCTGTGTGAGCGAGGCCTTCGAGTGGGGTGATGAGCAAGGCGTGCCACCTGGCGCCTCCGCTGAGGGTGTTGCTGTCCCTTTGCTCGAAGCCGCCCTTCAGAAGGGCAACCTTGTCGCCGATCTGGCCCTTCACCTCCATCGTCTGGTTGGAGAGGTCGCTGCGGTCGTAGTGGCCGGCCAACGAGGCGACGAGAGCGTCGTTGTAATGCAGGGACGCGTCCACCAATGAATGGCTCGGGTTCGCCTTGCACTTCGCGACGAACTGCGCGGTCTTGCCCTCCTTCGATACGCTACATTTCCACGCCACGGCGTCCGCGGAATCCATTCGCCCTACGTAGGAAAAGTTAAGCGATGTCCAGTTTGTGAAAGGCGTCTTCACGTCTATGAGCGCTTCACCTTGGCCTAAGTTAATCAAGTTCAGCCTAGTATCGACCCGGATCTCTTCCCCACTCACGCGGCTTATGACGTGACTCGACATGCTGAGGTCCCACGGCCTTAATGGAAGACGAGAGGAGTCGTCTGGTATTTTCAGAGATAGATCGAGGAAAAATAGTTCTCCTGAAACGGAATGCTCCACGTCTATTGTTAATGTATGTTTCTCTCCTTGGCTAATTTTGTCTTCTCCCTCTTTCTTGGAGACGAGTTTGGCGTCGGCGGTGAGGGTTTCGTTGCCCCAGCGGGCGGCCGCGGAGCCGGTGACGTTGTTTGGTTGGACGGAATACGACGCAGTCACATTCACAGGGTCGCGTTGAGGCAGCAGAAGCTCGACAGAGAAACCGCCGCCCTTGAATCTGAAATAAAACACAGATGAAGAAATGTTAAAAAATTTGCTTGCTTGCTTGTCTGTGGTGATGTAAAATTATGGAATTCGCTAAAAGTCCAAAGAATAAAAAAATACATATTTTGTTTCACTAATTAATAGGTACTATTGCTAAACTGACTCACAATATGGAGTGCCTCCTGACTAGGAAAATGAAAACAGTATATAGTAACTGTACTTAGGTTTCTAAAATACTAGAATCGTTCAAATTATCCTCATCCTAGTCTTCATAGCTCACCCTTTCATTTGATCGTTCAATATTATTTGATCTGTCTCTGCTTTTCGATTTATTTGTTACTTTCTCGCATACAGTTAAGTTTTATAGACAAATTTCCATAATGCTGCAGTGAGAAACAGCAATTTTGGAGAGAAAATCTCACTTTCCGGAGCCTTGATAGCAAAAAATGGATACTTCTTGAACATACATGTAGTACATTGCTTTCTCTGATTCGTTACAGGAAAGACACCGATATTTTTAATCATTTTATTTTTTTATTTTCAATCATTTATAATCTTCATTTGAGATTGAATACCGCTAAAATAAATCTATCATAAGTACACGGAGGCACAGAGAGGATGAATATTGCAGGAAGTGTATTATTTAAATAGAAACTATGAACCACATTCTGGGTCAATGAACTTTAACTAAGCCAGCAAGAATAAAGATACCTTCATAAAGAGGAAGAAGATGCTCTGAAAGTCAGACACCGTAATGAATGGAAGCCACTTCTCCGTTGCCGAGGAGCTCAAAATCACATCCGACAAGGAAATAAAAAGCCGGGAACTGGTCGACGTGATTGTCCATTACATGGATAGGTCTATCCTTCCGAAATATGGGGAAGACAAATGGTAAAATACCAACCAATCATTCCCCTGTCAGTTCAACTTCAGTGCAGTGCTATGTGTTCTTCTTTAAAAGTTCTTTTTTATAAACATTACTTTAAATTTAGTTTCTGTGTAATAAGTGTTATGTTTATTTTAAAACCGAGACTTGAATGTGAGATGTGTACTGGTGGCGTTGGACGTGTTCCCGGCTCCCGTGTTGTAGGGTGGCGAGCTGTGATCGAGAGCGTTTCGTAGTTCCGTGCTTCTCTCTTTATATATATATTTTTTTATATAATTGTGACACGGTTTTGAACCACGAGAAGCCAGTGTGGCCGCAAAAGGCATCCTCCGATCCTTCACGATTAATGAATGCATTAAAATGCAGAACATTACTGACATATAAAACAATTATTAATTCATATTAGAGTTATAAAAGCATTATGCTAAATATTGATATTCGGGATATAATAACCATAAATTAATCATCCTCTTCCCTACAAAAATGCATGAATAATTCGTTGTAAAACGACCAGAAAAGGTATTTTAAACGTACCCTCAAAAAATCAGTTTTCGTTCTATTTGCATTAGTGGCAATTTTCTTTTACTGAATATGAGAGAATGTTCAGACAGTCTTCCACATACATAATTAAATTTCAATATTTCCTGGACTCACGTACGTGCATTTACCATACCGAAAATCTTAAATTTCTGTATAGCGATGTCTTCACGGGAGCCGTAAACAAACACTACGATGGGGCATGTCTGAACAGCTGCTGCGCGTAGGGGTACGTCTCTGAATTACACGTGATGTTCACTTGTTTAGCGAACTGACACACTGACTCATTCTCATAGAAATCGTTCCATACTCGCAGCACCACTGACTTTAACGCAATGTTTTCTAGTGACGTATTTTAGAATTTATTTTAATACGTGTTCACAGGTAAAGCGAACGTAAAGGAAAGTTGTGGGTGGGTGGATGGGAGCAATGCTCGAGTACCTACACCATCTCTCGCAGCTTGGCCGTATGCATTCCCAGATTTGACAAAGAAATATAATGCAGTCACGTGACTCACGGGTTGTCGAGATCGATGCTGCCGCTGAATTGTAGCGCGTGCGGCGGGTAGGAGAGGCGCAGCAGCGGCTGCATGCTGAGGCGCGCCTCGAGACCCAAGGGCTCGCCCTGCGGGCCCTGCAGCAGCACCTGCAGCGGGTACCCGTCGGGGCCGAAGCCCAGGGCGAACAGCGCGTGGGCCGAGCGCGCGTTCGACGCCACGTCCCAGCGGTGCAGGAAGTCAGTGTGGTTGAGCACCTGCCGCACCTGCAGCGAGCCCTGGCGCCTGCCCGACGACACCTGCACCGCGCTCTCCCAGTTGAGCAGGTCGCGGCCCTGCAACAGCCGCCCGGGTGCTCACGAGGTTTTGCAATGCACGTGGCATCTTCACCCGTTTTCATTGAAAACGGCCAAAAGGTTTGTTTCATATGCCATAGTTATTGAGGGTTAATTATTTTTTTTATGTATTTACACAAAAAAACAGTTAAAAACTGTGTGTGACGTGCTACGGTGAGAAGTTAATTTGAAGTTACATTTGACATATGCCATGACGTGGGCTGTCCTCTTTTTTCTATCCATTTTATTTTAATATTATAATAAAAATAACATGCTACAGCAGTATCATAACTACAACAGTCATGTGCGTTTATTTATTTTCACTCAAAGTTATTCCTAAAATTACTTTAACCCTAGATTACAAAGGCGTCGTCTGTCAGCCGATGCAACTGGTGCCGAAAACGTGCCTCACCCCCTTACCCTCACTCCACATTTTTGAAACTCTAGGCACCTTCATTGTATGGCTAGCCAGTGAAATTAAAGTATGCGTGCCTATTTCCGATATACGCTATTTTCAACAAGCCCCATCCTACAGACTACCTTTGTAGTTACACCAGTAATTCTTGTGATGCTTCATTGATTACTATTGGGAATAATGAGTACACAATCCTTGTCTTGTAGCATTGTAATTATAGCATGTAAGTATTCTTCTGAACATTCAGAAATCTTAATGGGACGATTGCGATAATAATAAAGGTGGCGAGATGAGATACTTCTGCAGACGCTACTGCCCACGCAAAAGCCATGTGTGGGCAGCACTAAGCAAGTGTCTGCTTTGAGAATCATATATTTAGGTGCATCCATATTCTTCTTTGGTCCTATCTTCCATATACGGAAGTTAGGTGACCCATACGGGTTTTCATGGAATAAATTATTCAGGGTGGTTTCCCGTTGCCTTCCTTGATATGATGATGATGATAGGGGGTGAAAGGACAAACACAATACAACCATGCCCGAGGCGGGACTCGAACCCGCGATCTTTCGGTACGAGATCGCTACGGCACTACTGCCTTAGCGATCTCGGCCACCGGATCGGCAGACGTATCGATACCCCCCTTTAAAATGTATTTTGTAACGCCATAGCATACATATTCAATCCATTAGGTTTAGTGTTTCATTGTAAAAATGAGTTTTTTTTATTTTGTCCAAAAGTAGTCTGCCAGACTGCGCTTTTATAATATTGCTTGGTACATGGCGCCTTTGAAATCTAGGGTTAAAAGAGTGAATCTAATAAAATAATGTACATCACAAAGTTTTACCCACTTGGGGGATTAAGCCTCTCGAAATACCACTCTCGGAAATCACCTCCCATGTATTCTTCATTTTTAATACTTTATATACTAAATAAATCAATTAATCTGAAAACGAATGTTCCTCTTTTTCATACCTTGATCCCAACGAGGGAGAAAATTCCACTGGCCGAAAGCGATGAGCGACGAATTTGACAGAGTTATGTAGCGAGTGACAAAATTCCTTCTAACAGAATTCCAACCCCAGGACCGCCCTGTGAGGCACTGCAGAGATATCAGTTGATGACAAGGCATTAGTTGCAAAAGAGTAGTGCATGTTACATCACGGGAGGTAGCGGTGTTCCACTCCCGCTTTGGCGTGAGAATCAGCGCACAGTGGAGGGAGTGTGAGCGTGTGTAAGGGGGTCACCACACAACAGAGGGGCCCTGCCCCCATCGAAAGCGACGAGCGCGCTCACCTGGAACGTGTGGTTGGCGGCCACCCCGCCCGGGAGCGAGACCTCGGTGAAAAAGCGGGCCGAGTGGTCGGCGGGGCGGTAGGTGACGTGCGTGAGCGCCATCTGCAGCTCGCCGCTCACCGCGCAGCTGTAGCGCGTCTCCGCGGCGCCGCTGCGCGAGGAGAGGTCGGCGCGCACGCCGCGACCCCACCACTGCGTGTCCAGCGCCAGCGAGAAGTTGCGCGGGCCCTCGCGCGCGTGCTGCAGGCTGACGTAGAGCGCGCGCGCGCCGCTGGCGGCGCGCGCGTCGAACACGGCGGAGTTGCGGTCGTTGGTCGCGTCGAAGTCGAAGGAGGCGTCGCCCAGCTGCCGCATCCACGCGGAGAAGTTGCCCTGCAGACGAGGAGGTTTTCTTTCGTTATTCTGTGCTGCCGGCCGCGCCAACGACGAAGGTCGTTCGTTCATTGATTGATACGTGCTTTCGGGAACGTCAACCGCTATGGTCATTAGAGCCCATGTGTAGTGCGTGTTTTTATCACATGAGATGGTGAAGATCGTCCCTTGTAGGAAGGTGAGATTCGGTGCTAACCGGCGTATAGGGATTCTTCCCCTCCTGTCACCTCCTTTCAGAGGGGCACCGCCCAAGCCTGGGCAAGCTCTATGCTCCCGACTGCTCTCTGTCATGTGTAATGCATGTGGAATAAAAGTTAGTAAGTATGGGATGAGTTAAGTAGGACAATGAAGAGGAAAGGAAGATCGCGTGAGGACCTTGGCCCATTTTTCTAGGGTACTGCTATGGCATTCGCCTGGTGTAGATAGGAGCAACTGCGGAAAACTACCGAGACTCGAGAAAACTACTCAGAGCAGCGGCTCGCTAGAATTCCCCAAAATTTGACCTAGTTATGTAGCTAGTGACTAAATTCCTTGCAACAAAATTCCAACCCCAGGACCGCCCGGTCTGACGCACTGTAGTGATATCAGTTGATGGTAAGGCATTAGTTGCGAAAGAGTGCATGTTACATCACGAGAGGTAGCGGTGTTCCACCCCCGCTGTGGCGTAAGAATCAGCGCGCGGTGGAGTGAGTGTGAGCGTGTGTAAGGGAGAGGGGTACCCGTGGGCAGTGCGCGTCAACACACAACAGAGGGGCACCGCCCCCTAAGGTAGTGTAGTGCATACGACTGTGTGTTGAAGGGGAGGCGTAGTTGTGTGTAATAGGTGTAGGAGCGTGTGTAAGGTGGAGGGGTACCCGTGGGCAGTGCGCGTCAACACACAACAGAGGGGCACCGCCCCCTAAGTTAGTGTATTGCATACGAGTGTGTGTTGAAGGGGGGTAGAAGCGAGTGTGTTGAAGGGGAGGGGTAGTAGTGTGTAGTAGGGGATGGAGCGCGCGTTGAGGGGCGAGGGCTACCTTCGGGCGGTGCGCGTCAGCGTCGAAGTTGAGGGTGAGGAAGCCGCCGCAGCGCAGGTTGCCCGACAGCGCATGCGCAGGGTGCGCGTAGGTGAGCGAGCACTCGGGCAGCGGCAGCAGCTCCCCGCCCACGTGCGCCTCCAGCGCCGACATGTGCCCGTCGTCGCGCCGCGTCGCCAGCAAAGACACCTGCACCAACACACGCAAGGCTCTTCTTAAAAGAAAAAGACATCATACAACAAGAAATGCTGTTTCTTAGACCTACAACGCATTTTTTTGCATTGTTCTTTACGAACGGCGGACTCTTAATCGTTAACGGACTGTTAAATCCCTAACGGACGGCGGACTGTTAAATCCCTAACGGATGGCAGACTGATCATTCCCTAACTGACGGAAACTGTTAAATCTTTAATGGACCCAGAACTTCTAAATCCCTGACGGGCGACGGACTGTTAAATCTCTAATGGATGGCAGACTGTTTAATCCATAATGGACGGTGGACAGTGAATTGGTCGACCGACTGTTTAATCCCTAACGAAAGCTAAACTGTGAAATAATTTACTGGCAGAGGAGTCTTAAATCCTAAACAGCGCCGTCCGTTTACAGTGGCAATTCGTTACTCTACTTGGTTGTGTTAAGAGGCCATAAGATTACATCTATAATAGCAGTCACTATAAAAGTAATTTCGTACACCAATATTCTCATAAATATCCCTATTTTCAATAATCGAAGACCCTTCCACTTTTTAGTAACTGAGTTCTAATCTACATTGTAGTGCAATGGTTACAAGATGCTTTGAGTGTGTTTTAGAAGTGCCCATAACATTTCTCCATTAAGTTTTGCAGAAATTATTTTCTTATGCGATAGAGTAATGCATAGTTATAATTTGATAATATTTATAAAATCTTTTCTCCCTAGGATAAACGGTGGAATTTAAAAAAAAGTAAATTTGTAGACTTTCAGTACTCTAAATATTTTGTTACTTTGTATCAGAAATGAATTATTATAAAGCTATTATAAATAATTATTAAGTTCATTAATATTAATAAAACAATGTAGCCTTTCACGGCTGGATATATTATTAATAATACCTTCCTATGTGGATGTCCAATATACCACGGTTATCCAGCCCGAACGGTATTATTCATTAATATTCTTTGTAATCATGGTGTTTTTAATACACTGATCGATCTTCTGTTAATTTTCAGCTACTAACCCCCAACCGACCCTTGGATCACCTTCGACCGCCATCAACATTTCATCGACTCTCTCCTCGGGAACCGCTGCTGCAGAGTTTCGCTTCACCTCGCGCGTGCGTGCGTGGGTGCGTGCGTACCTGCAGGTTGTTGTCGCTGACGGCCGTGAACCCCGTTCGCGCGTGCGGGTCGTGCTCCAGCGACAGGTGCAGCTCCGGGGCCATGTCCCCGGCGGCGGTGAGCACCGCGTTGAGGGCGTCGCCCCGCCGCTGGCCCCGCGCCGACACGCTCTGCTGCCGCCCCAGGCACTCCACCGACGACTGCGCAATCACACAATACACTAGCTGCAGTGGGCCTCGATAGCCGGTTAGGATAGCAAGTCGATAGCTAGCCGTCCTGGATAGCCCAGGTCGCAAAGACTAAAGTGTCCGAGCCAGAAGGTTCACGGGTTCGAATCCCACCGGGGATGTTTGTGAGTGTCCGTACACCGTTTCCGTTGCCCCCAATGTTACTTACAGTGGTCGCTATGTGACCTTAGGAGTTGAAAAATGATTTTAAAGAAGTAGCTAGAGCCCACTTTCTCGGTGGTGAACTCTCTCTCATCGAGTTGCCCACTCACGGCGCACGAGTGTATGGGACACTCACGCCACCTACGACTGGGAACTACCACCAGGAATATTATGGAATGGATTCTCCCCGACATAACACATTGGCGACTGCTCAAATACTTATTCAGACTCCGGACCTCCTACGCAGGTTGTATGGGAAAGTTAGGAAACGATTCTTACTCAGGTTCACCGCCTACAACTACAAAACTACAATCAGCGGTATGTATTATTCGCGCCATAAAACATTAGTGATAACCCAAATACTCTCACGGAATTAAGCGACTTATTCTATTGGCTGCGGTGCCGAAACTGAAATATATAACTGCCCTTTATAATTAGAACTTCGTGAGTGAAACTAGTGCTGCTAAAGCAGCTCAAACATTTGCAGTTTTCAACAATACAGAGGATTTAAGGAAAATGAGATCTCTACCTTTTTTACGATTTCTTTGCTCTATTCGAGAATAAATTTAAAGAAAAGGTTTGATCTGTTTTGAGAATTTTTTATAAATTGCCTTCTCTTCAAGCAAAAATTGCGCGAAACCTGTTTTTTTAAATGTTCTTAACCATATGCCCAGATTTTTTTAGAATACATTTCATGAACAAAAAAATCTATGCCGTCAATATTCCACATTTGCAGTGTTAATTTTTGCAAGTTCAGAAAATGAAGAGAGTTCATCAAAAGTGCGACGTACACCATATTTAGTGTGTTTTGCTATACTCAACGACACATGTAAAGAAAAAATGAAGTCTTTTCAGGAAAGTGATTTAAAATTGCCTATATTTGACACAAAATTACGCAGAAAACACTCACATTTTCGAAAATTTGCACACTTATATATATTTGATAAAGTTCAATAATTTCTTCTGTGAAGTCTGGAATTTTAATGTCAATGGGATGATTACATTGCATCTATAAATTATATGTTCATATCTGCATCTATAAATTAATTTTTTTGTTAACTCGTCTGAGATTTGGCGCTTTGGGGCAAATGGAGTAACTCAATGACTTTTATAAAGAAGTGATGATGTTAGAACCAAATAGGAGACATTTGACGAATAAAACAAACAGCGAACAAATCTTCTTAATGCTGATTGTAAAACAAACTACTTTGAAAAACTCAAATTCCCACTTTAAAATAAAAAAAAAATATATGTTTAAGTTTTTATGTTAAAACAACATATGTTTCTAATTGAGGATGAATTATATTATTAAATTAAATGACAAAATATCAAAGCCATATTTTTAATTATTCTTAACAATAATATTATTTATTGCTACAACTTTTATCAACTCCCTTGTGTAGAAATAATTTATAACATAAGAAATTGAAGATTTGAAACGATGGGATGATTCAAACAATTAAAATATTAATTGATTTACCGATAAATTCAAATTGAAAACTTGTTGATACTTACATGTAGAATCACCTCCTGGCCGTCGGCAGTGTAGTTGAACATGAAATTTTGTTTTTCCAATCCCTTGAAAGGTGTATGTATCCATGCAGAAAACATCCCCTCGTAGGTTTCCAGAATCCATCGAATTTCTGATTTAAGTTTACGGTCTTTATTCCAACCAAAATCTAGTGACAAATGTCCAGGACTGCGAACAGAAAAGATGTTGAAAAAAGATTAAACGCATGTGACCGATAAAATTCGTAACTAGTTAGTACAACGTGGTACAAAGGTAGTCTGTTTACTCACTCGCTAATTACTTCCCACAGGATGTTTTGGTTGGGGTAGTCCAGCAGCACGCGCGAGTGCGCGCCGTTGAAGGTGGTGTTGAATGCCACGTAGTTGCTGGGATGCAGTTCCTTGTCCCAAGACACTTCCAAGAGCAGAGCGTCGTAGTCTTGCGAATCAAGGCCAGAAGGAGAACGCATTAGGAACTGCAGCAAACACAAAATGTATTAGTTCTGGGTGAAGAAAGAAAGAAGGGCGATGCCTACACCCTTTTCTTCTTTACGACACAATGCCCCAACTCAGTTCAAATACTAAGACGATTCCGAAATGTAATACACTTGCCTTAAGTATCTTCTGTTAATAAGAATATTCCTTGTAATATGTGAGTGGGAAACAATTTTTTATTTCCTTCTTAGAAGTCTGCATTTAGAGGTGCGCCTCCCCCCAATTCAAAAACTACTGGTCTAGGTCCCAGGAGACGTGTGTTTGTTTTTAAAGGCGCGCGTGCGCTCGTACCTTGGAGGAGATGACGATGACCGAGCTGAAGGGCAGTCGCACGACCGTGGAGTGCTCCGTCGGGCTGCGCACCGCCTCCACGCTGCCGCTGAAGTTGCGTCCGGCGATGGACACCGACCCGTCCACGATGTGCCGCCTGCACACCACACACGCGCGCATACAGTGCCTGTCTACCTCACATCTGAGGCGTCTTTTTCCCGTCAGAGGGACAGACATTCACTCTAACAAGCAAAAAAGGCTCGACCCTAAGGTGGGGTTCATGAAATGGACTCTTTCCAACGTCTTATGAGACAATAACTCATTGGGTTCCTGTTACACCTTGCATGCGTGGCCTGCACCGTTGAAGTTTTCGTTTCGGCATTAAACAGAGGTGACCAAATTTTTAGACTAAATATTTTTTCTGTCTTAACGGACTGTAATGAATCCTAAGAAGCACCTGACAAAAGTAACTGTTTGAAGTGTAATGTTTGTGAATGTTATTGGAAATGTATATACAGTTAATGGGGCAATTATTCACGACCATTATTTAGAGGCCATATAAAACCAATAATGCCCTCACATAAAAATACTTTGGTAAGGGTTGTTTCGTAAAAAATTTGGTAAACACAATGAGTACCCTCCCTATCACAACAGGAAAGAAAGTTGGAAAATATCTTCAAACATTGATCAGTCTGAGTTCCAACGGGCTGCAGAAAAAGCCATATATACAAATACTGTCAGTATCTGTAAGATGTGTTGATTGCTGTAAGGTATTTATGTTAAAGTAATTTGTATTCGTCATTTCCAGAAAAAAATTAATTGTCTGACAGGTTTGATCTGTTACATTTTAAAGAGAAATATAAATAGATATGTAAATATTTTGACCTTTAATTTTCTTCATCCACCATTTAGGTTGACTACTGCATATATGTTTCTCATACTCGCATATATTTAATAAAGCTAAATTGGTTCGGTTATCTTTTTGAATAACAATTTCGTATATACGTGCGTGTACATGTGGCACAGTAAAGAAGCGAATCCCACCTGTGCCCGTTGGCAGCGCGCGTGGGGCAGTACTCACTCGTCGAGCGTGCGGTAGGTGAGGAGGTGGGCGTAGGCTGGCGCGACGTCGTCGGCGGGGGCGGCGAGGCGCAGCGAGTGCTCCACGCCGTCCGCTCCCAGCGCCACGTGGCTCAGCAGGCGCGCGCTCAGCGCCCCGCGCAGCTCCAGCTGCACCTGGTGCACCTCGGGCCCGCCCGCCGCGCCGCCGGCGCCCTCGTGCTTGTACGTGCCCGTCAGCGACAGCTTGCTGCGCCGCCCGCCCGGCCGCTGCAGCTCGCCCTCCAGCTCACCCTGCCACAGCCACCCGCACAAAACACCCTGACGGATTGAAAATTACCCAACATTCCTGCGTTAAAATTAAAATATAGCCGGCGCTGCTGTCCTAATTTCGTACACGTAGGCTTCCGCGGCTCGAGTTCATTTCTTCTACGCTGTCCGGGTGACGCCGCGTCGTTGGCAGATAGGCCGACATGACAGGCGAAACGTCGGCCTATCTGCCAACGACGCGGTGTCACCCGTACAGCCTAGAACTAAAGTCCTTATTTCGTAACGAAGCTCCGTGGTGGCACGGAGGTTAGGCAATTCGAGACACCGCGGTTACTTGGCTAACCGTCTGGGAACCCCGGGGAACTACTGGCGCTAAGCGCCTGGCTACTGTCAACTTCTAGAATTGGTCGTGCACTGGCAGAAGGGATAAATTGTAATGACTGACGATGAGTAAGTTATCGGAGAATAACTGTTTGACGTCGGTAGGTGATTATAGAACGTTGTTACGAGAATTGTAGTTTATGCGATTAGTTTGTAATGTTAAGATTTATTGCGTTGAGTGAGAAATGTGTTGGAAACGAGCAGTGTTAAGAGCTAGTTTTCAAATATGTACGAATACAATAAAGCAACATTATAAGCGTGTTGCATACGTTATTTTTTTCTATAATTTCATTATGAATTAATAAGAGAAACTTAATTATGCAAAAAATATTTCCTGTGACATCTTGGATATTTGACATCTGTGTGAGAAAACGGTGGCTGGCTGTTCCGTTTTCCGTTACCTCCCCACGGTTCTCTCGCTGCGACTGGCTGAATCTGTGATGACGCTATCATTCGTGCCGTAAATGCTAATACGTCATCATTTGTGCAGTAAAATGTCCTTTTATGAACGATTTCTTGCAGGAAAAAAGTAGTTTATAATGCTGAAATACAAAAAAATGTTTTAAATTTGCGCATCGTGGAAAACGGACATCCGTAACACACGTTACTGAGAAAATTTACATTCGTTTTAACTTTCTTATTGCCCATAAACAGAAAATGCGTTTCTGGATCTAAACCCGTTTTTCGTGTCCCCCAGACACGAGGTATGATTATTATGCCAAAATGTTTAGAATGAGATATTTTTTTAAAACAATTCAACTGAGTAGGACAGGTTCTGAGAAACGTTCGGAGTTGGGTTCTATATTGAAGTTATTTTCACTCTCTTTTACTGCCACGTTTCAACAAGTTTGTGCGCTTTGAAGAGCGGTGCTTCTTCATGAAGCTACCTCCGTTTTACATATATAATACATTTTGGTCTTAGTCACAGACGGAACGGTTTTTTAATTACACGTCTTGGTGACATAAGGAACGGTTTTCTTAATTGAGAAGGAAACGTCGAATGATATGTGAAATAAAAATATTACCCATCGCAGTAATTATATCGTACCACAGCCTTAGGATGCAGACAACTTGTTAAAACAATGAGAATGATCATTGTTAGTGTTGCCATTTTAAGGGTTTTCCCGCTAGTCCCATCATGTGAATCCTTAGCAAAAACACGGGTAGTAACCAGCATACGGGTCCTTAGATCAATGGTGTTTACTAATCGGCATGTTGCTCCTTATTTAAAAATGGTTTCTGCTCAGCATGTGAGTTCTTTGCTGAAAGGTGGGTTCTGAGCAGCTAGTAGGGGCCTTTGTTAAAGTTGAGTGCTAACCAGTATGTGGGTCCTTAGCTCAAAGTTGGGTACTGCCAACACGTGAGGTCTTAGCCCAATGGTGGGTTTGGACCAGCTTGAGACTCCTTACCCCAAATACGGGTTCTGACCAGCATGTGGGGGCCCTTAGCATGAAAGGTAGGCACTGACCAGCATGAGGGTTCTTAGCTCAAAGATAGAAACTGACCAGCAATTGGAAGCTTTGATAAACGGTGGTCTCTGACCAGGAAGTGTTTTTTTCCTCAAAGGTAGGTCCTTTGCTCAAAAGTAGATACTGACCATAAAATGTGTCCTTACCACAAAAGTGCGTTTTAACCAGCACGTACATGCTTTGTACAAAGGTGGGTAGTGACAGCTTGACACAGGTGAGTGCTTTTCTCAGAGAGGAGTACTTACCCACATCTGGGTGCTTTGCTCAAAGGTAGAAACCTAGCAACACGTGTGTGCTTTTCTCCAAGGTCTCCAAGATCTCCAAGGATACTGACAAGAAAAAAGGGGGATTTGTCTAAGGGGGATACTGACTAGCGTGCGGATCCGTAGGTTAAAGATGGGTACTGACCAGCATGCGTGCGCTTGCTCAAAGATGTCTGACCAGCATGTGCGTGCTTCACTCAAAGGTGGGTATTAGGACGCACGTGGTTGCTGAGCTCAAAGGTGGGTACTGTTCAGCAAGTGTGAGTTTTGCTCAAAGATGGATACGGACCAGCACGTGAGTATTTAGCTCAAAGGTAGGTTCCTGGCAAGACGTGAGTGCTCTGGTCAAAGGTGGGTACCGAAAAGTAAGTGTGGGCTTTGCTCAAAGGTGGGTTCTGACCAGCACGTGAGTATTTAGCTCAAAGGTGGCTTCCTGGCAACATGTGCGTGTTATGCTCAAAGGTGGGCACTGACCAGTGAGTGTGGGCTTTGCTCAAAGGTGGCTTCTGACCAGCGCGTGAGTATTTAGCTTAAAGGTGGCTTCCTGGCAACACGTGCGTGTTATGCTCAAAGGTGGGCACTGACCAGTGAGTGTGGGCTTTGCTCAAAGGTGGGTAGCGACCGTCACGTAGTTGCTGTCTTTAAAAGGAGAGTACTGACCATCATGTGCTTGCGCTTCTGCACGCGGCCGGTGAGCGTGGCGCGCACGCTGGGCGTGGCGGCCTCGGCGCTGAGCACGACATGCGGACCCGGGGAGCGCGACAGCTGCACGCCGGCCACGTAGCGCTGCTTCCAGCCCAGCAGCGCCTCGGCGCGCGAGCTCCAGTTGCGCTCCGATGCCTACGCACGCACACACACAACCTCAGGGAGATGCACGGCGCAGCAACGACACTTCTTTGCACAAAATTAGTTAGTTTTGGTACCAGGTGGCGGTCATGTTATTAAGAACTGTGAAAAAGCATCGTCAGTTTATACAATATTTTGCAATTTTATAAAATTATCAAGTAATTGGTGAAAGTAAAAATGCTAAAATGAAGTACCAATCTAAGTATATATGAATTTAAAACACAAGAATATTTTTAAAACGCTTACTATGATAAATATTAAGATGGCTTAAATTTCGACTGGATGAATAAACTATCACATGATTATTATGCAATATAAACAGATTCATAGTTGAAAATTTATTTTCAATTATTTACAGTCCATATTTTATGCACATATGCCTGACCAATATACTAACTGTTTTTCGTTGGGTTTATCAAATTGATCGATGTCTCCTGCAGAGAGGCTGCATTCCTTTTTACATTGTGAATTGATACCATACTTCATTTCGGATATTTAAAATTCCAAAATATTGAATTAGGAATTTCTCTATTTATCGATAACAAAATGTATGAATTCATCGTTAGTATATCTCGAGAATCTTTTGTTTCTATTCGAATTGATACGAAATATTGAACCGACTGGCAATAAAGAACTTGCATGCAAAGCGAGGTATCTCCACAAAATACGATATTTATATGCAGAAAGAATTCACACAGTTTTATTGTTCAAAATAATATTCAATTTTTTTTCGGAATATCATGTAAAGCGTCTTAAGCCTCCATCGCATGCGGTCTTAAACGAACACCAAAGGCTGCACTGTATCTCTTAGATAAACGTTAATCTTATGTAAACTATATGTTGTCTCTGGCCCATTTTCAAAGACATTTGTATTAATCTTCTTTATTTCCTTTCTTTTTTACATTTATTTATTACAAACAACTTTATTTGTCAATTTTGTACTTTTATCGAACTGTCTTTTAACAATGAATAGGGACAACGTATAGTTTACATAGAGTTATGAGACACATGTAAAATATAAGTTAATTTAAGATGTTGAAAAAAACACTGGTTTCTATAATTCACAAGACATGAAATAATTATAAACGTTGTCATTGCCAACAATAGTATTTAATATAAGAGCAGCTTTGTCGTCTACGTCTACGTAGTCGTTTTGTGGCTTCCATCCAGCAGACAACTGATGATGATGGCTAAGCCATCGAAAGCTGCTCTTATATTAAATACTATTGTTGGCAATGACAACGTTTATAATTATTTCATGAAAAATGCCAACGATAACGCACCACAACACCTATATTCACAAGACAACTCATTCACATCGAACCGACTAGGAACACACCTCCTTGTATTTCGAGACCTTATTTCCAAAGCGCCAACCTACGGGAAACACGTACCTTGTGCTCGAGGTCGATCTTGTAGTCGATGCGCCGCTGCGGGCAGGAGAAGGCGGCGAGCGCCTGCAGGTGCGCGCGGGGCCCCTGGCGCTGCAGGCGCAGGCGCTGCAGGCTCTTCCAGACGCGGCCGTCGCGCTCCCAGCGCAGGCGGTGCTCGCGCAGCCCGTCCTCGCGCCGCGCGGACCACTGCAGGCGCGCAGCCGCGCCCGGGAACTCCGACGCCTGCCAGCACAAACACACACACACGCGTACACCCCGCACTCGGACACCGCTACAGTAGGCGAAGATGCGACAACTGGTAAGGGCGTTAGTAGGGGGGGCGGTTTTTAATAAAATGTCATGGGCACCTCCCCGACGGGGATATCCGACGCCTGGCGCAAACAAACACTTCGCGACGGGCCACCGTCATAGTGCAAGAAAATTCAATGATTAGTGCTTCCGGGCTTCAACTGCTAAGGTCATTACTTTTTTATTTTTTGTTGATGTTTACATAGTTCAATATTATTTACTTCTTCATTTGTATTTTGTTGACTTAAACCTAACCTTTTGTTAACTTAACATTTACTTATACTAACTACAAATTGATGAAGGGGACTCATTGAGCACCTACTATTTTAGTTTTTGTGTGAAAAATATTTAGGAATTCTTGAAATGGAAATTTGTTTTTAATACGGGTTGAGCAATAGTTCACTGATTTTAGATTATGGTTGTAGGTAACTAGAAGAGGGCAAATTTTAATGAAATGTGATTTTTATTTTTTTCGCTACCGCTTACGCAGTAGAGAGAAAGTTATGTAATGATGCGTGGGAAAACGGCGACATTTTAGCACAAAAACTTTTATTACAGGGCCCTGGTAACGAAAAAGTGGATAAATCCAGTTTCTAAGATCAGGAAAAATTCCTCATACGTGGTGTAGACAGTCATCAAAATCCGGCCCCTAGAAATTACTTCCGGATTTAAAGGGGATATATTTATCACGGGATCGGATCGCGGTGGCGAATCTCCCCACGTTGGAGGGTGAGATGCGTCGCTGACCTACCCGTCGGCTAGAGGACTTTTCCCCAACCAGGCATCTCCACCCACAAGGGCACCGCCCCAGGCGTCAAGGTCTAAGCTCCCGAGCGGACTCCCGGCATGTGCGTTAGTGTGTAAGTAAAGGATGAGAATAGGACAAGAAGGAGGAAGGATCATGCGTGGTCCGTGGCCCGTTTGTTTGGGTACCTCTCCAGCATTCGTGGTATTAATTGGGGAAATCACTGTAAACTACCGATCAGAGAAACCGGCCGCTAAAATTCTAATCCAGATGGCGACAGAATTCAACCTATCTATCTAGCTAGAGTTAAAATTCTGCCACCGTCGGGAGTGGAACCCTGGGGCACCCCAGTTAGAGGCACTGCTATGACATCAACAGAATCGTTTATTTCACAAACCCGTCAAGCGCCAAAATATAAAACACGCATTAGCGACGGATTATTGTTTCAAGACGATAGGTACACCATTTAGTGCATATTTATATGAAAAATATTCATTTATCAACCTGTTTAATAAATAAAAATTATTGTTCCAAGAGGATAGACAAGTCATTTCGTGTATATTTATATGAAAAATATTCATTTACCGACTGCATTAATAAATAAAAATATTTTGAAATCGGCTAAAGGGAGACTTTTTGTTCTTCTGGATGTGAGGAATTTGGCGTTTGAAATAAACGCTTCAATTGCTGCCCTGAGCGCGGTGCCGGTGGCGTTGGCGCACCTGCGTGGAGGCGTTGAGGGCGATGAGGCCGAAGCCCGAGACGAAGTGGTGGTGGAAGGCGGCGGAGTGCTGGCGGCCGTCGGCCGCCGCGTAGTCCAGGCGCAGGTCGGACGCGCACTCGCCGGGCCCCGCGGTCACGTTGCCGGCCAGCGACCCGTTCAGCAGCGGGCACGACACCTCCCCGCGCACGCTGTAGCCGCCGTCCTGCGTGCGCAGCTCGCCTGCGCACCAACGACCTATCACCACCTCCGTTCAACTGAGGAACGCAGGTCAGAGTGACCTGGACCTGCACCGCTGATTGCCTTTTGTGAAAATATGCACGATTTACGTGAAATCTGTTTTAGTGTCGGTCAACTATATGTAGAATGATCTCGAGTGAGAGACTCTACATCCAAGTTTCTGTTGACGCTCGTGAGTGTAAAACCAAAATTATAGAATAAAAAGAAACTTCTCTGAAGATTTCTTTGTAAAATTAATGAAACAATATCAAATATTTGAAATTTTTCAAGATTTATTTTTACTTGTTTTAATGAACCTGTATAAATATTTATTTCCATCCTACAATTCAAGCAAAGGAAGTTGAAAGAACAGCTCGTGAGAGAAATGAGTATGAAGTTTCATTTTGTTTTGAAATGCATCATACTCTCATTCACACTTCTGTCATTTGTTTGAGGAATATTCTACTGTAAGATATACTGCTACTGAAAGGTAGACCAATGTGCAATTCTTTAAAGTGCATTCATTCAAAATTCATATTTTTTGTTAGTTGCGCTACCACGGGCGTCAAGAGAAAGCCAGGGGCTTCGGGCAATTGATCCTCGGAGGCCCCTTAGTTCAAACGACAAAGTGTTTTCCTCCCCCAATTCATAAACAGATTTCATTTCTCCATGCGCTTTTTGGATTAGAGACAAATTCATTTTGCATTTATTTTGAATGAAAAAAAATCGGGTTCCCAATTAAGTCGGGGCCTAAGGCGAATCGACCAAGCTGCCAGCCCCCCTCATCACCTTCTCAGTCCCAGTGTGAAGAGTACAGCAGCACTCTTACATTGACTTTTACTCGCTACAGCTTCAGCCAGTCTTAGATGTGAATCCAAATCCTTTCGGAGAAGCTCGATCGCCCCTGTGTGCCACTATCGCCTCCCGTGAGCGATACGCAACGCACCGCGTGCGAGAAGGAGACTCACCCGAGAGCAGGACGGGCTCGCCCGCGCCGCGCAGCACGACGTGGGCGTGGTACCTGGCGCCGGGCTGCAGGCCGAGGTCTGCTGCGAGGCGCAGCGGGCGGGCGCCGGCGGCGCGGGCCTCCAGCTCGGGGCGCAAGCGCAGTCCGTCCCCGCCGTCGCCGCCGCCCTCCCAGCGCAGCGACGCCGCCACGCGCAGCAGCTCCGCGCCGCCCACGCGCAGCTGCGCGTCGGCGGCGGCGGCGCTGGCGTTGCGCGCCACGGCCACGCTCGCCTCGGCGGCGCCCGCGGGCGAGCGCAGCGCCACGGAGAAGGCCGGCCCGCGCGGGTCGGCGCGCACCTCCGCCCACACGGCGCGGTCCGCGCGCGACCCGGGCGTGTCGAGGCGCACCTGCGCGACACATGCGCCGCCATTAGCGCGAGCCATGCAGGCGCCCTGAGGCGGGCCTCTGAGGCCCATAAAAATTGCACATAAAATTCTTTTCTACTCTTAATGACTTTAGGTAGGGTCACAAAGGGCCCTTCAGACCGATTCCTATTCTCCGACAGACCTACGGGCAGGCGACAGGGGGCAATAAGAAAAGAGGTGACCCAGGTGATGGCAAACAATAGTTATTGGGCGGTGGAACTTACACGGGCATCGGCACCTGACGCAGCCCAGTCTCTACGTGTGATTTTGCAATGGCCATCGGACAGGTCGGTGAACCTTGAAAGTGCGCGGCGGTGTGGAGAGAGGGTACTAGCAGGACCACGAAGGGTCGGACTGGATTAGGGGGGCGGAGAAGTGTCGGCAGGGCAGTTAGGGTCGCTCTGAACTGTCTGAGAGGAAAAAGGAGATTGACATGACCAGTTTGGATCAAACTAAACTGACTGAGAGGAGAAAGGAGATAGGCAGGGCCAGAGTGAGCCGATACAAACCGACGAAGGAGCAAAAGGACCGTACACAAGCCAGCGAGTAGCACTCGCCCACCTCCCACGCGAATGGCAGGCCATTATATGGGCCTTGCTCATATGCTCCGTACGAGGCGAAGCTACGACGTAATGCTTACGCGGACGCCAGCTGCCTGCGGCCACGCGACGGTTACCTTGAGTCCGCGCACGCCGTTGTCGTCGGCGTCCATGTCGTATTGCAGCTCGTAGCGGTCGAAGGAGTCGGTCTTGTCGAGGGCGATGCGCAGCGACGCGGGCCCGCTCAGCGGGAAGAGCGGCGGCGGCGCTTTGCTGTAGAGCGCGCCGCGCGTGAAGGTGGCGTTGGCGCACGCGCGCACGCCCAGCGCACGCTCCAGCGTCGCGCCCGAGCACGCGCCCAGGCTCCGCTGCTGCACCCGCAGCGGCGCCGCCTGCTCGCGCTCGCCCTGCAACACGTGCACGCCCGGCTGGCCCCTACGCTTCGTCTTTGCACACGACGCCAGAGCGCCCACACCGCTACGGCCGAGAACGCCAGTTCCGGCTCTGCTATTGTGCTTTCGGTGCCGGCCTGGATAGCTAAGGCCGCTAAGGCTGAAGAGCTGCAGCTGCCTTGTGCCTGAAGGGTCGTGGGTTTGAATATCGCCCGGGACATGAACGTTTGCGTGTGACCGCACACCGTTACCCCCAATGTTTCTTACAGTGGTCGCGATATGACCTTCGTAGTTGAAAAGCGACAATAAGTAAAAAGTGTGGCTGCTGTAGTGTAATAGTTAGAAGGCGAGCACGCTGACCCTGCACCATGGCGTTTAGCTAAAAACTGTAACGGTTAGCAAGTCGAACTGTTATATCAAAGTTTACGGCATTTAACCCGATCGAAGCCATGCATTTTAAGAGCGAAAAAATTCTTCAAACGCTTTCCTTTGGAGAAGTAATGATGACTGTCCCATGTTGTAGAATTACTGCACGTAAAAGATCCTCAACACCAAAGAAGCCTCTGAGCTAAATTGAAATCGCCTGTTTCGTCGCACAAGTGATACTTTTTTCCTCTGGTAGATGGTGAAAGAAATGATGCAAAATTTGCGTAGTCAGACGAAAGAGCAGGTCTGATGGCCTGAATCTCGCCAGGTAAAATAGTCACTTAATTTAATTGACCTATCAATAACACGCGATAGCGATACTACGCATATAATCAAAGAGCGCCCTCTACATCCCTCACGCCACGCCGTCTCTCTCGCCGCGGTTCAGTGCTTCCTAGGATGTGCAAGTACAATAAGCCTGTGTAGTCGAAGTACTGTCTCTGAATTGAGTCTTTCTCCCCTGCCACTAAATTCTATAGGATTTCCCTCTCCTAACAAAACGTGACTCTTTGATAACCAAAGCAATGGAGTTAGTATTTGGAATGGTGGTTCTATCCAGATTTATGCGTGGCGTGTATCCCCTTCCTTTTTGATGATACTTCCAAGATGTATATTTTTTTAAACTATTTCATTACAACTTTTCCTCTAGAATGGCTCATGGCCATCGTTCTAGCTTTCAGTGGTGTGTTCCGGATTCGATCCCTGGTAGGAGCAAAAAAGATGTATTTTTCCTTTAAAATCGTCACTTGTATAGCTGTGTGAAAACGAAAAAGTCAGGCACGCGGAGTTTGCTAGTTGCGCTGAAGGGAATACATCATGTTAGCCACTCTTACCCCAAACCGTGGGAATTGACTAGGAACAGGCTTGAAAGACACCGTTAGCTATGCAGCAAGGACGGACAATCGACCCGAAAAGCAGCATATAAATGAGGAGTTACTATTCAAAACGCATATTGTCCACTGATGAAACAAATTCTGTTCGGTATGAAATCCTTTAATTTTTAAAACGTCCTATACGCTCGTGCTTTCAGATTTCTTCATTACGCATTTTGACATTCTTTCATTTCTTCATTACGCAATAAAATTTGAAGAAATATGAAAGGTGGAGCGTGAGAGCGTATTACAAAATTTCATATGAAACTCAATTTTTTCCACCACTCAACAGTAGAACGGCTTTGATGGTACAGTGGTTATCATACCAGGCTATTGATTCCAAGTTCGCAGGTACATGCCCGGTCAAAGTCGGGAGATTTTTGGAGGTGCCAAAAATCGAGGGCATGCATGCGGACGCTTGTCGGTATGTAAAATAGACCCAGGAAACGCACTTGGCCGATCCTGGCAAAATTAAACCTTCTAGCAATTTAGCAGCAATCAGAGTTTCGATTTGAATTACTGGACAAGATTGCGAATATTGTATTTTAGCCTACACTATCTGGTACTCAAATCAAAGGTCAAAATTGGCGCACTAGCGCCCCTAGGGAAAGCAATGGCAAACTACCATTTAGGTGTACTTGCTCAGGAGAAGTCGTATAAGAAGGCGCTAGGGGCTTCTAGAGACAAACCTACGCACTACAAAACAAGAAGTGGGCAATATGCGTTTTGGTTAGATAGTCCTCAAATACAATTCCAACTTTCTTAACACTTTTTCTCATAATTCATATGTTAATTCGATCCACGGCGTGTGTGGCGTACCTGCACGAAGAGCAGGTCGGAGCGCGCCTCGAGCAGCTGCAGGCGGGAGGTTGGGGCTCGCAGCGCCAGATGCACCCGGCGGCCGGGCAGCACGTGCACGTCGGCGCCGGCGAAGTGCACGGCGCGCGCCGTCTGGCGCACGCGCACGCCCACGCGCGCCGTGCGCCGCGTGCCCAGCGTCATGGCGGCGTCGGCGCCCAGCGACGCGCTGGGGGCCAGCTCGGCCGCCGCGCGCACGCCCTCCTCGCGGCTGGCGTTGACGCGCAGCGAGCCGCGCACGCGCAGCAGCCCGCCCGCGCGCAGCGACAGCCGCAGCGGCAGCCCTGCGCACCACCGCCATCACCACCCCGCACATACAGTAGTGCTTTCAAACACCGCACTATGCCGCACATGCAGTAGTGCGTCTTTTCGTTTCCCACACTCAAAACTAGGATCAAAGGAACACGCTTTGTGGATGTTGAGGACATCAAGGAGAACGTGGCGTCGACATTGAAGAGCCTCCCGAAAGCGAACTATAAAAGTTGTTTCCACAACTTATGCTCCCGAGCACAGTAGTGTATTACGGTAGATGGGGATTACTTCGAAACATATTAAAAGGTTACGTTTTTCACAACATCTGCTCTGGTGTTATTGGACCAGTCCTGGAAATTAATGGTCACACGTTGTATTTTATAAGTAATTGGTCAATATAGGCCTCCTTGGGCTATGTTCCCCTTGAATAAGTTTCCTCATTAAATTCAATAAATTCATGTTTTATTTATTTATTTTTAACAAACTGCTCGAAAACAAAGTATTTTGGGATACAATTATTTGAAAAATATGCTTTTTTTTACTTGTTAACGTGGGGAAAGTGTTGAACCTTCAAATCAATTTATTCATTGGTTAGTGATTCCGGGCGCGTCAACTGTCAAGGCCATTAGGCCCCTAAGTGTAGTGCATGGTATTTCTCAGGATATGTGGGTGATCTTCCTTCGCTGGATGGCGAGATCTTGGGATAACCTACCTGTCCGCTTGTGGTCCTTTGCCCAACCAGGCATCTCCCACCAACAGGACACCGTCACAGCCGAGACAAACTCTTAAGATCCCGACCGGTCTCCCTGTGAGGTAGTGAAGTGTATGCAAGTGTGTGTGTGTGTATGTGTGTGCGCGTGCGTGTGAGTGAAGGGTGTGTATAGGACAAGGAAGAGGAACGAAAGAGCGCGCGTGGTCGTGGCCCGTTT
This sequence comes from Gryllus longicercus, assembly GCA_038098605.1. Classification (NCBI taxonomy): domain Eukaryota; kingdom Metazoa; phylum Arthropoda; class Insecta; order Orthoptera; family Gryllidae; genus Gryllus; species Gryllus longicercus. The sequence continues at coordinate 1,057,992 of JAZDUA010000116.1, read as the reverse complement.
GTTAGGGTACTCGGCATTTTTCTGGTGTCGATCGAAGAAACCATGGAATATATCCGATCTGAGAAGCCGGCCGTTAGAGTTCTCCTAACGTCAACAGCTATCCATACAGTCACCGTCGGGAGTGAAACCTTATGATCTCCTATCCAGAAGCACAACAGTGACAACTGATACCCTGATAGTTATTTGACATGGCAACGCGTTGGCTTACCGATGATGGTGGGCACGGTATACTTGGCGTCGTCGAGTGAGAAGGCCTTGGTGTAGTCGACGGTGGCGTCCTGCAGGAGGGCGCCCAGGGGCAAGCCGTGACGCAGGGCCTGCAGGGCCTGCAGGAAGGGCGGCGGGGCGTCGCCCAGCGTGGAGAACGCCACCTCCTGCCCGAACACGCGGGCGTGCAGCGACGCGCGTGGCTCGCCGCCCAACCTGCGCAGCGGTCCGTTAAGGGTTTTAATCACTCCAGTCCGTTAAGAACAATCAGAACAAACAATAGTTGTTAAAGATGGTGGATGTGTACCCTACACAAAGAAAATGTATTTCTTATTTTTATTGTTTTTCTTTAATGACTGTAGTTTTTGACAAGATCTCCTACGTGGCTTACTGCTAGGTGACGTTGAGTGGATTCTGTCTGCTAATCAGCTGCCACGCACCGGTTGAATGTAAAGGTCTGACATCTACGAGATGTTAATGATTATAGAAGTAATGAATGAATTTCAATGTAATGGGTGTAATACATGAATGTATTGAATGCCTTATTTTACGTGGCGAGACTCGGGCCATCAGGCCCACTCTTAGGTCTGGCCACGCAAATTTCGCTACGCTCCTTTCACCAACGGGTGGAGAGAGGAGGTATTTCTTGAGCAACTAAATAGGCAATTTGAATTTAGCTCAGATCCGTCGGCTTGAGGATCTTTTACGTGCAAGTAAATCTACTAACATGGGACAGCCGGCTTTACTTCCCCTCTGAAGTAAGGCGTAGGAAGGACTTTTTCGCCCTTAAAAATCCAAGGCTTCGATCGGGTTTGAACCTACCTACATGGGTATAACAGTCCAATACGCTAACCGTTACCAAACATAAGCGTGACGTTCACGGGACTATGTGGTAATAGACGTTCCATACTATTCTGAACAGTGTGTCTGACCTGGCCTTGTCGCCCACGGCGCCGGCGAGGCGCGCTAGGCTGTTCTCCAGCTCGGGTTCCTTGTTGGCGCGCAGGTTGGCGAGGAGGTCGCGCAGCGAGGCGTCGGGGTAGTAGCCGCCAGGCCCGAACGCGTCCTCTGCCATCTTCTCGAAGCCCTCGGCTCGCGCCCCCACCTCCAGCAGGTTGAGCGGCTGGCCGAACACCTCCACCGTCACGTTGACGGAGGCCGAGCGCGGCAGGTAGGACGCGGGCGAAAAGACCACGTTGGCCTCGGCCGCCGCGCCCGTCGCCAGCGACTCGAAGAAGGTGGACGTCTCGTAGTTGCGGGAGTACTTGAGCGACTCCGTGTTGAATTTCTCCTTGAGGAAGCTGTCATCCAGGAAGGCGCTCAGCTCGGTCTTCCACTCCACGGACGACGTTTGGATGTTGCGCAGGTGGCTCCACACGAACGAAGAAACTGGAAGAACATCCATTCGAAATCAGCCGTTGTGAGTATGAAATATCAGAGTACCTGATATTACGTCTATCAGCACTATTGTTGGTTCAGCCGATTTCGTGATAACTAAAGACTGATTTCCTGGTAAATAACATTCCAAAATCAAAACTATGCAAGTTGAGTTCAGTTGAACGAAAGGAATAATTCTCGATTACATCAGTAATATATCCAACACCTTGAATTGTTCATTAGAAATTGTTTTGATAAAAATGTTTAAGTTATTTTCCTTTGCTTTTAGGGCATTGAAAAAAATTAAGAGCATTTTATTGATCATTTTTAGCGATGTTCTCCCTCCCAAATCTACCTCTCAGTAATGAACATGTAGTGTAAAGTGTCGTATTACGTAATTGCACATACTATATTGGCCCTTCAATGCTAGGTAGCCCCATATGCGTAGATTTTTAGTGAGACCACCAAATCCCCTTAACTACTCGTCAAAACGTAACCTGCACAACATATAAGCATAAAAAGTTGCCTACCCTCCAGGGACAAAAGACGTTAATGGTTGTGTACCTTGTCCCAGGTCCTCGCGCAGCATGGCGTCGCGCACGGCGCGGAAGACGGCCGTGTCGGCGCAGCGCATGGCGCCCAGGTAGGCGGCGATGCGCAGCTCAGGGTCTGCGCGCGGCGCGGCGAACAGGCGCAGCAGCGGCTCGCGGTCCACGGCGCCGCACGGCACGCGGCGCAGCGCGTCCACGGCCGCCAGACGCACCTCCAGCGACAGCCCGGCGTCCTGCCACGCAGCGCCGCACGCCTCGCGTCAAGCCCCTCCCGCCCGGTTTGCTTTCTCGCTACCGCTTACGCAGTACATAGAAACTTACGAAATGTTGCGCGGAAAAACGGCGAGTTTTCGGCAGAAAAAACTCTTCTTACAGGGCTCTGGTACCGAAAAAGTGGATAAATCCAGTTGCTAAATTTAGAAAAAAGCACGTGGTGTAGCCAGAATCCATTTTTTGTGAGTCTTTGATACCGAAAAAATATCAAATGACGACAAAAGTCTGTCCGTCCGTCTGTGAACAATGCTACTGGTTAAACCAATCATCCGATTTTCTCCAAAATTGATATTCCACAATTGATCTGGCTGGTTTTCCGGCCCTTAGAATTGGAAACCGATATTTTAATTTTGGGGGGTACTGTACATGAAGTCTCTGGGGCATTTTTAAAAGTTTAAAAAATGCATTGTTTCCATTGTTTTTTATGAAAGTGTTGTTATATAGCGTGAAAGACGATTAATAAAATGGTGTAAGTCTCATTAAAAGTAAGTCTCTTTCGTTAAAAACTCTGATTTTTCGAAAATAGCAAAAATGTTTTCGTTGTCTTCTTACAACTACAATTATAAAAATGTTGATTTTTTCCCATAACTAAATCTGTTCCTTAAAGATTTTGATTTTGAAATAGTCTTGTACAATTTTCGAAAAATTGAGAACTTTTCGCGTAATTTTGCGTGAAAGAACGGACGAGAAAGTATGTGCTGTTTTAGCACCACCCATATTTTGAAGAATATTCATTCTGATATACTTATTCTTTATTTTTACTCTTATTCACATGTATGTATACCATTACTATGTTCGGTAGATAATTAGCAACTATTTGTGATAAAAATGTAATTAATTTTGCCATTAAATTCACATATTGATTTGAGAATGAGATATAACGTCCGTTGTTTAACTGAATGAAATTGTATATTATTAATTATCTAATTAACTATTTTATCAAAATATTAAAAAATAATTAATAAAATCAAAAATTTAGCTCTCGAATTCTCTAAGTAATGGACGGACTTTTACCTTTACGGATTTTTACCTCTATTGCTAGGGATAATTTAATTCATACACCTCCCTTTCTCCCATTCCCTCGGCCCATTCTCCTGTCCTTGGTAACCGATAGCACCCGTGCAGGATGTCTGCCCCCTTCCTTCTGTTTCTGTTGCCACCTCTGACTACTTCTCTACCCTTGAATTCCCTATTTCCCTTCCTCCTGGCCCTGGTACCTGGAATCACGCGCGCAGGGTGTCTTCCCCCTTCCTTCTGTTTCTGTTGCCACCTCCGACTACTTTTCCCCATAATTCCCTATTCCCTTCCTCCTGCCCCTGGTACCTGGTAGCACGCGCGCAGGGTGTTGGCGCCGCGCCACGAGAGCAGGCCGGCGTTGCCGAGCGCGCGCAGCAGGGCCTGCGCGTGGCGGTCGTCGGGGGCGGCGCCGGGGGCGGGGCGGGGGCGGCAGCGGGGGCCGAGGGCGCGCTCCAGGCGCCCGGCCAGGTCGGCGGCGGCGCTGCGCGGGTGCTGGCACTGCCCGGGGGCGGCGGCGGCGCAGTGCGCGTGCACCAGGGCGCCGGCGGCCAGCAGCGTGCGCGTGCGCGCGCTCCCGCTCACCAGCGGCTGCAACGCAACACACGGCGTCACGCACGCGCTCCGCTTCGGACGGTTTACGCGCACGTCAACCGCTGCGGTCATTAGTCGTGTACTGTTTTTACAGGTACACGAACTGCCATCATTTCGGCTTCTAGAATTGAGGAAGAGGGCTAAGGATAACAAAAGAGATGGCGAATTCTAAAAAGCCTTACCGAGATCGCGAGCGGCTCAGTATCGACGTTTGAGAAAGAGAGCTAAAGGGGATATGGGTAATGGCGTGGACTAAAGGAATTCATATCGAAGGCGGCCAGCTCAGCTTCTACATTTGGAGGAAAGAGCTAAAGGAATTCACAGGCAAGGAAGCTAGCTCAGCTTCGAAACGATGTAGGAGAGGGCTACGGGTAGGCGGAGGTGCAGGCGTGGTGTGAAGAGACTCACCACAAAGGCGTCCAGCTCAGATTCAAGGAGGAGAGGGCTAAAGGTGGGCGAGGGTCCCGGCGCGATGTAAAAAGACTTACCGCATAGGCGACTACCTCAGATTCGAGGGTTGAAGGAGAGGACAAAGGGTGGCTGAGGGTGCCGGCGTGATGTAAAAAGACTCACCGGAAAGGCGACCTCAGCAGCTCCGCTTCGCGGATTGGAGGAAGGAACTAAGGGAGATGAGGGCGCTTTCGTGATTTAAAGTGACTCACTACGAAAGCGACCACCTCAGCTTCGAGGGTTGGAAGAGAGGACTAAAGATAACGAGGGCGCTGGCGAGCTCTAAAGGGACTCACCGCGAAGGCTACGAGCACTGCTCCGAGGGTTGGAGGGAAGGGCTAAGGAAACGAGGGCGCTGGTCTGTCCTAGAGGGACTCACCGCGAAGGCGACCAGGTTCGTTTCGAAGGTTGGAGGAGAGGGCTAAGGATGAGAGCGCTGGCGTCCCCTAAAGGGACTCACCGCGAAGGCTACGAGCACTGCTCCTAGGGTTGGAGGGGAGGGCTAAGGAAACGAGGGCGCTGGCGTGTCCTAGAGGGACTCACCGCGAAGGCGACCAGGTTCGTTTCGAAGGTTGGAGGAGAGGGCTAAGGATGAGAGCGCTGGCGTCCCCTAAAGGGACTCACCGCGAAGGCTACGAGGGTTGGAGGGGAGGGCTAAGGAAACGAGGGCGCTGGTCTGCCCTAGAGGGACTCACCGCGAAGGCGGCGAGCTCCTCGGCGGAGGGCGCCCCGCGCAGGGCGCGCGTCGCCAGCCACGCGTCCACGTCGTCGGGCGCCAGGCTGCCCGTCGCCGCCAGGTGGGTGAGCAGCGCCGCCGCCGCGGAGGTCTTCGCGCCCGGCAGCGTCTCCAGCAACAGGCGCCTGCGCACACGACGCGTCTTGCTCATCCATCCCCTCTTGAAATTAATGTTACGAACTTCTACACAAGAATAAGGGTCGGAAGTGGTCCCTTTTCCTTATGAAAAGGCAGTGAGCAATTTCATATAAAGAAGATTCACTTGTGACATTTGCCCCTTATTGTGTAGCAGGACGCACAGGTTTTGGCAGGTACATGAAATCTACTTAACTGCGTCAGATTCTGATCTTCAGAGCAGCTGTGGATTGGGGGTTGTCTAGAAAGTAGTGGCATAAATTACATATATGATTTCGTTATATCAAATATTTTACGTTATGTTCATTAGCAAAAATTGATCATTTCCACTCCCATACGTGTCCTATAAGTTTATAAAATTCATTCAGGAACATCCTATACTGCTGAATGAATAAATTACCTACAGCATTGTTTTCAGCTAAGATCACGGCTGCGCCTAGTTTGTATATTTACATTTGAGCAGAGATGAGCAATCATTGATGCTGAGAAAAAATCTTAAATATTCAACAATATTTCTGACATATAATGTCTGACATATGAGATTTAAATCGTATCTAACTGTACATGGCTATTGTTTTAAGTTGAAAAAAAGTTTCAGCAAAAAAAAACAACAAAAAAATAAGCTTTCCGGCAGAGTAGAAAATTCCTGGATTGCCATGTTAAACTCTCTTGTGAAATATCTTATAGTTTTATTTTTAATAAAGCCACTTATAACCTGCAGCATAGTAATCCCAACAATAGTATCAGTTCAATTACTCTCTTTTACATCTTCTAGAATAAACACATCAGTTATGTGGACAGAATTGCCTTATTATCAGGCTGGATGGTATCAGTTTCAGATCTTAGTCCAGATATTCGGTGTATTCTGAGACTGTTACAGTATTTTTTTTTTTACTTTTTACCATCAAATTTGACTTATCTTAGGTTAATTGTCGAGTATACATGTATTATTCATTCTTTCTGTTCTGAATTCTCTTGTTTTGTGTATTTGTGTATAGACTCGTACGGTTTGTATTTTCGACAGTGGAAAGCGAAAGGTGTGAGAATAGAATCTTAAATGGATCGGATGAAATACTGCGAAGAGGAAAAGTGGCTTTGCAGCAGTGGTTTACATTCCTTAAGCTAAGTTGCTTGAATTTAAAGTGTAGTGATGTTGCAAAAATTGTAAATGGTGTGGAATAAATGAAAATTAAGTGACAATATTGAATCTTCAAGAAGAAAACGGAAAGTAAGGCTAAAGATAAAATGAAATATAATATGATAGCGTAGGCGTCCGCGGCCGGAGTCAGTATTTCATTGGCTGTCCGAGTGACGCCATGGCAAAGGTGCCGACATTTCGATCGCCATTCTGCGACCTTCCTCGGGGCGTAATAAAATATAATATAATATAATCACGGTGTAACACGGTTGTATGTTTATTTCTACTTTATTCCTGAAGTAAATTTTAATATTAACTAAATATCCATAAAAGTTCTAAAAATCATTGAGTCAATAATAGGATAAAATGATTGTAATTAATTAATGAAAAAAGGGACGTGAACTTCAAATTAGGAACCTTAAACATCGGTGCAAATAAGGCATAATAATTGAGGTACCAGGGAGCGACGAATCAAAATTATTAAAATAATTACCATGAAATACAAGAAAGAATTCATTTCTTTTCTCAATAATATTTTATTCTAAAAATGCAACCCTGTGCACTTTAAGTAGTTGTGAATAAAGTAAAAAATAAAAGTAAATTTTGATTCATTTACACAGTATGCCAAATTCATCTTCGCTATCTTCTTGAGACAAAACACGGCGTTGTATTGCCTTTGTTCAGTACCAGAATTATATGGATACTAACTACAAGCAACGCCTGCTTTAGCTAGCGCACCAGTATTTGATTGAAGTTTACGACCCCCCAAAAGCGCCTCTGTGGCCTTTGATGTCAAATTACGGGTTCTCAGTGCCCGTTTGAAGAGGATCGGCAACGTATCGTACGGGTAGTTGGAAGAATGAAACAATTGGCAGAAATGTATTAGAGGTATAACTGTGTTGGTTTTAACACAATGAATAACAACTAGATCATTTCATGGCTATTTACAAACATACTCGTTGCACACTTCAAAAATAACATTATATCTTAAACTATTGTAATAATGAAACACTTGATGACTGAAAACTAAATAAACTGATTGAAAGCTGATTCTGCATCCAATGAATCAAAACATTCTAACAATTTACTAGAAAATTAGAGAAAATGTTGTTTTTCTATTTGCACCAAACTGTTTCTTTTATTGACTTAGTAAGATAGTTAAACCACACAAGCTGGAGACTCAGTTAGCTCTCATTCTCTTCGGTTAACGACCCCAAAGTCCCTCTCAGAAAATGTTGACCGCGGTCATACTTTGAACTGAGTCTGTTGATAAGAATTAGTACACACTGTTGTGACAATTGGGGTGACTGAACTAGTGAATGATAGTTAAGGCCCGATAAAACGAAAAACCGTTGACGAAAGAGCGTGTACGTCGTGTGCGATAAATGTCTAAGACATCTAATGCTAAGCGTAGTGCGAAATTAATATTCCATCCTTGACGATTACAACAAAAAAAGGGGGTTTCTAATTATCTGTAGTGTGATCCATGGGAAAGAAACGCGTGTTCGATTTTTTACTTTATTGCCTTACTACGGAAGTATGTAGTAAAAGGAAAATTTTGTAATGCTGCGTTATAAACCGGCGATTTTTGATATTGATCTATGAAAACCAATCAAAGCAAAAAAATGAAAAAAACATGTAATAATTAAGTTCAAATATTAATTTAAATAGAATGTTTATTATTCAAATTAGGAATAATTTCCTTTCCTATTTATTTCAATAATCGGAGATTAAACGTGACTATTCCACTCGTGACATTAAAACCAATAGTGTTTAACTATATATACAAAATGTCCTAATCAGGGCGGTGTATTTCAAAAAGTTTATCGCTTCTTCTATCCGTTTCTTCTTGCCGCTTCTACCTACTGAACAATCATAAACTGGGACTCATCTATCTTAGGACGCGCTATACATCGATCGCTATGTCGAACAGCGACTGTACTACAACATAACATCTGATTTGAACATACACCTTCTGTTATTTTCAATATTTGGTGCATTGTAGAACTCTGTGAGACATAATTTCACTCGTGGAATAGTCCTATTAAATATCAGTCGTGCTTTGGAAATTCTCATACAAATCCCCTCCTCGCTTCGCGTGTCGGAAATTCATTGACAATTTCCAAACAACTCGTGGAATTACCTATGATGAAGATACTATCGCTGCTTGTTTACGTATAAAAACGCACTCCCCTATTTTATGCAAAAAGTGTTACTTGGTTTCACCTGTGCGGTTATGCTGCCATTGAAGCATTTCTTTTTGGATGAATGAATTTTAAAAATCCATTCACAGGAGTGTACTAGTCGAATACTATCGATCACCAATAACCGCAGAGCCTAACCGCGTGTGTCCCCACAGCCTTTTCCGCTCCCCCACTGGGGCAAGTGAGGTTGTCATTCGACATTTGTCAGTTGCTTCTGGCGAACTGACCATTTTTTGAAAAAATTCTAGAAACGATTTCAGCATCACCGAGGATTTCTACGTGAAACGCGTTATGTTTTCTGTGGTACCTACAAAGGTGAATAATAGCTCTGAATATTACGTAAACAGCTGTATCAAACGTGAATAACTGACAGATCAAATGAAACTTTTTGGTCTGATTCTTTTGTTTAACCTACTGATAGAGCTCTATAAAAAAAGTATTTTAAGGAATTTACGGTACCTACAATGATAATATGTGAATCAATATACTGCCCTTAGGGCATGACAAAAATTCTTACGTCTTGAATCATTAAGTGGCGAAAATTTTAATCTAATTTTCTAATTAAACATATAAGTGTAATTACAATAATATGAATACTTTTTCTCAACTGTGTATTCTCAAGGATCGATGAAAGAGAACAGTTTTACGTTAATAACTTATTTGTATTATGACCTTGCATATAATAAATAATTATAGGTGCTACAACTATACATGCCTTCTCGTATATTTGTAACGGTAGTGCACGCACTAAGTGAAAATGTGTGTAAGAGGTGAGGATAGAAGAATAAGGAAGTGCAAGGTTAGTTCGCGCGCGGTCTGTTGCCTGTTTGTTATGGTACTGCTTCGGCATTCGCCTAGTGTTGATTGGAGAAACCACAGGAGACTACCGATAAGAGCAACCGGCCGTTAGAACTCTCTTCCAGACAGTAGAAATGCGACATCGATAATAAAACATCGATGTTCAAAATTAAAACATGGATGTTAAAAAATACATCGACTAAAAACAATAGATGTTTTTCAACATCGATGTTTTTAGACTGCTTTAGCAACTTCTAACATTAAATTTGAATGCGTTAAAATTTAATTTGAGTGTTCATGTTTATCAATTCGCGGAATGAGGGTACGAGAGGGGCAGACCTTACGCCCAGAGCGTAAGTTGTTGCCCACATCTCAATGTGCGAAATGAATATGAAGTAAGAGAAAATAACAGGGCATTGAGGTTATCTCGGAAGAGTGAGTTTGATTGCTAAGGATAGTACATACAGTGTTCCTTTCGTGGTTCCAACACATGAACAACAGTATCACCATCAATTATTATTTCATATTTTAACTTTTACAGTATTGTGATCATGGGAATCTTTCCATTTAGAAACAAAATATCGGAAAAGAAAAGAACTCGACCTAGCTAGTATGGAAAATACTGCCAGCGTCGGGAGTGAAACCCTGGGGCCTCCCGGTCGGATGGCGGGGAGGGGCTGGGGCGCGTGTTTTAAAATTTATTTAATTTTGTTGATGTGAACATAGTTCAATATTATTTACTTCTGCATATGTATTTTGCTGACTTATAATTATTCTTATTCTCTCTTAACATTTAACTATACCAACTACAAATTGATGAAGGGGACTCGTAGGGCACCTACTATTTTAGTTTTTGTGTGAAAAAATATTTAGGAATGCTTCTAATGGAAATTTTATTTTAATACGGGTTGGGAAATAGTTGATTGATGCTAAGTAATAGTGGACAGCTTGGGCTATTGAGTTTATATTTGATTAAAAGTTATTAGATATGTGAGCTACGTTTTGGGAGATAGGTGGTAGGTTTAGTTATTTGTGAAGTCTGTTTGATATGAACCAGGGAGCATTTGTTGCTATGAGGAATTTGTTTTCCATCATTTGAAGTCAGTTTATGTTTGTTTGGGAGGCATTGATCGATATTGAGCACGCGTAGAGCATAAGCGGTCTAATTATTATTTTATAGAAGACTATTGCATCGTGTAATGAAGGTTTGTTTTTGTTGTTGAGTAAGGGCTTTAGTTGGATTAATTTTATTATATTGAGTTGTAGCTTTTCTGTTATATGAGCTTTCCAATTTAACCTGGTGTCGTAATTCAGTCCAAGATATTTGATTGTTTGGTTTTGTGGGATCCATGGAATTGTGTTATTATTTATATGAACTGGGGCGGGGTTGAAAAGGACCTGAGTGAGAAGATGTTTGTCGCTGATTTGGTCGGGTTAAGTTTTATTTTCCATTTAATGGACCAGTCTTCTATTTTATGTACATGCTGTTGGATTTTGTTTCTAGTGAGGTTGATTGATTAGCTGGAGTTATAGATGACTGTGTCGTCGGCGAATTCTACTGTGTGTGTGATGTAGTAAGTATGTCTGCTGTATAAAGATTGAAAAGACTAGGTGAAAGGGGGGATCCTTGAGGCAGTCTTGTTATTATTTTTCGCGGATTGGAGATCTGTTTTTCAATTGTTACCGTGAATGTTCTATTTGTGATGAAGTTTTTAATGATATTTATTAGGTATTTGGGTGTCCTTATTGATTGGAGTTTGTATATCAGCCTTGGGTGCCATACTCAGTCAAATGCTTTTTGTGTGTCATTAAATGTGTTTGTTGTGTGTTTTTTTTTTGTCTTGGAAAGCTGTATGGATGTGTTCGGCAAGTCTGAGCACTTGATGTGAAGTAGATACTTTGCTGGTGAATCCAAATTGGTGCCTGGGTATAGATAGTGTTTTTTTTCAAGTGAGCATTTAATCTTTTAAGTGTTAGTTATTCAAGAGCGTCACCTGTGCGCGTGCTGGGGCTGCGTGCGCCGGAAGAGGCGTTCGAGCGCCGGGAAGTCTGCGCGGCGCAGCGCGGCCGTGAGGCGGCGCAGCAGCGCGGGCGCGTCGCGGCCGGCGTCGGCGTCGGCGTCGGCGGGGGCGTCGGCGGCCGCCGCCAGCTGCTGCAGCACGGCGAACGCGTCCTCCTCCGCCTCCCCCTCGTCCTCCCACGCGTCCTCGTCGTCGTCTTCGTCTGCTTCTGGTTCGAATTGCAGCGAGGTCCGTGGTCCCGTGGGTACCGTCATGGCCGCTGCAAGAAGATACAGGCGACTGAGGGGCTGTGTCGTTGGAGCAAGGGAAATGTAAATCTATTAAAGTGATTATGCTATACAAAAGGTCAAATGGCTTGAGCCTTGCCACAAATACATATATTATTATTATTATTATTATTATTATTTTAAATTAGTTTTAACTTTTATTCTTTTTCACCTATTTATAGTTAAAATGATGGGAAGGGATATTAGAACTCAAGAAAATATGCTCAGATTACCTTATTCCCCATACGTCACATACAGTTTTTTACTGTTTTTTGACTAAATAAATCTAAATCTTACAGATTCAATAAAAAACAGTAAGTTTTTTCTATTTATTGTAACAACTTCTAAAGCTTTAAAATTATTTTAGGTTTAAAACAAATTAATTAGACAATATTTTAATATTTTAGTGTAAGAATTCAAAAAAGGAAGTATTTCAAATAATGATGAGAGAAATGTAAAAAAAAATCTATGTTACGTAACACTAATAGAATACCCCCTGCCCCTAGGTTACGCAGCGTAAGGCCGCTTCAAACACTCTCCCTCTCTTTAGCGTTATTTCATTTATCAACGACCCCTAAGAATGCAACGCAACGAGTAAAATGGCATGCTTTCCCTCACCCTCCTCAGCGCCAAGGGGGATGTCCGTGATATTGACCAATTGAAGCGACTGCAGGGCGTGGGCGGTGGCGCCGAGCGACGTGGTCGGGCCCACCTCCACGCTGAAGGGTCTCAGGGTCTGCATCTCCCTGCACGTGGCCTCCTGCAGCACTCCGTCCTCGAAGAGCTGGTTGCAGTTGAGCTCGCCCCTGCAACGCCACACGCACCGCACTGTAGAAGCCTCCCCCTCCAACACACATACACACACACACAGCGCTACAACTGCTATGGACATTAGTTCCGTGTGTAGAGTGCATCTAGGTAGGCAGTGGACATTAGTTACTTACCCGATAAAACACAATATATGGTGCTGATGTACACTGCTTGCAGGCCTTCCCTATCCTTCAATAGTTTTAAATACACTGTGCTACTATTCGTCTGTAAAGATGCAATCCCATTGATGCAATTCCAAAGAAATTTTTCGAGTGTCTTCCCTCTCTCGGCGTTTTTGATACAATTAACAAATTGTAATGACTGATGATCCAACCAACCAGTTATCAGGCTACGAATGATGCAGGCATTATAAAGTTAAAGGCATCAAAATGGCGAACATTAACACGTAGTCCATAGATTTAGTTAAATAAAAAGCAATCATAAAAATCATTGGTTATACCTTCAGACGTATTTCGTATCAATAAAGCTCTGAGTCTGGATACTGCATTCCATACTACTATTTAATTAAATGTTCTGCCTTGTGATTTATTCTAGTGATATGTACGATTTTTAAGACAGTCGTAGATTTAATTTCTCTATTAAAGAATATTCTTATTTTCATGAGCCTTTTAACCTCAAAAAACGACCCAGACACTCAATATATCCCAACCTAAATTATCCTAACGTACGTCCGAGCGCAAATACGAAAACAGTGCAGTTTATTGACGTTTCTGCTTTTGCAGTTCTCTCAAGGGTTGCGTTGTTCCCGTCAGCAACGAATGCTGATTGATGTCACATCAATTATTTGATAAAAATAGACCATGCTTGTTTTTATAAAACTCTAAACTTTTACCTTGTGCAAACTATTTTCTCTAAAATGTACGCTTTATGAAACGTGTTATGAAATAATTTTTTGTATACCAGCATTATAAATGACCTTTTCTCTTTATAAACGGGCATTTTATGGCACAAATGATGACGTATTAGCATTTTATGGCACGAATGATTGCGTCATCACACATTCAGTCAGTCGTAGCGAGAGAATTGTGGGGAGGTAGAGGTAAACAACAGCCAAACACCATTTTCTCGCACAGACGTCAAATACCAGCGACGCCACAAGAAATTTGTTTCACAAAATTAAGTTTGATTCTGTTTTAAATTTGTAATGCTGTTTCACAAAACAATAGCATATGCAACTCATTTACGACGTTGCTTTATTGCATTCGTACAAATTTGAAAACTTGCTCGTTTTCAAAACTAGTACTCATGCAATAAAGCTCATTACAAACTGATTGTGTACACAACTATTTACAGAAGATATCGCCGTGTGTGAAAGACATACCACACCGGTGCTTAATGTACTTACTGCAGGGGAGATTTGGCTCCGGCGGCGGGCAACGCAGATCCGGCGGGCAGTGGCAACACGACATGCGAGCGATGGGCGCAGTGGGCGGGATCCTTGGACCGGGAAAGTTTGAAAGCGTCTCTCCCTCTCGTGCTTATGAAGGGCACCCTTTCGTAACGAGTTAGACAAAGGCCGGATACATCGCGCTGCAAGAAAACACACCAAAAGTTAAGTTAATATCAGATGCGAACAAGGCAGGTAAATTAAGAAACAACCTCAAGTATGAAAAGGGAGTCCAGTTGTGTGACAAAATGGCACACATTGAAAATGCAGTTTACGGTAAATAATGTTGATTTTGTTTAAATAAACACAAAATAATTAACTATATCTAATACAAGTTGTGATATTGTCTGCAAGGCTCCATGTCTTGAAGGCATGGACCTGGATTTGGTAAACGCAATACCTAACAAACTCATGCCCAACGTTAGATTAATATTTCTAATGAATAAACTTTTATGTTGAGCGATAAATATAATAGTTCAATTTATAATTAAAATACTTTTTCTGTTATTCTGCAACCTTTGCGTATCGTACCCGTTAGTAGTAGTTTAAACCCCACCGATTTATTTATTACCTAATAATTCAAATCACATCGGAGTGGATTTTTTAAGGTGGAAAATCTTTCCAACACATTGCTTATGCAACGAATAAATCTGGCTGTCCCATATTGTAGATCTACTGCATCTACTCAAGCCTAAAAAGTCCTCTGAGCTAAATTCAAAATCGCCTATTTTGTCCCTCAATACATTCTCTCTCCGCTAGTTTGTGAAGGGAGTGTAGCGAAATTTGCAAGATCACACAGAAGAGCAGACCTGATGACCTGAGACTTGCCAAGTAAAATAAGGTAGTATAGAACTTAATTGAACTGACATATTAATACATAAATTATCGATGACTGGTTGTGTTGAAGTGTCGAAAAAATCCTCCATACGCCTTCCTTCAGAGGGGGTGTATAGCCGGCTGTCCCATATCGTAGATTTACTTCATGTAAAGATGCTACGAGATGTGTTGATTGTTAAAGATTCCGGGTGATTCAACGGCTAATGTCAATAATCCCGTAAGTATAGTGTATGATTTGGTTCCTCTATAGGTGGCACTGATCTTCTGCCACTGGATGGGGAGATCCGGCGCCGCCCTACGATCGACTAGCAGGGTTTTCCCCAACCAGTTATCTCCCACCAGAGAGACATCACCCCAGCCAGAAAAAGCATTAACCTCCCAACCGGCTTACTAACATGTGTGGTATTGTAGTGCATGTTAGTGTAAGTGTTCGTAGGGGGTGACGAGAGGACAAGGAAGAGGAATGAAAGATCGCACGCGGTCCGCAAGCCCGTTTGTTAGGGCATTGCTCCGGCACCTGTTGATCGGAGTAACCACGGAAACCCACCGAGAAGAGCAGCCGGCCTCTAGAATTCTCCTCTAGACAGCGACTGAATTTGACCTAGTTGACAAACTAGTGTGGAAAATTGTGATATCGTCGTGTCTCGGACCTAAGACCTCCCAGTCAGAGGCACTGCAGTGACATCAGTTGATGCGCTGAGTCACTTCTCTCTCTCGGTTTTAATTGAATTTAATTGAAATGTTAATAAAAAGCTTATCGGTGAACGGCTGTATTTAGGTGTCGAAGGGGACGTAAAGCCGGCTGTCCCATGAGGTAGGCACGTCGTTAGCCAAGGCGCTCACCTCGAGCACGGGCTGCACGGGACCGCGCGCGCCGCGTCCGTTGCTCTGCAGCGCCGAGAGCAGCGCGCGCTTCACGTTGAGCGCCCAGCGCGCCTCGTCGGCCGCCGGGCACAGCGCGTCCACGCGCCCGTCGTCGTAGGCGAAGGCGAGCGACCGGCGCTGCAGCAGCTGGGCCAGGCGCGCGTTGGACGCCCACGCCTCGCGCGGCGGCGCCGACACGCGCTCCTGCACCTCCGCGCGCACCACCTGCGCACACACACACACTGAATGATAAAGAGGAGGGAGATGGAATAAAGAAGAATTAGGTTAGTCCATAGAAACGTCCACTTCGAAAATTACCGAACGGGGATGGAGTGTCTTGGAAGTGGAAGTTTCACAAAACGATTTACGACATAGGGGATCATCAGTTGTAGCTTTTTGATATCAGTTTTTATTTTAAAGGTATTGGAGTAACTTCATTATTGGAACACTACACTGTTTTTCACAGTTAGATTGATTTTGGCCACGCTCAGAGCAAGACCGAAGCCCAGTACATTCCGGGCAATGGTAAGTAAATACACTTCTCAAAAACAGAAAGAGGCATATTTCTTGTGAAAAACAGAATGATCAAGAGAAGGGTCAGACAATGAAGAAGAATTACGAAGCATGTTTTAAGTAAGAACTGTATTGACATTAAAAATGTTGAAGTGCGAGTTTTTTCAACTATTTGATTTTTATAAAAAGGCCTGTAGTTAAATATCCTTAATTATCGCCAATATTTAGGCATTTATCATAGCGCACAACTAGCTTTAAAATTTGACTTGTCTTGTCCTCGATTTCATAAACAATTTCATGACTAACAATCCTAGAAACATGCAAAAAAGCCGAAATCGGGAAGGTATGTTCTCTAGAACTTTCACATCAACTTACTGCACCAAGTCCTTAGTAAGGACCGAATGTCCCCGATTCCTCTCTTCATCAAGAACATTAGTACGGCTATCTTTAAATGCTCTAACTAATTTCCTTTTCATTTTGTCGGACATGATGTTAATCGGACATGGTGTAATTAATTAATGTTCTTAATAGACAGTTGAATGCCGACTTTTATTATTTAAATCCTTAATTCTACCAACCATAACGTATGCATGTCCAGTTTGGAGATGTGATTCATTAGCAATCTCCAAAAGTTAACAGCCATTCAGAGTATATTTTTAAGGTTGACTTTAAATGCCCCCTGGTTCATTCCAAACATCCAGATTCGAACAGAATTAAAAGCGTCGACCTTAACGATCTCGGCCATCCGGACGATACAGAGACATTATGAATATGCATAATCAATCGTAATCACGGCAAATACTTCCGTAACAGATACCAGGCACTCGGCGCGCAAGCCTAGAACGGCGATCGCAGCGCTGAAGCGGCCATATGTTTATTTAAAAAATACACCTTGTACAGCCAGAGATATGAGGAAGGCGGGAGGGTGGGGAAAAGGTGCAAAACAAAGAGCGAGGTACGCACGTGCAGGCGCAGGCGGCAGTCGCTGAGGGCGTCGACGGCGGCGGTGGCTTTGATGAGCAGGCGAGGGCCGTCGGACGCGGACGCGGACACGTCCACCACCGTGGAGCCCACGGCCTCGTAGGCGTACTCGTAGCGGCGGCCGGTGCGGAAGCGCAGGGCAGCGCCAGACGCACCCGCCGGCCCTGCAGGGAAACACGTCACTATCAGTTGATTGATCCATTGATTGAGATTCCCGGCGCGTCAACTGCTAACTCGGGAGGTTTTTTTGTTAACATATTTACTTGTTCTTGAAGGAATACACCGTTTAGTATAATTAATTTACAGATGTGTTTTTCGACTTATGCTAGTTAAAATATCTAAGCTAACTTAATCTATACATTGCAGAGGATACTCTAGGAGAGAAACTCGAGGTTATGTTTCATGGTTGGTTACGATTTTGAGAAAGGCTTCAATAGGGAATCTATTTTCAAAAGGCAATCTATTTCCTTCAAGAGGTGGCGATGATCTTCCCCCACTGGATGCCGAGATCCGGCGCCGACTTTCTGTCGGCTAGCGGGGTTTTCCTCAATCACGAAACTCCCACCAGCGAGGTACCGCCCCAGCCGAGACAAGCTCTAAGCTCCCGACCGGTCTGGTATGGCCGGAAGTGAATGTTAGTAGTTACCCTAACAAACGGGCCACGGACCGAGCGCGGTCTTTCCTTCCTCTTCTTTGTCCTATCCACTTACACACACTTATACGTGTGTAAGTATGGGGTGAGGTTTGATATTTCCTCCTGAGTGGTCAATTCAGAAATTTGATTATATGAATGTGGTTAAGACATTACCTTCTTTACCCGTGATAATTGTAACAAATAAACCCAGATAGAACGTGGAAATTTTACATTAATTTACGTATTTTTATATTATAAAGTTAACATCTTAATTTCGAGTTTCAATCAATTCGTTTCTCCTTGAATTATTGTCTGTTTCTACAGAGACAAATATCATATCATACGTGTTTATATGTATTTAATATCATATGCTACTTACGACTGCACTCTGTTGAGCATTTCAAAGGTCCATCCGGTACAGAAATGGTGTTAAAAGTCTCTGAAGGATTATTACTATTTGTGACATCGGATTCATTTACAGTATTTTCTTGTGTCGTCTCTGTACTAGCTTCTACTCGATCTGGAACAAAAAACACATAACCAGCTGCAATATGACTTTCCCATAATATTTCAGTCAAGACCAAATTCCATTATAAAATATTCTGTTCGGTGTCATAAATTTTCAACTTCGTAACGAGTATATTTTCGTCCTCTTATACGTACTGTGGATGCGGAATTCACACAAAGTTAAGAAAATGGCACCTCGCAACACTGGTTCCTGAAGCCACTATGCGCATGGCGCCTGCGGTCGATCGCTAAAACTCTTCAATCGTTCGTGAAAAGGAAGTGAAAAAATTGAACAGAGAGTTTTGACGTCATGTCCAATCCAACTTTTTGCTAACAGAACGTAGAATTATGCTAACGTTGGTGACAACGTTAACATAATTCTACGTTTCAATGTACCTTCTTTTTTCCTAATTATTTTCACTTTTTTCAAATTTATAATCATCATTCCTTAAACAGTTCATTGCTACTGTGCATTGTTACTAACTTCAGTATTTGTTCAAGACAAAGCAAGTTAAACTAAAACGCAATACTGCGAGACTGAAGGTCGAATACAGTTTATGAAAACATTGCTGATAAGGGGGCGATCATGCTGTGGTCGAAGCCCTACATTGAAAAGTATAAAACGCATGTTGATTATTTTGTCGTTGATTGCGTCAAGAGTCGATAACATCCCAAACAGTGTTGCCAGGTTGTCTGAAAGCGCTGTTTCCGCGTTTCCCAACGTTATTGAATCTTTTCTCGTATCTTCTATTGTATAAAACTGCTCTGATAAACAGTGGCAGATCCGTTCAATTCTTATAACGTTGCTGCACGTTAGAAATGTAAGTATATAAAAATGAGATTTTCTTATAATGAATATCAATTTTATTCTCAACTCTCTTTAATTTAAATGATTGTACATTTCTTCAAGGGAAAACGCCTAAAATAGTTTGAGACAAATACGTAAGTTTTTCTGAAGCTATTATTTCTGAAATAAAAAAGTTTGTTCATGTTCAAGTGAATGTTTGAAGAAATTATGCCTGAACTATGGTTGTCAGGTGTCCACTATTTGAGCGGACAGTTCGCTTTTTTCACATCAAGTTCGCTATTTTCGCCATAAGATAGTGGACATTTTTTATTCAAAATCTTTATGATGAAATGGTACGTAATCTAAAGCCATAGAGTCTAAGAGAAGGATAGGAGAATCGCGTTTTGTTAGAATGAATGTTTGAAGTTAGAATGAAACAAAGATCGAATATTCACGGAACTCGATTCTCCGAAAAAAGTATTATTCATTTTGTTTCACAAGACAATTAATAAATGCATGTATGTATGTATGTATATATGTATATATGTATATATATATATATATATATATATATATATATATATATATATATAATTATTTACACACTATTTTTTCTTAACTCGCATATTCCTATTATTTTTATGTTATACATTTTCTTAGTTGGATAGGTATGTTTAGAAACACTCAATAACATATTATTTGAATATCAGTGATTACTATCCACAATATGTAGAGCGCAAATTTGTCAGACCATAGAATTTGTTGGTGCATTGTAAACTAAAGGATTAAAGTAATTTGAACCAATTTCTTAATGTAAAATGTTATTTAATATTTTATATATTATTATATATTTGATGTTTTGAATTTTAAGTGGTTTTGAAGTGATTATTTTAATACGTATTAAAATGTTTGTAGGAAAAAATATAATTTAATTGTAATATTATTTACTACTTTCCTTCCCCCATTTGTCTGGTATTCTTTGGAAGACTTAACTTCAATCCTTCAGAGCAATAAAAGAGAAGTACTTGTTGCACTATTCTAAAAATAGTCGAAGTGAATCTGCCTAATAATAGTCGAAACTAACAGGTAACACCAGGGTCGAAAGTTACAAAAGATACCACCGTTTCTATATTCTAGGAAAGAACAAAATAATGTCTTTTAAATTCTTAGTTTATCGAACATGAGCAATATACTTAATTGTGCAAACGTAAAAAACTAGTTTTAATTATACCACAAATAAATTTCAAATTACTGATGTAAAATCCTGGTATGTTTCTGTCACGTTTTGCAGCATCTGTTGTTAGGGGTTAAAATGTGATAAGCTGCATCCACAACGTCGTCAAACCCGATAATATCCAACAGCTAGTGATGTGTCAACACTTTCATCAAATATCGTTCTCGTCTCAGAATAATTGTTACGAATCTTTGCTTCTAACATCGGGTCTTACAAACAAATCGAAACCTCCTCGCTAACCTCAATACTCCACTGGGCTCCAATATCCTAGGGTCAATGTTATCCGAACGAGATTAATTGTTAAATTACAAAGGCAATCCTAATTAGATACCACTCAAATTTTAAATCTGATTACTCTTACGGAAATATGTAATTTGAAGTAAAAGCATCAACTTATTATATTAATTTTAAATTATATGCCTATTGATAACCTCGTAAAAAAGTATGCTTAGTTTAGGTAAATGGTAAAAAAAAAATCAAATTGAACTAAAACCCTTGGTTCTGAGAAACAGAGAATTCTCGTGTATTCTCAACAATCAAATTCATAAAGAAATCCAAGTAACTTCAGAAGCAACACATTTCACAATAATATCTCAAAATTTTTATTTTCTATTTCCTTCATCCTGTTAGTATATTTTTAGTTTAAAAAACAGCAACATATACTTTTCCAATGACACTTCCCCTAAAAAAACAATGAAATTTCGGCTGCTGCCTCCGTCTGCAACCTTTCAATCGTCCGTTATTTACTCTATGTTGGTCCAACGATGTTAATATATTAATACTCTCTTTTGTTAAAGTGGTGTAAGTTACGCATTCTGTACGTTTAATTTCCACGAAAATACTTTGAAGAAAAATATTCCCTTTCTTACTACTACATAAAATAAATCGATGGTCAATGATTTGCTGCTCAGACCATATCGGCCATCCTTGTCACCTTTGACACGTACTACTATGTCAATGGTCGGCGACGTTTGTAGTATAAGCCAAAGGAGCAACATGGACGTAGGACTGACGTCTTTAGCGAGACCATTAGAAAAGGGGTTTCAATGTTGTTATTGAAATACGGACAGGGTCAGCGTACTTTAGAACTCCTTGAAACCACTGTCCAAAGCGGTCAGATGCCTAATGACGCTTTCAAGCATCAATGACCCGATTTTCAGATTGCTGAGATTGCTTATCAAATCAATCATTAAAACAAAACTACAAAATTTCGTTTTCGTAAAACGTTCTTCAATACTCTTTATTTCGATAAACACAACCCTCTTCACACAACACTCTTGAATAATTTCAAAATGATCACTTTTTTAATTGTATGTTTCTTAAAAGTATTTAACTAGTAGCGCTAAACAGCAAATACTTTCTCGCATTAACTCTTAATTTGAATTTTCGAAAACTCAGAGTTCATCGCAAATGACACACGTTCCATTCTTTTAAGCGTCCCTTCTTCTATCCGGGGAAAAATTGAAGAAAAAATTTGCAGTGTCTTTTTAGAAAAACGTTGTAAAAATATGAAATTGCCTACATTTCACGCAGTAGTTGTACACGTTGAAAAAATGTGAATTTTTGCAATTTTTGAAACATTAGGAATTGCAACGAAAAGGAAACCTGTTCCAATCTCTTAAGTGAACATTACCCTATCCACTATGCCAACAAAATTCAATCAAATAATTTTTTTGAAAATTTTGAAAATGTGCGAGAAGCTTCATGTAAAGAACCCCCAAAATGTTCGAGGAGCTTCAAAATTAAAATATCGGTTTCAAATTCCAGGGACCGTGACATCAGTCTAAAAGACTGAGGGAAATCAATTTAGGAGAAAATCGGCTGAACGGGTTAGGTACTAAATGGAGATCACAGACGGAGAGACAGACACATTTTACACAATTGTTAGTATGGAAATACTGTTAAGAATTGGAGCTATTTAGTATGTAATTACGAATACATAGTACGAATATGTTTTAAATGACATTCAGCATTTTCTATTAAATGGGGTAACAATTTGATTATCTATATGTTTAAAACAAAGTCGGGTTCGTTACATCGTTTATACTCAAGAACGGCTGGGCCAATTTTAACTATCTCTGATTTGTTGCATTCATCTTCGCCCCAAATAGCAGAATAACTATTAAAATATATTAATTAACTTATTAAAATATCGGAATATTCACTGAATGGTGCTGTAGAACAAAACTAAATATTCATGTCAAATGCAACACCATAATACCCTCGACAGGATTTTTAAAACTCTATATCATTAAATAACTCTTAAACGAAGCATTCCAGGACATTAAAAAAATACACTTTTGAGTCCAAAAGCCTCAAAGAATATTCTATTCATCTTCGAATTGATTTTCTGGGGATATTTTAGTTTAATTATAGTTTCATTAATATTTATTATTATTTTACATTTAAAAAGTTGTAGTTTATTTTTATATTTATTTTGAATGCATTTACTCAGTATTTTAATATCAGTAGGGACTTTGGTGTGCGGTATCTCCATCGAGCTAGCGCTGATGACGGAAATGTCGTCCCCCTCCATTCACAACTAGCAATAACATTCTCATTCTGTTTGGGCCCTGGGTGACGTTCTATCGACTTATTGAATTCAAGTGCTTTAAAATTATGTTAAATAAATAAAAAGAAAATATAAAGTAAACGCTTTAAAATGGTACTTAAAAGGATTAAATGTGTTTGTTAGCTTGATTATTTTGTCTCTGAGCGCATCAACGGATGTAGTTGTTCATCCCTTAAGTTTAGTGAATGTCATAAAATGAGCTGTGGCATTGGTCCTCCCCCAGACGCGTGAGATCCGGCGCTGACCTCCATCAGCTTGCGGAAAATCTCCCCTCCAGGTGCACCCCCGCAGCGGAGCCCCGCCCCAGCCGGGACAAACTCCAATCTCCCATGGGTAGTTAAATAGAGCATCTACGAGGTATCCGTGGTGCTTATGTGAGGGCAGAGGATTGGTTGAGGAGGATAATACCACGTTTGTTAAGGAACTGCTTCGACACTTTTTTTTAAGAACTATCGATTAAAGCAGCCGGTCACTACAATCTCCAGACAGCGGCTAATACATTTGTAGCTCGTGTGTAAAAAGTGGCTTACGGCATCAATTGATGTCGCTACAGCGCCTCTGACAGGGAGGTCCTAGGGTTCCATCTCGAGTTCGGACGCTAGCAGGATTATCGACACTAGCTAGGTGGAATTCACCGGCTGTCTCGACGAGAATTCTTGCGGCTGGCTGCTCTGATCGGTAGTTTTCCTTGGTTTCTCCGAGCAACACCAGGCGAACGTACCGCAAACGTGGGGCACGGACCGCGCGCTATCTTTCCTTCCTCTTCCTTGACATACCTTCACCCCTGACACACACTTCCATTTACATGCCCTACGCATCCCGGGAGACGAGTCGGGTACCTATAGCTTGTCCCAACTGGGGCTGTGCTTTGCTGGTAGGAGATACCTGGTTGGGGAAAAATCCGCAAGCCGACGTGTTAGAAGTTCGGCGCCGTATCTCGCCATCCAGCGGAAGAATAACATCGCTACCTCCCGCGATACAAAACGTACATTACACATACGAGACTAATGATCTTAGCATTTGACAGGACCAGCTCCACTAATCAATCACTGAATCGAGTGTAAAGTTCGCCGGCGCCGGGTATGCGGGCCGAGGTCCCACGCGTGACCAGCTATTCGAGGGCCGGGGCGCGGCCGCGGCCACGGGCGACGCACGTGCTCTTCGCCTTTGCGCTTGCGCATGCGGTGCCGGACGGGGGTGGGGGAGGCCAATGACGACTTTGGAAAGAAACAAGAACCTAATTGGTTGATTCGGCATTAATAGCATAGATGATCCGTTCAAGGAATGGCGGGGTCACGTAGGGTAATTTCAGTCCGATAGATGTCTCCGCTTTTGTACGGCTCGATCTAAAACGACTCAATTTCAGCGACTCAAGTGATGCATTTTCCTCTCGCAACTTCTCACTCAATCTCTCCATCAATCTCTCTCTCCTCTCTCTTCCTCCCTCTCTCTCACACATATCCACACGCACACTTCATCACACTCTCATACTTTCCCTTTCTGCAACTCTCCTGAACTTTGCTGTCTTGCTATTTCATTTTATATATATTCGTAATAATTCCATATTTCTTATGGATATAACTTCTATGCGCCAAAAATATTGTAATATGATTTTAGAAATATGCATTTATGACCTAAAAAGTCTCAAATATGCATTGATCTGCATTAATCTTTCTTGATAAAATGCAGAAGAAGCGTGTTTGGAATAAAAATTTATACTTTTTTGTGCACACAGAATATAATCGGCCTTTCTAATAATAAAAAAATAAAGTAAATTTTCACCTTAGTGAAGTACATTGTGTCTTGTTACATTTCTTCCGCCTGGTTTAAAAAAATGATATCAACAAATTTCTTACTTTTGCACAAGTATTTTATCATTTATAGAATACAAAAACAACTGTGATTGTGACTAGCTCTTTGTAATCGATGAACGCTCACAAATAAATAGATCGTATGAAAAGTAGAAACGTTAAGTCTCTATTTAAAAGAAATATGCAACATATGTCCATATAATTACATGAAAGTGCACCAACAGGTCAAATTGGCCCAATATGCACAAATATGCACCAACATACAATATTATATGTATTAATCTACATACCATCTACTTCTAACCAAATGTCAATAAATTTCACTTAGCTATGTCCTGAAGCAACGGAGGAAAATATGCAAAATCATAAAAATCCGCTCCCTACTTATGAGGGTGGGATTTCATTGCTTCTATTTTGTTTGTGTTTTTTTTTTTTTATGTGAATCGAATGTGTACTGCAGCCCGTTTTTCTTTAAGAATTATACGTTCACAAGGCTCATGTCAACCCATTCAGTTTATAAATGACGTTAGAAAACCTTTGCTAACTATAACACAAACATAATCAGAAGCTCAATACTTTTTGTTTATATTATATAGTTTTTGTTTGCTTTTATTTTAACTGTTCGTGAGAATAATATGTGCGTCAGGTTTCAAGGAAATGTATTATACGGATTTTTAGAACATATAATCCTCCAAATATAGCACGTGTAAATTTCTGTAGCAGAAGAGATTTTGATATTTTATTAATACTTTCAAAGGAATGAGCGTTTAGTTTTCAGTAGACACTGTGAGTTTTTCCGGCCCCCATTTCAACTAATCAATGAATTTTGCTGGTCGAAAAAGCAAACGACAATCATTTTCACTCCGCGAGTGTATCCTTACTTAAAAATCAACATCACAGGTTGACAAGGTAATCAAGGTTCAATCTTAATTGATGTAAATACTGAACCAACTGCATGATAGAGATATTTTTTGTGAAATGCCTTTAGTTAGAATAGTTCAATATTGAACGTGCTGGCAAAGATATTTACGAAACTACATTGTTGAATCAACTCTTCTCTTTTGCCTAATAAAAGTAATATAAAAAAGAATCCAGTAATGTATATGTATTTTATTTTAGCTTATAAAATCAGTAGTGATTGCGCTACACAAACCTAAGAGTAGCATGGTGGATAAATACTTTGTAGAAGAACCTGACTTTCTTGTTCCGTCAGCGATGATTTTTTTTCTCGAGGTAATTAATGTCAGACTATTGCTGGCCATCGGATTTCACTTACATTATAAAAAAATAATGATGGAGAAGAGACATTGTTTTATATAATTCTACCTATGACACATATGGAATAAATGACTAAAGGATTCGAAGGATATATAAGTGTGTTGTTGTAACAAAGGTGGAATGAAATACGGAGGAAATAAGGAAACCCTGACAAAACCTGTCGCGAACCCCACAACTTCATCGTGAATCAAATGAAATTTAAACGTCGCTTCCCTGCGTTAAAAGCGAGAGCGTTAGCCGGTGGGTGGCTGGATCGACCTGGATTTGAAACCGGACCCGGGGAGGGAAGTCGAGCGACCTGGCCGCAATACAAGCTCAGCGGTCACCTCTGAAGCAATGTCTAAGCCTTATGGCAGTTCCTGAACCGGACGAATGCTCAGTCTGGATATGTGATAATAACGATGATATTGTGATACAGCAACAGTAGAATGGGGAAACAGGAGAACCCAGAGAAAAACTACATCTTACCTGCAGTTCCTGAACAGCAGTTCCTGAACCGGACGAATGCTTAGTCTGGATATGTGATAATAACGATGATATTGTGATACAGCAATAGTAGAATGGGGAAACAGGAGAACCCAGAGAAAAACTACATCTTACCTGCAGTTCCTGAACCGGACGAATGCTTAGTCTGGATATGTGATAATAACGATGATATTGTGATACAGCAATAGTAGAATGGGGAAACAGGAGAACCCAGAGAAAAACTACCGCTTACCTTTTCAGTTCATTACTAATTTGAAATGAATCGACTGAAGTCTAATTCTTTGTTCCCAGACGTAACAATCTAGAGCGTTATCCGCTAGGTCAAAGCCTCGACGCGGGGAGGTCCACCGGGAAACGAATCAGAGCCGCTGGTCCTGCGCCTTGACCCGGCGCGCTGAGGACTTCGGTCCCCGACCGTCGCGTCGCCAGCTTTTCATTAACCACGGCTGTCAGCTTCAATTCGTCTAAAAACTGTTTTTCTAATTTTCTTCTTTTGATGCTGCTGCTAAATCAGTCCTTAAACTAGCAGTGTGCTAGAATCTTTCAGCGCAATAGGCGTAAAAATAAGTGAGAAACTAAAGGAACAAAGCTCACCCTGCAATCCAAATTAGAAAAGAAAAAAGGTAGATGGGACATGGTGTGCTGTTGACCAAACATTTATAACGGATTCAACTAATGGAAGTGATCCAAGAAAACTCCATGAAAATAGCAGTTCAGAAAATGAATGTTTTGGCACTACAACAGAATTTGAGAAACAACCAAAAGGCATTTTGGTAGATGGACCCAAAATCTACAACTACTCAAAATAACTGCGTGACCTAAAGTGAAGAATGGGTCTCAAATACGGATAATGAAAGAGGTCTAACCAATATTACAAACGGGATATATGATAAACCTCATCAGAAACCCCATGGAATCACATAAGAGACAGAAATAGAAATAATAATATTACCCAAAAAATAAAATAGTAGACGAGATAGAACATCCTAAGTGATATATGATGACGACATTGAAAAACTGATTTGAAAGTAGGTACAAACCAGAAGGAAACAGGAAGGAATTGGAGTAACACAAAGACTTGACAATGGCAAGACGACTGAGGAAAACTAAATCTATCAACTGAAATGCAACAAACCAATAGAAACAAATTGGAAACACTAATCTGGATATGTGACAATAATATGCGTAAAAAATTAAGTGTACTATAATATTTTTGTTTTTAATATGAAAATAGTATATTTTTTGAAAACTTTAACGAGAAATTAACTTAAATCGATTGTTTTTATTTAATAATTATTATCTGCTATAAAATAAATAATAATGTAGAGCTCTATTTCATTAATTATCTAAATTGTAAATCCAAACGGTACTTAATAAACTTTATTTACAACATAAAATTTAAATACAAAATCTTATTTAAATAAAAACCGACTTTGTTTATTTTTTACGAAAATAGAAAATACGATTTTTTCTCATGAATTTTCCACGCTTTTAAGTATTTAATCGACAAGGTACTATTTTCTTGGTACAAATACAATACCAGTACTACTGGAATATTGTGTGTTCATACAAAAATAAATTAGTCTCATTTATTCCTCTCGCCCCCCCCCCCAATTTGAGTAATAATAGTTCCATTTGCGATCAGATATTTGTGCCTGATTACAACAAATTTCATCAAAATAATATCAGAATTCGGGCATACCCCGGTCTAATTTAAACAAAAAGAAAACCACACCGTCAGGCACGAACAATGAAACATTAATCTTGAACAAAATATTTGTCATGAGAAACAGGCTCTGAGGCGATAAAGAAGAAGGTCAAGTCATCGTCCACTCCCCTTATCCTTCAGCTGCCCCTATGTCGAAAACAAGACACTTCGCAGATTAGTCGCTTTTTATACGTCACTACTCTCACAGCATATTGGTTTCGCTGAGAAAAGACAATGAACGCTTTCAAAAGTTATCATGAACCATCGAAAATGCAATAAAAAACATAGGCATTCTTTGAAAAGTTCAAAACATTCAATGAGAATCATATTTTGGGTGCTTCTGAAAGGGGAAAAAAGGTAATTAATGTGAAGAACAATATGTTTTCGGAATAGATCGTTCTATCCCGTAGACAAATCCGCAAAGTTACTCCGACTTTACTACGAATAAAATTCACTATCGCTTCAGTAGGCGCGCAACAATTGAGATAAATAGCTCTATCAGGAGGAAAAATTCTACGGATCGAGAATTCCGATCGCTCATTTCCCTCGATTCCTCCGACCAACAACTCAGATCGAATGCCGTAAGAGTATCGATAATATTGAGCTACAAAATGTATACAATCCACACTTTTTCATTGTTCTTTCCTTTCCTGTATCTCCAGAAACACGTAAGTCACGTCCGAGGTTCATTCACAATGCTTGTTTTCAAGTGTGTGGAAGAAGTGAAAATAGATTGCCGTCACGAGATAGAGCAGTAGAGGGATTGTCTCCCGTTTAGGCTAGAGAGTAAAATGTTGCTGTTTTTCAGCACTCTCTGGTTCAATATATATGTTAAAATATTATAGTTAAAATATGCATCGAATATGAAAGTTATAAAAGTACTTTCATTTATATGTGTTAATCTTTTCGATAAAAGATATAAGCAAAGAGAGAGAAAGATCAAACCTTTAATTTTGTGACATTTTCTCCGTGCAGCCGACTTTTGTCGAGGTGACGAACATAAAATTCGAAAGCAGTACTCCAAAATACTCTATTTTAAAATATTTTGTTTTGTCCTTTTTACATTTTTTGAAACTTCTGCTACTTTCTTCAATACAGCATCATTTATAATCAGAAAACTATTATTCCTTCTTCGCGGCATTTTTTACTCGTTTATAAAAACGAATAGCATCCCTGTTTTAAAAGAAAATGTAAATTATAAATTGTTATTGTTAAAATGTCCTATATTATTGCATGTATCTATGGAAAAAGAGTTTGCAAACTGTAATGTTTAACTTATCCTATCTCAATGTAATGACCTCCTGTAACTAAATATTTGACTGTCATATTTTATGAGTGTAATAGGGGCAGGTGTCTAGGTAGAAGCGGCCCTCAGAATTGGCACTCCTCACAGTGAGATCAGTCTTGATAATATTCTGTCAGCAAATCAGTTATATATTCCTTATTCTTTCTTCTCAACTTATATTCCGCCAAGAAATTTTATCTCCTGAATCCCCTCCTTGTATCCCTTTCACATTTCCAACAACTTCTGTGACAACCCCCCTTAAAAGCACTTATAAAACCCGTATTATATTGAGAGATTTAATCAACCAGAGTGACTACTCAGGTTCTGGAATGAGAACAACTACGAGTAGAAATGACCATTAGAAATGAATCAAACATCATTCTTACACAGTTCTCAACCTGTGCAAAAGTATACACTTCATAAAACGGGCAAAGAGGTTGAGTTAAAGGGACGATCTTGTCCAATGAATTCACAGAGAATGTGCAAGTTATAGAATGGAACATCACATACAGAAACTTCAATACGTATTGCAATTTATTTCGTTCAATAAAAGCCGTTCAACACGAATCATTCAGATTCTAGAGGTGCACATATTTAAATACGATCAAGGAAGTCCACAATTATATTCATTTACGACACTCACTACAAATAAGCTTACGTTTAACAATAAATATTTCATTTACTTGATTCACAAAGTAAATTAATAGTTACTGATACCAAAAACGTAAACGTACGATGAATGGTTCTTTAGTCTTTCTAACAGAAACAAACAGAAGTAAGTATAGTCAAGCAGTTTTCAATGGTAACCATATCGCATTTGGAACGGAAATGACATATTCACAAACAGCAGACTCATTCTTGTTCCAAAGTACCTCGTATAGTTCCTCATTAGATAAATTTACGGAACAAAGATCTAGCGGATGAAACAAAGCCATTGGAGAATAAGATTTCATCTACATCAGCTTCAATGTTGATTCGACTATTGCAACTGCTCTGGTTCTCAATTCTTAACATTTGAATTAATATTTTTGTTTCGTGTTGTTCCGTCTTGTAGTTATCATTAAATTGTTCATCATCTTTGAATGCATATGTTAACGAAATTCGCTATTCCAGATCTGCGTAATGAAAGTTAACCTTCGGCATGCAGTAATACTGCATATTACATTCTACGTATTATGTATTATATTTGGATTGTAATGAAATTAGGTATCTAAGTGAAATAAAAAAATACTTGTACATTTGAAATATGCCAGCTCTTTGGTAAAAAAAAAGTACGTAAAATGATGTGACTTCTATCGTGGAATGAAGGGGAGTCTTCTAGAGATTAAAAATGATTTGTTGTTTATTGACTACATATGGAACTCCAATAATGCTTTCGATAATATCCTCGAAAAAATACAAAAAGCACCTTTTTTATCTTACGGTTAAGGAAATACTTCAGAGAGGGAGATTCACAATACCATTTTCTACCATATAAAATGTAATAATTCAGTCCTGAAAGCAGCAACCATCCAGACTTGAAATTTTTAAGTGTATTTGTGAGACCCAATGCTTCGAAATCATAATGACGCAATCTTGAAACCGCTCAAAATAATCGGCTACATAGAGTCTCGACTTACGAAATCCGTGCCCCAGCCTGCACTAAGAATTTACCGGAGCTACAGGTAGAGCACAGAATCCAGGCAACAATGAACAGATAATACGCTTCTTTAATTTCGTGTAATCACGTATTTCTCTGTCGGAACCTGAGATATTGAGAAAATTTTAGATCTAACCAGCCGTCGTCCATTTTTACTTTCCCGTATACGATATATACGAATTAATATACGTAGTATATGGAAAGTTATGTAATACTGTGGAAAATCGATTCCGTGATTTCGATGGAAATATACGTTTTGGGGTCCCCTGACACTAAAAAAGTTGTTCTTTTCCAAACGTCCTTCTGTCTGTCCGTCCGTCTGTCAGTCCGTCCGTCTGTCCGTTTGTTCGTCCGTCCGTCCGTCTGGTGTCTGTGAACGCTACTCACGCCTAACCACGCGTAGGAGTTTTTCCAAATTGAAGAAACTCGCGTCGATCTGGCTCGAGTCGTATCTTTGAGATTTTGAAAAAAGTTCTTTAAAATTTGGGGGTACTTTACAAGAAGCCCTCCCGACAAGTTCGAATAGTTGGCCGAGACTAAAAGAAATAGAAAACAAATACGGGAAAGTCTGTACCAATCTGTAGCACCACTAGTTGCTTTCTGGTATTGTACGTACATATTTATGGATTGATTGAATGTCACTGATTCCTGACACTGCGGTATGATGAGATCCTGCGTCGACCTACCGTCGGTTAGCAGGGTTTCCACAAACAGGTATCTCCTACCAGCAGGGCACCGCCCCAGGCGGGACAAGTTCTAAGCTCCCGACCGATCTCCCGGCATGTGTAGTAATGTAGTGCATGTTAGTGTGTGTGTGTGTGTGTGTGTGTGTGTAGTAAGGAGTGACAATAAGTCGAGGAAGCGGAAGAAAAGATCTTGCACTGTCCGTGGCCCGTTTATTAGGATACTGCTCAAGCATTCACCTGGTGTTGATCGGAGAAAACCTGGGAAAACTAGCGATCAGACTACAATTCTCCTCCAGACAGCGATTGGATTAGTTATGTTTACTGAGTAATATACTTAGCATAGAGAATGTAACTGCGGAAAATCGATTTTGGGAATTTAACGTATCTAATACATTTTGGGATCCCCTTATACCGAAAAAGTGTTTTTTACGTCTGTCCGTCCTTCTGCCTGACCGTCTGAGCATCCGCCTGTTCGTCTGTCCGTCCATCTGTCCATCTGCCCCCGCACGCCTGTCAGCCTGTCTGTCCGTCTTTAAAAGATATTCATCTTCGTATATAACTTGAATGGAATTAAACATGAGCTTCAACCAAATCACGAACCAATTCCTCATCATTGTAATTCATTTCATTGCCCAGGAAGTGATCAATACACTTAAAAATATTTCCATACTACTATCTCCACATTATTCATTCTCGTTTCAAAATCTAAATCACGAAGAATGTTTCTCATATGAAACCCTACAAAATACCAGCATTAAGTTTAACATCGGTAATATTGAGAACATTTTCCTTAAATACCCGAGTGCTAAACTATCTTTTTGAAAACACTTAGTAATAGAGATTATTAAGAAAGTTTAAGATCGTAGAATAATTATATATTTTGGTTGACTTACGGA
Source organism: Gryllus longicercus (assembly GCA_038098605.1). Lineage (NCBI taxonomy): Eukaryota > Metazoa > Arthropoda > Insecta > Orthoptera > Gryllidae > Gryllus > Gryllus longicercus. The sequence goes on along the minus strand of JAZDUA010000116.1, from coordinate 1,025,292 downwards.
GCATTAACAATATTTTATTTTCACCAACTGCGTACAGTACACGCTTCGGCCAATTTATTTCATCACAGTGTTTTACTGCGAATCATATCAGTCTGGTACACGGCCATTTAGCTCTCGCCAAATAATAGAGATTCCGAACTTCAATGCATGACGATTTCCTTTCATCCACACAATTTCATTACACAAGAAATGCAGCATGGGGAGTCATCCACCGTACAATCAATAGACAATTAGTATGCTGTTTCTAAGCTTTGAATTACATGCCTGCATACGCTTCCGCGGCTGGAATTTGTTTTTTCTAGGCTATACAGGACGAGCCGTCTCTTTGCCGAGGTGGCTGACATTTCGGCCAATATATTCTGGTCTTTCTCGGAACTTTACTGCAGCACTATGGCCCTGAAGAAGGCCACAATATGTTGGTCGAAACATCAGCCACCACGGCAGAGAGACGACTCGTTCCGGATAGTCTAGGTAATACAAACTCCAGCCGTGGAAGCCTACGCAGTCATGTAATTCAAAGCTTAGAAACAGCATACTACTTGTCTATTGATTGTCCTTTGGGTGACTTCCCGTGTTGCATTTCTTGTGTAATGAAACTGTGTGGATGAAAGGAAATCGTCATGTTTTGAAGCTCTTCCCGGATAGCGTTGATATTGCAGTAAAATCTGCCTAAGCCAGAATCGATCGGGACAAAAAAATCCGGTTTAGGGAGCTTTCCGTTTTATGCAAGGTTGTCCATTTTACGGCACGGCACTTGGGATATTGACGTTCATGCCCTGCAATTGGTAAATTTCATGACTATTGTAACTATAAAATACAATAACATATTTATGGAAGAAATCACCTATAAAAATATATTAAACACTCTCATTCACAGCTTCTGAGTTGAAACATACACAGCTTATTGGCTGTATTCGGGTTGCTTGCTGACTCTTTCAACGCACAATGCGTCACAATCCACTATTATGACTTGCTGATACCCTCGCATGGCCTTGAGCAATGCGTATCTCGCCAAAGGGTTATGACTTTCAACGCGGGGCAGGAAGATGCGTGAATAGAAGCCATGCCTGAACATCTTCCCATGCTCAGAGAGTCGGGGAGAGGGAAATCCCCTACGGCCTACGCCTGGAGATTCGAGCGACCCCAAGGTCGATTTTTACGCTAGCAGCTGAAGCCCATCTCCAATGTCCGGCTGCCACGACTAAATCGCGTGCCACAGGGATAGAGAATTTCAAACAAGCTTACAGATGCATTAATTTCATTGGGAACATCTCGCGTATCTTTGCCAATTGCATTAAATTCACAGTAATTCCATTTTATATAAAAATTTTCCCCTGCAGGGCATGAAAAACCGTTCCGTTTCGGCATTGGAAAGCTTTCGTTTTATGCTGTGTAAAATGCCATTAAACTTCACGGACCGGAGAAATTTTCCGATTAAGACATTTCCAGCTTGTACAGATTCCGATTTAAACAGATTTTACTGTATTTGTATTACATTTCTCATTCCTATTTAGTAGTAATCTACCCACCTCACAATGTGTTTGAGTGATACCAACTTTCACGATCTTACACTTGGCTTTCAAATTTCGCCTCAAACCACGCTGCTTATGACACAAAACACGAATTCTGGTAAATCTAAATAACACTTCTTAACCTTTATCTATTTACTCCTTATCTTTAAATACACATACTCTGTCGATAAGTTTCCAACAAATGTGCCGAAACATTAAACAGCGTTGTCAATACTAAAATAATTATTTTCCCTGAAGTGTGAGTCAGCCTAAATAATAAACGAAAGTGGCAACTCTTGTAACAAAAAATTGACACGCGTAGAAACATTTCAGTTTACATAGTTTGAATCAGTGCTCTGAAAATATTAAGAAATATGTATTGATACACTCGATACAAAATGGCATGTCCCTAGTGCAAGAAGGAAATTGAATGAAAATATACATGAATATTGAAATCTTCTCAAAGATTGACAGTCCTATTACAAAAAAACTGAAGTTCGGGTAAGTTTCAGTTTCTTTCTAATGGTTCCGGAGGAAGCAGATAAAAGTTAATCATATTCTGGATGAAACAGGTCAGAGTGTATCACTGGACCGTCGTTTGAACCGCCGATAAACATTTAAAATCGACAACTTTTCCAAGGTCACGAAATCTAGTCTCTCAAGACCCTATCATTAAACTTGCGAAATAAAACAAAGAAAAATCGAATAATGAAGACAAGAAAACACGACTCCTCTAGAATTTTCTGTTGCAAGCACACAATATTCCTAAAAGAGTGATTCGACGAGAGAAACTCGATCTGGGGAGAATTGTTATGAGAGTGCAATGTGAATAAAATCAAATAATTTAGCTTTATTACTGTCCAAAGGATTTATTTTTACATTGCTTATAATCATATTTATTATTATTATTATTATTATGATTATTATTATTATTATTATTATTATTATTATTATTATTATTATTATTGGCATATAGGCCATTACTGACCACGCTACACGACCAACGTGTGTAATTCTTCCAGGATCAGCTTTTCAGCTGTATCCTTGGATTACAACAAGGTTGTTACGCCTTGAAGTGTGAATAATGAGATGATACGTTGATGATGAGGGGGGGAGGGACAATCACAAATACGACCATGTCTACGCAGGACTCGAACCTCCAGCCTCCTCGGCACAGACGATGGCTGCCGCAACCATCTGCGCCACGGGGCCAACCATATTTATTAATATTATTATTATTATTATTATTATTATTATTATTATTATTATTATTATTATTATTATTATTATTATTATTATTATTTATTAATTAATTACTGCAAAAACATTCTCTTATCAAGTTAAGGAAAATATGTCCTTACTCGCTCACTCATTTTGTAGGAAAATTTCCTTTTTAGACATTTTTTACTGAAAATCGTGCTTCATTGATAAACATGTGATTGCCTGAAGGAACTCTATAGTGCTTTTATTTAAAACGTCTACTTGGAGAACAATAAGTTAGTACCACGGAGGTGTACGACGATCAAAATCTCAGGCCTCTCACCTCCTCCACTCACATCTGGTTGGCAACATTGACGCATGTACCATATTGCAGTAGTGTAACGAAATGAGTGCGGGCCTGTCCGCAAAACGTTTATCCGGACACCTTTTATAAAAGTGTACAGCAAACACTTAGTACAGAGTTGTATTTTAAATAATAAAAACATCATTACTAAATTCATATTTATCAGTCTACGATTAATAATCAATAGTAGAAAAATCTGCTTTTATTATTTAATTTTATGAAATTGAGACTTATAAAACCTAAATGAATTTCTTACGTTTATTAATATAAGCTACATAAGCTACCGAAACGGAAAAAATTGTTCTGGAACTTTATTTTTTAATATTTTATTGTATCAATTATCGCAAAGTATGGGAGAAAGTATCAAGTAATTAATATTACTTTCAATCGCAATACCTTCAGCCTAAATATAAGCCCTTTTACCTGTGCCCGCCCGCAATGCGGGCCTTGAGATACCTACGTTGCAGCCACTGCTACAGTTTATAAATAGATACTAAATCTTGATATTTGCAGGTACGGATCCAGAGACGAATTTTGGGAGGGGAAATTGCTTTATTCAAAATTTTTTGACCGAATGTGTCATATTACAGATCATGCAGAACTACGCAGGCTAAAGTTGTGAGCTTGGGCTCATGTTGTGATACAATTTTATTCGTATTAATGTTTATACGGAAATACTTTTTGCTTGAAAGTTTTGTAACAACATCAAAATAATAGTTAATGAAAAATTTTGGGAGGGGAAAACTTCCCTCATTTCTCTCCCCGTGGATCTGCGCCTGATATTTGGGATACCGAAAACGTCAACTCTCGAATTCCGTTTTCCCCGTCCCCTTTGTCTTTTTCTTATGATTGTCTGTAATCCTTATCTCGCAATCTCAAAATAATCGAGAACTTGATATTTTTCATTATATTGTGGATTCTGAGGTCTACAGATATTGTAAATAGTAGGTACCATTATTTTCGGCAAACCACTTATGACAATAATCACGAGGTTTCCGAAGAGCACAGAGTTCATCCGCTGCCCACATTTGAGAATATTTTTTTCAAAGCATATGTACGAATTTTGCACTATATTAGAAAACCAAATTTGATTATCACCTATTTGTCGTATTATATTCATCATTATTATGATAATCTTGTTACATTCTCGTATATGCAGTAGACACAGTTCCGTAATACTGCAAAACTAGGTTTTGACGGAAATAAACATTTTTGGGGTTCCTGATACGGATGAAGTGTTGTTTTTTGAAACGTCTCTCAATCCGTCTGTCTGTTCTTCGGAAACAACACTAGAGCCTAAACATACAAAGGATTTTCACCAATATTCGTATTCTCCAATCGAGCGGGCAGATGTTGCGGTCCTTTGAATTTGAAAGAAACTCATTGAATTTTGAGGGAACGTCTTCACGTGATACCCACATCAATATTTTCAAAACTACCTCCTTTTGCAAAGCAGCGGACTATTGTGTCTTATCCCAAATTTGTTATCTTCTGGATGAGTGAAAATTTGTTGTCTTCTGGAAAACCCGGAAAAGAAGGTAGAGGAATCTGTCACTAGGCCGCTACAAATGTGAAGTCGGGCAACACATTAAACGTCTTTGTAAAAAAAACGAGCATGAGGCGAAATGTTAATGCATCCTCGAAATAAGGACCAGAAATAGCCTCCTCAGTAAATACGTTGAATTATATACATATATATACATATATATACACATATATACATATATATACATATATACATATATACATATATACATATATACATATATACATATATACATATATATATATATATATATATATATATATATATATATTCGTAATCCGAGCCGAAGGAATGCGACACAACAGAAAAATCGTCATTTTTGGTTCAATTGAGAATTATGTTTAGAAAAAAATATTTTACTAGTAAAAATTGCATAAAGATAGTTCTCAAGACAGCGGATACATAGAGTAAAACACTGCGCTTGCAGGACACAATTGATGGGCTAAAAGTAACATGTTTGAGGTCCGTCTGCAGCCACCTACCAGCAGCAGCAGAGGCGGCGCCCAGGGCGGCCGCCAACAGCAGCAGCGGGAGCAGGCGGGCGCACAGCCGCGACCAGGGCGGCGCGCGCGTCATGGCAGCAGATCGCAACTGCCGGCCACGCGCGCCCACTCGGCCCTCTGCGCCGGGGCGTCGATGACGCCGCCGGGGGGTGGGGGTGGAGCGGGGCGGGGCGGGGTCCGTCGCAGATGGAGTGGAGCGGGGCGGAGCGGGAGGGTTTGAGACGGAGCGAGGCGGTGCGAGGGGGAGCGGGGCGGAGCGTGGCGGAGCGGGACGGAGCAAGGCGGTGCGAGGGGGAGCGGGGCGGAGAGGGAAGAAGCGGGGAGGAGCGGTGCGGGACGTTTGGGGCGAAGAGAAGCGGGGGGTGGTGCGGGCCGGACCGGACTGAGGCGATGCGTAGTCGGTTGCAGAGGGACGGGGAGTTTGTAGGGAAGAGGGGGGGTGGAGCGGGCCGGGCCGGGCCGGAGGGCGGCGATGCGGGGTCGGTCGCAGAGGGATTGGGCGCGGCAGGGCGGGACGGAGCGACGCGGCGTCGCGGAGGGCGGAGTTTGGTGTGTCGAGAAGCGGGGGCTGGAGCGGGGAGGGACGTGCCGGAGCGAGTCAATGGGGTGTCGGTCGCAGAGAGAAGGGGCGGGGCGGGGAGTTTAGTGTGACGCGGAGCGGGGCGGGGCGGAGCGAGTCGATGTGCAGTCGGTCGCAGAGAGAGGGGGCGGGGAGCGATGTGGGGGCGGCGGAGGGAGACGAGAGGGGTCGGTCGCAGAGGGAGAGTGTGGAGCGAAGAGGAGCCAGGAGAACGGAGCGGGGGGAGACTGGCAGGCGATAGCGGCACGCAGGCCGCGGAAGTAGCCGGCGCTCGCCCTGCCCCCTCCATCGCCGACGGCCGCCATTGTCGCAGGGCGCCACGGGGAGGTCGGGGAACCTCGGGGCGCATGTCCCGGCCCGGGTGAGGTCGGTTTGGGTGGCTCAGGGCGTCAACTGCAATGCCTCTCACAGGGAGGACAATTAGGCAAGAAGTAAAAAAGCAATCGACTTGTGTAAATTGGGTGCTTTTTTTATTTCTGGGTTACTATTTCTTTCTGAACGAATATATTCATTTCCTTTGAAAGTAATAAACAATTTACATGTTTCTGGAGGGTTTCTAAGCTTCTATAATGCAAATTTTTGACTAGAAATATTTTTTTCAAACCATGGGTGGGGCAGAGTGTAAGGATAGTGAGAGAGTGTACGAGGTGAGAGAGTAGATGACCAGCTACGCGGAAGAGCGAACTGCTGAGGAACAATATTTATTAGTGGTTTTGAAATAATTTTGACTCAAATCTTGTCAAGCTTTCATATTCCTAAACGAAATTTTCTTAAAAGTGGCGTCACATTTTGCCTATAATCATTTTTCTTTGGATAGAAAATAATGTAGAAAATCACATGAGTGCCATTTTGTTAAGAACTTTTGATTTAATAAACATACATATAATTTTTGAAATATCAAAGAATTAAATATTTGTAATTTTTTGAAACATCGCTTCGTTAATATTAATATTGCAGATGTATTTTGTAACTGAATGCACGTGTGAACACAAATTTCATTTCTTAACCCTTTTGAAGTTTCAGTAATTAAAGATATGATTTTTTGTCGAATCTCACTTCCAATGTGGAGGAGCGTTTTTTGAGCAATCTTTTTGATTGAGCGTTTTCTGAGCATTTTTTTAATTATTAAGAGAACACATGTTTCAATATTGCAATATTACGTAACCGTTACAAATAATACAAAAGCGAATGTGTTATTGCAACATCACTAGTTTATATACTATTCGGTGAAGAGAGTTTTACAGGTGATGACTGCGTTATTAGCAGTAAGCAAGCTGCAATAATACATTACGTAACATAATAAGACAGTATGTCCAGTTGTAGTATCACTACTTTATAGATTAAGATATGCATAGAGGCAATTATTGGAATTTTATGTAACTGTTTCAACACTTAGAGGAAGTGTATGCTATGTTGTAACGCTGCTAGTTTCCCGTTCTTTACTAAAACAGTACGCGCTCTTTTTGGGCGTCCAGGCCAGAGTATAACTAGACATAGACGTGGCTGTTTGGACGAACAGAAAAGGAAAACTTGGAAAGATAAACTATTATATTACACTCTCAAAGATGACTCGTGAAGAGAGTTAATCTATTGATGTATATGAAGCGTTCTGCGGATGAGCGATGTCGTAACGTACTGATAAACTAGGGTCACAGTATTGTTAACTGTTCTCCGTCCGGACCTACTTTTTTCTCGAATGTGATGATCTGTACTTGATGCCATACGCTAAGTTGGCAAACGCCTTCCTGGAATGTAATTTTGAATTGAATTGATGCCTTATTTTACGAGGCGTTACAATTTTAGTCGTAAATTAATTATACCGTTCTTACTTTCTCACCTTACTGCCATACTAGGTACTTACGATGTAAAGAATGCTGCAGCAAAAATCGGAAATTTTTCAATGAAAAATTTATATTATAGGATTCTGATATCAGAAAAATGGATAATAATGTCCCTATTTGTAGTGAATTACTTCATCTAATAAGCCTTTTAAAGATATGATTTTTAGAACACATTAATTCTAATGAAATTTTCATTTATGACCAATATCTTTTATCTTCAATATTGCCATTTTGCAAATTTATTTTTTTGCCATTTTCGAAAATGCAGATAGTTCATCGCACTACTTTTTATACCGTCCTATGGTACATACAAAGAGAAAATTTAAAGAAACAGTTTGAAGCCGTTTGTGAGATAATAATATGGTTAAAAAAATACCTACACATTATCCAAAATTCACATATCACCTAGGCGAGAATTACTTATAGTTTCGAAAAATTGTGCCTGACCTTATTCCAAGATCTGCCTTTAGAAACAGATTTCATTAAGAAACTAGTAGTGCTTAAAAGGCACATACTTTCTCGCAATGGTTCTAAACGCTCCACAATATTATATTGATTTGCATATAATATTAAACAGTTGATTTGATATGACATACGTTTTACAAATAGAACAAGAGAGTTGTACACTTGTTTAAAATTTCAAAATATGAAAATGACATACAGATACTTTCAGTTTCTTTAGAATCTTAACAGATTGAGTAGAATTGCTTCAAAAGATTTTCAATAAAGATTCTGAAATTCTCAACAGTTTTCTGCATCTACAGAGAGTTGTAAAGATAACTATCCCCGATATAGGCTCGAACAGGCACTTATCTTTGAAACGCTGAGTCCGAACCTCACATTTAAGCACTTCAGCCACCGGGTTATACAGAGAATTGGCACTTCTGTAATAGTCATCTGCACCGAAAAACATCAATTGATTTGTCGAGTTATTTTACAAATCCAATAAGAGATGTGGAAAATTGTTTAGAAGTTAAAAATTCGAAAATCACATACAGACACTTCCAGTTTTTTAATGTTCAATAAAAGTATTTGCAATTAGAGTTGATTTAAATGGTTTTAAATGAAGTTTCTGTAATTATAAATTATTTCCTGCGGCAACACAGAATTGTCACAAATAATAATTTCCGAAAGACTCGAACCAGCAAACCTGCACTCCGAAGATCTGAGCCCGTAAACATCAATTAGCCACCCATTAGCACATGGATTTTTCACTTACGAGTATATAATAGTAATAAGCGCATGGTAGTTTCAGTTCTAGCACTATGAAGCCGAAAAATCGAGAAAATGTTGGAAAAAAGTCCTTTGGGTGACCAAAGAAGGTATCTGGGAAGAGAATCAATCACATCTGATATCCTAGTTCTGACTAAAGATATTAGAAAACTAAATACTGTGAAAAAATATGTGCCATTCTATAGCACCACTAGCTTATTTGTTTAGTTATTTTTTTATTTAAAAAGCTAATTTTATACAACAAACTTTATACAACAAACCGAGGCAAAAATATCTTCGATTTCGTAGTTTTGAATTGTTTTTGCAATTTTCAAAAACAACCAGCTATACTCAAAAATGGGACTAGCACTATATATCTTAAGGTCCCTTATTACATGTGTGAAGAAAATTAAAACAAAAAATTTGAAATGGTTTTTGAGAAGAAAAAACTCAAGCACAAATTACGCAAAAACTACTAATCTTTACAAAAATGTACATGACTTTTTTAAAGACCTAATTTGGCATAACAGGCCTTGCCTGCGCCAAAAACATCTATCTTCAATTTTAGTTTTAAAACTTGTTTTTAATTTTCAAAAAATAGGAGAAGTAAACAAAAATGAGATCTAAACCATTCTCTTAAACGTCCTTTACACTATTAAATATCAAAATTAAATCAAAAAAATTGGAGCCGTTTTTGAGAAAATTTTGCAAATGTGTTTGATGCTTCATGTGAACTACCTTGAAAAATCAAAATATCTATTTAAAACTCCCAAAGCCGCGACATCATTCAGATCGACTGAGGAAAATTCGTGATTTTGAAGAAAATCTGAGAAGAGATGAGGAGAGACGGTTTAGGCGCTAGCTTTGACCACAAAAAGACAGACAGAAAGACGGACGTTTTCCCGACAAACGATTTGTCGGTATGAAGATTTATCTACTTCTTCGTTACCAGAACCCGGCAATAATTTTTTTCTGGCGAAATTTTGGCCATTTCTGGCGCACGATTACATAACTTTCTCTTCTTACGAAGGCGACAGGGCGAAAAAATCTCGACCTTCAATATTGTGGTTGTAGGAAGGCAGCGAAAAAGTTTGAACATTTGCATTTTTCGAAAAATCTGGAATTTCAACTAAAATGACACCCGCGCCAGTTTTAACAGTTCTTTACGCTACCTCAGGACAAAGTTTAATAAAAAATTGGAGCAGTTTTTAAGAAAATTTTGAAAATGTTAACGCTTCATGAAAAGTTATAAAACGGCGAACATCTCATTTCCATTAAACTCTGGATTTTCCAGACATCACTTAAGTTGAAATTTGTTCAGTGACTTCTCACAACTACAATATTTAAGTTAACGATTTTTTTAATGAAGTATATTCTCCAAAAATAGATCTTTAAATGAGGCCAAGTACATTTTTTGGAAACTTTGAGTAGATTTTTCGTAACTGAGCGTGAAATAAAGGCCATTTTATACCTAATTTTCTCAAAAAGTCTCCAAATGTTTTCATTGATTTTTTTTCGTTCATTTGGTGTAACTCTCCCGGTGAATGCGAGATCCAGAGCCTGCCTATATGTCAGCTTGCAAGGGTTTCCACATCCACAGAATTTCCGGGAATTTATGCCTTTCATTTGAGAGAGAAAAGGTCCTCCAGCATAAGATGGTAAAATGTTCCCCTAAACCAAATAGCATATCGGTAGTTACAATATAATTCTAACATAACATTCTATTTTTGAAAGATTTCTTAGCCCCTCTCCCACCACTCACATCCCTCTACAGCCAGAAACGTGTTTTATTTTTTTTATTTTTTATTTTTTCGTCAACTTAACACTATTTTATCTTATTGAAAAAATATAGAAAATAAAGAAATAATCATTCTATCTAAAAAAGTTTATTGATATTTTCTCAGCGCCAAATTCAACCGAAAAGTTTTTTGAATAAAGCAAATAAAAAATAATATTTACTGTTTTAGAACTTTGGAACAGGTTTGAAAAATCTCGAAAAGTCTTCTTAAACCACAAAACGTCGTACATTTTTTTCAAATTTTTTCGATTGTTGATCTACAGTTAAACAAATTAAAACCATTTTTACCATTTTAAATCACAAACATTTTGAAAATAACTGCATTAGTTCTGTGCATTTATTTGAGTGTTTATTATACATTTGTAATTAAAATTGTTCTGTTGTCCAAAAAACAACGAAACATTTTTGATATTGCTGCCGACATTATGATTAAAACAACATATTTGCTTTTATAATAACAGTGAAATATTACTCTAATAATATGCGTTGTGCGATTATGCATTGTGCGCTTCGCTCTTTTCTCAGTCTACACTTAACACTACACAATATATCTTACATTATAATGGAAAAAATTGCTTACAAAATATAATTTAATAAATAGTTTTACCCAACGTCATTCGCATATTTTCACTTTCTCAAATATTGTAAACGCGCAGTTATTAGCCTCTAGCACACTGTATGTGCATGCTCACGCTAGAACTGCCGGATCATCGAAACGTTAGTAAGTAACTCGGTGACTTTTTTGAATCCGTACGTTTCGCAGCGTAGACAAATTTCTTCTTTTGAAGATCCATTAAAGAAAACCGTTTACGTAGACAACGGCCCAATCTTTTCAGTTTGCCGACTACACTTCCATAGATTAGGGGAGACCGGGAGATTGTGACATCGTGTTTACTGACCGATCCATTAGAGCACAGCTCATGATAGTTTACATGCACTTTCAGGTCTTTCCTTATTTAGGTGTGCTCTATGAGTTGCTGCGGGGACCTATGCTTGATTTGCTTATTTAGGAACGTTTTATGTTTTACGCGTAGTGAAGTAAAAATCTATCGGATTGTTGTAGTCACCCTCAGCAACAATAAATTTGAGATATGTTCAACTATTTAGTATTAAAAAAGTCTTTAAAGTCTTTAAAAATTAACGTTTTTGGGCTATAATTTGATGTTTTTTGGTTTATATGAATGACAAAACAATCTGAAATAAAAACGTAAATTCTTATTATTGTCTCAGGACTAGTTGTGACAGGTTCTAGGGAGCACGTTGTCACAACATGCCCCGATTAGTGTCACAACATGCCCCGTCTGTTTGACTGTAAAAATTTTAATTTTAGGAAATATAGTGAGACATTACAAGAGGCGAACTGATTAAAAAGAGAGAATGCTTTGTTAGAAAACAAAAGTCACCTTGGAAGTCGAATATGGAAGATGTAGTATAAGGGTAGTTGCTAAAATGTTTAGTGTGCCAAAGGGTAGCCACTGTTTTCAAAACACACCGCTTCAGTGGAAATGACATTTATAACATAGATGAAACTGAAGTAGGAACAGTATCAAATTCCAGAAAAATAATAGCAGAAAAGAGTAAAAACTGGGTGGAATGACTTCAGCAGGATGAGGTATTAATCTAACATATTGTTTTAGTAAACGCTATTGTAACCAAAATGAATCTGCCCCTCGTTTGGCATGCCAATTTGTAACGTAATTAAACCTCTCTAATTTATTAAATATCTTAAACTATACTTATTTTATCATTCCCCAAGCCATGTAACCATCTGTAACGTTTTATGCTTGTTCTAATTTAATTTACCTGCTAGGCTCGTAAATCAACTACTCTAATTATTCAAAGTTTGGCTAGCTGTTTTTTATTAAGATCTTGCACGAGTTCGACGTACAACGTACATTACCTAACCAGTTGCACGTGGACGTGTGACTCTGACAGAAATCAAGATTTCTGGAACTTCTGTGGAATTTACTACTTACTGAATTGATGGCAATTCAATGAAATTATTTTCTTTTCAAACAACAAATAACATTTATTGTAACATTCTAATCACATGTCTCGAGCTTGTTATTAACTTTATTATTCTATGGAATTTGAATATTATACAACTGTACGGCTTTGATAAATATCGTAAGCTTACGGAATGTCTTCTTGGTTGATATAATGCCGCCGTCTTCTCCAAATGCTGTCCTGAGTCCTCCTGTGGTGTAATTGATAAGCCCATGTAAACTTTCAATGTTACCCGACTGTTGCTAATTATACAGTCCGCTATTCGGAAAATCCTTATAATCCTCCGCTCTAATGTTATCGCGTTGCGACTTTCCCTCACTAGGCTTCGGGTGAAACTTCTACGAAATTAACTTCATATATACACACAAACACGAAGTCTATTGTTATTGAATATTTTTAAATGCAAAATTCATACACAACAAATGTAACTATTGTTAAAACAATGCAAACATTTACACACTTAAAACTCATATAAACAATACTACTTAGCACACACTATTATGGATTAACCAAACAAACATTTATCTACAACATAAATCTATTATCGTAAAATTACAATTTCGTAATATTCATAGCAGTCAAGCAGTTCAATTTCATAATGTGAACTGCTTGACTGCTTCCGTGAGAATGAGAATTCGCTTCTTATTCTAAAGCTTAAGTTTCAACGCCCCTCCTAATCAATTCCATATTTATGACACCAGGCCGTGCCGCACCTTGACAATATAATTCTCGTGTAGCATCCAGCTTACCTAAATGTTTATAGTTCGTTGCTATGCTACGCATGTTCCTTGGATTTTAACATTCTAGATGCATCCTCGTATTTTACTCGTGTGACATACTGGTATATCACACTATGGGAAATTTAATCCCTCCAATGTTCGTATTTCCATGTAAATATTTTGAGGAACTCTTAATTGTGGATGGTTCATTAAGCTGTTGTGACACTGCAAATGTTAGTTGATGGATTGCAGGCTGATCCTTTTTATTGTTTATGAAGCATTGTTTTGATAGATGCTTAAATGAGTATTCGGTTTTAATACTGCTAGTAATCTTGCCTCCATTTTTATGTAAAAAGTTTGAATTTTTGAAAAGAAAGTGAGGTAGTTCTGCTGTCATTTGGATAACACACTAGTCACAGATTACAGCCCTTAGATTCTATATGGTCCATTCAAAAAATATCGAAGATAATAAAAGAAATACATAGAAGACAAAATAAAAGATCTAAAAACAAGGGCAAAAGGCAAATCTAAGAGTTCAGAAGATAAAGAAGAGTGTCTGTGCCTTGTCTGTTTAGAACATTTCCAATATCAAAGTGAGTGACGGATACGCCCACACGCACTCAAATACTGTATAGGGATTACATTTTTTTTAAATACATATAAAAGTGAATATTTTATAATATAAATTTGAAGATCCGCGAAAGGAAATGTCTAAATATTTTTTTTAAAATTTGTCCCAACATTGCAGACATGATAACGTTTAAAAAATACTACAAGGAATTAGAAAAAGAAAAGAAAATTGCTCATGAATTATTTTTAAGAAACATGTTGGAGACGGGACGAAATAATTGGTAAAGCTTTTACAAATATGTCCGCAGACGCCGGGGGAATAAGGAAGAAATTCAGGAATTCGAGTCGCAGATAACGAGCCACTGCACGACGACCAAGCAAAAGCAAATGCGTTCAACGCGTATTTCGTATCGGTATTCAAACCAGAACGGGCGCAGGAGCAAGTTCATTATTTTCCAGTAGAAAACCAATTTAAACTCCACGCATGGGAACTCCGCAATCGTATAAAATCACTGGAAAACGGTAAATCACGCGGGCCAGACCGTATCTCGACAGATTTTATTAAACTCGGTGGTGAGGCGATATTGCCCTATTTGTTAAGATTATTCAATATTTCCATTAATAATGCAAGTTTACCAGACGATTGGAAGGCAGCTATAGTGGTTCCAATTTTCAAAAATGGTGATAAAACGAAAGTATGTAATTATAGACCTGTATCCCTCACACCAGTAGTATGCAAAATAATGGAGCATTTAATAGCCGGGTACATTCGTCGCGAATGGGAGAAGGCGAACTGGATTTTCCACGGACAGCATGGGTTTAGAAGTGAACATTCGTGCGAAAGTCAAATTGTTTCTCTTTTTCAAGATCTAGCTGACGTAGTTGATGCGGGTGGGAGGGTGGATGCAGTAGTAATCGACTTCGCGAAAGCATTCGACGTGGTACCGCATAATTTACTTATTAGGAAAGTATTAACCTCAGGAGTTGATGCTAGAGTTGTGAGGTGGATAAGCGAATTTCTTAGGGACAGGAAACAAAAAGTTCGAATTGGCAATCAGTTTTCGACTACGGGGAATGTTACTTCAGGGGTTCCACAGGGAAGTGTGTTAGGGCCATTACTCTTCTTAGCGTATGTGAACGATCTCCATGTGAACATACAATCAAAGGTGCGTTTATTTGCAGACGATTGTGTTATATACCGAAAAATCAAAGATAGCGCTGACGAACAAATATTACAGCAGGATTTAGAGCATTTACGTGATTGGGCTGAAAAAAATGACATGGGAATTAATGGATCTAAAAGCAAAACAATAACGTTCGGGCGGGGACGAAATTATGAGGAACCAGACTATAGTTTAGGTGAGGTTATCATCCCAAGAGTCTCATCATGCAAGTATTTAGGCATTCATCTAGATAGTAAATTAGGGTGGGAGATGAATATAAATCAGACAGTAAGAAAAACGTGGAAGTCTTTGCATTTTGTAATGCGAATACTAAAGAAAAGTTCTGCAAACGCCAAAGAATTAGCATATCTTACGCTGGTTCGCCCTCTCATGGAATACGGAGTTGCGTGTTGGGATCCATACAGAAAGGCGCACCGGAAAAATCTAGATAGAATACAGAGAAAAGCGAATAAGTTTACCTATAGAAGTAACGCAACAAAAAAGTCATGGGAACCTCTAGAAACGAGAAGAACAAAGGCGAGGCTTTGCGCTCTTTATAAATCGTACGTAGGTCAACCAGCTTGGAAGGAAATTCAGATTAGACTAGAAAAAACAAATTATTTCGGCCGAAGCGATCACACCCACAAAATTCGAGAAAGGAAACAAAATTCAGATCTTGGGAAGTTTTCCTTTTGTAACAGAACAATTAGAGATTGGAACAGTTTACCTGCAACAGTTTTCAAAGCTTTTCCTCTCAGTGTCCGAAGTTTTAGAAACAAATTAAAACAAGATATTAAATGAGTATGTGCTGTGTAGTGCGGTGAAGTGCTGTGAAGTGCTGGTCAGTGTAATTCAAGGCAAAAAAGTGTAGTGTAGTGAAGTGAAGTGAAGTGCGGTGAACGTGATCAATGCACTTTTCAATGCTGCTTTTCGTCTTGTACTGTATTGTACGGTATTATTATTATTATTATTATTATTATTATTATTATTATTATTATTATTATTATTGTTTATTATTATTATTTATTATTATCATTCTTAGTATTATTATTAATGTAAGTGTTGTAATTTTTGCAATTATTGTCATTAACTGCCACCGGGTTATACCCAATTGCAGTTCTAATAAATGTATGTATGTATATTGGGGCGGGGGGCAGTTGCGTCCCGTACTCCCCCTGAATCCCGCCTCTGCCCATCTACGTACATATTTCCCAAAAGCGGGGCACCGCCCCAGCCGAGACAAGCTCTAAGCTTCCCATTGGACTCACATCATGTATGATAGAACAGTGCACGTAAGTATGTGTGTAAATAAGGTGTGAGGATGAAAGAAGGAAGAGTAAGGGAAGATTGAGCACGATCCGTGACCCGTTTGTTAGGCACTACTCCGGCATTCGACTGTTATTGATCATAGAAACGTTCGGTCAGAGCAGCCGGCCGCTAGAATTCTCCCCCAGATGGCGGCTGAATTTGGCCTAGCTGCGTGGAAATTCCTGTCACCATCGGGGCAAACCCCCCGACCTCCCGGTCAGGCGTATTGCTGTGACATCAGTTCATGCCCTGACCCTCCTCAACCGGGGCCACTTTTTCGTTAAAAGGGGCTTCACAATACGAGTTTTTCTGTCGAAAAATCGCAAATTTTTACCCCAACTTTGGAATATTTGTTCTTTATTATGAGAGTATGTAGTATGGCCAGAAAGTACGTAAAAGGGGTATTTTCCACAATGTGTAAACACGTCCATTAGATGACATTTAATTATTTCAGCTACAATATTAGGATTATAGCTATAATATTAGCTATACTAACTAAAAGTACAGAAATGCAATATTTTCAACAACAAAAATTAATTTCTTGAAAACTCGAGATATTTTTCTAATTTAGAATCTAAAACCAATCTATAAATTATGTTCGTTGCATCCCTAATAAAATAGTTCGTTTACTTTGAGACATTTTATTCGAGAAATTTAAATCCCCTAATAAGCTTCAGCTCTTATCAGAAAAAATAATACGAGTCAATGTTTTCAGTTTCAAGAATTCAAATAAGAATAACATCGACAAGTTGTGGTAGAGGATAGAAAATAAACTAGCAAAAAGGGTTTCAATGCAATAAGATATTTGGGTAACGTTTACTCAACCCATGGTAGAACTGATTTTGTGATGTTCTTTGAACCTGCCACCAAGTGGGATTGAATAAATGCAAAATTAAACTATGTGTGCATGCTGTTTCATTATCTAAGCCACAAATATTGTATAATGCAAGGATCAATAAAATTGTCTTGACCATTGTTGGAGTCAGAACAATTACGTAGTTTTTACGCAATTGAAAGTAATCAAGATAAATGTTGATATTGCATTGCTTTTTAGCATGAAAAGAAATATAATATGTCCATCAAGAAGAGCTCGAAAATGCATTATTTGCTTATTATTTGCTATTATTAAAAACATTGTATGACTTTCAAAAACATTTATAATTACGATAGATTATTGTAATTTCTGATAAGGAATATCTTACTGTATTAATCAATTAATTCTGTTTATGAAGATGTCCAGAAGTATTCAAAATATTTCAATTTAAAAAATAATTGTGACATCAGCAACTCTGGTAAGTTTATGCATACAAAGTTCACGGCAGAGTTAAATATAATATTTGCATTTTCAGTCAAAGTTATATCACATCAAACTGTATTTTGTTTTTGTATTTCTTTGCAATTTTACTCCTCACTATTTGTGGATCTGAAAGGCCAGAAAATAGTTTAAGAAAGGTCCAAATTGTAGAACAAAATAATGGAAAAGAAAAGCACAGAAGAAAAAGAAGTTCACCATGGAGTACAAAAAGTCGGAGGCTTTCCGGTGCATGAGAAGTGTACATATTGTATTTTTCATGAAACTGTTGCAGTGAGTTTTGATTTTGCACCAATTGAAAAGTCCAAAAATATTTCAAAATTCGTACTCTCTGAGTACTAAAAGATGCTTAATGAAACTTACGTGCCTGTAATGCATTTCCATTACAGGACTACATTTTCTTAATTCCTGGACAGCGAATATGTCGGTACAACACATATGGAATAGAATTTACATCATTTCCTCTCGATAATCTATTTTCAAAGATAATGTATGTTAAGTTTGCTACGGTATTTTTAGGTTGGACTCCTAACAGAAAACATATTTTTACTTATGACGATAAGTTCACAGAATTAGGTGTCATTACAAGCAATTTTTCCCTGGTGAACATTATTATTGACAACAGCTTATTACAAATGATTTTCGTTGGAGAAAAATATATTTCGGTAAGTATTAACGTTACATCAATGTAATGTTGCCATCTCTTTAAATAAGGATATCAACTTTCAAACAAGATTAATTATTGAACTGAATTTTTATTTATTTCCTCAAAAAATGATCGTTGAGTTAAAATGTTACAATTCATTTTTATTTTAATTAATAATTATTTTATCAATACTTTAATCTTACTGCTTTTAGTCCATTTGCCATGAGAAGTGATTTATTTTTTTAAATACAAGAATATCGAGAAAGATTCATAATATTCATCCGCCGATATTTTATGTTCTCTTTAACAGAATATTTAAGTTTTGTCAAGAAATAGGTCGCGTGAAAATTAAGTGAAAATCTTCTCTGATATTTGAAAATGTGTTCTAATTTTTATATTTGTTCTAATTTTTATTTTGTTCCATTTTTTCTACTATTTTTTTGAGTAACTGCCACCGAGCGTACGCTCATTTGCAATAATAAATTACTTTTATTATTATTAATTAAAAATACAAGTTCGATAATTCGAAAGTTATTATTTCTGTGTATTCATTGAAAAAATAACAATGTAACAAGATTGTTTCCTCCTTACGATGAGGAAATTTGGAGAAACTGTCAAACAAAAGTTATAAGTTATTTAAAACTTGAACAGCTTAAAAAATTAGTAGTGTGAAAACAGCACGCACTTTCTTGCCCGTACATTCAAACAAAAAGTACTCAAATGTTCGAAAAATTGGAACAGAATAAAATTGGAATATTGGAACAGAATAAAATTAGAATCCCTACATATACACAACATCTTCAAAAAACAGAACATGACGTGTCTTAACCAACAAATCCCTGAACTCTGTTCACCTATGCGAAGATTAGCACAAAGTGTACACCCCTAAACCCCCCTTCTCCACTGACTTTCGCTCGTCCGACCGCTTCTCAAGCCTCCACCGGCACTCCCGCGTCTTACGACCCTTACGCCTTACCCCCACCCCACCCCTTTTTCCGCCTCCACCCGCTGCCGACCGGCTCTGTTCTTAAACAAGACACACTCTCAAAAATCCGCAGAACTTTTTTTTTGGGCTGGCAAGCTCCAAGGTACGTTCGATCCAGTTTGCTTACGCATCTGGCAGGCAATGCCTACATCCTGTAAATAATATCTGTATTAACGTATACCTAATTGTTTATAATTGATGTAATAATATAATTTATTTCGAACTGTAGCTCTGGGGATGATCACTACGCGATCGAAACGATCATCAGCCAAATAAATTGTTGATACCAGACATCTTTTATTTATCATAATAACTTTCTCTATACTACGTAAGCAGTAGCGAAGAAGGAAATATCCAGTGATTACAATTACATGATTTATAAGGTTTTTATATTAAGGCAGATAACAAGATCCTTTATTAGTACATTACAACATAGCCTATGTATAGCTCTTGGTAAATATACAGCATTTCAATTATATTTTCAGAATTATGTTTAACTCTGTCAGATGTATTTTCAAATTTTCACATATTGTATATGTAATTCTTTTGTGTAACTTTTCTATAGCTCTTCCTTTTTTTGTGGTGTAAAAGATTCAACTAGTTACTCTGAAAATGCAACAAGGCGATGGAAGCAGTTTCATAAAAATATCGCTGACAATGAAAAGGTAGATTAACTGTATTGTTTTTAGTGTGGAGCTTAAAGACGATTAGACTTAAACAGAAAATGTAACTTCAGCAATCACTTGAGAAAACTTCGGCAGTCACATGTTATGTATACTGGTATTCTACTTAAATTGAAGACTGACAGGTGGCATGCCTTCCATTGTATCATGTACCAAATGAAGAAGTCGAATTATTACAATTATATTTTTTTCGTAAATTATCTAAATCTAGTCAACGTTCTTTCCTTATTGAATTCCTTGGTCTTCTACCGGGCATTCTTAGCTTATTTATTCATAGGTCTGTCTGAGTTTAACTCAGAACCACCATTGCTGATGAAACTTTGAATGGGAAATCCTAAGTTTTGAGTCCCGACGTTGCTAGATTTTCGATATCAGCTATACCGCTAGATTGAATTTAGCCGTTGTATGGAGGAGAGTTCTAGCGGTGATCAGAAGAACTACTGTGTCCGTGGTTTCTCCGGTCAATACCAAGCGAATGCCGCAGCACTACCGTAACAAACGGGCCACGACTGGCGCGCGATCTTTCCTTCCTCTTTCTCTTACGTCTCTTTCCTTCTTACTCACAAACACACACATACACTTGTGTACACCACATATCACACACGTCGGAAGCTTAGAGCTTGGCCCGGCTGGGGCGGTGCCCGCTGGTGGAAGAGATCGGAGTCGGAGTCCATGGGGAAGAAATTACCGCCACCTCCCGAGATTCACTACACTAACTAAACATTCACTACACTAACAGCCGAAAACATCAAGCATTTATTATTAGGAAATTTTGGGTTACTGATTTAAAATATATTTACGATATAAATAAGTGGATAATTGCAAGACGAATATTCAATACAAGTAAATTTCAATAAATAATTATTTTAATAATTTATTAGAAATGTTCTTTTACTTTCCCAGATACATGAAATGAGCTCAAAAGGAGTGTTCATTGAGAAAAGAAGATTCAAAATAAATTTTGATAAAAATATCTGTTTCGATGAAAATAAAATAGAACAAAGTATTCTGGTTTATTTTAATGTTGGAGAACAGGAGTTGTTCTGTTCAATTGGTAGACATGGTTGTATCATTGATATAAAAAAAGAGAATATCACTAGTTATAAAATGTGTATGCATCAGTTTCGAATAACTGCAACACTTTTTCATCCTAATTTTAACTGGATTGTCACAGGAGATGAAAAGGGCACAAGTAAGTATAATTGAAATAACATATTTATTTTATCATAACATTGACAAAATAATTATAAACTACATACGGTTTTTTATCATGAGTACTACATGGACGTTTTATCATGAACATTTCGATACATGCGGTACTCACGAAACTACATTTTAACGCGGATATTAAGTGATGCAAATTCATGATTTTTGGTAGATCTTTTTTATTTCATAAATCTCGATATTAACAAACACTTTCAAAAGCAACAGACACTTTTTTAGAAAAAAATAGTAAAATTGCTTAAATTGTAGGTATTGTCGGTGTTCCACATCCCTCGTTTTTATTCTTTCATTTCTATAAACATAGTAGACGCTTTTTTAGTAAACTTCTGGGTACTAATAATATTTTTAATCCTCTAAAGTATAGGTAATCCCATAACCCCGATAATCTCGAAATAACGTTTGTCTGTCTGTCCGTCAGTCCGTCTGACTGTCCGACTGTGAATAACACTAGCGCCTAAATCAATCAGCCGATTTCTCGAAAACTGATATTCCCTGATCGATCAAAAGAACTTTGAGAGTTTCAATGGAGTGTATTTTAATTTTTAATTGTACTTTACATGAAGCTTCAACACCATGTTCAAAATTTTCTCAAAAATGGCACCAAAGAAACCCTTAAAAGAATGTTGCGAGACTGGTTTTCGTTGAATTTTCTGAATTATCGAAAATGGCCAAGATTGATTTAATAGGATAAAGTATGTGTTGTAGTCGCCACCTGTTTCGTTACCAGGACCCGGTAATCAGAGTTTTCTACCGAAAATTCACCGTTTTCAGGGAACGATTAAATATTTTCTCTTTTCAAGTAAGTGCGAGAAAGTAAAAGTTTTGTAATGCAGGAACCTGGAAACGAAAAAGTACATAAATATTGTCCTTTACAAATTAAATGACTTCCTTTAACACGTTGTGAAGGCAGAATCCATATTTTGTGGGTCCTTGTTACCAAAAAATCAATTGGCGACAAAACATTTGTCAGTCTTTTTGTTCGTCTGTGGCCAACCCTATCGCAGAGATTTCACTGAACCGATCAGCCGATTTTCACCAAAATTGATATTTTCCTATTGAGCTAGTTGATGTCCCAGGGGCTAGAATTTTAAATTGATATTTTAATTGAGGGTACTTTACATATAGCCCCTGCGACATTTCCAAAATTTTCAAACATGTGTCAACATTTTTTGGTTAAATTTTGTTGTAGGATAACGTAAAGGACGCCTAAGAGAATGGTGGTCTGATTTTCATTGAAATCTCTCATTTTTCAAAAATTGCAATGGTGCAATTTTTTCGGCGTTTTCCTACAACTAATGCATTGAAGATATTGACTTTTCATATACAAAATCTGTACATTAAAAACAGATCTTTAAATATGGTCAGGTACAATGTTTTGAAAATTTGAGTAATTTTCGCGTAATATTTAATATTTTTAAACTTTCTTTAAAGGCACCAAAGTTTTTTTCGCTAAATTTTCTCGTATGTATCAAAAATGGTAAAAATGTGCTATTTTCATTTCCGGAAAACTCTCTGCATTTTCGAAAATTGCAAAAATTTAACATTTAAAAATTATAAAATGGAAAATAGAGTTTTTTGGTTGAAACTAAATGTTCTAAAAATATCTCTAAAAAAGGTCTAATACACCTTTTTGAAAAAAGTTGTTTTTGCGTAATTTGTGCTTGAAAATGCAATTTCTAAAAACATTTTCACAAAAATCGGTCCTTTTTTTCTTTAAATTGTTTCCACGCATAGAGCAACAACTCTTGAAAAGGAGGCGAAAGTCTCATTGTCGTTGAAGTCTCCGTATGTGAAAATAGTAACATTCAAAACATAAAATTGAATAAAAATTCAATAAAATGGTAATTGTCTTATTTATTGTTTTTTTTTCTATTCTAAAAAAATATTTAAAATAATAAATCGGATCTTCATAACACACCGTTATTTTATTCACATATTCACAGTTTATACAAAATCAACAACATTCAATTGTTTGGTATTGAAAAGCATTACCAATATTTTCAACTACATTAATAGTCGGGAAGGATGTATATATAGATACGCATTAAATGGGCATTACGCAATGATATCGTAGTTTCGTATACATTCATAAATATTGGATGGCCTTTAGTTCTGGATGTTCAATTTATAAGTGAAATTATTCTTGCTTGTCCGTACAATGTGCTGCTAGTGAGCAGTTCCAAATAATTGCTAATAGTGAGTAGTGCTGCATTGAGCATTTACAAATAATGCGAGAAAGTATGTGCGGTTGTAGCATCACTAGTTCGGTTTTGCCCTTTCATCTTCTTAGCTACTACCAGTGGGAGCCTAAGCGGCATTTTTTCACGGCTAAGCTCTTCGGACTCCTAATAGTGGAATTGAAATATGATTTTAAGTATAATATAGAAGTAAAAAGTCTAGGTTATACAAATTTTAATTGAAAAATTTGGAGTTGGTTTTGAGAAAATGTCGTTTGAGCAATTCTGAAAAGGCGCAATAATAACCTCATTTTCACACAAGCTTTTGAATGTCCAAGAATTTTGACAAGAAATCCTTTGAAGCAATCGTATTCACAAATGCCATAACGCAAACGTGCGCAATGCAAATGCAATAATCTAAATATGCACACACGTAAACATTAATGACGTGAGATATATTTAAAAAATACATTTATGTATCTCAAATGTTTTTGTGGTGAATGAAAATTTTTTTTAAAAATGATCACATTTCACTCAAATTCCTCGAAAACTAATAATATTTTAAAAATGCATTAAAGAACTAATTTTGGAGAACAAATTCCAATTAACATCGCTAAAGTTCTCTTTACTTACCACTCATACCTTAGTACTTTTGCATCGTTAAGGTTTTGCGGTCTTTTCATTGACAATGAAAGAAACCAGGATTGATCTAAGTCCTCTAGAAATCTGCGTGTATTTATGCATTTCATTGTGTCTAAAGAATGAAGTAATTATCCGTAATTTATTAAAACAATCTCGTCTATCAATGTTTTTCAATTGATGCAAACGATAGTTCGGACCAATTCTGTATTTGATCTTTAAATGTGTAATCTTCTCTATTCTTAAAGGAACGAAAAAAATGTGGAGCCATTATTGAGAAAATTTTTAAAATGTCCCAAAGGGTTCAATTAAAGTACCCCCAAAATTTTAAGAATTATTTTTAAAATTGCATTGTTTCGAATAAGGCTAGAACAGTAGGAAATATTCGTTTTGTAAAAAATCCTACGAATGTTTTATGCGCTGCTGTTGACGGACGGACGGACAGTGGCTGCCTCCGTGGACTACAATCCCACACAATCCTGTTTTAACAGGCGGATTGTACTCCCCAGAGTAGGCATATTTTTTTATTGTAATTTTATTTTTGGTAGATATTACATTGTTCAGTTTACATATTAACTGTGCAAATGTGTGATGGCTTTAATCTATCTTGTACTAACTTACAGTAACTTAAAATTATACATTACAATTATATAAAAATAATATTTAAAAAACTATACTGGGAGAGGAAGCAGGAAGCACCTCAGATTAGTATTATTCCAAGTTTGCGTACATTTTATAAAATGAATGGCGGGAATATCTGTTGTTCATTCTCGTTTGATAATGGGGGTGCCTAGTTTATAGAAGGATGATGCTTGAATTAGGCGAAGGTTAGTGTAAAAATTGTGTGCGAGGTAGGCTATTTGATTTTTTATTGCGTTTATATTTAAATCATTATGCAATTGATTGTTACTAATGAACCATTGTAATTAATCTTACGAATTTATTTTGGATAACTTGTTTTTTTGTTTAGGTTGGTATTAGGAGCATTGGTCCATATGGGACAAGCATAATGTCGGCCGAATTATTGTTTTGTAGAGTAATAGAGCATTAGATTTGGAGAGTTGACTGTTGATTCAGTTAGGGTCGTAGTTGAATTAGTTTAGTTTTGGCTTGCTAAGTTTTTACCTCTATATGTTGCTTCCAGTTGAGTTGGGTATCGAAGTTTAAGCCCAAGTATTTTGTTTTATTAGTTGATGTCCAATTGATGGTGTTATTTATGAAGAATGGTAGAGTGTGTGTGAATGGTTTTAATGTGAATATTTTCGCTACAGATTTTGTCGGGTTCATCTTTATTTTCCAGACATTAGCCCAATTTGCTAGTAAACTTAGATGGTTCTGAAGCTGTGTTTGAAGAGTTGTTAAAGAGTTCCCTGAGATATACAGGGCAGAGTCATCGACAAATTGAGCGGTGTTTATATGTGGTGAAGTAGGAATATCTGCTGAGTATAAATTGAACAACGTGGGGGAAAGTGGTGAATCTTGGGGAACCCCAGCAGAAATTTTCCTTGGATTGGAGCTGTGGCTGATACTGATACTTAAAATGTTCTATTTGTTATATAGCTAAGGATAACAAATACTAGATATTTGGGTGTACCTATTGAAATTAATTTAAAATAGCTGGATGCCATATTCTGTCGAATGCTTGCGAAATGTCTACGAATACAGCGATGGTATGTTGTCCCTTTGGAATGCAGTGTGAATGTGCTCTGTAAGCTTTAGTAGTTGGTGGGTGGTAGAGTATTGTGACTTGAAGCCAAACTGGTGGTGTGGTATACTGTTTGTTTTCTTGATATATTTGTTCAATGTGATGAGTATTAATTTCTCTAAGATTTTTGACATTATAGGTAGCAGGCTGATAGGTCTGTAATTATCTGCTTTTGAGAGATTCTTGTTTGGTTTTACTATTGGGTGAATGACTGAGTGTTTCCATGTTTGAGGAAAATATCATGTTCTCAATACAGAGTTGTAAATATTATTTAGCAAAGCAATGGCTTTCTCCAGTAGATATTTTAAAATGATTGTGTTGATCCGATCGTCGCCTGGTGCTTTTTTAATTGGCATATCCTTTATTATTTTTCTTATTTCATTAGGAGATATGAATTGTATTTGGTGGGGAACATCATATAGGGGAGCATTCAACATTGTCATAATTTCGTCGTGTTTCGGATCTTTGGGGGAGTTATTGGGGGTGAAAGCGTCAACAAAGTGGGTGGCCTTCAGCTTTTTCCATTGGGGAGTATTTTTTACCATCACTAGTTGCTAATTGGGGAATATTTGTTCTTTTTTTAAGATTTTCTTAGAAAACTGCCATAGAGAGTTGTTTTTAGTATTTAAGCTATTGATATAGGAATTGTATTGTTCTTGTTAAATCTGTTTAGAACATTTTTACAAATATTATTTAACAGATTTAGTTCTTTTTTTAAAGAAGGAATTCTTACGGAATTTCAAAGTCTTCTTGTTTAGTTGGGAGCGGTTTGTGCATTATTTTGTTAGCATTTAAGCTTTCTTCAATATCACTGTTGTTAATATTACTAATTATTATATTGTTGAGGGTCATGATTGCGTGGTTAATTTCTTGGGGAGAGTTCAGGTTGTGAAATGGAGGTATGAATTTATTTATAGAACCTTTAAAGTACTCCCAATTAATGTTATAAGTATTTAAGGTAAGTGGGGGGTTGAGGGAGGCTTTTCTACGCGAGTTTATATTACTACTGGTAAGTGGTCTGATTCTAGTTCACGGTGCGTTGTAGAAATGAATTGATTTTAATATTTGCGACTGCTATGTCAAGAATGTCTGGGCCTTTGTTTGGATCATATGGGATGTAAGTGGGCTCGGTTGATGATTTGAGATTCAGGTTCCGTTTTATGTTGTATAAGTATTTACCAGCAGGATTCGTAGCCCGATATCCCCATTAGAAGTGTTTAGAATTTAGATCACCTATAATAATGAATGGATTTGGTAGTTGTAATAATGTGCTATTTTTGATTTTTGTATTTGGAGATTTGTAAGCAGTTACTATTGTATACATTTATTGCTGCTGTTTCGAGTCCGGGCGTGTGTGGTAGAGTAACCTGGTGATGAAGCATAGTGCATTTTATTAGTATTAATACTCCTCCTCCTTTCGAGTTTTGTCTGTCTGCTTTGGTTCTTAATATATTCCTGAATTAAAAATGAGGATTATTGGTTGAGATGTGTTTCTGTGATGCATGCTATGTCAATTCTGTTAGCATGTAGTGATGTAATTCGGTTTTTTTGTTGGTAATTCTATTGCAATTCCAATTTAATATAATTATATCATTATGGTAATCCATAATTGTTGCTAAATCCATAGCAATTGATTGTTGGATATTCTGTATAATTGTTGGTATTAATGCATTTATAAAATTAATGTTGTGATTGGTTATAAACTGAGTGATGTTTTGTATGAATGAGTTACCAATATTGAAATTGTTGTAGTTTCTGTTTGTCTGTTGGTTGTTGTGTTGTTGGTGATTTGTGTTTGTTGTGTTTTGTTGGTGGTTGATATTTGTTGCATGAGAGAAATTTGGTATTTTGTTAGTTGGAGGTAGTATTGGAAAGTTTGTTCTATTGAACTGCAGGGGAATAGGATTGTTTTAGGTCTGTCATTTGGATTATTTCTTTTACTTTCTAACATTTTTCGATAATATGGACATTCTACTGATATGAGGTCAGCCCTATGCTTCCCGAGACAATGTTTACGTGTAGGAGTGGAGCTCTTTTTTTCACAGTTTGCTGATAGGTGATCACCTGCACAAAACACACGAAATTGTATGATCGCAATTATTTTTACTGTGTACAAAGTCTAAACACAAGTAACATTGTAGGGGGCCCTTGGTTTTCATTCTTCTTTCTGGTTTCACAATGTTATTGCCTCTTTGTATCATTTCTAACACATTATCGATTTTGTGAGTTCCATAAAAGTCTACTGACACTACTGGGATGGGAGAATTGTTTTTATATAGTCGAGTAACTTTTGTAGCAGAATTGAATTTGTTATTGATTTCGGCTAATATTTCATTTTCTGAGATTGAAGGATGAATATTTTTGATCACTATTGAGTAGTTTTACTAATTTTATCCGAATACGTGTGAAATTGTTTTTTGGTGGCCAGGAAATATTTAACTGCTTTTCCGAAGTCGGTCACTGATTGGAATTGGATTCGAATCTTTTGATTTTTGAATTCTGTAGTGAAGTTGGATGAGACGTTAAATTTTATTTCATTCGCGAGGGAAACTTGATTTTCAAAATTAGTAACAAAAATTGGTGGGATTTTATTTTCGTCACTTAGATCATCTGGGATCTCTTCGTTTAGCCAACTAGATCTGTTATTGATTTGTAAATTGTATTGACTTTGTAGGTTCGACCCTGCCGGAGGCTGACTGTCTGTGGTTACACGTTTAAGGTCTTTGTTATCACTGTCGTTATCGCTGGCTCGCTTTCCTTGCGACATTACCTTGTTATGATGCGGTGGGGTTGAAGCATCTGACTGTTGTGAATGCATTTGTTCCTCGGGCTGGCCAGATGATCCGGCCCCGAATTGGATGTTGTTGCTTACAATGTGTTGACGTTGAGGCGGTATTTCGGTGAATTCCATGCTGCCCGCGAGATTCACGTTGCCTTCGTCGGGAACCACATTAGATGACTCTTCCAAATGATATAACGAAATTAGAGTTTCACTGATCATTCGCCCTTTGCTTGATAAATCATTGTTGTTCATTCAACTACTAAATCACTAGTGGTGAATAATTATGACCACTGAACACTATTTCGAACACAAAGTTCCTAACGTTCGGAGTAATGTTGAGTTGCACTTTCACACTTGACGATTCTAGCTGCTGTTAGCGGAGCGACTGCACTGGCCCGCAGCTGAAGTGAGAATAGAGTGAGCATTTAGGCGTTAAACCTTTGGGCTGACATCTGAATACGCCGAAACACAGCACCCCAATTAAGTTTGCTTCGAGTCACTCTATCAGCTCAGAGCTACTAGCTGTCCGCACTAGTATCGGAGTCTAATTAAGAACCACTCTATTAGATACATTTTTTTCACAATTGATAAGTTCAAATATTAGTTATTATTTTTAAAATTATAAATGAAAATTAATATCACTGAATTTGCAACAACTGACAACGACTTCTCGAAAAGATTGCCTTGGGCAAGGAATGTAGTGATGCACAGCCATCCCACAGAAATTTTTACAACTCTTACTTTTAAATCTCGTGCCATTATCTCATGACGCAGTGGCCGAGACTTCTAGTAAGATATTCGTAGTTGCCTTGCCTGCGATCTTGACATGTCTGCTTTAAGCCGTCTATCTTCCCAGGTGAATTTTGTTTACGTCTGTCATACATTCAAATCCGAATTCAAGAATGCATGTTACCGTTAAACACATGGGCATGGCTTCGATCTATATTATCGATAATATAGATAGTTTCATTTATTTTTGTATTAACTTTCATATACCTTACGTGTTTATATGATTTCTAAGAAGAACGTATAAAATATTAAATGCTTTGATCGCAATCTACAGTTTCAGAACGTTAACTATGATGGAAATGTAAAGATTAACATTAATTTTTAATTTACAAACATAAACAAATTTAGTTTAAGGTAACATTTACAGAATTTATAATTAGCAAAATTGTTACATCAACTACAATAAATGATCTAGAAATGTAGAATCTTACGCTTTGTGAAAAATATGTGCACGATTTGAAAAAATGTATTTTTTGAAAAAAACTAGTGTTGCTACCAAATGTCATAGACTTTCCTGTATTAGTTCTCTATTTCTTTAGCCTCGTCTAGCTATCCGGACTTGCCACATACTCTTGCCAGCTGCCATCTATCGCCACCCAAAGTACATTTTTTTAAATTTTCTTAATTTTTCTAAATTTTCGAAATTTGAAGCTATTTTTTCCATAATTTTCGAAAAACTTTATTAAACGTCATTTGAAGCACTTTACCTCACAAATACCACAGAGTTTACAAATTGCTGGAAATGTGCATATATACGGCGTGAAAGACATAACATGAGGCATAAAGTTGACGATTTTTGTGTCTTATTTTGTATATTTTGGGGACCTGCAGTAGCCAGCCGTATGGTACCGAGTCAAACGCATTCTTATTATCAATGTAAGTCATATATTTCGATGGTTCGCATATGCGTGGCCACACACAACTGAGTCAATTAATCTTCACAGCCCTTTGATCCTCTGATGCAGCCATTTTGCTGAGAGGTTATGATGTTATTTTGTTCGCAATGACTACACATTTTCTCAGCTAAAAACGATGTTATAATGTTGTATAGTGTAGGCAGACAGGTTCTTAGTCGATATTTTGTCGGGTCCTGTGCACTCAATATGTCTTTAGATAACAATTAAGTGATACCATGAGTGAGAAAACCAGGCATTTTTATAACATCTGACATCGTTAATGAGTGGACTCAAATTTTCATACCCATTTTTCATACCTTTTGTACCAAATGTTTTGAATCCTTTCCGGTCCTGGTGACTTCCAATTCATTAGATTTCCAACAACATCCTTAACATCAATGGCTGTGAATGACACATTTTCCATCTGCGATAGTTTCTCCGAATTTTGTTGCTCTTCTTCGACCCAGCTTGCCTCTCAATTGAAGATTCTGGCATCTGAGAGCTCTCTCTTCCAAAAGTCTTGAACACTTGTATGGTTGGATACCGGAGGCTAGTTGACCTTTTTGTCTGTCTCATAGTCCGGTAAAAGGTTTTTCCAGACTTATTAAACAAGCAATTATCGGTTTTACGCTTGTTACTCAAATTTGTATTGTCTCAGGCGAGACGAAAATACCGAAAGTTTTTGTTTCATTGTATTGAGGCACTCACAAGGGAGGATGTTGGGTTCTTCTCGTTGCGTGTGGGGACCATGCCTCTGCATTATTTTCTTCGCATGTTTTATCATTTTTTTAGATATTACCCCTTTTATATATTTCACCAATTGAGCAATGTTCTGCCTCAAATAGTTTATCTTAGAATTCACCCGTCTTTCCCACTTCGGAATGAAACTTGGGTTTTATTTCTTGATGTCCGTCGTTCACAATTAAGGTCAATTCCAACAGCTCTCACGATCGTCACTGCACCACAGTATACAAACAAGTGAAGTTGCACAATACTATGGCAATTACTTATTTATACTGGGAGGATCTTAGTGTTCATCAAATCAATTATTTGAGAAAGTGTTTTGGAGGTATTGGTTTTAGGTATCTTTGGACGGCTGATTGGATTTGTTTCTTCAAATTCTTTAATACGTAGCAGTGCTCATTAATGTGTCAAGTTTATCTTCCATTCGCTCTTCTTCCTTTCGAGAAGCGATCTCTTTATCTATTGCCTCCAGAAACTGATATACTCCATCAATGTTTGTTTCATCATCTGTCGTTTGGCTTTCAGGTTTTGCCATCAAATCCTCTTCAGTGGTAATGATAGCTTTCTTTACTTCTTCCCTGATTGCACCAATTCTAGCTGCTGGTATCAAATTGGTTTTCAACTTGTGAAGATTCGCAGGAAGCAAGTTCGAGTTCGCAGATCACATTTAACCCTTAACCGTTATTTCCTGTCATTACTGCGTTACTGCGACCCACAGTGGCCTAGGCAAATGCCCCCGCAGGCCCCAGCAAGGGGTCCCTCCGATCGCCAGTCGGCATTACTAAACCCTACGGGATTTTTACTGACTGCAGAAGGCAGCCACCTTCATTGGCTAATGCAAGGTTCGGGCCTTCACTCTAATCAGTGACCTGGTGTGCCAACCCAGTTTCTCTCCTGTACCTCTCTATGGACCTACAACAGGAAGTCCCAAGGTACATGAACCTTCCTTCTCCATTTACTTCTCTCTCTCCTCTGGTATACTTCTTTATCTGACCCCTCACCTTCAACCTTTTCAGCAAAGAAGGCCCTACCAGTGGCTAGGCTACCACTGACATAGCTCTCCGGCTCATGGGGGTACTCAAAAAGGTACCCTTATGAAACCTCGAGGAGAGAAGGGTCGCTTTGTGGCCAACTTCATGTCTTCTGTGGACTGCCTCTTCTGTAGGTTCTGTTCTCGAGTACTTCTCGTCTGACCCCTCCTCCATCAAGCTCCGGCAAAGAAGGCCGTACCAGTAGCTACGCTTCCGCCAGCATAGCTCGTAGGGTCATTGGGGTACACAAGCTCCATCATCAACGTTGTCATGAACTACCGACGTGTTGTTGTTGTCATTATTATTATTATTATTATTATTATTATTATTATTATTATTATTATTATCCGTTACAGATATTTCCACAACTGTTACTTATTGTTATTATGATTAATAATTATTAAATTACATTATATGAACTATACAACTATTTCTATTAATAATTGATTTGGAGCACGTTCCGAGGCCTACAATTTTCTAAATCAAGCACTAGATATATGTATTGGTTGAAAGTATGTTCCATGTGAGTGAGGCTTAGAAGAATCAGTTGGGTGATATTCGTATAATTCTCTTTTGCAATCGAAAAGTTATGCGAAAAGTTTATGCGTTATGCGTAACGTATAAGACATACAGAGGGGACACAGCATGGGCAGATATCGGTAAAAGATTACAGAAATCAGATTATAAAAGCAGAGGAGACCATCCTTGGAAAATACGATGTAGAAAGCAAAGAACTGATGTAGGCAAGTTCTCCTTTGTGAATCGAACTATAGTAGATTGGAACAAACTACATGCAGAAGCACTAGAGGCTCTTCCTTCTAATGTGGCCAAATTTAAAAATATGCTTCATTCCATCTAGTTTAACTCAAATAATACTGACTGAGACATTTATCTTTATTATTATTTTTATTATTATTACCTTTATTATTAATATTACTATTACTTTTATTATTATTATTATATTATTACTGACAAATTTATCATCATTGTTAACACTGTCATTAGCTTTGGGGAAATGTTTAAGTTATTATTTCTTATATTGTTATTGTTATAATTATTATCGCCATGTCCCTTATACAGTGAAGTGAAGTGAAGTGTAGTGTAGTGGAGGGGAAGGGAGTGTAGTGTAGTGAAGGGGAGTGCAGTGTAGAGTAGTGTAGTGAAGTGTTATGTAAACTAGAAATGAATTTAGAGTTAGCTAGAAATAAATTAGAACTATGATATCGACCCCTAATTCTAATAGTAAACCTAATTGTAAATGTTGAAAATGTTTTGTAATTCTAATTCCAATTGTTATCATGTTTGCCACCGAGCATTAGCTCAAAGCGAACTTTAATAAATCTATCTATCTATCTATCTATCTATCTATCTATCTATCTATCTATCTAAAAGTCTGAGAGCTATAGGATCTGTATCCTCAGACTATTATGTTATATCTCAGGCAGTAATGAATATTCTCGAAATATAAACAACAAGCAGAATAAAGGCTGACTGAATTTGAAAGAATTATGAACAAGTAGTATCATGAACTTAATTTTGTATTCAATTAATTTATGTGGATATTTTATTTGAGCTTTAACTGAATTGAGAGACCCCAAAAAGTTGTTACCTTAACATCGGTCAATGGCACATCGTTCATATTCAATGGAGTGTACAATAGTTTATTTGAAACGAGAAACTGCATTGAAACAGCTTTCCCTTCGTTTACTACTCATTTATTATTAAATAACTAATTTGAAACATTGACATTGTACTACTAAATGTTTCTTATTACAAAGAATATTCGTATCACCAGCAAAAAGAACTATGTTTCAAATGTTGAGGACATATCTTTTACATACATTTGGAATAGGGTCTAAAATCTAACCCTGCGGGACCCCATGTGCAAGTGGCAATGAATTATTGGAAATGTGAGAAAACGATGTTCCTTCATTGCAATACGGTATTTCTGCTTTCAGTGATCGTCATTTGAGATACAAATAACCAATAATAATAATAATAATAATAATAATAATAATAATAATAATAATAATAATAATAATAAATTTAGACTAATATCACAAATTCCATACGAAGGTAGTTTTAAAAGTAAATTATTA
Organism: Gryllus longicercus; assembly: GCA_038098605.1. Taxonomy (NCBI): domain Eukaryota; kingdom Metazoa; phylum Arthropoda; class Insecta; order Orthoptera; family Gryllidae; genus Gryllus; species Gryllus longicercus. The sequence goes on along the minus strand of JAZDUA010000116.1, from coordinate 991,258 downwards.
CAATTAATGACGTCAAATCCTTTTGAAAGATTTAATTTCGTTTCCATTGATGACGCCACGTCTTTAAGAAAAGAAAATGTGACTATGAGATTTTGATTTTTTAAATTATTGTTGGCAATCCGAAAACACTTGGTATTAACTGAGAAAGGTTTCTGTTGGTATGTAGAAAAATCTCTCAAATATTTTTTGACAAAAGTGAAATTTACCTATATTTTTGAATTTCATTTTTGTTGCCCTTTGAGAGAGCTGCTTTATCTTAGGGGTTTTCAAAATATCCGGTGTCTGTGCTAAAGGATACATTAAATATGTGAGTTGACGGTTTCATAGTGGCTGACGCTCATGTCTTTAACAAACAATGCGGAAATTCATCTAAACCGGCCGAATACACATTTTTTTAGTTCTCGATTCTATCGAGAATTTCATAGGAAGGCGTATCGAAAACAGATATCGTGCCGAAATTTGATTGGGATAATTCTGTTGTTTCAGATCCTCTGTGAGATCAACCGTAATTCTCCAAAAACATTGGTTAGAACCTGACACCTGATACGGCGTTCATTTTTCTATCATTAACTGTCAAAATAACATTCCCTATAAGGTTTCTAGTTGATATCGTATTTTTACTACATTCCACATTGCTCTTGTTTTGTTATTTGATTTTAAAATACCATCATCGTGTTTCGTAGTTTTATTCTGCCTTATGACTTATCAACGATTTATATTTTTGAAAGTACTGGAAGAGATACAAATCTTGAATGAACTTTATAAAATTTAGAAATGAAATAAAGAAATACTTAAATGTTACTCAAAAGTTATCTTTGTTCTTCATTATTTGAATTTTTCCACAGAATGATGAATTTATACGAATATTAATTAAGAGCTGTCCAATAATGCTATTATATGTTTACCTATATTGAGGAGCATTACATGATATTTCGGATATGGATTTGTAAATCCAGGGACTGTCCTTGAGAAAAGGGCATCTGAAAACCTTACATAATTACTCCTGTACCAATTTTTCAGTATTTACAATCAATAATCGTTTTTATTAAACTTTAATAATGGAATGCACATTATTTTCTTGTTAATTGCCGTGATTTTATTTCTCATATTTCAACTTCATTTTTCAAGTACAAAGTTGGGACAGCACATGGACCATCACAATGAAGATCATTGGTCTCAAAACAGCACAATTCTTGTCGTTTGATCCAACAACAAATGACATTTTTGTTATTGGAATGAATCAGATGATAATCTGGAATGCTGCTTATAAAGACAAAGTAAGATTATTAATTTAGTTGTGGGTCTATTAGTTTAAATAAATGCACCTAAATCTTTCTTTGTTTACCATTTTCTTACAGTAACATTCAGTTGTATTTAGATGAAATATTTAGGTGAAAGGTGTGTATGATCGTTCTATCTTAGTTTGGATCTCTCAATCTCTATCTCTTAAGCCTATATATTATCATCTTTGTTTGCTTTCTCGCCCTCTGTTTATAGCCCTGCCTTACTTTACAGTATAAAGTATTGTAATGATGCTGCAAACTAGTGGTGGCAAAACAGTCATGCTATCTCGCATTATTTCTAAATTTTAAATTTTCGAATATTAAGAGAGTTAAACGAAAATGGGACCATCGCCATTCAAGTGTTCCTTATCCTATAAATAAATAAATAAATAAATATAAATAAATAAATAAATATAAATAAATAAATAAATATAAATAAATAAATAAATAAATAAATAAGTAAATAAATAAATAAATAAATGACCTGATCGAGGTTATTGACCCGGAAGCTGAAGTACATTATTTGTTACAAACATATTAAGTTTTTTTTAAATTATAGAATACAAATGTAAACTAATTCTTTATATATCACTGTTTAGTTAAAATAAACATTATTTTTCTTTTTGATGGTCACTACGTATAGTCTCTAATTGTATAGAAACAATTACGTAACAGAAAATATTTTTCTTTTAACTTAAATTTGTATACGGAATTCAATTATTGTTTAATGTCATTTGACAATGCGTTGTAAAGTAACGTATATGTATTGTACGTGGATTTCTGATAGTGAACTGTTGATACTGATATATGATGAACGTGATTTCTACGACGTGTGTTGTAATCATGAATATCAGTATTGCATGAAAATATGTTCCCACTGTTAAGTAAGTCAGTTTTAAAAAGTATTACAGATTCGTAAATAAATAGGCAAGGCAATGGTTGAGAAAACTGAAAAAAAGAGACATTGACCGGTAATTTTGAACTTCCTTGTTGTTCCCTTTTTTCAAAAGTGTATTTTTTCTGTTTTGAAAATATCAGGAAATATTCTTGTGCATACAACCTGTGAGAAATAAATACCATTTGTTACCATTAGAAACAATTTAGTAGCCTTAGACTTCACTTCGGTACATGGGAATGTTACTCAAACGATGATTTCATATTGCATATGTATACGTATTTCTAAGCAAACCGACAACTTAAATTTAATATGAAACGGTGCGTTATTTACCATATGAGTTTACCGCTGGGCATTGAAGTACAGACTTCCAGAATAATCGTGCGCCTGGATTGCGATCGTTGACAGTGGTCGAGTGACATGTGCCATCCTTTCGACAATTATAAATTTAGTTGGTTTTAAAATTAATTCACGTAGTATGTATGCTTGCGCTTTATGATATTTGTTGTTCATTTATTTCAAGCTATTTTACTTAATTTCATGGATTTCTTCTTCAGCCTTTTTTTATAGTCGATCGACTAATAAGTCAATCAACGATTAAGGAAGCTTCAGCTTGTCTTTGTGACATTATTCCCGACAATTGCTGCCAAACATTTCTTGAGCTGATAGTTCTAATAATCCAAATATTTCCGACGTCAGGAAATCTCTTGTGTTTGTGTACTGTAATGGTCAGATTTCTGTAAAAGCAAGAGAAAATTACTATTGTTGAAGTTTTGAATATCGAAATAAAACTATTAATGCATTAAAAAGATAAGAAAAAAAAGTTTGGGGTTACTTGACCCCCAGTGAAAGTGGGTCCAAGAAGCCCGGTTTTTGAGAGTATGTGCTCACAATTAGGAAATCTGAAAATAATGGGGAAGGCGTTCTACTAACGATGAAGTTATTATAGCCGTTCTATTAACAAATATATCATTACCAAAATGTAAACTGATCCCTTGATCAACTATCTTGAAATCCAGCGTAAAAATAAAAGTTTGTGGGACTCAAATTCGGCCAATTTCAATCCCTGACACTTAGTAGAGTGTTTTAACTTACAGGTGTACCACCGAATTATGCTAAACGCGTTTAACGCTGCACTGTGTTGCCATCGTTGGGAAGCAACTGCATCTAACTGGTCAATGCAATGTATAAGCGACAATAACATCTGAAAACATTTTTTTCGCATGGTTCCAAGGGTCCCTAAAGGTCTATGTAGCCCACGATGACGGTATATTTAAACATTTCATTTCGAGGATCTACAAATGTATATTATAAAAGATTTACTTTTTTCTGTATTTTGAGAAAAAAATAATTCCTCTACAGTATTTGCGTAACTTTGAGTGTGCGCTAGTGCGTGTGTGCGGATCAGTCACTCACTGTTAGACCACTTCCCGTCCACCAATCGAAACGTATGAGGTATCATTCAACGCGTCTCGATCTTCTGGCGGGGAACTGATAATATTTGTTTTCGGATCCGGCCTGAAGATTCTACGAATCTTCCAAAAATTGGTATGTTGTGGCAAACGTATTAAATTTGAAGAACTTCAAGTGAATAAGGAGAATACCAAACTGTGAGGAATGCAACAAAACCAATCCACATTTAACTTATTACGTTCGACTTCTCACAGTTACATTGTTAAGCGTGCAAATGCCGATTTTCATATGAATGTCATTAACATCTTATTCTTATTAAACTCAACACCTTATTCACATAAATATTATACACACATTATAAATATACAAAAAAGTCATCTTTTAATATATATATATATATATATATATATATATATAAATTCGCCTACAAAAGGATTCACAGAGAAATTGCAGAAGTAAATGTTAATACAAATTAGACTGAGTTTGTGGAGTTTTAATCTTTTCAAAAATTAGGGGAGAAAAATATGAAACTGGTAAGCAAATCCGGGTAAGAATCAAATGTAGTTGTAGATTTTGAGACAGAATTTTCGGTACTAATTAAAAATTATCATATTAAAGAAATTCGCTGAAGAACTGCTTACGAGTGATATTTTATGTGTATATTGGCAAAAACAGCGTACAAAATGGGAGCTGCACTAAATTCTAACTATTCGCACAGTCCATACCTGCCTTACCCTAAATTGAATATGATAGTCTGAAAGCATATTTTATAGCAATGTACCATATTGTTTAGAATAGCAAGGAACATACGTATATTATGATTAAATAAATTATTTCCATTACAAATTTCCTAGCGTTTTTAATATTTCGAATGTCGAAAAGTAGGTGCTTCTCACGAAACGTTTCGTGGGTCCGCGATGCCATAAAAATCATGTATTTTTCCAGCATTACTTGTAATCTATGGAAGCATAGTCGGCAAACGGAAAACTTTAGGCCGGTGCGTTGTCAATGTAAAACGATATTTTAACGGATCTTCAAGAAGAAAGAATAAATTTGTCAACGCAAAACGTACGGATTCAAAAAGGTCACTGAGTGACTAACTTTTCTGTGATCCGGCATTTCTAGCGGGAACGTATAGTGTTGGAGACCAAAAACTGCGCGTTTACAATTTTTTTAAAGTAAGTAAGTGAAAATATACGTATGACGTTGAGTGAAACTCTTTATTATTTTATATTTTGTAAGTATGTTTTTCCATTATAATGTAAGATATATTGTAACAAATGAATATTTGTTTCATGTCAAGTGTACGCTGAGAAAAATGCGAAACTGTCTTCTCCACTGATTATTTTCTGTTAAATTCAATGCTAATAGAGTAATTTCTTTTCTCTGTTATTATAAAAGCGAATCTGTTGTCTTAATCATAATATCTGTACCATATTCAAATAAATTGCATTGTTTTTTTTGGACAACAGAATAATTTTCATTACAAACGTATAATAAACACTCAAATATATGCACAGAACTGTTGCAGCTATTTTCAAAGTGTATGTGATTTAAAATTGTAAAAATGTTTTTTTTATTTTATAACTGTAGCTCAGCAATTGGAAAAATCTTTAAAAAATCACGTTTTGTGTATTAAGACGAATTTTTGAGATTTTTCAAACCTTTTCCAGGATTTCAAGAAGTAAAAATAGTTTTTTTGTTATTTTTCAAAAAAACTTTGCGTTTTAATTTGGCGCAGAGAAAATATCAAAAAATGTTTTCTGATAGTATACATTATTTTGTGAGATCTCATTGTTTTCAATGAGATAAAATTGTGTTAAGTTGACGAAAAAATTAAAATTAAAAAAATACGTTTCTGACCGTCGATGAAACGGGTGGTGGGTGGTGGAACGAGTGCTAAGAAATCTTTCGAAAATTTGTGTTTATTTTAGAATTATAGTGTAACTACTCATATGCCATTTGGTTTAGGGGAGTACATTACCATCTCATGCGGGGGACCTATTGCCACCCCACCCCCCCGCGCCAACAATAGAAGATCCGAGATCCCGCCTTTGTAGAAAAATAAACAATATTGTGAAAGAAATATACGCCTATGCTTTCATTCAATTCCATTTTTAATTCATGTTTTCAGAAACATAATTTCCCTTCCTGAACTCTGTGGTTCATAAACGTGAATTGACCTAAATTAGCAGAGTATGAAATTTAAGGGGTGAGCAATAAAAGCAGGCAAATACATTTTGAATAAGAAAAATATGAACGTTTAGTGTTTAGTAGATATGTATGGTGTGGAACTATACCAAGTACATGAGTAATGTAGTTATGTCATAAACTTATCATAAAAACAAGAATGTCAATTCTCACATTCGTTTGTTGCGTGGGAATCCTGCAGGTATAGATACCATTTTTTCTAAGGGTATCGTGAAAGTGAAAAATGGGAGTATGTGATCCGTTTCGTAGTTCCCCCCACAATTAAGTACACAGCACTTGTAGACCACGGCAGAACGTTCCTTAATTTATTATAATGAACTACACGCATAAGAAACAATCTTCACCGATATCAAGAAGCTATTAATAGTTCTAGTTCTGAAAGAGCGAATCTTGAAGTAATTTTTACGCAAATAACCCTCGTCAGTCGGCGCAAACCACTCAGAAAGTGTAAACATAGGGAATATAAGCCTTCTAAGCATGTCACAAACAAAGACATTCTTCGGGTATTAGGCAGTATCGGCAAGCGCCGGACCAGGGAAAATGTTATAAGACGTCTAATAATACCCCATTCTGTAGATTACGGAATGGGAAACGCTTCTTTGAGGCCTGCCATAAAAGTTCCAGATTTTAAGGTCCTTCGTTTAGGAGTTATTTAACTATATAGACTTTGACAATGGAGACGAGCGTTGCGGGTTGCATTTGATGTGGGATTTTCGATGCATTTTTCAACAAATCCTTTTTATTTTTAAATTCAAAGTGCAATCACGTCTCCATTTAAAGTAAACTTTTGAAATTTTCCAAAAATCAGGGATTTTAACAAAAATGAGACCTGCATCTTTCTCTTAAGCGTTCTTTTCGTTATCCAAGCACAAAGATTAATAAAAAATTGAGTAATTCTGAGAAAGTATTTTTGTGCTTTCGTATAAAGTACTCTCAAAAATCAAATTATCCGTTTTAAATTCAGAGGGCCTCGAAATCATTTAAATCGGTCGGGGAATGTGAATTTTGAAGGAAATCGGCTGACGGTTTAGGCGCTATCGTTGACCACAGGCTGACAGAGACACTATTTTTGCAGTCAATCAATTTTTCGTTATCAAGGATCCACGAACATGGATTCGGACTATCGTCATTGACGAAAATGTCCTAAGGGCTTCACGTAAAGTACCCCCAAAATTTAAAGAATGTTGTTAAAAATTGCTGAGCGTTGAATTGCTTGAGACCTCGGAATATTGATTATGGGGAAAATTCTACTAATAGTTTAAGGGCTATAGTTGTCCACACACGGACGGACGTTTTGCCGTAAACCAAATTTTCAGTATCGAAGACTCACAAATTGTAAAATCTGACTACACAGTTTGTTAAAGGAAGTAATTTATATATTTTTTCTATAACTCTCACAGACACAATCCAGACAAGAAACACACATAACATCTACAACAACTAAACCCTCCCATAAAAGTACAACACCCACACAAAATACACATGCACACACTCACACACACAAATATGGACACATGTCGGAAGACGTTTGTTGTATGGAAGCGAATCGTGGATAATAAAAAAGAGATCAAAGTAAAATGCAAGCAGCAGAAATAAGATTACTCAGGAATATTAATTAAAGGCTGCTAAGAAAACCATATAAAAAACAAAGTTATCTGAAAAGAACTGGATATATATGTATGTATGTATATGTGTATATATATATATATATATATATATATATATATATATATATATATATATATATATATATATATATATATATATATATAAAGAAAGGGAGAGAAATGAAAAGATAGAAATAAACAGGATTATTGAAGCACTATGTTCAAAGAATTCCACAATTAATGATCAATTATCACCTGAAAGGATGAAGAGAAGACGAAAGACCCAGCAAGAGATGGTCTTGAAGTGCACGTAAAGACGGAAAAGGCCTTAATGCGTAATTCTTGAGAAGAAGAAGAAGAAGAAGAAGAAGAAGAAGAAGAAGAAGAAGAAGAAGAAGAAGAAGAAGAAGAAGAAGAAGAAGAAGAAGAAGAGAAGGAGAAGGAGAAGGAGAAGAAGAAGGAGAAGAAGAAGGAGAAGAAGAAGGAGAAGAAGAAGGAGAAGCAGAAGGAGAAGAAGGAGAAGGAGAAGGAGAAGAAGGAGAAGAAGAAGGAGAAGAGGAGAAGAAGAAGGAGAAGAAGGAGAAGGAGAAGAAGGAGAAGAAGAAGAAGAAGAAGAAGAGAAGGAGAAGAAGAAGAAGAAGAAGAAGAAGAAGAAGAGAAGGAGAAGAAGAAGAAGAAGAAGAAGAAGAAGAAGAAGAAGAAGGAGAAGAAGAAGAAGAAGAAGAAGATGATGATGATGATGATGATTATGATGGTGATGGTGATGCTGGAAGACCAGTTGTGAGTTTAGTGTACAGATTACCTATGATTGACGAAACCTTCGTGCTGGTCCCAGCTGGGACAGTACCGTCGGAGAAAATATTATGAGAGGAAAAACTTTGCTATGCAAAGAGAATGGAGGTGCCAGTTCTGAAGTTCCAAGGGGGTGGTGCACTACATTTACACTATTTGCACTACATTTACAGGACTAATGACACAAGTAGTTGACATGCATGGATATAATAGCCAGTCAATCAGTCAGCAAAATAATCAATCAATAAGTCTGCCCATAAAGGCTGCTTGAGACTGGGACTATTAGCCATGCAGTCACAATCATAGACAAACATTCAGGGGTGCTCCTAGGACACAATCCACAATCTGTGACTCCAGGATTCTCTCAAAAGAGTCATTCAGTTGCCAGTATGAATCTGGCCACTGAATACATTATGCAGTTCATCTTCACATTTATTAAAGTAGTTAAGTACATGTATTACTCCTATTACAGGTTTCTAGACATTAATGAGAGTAGTACAGAAGAATTAAAGAAAGAAAAGAGAAAAAAATTAGAGAAATGAAATAATTAAATGAAGAAGTTCAATGATTATTCAAAAATACTGTTCAGTAACTGTACATTTCATTAAAATAAAAGAGTTTACACAATAAATTGATTTGTCCGTTAGCTGTTTGAGGATGTTTCTAATTAGCTAAATTACAAAACAATTCTGAAAGCCAAATTTATTTACACTTGGTATTAATATTATAGAAAATATTTGCTTGTTTAATTGTAGACATTCACTGAAATTTGTAACTTTCAAGAATCTTAATCGAATATCTTCATTTATGTTATAGAACAAGCTCATGATTCTATTAATTTACATAAGTTTGAAGTATGAATATTCAAGTTACAAAGAATGAATATTCAATTAATATTATTACTTTACAATTGGTTCACTTGGCAAGGGACCTGGGGGTCATTTTTGACCATCAGATGACACTCACAGCACATATACAGTCTCTCATGTTGAGCGTCAATAAAACACTCTCATGAGATTGAGCAAGGAAATTAAATCCATCCATGTTTTCAAGCTGTTATTTTTTGTGGTTGTGAGATTTAAATTGGAATATGCTTTGGTAATATGATCACCTGATCGTAAAGGACTTCAAAATGCTCTGGATAATTGTCAGAGATAATTTATGAAATATTTAGAATTTCAAGATACTGGCAGTTATTTACCAAGCGGAATCAATAATGATTACTTATTATCAGAATTTAGCCTTGTAAGTTTAGCCGATAGAAGGCAATTATCATTGATTGTTCTCTTCATCAATGTATTGAGAAATTTTACATTTAGTTCACTGATATATGGAATGATTTCACTATCTGTTCTGCAATATGTGCATTCTGAGAGACCATTTTATAACATTGTTTCAAATGATAGGTAGATATTCAAGTAATAGCATTTTTTATAACATGGTGTCAAATGTCAACAAATTTATAATCAGTGCTGAAAGTGAAATTGATATCTTTGACTTCTGACTTGACAGTGACTTTGTGCAATGTAGCAATGTTCTTCATGCACAACAATAGATAGTTTAGCTCATTTACTTTTCAATTTATTATAACCAGTCACCATTAATTTTAATTGTAGTTGAGTTTACTTCACTTTTTCATTTATTGTAACTATTTGCTGTTACTTTACTTGATATTACTTTGTCAAATGTTTTAATCTTTGTTAAATATAAGCCTATTATTAGGTACATCCCGCTGGTTTTGTAAAATATAATAAATAACATTGAAATAAAATAAGTTTAAAAGATGGTATACAGATGTTTTTAAAAGTAGAATTTTTCCACAGGTACACATTAACGTAATAATTTTTTTCAGACACAAGAAATCCAATTTAAGAAAACAGTCACATCTTTTACGTTCAATGAATTTGACAATCATTTATTGACGTTATCTGATAAGGCAATAGTTTGGCACAATAAAACCCTCTGCCATCTTCATTGTATTCAAAGGTATGGTATTGATAAGTCAAATGAAAGGAGTTTTTTCTATAAGGGCAGAGATTTTTATGAATCCATCAACATCATCATCACCATCATTACCATCATGCATTATGAAGGTGCTAAAAGCGTTTTCTTTCACTCCAGTTTTCTCTTAGCCACTGCTGAGGTTTTTCTGGTCCTCCCATCTTTTCCTTGGCCTGCCTGGTTTTCTTTTTCCTCGTAGTCTGTACTTGAGATTTTGTTTTGGGAATCTGTCTGTTTACATTCTTTGCACATGATCTTACCATTTCCTTTGGTATCTTTCTATTTCATATACTATGTTTTTAATTTCCAGTTATTTTCATATATCTTTTTTACTTTCTCCCTAGAGTATATAGTGAGAAAGTATGTAATGCTGAGCGAAAAAACGGAATTTTCGGCCAAAAAACTCTTATTACAGGGCCTTGGTTACAAAAAAATGGATAAATCCAGTTGCTAAATTTAGGGGGGGGGGGGAATTCTCTTTCACGTGGTGTAGCCAGAAACCATGTTTTGAGGATCCTTCATATCGAAAAAATGAATGACGGCCAAACGATTGTCTGTCCATCCTTCTGTGAACAACACTAGCTGCTAAACTGTTCAGCTGATTTTTTCCAAAATTGACATTCTCCAATTTATCTGGCTGGTGTCGTGATCTCTAAAATTTGAAACCAATATTTTAATTTTTGTGGAATATTTTACATCAAGCCCCTGGGAAATTTAAAAACTTTTTAAAAAATGGTGGCATCGTTTTTGATTAGATTTTGTTTTTGGATAGTGTAAAAGATGTTTAAGAGAATGGGTAGGTTCGTTAAAAATAATAATTTTTTGAAAATTGCAAAGGTTCAAAAATTTTTTCGGAGTCTTCCTACAACTATAATATTAAAGATACAGATTTTATCCCTTAACTAAATCTGTTTCTTAAAGATAGATTTCGAAATAAGCTCTTGAACAATCTTTCATAATTTTGAGTTCTTTTTGTGTAATTTAGATTGAAAATACAGGCGAGATTTCTTCTGTCTAATTTATTTCTGTCTTTCTGTTTTTTGGATTCACTTCCATATAATCGGGTTGGTTTTGTTGCTATGTTATGCAGTCAAATTTTTGTTCCTTTGGCCACGATTTGAAATTTATTTTTCATTGTTCCATCATTAATTATATTTTATCTTGCCAATTTTAAAACTACATCTTTTTCCTATTAAGTTATTTTATTTTCTAGGTCAGGGGATGTCACTTCTGTCAATCTTCTATTACTGTTTTGGTTCTGTATTTGCCAAAATTACAAGGTCATCTGCTTAGAGTATGGTTTTTATTTCTTTACCAATTGCAGTTGTATGCCTCTTTCTCTTTTCCCTCTCCTGACCACGTAGTTCGTACAAATATTGAACAGGAGTGTCGATACAGTACATTCTATTGTTTTTTCCCCTACTGGACCAGTATACGGGCATATTTCTGTGTTTCCACTTTGAGCATTAAGATGCTAGTATTCATTTTTTTTTTATTTTAACTTGTCTAGTGTATGGTTAAGATCATCAAAAAATTCTTCAATTTCTTCTTTGTTGTCTCCCTTACAGATGCATTCTCAGACCATTGCTCTTTTATGTGCTTAAGGTTTAGTCATACTAGTGCTATTCTATCTGAATCTAATTCATGATCTAATATTAGGTCTCTATTCTTCCATTCCTGCATATATCATTTCCTTTTTCCATTTCTTGAGTGCTCTTCCTTTTCTTCTTTGTTTCAGTAATCACTGCTATTTGAATCTTTCTTTGAGTTCCAGTTAATTTTTTTATTGTTCAGGCTGCTGTTCTTATTCCTGTTGTTCTGCTTCTTCTTTTCTCTTTCTTATTCTACTTCTTCTCCTTCTTCTCTCTCTTTTTAAAATTTATTTTATGATTCCAATCCTATAAATGAATGATCATTGGATCTGGTACTACATAATACTTTATTCAGTGGCAAATATGTAGAGGAAATTTTAAAAACTTCTTGTAATTACTTCTTCGTTTTCCTTTTTCTCATATTTTTTCTGAGAATGCCCTATGCTGTGTAGTTACATCTCTCAATACAATTGTAAAATAAATATCTGCAATTTTTTAGAGTCTATTATTAATGTTATTTCATATCCAATAGGGCTCCAGCTACAGTTTTACGTTCAATGCATTACCCAGAGTGGAAATGGCTCACATTAGTAGCCACTGCTGACGGTACTGTACAAATTATAAACCCTGACTCAGGAAAACAATTGACTACCCTAACAGGTTCATACCTAAAACATAGAAACCTCATTTCATACAGCTGTGTTCTAGGTAACTACCACAGTAGTAGGAATGTTTATAACTTTACCTATTGGATCTTTGGATATTGATTCAGGACGAGTGATATTTATAGAAACTACTCACATAAAGTAATTGTGACACCTTTACAATTATGAGCACCTGCAAGCATTTTACATTTAAGTACTGAAAATATGATCAGTTTGTGTTTTAAAATACACTCGCTGTATAATACTAAAAACTGAGCCAAAGCAATAACTAGTTAATCACTTGGTATTCGAATCTCAGAAAAAGGCATTCGCATGTATCCTGGAGGAATATATGCTAAAATGAAATAGATAAATACAAAGTTGCAATGTTTAAAAATTTTGAAAATCTTCCAGTAATACTCACATAAATGATATTTGCTACTGTGATTCAACTCGTATTCAAACAAATATGGGTTTTTGAATATTACCTGTAATTAGGGTATTCTTTCACAAAAGCAATCTTAAACTTTATTCACAAAAAACTTAGTTTTAAAGTGTTTGTTCTGAAATATTATTTTTTGTTTGTTTTCTACAAGGAACTTTATATATTGTTTTGTGCAACCAAAAACAAATAATTGTTTCAAGTTGCAAGAGTAATCCCATGGAAGTGAAAAATAAACTAAAATTACCACACGACTGTTTAGTTACAAGTATGACAGTCTTCGAATATCTGCCAAGAAAAGAGAGTCAAAAGCATATTATTGGTAATAAACATTACAGAGATTCTAACCATTACAATTTGTAGGGTTCAGTATTTTACTACTTTGAAATTTTCTTGACCTTTCAAACTTAGTAGTTCTATCCAATCCTATTTAACTAATTATAACAATTATTTATTCATTAATTTTAGATTCCTATGTATTTGAGATAATAAAACAAGTCAAGATCGTTAATTATTCTTTTATTTAGATTTTTCATTCGAGCAACTTTTCAAAGCACTTTTGGCCTCATCTTCAGGCAATACTAAATGAAGAAAGTCTAAATAAAAGATTTATTAAAAATCTTTATTTGTTTTATTGTCTCAAATACACACGAACATAAAATCTTTAAATAAATATTAACAAATAGACAATCATTTTTAACTTTAAATATTTTAATTATTCCATTACAGTCCACTCATCTGCAATTATACTAATAATATTGGGTATGAGTGATGGCAACATAGTAGTGCTCTTTCCACATTTGAAAATTAAACAACAAATGCATGTGAGTGTTAATGAACTGTTTGTAAAATTAGATATTCAATACATTTTATCTAACTTTTTTTAAAACATTATATTTTGGTTTTAGGTTCATGGCAGTCCAGTTCTTCAATTGGTAGCACTTGTAAACAGAAACCATTTACTGTCTTACGAAGAAAGTAATATCATAAAACTGTGGAAAGTAGCAATTGTTTCAAAAAAATATCCTTTGCTTCCTTCAATGACATTTTATTATCCAAATTCAGTCATTCACATTGCTGCTATTGGAGCAACGTTATGTATTGTCACAGAGAACATAACAAGGCCCAATGATATTTTATTCATGTACAATTTTGAAACGAGAAGTAAAAGATTTTATTTCTTCAACAGTTCTAAATACAGATGCAAAAATTAATATTTTTTTCTCTCACATTTTTTAGCACAATGGGACCATTTACAATGCGATGACCATGAATCAAAAATACGTAGTATTTCTTCAAATGAACAGCTTCAACTATGTGCAACATCATCTGTGGACAGAACAATTCGAATATGGGACAAAGAAAATCACTTGTTGAAGGTAGGAGATGAAATCTCATTTCTAGTCAGGATTTTGTATTTTTCCTGGGTTGTCTAGTCCAGGGATATTTTTGTAAGTAATTCCAATAAACATACTAATTAAACAAAGAATAAAAAATTGAACATTAAGATCTCAGAATTTTTAAAGGGTAAAGGAAATTTCTCAACTGCTGCTGTTTTCACCAGATCTTATTTCCCCCTGAAAAGTAAACTAATGCCCAAAGCAAATCATTAGGAATATTTTGCCCCCGGCTCACTGGTCTTTGGTATCCGAGTTTAATCTACTATTCCAAGTTCGAAGGTTATCTTGTCTAGATTACTCATTTCCAGTAAGCTCAAAAATTGAAAGAAAACTACATAGGCATTGTCCAGACTTTTTGTTAAAATATTTCATTTATTTCAAAGTTATACTAGAGTAATTGATTTAATTATTAAAAAAACAGTAGAAAATTTATGTGACGTATGGGGGAGAAAATAAACTGCACTGTATTTGGTGTCATCTATAAATTAAGTAACACTAAAGAAGGGGGATGAAGTTTTAAGGGAAAATTACATGCATTACATAGAGTGTTGGGAGGGACATGGGAGGTTACAGTGTTACATGATGCTGATATTTGTTTTTCTTCAATGTTTTCTTGCATAATTCTGTATATTCTTACACTAAAACATTAAAAATTAAATTAAAAAATATAAATAAATTAAAAAGTTATTAGTTGTTTTAATAAATAGAAATATTTTCTATCAATAGTATATTAATTGAATCTGTTAGATTACAAAGAAAATATTCTAAACTTATCTACATTCCAGAATCCAATTAAATTGGTGCAGAAGTTCATCCATGCATCCATGCATCCATGATGGTGTGTACACAGCTCGTTGTCAGTAATCTTTTTGCCTGTGCATTCCTCCATGACTCAAAAATTGTCCCCAATCTTATTGTTAGGTGCAGTGTGTATCACTAATTTTAATTTAATTATCATAAATTTTAATATACAACACAAAATGAATTGAAATTGTTTTACTGCTAAATAATTTATTGTTACTTCTTGTAAATTGGGATGATTTCACAAGCATTGTGAAATTATTTGGGAGATTTAAGTGTGCATTACAGAGAGGAGAGCGGGAATTCAAAGTACTCCAAATTTGCAAATACATAATTTATAAATGGCCTCTTCACTGTTATTGAGAAGTGTGCATGCTATGTTACGGAAAACCTTTACTTTTGTGTGCTTTTGTTTAGCAGCATTTTTGGTGCTGCAGGCCACTAGTATTCTGTTTAGTTGCACCAGTCTTTGGGTCTCTTGTAGTTGGAGCATGTGCTTACTTAAATTCTTTATCTAGACCACGGGTGTCCATCCAACTTGCAAGGCCTGAAGGGCCACAACTTATATCTTTAATATGATTGCTGGCCATACTGTTATTACTTGGGAGATCCACACCTTACTTCCCCGAATTGTTGAGCTCAGCACTGTGTCCGGCTGCTTTGAAAATGGGGGGGGGGGGGGGGGGAGGAACAATGCAGTGGCAAACACTGTGAAACTCATTGGGATGATTTTCAATTTCTGAATTTACTAGAAAAAATTCTTAAATCTAAACTTGATTGTTACGTTGTAGGAGGTGTTGACTCCAGCAGGGCATGTGTGCTAGGCACACAACACTCTCTCCCAACATGCATGACAGGGACTTACACTTTTGACTAATAACCTTTTGTGGGCCACAATAAATGGCATCACAAGCCACCAGTTGGACAACTCTAATATAGAGTATTAGGACATAGAATCATTTGATGGGCCAAATTATTTGATAATCACCTTTTGAGAATGATGTGTTGCAGAGTTCCTCTTGGGCAATGAGTTTGCAAGTCTCTAGAACATAGCTTTACAGCAAGGTTTGACACAGACATGCTGGAACTAGCCTTAAAAATAGCTATAGATTACCTATATATTTGTGAACATTATGCAAAAATACATCAAAGTTGAGGTTGAAAGAACTATGATTTTTCAAAATTGTCAAATGGTTTTCTGTTTTTAGAAGAAATGAAACCCAATAACTTAAATAATAATGAAAGTAATTTCTTGTATGAGAGAGAGAAATAAAATATTTATGTCTTGAGATCAGGACATTATTTTATCCATTACCATTATGAAAAAAAACAAACAAGAAAATCAAAAGTTATCCAAGTATTGCATCTTTACTCAAATGAAAAATATCATTCATTGTTTTAATGAGATTGTTAAATTTTAATGAATGCTAAACAAGTTGACCGTTGACCCTGTGTTACAGGTACATTGTAATAACAGTGAAAAGTTCTCACCCATTAATTAAAATGTTTAAGGACACTATACAGTTGAATAGTTGCTTAAGTTGCTACCAAATACTAATAGTTTATGTAGCTGTAAAGGATGAAAATATTTTTCCACTTAAAACAATCTAGTTGCCATTTTCTGAACTATGCATTTAAAAATCTGCTCTCAAAAAACTATTTAAAACATTGTTCAGTGAGAAAGAAAAGAAAATGGGTGTGAAATAATTACACTGCCCTACATTTTGAATTTTTCTTCTTCTTCTTTTTTAATGTTTTAGTTTTGAATGCATTCCCTCCTCACCCTAATTTTGGAGTGCTCATTCTCCAAATATATAAATATATATACCAACCCTTCTACAAGAATATCAGAATTATGTAATCATTAAGCTGGGGATTTTTGCCTATTTGCCTATTTTTTTCCTTCCATGGAAAACACAATATTTTAGGTTATTTATTCATTTTGAGGCTTTAGGAGCATTATATGTGAATTTTATAGTGCCTACAAATAACAATTTCACTAATAAATGTCTATTTTGTGTTTAAATGCCTAATTTTGCCTATATTCATATTTATTGATCAAAATGCAATTATCCTTAATAAAAAATTTAAAAATTTGAAAGTTTTTTCATTTTTATCTTGCAGAGTACAGAGAAATTGAACAACAATCAATAAATATATGTTCCATTTTAGAAGAGATATTTCATATTATGAACATGTGCAAAATCACTGTTGGTAGAGAAATTATTTTTTACTTTGAATTTTTAACTTTTTTTTTCTCTACCAAAACCGGCTCCACATGTTTTTGTGAAACTTTCTTCTCATATGTATCAAAGGTATAAAAATTGGCGCTGGTTCCATTTTTCGCCAGCTCTCTAAATTTTTGAAAATTGCAAATTTTGAAATATTTTTTGATATGATGTGAGAAAGTACATGCTCTTGTAACACCACTAATTATATTTTTGTAATGCATGGCGATTAAAAAATCATACAATGCTTTTAATTAAGTATAAATTAAATGTGAGAGAAAATATCATACTGTGCAGCAATAGAGTATCAGCAAACATTTTATGAAAAGTGTAAAGGTAGCAACTGCGATTCAGCCTGTTTTGTTCGAAATGCTCAACAATGATAGAAAGTATTTCTATGAGCATTTTGAAAATAATGATGAAAGAAAGCATTTCATGAAGGTAACTACATTGTTTACTTCAGATACTTTCTACACAAGTATATAAATATGGATAAGAAAAAATATAATCCTACTTTACCTTTCTAAATGCCTATTTTACATTTTTATAAGCCTATTTTGCCTGCCTATTTTTATAGTTTTTAATGCCTATAAATTCGCACCTTAGTAATCATGTAATTGTAAACATAATGCACAAGAACTAGCAACAGTTCATATGAGTGACTTTATTTTACAGGCAGAAAGTTTCTTCTTTTGTACTTCTTCAATAAGCATGAGAAGTACTTTCCTTTTTGAGAGACTAACAGTAGTCTGCCATCATGTTAACAGTCCAACCACAATGATAGCTTCGTTCAAATCTTGGTGAAAACATTCACCATGTTCCTCTCTGAAAAATCCAAGATAATCTGGAAAATAGTCAATGAGAGCATTGCCAGAAATATATCTTTTAACTGATGTTACAGCCTAGTTTTCTCAAATTTTCCGACATGGTGTTTACAATGATTTTGTAATATTTCCTTCTTCTGTTTCCTTTTACATCTTTGTAACTATGCCAGGCTTGTTTTTTCTATCTGGCTTATTGTATTCTCAAAATTTGGATCACACATATGTATTTAAAACATTCACTGCCTTTGTCTAGGACATACAAATGGCGTAAATCATAAAACATAAAGAATGGTGAAATTACACTTTAACATTAGATACTTCCCATGCTATTCGATGGTACCTAAACAGGACTTTTGTTAAAAACAAATTCTTAATTTTCTCAAAAACTGATGTGATAGAAAAAACAATGGATTGCACTTTTAAAATCAGCACAAAAACTGTTTAGAAACACACATTATTTCTCAAACATAATTTTTGCAGCAGTGTTATTGTAAATCTAAATATTTACCAAAATGGTGGAGAACAAAGTTATTATCTTTGACATTTATGTGCAATTCTTTGTGATGTGATAATGTATATGTTATAGAGAATAACGTAAGGTGTTCGACAATTCTTTTAAAAGGGGCAATGAACAAAAAAGGCTTTGAGTCCCTGCTCAGGAACTAGGGTGAAATGGACAAAACTTCTTTTAAAGGAAAATCAATGAGTTTACAAAATAGTTTGTTTTAAAAGGTTTCATGGATAAGTAATAGGATATCACGTATTTTTATTATAAAAATGATTTTATTATTTTGTTAATTGGTCTAAGTTTAAAAAGCAAATTAAAATTTTAGATGATCCTTTTAGAGGCTTTTACCTATCCTTACACAAAAACTTTGAAATTTTGGTGTTTTGAACTGTTTGTTAGATGAAATCTGAAAGCTATTTTGAGAAAATATTCTGCTGTCTTTTCAAGCAAAGAAACATATATTCAATAATTTTGAATAATTTAGATTTCTAAGGATAATTTCAAAAATATGTCATTTTCATTTTTTAGATTCTCTTTCTACATGCTCAACCAAATCTTATAACATTTTCCTTACCCAGAGGGGATATCATTGTCAGTATAGGAAAACATCTTTACAGAATAAACTCCAAAAGTTGTAAGTTCGTAACTATTATTGTTGTAAATAATCTCTTAATATATTTTCATTTATGACTGTTCTCCATTGTAGATCTTCCACACAAGTATGAAGAAATGACCCAAAGCTTACAAATGACAGAAGAACATGATAAAACATCTCATGACATTATGTACTTAGATGAATATCAGGAAGATTATAATCCCAGTATTGCAAACAGTCTACTTCAAAAACTAGTGACACAGAAATACAAGGATCCTTTGATTAGACAGGTTTATTAATAATAAATATTTCCATATTTTTACACATCTGAATAACTAAAAATCTAACTATTTTATGAAATTTCCTTATATTTACAGAAAATAAATTATTACAATTCCAGAAATAAGGATATTTTAGATCTTGTATATGGGAAACAAACCTCAAAAGTGCATTCAGTGGTAAACCGCAAACACCACTTCTTATACAACAAAACTACATACGTAGAACTACTTCAACATTCTGACTCAACTCCTATTAGGAAAGAGCAAGACCTTTCACCCATAGACATAAAAAGGTTGAGAGAAAAGCAAAAGGCAAAGATAATGAATATCCACAATAAATTTGCAAGTTTGAGCGGTAGGTTGCAAAATATTCTTGTTTGAATAGATGATTCCATGATGCAAAAAACTATACAAATTTTAAAGAATCAATTAATTCATAATTATTGCAAGAGTTCACATTTAATATTAAAGAAAGATTTATAATAATGTTCTTAATTACGTATTTATAATAATTAACCTCAATTACAGAAAGAAACATAGCTGACTTACGTTCTTTGTACCCGGCTTCAAATTATTATATACCAGACTTCAACATGTTCATACCAAATAGTGTAGCTTTCAAAATGATGGAACCAATAATAAATGTATTTGAAATACAAGCATCAAGAGGAAGAAGTGGAAAATTAGAGAAAATAAATTATGAAAATTCATTTACTCGCACATTTTCAGACATTAATGAAACTAATACATCTAGTTCATTGCCAGTGAGTATTAATATTTTGGGAATCACAGATATGGTACAGCTAAGATGAAAAGCCTTACATGCCATGAAACAGATTAAAATTGCTGGAGAACATTTATTTCTATATCAAAGTATTACCCTTACGATTTGTACACTTTCGCCCTAATTTGTGTTTTTTCTTCAGTCTCAGTGTTTGTTACTGAAAAAGCTTACAATAATTCCCTTCATTTTTGGTTGCTCAAACTGCAATGTGCCTGTGGCTGTATTGCCAATAGTTCAATCATCACCCTTTTTAGAATATCTTATTTTGACAATGAAGTAGCCTGGAGGAAATGTTGGCTATATTACATAAGCTTGAATAATTTACATTCATATAAGCTGCACATATATTTAAATAACTTTCAATGGATGATTCAGACACCCTGCTCCCTTCAACCAAACTCCAGCATTTTTAACAATGTTTTGTTATTAAAAGTATCTGATAATATGTAAATAACACTTGACTGAAGACACACTATTGAAGGAAATCTTACTGGTTTAATTCTTCTCAATGATTTAATTTTAAATGTTGACATTGCTGAAAGATTTATGACCCCCCTCCCCACTCTCTCTAACATACTCTCTCGTACACTCACATAAAAATATTCTCTCACACACCCTCATGTACTCACATGCAGACTCACACTTAGATACATACATGTACACTCACACATGCTACACTTTCTCTGAAGTGATCAATGATTTAATTTTAAATGTTGACATTGCTGAAAGATTTATGACCCCCCCTCCCCACTCTCTCTAACATACTCTCGTACACTCACATAAAAATATTCTCTCACACACCCTCATGTACTCACATACACACTCACACTTAGATACATACATGTACACTCACACATGCTACACTTTCTCTGAATGTAGAAAGGACAAAGAGGCTTAGTTTTATTATAAGGTGATTTGTGGAATTTTTAAACTTTATATTAAAATAACATTTTTTTGGTGCCTCTAGTGGTAACCTTATTTGTGCAGATATGGAATATTAAATTTAACCACAAATTAGACAATTATATAAGCTAACGGTCAGAACCTAAAATATATATCGAAAACAAATTATAAATAATTGTAAATGTTTTTTCCTTACATAACATTCAATTACATACATACTCTTAGAATAAAGACAATTAAAACCTCAAAAAAGAAACTAACATGAAAATTATAAATTAAAAGGAAATAATATTTCATAATTTGAAGATGTTTAAGTGGGGGGTCTAAAAGAAGCATAATTTTTTTTTAACAAACAGAAAATAAGATTGAAATATCAATATATTTACTACATTATTTCAATTTTATTCTTATTTCAATATTATTACACAAAAATGCGTATGGAAGAAGTGATGGCAGAGGGGAATAATATTTAATATAACCGTGTTTATATCTCATGGAAGAAAGATATAGAATTGTAAACACTTTGAGAAACTTACCTACTGGAAAAATTAGGCATTTTAATTCTTTGTTTCAGATTCAGCCAGAAAGCACCTTTGTAAGTTATCACATGACAGAAGTACATGCAGAAACTAGCATAAGTAGTAATGTTCGTCACAAAACAACAAGGAATTGGGAAACAGAATCAATAAAGAATAATTCCATCATCATACATTGTTTGAAAAATGCACAGAAAGAGAAGGAAATATTGACTTTAAATAAAACAGATAAATGCTTATTTGATTCACCGGAATGTATTACATTCCCTGCTGAAGAAAAGGGTTTTTTTAATAATACACAAGAACCCTTTGAAATAGGAGGCTTGAAAGATTCTTTGAATTTGAATGGACCTGATTTGCCTAAGACAAATCAACCAAAGGAGGCTTCAGAGAGAAAATTACATTATAATGAAACAAATTATCATGAAGCTGAATTAGAGAGCAGAAGCAGAATAGAAATAGAAGAAAGAATTAATTACTCCCAGAATGAATTATTTAATACATTATCAGATCTGTGGAATAATGCCGAACATGATGGTGATTATAACAATATTCTTAAAATATTGCAAAAATTGGGTATAGTTTCAGAGGTAGGGCAATTTCATTCACCTATTGTAAAGAATGTATGTTATCAAATTGAATTTTTATCTTTCACATTTTTTTCTTCTTTTTTTCTTTTTTCTTTTCTTTAGGAATTACTTGGAGAGAACAAGAAACAGATTTTAGACTTTCTTCTGATGGAGTCCTGTAAAGGTAATAAAGAAGTCACGTCAATATTAACCCTATTTGCTTCTGAAAGAGATGAAGATAAGATCTACGTAAGAAATATTCTTTGGTTGATGTATGCTTGAAGAAAAAGTTATATTTGTCCTCTCATAAAATATTAACAAACATGCAGGTTGAAAATGAAATACTACAAATGTTAAATAATGTGACTAAAAACAAAACTCCATTCAGAAATGTGCCAGGTACAGTAAAGGCACTAAAATTGACAGATGTGGATGTAGTAGCAGCCATGTTAGTCCAATACATTTTATCAACAAGAAGTACAAGGTAAGTCCTGCAAAAATTAAATTTAATACTAGACATTTTTAATAACAAGTATAATTCTGTTTCAGGAAATCCATATTTGAATATTTTATATCAATTGGCTTAAATGACCCTGATTGTGTTATAAAGCAGTATAGTATAGATTGGAAAAATGATTTACTTAAACAGTGCTCTAAGAAAAAAAATTCAGAAATTGATTATGCAATTGCCAATAAAATAGTTACAAAGTGGTTACAGTTTTGGATGGATTCCTTAGAATACCATACAAATGAAATTCTAAAACTTCTCCTCCAAGACCATGAGCTCACTTGTGACGTTGATCGATTCTTACTGGATGAACTAGAGAGGATGATTAACCGGAAGATTTTGCAGCCAACAAAGTCAGAGCACACTTCTTTAATAGAAAATACTATGGATATTGATATGCCAAGAAACGTAACCGAAATGACTGGTAAAAATTATGTTGCCTATAATAAACATGGATTTCACAAGGATTTCATTCTGTTTAATAAAAAACACTTTCTTGTTTAGTGTTTATAGACACAAATTCATTACGTATTGTGCAAGGCAATGTTAAACCGATAGAAGGCCTCAATTATTTCTGTGAAGTTCACAACAAACAAAAGACTCCATTGAGAAGAGTGTCAGTGAAACACACTCAAACATGCTTTGCAGGTTTGTTGAAAACTCACTTTGAATAAGAGTTTTCTTATTATTTTCTTGTTCCACCATTCCACTTAATCCAAATGAATAATTTATCTCTTCTACACTTGATGCCAAACTAAATTTCAGAAAATGGATGATAAATTAAATTTGTAAAAATGTCTTTCACTTTCACACTACATTATCTTACTACAACTCTTATATTTATCACTCTCGACATACTAATTAATCCCTCACATACCAAGCGGGGTACACGTGTACCCCGATCACGTTTTTACTTGTTTGTAAGTTTCGCTTATTTTGTGATATTTAAATTTTGTTACATTGTCTGAAATACATCAATTGACAATTATGTCTTCAAGAAAGTAGTAGTTTTAAGGTGTTTTACATTTTCTACTTAAAACAAGAACTCAGGTACATTTGTGCCCCACTTGGTAATCTGGGTCACCAACTTTTATTCCTTATTAATCATTAGAAACAAAGATAGAAAGAGTAGGACAAGATGCAGTGAGTGTTCGATATTTATGTGTAATGAACATTCAGATACAAAAACAATAAAAATATCAGTTGCCTTAAACACAAATAACCTTAAAAGAAGCTTTTTTTATGAAATGTATTGTATAATAAAAGGGAAACAGGAATAAATCTACTTAATCCTATTAAATGTCTTTCATTACATATTAAGTGCTCAATATAATCAAAATGTTCATATTTTAGTTAGTTACTTCATATTTGAAAGAATTCTTGCATAATTTTAACGTGTACCCAACTGACATATTAGCATAACATTTAGAGCTTCATATGCAGAGGGTTAAGATATATTTCATATGTTAATTATATTAGAGACAATAAATTTAGGTGGCATTTGAGGTCACTCCATATCTTACTCTGAAGACTCCCATGTTCTCTTTTCTGCACACTAGAAGTAATTGTCTAACTTTTGCATCTGTTTACTGGAAGAGGTATTAGCAGTTTGCAGAGACGGGAGGCAACCCACCTAAGTAAATTGTTTCCGCATTTATATAATATTCTTATGAGTTTAAGAGAAAAATACACTTTCAATCAGTAATTCTATCACTTTCAATTTGCACAGTCAAAATAATATGTAAACTGCCTTGACATGCATAACACATGGTACATTACTCAAGGAATTCATGCAGATTTTAAATGCAAAGAATGATTGTTAAGATGTATATATCCTGAACCCTAATCACCCTAAACATAACTTTGACTGTTAGTTAGCAGGGAAATATGCAGATAGAAGAAATATTTTCAAGTAACTGCAGTTTTGCTACAAGTTAATTTGCAAAATAATAATGTTTGGAAAGCTGAAACTTATATTTGGTCCATTAGGTCACAACTATTAAATTTATTGCTTAATTATCATTGGGCCAATCAGCAAAAATATAAAACACATGTGTGTAAACACAAAAATGTTTATATTTTGTTCATGATTTTGGGAACCACAAAAGAAAAACATTTGGCCAAAAATATGTTTCTAGCTGCGCCATCTCTACATAGTATTAAAAATATCATTTAAAAGCAGAGTTCACAAATTGTGCAATATATCTTAGTTACAATTAATGTCCCTATCAATTGCATTTTAATTATCCAATACAACCAGGAATACTGATGAAAACGTAGTAGTTTAGATTCTGTTTTATATTTTTGCTGATTGGCCCAATGATAATTAAGCAATAAATTTAAAAGGTGTGACCTAATGAACCAAATACAAGTTTCAGCTTTCAAAGAATTATTGTTTTATTTTAATTCTTTGCTTACATTTTGTCCCGTCATGCTGAACCTCTCCAGAGCTGTAATAATTTTTTAAGTAACCTTAAACCTTAATTTTCAATCACAGAACTAATAAAAAATTATACATATGACATATTAAAGACGGTGCTTCAAAATTCAGGTAATTATCAACCTTTTTGCCATATAATGTCATCTAACAAATGAGTCAATGTAAAAAATTGTAATAGTTTTGAAGAAGTCCAGCATGACTGAACATCAGCAAAGAATTATGATGAAACAGAAATTTGGCTGGTTTGAAAGCTGAGCCTTGTAAATGATCCACATGGTCGTACCTACTACTACTTATAGTAGTTTACAACCCTTTTGAGCAGAAACACTGGTTAAAGCATAATGTTCACATTGAGTTTTAACATCTATTTTGCAGCAACTCATTTAATTATTTCAGAAAAGCAGTTAAAAAAGTTATTTGAATAATCACTAATGCTTTAATTGTAAATTTCTTAACAATGATTTCTTTATTGGAAGTTTAGGAAATTTACTCTCTTTTCATGTTTGATTAACAGATTTGTCAAAGTTAAAATTAACATACATATACATCTAAGCAAACAATGTCTTCATACATGCAAAACTATCTTTTTTTGCTGCTAGTACAGCATTTTAATCATGTTTTTCCTGATAAAAAAATAACAAAATACACCCATAAAATTGTGCCTAATATAATTTGACTTGAAAATTGTTTGTTTTAGTTTAAATTGATATTGACTTCTTATTTCAGATATCCAGAAAATTTCTGAAGAGAAACTGAATTCCAATTTAAAAGCTCATAAGCCTTGGAAAGTGTTCCTTCATAAACCTCTGCCTGCTGTTCAAGTGGGGAATAGTGACCCTTATCCTGTTCCTTCATTACTTACACTTCGAACATCACAGAAATATTTCTGGCCAGATTCTTCAATCGCCAAGATGCAAGACTTGGCCATCTTTAATGATATATTAAGAATTGAATGACATTGAGACCTATAATTCTAAAACAATACATTGAATTCCATGCTTAACATGACACATCCATTATTTTAAGTCACAAAATTTTAATGAGGAATAGGCACATAATTACTAGCAAAATTTTTAAATTAATAACCAAATCCTTTCTGACGCAAACCATTCTTCAAACGGTTTTCAGCTCTAAAGAGTATCAATATTAGGTACATATATGATATCTGACCTAGAAAAATGTTTCAAAAATAGATTGTACTATCAGGAATAATTTTTTCCATGTATGTGGGGTTTTTGACATAAGTTAAACAATTTATTTAGATGGCTTCCTACCTTAAATTTGTGAAAAAAAATAAATAATTCAACTACAAAGAAACAATTTCTTTGAAGTGAAATCACAAATCGGCTTCACTGATGTGATACTCAATAAATTTCTAAACACTCAAGAGTACCAGATACTACCTTGTTTTCAGAGGTTGAGATCTTTACCCTAGATTCTATTCATATATTTTTTATGTATATATTTCCAACAATACAATTTTACTTACAATCTTCATGAACTATTCACATTAATAATTTCTACTATTATGTTGGGAAATTACATTTCATAAGACACCTAACAGAAGCTTTCTTTTGTTATCACTCCTTTTCATTCAATAGCTTAAATGCAACAAATCATTTCATAAGAATACATACATTTTCTAGCAGAATAACCACCATTCTATCTTCGTGCTTCAGTTTCATCTTATACTTCCTTCAGCATATTGAAGATACGACAATTTAACTTCAATTTAATATTTGTTAGCTTTGGGGTAGTCAAATTATATTGTCAAACACTTTATTCCTATACAATGTAATTGATTACAATTTTCTGCACTAATTAAGAATGTCTCATTTTCAACTGTGAAAATATTGTTTCCCCACTTAATTTACCCCAAAACTGTGAATCAAATCACTTTTTCACAATTAATATTTCTATTGACTATTCTTGCACTCTTTTCCCAATCCTCATTGTCTTAAATTTAATTTTCCCACTGATATCCTTTCTTTCATTCTCTACTTCCAACAATATGCTCACAAAAACCAGAAGTTACAAGCCTCCTTCAAGGTTTGGCCATGTTCATCTATGGTTTGACTGTATAAAAATGACAATGCACACATAGTTTTGTAGATAAGATTTGAACAAGAAATTTCAAGTACTCAAAATGTCAGTAAAATCACAAATTGTAGTCTTAGCCACAAGGTGAAAAAAAATATATTAAATGGATATATCTACCACAAGCAAATTTCTATAAATGGAAAAGATGACTGGCATTGCAGTAGGAAAAGTTCAGCGACTGCAAAAATCCAATATTGCAAATGCAATTTTTGTAGAGAAGGAAGGGAAAATTAAAATGAAGGTGTTGGGGCAAAATAGCGCTAACTGGTAAATCTCATTTCTATAATTATTGTCAGACAGGAAAATTAGAGTTTTTGTAAATTCAGATGTCTTAGTATCTATATTCACTGCTTGTCGCTTTCTTCGCACACACTGTAGTTCTATGAACATTCTTGACCAGTGTTCCTTCCATAATGTTAGATTTTGGAGTTTCCAGGTCTTTTCATTTTGGATCTATGAAGAGAGAGTTAGCACTATCTTTCCCTGGGTCCTTTATTTCTGCACAAGAAAAAAAATTGAAGCTAAAAAAGTGGTGCAAAGATTAAAGCATGTAGCAACTGAACTTCAGAGGTACCACCCACACAGAAATAACATTCTGGGATTCTTAGCTTTCTGAAGAAGAAATTTTTCAAAAGTCATTACTTCAACCCACAAGCTTTTCAAGCTCTGTAATAGTCCACAGATCTTATACAATTACCAGAGAGGAATAAAAAACAGTAAAAACAATTGTGTTTGATTCTTTTGATCAAGCAAGGGGACCTGAAATAGGAATAATTAATGCTTAGAAAGGTGTAAAATTAATTATTTTATTCCCAATTGAAAGTCTCTTTGGGCATACCAGGTGGAGATCGGAAAATTTTATTGGAATGGCCTCCATCTGCAAACATTTTCTTGAGTGTGGAGAGAATAATATTTGAGATTCATGCAACTTGCAAAAATAGGTTTCATTTAGTTGAGTAACTTTAAAGTAACATTTCATCATGAAATATTTTCCTGAATACATCTGAAGTAATTTGTCATTATGGAAGTTAGAAGCAATAAAAATATTTTAAAAAAACATGATAAATCGAATCCTCTTTATAACCCATCAATTAAAATTCTACGTATTTCATAAAATTGTAGAAGCAGTAGAGCCTTTGACAACTACATTTGTATATATTCAAATTATGTTTTCCAGCAGAAAGCATAAGAACTATGATGAAAATTAACTTTCTTGCTGAAAAATATGAAAAGGATTCCTCAAAATTACTTCCATTAACATCAGTTTTCAACATTGAAAGAAAATAC
Source organism: Gryllus longicercus (assembly GCA_038098605.1). Classification (NCBI taxonomy): domain Eukaryota; kingdom Metazoa; phylum Arthropoda; class Insecta; order Orthoptera; family Gryllidae; genus Gryllus; species Gryllus longicercus. The sequence continues at coordinate 962,614 of JAZDUA010000116.1, read as the reverse complement.
CAGTACCAATTCGATAAGGATGTTTTAAAAAGCCACGAATGTGGGGGAGAAAACGAGTAGTAATGCCAATAATATTCTACCCACTTTTCATAAAACTGCCCTAAGTAAGTCGCAAGATATCAAATTGAAACATTAATAATTTCTTTTTTAATTACGTCAAGTTTTACAAGATTACATCACAGAAAATGAAAAGAACTTCGAAAGAGTAACTGAACAGAAGAAACAAGAGAGATGAATGATACTTACAAAATAGGATAAAGGAATGAAGGCTTCCAATTAAGAAAAATCATTTAAAACAAGATGCTGGAAACAATTTTTTTTTTTTTTTTTTTTTTTTTAGAAATAGATGCTAACAAACTTTGTACTTAAAACTCTACATTTAAAAATAAAAAGAACTACTGAAATAGTGAATCATTTTTTATTAAAGCTAAAATCTTTACCAAGTTTTAGGGTGAAGCCTCCACATGCTTTTAGGTGATAAATACACACATGCTGCTTCCAAGAACCTTTCCATAGCCCATTTATGAGAAAACGATTATTAAATAGAATGGCCTTCTATTCAGTTTTGTTTTTTATTGTAAGAAATTTTCAAACGAATAATTGCCTGTCATGAACAAATTCTTTAAAATTATTGCCCATTCAAGTAAATGATTCAAGGAAGATGAAACATTTGCTTGTCCAAGAAATAGTATTCAAAATGACAAGGACTGGAAAAGCTCTAGAATTATTCAAGGTATTTTCAAGAAAAACACACTGATATGTTGCCTTTCTTGACAAATTTATTGAAATAAGAAATAAATAACTTTATGTGAAAGTCTCATACAAGTAATTTTTTAAGTAAGTCTGCCATACAGAATAAATGCCTTCAAAACCTCAAAACCATGCAGTTTTTACTTGCATACTCTAGAGAACAAAGGTTTTGTTAAATTTTGTACGTACCCGTACCTAATGACAATACGTCTGAATGTTGATATAATACTGCTACATCTTGTTCCAAGTCAATTTTGAACACAATAATACACGATAGTAAGAGTATAAAACATTCACCTCAGAAACTTAACAAAAAATTCATGATTGTTTCTTCCACTTCTTGGTATCAATCTTCACATACTTTTAAATCAAATTTTACATGGCAAGGCTAATATACAAACTGTAGCATCAATGTTTTAACTTAAGTGAGAAGATTAATCACACTGAATTTCATAAGTTATTACATAACAAAACATCTTTGATTTACAAAGAATATAAGCATCAAAGTTGTATATACAAGTTAACATCATTAAATGTTTTTTTACAATGAGATCGATTTATCAGAATGAAAATGTACAGAAAACTAAGGATTCAGATATTAAGAGAATACCTCTTCAAGGAAAATAAAAGTTTGGGGGAGCTGTCTGCCCGAAATGCATGAAGATGAAAGAAGCTTTAGCTTTACAATTTATGCCTTTGGCATTATAAAATAAAATTCTTTACACCTTTGGCTAACAAAAACAAAACCAATCATGCCTTAGGCATCAATGGAAATAAACTTTAGCATTAAATAAAATAAACTCAAGTACGCCTTTGGCATTGCACAATATACATATTGCAAATTGGTTGAAACATTTAGCTGACGTTATGCCTTGACAGAAAATTAGTGACTTACAGCAAATTATTATAAATTAATTACGTGGTGTTTACTTATTCAAAATTATAATTTTATAAGGCAACACTGGCATAAAACAAAACAAACTGTCATCCCTGGAAAATAAGGCACTCATTCACTGACTCTCAAAATGATAATTTAGGATGCAACAGCTTCTGATGGATTATTAGGTGAAGTGGCATCAGACTCTTTGGAAGCTGATACAGGTTTTGAATTTGACTCAGTTTTTACAAGGGACTCTGAAGAAGAAGAATTCTTTGTGGTAGAGTCAGGAGAGCTGACAGGATTAGTTTCTTTCTTCTCAACAGGTTCCGCTGGTTTTGAAGTTTCATTTACAATAGGAGCAGGAGGCACATCTCCCGAGGAAGCTGGAGATGACAATGGAGTAGGAGTAACGTTAGGTGCTGGAACTGATGTCTGAGTTGATGGGGTGGGAGATGGGTTTGATGCCAACTCTTGGCCAGGAGTTGAAGTAGGAGCAGGCAAAGATGGAGTGAAAACAGGAGTCGAATTAGGATTTGAAGTCAAAGTTGAAGTAGAGGATGGAGCTGAAAGTGGTACAGTAGTCTCTTGGGTAGATGATACAACAGGTACTACACTGTCATTTGCAGTTGAATTTGGTTGTGATGCAGTATTTGAGGCTGACGTAGATTTGGTCCTCTGTGGTAGAGGTTTGTTTTCTCCTGGTTTGTTATTTTCTCCTTCAAAATGCTCCTTTAATAGATTTTTCAAATCTTCTACATCCTTTGCCCTGGCACGAGGAAGTTTAGAACTAATCAACTCGCAAATTCCTTCATTACCCTTCAGCTTGAAAGTACTGGTCAACATATCATAGTCAATTCCAGATTCTGCCACTAGTTTTCTGATGTTAACAGCACGATTTTTTTCTCGCCTAAGCATTGGTGCAAACACCGGACGTAATGAATTCTGACGATCCAAGACAGTTTTGACTCTAGCAAGTTCTTCTTCTTCCTGTGCTATAGTCTGAGTAAATTCGCTAATGGCTAGCACAAGACCTGGAGCAGTTGTTTCATCTCCATCACCACTTCCTTGTCTTTCTTCTCCTCCACAGAGGTGTTGGACAATCTATGAAAATGTTCAAATTAATAGAAAATGTATATCCTATAATTAAATTATCTTAATTTATAAATCATACCTGAAAAGAAAGACGAGCCCTGTCTACTGCACTGTCCAGTTCTTCATCTTTATCCAGAAGAACTCTAGACAGAGTTCTTAGTGAAAATGATCGAATAGTCTTAGCACATTTCACTTCAGCAACATTGTAGCCATTAGCAAAGCCTTTGACAACAGAGCTAAATTTATCTAACATATTATATTTGCGAAGAGCTTCCAACAGAAGAGGTGCAGCTACTTTGCGTGATTCATGGCTAACAAGAATAACTCCATCACTTGACTTTCCTTTCACTCCCTCTAGCCATTGTACAAAGTCTGTTAGAGCAGATATTTCACTTTTAGTTTTCAACACCTGAAATCAAATATATGTTAAACTACTGCTTCTATTAACTTATTGACACTCATTCACAAAGACCATTAAATGCAAACCTTATTTGTCTTAGAGTCCTTTAACATTCTAAAACGACCAATAGTAACTACTCTAATGTTATGCCTTCGTCGTGCAGCAGGATTAAGTTCTTGAAATGGCATCACATACTGTGAAAAATTATCAGTCGGAGTATAGGCCGCTATCTGGCATATTTCATCTACAAGCCTTCTTCCTGTAGTATCAACATCCCAACCAATTAAATGATAATCTCCTGGAGGCAGACTATGTGCTTTCCAGCCTTCAGTGCCATTTTCCACCACTTTTGATGCCATTTTAGCACCTATAAATATAGACCATACAAATGTAGACTTAAAACACACACACACACACACACACTAAAATATTACTATAACCTAACTTCTGTGAACCAAATCGGAACAGTAGATTTTACGGAATTGGTGTAATGTTTCTCGTTAGCATGCAAAACTCATGAAAATGTACAAAACAAATATTTAAGAGGGTTAAAATACACCCATATGTACTTCTTTAAAATTGTATACGTATGTTCCGATATTCCTGACTCAAATCTGAAGAATACATTGAAACTAACGGAGCGAGTTATCCGATCTACAAGTTACATCAATCTGAACAATTCTGACCCACGTGCTGATATAAAAAGTATAGTCAAAATTCTGCAATGACGTCAGACGTTATTGATTTTATTGAGAACACTTAAATTTTGATGAAGGAACACCTTCTAACAAAATTTCGTCTCAAATTCAACCACATGAAGACAAAAATTTCCATTTTACACAAAATCTATTCTTAGAAAAATTGTGCATGCCCCGCCCCTTTATGACGAGTTAGATGAACCTGAACTCGAGAAGTGAACATTCACACAACCATTACCTAGTTTTCTGCTATGCTCCCAATATGAGAATGTGATCACAATCAGTTCGAGAAACACTAATCCTCTTCGGCCACCGCCTTCGATGATGAACTTGCCTACACTACTAGCGTGTCAATACCTGTACTCCTTGCACGTGGAGTAAAGTGAGAGGGGCGAGATCAGAAATTATTCCATGACGTTCCTACCATATGATTCGATGGCAGAGCTATATTCTTTCAATACATGTTCGGGTACAGACTTACATTGACACGTCTATTATTTCTAATGCATTCTACTATACTCATTCATTTATTTTAAGTGCATAGATAGATCATAACTAGAAAATAAGAATTGCTATGATTATACTATCTGTCGATTTGCGAAAAAAAATTCAAACGAATTAATTACATTCATTTATAAGGCACAATTTTAAAAATATTTCCTAATAAATCATTATTTTTATTCTGGTTTGCCAATTTGGCGGTCTATTCAAACTTTAAAAAAGCTTTTTTCTCCGTGAACATTGTATTTTCAATTGATACTAATGTACTACAATACTATTAAATTAGAAACAATGTTAATGATTCCTCAATGCTTACATAAATTAAAGACACAAACGTTCTGAGGGAAAAAGAGCACGCATTGCTGGCATCAGCATACCTGAAGAGTAAGTTTTGACCATACTTACAGGGACTTAAGGATTGTATTAACTTTTAACTATATCGCCGTGTGTTAAGAAGTCGTATTTAAAGTGCTGTGAAATCCCAGCGAGTTAATATTTTATACATACTAACGCTCCAAAGGCCAAGAAGACCATGGTTTGAGACACAAAACGGTTGTGTATATTGTTGCAATTGTTTTCCACTGGTTACCAAAAGAAAAAAAAAGTAACTTTTATCAGAAATATAAAATAAATATTAAGACTTGTACGAAATAATATTGATGGTATGACATAAATCGTTATAAATATTGTTAAAACGCGCATTATTCTTGAATTGTTTCTGTAAATGTTTCATATCAGTTTACTCACCGTATTAAGAGAATAATTTTTGACGATTTCTTTATACACACGGAAAGTGCACCTTCACTATTTCACCGACTGGAGTGAAGCAACGTTCGATGAATCCAGCAAGATGTCAAACTGAATTGCACTCCAAAGAAGAGGAATAACAATGGGGGCATTAAAGCGATAAAGGTTCTCATAAATTTTTAGCGTCACATTTGCGAGCTATATTCGCACCTTGTCCATATTAATGCAGCATTGGAATCAGTTTCGCATTACAGTTTTCTCTGTCCTCAGAGCTCATTCTCCTCGCCGTCAACGAGCCCAAATACAATTCATAAGTAAAGTAAATACTCTTTATACATCTTCTAATGAATCCTGACAAAATATTGTTATTCTGTAAGTACTTTGTTGTGCAGATTATTAATTTAATCGTTTTTAAGAAATGGTATCAAATCATCTTTTTAATTAATTTTATTTTTAATGAACTTTAAGGGTTATCTATTTGAGTTCACCTAGTTCTATAACAATATATTCATTATACTCATCCCCCATACGTCACTTACAGTTATTAATTTTTTTGACGATAAATACAACTTCAAACATTAAAAGTAATTGAAAGTTTTATTAACATATTTATGTTCGTGTGTAAGAATGAGTCATAATTAGTTTGACTTTTTGTCTTTATCATGTGGTATAAAATAAATTTTAAATGTTTAAAGAATAAAACAGTGCTGTTACTACAGTCGGGGCTACAAGGGGACTCTAAGCGTAGACAGGAGAAAAATTACGTATATTTTTTTTATAATAGAGATTTTATTTAGAAAAATGAAAAATTACTCTCCGCTAACAATATTTATATCTTAACTTTTATATTAATAATATAACTCCTTAATAAGGTGACAGGGGAGTAAAAAATAGTACGTTCAATAGCTCACTTAAGTCAAACATTTTTCAAACATTTGTTCATTGAATTAAAATGAGTAAAGCTACTTCAATTAATAAGGCAATGATTAATCATAGCTAGAAAAAAGTTGTTAGGTTGAGAAAACAATAGAAAGATGGAGAGATCCTTTATCGTCTATCCACTAGGCGAACTGAGGCTTCTCTATTCTCCAATTTGTTACGGCCCTCCAATAAAAAAATATTAATGATCGTGAGAATGTACAACTTAATTTATATTTTGCTCGTAACCAGTTACCCCGTATAGGAGACTCTAGCGATATTTTTCTGGTACTAATTCCTAAAATATTTACGCTACTATCCTGCTGGATTTGTTCTTTTTTATTTTTTTTATTTAAACTTTCTCGCCGTACGAATTCTTCTTAAGAAGAGAAAGTTATGTAATCGTGTGCCAGAAAATCCTCTAACTCACCTTTCACCAAAAACACCCGGGTTCGATTCCCGTCGAATGCTGGACAACCTCATGAGAAAATTGCTCCAGTTTGGCTGCTTCACAAGGACTAGTCCAACCCCTGCGAAGTGTCCTAAATCCTACCCTAATCCCAATTCCTTCCCAATTCTGGCCGCTGGGTTGTGAAGGGACGCGAGGTAGAAGGCGCGTACGCGGAGATGCTATCTGGCAGTCCTCATGATAACTGATTGCGACGAGACGTGGCATACAATAACAAATAATGTTAAGAGAGGATTACTCCTAAGCGCGATTATTAATGGAGAATAACTCCAAAGCGCAAAGCGCTCAACGCCACTCAAGTGGCTTTGACGCGTTGGGTCAATAATTGTCGTTTTTAAATATTAAAGACGCAACAAATTGAAAGCCGCTTCAGCCGCTTTTCTTCATAATTGATATTCTTCAATCGGTCTGAATGAACTGGTGGCTGGGAGTTTCAAACGGATATTTTGATTTTTGAGGGTACTTTACATGAAGCCTTAAACATATTTTCAAAATTTTCTCAAAAACGGATCCAATTTTTTTATTTAATTTTGTTGTTGTATAGTGCAAAGGACGTTTAAGAGAATGGTTTAGATCTCATTTTTGCTAACATCCCCGTTTTTTAAAAAAATGCAAAAAAAAACATCTAAACTACAAAATTGAAGATATTTTGCCTACGCAAAAGGTTGTTGTAGAAAATTAAGTTTTTAAATAAATAAATAAATAAACAAATAAATAAATAAAAATAATTAAATAAATAATTAAATAAATAAATAAACTAGTGGTGCTATAAAATGGCACGGACTTTCTCGCAGTATTTAGTTTTATACTCTTTTTAGTCTGAACTAGGATTTCAGTTCGACTGATTCTCTTCCCAGATACCTTCTTTGATCGCCCAAAGGACTTTTTCCCCACATTTTCTCCATTTTCGGCTTCCTAATGCTAGAACTGAAACTACCATGCGCTTATTACTATTATATAAGTGTGTTTATTACATTCTACCCAGGTGGCTAATTGGTGTTTACAAACTCAGCTCCCAGGAGGGGAAGTCCACTGCTTCGAGTCTCGGCCGGTGAATATTATTTGTCCCAATTTTCTGTTTCCACAGAAAATAATTGAGAATTTCAGTAACTTTATTGAATACAATTTGAAGCAATTGTAATCGCAAAAACTATGAAGAGTATATATAAATGTGATATTTGAATTTTCATTTTTTTACATGAATGCTCAAACATTTTCAAAATTGTTACAAAAATGATTACAAAATGTTTCAATAAAGTTCATTCTCGGAGTCAGTGGCGGCTCTGGGATTAGGCATCAGGGAGGGCACACAAAGTTACAGGATCAAATAAAGTTAGGCATTTGAAATATTGTTATATTTGGATTGTTTAAATCACATAAGTAATTTTTACAATCGAACACAGGCTAAACCCACGATCTATAAATTAAATTGAGTCTTCTGTTTTTACATTCTGTAAATCTGTTAATAATTCTTTAAAATTAATTGAGTGTCGTAATAAAACTCTTTATTATGAAAACATACAAAGTCCATTCAATCTCTCTTCCGACATGGTATTTCTTTAAAATGTTTTTAATCTTTTCAAAGTGGAAAAAGCTCTCTCGGATTCATTTATATAGCACATCCAACTCAGATTTCAGTTTGCTAGCTCACGAACGGAGAGAACTGTGAAAAGCGATCAACCTTTTGTAGGGGGAATTTTTCTTGATATTGTTGGAACGTTTTACAATCAAAGAGAGAACACGTGGATAAATTCCCCCTAAACTTACCCCTTTGAAATTTCCTTTGGAACACAGCATTCACATACTTTGTCTACGGAGCGGAAAGATGATGCCGACCATGGCGATTGCACACTCCTGCCTGCACTGAATGCTTGCGAAAAAGGAGATCAGTTAAACAGAATACTGGCAATAATAGCACTAGCTTGGACGTAAATCAAGCGAAAGGAATATTGTAAGTTTAAAAATCGATCGATAGATAGCGCCGGGCAACGAGGTTGCTACCTCCCCTGTCAGGCTGCTGGGCGGCGGCCGTCACAAGACGCCATTTGCCAAACCTACGTTGCCATTCGAGCACTCGTTGTCGGCCATTTTTATGTCGGTACGTTCCTTAACAACACTGCGTTTAGGACACAGAGGCGAGTGTCCGCAGCCAATGACAATCGTTGTGCGGAACAAGCGGGAGTTTGAAAGCTAAAGATGCGTTCGATTCGAAAACAACCCTACAGACCCACAGAGATTATTGTAGACAGCGCAAGAGAAGAAATACTGATCTCAGTAGGGGGACAGTGTCCCTAGCGCCTCCCTGCCGCAGCCGCCACTGCGTAAAGGACGCCTAAAATGGTACATTTTCGTTGAAATTCCTGAAAGAAATTGTGGTATCAATAAAATAACCATTACCAATGACGAGAAAGTACGTGCTGTTTTAGTACCACTAGTTTTCTTTAAATTTCCTCTTCGTATCTCTGAAAAAAAGCAAAAAAGTTGGTGTTAGTGTCATTTCCGAGTATTTTCGAAAATTGAAAAATGTTAACATTTCAAAACTACAAAATTGATTATAGAGATTTTTGCCTTAAACATAATCTGTTCTAGAAAGTAGCTTTTTAAAAAGATCAAGAACTATTTTTTGAAAAACGAATCTTTTCACATAATTTGCGCTGCAAAATAATGCTATTTATAAAAAACAAATTTTCTCAAAAATCGAACCATTTTTTTTTCGGATAGAACAAGGAACGCTCAAATTAATGGCGCAGGTTTCATTTTCGTTGAACTCCCTGAATTTTGGAAAATTGCAAATTTAGAAATAACGCGAGAAAGCCTGTGATGTAGCACCAGTACTTTCGTTTCTTTGTTTATGTCTCGTTCAGAGACATTTTGTTGTTCCTGTACAGGCCGCTGCTCATAGCTCGAGTCCTGACCACACCTCGCCGAGCCGCCATTTTGTCCAGCGAGCGTTGCGTCCGGACCCCACGTAGGCGAGAGCAAGCGTAGCGATGAGCAGCGCAGTGGCCAGCTTGAGCCGCGCGGCGCGCACCCTCGCGGCCGCGACGTCCTGCAGCTCGGCTCCCCGGCGCCGCTTTGCCACCGCCGCCACGCGCGTTGAGGCGAGTGCTATATGCGCAAGTTTTCTCGATATTCCACAGCGGGGGGTGCGGGGAGAGAAGGACTGTGGCTACGTCACGGTTTAAAGGGCGTACCAACTGTGGGCATAAGCTTAAGGCCCCAAAGCGTGCCACGACAAATGCTGGGATTGTTTTGAAAGTACGAAGTGGTTGTTGCCAGCATTGTAAATTGGTACGTGCCATTCCGAGTCGAACCTAAGTATCTCAACGTGCCCTGCTATTCAGCGATGGGTACTCATGTGTCAAGAAAATCTGCGCGAGTAATACACGGGGCGCATGCGATCGGCCCGATTTTTATGAAGCCATTACAATTTGAAAAAAAAAAACGCATCGTATTTGTATTTAGCCATTATATGTACCGTAAAGGGCATTTGGCCTCAGCGCCGTTAGATACCGGGGTTCCTAGTCAGTCACCCATCCAGGAACCCGCGATGTCTCGAATTCGCTTAACCTTCGTGACTTCACGTAGTTAACGAATTTGGCTAGCGACTTGGCCTTTCAGTAGAACTATCCCAGCATTCGCCTGGATAACCGAGAGAAACCATGAAAACTGCGGTCAGGATGGCTGGCACAGGATTGAACCCGGGGTCTCTCGAATGCGAAGTCAGCGCGCTTCGCCCTGAGCCACTTCGCTCGGTAAACGCATCATATTAATTCTAAACGTGTTACGTAAAAATCCCTTTTCCAAATGAACTACTCAATTTATCACAGTAATATTGGTTGAGCTGTGATTTGTCGTAGGTATTTCAAATAAAATAATTAGAGCGTTGTCTTAGCCAACAATATTGTTGGCAAAGACAAAACCTCTAATCATTCTATTTCTATTACATAAAAGAAGTGTTGCTTTTAAAGTCTCCGATAACTGCTTGCGTAACTTACATGTTTGTATATGCTGTATAATGTATTAATAAGATAAAAAATTGAATTGTCCACATCAAGCACAATCTGGTGGAAACGTAAGTTTATTTAGTTGTGGAGGTATCATGGAATCGAAGTCGCTGACATCTTTTGTGCGCAATGTTCGATTATGCAGTTCAATGCAGTTTGAAGACGCATTTGAGTTTTTCAAAGTGTGTTTTTTGAATTGGCGTGGAGTTTTCCGGACGACAGCAACGGTGATCGTAATGAACATAGTAGAGTAAGGTGGGCAGGAGCTGGGTCAGGCAACGCAACACAGAACGAGGAGTGTGGAAAGAAGTAGGGTCGATTTGTGCAGTTTAGCGCAAGGCAGGGCAAGACCGAGCGGTGAAATACTATAGGCAGAATTCATTCCATTTCCTATCGAATAAATGCGTATTATAAATAAATACCCGGTCAAACAAAATTAAATTTGGCTTTAAACTCTCCGTGTAATTTAATCTTAAGTGTTTTCACTAGTGTTATTAAATTTTGAGTTGATGTTTTCTTTAATTGTCTTCACTCTACTGCTGTTGGTGACTCGCCAATTTTACAAAAATTATTCCTAGATTTATTGTTCAAAAACATGTATAAAATAATTTTATATTCGATTCTTATCTTATTTAAATTAATAAAGGGTCCTGATGCGGCAGCCGGAGTGAGACAGGTGAAGTGTTTCTTCTCAGGTAGCTAGCGTGGCGCGTGTTCATTTTTATACAATAAAGGACATTCAAGTCTTGTTGAGCTGTGAGAGGTCGTAGTTTCATTTCAAAGTTCGTTGTATTCACACAATACATACATTGGGGGCTGTGGACATAGCGAATATTTTCAAATGGGCCCTATTGCCGTACGCGATAAAACATTTTTTCTATTAATATTTTGAATCCATGAAATAATTTTTCCTTTTACCTGACAATTTTACTTTTTCGTATACGTACGTATATTCGGAATAATTATTCGTAGAATAGAGAAAGTTATGTAATGCTGAGGCGAAAAGAGTTGTTTTTCGAGACAAAATACGTTTTGTGACTCCCTGATACTGTAAAAGAGGATTTTTCTTGCACATATATTTCACAAATTACTTTTTCTAATAAGGGGCCCAGTCAGAATTCACACTTGGTGGCTCCTTAATACCGAGAAAGCGGTTATTTTCAAAATGTATCTCCGTCTGTCTGCCCGACTGTAAAAAACAACACTTGCACGTAAACTACTGGTAGGATTTTTGCCAAAAACGAATATTCCCCGATAGATCTGGCTTGACTTAAAGCCCTGCGATTTAGGAAAGAATTCTTTAAATTTTGAGAGTAATTCACAAGAATCCCCTGGGATATTTCTAAAATTATGTCAAAAATGGCTGCAGTTTTTGTTCTTTTCGTAAAAACAGGGTAAATACACTTATTAAGATGCCAAAGATCCGATTTTCACAGTTAACGCTGAATTTTCAAATTACGCAAAAAATTTATATTTTTTGTTCTGCCTCTTACATCCATATTAATGAAGACAAAGATTATTTCTTCAAATGATATTATATCTCCTCAATTTTTTTATTTAATTAACTTCACGTTCATTTTTTTTGAAAAATTTCGCGCAATTTTTAGTGAAATAAGAGCAACTTTTTTAACGTTTTTCTTAACAAAAAACAGCAATTTTTTTGTTTAAACGTTTATACTGTTAGTACTAAAGGCTCTGAATGACATGACATAAATGCCATTTTGATTTATTCTTTTCATTTTTGAAAATTTACGCAAATGTATTTTTTTGAAATATCTTTCAGGTTGTTAAACCTTATTTTATAGATGTATTTCATTATTTAATACATCTGTTGAGATTTGAGCTTCAAAGTATCTTTGATTATGGTTCTTCAAACATCAGTAATGTTTTGGTACATGGGAACCAAAAATTGTGAGTTTTCGAAAATGATGGAACCAAATTTTGTCAAAAAAAGTAATACAATTCCTTTACCAAAAATCTCCATATTGGAAAAGAGTTCAATTACATCGATATTCTGAAAGGCTAAATTCGCCCAAGATATTCGGAGGAAAAAAAACAACTAAAAAATGTATGCGTGTTTTTAATCAAACAGAATTTAAAATTTCGATAATACAGAACCGAAAAATAAACCATAGTGATAATTGATATGCTCTTTTAAATATGTCTAAGGCCAATAGCTTACACCTTCATGCACTACATTACCAAACATGTCGGGAACTTAGAGCTTGTCCTGGCTAGGGCGGTGCCCCGCTGTTGGGATATTCCTGGATGGGGAAAATCCTGGTAGCTTGCGTGCAAGCTGGCACCGGGTCTCACCATCCAGCCGTGGAAGAACACTGCTATCACGCTGGGAAAACATGAACTACACTTACGGGTATAATGACTTTAGCCGTTGACGCGTTCGGAATAATGAGCGAATGATGTTCGGCCCGCAGGCGAAGGGCGCCATGGTGGACATGGACGGGGACGAGATGGCGCGCGTCATGTGGGGGCGCATCAAGGAGAAGCTGATCCTGCCGCACGTGAAGGTGGAGCTGGTGTACTTCGACCTGGGGCTGCAGAACCGCGACGCCACCGACGACCGCGTCACGTGGGACGCGGCGCTGGCCGTGCTCAAGCACAACGTGGGCGTCAAGTGCTCCACCATCACGCCCGACGACGCGCGCGCCGTCGAGTTCAACCTCAAGAAGACGTGGCCCTCGCCCAACGCCACCATCAGGTGCGACAGTTCTAGCGGTCGGCTGCTCTCTGCCGTGGTTTCTGCAATCAAAACACAATGCCGGAGCAGTACTCTAGCAAACGAGTCACGGAACGCGTGGTGTTTAGGCGTAGTTTAGGTGCAAACCGAAAGTGTATGTTGGCGCCGAATATCACGTTCCTCCGAGGATGGAATACTGTCACCTTCCCCATTATCACATGTACTACGCTTATGAGACCAATGTCTTTAATCGTTGACACGCTCAGAAACAAAAAAAGCAATAATCTCAAAATTCATTTTTGAGTTATCGTAAAAATATATGTTGAAAAATTACTCATACTATTAAAAATGTATAATTAGAAATATTTTCTTTCTCGCTTGCTACTTAGAGAGTTTAGATAAAGTATTGTAATGCTGCGGGGAAAACGGATTTAGATTTGTAATTAGTTAAAGAAGAATGGATTTTAAAAGAAGAGTTGCGGTTAAGAATCGGACGTAAGATAGCTAACAGTCTATTGGCTTCAATTACTTTGGACGAGATGTGACGGTGCCAATTTAATCTTTTAATGAGTATTCCAGGATAACGAGTTGATGAATTTAGAAGTTACCAGGGAAGGATAGAGAAGTCCAGAGATAAGAGACGAGGAAAGATAGGATTCTTGGAAGAAAATTCTTTGGCTGTTGATTTATTGGAGTTAATTTTGATTTTCCATCATTTTGACCAATTTTGTGTGTTCTTAGGTTATCTTGAATTACACGACATTCTGTATTTAAGTTTCGGTTTGCATAAAAGAGTAAAGTATCATCTGCAAAGACAGCTGTGTTAACTGTATTACTGGAAGATATATCTGCGACCTACAAATTAAGTAACAAAGCAGATAATGGAGATCCTTGTGGAATACCTGCAAAATCCCAAGGTGAAGAAATGAAAGAGTTAAGACAGAGAGAATGTGCTATGAAAACTTGATATAGCCCTATAGAGATATAATGGTATCCAAATTTTCCTTAATTTGAATTTTAATCCATCATGCCACGCTCGATCAAACGCTTGGGCGCGGTCTACAAAAATTGCAAGTAGATGAAAATCAGATTGAAATGAAAAGTGAATTTGTTGGGTTAATCTTAGAAACTAATGAGTTGTTGAGTGGTTTTCTCAGAAGTCAGACTGGAAAGAAGGAAGCCCGTTGTTATGATAATGAATTCTTTAGTCTTTTTAATAAAAGTTATTCGAACATTTTTGACAAAATTGGAAGTAAACTAATTGGTCTATAATTTGAAGGAAGATTTAAATAGTTTTCAGGCATCGAAAGAGGTATAATTACAGAGTGTTTCCAAGAATTAGGATAATATCCCAGTCTCAATGCAGAGTTAAATGTATTGTTTGGGTAAGAAAGACGTTGTCTGAGCAGTTTTTCTAAGATATTTGCTGCATTTCTGTCGTAGCCTGGTATTTTATTGTTAGGTATTTTTTTATTACATTAAAAAACTTCGTTGGGTGATACAAAAGAAATTCGATTTGATACATTAAAATTTGGTTACAAAAATACATGATGCTCAATTAAAACTGTGAATGCAAGAAAGAGATCAAAGTACTTTCGTCTGTTTGCATCAGTTACTACTGACCGTAATGAAACGATGTAATTGAATTAAAATGAAATGAATGTCAGTAAGGTTGTCAAAAATATGTATGACGCACGTAGAAAAATTATTTTATTTTGCTCGTAGGATTGCGCCACTCGGCCTGTTGACCTGCTATCTCAACATTTCCTACAGACAAAATAAAATTCCACTATTTTCCCTCGTATCATAAATAACTATTGTTGTTACAACTTATTATAATATCACACTGTAATTTTGAGTGTTATTTAAAACGGATTTTCCAAAAGTTTTTACGTGTAAACTTAACTGCGAAGAGTATTTAAATTAATAAATTAACACACATGAAAGGTTTTGACAAACATATGGCGATAGTTAATGCCGGCACAAAGGTCAAAGGAGCTTGGGGATTTGTCTGCGCCCAACAGATATACATTGCGGTGGAAGCTTTTGCTTCCACCTTCCTTCACCCAAAGTAACGCTTTGGGTGAAGTTAAGAATGATACGAAGTACGAAACAAGTTACGAATGATACAATACTTCAGTTATTATATGAAGCGCGAGATATCATTCTAAATGACATGATTGTTTGTCATTGAAGTTTTAAAATAATATTTAATGTTTCATGTCTCAGAGTTGCGTTAAGTTCGATTCACTGTATTCAATAAATTAGTGTATATCTTAGTTTTTATTGCGCTAGTATGGAAAATGTCTGCGCACATTTTATACTACAGATGTATACAGATATATGAACCTGAATTACTTTTTTAGCATACATTTTAATTTAAACCTCCGAAATTTAGAAAATTGCAAATGTTTAATAATTTTTGTATCTAGAAGGTAGAATTTCCGGGCTGGTAGGCCGTGGTCCAGTTGGCATAGTGCCAACTGGACCACGGCCTACCAGCCCGGAAAATCTACCTTCTATTGACTCCGGCCGTGAAAGCCTACGATACAATTTTTGTATCTGTTCTACATCTTCAGTATTAAAGCCATAGATGTCTTTCGTAATGCAATGTGTTCTTCAATAGTGACATTTTTCTACAACCTTCTTAAATATATAAGACAAGTAATAGCAGTGATCATGTGAATGGAACATAAGTAGTAGATAGATTCTTAAATAACCTTTCCTAAGAGGAGGACAAGTTTTGGTGTGCTGCGCATTCCAGTCCGCAATTATCTATTTACAATACTTTCAGAAGGCATTTTCCGAGGAGCAAAATCAGTCGTATGCAAATAATAATAAAAAAACATAAAAGTCATGAAAGTGAAAATAAGGGTTTTAAAGAGCTTAAGAGACCTCATTTACCCTGAGACTGGCCGTTTGGTGGGCGTGCGCAGGAACCTGCTGGGCGGCACGGTGTTCCGCGAGCCCATCGTGTGCCAGACCGTCCCGTGCCTGGTGCCCAACTGGACGCAGCCCATCGTCATCGGCCGCCACGCCGAAGGCGACCAGTACACGGCGGCCGATCTCGACATCCCGGCCGCCAGCAAGGTGGAGCTCGTGTACGCGCCCAAGGTAATATTTTAATATTTTTAATATTTACTTCTGTCACCTGGGTTATCAAGTCATAGGTAGATTTAGATTTATTTAGTAAAAAATCTGTATGTGACGTATGGGGGAGAAGATAATCTGCGCACGTTTTCTTGAGTCCCAGAATCCCTTCCCATCATTGTAACTATAAGTAAATAAATAAATAAAAATACATTTTAAGCTCGTGATTAGTAAAAAAATAGACACTGTCGTTCCCGAGTTGTAGAAAACCTATTTGCATCGGTACACGAATTGCAGGTATGATTTTTCTGCATTACTAATAAAATAGTAACTCGCCCTTACCTCTACTCCTACCATTACAAGCAAAAGAACAGTTCAACAAAACGTGCGCATAGTGAAGCTACATTTACGTCCAGAAGCAAATCAAGGGGTCATCTCAGCATTTGCTCAATGGATCAGGGAAACTGGACAAAAACCTGATCGAGATGGGGTCATTGGCCCGGAAGCTGAATTACATTGTTTGTTACCAACAAAATAAGTCTTTTAAAAAAAAATACACTACAAATGTAAACTAATTTAATATATATATATATATATATATATATATATATATATATATATATATATATATTACTGTTTTGTTAAAATAAACATTATTTTTCTTTTAGATAATCAGTGTAGTCTATAACTGTATAGAAACAGTTCGGTAGTGGCTCCGAACTAGGGTTACCATATGTCCTCTTTTCCCTAGACATATGCTCTCTTTTCCTCTTTTTGACGTAAGAAAAACTGTCCGGGTGGATTTTACAAGAAAGGGCGAAATGTCCTATTTTTAATGGGAAGGGACAACTGCTTTTACATGCAACGTAAACGTGTTATAAATGAAGGATACTGCACTTTGCTGATCTTTTTCGAGTCCATGACATCATAACATTTCATTATTTTATAAATAAATGTCATACAACTTAAGCTATCTTGCCTAACAACCGCCAAAATCCATAGACCAAGTATATCCACATTTACGTCCTTTTCTTCATGAAATGCGACATTGCTGCCATTAGCTGGTACAACGTATTGGATGATGGTTACAAATTTTGTGCTCTGTGTTGTTAATACTTTTCTGTTGGAGTTAATACTGCTCTGTGGTGTTTAGATTTCGAGCAGAATGCCAAAAAGAAATGCCTTGTTTAATGACATACATATAAATCCAAATCGTTTGTAGCAAGATTAAAAGTAAAGCAAAGTTTTAATTGTTGATGAAGATTTCATTATCCGCCAAATACTTGTGATATAAAAGTGGAAAATACGGTAATGGTAAATTGTATGAATTATTTAAAATGCAATATTTTATTACTTCCCCGACGACGCACTGCCAATGACTTACACCAAGTTCTCCTTTGAATGGTTTGTTCTAGAGTGGCTGATGAACTTTCTAGGTTTTGTATTTAATTATCAGATTCCTTAAGGGCTAAGGCCTCCTTTTGAAGTAGAGAGGTGAGTTAGTAAACCCATAATTTCTTTCAACAAATTACTCTTGCAAAACAGTTACATTTGCAATACATAGTTTCAAAAAGTAAGTTTACTATCAAGATATAAGTTGTATAGTTTTGGAAAAGCGAAGTATGTATCAATCTTAAACGCTACGTTCGACTGAAATGTATACAAAAATAAACATAATTTTTTATGGTTTAATTATTGCGTCTTTGAACATTTGAGACCATGTTAGACCCACATTCTCCCTGAACACATTAAACCAATTGTGTTGACAACCTTGCATTCTCCAATCGTTCCTCTTGTCGCAGAACGTAGCATCGAGTATCTGATAGAATCTTATCGGGAAAAATAGCCATCTCCATCGCCATTTGGGTTTGTAGACACTGTCAGCAATATCTTGAATCTCGTTTTGTTTCGGATTTCTTCACATCTTATTTTATCTCTTAGTGTTACCTGATATTTATTCTTGAGGCGTCTCTGGCAACTCTTAGTATACAGGGTAAATAATCGCAATCACTTGACGAGGAGTTGAAAGTTTCTTACTGCAATAGGAAGTTACTTAATATAATTAGAGCGTCTTGCACTGCCCTCCCCAGTGGGTTAAGAAGTGCCCATGCTCGCGCAGCCAAAGACTGCACGTTCCTATGTACGACATGGGTAGTTTGTATCACGTAGTAGTGACGGGCCTGGCTTGACACATTCCTAAACACTTATTCATGATTATCTACCTGATCCTTCATGCAGCAGAAGACGGAAAACTAACCGCCAGCGCGATCACAGTCCGAGAACAAAGGAAGTCTCTGTGTAAGTCCTCTCACTTGCCTTCACCCCGAGACCTTGGAGTGTACTCATCACCATGGCCTACTCACCGCCTCTCTCCAGTCTGAAGACCGCAGGACGCAAAGTCTCCAATGACAGTGGTGCACTCCGGCTGGGCACCAAGGCTTTCGCCGTGTGTCCCATAAGCCAATCCTTGGTCACCCTTCCATCTTTCATGCAGATCAAGGCAAACCACCATTTGTATCCCTCTTTACCAGGAGAGGGGAAGGTAAGATGCCTGGAAATACTTCTTGTCCTGTGCATCACCACAACGCGCGTTCCATTTACCTTCGTAGCTGCCTCTCTTTTCTTTTGTTAATCGTCTACAATACACTCTGATCCAATCTTGCTGAAGGAGAGTCTATTATTACTAAAAAACGTACTAAAGAGCATTGGTAGCATCAAAATTTACCTATAAATATCTGTGATCAAAATAAAACGTTTAATTTTGCTAACATGTACTAATGATTTTGGACACTATCTTTACATCGTCCTTTCCTTATAGCGTATTACACTTCTGGGAATGGGAGAGTGAACACTTGGAAATAATTAGCAAGGAACGTGCTCTAGAAAAAAATAAGTTACGTCCATGGATAGAAAATTATATGATATTCAATTTACATTTTGTCAATTTAAATACCGGAGGTAATTGCGTGCACCAATCAAACGTCACAGATGCCAATTATCCCTTGGTAATGTGTTCTCACTGTCGTCGGAGTCTTGTGTTGAGGAGGGCATCTGCTTGTGTTGGTGTGGCACAATTAGTCGGGAGTACACTCCTAGGAAAATAGCTTGTGTCGGATTTACCGTTAAGCTAAATAAGCTACATAGTTTCGAGCCTCAGAGCCCAAGGGGGGTCTCAAAAATGATTAAACAAAATGGCAAATTTCCTAAACATTTTTATAAAAATATGTACATTTATAATTAGTATAATTTTATGTTTAGATAATTCTTATCAATTTTTAAATTAAAAGTGTGAATAAAATTATTATTTGAAGGCATGTTTTAGTCATTTACTTAATTTTGAATAAAAAGGTTAAAATCTCCAATCTCAAAAATATTATTGTTGGCAGTGAAAAGGGGACCTCAAAAATAGTTTAGCTTCGAGCCCCGAAATGGAAAATCTGAAAATTGTTAATGTAGGGAGCTCTAAATAATAATAATAATAATAATAATAATAATAATAATAATAATAATAATAATAATAATAATGCATTTCAATAAAACTAAGGTCTGTTGTTCAAACTTCAAATATATACTCTTAAAGATATTTATGTATAACCAATTAAGTATTTAACCTCTCAATAATTATTTTACAATTCTAGCAAAATCAGACCTTTGTGAAAGTTGACAATTCGATCTTTTCTTTCGATGGCTAAAATTAAATACTCTTGTTCTTCTCTACAAGGAGTATCAAAGGTGAGAAAATGTACTTAATGATCCTGAAATCGATGCATGTTTCTTTGTCAGGAAATACGTTTTAGGGAGGGCTTATCCTCGCCGCACCGGAGAGGAAAACAACGTCAGTATTGCAAGCACTACTCGATCGTTCCAGGAACTCACCTCAATCTAGATATGATATCTGTCGCAGCTGCGCTTATCATATATCTAATGCAGACCACTGCAAATTGCGATGTCGATGATCTTAGATAACTTATCTCTATATTCTCGTACTCTCAGTCACGGGTTTGATTTCGCACGCAGACAATGAACTTTGATATTGTTTTTATCTTAAGGTAGGAACCAATCCAAAGACTCCATTCGAACAGTTTGCAACAGAAACCATTTCCTGCGGCAATTTCAAATTCAGTTCTTATTCTCGACTTTCGGACAATTTAATTACGACAAAGATAATTTCTGTAGAGTAATTTATCGACAACACTGTTCTAAATGTGTTCATGCTTCAGCTTCTAGATAATTTATAAATTCACAATTTCGCTATTTTGAGAGTTATTCGATTTCTCCTGATCGGGACTATCCGGCAAACTTATTTTACTTCTCAGTAAAATCGAAATCATACAGTAGCTAAGGAAACAAAAAAATCAGAGCAGCAGAATTAGAGTAATTGATTCAGAGCACATATGCCATGAACATATTGAGAAAAATAACTTTTTTATTTGCGATGGGTGAAAACTACATTGTAAAGAGTAAAATTGGAGGTGAAAGGACTGAGACCAACTAATACGAATAAAGTTTGTACGGCTTTAGTGTTCTTAGGAATTTGTAAATGAAAGCTTTGAAGTTTTAGAAGATTGGTTTCGGATGCTGCAGCTGACTTGGTGGGCAAAGTGAAGTATTGGTTGTTTAGCGTTTAGAGCTCGGTATTGGAATACTTCTATATATTTAAAAGAATAAGGGGTTTTCTTTAGATTTTATTTTGGTCAAAAACAGTAATAAAGTGTAATATGACGTGTGAGAGACAAGTATTTTTTTTTTCTTGAAATGAAAAGGTAGTGTGCTCTAGAAGTGTTATCACTTTTATTAACATATTTTGATTTACATTAAATGTTAATATCTGGAAGTTAATAAAATGAACGTTTATCTGTCGTATATCTATGACGTTTGAGACGTGTTTATGCATTTAAAGAGTCAGCAAGCAGTCCAGTTTCAACCATTAGGCTGTGAGGTGGTATGTATTTAGAGTTTCACAATCAGTTTAAGAATACGAAAACCATAAAACTCTGACATTCTCTAACATTAGATGAAATGATCAAACTTATGGAAGCCAGAGAAACTGAAGCTGTCAGTGAAGAATGTTGGAGAAGAATACAGGGTAATTCATTTTAAACGAGCAGCTTTCAATAATATTTCAACATTATTATTGTATTTGTTGTTATTATTATTATTATTATTATTTATTAATAGTATTAATAGTGATAATAATATAGTTTTCTATTCATTTGCATTTGGTTGAAAGCATTATTAGAATTTCTGCGTTGCCGCATAAATAAGCCAACTAACCTTACGTGGATTGTTGCTTTGACAACTCGAGCTGCTGGTAGCTGCTCGTATTATTATTAATTGTTAATTTTATTCATATATAAAAGAACATATATCATTGTGGATGGGTTCATGTAAGTAAATACTCTGAATACCTCGCTTACTCCCAGTGAAGGTTCCAGAAAGTATTGCAGGGTGGGGATGGCGGATTTTGTTTTCATTGGGAGAATACTGTTTCATGAGTTGAGAAACGGAAATTATTTTGAAGGCAAATGTGGATCAGGGCATCAACTGATGTCACAACAATGCTTCTGAAGGTCCTAGGATTCGTGTCTCAATCGTGGCAGGATTTTCGACACTAGCTTATCAACAAGGTCGAATTCAGCCGCTATCTGGAGATGAATCGTAGCGACAGGCTGCTCTAATCGACAGTTTTTCGTGGTTTGTGCGATCAACACCAAAGCGAATGCCGGAGCATTACCCCAAGAAACGGGCCACGGACCGCGCGCGATCTTTCCTTACACTTTCTTCCATGTTCTATCCCTACCTCTTACTTACACACACGTGCACTTACAAGCACTCACTTCCACTCATGGGAAAGCAGTCGGGAGTTTATAGCTTGTCCCAACTGGTGCGGTGTCCAACTGGTGGGAGATATCTGGTTGGGGGAAAACCCTGTAAGCTGACATAGGTCGGCGCCGGGTCTCGCCATCTAGGAGGGCAAGATCGCCGACACCTACCGCGAAAAAAAATACACTACGCTTTCGGGACTAATGACCTTAGAAGTTGACGCGCCCGGAATCACTAATCAATCAATCAATTAATCGCGAAAAACTACGCTTGGGATGGGGGAGCCGGGCCCCCCTTTGAATTAGCCACTTTTTATTTATTTATTTACGTCAAAAACAGTTAAAAACTGTGTATGACGTGCTATGGGGAGAAGTTAATTTGAAGTTACATTTATGTCCAGAAGCAAAACAAGGGGCCATTTCAGCATTTGCTCGAGGATCAGAGAAACTGGACGAAAACCTGATCGAGATGGGGCTCATTGACCCAGGAGCTGAAGTACAATACTTATTACAGGTTCTTTACAATTATACAATCCAAATGATATATAATACATTAAATGTCATTTTAAAAATTAATATTACTTTCCTTTTGGATGCTCAGTACAGTCTCTAATTGTATAGAAACAGTTGTGCAGTAGAAAAGATTTTACTTGGGACTTACATTTTTGTATGGAATTTAATCGTTTAATGTCATCTGGCAAGGTGTTGTAAAATAATGTACAAGTATTATATGTAAATATTTTGTAGTGAGCTGTTGATACTGTTACCTGATGAATGTAATTACTACGTCGTGTGTTGTAGTTATAGAAAACGGCGTTTCCTGAAAATATATTCCCTCCCTTAAGTAAGTCATTTGTGACAAAAACTACTGATTCACATATTAAGAGACAAGGTAATGGTAAAATACCTAGATGAATAAAGAGAGGCTTACAAGAATCACGTGGGTGGGATTTGCTTATTATTCGTACAATTCGTTTTTGTAATCTAATTGTCTGGGAGCTATAAGATGTATTTCCCCAGAATATTATACCATATCTCAGGCGGGAATGAACATTCGCGAAATATACACAACGATCAGTGTGGAGGCTGACTCAATTTGAAAGAATTTTGAAATGATATCATTAAGAACTTAGTTTAGTGTTCAATTCATTCAAATGGACGTTCTATTTAAGGTTTGACTGAATTGAAAGACCTAAAATTTTGTTACTTTAACATCAATCAATGGCACGCCGTTCATTTTCAGTGAAGAGTCGAGCTGTTTATTTGAAATGGAGAACTGCATTGAAACAATTTTCTTTTCATTTACTATTAATTTGTTATTACAAAACCAATTTGAAATATCTAATATTGTACTATTTACGGTTTCTTTATTGCAAAGAATATTCATATCGTCCGCAAAGAGAAATGCTTGCCCGATGCGGTTCTGTGAGGTTTTATTTATTTATTATTATTTAAAGTCAAAAAACTATTAAAAATCTATCAAATTACTACTGTATATATTTTCTTGAGCTCTGGAATTGCTTTTTTAACACACTGTAAGTTGAATATAATGAATGAAGGTAGCAATGAGCGTTTTTGGCAAGACTTGTTAAGAAAACATTAGCTCTCGTGACAAAAAAAAAATTCAAAGCCAAAGCAGCTAAAGATTTTGGCTCATATCCCTCATAATGGAAAAATCGACTTGTAGAACGTTGCGAAGGTGTACGTAAAGCAGGTGTGACGTGTCGTGCCGCAGGAGGGCGGGCCCGAGCACCGCACGGAGCTCTTCTCGTTCCCGGAGCGCGGCGTGGCGCTGGGCATGTACAACACGGACAGCTCCATCCGCAACTTCGCGCACTGCTGCTTCGCCTACGCCCTGCAGAAGCGCTGGCCGCTCTTCCTCTCCACCAAGAACACCATCCTCAAGAACTACGACGGCCGCTTCAAGGACATCTTCCACGAGGTCTACGACTCGGAGTACCGCAAGGACTTCGAGGACGCGGGCTTACGGTACGCGCTACTTGCGTTGCGCAGGCCACTTGCATTGGCACCATCTCGTCTTGTGGATAGTAATTACTTGGCTGAACGGGCACAGGTTTCGGTCGCCGTTCTGCGACCTTCCTCAGCGCGAAGTGAGAAAGGTCGCTGAATGGCGGCCGAAACATTGGCTCGTGGACCCTGGGCGTGGCATCTATCGGACAGCCAAGTAGTTAATAACTCCGCCAGCGGAATCTTACGCTTTCGTCTTGTGGAGACTTGATAACGAAAAATTAGTCAAACTTGTTTCCACCTGTACTAAATTACTTCCTCAAAGACGTCTATCAAAATACACGTTTTGTGGTTCCTTGATACTGAAAAACTGGCGAAATTCTGCCTTTCCGTCTGTCCGTGCGTAACGCTAACGCCTAATCCCTTCAAAAGATTTTCATCAAAATTGATATTCCCCCAACGATTTGGCTTAACTCCAGACCCTGGAATTTTGAAATAAATACTTTACATTAAGCCTTAAAAAAATCCCGAGAAAAAGGTCCTTTTTTTCTTTAATTTTTTCCTCACAGGAAAGTACGCGCATAAAAATGACGCAGATCCCATATTTGTCGAACACTGAATTTTCAAAACTTGCAAGAGTTAAAGATATTTTCGGTTCTTCCTACAACTAGCATATTGAAGAAAGAGATTTTCTCGTAATTAAATATTTTTTTCAAGGACACAAGAATGCATGCATACAAAGCATACAATACATGCAATGTCTCGGACATGAAATGGATTGTAACTATGTAGATATTTGAGTCCGTGAATGAAACTGGCGTAAGAAATGTTAATCTTAATGTGTGACATACAGTTACTGGTAATCCATTAACAACACACTGACAGTAAAATATATTTTGCATTTTGAGAATTTTAAGCATGTAAATTTACATTTTAAAACTATTATTAAATACAAAAAAATATTTAATACTAAATATTTAATTATTATTATATTAAATTATTATTTAATAATAAAACTATAAATTTTCAGATACTGAAATGGATCTCACATTTAAGATTGAAACATCTATCATTAAATAAACAATAATTTAAAACTGGATTTGTCGCTTATTTTCATTGATCCAGTGATCTCTGAACTTTTGTATTTTAAGGTGGCTTAAAAAAAGGGCACCCCAGGGTTCGCAATTTTTGAGTATTCAATATCATTTAAGTAGTTTTGGTTCACTGCATTCATTACATAACATTGTAGTCGAATTTTATAATTTAAACTAACACACACTAATTAATATATCTTTTTGGACAGCCACTAGTAAAACCGGTTTTTTTAAGGAAATGCGTAGGGTGCTAAACGTTCAATTTTAGCACTAGCGATAAAAGTGAGGCGATGTTCAAATGTTCAGATAAATGTGTGATGCAACAAAGAAAAAAATCATCTGACCGCATCAGTTACTAGCCTACTGACCTTAATGAATCGTGACGTGTTTGTGTACTAGAATAAAAATAAAATGACGGCCAGTAATATTGTCTACTAAATAGGCTGTACACACGCTTTTACACACGTAAAAGTGATTTTATTTTACTCCTAGAATCGCGCCGCTCGGCCAATCGTTCTTGTGTCGCAACATTTCATGCCCTCAAACTAAAATGCCAGTTTTCCACTCGTGTGATAAGTATTATAAAAACTAGGATTAAGTATTGTTAATTTCATCAATAACATTTGTTCAGAGACTTTTATTAGGAGATCCATTGTTGATGCATCGTTTGCGCGTAGTGCAGTAGAGCCAGCTTGTTTGGGAGGCAAGTGTTGAAGAGCCAATGCGTGCGCGTGCCGGGCAGGTTCGAGCACCGGCTCATCGACGACATGGTGGCGCAGGCGCTCAAGTCGAGCGGGGGCTTCGTGTGGGCGTGCAAGAACTACGACGGCGACGTGCAGTCGGACGTGGTGGCGCAGGCCTACGGCTCGCTGGGCCTCATGACCTCCGTGCTCGTCTGCCCCGACGGCAGGACCATCGAGGCCGAGGCCGCCCACGGCACCGTCACCAGGCACTACAGGCAAGCCACACCTCACCCGCCACGCAGATTAAGCTGCCTGGAAGACAATTGTAGCGCATGCTTGGCTGCTGCTATGATCGGAAGTTTTTCGTGGATTCTCCGACAACCAGCAGGCAAATGTGGGGAAAATACCTTAAGAAACGGCGTGCAACCTTTGGTCCCTCTTCCTTGCCGTATCCTCTACCTTCACTTACATGCTCTTACACTCGCATACCCTACACTACCACACATGCCAGATGACCGGTCGGGAGCTTAGAGCTTAGATAGATAGATTTATTAAAGTTCGCTTTGAGCTAATGCTCGGTGGCAAACATGATAACAATTAAAATTAGAATTACTAAACATTTTCAACATTTACAATTGGGTTTACTATTAGTATTAGGGGGTCGATATAATAGTTCCAATTTATTTCTAGCTAACTCTAAATTCACTTCCAGTTTACATAACACTTCACTTCACTTCACTGCATAAGGGCCATGACGATAATAATTATAACAAGAATAATAAAAGTAATAGTAATATTAATAATAATAAAAGCAATAATAATATTAACAATAACAATAATAATCAAAGTAATAATAATATTACTAATAATATTAGTAATATTATTAATAATAATAATAGTAATATTATTAATAATAATAATAATAGTAGTAATAATAATAATAATAGTAATATTATTAATAATAATAATAATAGTAATAATAATAATAATAATAATAATAATAATAATAATAATAATAATAATAATAATAATAATAATAATAAAGATAAATGTCTCAGTCAGTATTATTCGAGATAATCTAGATGGAATGAAGCATATTTTTAAATTTGGCTACATTAGAAGGAAGAGCCTCTAGTGCTTCTGCAGGTAGTTTATTCCAATCTATTATAGTGCGATTCACAAAGGAGAACTTGCCTACATCAGTTCTTTGCTTCCTACATCGTATTTTCCAAGGATGGTCTCCTCTGCTTTTATAATCTGATTTCTGTAATCTTTTACCGATATCTGCCCATGCTGTGTCCCCTCTGTATGTCTTATACATTACGCATAAACGCGCCCGTTCCCTTCTCTTAGATAAGGACTCCCATTCTTGTCGTTCGTCACCAACGCACCCGTGATTTACAAACTTTGAGGCCCGTTTTTGAATCTAACGCTTCGATTTGCCCTTTCCTGTACGGGTCCCAGCATGCCGCTCCGTATTCTAAAATTGGACGAACAAGTGTAGTATATGCTAGGGATCGGGCATTTGGATTACTATTTTTTAGAATACGCATTACAAAGTGCAACGCTCTCCAGGATTTTTTAACCGTATTGTTAATATGATCCGACCAACCTAAGTCGCTTCGCAGGACCAAACCCAAATACTTACAGTTTTTTACACGTGGTATAACGTTAGTTCCTAATTCATAACTGGAGCGTACGTTCGAGCGAGACTTGGTAAAGCAAATGAATTTACTCTTTTCCGGATTTAATTCCATCTTATTTCTGCACGCCCAGTTCCATAAACAGTTAAGATCGCTCTGTAAAACATTTTCGTCTTCAGACGAGCCAATACTCCTATATGTTATGCAATCGTCGGCGAATAGTCTAACTTTTGATTTTAATCCAGTTGCAATGTCATTAATAAACGCTAAGAATAGCAAAGACCCTAACACACTCCCCTGGGGGACCCCCGAAGTTACATCGGCTTTCGATGAATATTTGTCTCCTATTCTGACTGTTTGAGTGCGCCCCGTAAGAAATTCTTTTATCCACAGGATTATTCGATGATCTATTCCCGTTTCTGACAATTTGGAAATTAAAAGGCCATGTGGAACAAGATCAAATGCCTTAGAAAAATCTAATATTATTGCGTCGACCCTACTCCCTTCGTCTAATGAATCTGCTATGTCCTGACAAAAAGCAATTGTCTGGCTGTCGCACGAATACCCAGGACGAAAACCGTGTTGATTTTGAAATAGCCAATCAGTTTTATTCCAAACTCGTCTAATATACTCCGCGATTATGTGTTCCATCTGTTTGCATACGACTGATGTCAAATTTATAGGCCTGTAATTGTTAACAATCCTTCTGTCTCCTCCCTTGTGAATCGGCACTACGACTGCCTCTTTCCAATTTTGAGGAATCATGCTATTATTTACAGTAACCTCCATTAAGCGCGCAAGGTACGGAATCATGGCTTCTCCTCCCAGTTTTAGTATTTCTCCTGGTATTCCATCAGGACCTACTGATTTATTTCTCCTAATTTTTGCAATTCGTTTTCTAATAATTCCTCCATCGATTCGAAAGGTTTCTATTACGGGTGTTGTTTCACTTACTAGGGTTTGATCCTTCGGCTTGAAAACAGATGAATAATGTCTGTTTAAACAAGCCGCCTTTTCACTGTCATCTGTAATTAACGAACCATCTGCTCCGCATATCGCTGGAATACTTTCTTTGTTCCCTTTCTTATGTCTCACATACTTGAAGAAATTTTGCCAACAGGTCAATCGGTCGCTTAGAATTGATTTTAGGTAATTTTCTTGGGTATGTAACTTTAATGCTAATAGGTCTTTGGATAATTGTAGAAAATTATTTTTCTGATCCTTATTTATATTACGTTTACTATACGCTTTCCTAACCTGCCTTTT
Organism: Gryllus longicercus; assembly: GCA_038098605.1. Classification (NCBI taxonomy): domain Eukaryota; kingdom Metazoa; phylum Arthropoda; class Insecta; order Orthoptera; family Gryllidae; genus Gryllus; species Gryllus longicercus. Next base: position 933,888 of record JAZDUA010000116.1, on the reverse strand, counting down.
CAGTCGCCTCACTTCTTTGTTATAGTACACAGGATCCGAATGGCACCGTAGTTTCCTGGTAGGCACGAATTTTGCTAAGCATTCGGAAATAATGTTCTTAAAATTTGACCAGATCTGTTCTACTGTACATCCGCTAGAAGCCCAAGCCGGAAAATTGCTTTTCAAGTATAATTGCATGTTTGTGACGTTTGTTCGAGAAAACTGAAAAATTTCTCTTTCTTTTACAAGATCATTTCGTTTACCATCTCTGCACATTTTTAGGAGGACTGCTTTGTGATCGCTAATTCCAGGAATTACCTCGCAGGCAAGAAATTGGTCTGCCGGTCTAATAAGGAAAACGTCCAGTAAAGCATTATCGCGGGTCGGTTTGGTCACTACCTGTGTTAAGCCATTTTCCCAGACCAGTTCGTTAATGAGGCGTTGAGCGGCGCCTTCAGCCCCCACATCCCCCTCCCAGCTAACATGCGGTAAATTTAAGTCTCCTCCAATAATGACATTTTTTCCACTTTTCCTGATTACACGGGTTCTCTCTATAAGTCTTTGCAACGGTTCGTGTCCGTCTTGCTGTGGTCTATACGCGCCTATAATTTCCCACTGATTTTTTGAATTCCTATCTCGAATGTCAACACCTATGATTTCAAATTTGTCGTCCACCCATGTCTCTACTGCTTCGAAGTTGTCTTTTATACATATAAAAACTCCCCCACCAATGCAATCAACTCTATCGCGCCTGAATATTAAAAAATGTGGTCTGAAGATTTCAGCATTTAATATTTCCGCATTGAGCCATGACTCCGAACCTACGTACCCCGTCCCGCTTGTTCCGGCTGGTGCGGTGCCCCGCTGGTGGGAGATACCCGATTGGGGAAAACCTCGCAAACGGACGTGTAGGTCAGTACCGGATGTCGCCATCCAGCGAGGGAAGATCACCGCCACCTCCCACGATAAAACATGCACTAAACTTACAGGAATGATGACCTTAGCAGTGGACGCGCCTCCATATCACTAATCAATCAGTCAAGCCTCCTTCCTGGATGTAACATGCCATCCGCTTAGAAGGTTAAGGAGCAGCGCAGCTAAGGCGCAGGCTGTGTGCCCACAGGAAGCACCAGCAGGGCGAGCCCACGTCCACCAACTCCATCGCGTCCATCTTCGCGTGGACGCGCGCGCTGGGCCACCGCGCCGTGCTGGACGACGCGCCGGCCCTGGCGGCGTTCGCGCAGCACCTGGAGGAGGCGTGCGTGGAGTGCGTGGACTCGGGCAAGATGACGGAGGACCTGGCGCGCCGCGTGCACGGCGACGCGCTCAAGAGCGACATGTTCCTCACCACCGAGGACTTCATCGACGCCATCGCCGACCACCTGCGCCAGCGGCGCGCCAAGTGAACTCCCCCCCCCCGCTACCCAGTCCACTCCCCTTTTCTAGCCCTTCTTCCCTCCTCCTTTCTTTCCCTGCCATTCAAAGCGAGGCAACTATAATTACCTTGCTTTTTACTTTCGACACAACTTGTGGCAAACAACATAGTACCACTTTACTGTTTCTGATCTCTTAAGATTGTTCTATTTTCGCGAAAGCACAAAGCTTCACATGTGCAACTTTAGAATGGAAAGACGAATAAAGGCGTATAATGATAAAGAAAATGCACTTTTGTATCAGTAATGAAGTTGTATACTATGAATATTGTATTTATAAAACAATTGAAATATTTAATCTAATTTAACAAAATTATGTATAACATTGAAAAGGCCTTACATTGAAATAAAAACACATTTTGCGAAATTGTGAGTTGTTAATACACTAGTTATTAGAGAATGATCCCTTTTGGCAATGAAGATCAATGATGCGTTGAAAGTTGTCAGATTCTTGCAAAAATAAAAAAAAGGGGCGGATGGTTTTAATAGAAATTTTTATCCGCCAGCAGAAAAATACATAAACAGTTTACTACATATTTAAATGAAAAATCAAATTAAACAAAATGATAAATGTAAAATTTTAACAATTGATTTTGAAATACTTTCTCTGACTTTAGAATACAGTATTTTTTTAAAGTAATGATAATATGATTTTACAATATAAAACCAATTTATAGCCTGATGTTACGTCCAGAAGCAGATACTGGCACCATCTTACTGGACTATGAAGTTTACATCGATAACTGGCGTGGTTGTAACTCTGACTCTAGTAATTGACAGTAATATGCACATCACTTAAAAGAATAATTTTAACCTGTATCGTGCACACAATTTTCGGGAGATACATTTATTGCAAAGAATGGAGTAGGTAAAGCAGACTTTCTTTATCACGAAACACGTGGTGCTGTTGTCACTGTTGTCCATAAAACCTAATAGTTTGGAATAGACACTGAGAAAACATTTACTGTTTACTGTTTATAATGAATTTCCCCTGAATATATTCCTTTCTCGTCCTGTTACACTCGTTTCTCGGTTGTGTGTAACTGCATTAAAAAAATCCTGACAGTATCTCCAGACTGTTAGAGGAGTAGGTACGCCGGAAAGAGAAATGTGTTTGGAATGCTGCGAAGTGGATGCGTGCGTTGTAGTAGTCTAAACCAAAGTAACATCTGATTGCAAAATATTTCGCTTGTTAGATTCCAACTGAAGAAGAGGGGAAACTACTTCTTTCTTCTTTTATATCTTAGCCAGATGACTAATTCACTCTTTTTCACATAATTCTATTTCTACATAACTAAATATTTTGCATTTTCTGAGATTCTATGAATAAACACTGTGATATATAACTACATCAGAGCTGAATTAATGTCTTCGGAGAACCCAAGCGTGATCAAATTATGCCACCACCGAATAATTTTTATAAATGAACAACAATTTCAAATGTTAAAAGAAACCAAAACATTTGACAACACAACCTTTATTACAATATTTTTAATATTAACTAACTATTATAGTTTTGTGAAAAAATCAGGCCTCTCTAAGACGGGAGGGGAGACTAAGTACATACTTAATTTGCTAATCCACATACCCACTCATTTGCGCATATCACTGCTAACATTTTTGTTTTGATTTGAGATGTTAAGGCAATTATTAAAAAAGGAGAGGACATTTTCCTCGCAGTAGCTTAATTCTTGCAAAGTCATCATGACATTGTTTTTGTAATACAGGTAAATTTGGATCAAAATAAATCTAGGTTAAATTCCTTTACACATAACGGTCACTTTTCATTTTGAGTTTCTGGGGATTAAAAGTACAAAATAATTATGATTTAACTGCATAAAAATGAAAAATATAATAAATTATATTATATATCTTATTCTTGAAGTTAATGGATGATATTATAGTCGAATGGAATTGTGAGATTATTGGATCTATGATCATGAAAGGTAATTTACACTACGTCAAAATTGAAATTGCTTTAAAATTGAGAAAACAATTATAGCCTTGCCTTAACTTGAAAATTATCATACAATTCCAACAACAAAAGAAGTAGGTTCAGAATCCGCAATTCGAAAGCTCCACACACTCCGGGAACGCATAGTAACGAGTGAAATTCTATCAACCCGAAACTCTCGGCCGGAAGGCAAGGAGCAACCGACGGAAGAGACGGGTAAGGATTTCTGTCTGAAGTCCTCCTCCGCCCACAAACTCCCCGCTCTGCTCCGGCGTGTACCGAGGCAAAACACTCGCGAGCACGAGCGATAATTAGCGCAAGCGAGCATTTGTGTTTGTTCGTAGTTGCAAACTTGGCGGCGGCGGGGATGTCGGCAGCGCGGAACCCAGCGCCAAGTTTTCTATTTCTACCAGAGAATAAATATATAATTAACTCTCCACCCTCCGTCCGTTCCTCCCCAAGGCGACGTGACGAGGGAGGGGGCGGGGCGGCGTGCTGTTAAATGAAATAATCGCACTTCGCTGATTGCACAAAGACGAGCGAGCAGACGAGCACGAGTCGTCTGGCTGAGAGGAGCCCTTCGTTTGCAGACTGAAGCTTGGGCCGCGACGAAGACCCTGCGGGTCTCCGGAGATGCAAGTAGTGCACCCGGCCGACCGCCGCAAAATTGTTTTTCTTCTCGTTTCCTCTGCCGCCTCTCCGACAAGCGAAACTTCCCGATGTGCTAGTGGGTAGTAAGACGTAGAACGTTCTTCGTATTAACTTTTTAGACAGAATTCTCGGTCGATACAGACGCTGTCAAAGTCGCGGTAAGTTTTGCAAAGAAGCGGTTGGATTGTAAGATGGATGTGCATCCAAGGCTGAGAGATTGAGAGATATTCAAAGATGCGCAGAATGTTAAGCAACTTAGCTCTATATGGTTGCAAAATACTCTTAGCCATAAAGATAATTATACATGGTTTAGGATAGTAAAATATAGCTATTGAAAAATTTATTATATTTGTTGGTGATGAACATTCATAAATATGCTTTTGAAAAAAATATCAAATCAGTGGTTTACCTACGTCCTTCCAGGCAAACATCGAAGCAGCCTTCTGTATCATGAATAGCGCAATTCTCCCTTCCCGATCCTATCCCAGCTTATTCTTAGAACTGAGAGATAATCTAATTTTATAATCTCATGTGATCTCATTGATGAACGAAAATTTCCCACAAGTGTTGGATTTTCGAGATGCACGTGACAACTTATCAAGGTAGATGTCATTATCTCTGAAACTGAAATACAATAGTTGTAATATATTTATTTTTATTAATTTATTTTTATTATTTAAGGTTGCTTTAACTTGCTCCAGCCACTCCCTTTCCTTCTTGTTGTCCCTGGTCACCGTTTTCGATTATTTGCACAGTTTTACCAAATCTCCCAGTGGCTCTCGCTGGCTGCGATCTACGCTCTGTGGAGCGGTTGTTCTCGGAGTACAATTCACGTCGCCGGTAAGGATTTTCAATACTGCTCTGAGACTCAAATGACCAACAGCTCGGGAATATGCGAAAATGCTTAGTACGCGATGCAATCGGTGATCAGTGAGGTGTCTCCTGAAATCATATTGTTGTTTATTTTTTTGCAAAGAATATTCGTACCATCAGCAATGAGTACTGTTCTTCCGTTTCTAATGGAGGAGGTAATATTGTTTACGTTTAAAAGAATGAGGGCATGGTCTTTGATAGAACTTTGCGGGATCCCATGTTCAATGGGCAAAGAATTGGAAATATGAGTAAATAATATTTCAAGTCATTGCAGTATTTCTACGACTTGAAAATTATATTTAAGGGGCGCACGTATCCAATTTGAGGCTATGCCACAAATTCCATATGAAGATTCAGATGTGACAACTTAATTATTAGATACACGACATACAGAGAATACGAATTATCCAATGTTCGGTTTATATTCATTATAATGAATAAGTTAGCAATCACAAGAAACAAACAAGTTCGCTCTCAACCGCCGAGCGGAACGGACGTGACCTAGCTCCGAGTTGCACGTGCAGTTATCAGTGTCTGAGTCAAGTCTTATCAGAACCAGTGCGATCAATAACGCGTGTGAATAGGCGTAGTCAATGATCGTTTTGCCGCATTGCGGCCAAACTACAATACAAACAATTAGATTGATAATAGTGCACTGCCACTGAGACAAAATCACCAAGTGTGTTTATATAGTGTGTCATAACAGAACTAAAAATAGTTAATACCACAGTGAATAGTGCAACAAAATAATACGATAAAGTGCTCAAAATGTTAACAGAAGAGGATTCCCTAGGAGGACACATCAGCAGATCCATCGAACTATTAAATAATGATGGAAATTGTGAATTATACTCAAGACAAACTAATTCACAATTCTCACAAGAAAACCAAATAGCAGATCTTCACAACAATATCAACATCTCCTACATCAAAATCATATTCTTCAAGGACATCTTAACAAATTAGAACACCAAAAACAAATTCTACAACAACAGCTTCATCATTCACGGACCGATCTAACAAACAGCGCAGAAACAACAGCACATATTCCTCAAATACACGCGGAACGTGCACAGTCAACGGAGAACCTCCAAACTGCAGAAGATAGGCCTACAGAAATCAACAGCGAATTTCATCAACCAACAAGCGCACATCAACTCACCAAAAAAAGAGGACTCACAAAAGTAAGTAACTATAGTGACGCAAAGCGTAGAATGTTGAACAATAGTACAAGTTAAGACGCTATTTCAATAAATAGATACTCAATTTTAGAATCAGTAGACGAATCAGAGGAAAATGTAAATAATAATGAACCACAATTAGAAAACATAAGAATACCCCCAATATGTATCAGAAACGCAGGAAATATAACTCTTTTAACAAAAGACCTAAACGAATTAATAGGAAATGGGTTTACACTCAAAACCATAGGGAATTCGGTAAAAATACTAATGAAAAACGTTACAGAATATCGAAATGTCAGAAAATATTGTGAAGAGAAAAGTGTTCCATATACATACATACTGTGTGCAAACAGAAAAAAACTTATCAGTATTAATAAAAAAGTACCCCTAATATTCACTGAAGAAGAAATTTACTACGAATTAGAAAGTCTAATCTATCCAATAAAAAAAATAACCAGATTAACCAACAGAGAACAAGTACCATTCAAAGTAGTTGCTTTGGAATTATCAAACTCCATTGAAGGAAAGGAAATATTCAAACTAGAGAAATTACTTCACTGCATTGTAAAAGTAGAAATAAGAAGGAAACCACAAACACAAACCACACCCCCTCAATGTAAAAATTGCTTTACTTATGGACACACACAAAATTATTGCACAATGCCCCCAAATTGTGGCTACTGTGCAGAACATCATTGGACAAAAGACTGTAAATTATTACAATCCACAAATCCACCACCCCTAATTTGTACTCTATGTAAAGAAAATCATATGGCTAGTTCTAATCAATGCAAGTACTTTTGAAAAAGAAAGAGAATCCAACAATCAAATCAATTCAATACACAATTCCAAGCTCTACAATCACAACAAAAATATGAAAACAAAACTCACTCACAAACCTTCCCACAACAAACAAACATAAATCAAAATCCATTACATCCACAATTAGCTCTTAATAACAGTCAAAACACAACTTCACCCACATATGCACAAACAGTTACACAAAATACCATAGAGTCAAATATTACACAAATTATAATGCAGATGTTACCAACAATAGTTAACCAAATAACAGCTACATTAATTCCACAAATACAAAACATTGTATCAAATCAAATCTCAAACATAATAAGAAATGGATAAACAACCCAACTTAAAATCAATAACACTTCTTAACTGGAATGCAAATGGCTTACCAAATAAAAAAATATACTTATCCAATTCCTGAAAAACCACTCAATAACAATTGCATGCATAACAGAAACTTACCTTGCCCCAGGACAACCGTTCAAAATCCCTGGATATAACTGTTACAGAGAAGACAGAATATGTCAACATGCAGCAGGGGGAGTAGCAATACTAATTAAAAAGAAATTAGACCACTCATTAATTTCTATTCCAAAATCGAACAACCTAGAGCTGATTGCCGTAAAAATAACTTTAAATAATGAATATTTAAATATCATAGCAGCATATAAACCACCTAAAAAACAAATCAATATAAATGAATTAAAGCTAATATTACATAATACAGAACCTACAATTTTAATGGGAGATCTAAACAGCAAACATATCAATTGGGGCTGTAAAGTGAATACACCTAATGGGAGAAAATTACTAAAAGCATCATCAACATTAAACTTTTAAATCATAGCTCCATCTCACCCTACTCACTACCCCAAAAACTGTAATGCTGAACCAGATATCCTTGACATTACCATTTCTAAAAATTTAAAACATACCCTCCATGCTCATGTGTTACCTGAATTAGACTCTGACCACTGTCCTGTTATTCTCACTTCTGATATGAACTATATTAAAACTGAGTTGCCATTTGGCTTAGACACAAAAAACATAGATTGGATAAAATTTCAAACAAATGTCGATAATTCTCTTCCCACAAACCGATTCATGAAAAACAAAGAAGAAATTGATATTGCCATATATACCTTCACTAAAATCATACAAAAAGCAGCAAAAGAAGCAAATACTAACCCAAATTATAAACCAAAGTATTCACAACATACAATACCTATCGGCATTGAAAAATTAATTCAAAAGAAACACAAAATACGCAGGCAATGGCAGCAACATAGAAGCCCAGACTTAAAGAAAATACTAAATAAACTAACACACCAAGTAAAACTAGTTTTAGACTACCACAGAATCCAACAATATAAAAACTACATTAAAAAAATTAATCCTAAAGACAGCAATTTATGGCAGGTTACAAAACAAATATTGAAAGAACCAACAATCATACCAGAACTAAAGAAATTAGATAAAACAGCTACAACAACAAAGGAAAAATGTGAAATACTAGCAGAACATTTCCAAGAAACATTTACTCCAAATACAATCACAAACTATAACAATTTAGACCATTTCAATAACTGTGAAGTAACAACAGTTCCACACCCAGTAAAATATATATCACCAAATGAAACATACCAAAAGATCAAACAGCTACCAAAGAAAAAATCAGCTGGAATTGACCAAATACCAACCATACTTTTACAAAAACTAAATAAGAAAGCAATTAGCTACCTAACTGCAATATTCAACGCAATGTTAAGAACAGGGTACTACCCCAAAAAATGGAAACACTCTATAGTAATACCAATTCCAAAACCAAGCAAAAACCCAGCATCTACAGAAAACTATAGACCTATAAGCCTAATCCTTATTGTAGCCAAAGTAATGGAAAAACTAATTCTAAAAAGATTCTGAAATATATTAATGAAATACAATACATACCACCTTTTCAATTTGGATTCAAAGAAAAGCACTCGACAACATATCAACTTTTAAGAATTACAGAATTAATATATAAAAACTTTGAACAAAAAAAGCATACACTGGCAGTATTTTTAGATGTAACCCAAGCATTTGACAGAGTCTGGCACGAGGGTTTGATATTTAAATTACAAGAATCCGGATTACCCCTTTACTTGGTAAAAATAATAAAAAGCTTCTTAAAAGAAAGATTTTTTTCAGTAAGAATAAATTCAGCCTACTCTACACAAAAAGAAATCACAGCTGGAGTACCACAAGGCAGCCCATTATCTGCAACTTTGTTCAATATATTCACAGCAGATTTCCCAACTACTCAAAACACAACAATAGCATTATTTGCTGATGACAGTGCAATACTAACCTCTAACAAGTGTCTAAAAACAGCCACAAAAAATCTACAAGATGAACTGAACAAAGTAACACAATGGGCAGACAAATGGAAGATAAAACTAAACCCGAACAAATGTTTAGCAAAAATATTCACTCTATGCCCAATAAACACTACTCTCAAACCCCTAAAACTACTTGATAAAACATTGGATTGACACATATTTTTCTATTGAATAGTGCAATTTATACATTCACAGAATAAACTTATTTGACTATTGCAATAAAAACAATAATGCACCACACCAAATATTATACGGAGCGGTAAAGTTCCATTATTTCTTACTGATATACATTAGGGATTGGTGAAGATAAAATAAATTCTCACTTGTCTTTTGTCGGTCAGCACATGAATGAAATAGTCAATACAGTTATTTGTTTGAAGTTATAGTCTTGAAAATTTATTTTCTGTTTCGGAAACTTTTCAGTACACACCATTCGCTGGCGTATTTTAGTTATCGGTTAAAAACACCCTCACCTAATATACTACTATGAAAATACAATTCTCCTTTTAGTAGATAGAGGAATTCATTTGATGAAATGTACCATTTGATTTTGATATTCGTTAGAACTTCGAAACAACGTGTTAATAAATAGCGTCTCCGAGGCTAGCTTTGGCGACAAGAGACTCGTTCGGACTATTTTGCTCTCGCTGCAGCATGCGCGATAACCCGGCGCCAAGCAGTGACCCGTCAACGTCTGGTTGCTGAAGAGAAGGTTTGCAGCGAGGTCTGTTTGTCCTCATTCGATTGCCTTTTTGAATTAATATGCCGACCAGTTTGTCATGTACCACACAGTCTCGAATGAAGTCTCTCTCCTCGTGATACAATTGTTACTTTCAGTTCAAATTACTGTAACTCGATTGTATCAATGCAGAATTGAGTCACTACAGTATTCAATTATTTTCCGAACAATAAAAAAATAAAAACTGAACATCGAGACACAATATTGTTTCGTTCTATTTTGGAGGTTGTGAAATCTATTGTAGAGCATTTGAAAGTTCTTCCGCCAAGATGAGGGTACTTCGATCATGTGTCTTGAAAAAATGGGTACAATAGAACGTAAATAATAATGCTGTCGTTTGAGTATTGTCGCAGTAGAAACTCAAATGCCAATCACCTTTGAGACAGGACATTTGAGCCGATCCCAAACAACCTTTGTTTAATTAATTATTGCATGGACATAAATAATGAACACAGAGAAACAATTATGGAGGTTAAAACTAGTTTAACTGTAGGGGTATCAAAATTATTTTAATGTTGTTACATCGAGGTTAAATCACCAAAAAAGCAGTATGAGGCTTAGACTACACAAAATTTATTGATATTTACGTCTACAGGAAACACCACAATGTAATAAAGAGTTAATTGAATTGTTAACCTTGTATTTCAGAACAAAGTAATAATTGCCTGAATCAAGTATAATACACCTTTTGCAAAAAACTGCAAAAATGGTTCATTATAAAAACGAATTAATAACGCACTGTAATTGTTCGACATCTTTCTACAAATACAATATTGAAAACAAGGATTTTGTCAAATAACATTTGTTCTCCGCAACTAGTTAATTAATGTCACGCACATTTCTTTTGTGTTAGTATTTATCAAGCACTTTTGGTAAAATATACGCTACAACAAAGCCAAGTTTTACTGAAAGAACAACTCCAATTTCTCTTTAAAACGTTTGTGCATATAGTGATAAATGTAATGAATAACAAGACAAAATCCAATTTGACGTACATTTAATATACAAACTTAAAGTTTTCTGGAATATTTCACACAATCGTTAATATCTACATTACGAGATTTTGTTACATATTATTGCATTTCTGAGCGCAAGTGCTTCAAATGATAATTTAGGAGGTTTCTCGAAAACTCACAAGTTTTCTGAGAAACTGAGTTCAACATTTTAGTATTTTTAGAAACGCTCGAACGACATTTTGGTAAGAGCGGCCTTTATATGAAAATTTGCGTCTAATACCATGTTGTACTCTTCTATAACATTCCTAGATACATATTTCAGTTCTACTATAAGGGATGGAAAAATGGAGACGATTTTAAAAAGTGCCTTTTAGGCGCCGATAGCAGCTGGGAAGAGTGTGAGGCAATACCGAAAAGCTAGCCTAAAATAAAGATTAGAAAAGTAACTAGTTCGGAAAGTTTGCCCCATTCTGTAGCGCTATGAATTTTTTGTTGCCTTTTATCGATATTTCAGTTTCCTTTGTATGTGACTGAAAGGAATAGTTTGTTGTTAATAAACGCGGATGTTCAGTGTGTTTATCCCTAAGAGTGCAAATTAAATTTTAATAATGAAAACGAGCGTTATTTTACGCTTTTAAGACACTCTTTCCTGGCCTTTTTTTTCATTTGCCTCTTCTACGAGTATCAGTACCGGAACAGGAAGAGATAACGGGTCCGTGATTTGGCCTTCTAACAAATGTTTTCGCCTGAAACCAACTCAGAATCTGGGAGCAAAATAATTTCAGAACCTAATTTAGTTTCTTCTTTAATATTAACGGGTGTAACAGCGTGATAAAGAAATGCTGAATTATATAATTAGAATTTTTGAGACACACGTGAAATAAATAACAATAATTTAGATATGATGAAATTATATTTTCACTGTAAATATTCATTAAATTGAAAACTTTCAAAGTTTATATCGGGATTTATTACATCAGGCATGTAACTAGTTCACTTATGTTCGCGGACACTGTGTCCAGAGCAACTAGCGTGATATTTGAAAGTAATGGTTGCACAAGTTGCGGAAGGGCGGTGCATCGTGTCCCATGACAGCCTTTTGAAGAGACCATTTGACAGTTGTTAGACAGAAAGTACAATTAAACTGTTTTAATCGAAAGTATCTTGATTCTGTAATCATGTTTATTTCAGACCGCAATAATATCATTAATTTCCTTAGCTCATGGTAGTTGGTTTAATAGACAAGGTTACTTGTCTGTTAAAAGAGCTGTCCGCTCTTATTTGAGAATTGTCAACTTAAAGAGACTATTTTGTGAGTTAATTTATTTCACGTTGTAGCTACATTCAACTAATGACTGAATCAATTAATAAAACATATCACGAAACGAAAACAATAAAAGAATTCGTCATACAAACATATTCCTTCCCATTGGAAAAATGTATATGAGACAGTTTTAAAACAATAAACATGAAATCGTAATACGTAGTAAGGAATATAAACATAATTCAAATCTCCTCTATTTGATAGAACAAAATCTGGCAAATATTTTCATATGAAGCCTCTATTCTCCACCTAACTCAGCTTCAGCTTGCGCGTGTTCACCCGTTTGTGTATTTGGAGGGGCAATGAGAGAAAGACAAGGGAAGTGACCGGAGCTCGCAGGGCCAATCAGGCGGGTATGGGGCTCTTGAGGGCGCGGGTTGACATACCAGTCTATATTAGATTGACTATTTCACTCATGTCTTCCCGTACCGTAAGTTAACAATGCTAAGCAAGAATATACTAAAATTAAACCAGTACCAGATGTCTATAGCCAAATGATTATTAATTTTGCACTCCGCTGTAATAACTTTGTTTACGTTTATATTGTTAATTGTTTCATGTCCATATTAGCTGGTTAGCATCAATATAATATTAATGACTCGTTTTCGTAATGTTTCAAGCTGATAAATTGAATCTGTTATTAATGATGCAGTGCTGAAAAACAGCAAACGAAACAAAACAGAGAAAGTGTGGAAGCAATTTCCCAACTTTTGGGAAGAAAGAAAATACATATTCACAGCAGAATTTGGAAATGAAATTACACACATTTTGCAAGATTGGGCATTTAATACGAGAGGATTATATGGAGAAGAGTACAAATAATATTCTATCAAAACTATGGGGAATGATATTACCATAATTATACAGAAAAATACTTAATTATGCAAATTTATGATCAGTCTATTCAAAAATGATGAATCCCGCTGCTAATTCACCTTCAACTACTTCCATTTCAAATACTTTTATGGAATTCCAAGAAATGGATAACTCAACTTCCTACAAATTTAATAATTGTGTTTTTAATAAACGTTCTTGTAAGTAGTTTTGTTATAAGTAATTTTTGAAAGTTTTGTAATCATAAAATTGAAGTAGTTGAAAATAGTTAAACTAATTTTCTGCATTAAATTGTTACTCTTATTTTCTTGGATATACGTTATTCCAGGAGGCAGTGATAACTCAAAGCTGAATGAAAGTTTCTTACAATGTGGTAGCAGTTTAGAATTAAAATATTTATCTTTTTCATGATTCCTGCGATTTTAATTATCCATTGATTCCTTTAATCTCGTGAAATAGTCACACTAAATATCACTCGAAGTGCTGTGATGTTACTTACGATAATTAGTCATCATTTCGGGTCTTATCCCTTATCCTTGTGCAATTCGCGACACATGTGTCGACCCAGCGAGATTGGAGGTCGCAAGCGGGGGCTAACGGGACAAGGGCGTTCTGTATTAGAACATAGTTGCACTTGCGTGATGCGTGTTTAATTTTCGTGACATTGGAGTCTTATAATTTTGTGCGCTTGTGTAAAGTATGTTTTAGCGGATAAACAAGTTTAATTTTTCAATTATATACGATTGTGCAAAAATATAATGTATTTGAATATGTTGAAAGTTAGAGTGTGCCAATGTTGAATTTCCAATTGCAGGATTCTTTTCAAGATCATGTTTTAGAAGCAATTTCTGATTAGTATATTCCTTCATAATATCCCCATCTGCTTTTTCTTTAAGTAGGTAAATTTGCATTTTGTGTTTTCTTAGGTAACAATGTATTTTGCCATTCAATGCATTTGAAATTATACTTGAAGTAGACCGTTTTGTAGATTGTTTTATGTTAATCACATACTTTGAAAGCCTGGATCTCGCCACCAACTTGAACACGCGTAGCGATGCGTCAACTGAGATCTAAAAGTACTGTAAAGTATGCCGCCATATCTTTTGCAAATTCGCGTGGTTCTTCTCCATCTTCTTGTGTTAGGGAGTCGATTCTTTCACGTTCTGCACGATAAAAAATAATAGTCATAACTTTTTTTAACATTACAATATTCCTCTAGTTATACAGTTTATAGATGTCAAAACTGGCCATTATTAATGATATTCAAAAATTCAGCATGTTTACGGTGTGTACTAAAGAAATATTTATTTATTTATAGAGCCTACAAAATCCAATTTCATGACAAAGGCCTCCACCATCACCAGGGTGAAACACATTCACATCAAATGAAATTGCTATTAAAGAAAATGAAATTACACATAATTACACAATTTTTCACAAAATTAAAATTTTCTCTTTGTCTCAAACTATTCCGTAAATGACTTCCACTTCCGTCTCAGTCTCTTACTTGACCTTTATTCTGAACAGATTTGCACGTAAAGTATATTTAAAAGAAATATCAAATTGATCAAAGTTCCAAGCCGGCAGCGGTGCAGGTCGGACGTGCCAGCTGCTCCGCTCCGCGCGCTACCAGTGAGACCCCGTTCTCCCTGAGTGAAACAGTTACTATAAACGGTGATAGTGTGTGTCCAGTGTGTGCAGTGCTCCGCGCATTATCAGTGAGTCCCCGTCTCCCTAAGTGCATCAGCTATTATAATCGGTGATACTGTGTGTACAGCGTGTGCAGTGAAAGTCCCGCTTTCGATCAGGGCAGCGACTACGGCCCCGGCCTCGGTTACGGGGCCACCAGGATGGCGGAAGAGAACTACATAAACACCAGCGGCCGTGAAATACAGCTGGCTGAATACCACCAGCAACAGAGACAACTGCTAATCGATCAATACCAGTGCCAAATCCATCAACTGCAACAAGATCTCCAAGAAGCACAGCTTAAAGTTCAACGCTATGAACAATCGACGCAACTTTACAATACGCAGTTATCGCAAGCAGAAGACACCGAAATGCAACAGCCACGTTCCTCGGAGAACAGTGTAATTCTATGGACATCAACAAATCAGGTACAGTGCAATTCTAGTTTCCTACCTGAATGGCAAGTTGTTCGCTCTGCTAAGCGTAAATGACGTGACAGCGGTGGTATAGTAACCCCACAGCAAGCGCCAAATACGAGTGAAATAAAAATAAGCAACAGGTTCGAAGCACTGCAAAGCATTAGAAACAACTCCAACGACACGGAAAAGACACCACAAGCAAACGATATGAATGAAGATACAGCTCCAACAAAACCTCCCCCTATATTTATTCCTAATGTTATAAAAGTGCCCTCATTCACAGAGTCATTACGTGAAGCTATCGGGCAAAATAAATTTACATATAAAATGCACAACAATGAAGTTAAAGTCAACCCAGAGGCAATAGAAAGCTACAGAGCAATTATAAAATTCCTAAATGAAAAAAAAGCAATGTACCACACGTACGAACTAAAAAAAGAAAGAGCATTTCGTGTTGTCCTTAGGCACGTACACCCATCTGTTGAAACAGAGAGTATTCAAAGTGAACTCGAGGAACTTGGTCACAAAGTCAGGAACATTCACAACATTCGCCATAGATTGACAAAAGACCCAACACGCCTTTTCTACGTCGACCTAGAACCACGACGGAATAACGCAGATATCTACAAAATTACAACATCAATGCACGCCCAAGTCAAGTTAGAACCGCCGTATAAAAAGAAAGAAATAGTGCAATGCTATAGATGCCAACAGTACAAGCATAGTCGTGCGTACTGCAAACGAAGCCCTAGATGTGTGAAATGCGGAGAAGCACACCTTACCGAAATGTGTAAGAAAGATAAACATACAAAACCAACATGCGCTCTTTGCGGCAAGGGACACCCAGCAAACTACAAAGGCTGCAGAGTATACAAAGAACTTATCAAAAGAACATACCCAACAAGTGATCGACAAAAAAACTTCGAGGAAAAAAACACTACGCAAGAACAGTACAAACCAGCTATGGAAGAGTTTCCAGGGCTAAACTCCTACTCAGAATGCCCGTCGGACCCCTTGCATAATACCAACGCCCAGATAAAAAATGTTCGATCGTATACCCAAGCTTTAACCAATCAATCAGTAGAAATCGGAAATGTATTACATGAATCATTTTCAAGATTTGAAAAAATACTTAAACAGCAAGCAGAACAGATAAGTTCAGTGCTAAATCTACTCACGATTCTTATTTCAAAATTAAATTGAATTTGTACAAACCTTCGTGGAATTATAAGATAGCAACATGGAATGCAAATGACCTCTTACAGCACAAACAAGAATTAATTTTATTCCTTCAAAATTATAAAATAGACATTATGTTAATTAGCGAAACCCATTTCACCAAGAAATCGTATTTCCCAATCCCTGGCTATGTGACCTACAACACACAACATCCAGATGGTACCGCTCATGGAGGAACTGCCATTATTATACGGAACAAATCAAGCATCATGAACTAAAAGCATACAACTTTGAATACCTGCAGGCAACCTCTGTCCAACTTCAAGATCTATGCGGCCCAATCAACGTAACTGCAGTGTACTGTCCACCTAGGCATAACATTTCAGAGGCATTCTTCAACAATATCGGAACAAGATTCATTGTGGGTGGCGACTATAATGTAAAACATGTGCACTGGGGGTCAAGACTAAATACACCAAAAGGAAGACGCCTTTACAACTGTGCTCTTAGAAATAATCTTATAGCAGTGTCCACTGGAGAACCCACACATTGGCCTATTGACAGAAACAAAATACCGGACCTTCTAGACTTCTACATTATTAAAGGTATTTCAGTTGATAAAATTTGTATAGAACCAAATCATGATATGTCGTCAGACCATTGCCCTGTTATTCTGACCATCAGCTCCGAAGTGTCACAAAATCCTTCACCGCCAAGACTCTACAACAAATTCACAGACTGGGACAAATTTCGTGAAATTATGGATAGTAGATTACTAGCAAATGTGCCACTGCATAACCCGGAAGATAGCGAAGAAGCCACAGAACACCTGATTAACTCCATTCAACATGCCGCTTGGGACTCAACACCTCAAATTGTTCAAAGTAAGCAATCAACAATTCCCATAAACATAAGAGAAAAAATCAGAGAGAAACGGCGACTACGACGTATTTGGACGACAACCAGGCACTCTGAAGACAGAACAAACTTCAATAGAGCCTCCAGGCAGCTGAAGGAATTATTGAAACAACTCAGAAATGAATCATTTGCACAATATGTACAGTCACTAACAGCAACTGCAACAACAAACTATTCGATCTGGAGGGCTACTAAGAAAAATAAACGCCCACAAATTCAAATACCACCTATAAGGAAGAAAGATGGAACATGGGCAAGAAGCGCAACAGAGAAAAGTAAACGACTTGCTGAACACTTCTCTTCGTAATTCGAACCTATAACTCCATGGAACAATGCAATTGAGGAAGAAGTACTTCGATTTAATAATGCTCCCTGTCAATTATCGCTTCCAACGCAATATTTTTCTTCTAATGAAGTAAGAGAAACTATTCAGCGTTTTATAAATCCTAACAAAAGCCCAGGTTATGACCTAATCACAGGCAAAGTCTTGCAGGAGTTATCAACGAATGCTATTGAATTTATCACCTTGCTCTTCAATGCGATTCTCCGACACAATCATTTCCCTGGACAATGGAAGATAGCTCAGATCATAGCGATACCTAAACCAGGAAAACCACCTAACGATGTATCATCTTATCGCCCAATAAGCTTGCTTCCAATCTTATCAAAGGTATTCGAAAAAATCTTACTCCAACGATTAAAACCTCTTCTGCAACAAATAATCCCAGAACACCAGTTCGGATTCAGAGAACAACACTCAACAGTCGAACAAGCGCACCGAGTTGTTGATGTTATTACTCAAAGCCTTGAAAGGAAAAGCTACTGCGCAGCTGTATTTCTTAATATACAACAAGCTTTCGACAAAGTATGGCACGAAGGGCTTCTGTATAAAATTAAATCTACTCTGCCCCACGCGTATTATCTACTGATGAAGTCATATCTATCTAACCAACACTTCCAAATCAAATATCAAGAAGAATTATCATCCTTCCATCCCATTAAATCAGGAGTCCCTCAAGGCAGTGTACTGGGTCCTGTATTATACCTTATAAACACATATGATTTACCAACAAATGAAAATACTACAACTGCAACTTACGCGGACGATACAGCAATTTTGGCAGTACATGAATACCCACTCCAAGCATCAAAAAATCTGCAAGAGCACCTGAACCAAATAGAACTATGGCTACAAAGATGGCGGATTCAAGCTAATGCCTCCAAATCCAAAAATATCATATTTACCCTATCCAAAAAGGAGTGTCCCAAAGTCCGGCTTAACAATGAATACATAGCACAAGTAAATTGCATTAAATATCTAGGATTTCATATGGACAAACGACTCACATGGAGGAACCATCTAACTACAAAGAAGAAAGAAGCTCAAATCAGATTCTCCCAATTATCATGGCTCATCAACCGCCGCTCAAACCTTTCCTTAAACAACAAAGTACTCCTCTACACAGCAATAATCAGGCCTATTTGGAGCTACGGAATTCAACTCTGGGGAACCGCTAGCAAATCAAACATCGAAATAGAAGATTCGAATCAAAATGCATTAGAAGATTAGCCAACGCACCGTGGTATGTAACGAATGAAACACTACGTCGAGACCTGATGATACCTACAATATATGAAGAAATCACTCAGCGTAGCACCACCTACCAAGAGAGGTTAGACAAACATCCAAATCCATCAGCCATCAATCTACTGGACAATGGCGAAGAAGAACAACGACTGAAAAGACACCATATTCTGGAATTACCTTTCCGATTCAACAACCCTCATGACGATGTACTCTAGCTTCAATTAATGCATAAATAACATATTTACTGAATGTTTGTTAAGAAAACAGATTGTAAATAAACAGAATAATAATAATAAAAAAATTGATCAAGTATATATTGCATGCAGATACGCAAATGACGTTGAAATAAACGAAATCAACTATAACCAACGCGGAAACAAAGCGATTTGTCACTTAAAATGTTTGCTGGGAAATAAATGCTTAAAATGCTGCTTAAAATGTTTTCCTTGGAATCAATGGTGCTCATTTTATATTTGTTTCATTGGACCAATAGTTAAACTGTTTAGCAATAATTGTATTAATACAATTAAAGATTAATTTATTGGAGCATGCGCATTAACTGCAATTTTTGGATAAATAATTTTCACGTTCTCGATTTCGCTTTCTTACCATAAAATGGGTCGAATATTGTAATACTGATTAAATATTATTTTATTCCCTTTTAATATGAATTACTACTAATATTTTTTTCCATATCTCTCAAATATATTATATTTTAATGTCTATTTCATGACACTGTAGGGTCATGTTTTCGATAACTTCAACTCTCTTCACGAGAAGTTACTCGTGATCGATGTGGTTTTAGAACTCCTTATTGTAGGTTATGACATTGTTTACGATGCAGCGGTATCTTAACAGCTTAGCTGACCTCTGCGAAGTATCTTCCGAGAGGATAAGGAAAGCCTGTTTCACAGTTTGGATAGGGTTCGTCAAGATGGGAAAAGAGTGCAAACCTTATATTTAATATAACAAGTGAGTACACTTCGTCGCTTGTCGGGAAAGATTCGCTGTGATTTTATATTTTGTGATTCATATATATTTCCAATAATATTATGTTTTCATTCTGTATTATACGTACGTCCGGGTTCTACAGTAGCTTATAATCAATAATGACAATGTTTAAACTTTTAATACTCTTAGACTTTATGTTAGAATGTTTTGAGTATTAAAGAAAACGTTTTAATGATAAAGCCATTTCAACATAGGCTTTCCTTATTTCCATATTACTAAAAGTTTTAAAACTTATGTATGTTCACCAATTGTCCAAAACAAAATAACCGGCTTATCAGGATAAATGAAAATATTCTAATTCCTACGTCTCCCTGTTCGTATTTTTCACTCGCGCTTAAAAAGGATCAATAGAGCACAGATACACTATGTGATCAAAAATATCCGGATACGTGGCTAAAAATGACTTACCAGTTCGTGGCGTCATCCATCGGTAATGCTGGAATTCAATAAAGTAAGTCTTGATGACAGCTTCCACTTTTGCATGAGTACTTTCAATCAGGTGCTGGAAGGTTTCTTGGCGAATGGCAGCCCATTCTTCACGGAGTGCTGCACTGAGAAGAGGTATCGATGTAGGTCAGTGAGGCCTGGCACGAAGTCGGCGTTCCAAAACATCCCCAAAGTGATTGGTAGGATTCAAGTCAGGACTCTGTGCAGGCCAGTCCATTACAGGAATCTTATTGTCGTATAACCACTCCGCCACAGGCCGAACAGGTGCACGATCGTGTTGAAAGATGCAATCGTCATCCCTGAACTGCTCTTCAATAGTGGGAAGCAAGAAGGTGTTAAAAACACCAACCTAGGTCTGTGCCGTAATAGTGCTACACAAAATAACAAGGGGTGCAATCCCCCTCCATGAAAAACACGACCACACCATAACACCATTTTGGATGTGTCCGGATACTTTTGATCACATAGTGTAACTCACGCGAACTCACGCGAAACTGAGTAGGGCCTGTTACGCGCATCAATGAAACTGGAGTAGTCTCTTTCAGCCTTTCAGTCTCTTTTCAGTCCTACCTCATTCAGGTATTGAAACAAATGCTCGGTTACGGAAGGACAGCACCCAACTTGGCTTTTTTCTGCCCTCTAGTCATATATAAATGAAACACAAATTTTAGGATAGAACTTGGCCTTTACACTAACATAAAATAAAGGGAAATAAAATGAAATTACAAAATTAGTTCAAACAAAGCATACAACTAAGTCACAATTAGGTTTTGAGTTACATTTGATATAAAAAAACAGTAAATGTGTTGAGCCACATCAGGTGTTCAGATTATTCGACAAGTTATTTGACATAAAAATTACGAGGGCTGAAATATGGTCGTTTCTAGACCTCTAACCCTAGGTCCGCCGCTCACGGCAGCAAAGTACACAAGGTCCATCAGGAAGGAGCAAAAATCATAGCAGATTCAAATAAAACCAGTACCACAATTTTATCCATTTTTTGGTCGCGAACTGGCCAGCTGGGACCAAATACTCTTGCACTTACCGAGGCAAGTGTACGTGACTCCTTTGGGGAGATCAGCATTCTCATGTTGAATCCAATTTTTAGTCTCAAGAATTGCTAGACCTGGGGGGATGGGATATGTAATGAATGATGATGATGATGATGATGATGATGATGATAATGAAGGAGGGTGGACAACACAAACGTACAAACACACCCATGCCATAGGTGGGACTCAAACCCGCGCTCTTTCCGTCCAAGATCGCCACGGCACTGTTACCTTAGCGATGTTGGTTATCAGGATCGGCTTTTAACCATTTTATTACTAATTTATTTCCGCAAAACCAGTTTTTTATTGTTTATCTCCATCCAAAAAATGATTGGTGGGACAACTTGATACGACCATAAGATTTCACTTCTGCTTGGCTCCCGCAATTTTCCAGGCCAGCCTCCTTCGAATGCTACTCGTGCCGGCGTGGAGTACGGCAATTCCCAAAAGATGGCTTTTATGATATACAATATTATTACATTTCCGTCACGGCAAACTACAATGTCTTGAAGACAGATAAAAAGACTTGAAATAACTTGGAGAAACAAGACAAAAAACGTTCGTACAGAAGAAGAGAATGATGGCCGCGTGCGACGTGAATAAACAAACCAATCATCGCACTCCCTTCAACTTCTACCGCTCCCAATCTGCGAACACTGTGTTGCCAGCTTCCGTATCCCACCTTGGCTCCCACCCGCAATTTCCCAGGCCTGCCTCCCTTGAAAGCCACTCGTTGTGCCGGCGTGGAGTAGGGCAATGCCCAAAAGGTGGCGGAGGTGGGGGGGGGGGGGCGTGTCCCAAGTGGCAGGTTCACGGGCGCGAGCTGCGTCTCTACGGCGCGGGGCGCTCCCACAAATAAAGCCACCGGAAGCGGCGGCGACGCCCTCCGCCCCGTCTCCTCCCGCCCGCGCCGCGTGTATAAAGGAAGCTTTATTGACTAAATCCGACAGAAACAGTTGCCGTGCGCGGCGGCGACGCCTGGCGTCTACGCGCTCACTGCCCTCCAGCGCCTGCAGGGCGGGCGGCTACTCGCTGCCAAGTTCAGCGGCAGCCCCGAGACGCCAGGGAATTGTGAAAAACCCTGAAAGTCGGAATATCATGAAGGAATTCTTCTGGAATTTTGGTGCTTATCTGAGGCAATAAGCGGAACGGTCATTATATTTATGCTATCGTTGATTAAATTGTCAAGAATGGGATATTTGTTTCTGCGCCTCAGTCGCTTGAAGAATGGCTGCTCCAGTGAGCGGTCACTGGGCGTGCTAAGTCTCCAGTGGTTATCTAAGGGATTCCGGATTGAGCCGGCGAGTGTCAGCCCGACAGGGACGGGAAGGAGGGTAACTCTCTCGTGGCTCAGTGGCGAAGTCGCTTGCCTTTCATCACTGAGCTTCCGGGTTGGACTCCCGTAGAATCCCCGTAGAACCTCATATGAAATTTGTTACGACACACCGCTAGTAACCCCTGTGAAGCGTCCTAAACCTTACCCCTATCCTTATTCCTTCCCAATTCTGGCCGATGGGTAGATGACGCAGGGCGCTTGTGGGACGCAGTCGCGAAGACGCTACTATCGGCGATACCCTGACTTGATTGCGACTAACGTGACTTGACTACCCAGCGTCCCCTAGAATGTGCTGGGTGTTTAATAACGGAAGATTACTCCACGGTGCTTTCAACGCTTCATAAGGAGTTAGGAGACGCGTTGTGTCAATAAATAGACGCAACAGATTTAAAAAAAGAAGGGTGTGTGTGGCTCGGTCGTATTGGCTCTAATCTAGTGAAAGATCTAGTAAAGGTGATTATCATGGGAACCACTGTAACAAGACTTCGCGGGGAGCCTAGCCCAATTGTTTGAATTTGAACAACCCTGGTTAACAACATACAAACTTGGTCCCAAAAGTAATACGACATTACTTGTTCTGACGTGTTCCGTCGTAGAGCATTCCTGGCAGTTGCTAATCTTTGGTGGGGAGCTTTGGCAACATTGTGCGTCGAGCGGCCGTCTGTTTCAAGTTCCCCGTGTGAAAGGATGCGCAATAACCTAAACCTCTGCTCGGAAGCACCTTCAAAATCGCGATGAAGAAATTTCTGGAACAGCGATACGCAAACTCAGTATCGAATTTTGAAGCCTCCACATTCATAGACTTATCTGATCATTCAAAAGATCTTTGGTAATTATTTTTTCTCCTAAATCCAGTCGGAGAGCTGGCATAATCTATGTAATACGTTGGATGCTAACACATTTCCAAAGCATACACCTTTCCTACGCCGGAGATTCAAATGGAAATGCTTAATGGAAAGAATTTGCCGTTACCTTTCGAATCACCCTCGGACATAAATGTACTTTCAGCCAATTGCATCAATAACATCATCTGACTTTGTACAAATATCTGAAATATTACGTTTGGGTGAAATACAGTATTTCTGGATAACAGGAAGTGGTATTTACATGTGAGGTATTTGGAGGAACGCATTTAATAACGTTAAATAGTCACAAATGTAATGAATAGTCATAGCTCTGCCGACTCGAGCATCTGTTGGAAAAGCAGGTTTCAGAAGGATCAAATATTGTAAGTTCTTAATAACTATTTCTATATTTTTTCATTTGGTTTTTGTTATATTTATCAGTAACAACTTTAAAGTAAATCAGTAACAACTTTATTTGGCGTAAGGGCGAGAAGAAGAATTATGAAGATTAATTTGATAATTGAATCCTTGAACGAATCCTCGTAATTAACATGTTTGTAGACTTTATTGGTGGTGAAAATTTTCCATTACTGGTGTGTTTTTCGTTTTTAAACGTTTTATTACATAAAATAATTTTATATAATGGTGGTGGTTGACAATATCTCCGCAAAAGTATTAAAAGGAATGGTGTCTTTTGGTTTATCTTTTTAACCTTAATGTAGCGCGCCAGGGTAGTCTCTATGCGGTGGAACCTTGTTGGTGAGAGGACTTGCAACAGAAATTAAGTTAGTAATTCGAGCTGCAGATTGAAACCGTAAATTGTGTACTCGCCACAGTCATAACATGCTGAAAGTGTTGTTTCTTTCAATTTTTTCTCAGTAATCTGCTTGCTACGAACATAAATCCAGTTTTTAATAATAGATCCTGATTTGGCTCAGTGCGGAGATATTTTCCTGGCGCACTGTACCATAATGATCAGAACATGATAAACCGTTTGGAAACAACGCTATCTATGATCAGTTGAAACCTTGAAAATCTTTGTTTATCCAAAGCAGGCAAAGATAATTTTATAGTATTTCCTGTAAACTTAAGTTATCAAGTAGTACACATCATTATCTTTCCTATCAGATTCCGGATACGCCAAGAAAATACTCTAGTATTTTTAATTGCAATCATAATACTGTAAAATGAGCTTCCAAAACATACGAGTGCGAGTGTGCTGATGACAAATAGGGTACAAATAAAATAATCTGTTTCAATAGTGCAAAAGTCATTCAAGAGTATCAACGCTACTAAAATAGTTTGAAGAAGTAAACGCTGTACAATGAAGTGTGTGTGGAGAAAAATAGCTCTTAAGATCGATTTGCGAGCGTTATGAATAAAAAAATCTGTTCAGCAAACAATAATTTAAAAAAATCTTTTAAGGCTAAATAAATATATTGAAATACTGAATTCGCTGCGGAGCTATTATACCGAACCTCTGAAATAACAAAATGATTAATCGAGGAGAAAATAGATTACTTTAGCATTATTTTTTATTCAACAGGCCGTTGTTACGTATGTAGATTGTATTACCAAATTCCATGACTGTAGGCGTCCTAGATCCTGCGGTATTCTAACCTTTCAAGTTGTTGAATAAAAATCCTGCCGTAAGAAAATGAATACATACAAATCTACCAAATTATCTAAACTTCCGGAATTAAGCAAGTCATGGCAACCAAGTCATATATATATATATATATATATATATATATATATATATGTATATATACTGTGGCGTTATGGGATTGTGCAACCCCATAACACCACCGTCTCGTATGTATGAACACCCACAGGCAGTGAGCAGAGCAGGCGCAAAGCAAAAGTTCATAAACGCGCAGCCTGGTATCCGTTGCCCGTACTAAACAAAGGCGAGCTAGCGAGCAACGTTTTCCTTGTGAAGAGTTGAGAGAAGGGAAGCAGCCCCACCACTGAGAATTTCCCCAGGCGTCGGACAATAAATACGCAAACCCGCAAGCGGAAGCTCTCTTTTGATTGTCGCCGTTCGCCGAGTAAGCAGCATTTTGATCACCGCTCGTTAACGTCAGCTTAGATATTGTTTGCCGCCGCAACGACTGCTAGGTAGGAGTTTTCGGCGTCGAACAGACGTTCTAGTTAGTCGTCCGCGAGATAGTGAAGATTTAGTAAAGTGTTTCTTCAATTAACAACACGGGAAGTAAAAGTTACCCGTTGTGAGAAAAGCATTGAAAGTTCTGGTTTAACAAAGTAGAAGTAGCAACGAGCGAGGAACTTGCACGAGTATTCGGGGAAGTGCAAGGGACATTTTCACAACGTGGGCGTAGTCAGAGGCGCCGGTAGCAGTCGAGGGAGAAGAAGAGGCCGACTAGGAAGAACGGAAGAGGACGCAAGAAGACAGCGTAGACGGCCGAGGCGAATCCCGTCTCGTACGACGCAGAAGCTGGGGCCGAGCGACGTCGGTGCAGAGACCAGCGCACGACCATCAAGGCCAAAAGCGGGAAGTTCACGAGGTAACGCTTAGGGCGCGGAAAGTAGGTCAAGTTCACGTCGGCAGAAAAAATACTAGTATAGGAAAGTGTTAGGAAATTGAGGACACGGGTGGCAAAAAATTGCAGTATTGTAGGAGGAGACTTTTGATGCGCTATTGCCTGCCTAAAACATTCTATTTGGGACATTTATTATTCTGCTATTAGCAGTCACAGTTAAATTGTAAATGAGAGTAGTGCACTTGCACACATTTTGTTCTTCGCATGTAATATTTTTTGAAGCAGGAGATTGTAAATTGAAATTTGGTTTTATGTGCAATGTAATTAGAATAGCATAAATTTAGATATAATTAATTTTCAAGGGAATTCCTAGTGTAGATTAGGGTAATTATTTCAGAGTGTCAATTTTGGAATAAGTTATATGTTTTCATTCATTTAGTGTGTTGTAAAGGTTTCTATTTGTGTTGTTGATCAGTCTTTGTAAAAGTGTGATTCTATTCTTGGTTTTTTGTCATTAACTTGTGCCACTAAAAGTTTATGGGTAAATTATACGCTCGTTTATGTGCAATTTGTGTGATTTTATTGTGTCAAGGGTTCAAACCCTTCTCGCACCCTGAAGATCCTGTTCCCTAGATTTTAAGCTCGCTTCACGAGCAAAATCTTGTTAACCCGCTTACGGTTCATGCGTGCAACTGTGAAGGTGGCAGTTGTGGGCGAAGGTGGGTTGGTTAGAATATATATATATATATATATATATATATATATATATATATATATATATATATATATATATATATTGTGACGTACCTGATTGGCGGTACTTTTCACTGCAATAAAATTTGGAAAGGACGGGTGTCTTGTCTCGTGAATGGGTCTCTTAAGGATTCGGCAATACATTGGCAAATCAGAGTTAGAATTTCGTCTGAACACAAACACAATTTATTCTTAAAATCACACATTCTGTACATTATCATGCATACAATTCCTGACCGTTTTGGTACCAAAACTCAGTTTATAACTAGATTTCACCATACTTCGGGCCCCGTGAATACCTCGCTTGTTCACTGACGATTGCCAACGGCCGCGGCGGTCGGTGACCTTCGATGCAGCTCGGCGCTCCGGACGGTTGGTCAGGCGGGCTCCCGTGTCGTCGGCCCGCGGCGGCGGCGGCACGAATCCCTCTGCTTGGACGCTGGCTGTTGTGCGTGTTGTTCCGCTGGAGCATTTACGGCCTCTGGATTACGTTCGTCTTGCCCTTGCAGTCTATCTCTTGTTATATCGTAACACCATTCATCAGTGCCCTTCCACTCTCCTAATTACCACTATGGAGCACGTGGCCGCCACTCGTGCAGGCATCAGCTCCGCGATTTACGGTTTTACTTCGGTTTTCACTGTTTCCGATATTACGAACACGATATTTAGTTTATACAGTCCGACATCTGCCAATATTACGTTCACCTGCTTCCTGCCCGTATTTCTATCATCAGTTCACTTAATTCAATCCTCTTTGTCGCGAGCACCGATTTCGTGCCAACCTTTTTCACGCACAGTCTCACACTCCTCACTGCCAACGGCTAACTGCCTCCCCAACGGCCGATGTCTCGCCCGCTCTCGTCGGCCCACGGCGGCGGATTCGTTCTCTAGTCCCCGTCCGCCGGTCGCCGCTACTGCCGCTAATACCGCGCAGTTCAAAACTGGACGTAATTATACCAATACACTCTGTGTCTCTAATTGATTAGAGAAACGCTCCGCGTTTCAATATATATATATATATATATATATATATATATATATATATATATATATATTCTAACAGGCTTACCTACCCCACACAACTCGTACCTTCTACGCACACAGCCGCATGCACTGTAAGCGGGTTGTTAAGATATTATGCTCGTGAAGCGAGCTTAGAATCTCAGGAAGCAGGATCTTTGGGGTACGAGAAAGGTCTGAACCCTTGACACAATAAAAGTCACACAAATCACACATAAACGAGCATATAATTCACTCAAAATTCTGTGGCATGAATTGATAACAACGAAAAACAAATCAAAAAAAATAGAATTACACTTCCAAAAATGATCAAATAAATACAAATAAGCAACCTTTACAGCCTATTCAATAAATGAACACTTAATTTTGTTCAGAACTAACTTTCTGAAGCGATTTCTCTAACCAGTACTGGGAATTCCCTTTGAAAATTCAATACGCCTAAAGTTAAATTATTCTAGTTACAATTGCACGTGAAATTAAACTTAATTTACAATCTCTTGCCTTTCTTTAAAATATTACATACAATAATTAACATGTGGGCAAGCGCACTACTCTCAATTTATCTTTTAATTATAACTGCTAATAACAGAATAATGACTGCTCCAATAGAATGGTTCAAGGCAAGCAATAACACATTAAATCTCCCACTACACAGCTGCAAATTATTACCACCCGTGTCCTCAGTTTCTAACACTTCTGAAACTATTCTTTCCCTGCCGACGTGAACTTGACCTAATTTCACAGTTCTACAGGTTACCTCGAAACTGTTCGTTTTCCAACCTTGAAGTCGCGTGCTGCGTTCCGCACCGCGTTGCTCGATTCCGAAGTTCTGCGTTGCCTTCGCTGTCCTCTTGCGTCTTATTCTTTCTTCCTGAACGGCGTCTTCTCCCCGGTCGACTCGCGTATTCTTCCGTCTCCACTAATCGGTTTCTTCTCCTCCAACGGCTGCTACCGCCTTCGATTACGCCCAATTTGTAAAAAATGTCCCTTGCACTTCCCTAACTGCCAGTGCAAGTACCTCGCTCGTTCCTAACTTTATTCAGTTAATCAAGAACTTTCAGAGCTTTCCTCACAACGGGCAAACTTTTACTTCCCGCATTAGTTAATAGAAGAATATTTCACTAATTCCTGACTACTTCGCGGACGACTAGCTAGACGTCTTTGCAACGCCGTAAACTCCTATCTAAACAGTCGTTGCGGCAATTTCTACCTAATCTGACGCTCTGATAAAAATCTGCTCACTTGCCGAGCGGTGACTTACAAGAAGAACTGCTGACCGACGCGTGCTAGCAGAAGAGAGATGTTGACTCCAGGCGTGATGGTTCAGAAAAGAGGTCTTCCGCTTGCGTGTTCGCCCATTTATTGGCGTTGCCTGGGGAAATTCTCTGTCGCGGGGGTAACTTCTCCTCCTTCAACCCTTCACCAGTAAAACGTGACTTGATAGTTCGTGGCGACTAGTACGAGCAACGGATACCAGGCTGCGCGTTTTGCTACTCTAGTTTTTGGCTGCTCTTCTCGCTGCCTGTGAGCGTTCACGCCGATGAAACGGTGGTGTTATGGGGTTGTATAATCCCATATCGCCACATTATATATATATATATATATATATATATATATATATATATATATAGATATAGATATAGATATAGATATAAGTTGTAAAGAGACCTTTGATTTCCCTCCTAAGCGGTTCTCAGAGAACGGTTTTAAACAAATGTATCAAAAAAATAGGAAAGAAGGAAATTACATTTTGAATAGATCGCAGCTTGTAGTATCATAGTATGCAATTTGCTTTCTTTGAAATGAGTGGATAAAATGAAACCGGAAAGGATGGCATTTTGAGCATCTTCGTAAATTGGCGGGAAATAGACGAGTAACACGGCTGAACTTCTTGCTCAGAGAATGTGTGTCATTGTTAAACCGATTGTGATACTACCAACAATATTACGATAAAACATTATTACCATTTGTAAATATTTAATGAACTTTCTTATAAACTAGCTGAACCCGTGTGATTACAATACAAAGAAGGAGATCTGTAGAAAATATACCACAGAAAATACAGCATTTCCATGGATATCCACATGTTTTCTATTTACCAAGATCTTTACACGTATATACTTGGATATTGTGTTGGCGTATAACAGCAGATACGTATTTTATCGTAATGACGGAATTGTTTAATGTGATCACTGAAATCTTTATGTAAAGGGACATACATGTTTTTCTTATTACTAATCATAATTGGACTACGAATGGTTTGTAAATTTGTGTTATTTTGAACAGGTAAAGTGTATCGATATACATGTTAATTAATGATAGTGATTTGATAATAATAATAATAATAATAATAATAATAATAATAATAATAGTATTAATGAATGAGAAAACAGGTGTATGTTATTCCATTTTGTGGTAAGTTGAATTATTTGTAAGTATGATTAAACTTCTGTAAGATGTTAACTGATAGTACTTAAATGGTAAGTAGTATCAGTGCTTGATTAACAGAATTTTTGGTCCCGGAACATACCTCAAAAATAATTATTAATTTAATATAAATAATGATACTTATAACATAATTTAATTATCTTAGGGTGTATAATGTCATTTTATCGTTTTTAATTATAATTTTGTTACGTTCGAAAAATTGATACCGTTAAGTGGAAATTATAAAATTTTGAGTTTACGAAAGTTGGTTGAACTAAAAATCGACGTTGCAAAAGTGTTGTCCTCTGTTGTTTCTTTGTTTTTCCTATTTTTTATATCAGTTTATGATTTCTGTATTACGTGTCTTGATACAAGTTTCCAAATCAATTTTGAGACAATCACTTTTCAACTTTCGTTTCATTCCACTCTTTCTACGTTTCGGAGATCAAATGTGTCTTCACCGTCAAGTACAGATGCAAAATTAGTAAGTACAATTGATCGCTTTTATTTCTATTATTTTTAAATATTCTAAATTGCACTGATATATGAATATGTAAATACAAATAGTTTTGGAATTTTAATTTCTTAATTCAACTGATTTAAGCAATACTATTCATATTTTCTATTTTGTTTCCGAGGTGCCGGAACAGGGTTGCTCGAGGTACAGCATTTCCGGATTTTCGACGTTCAATTCGCAATTCGCATCAAGCCATGAGAATTACTAATAAAAATCGAATTTTACAATTCATGAAAATTATTTTTTCTTTTCCTTTTTTAGTTGACAATTTAGCGGGTCTTCTACTTGCGTAGCGTCGAGGCAGTCTAGACCGTTGTCTAAATAAAACTATAATTCTAAAAAACATTAGTTGTTTCTAATTTTCTCCATGTAAGAAGTATATCAGGTATATCCAAATTTCAACTAACAAATAAAAATTGAAAACATTATCACAACCCCTTCACACCAAAATTTTCCTCCTCATACTTTGCATCTTGCTTTAAATTCACTTTCTGTATCTCTTTCTATCCACTTACAAATTGATTTTTCTTTGAATTTGATATTTGTGTGTGTTTTAACCATTTGTTTTCAGAGTTCTGAATTTTTTTCTGGGTGGTTCAGACTTCTGCCAGAGCTCGCTCCTTCATCGCTTGATGAGGAATTTCTAAATTTCTGTTCATGTCATAAGAAAGCAGAAGACAGTTCTCATTATATTTGTTTAGTATAAGTCACATTCGATTGGCAGGTAATAATTATTGGTGGACATGTTGGCTAAGGTGACTGAAATGCTAAATACTAATATCTACAGAATGTTATGTAATAGATCGATGTATTTCATTCTGTAATTATTACACACAGTGCATTTCCATGTACATTCTAAATAATTATTTAAAATATTCACAGGGAGGGTGTTCAAATTGCTGACGTACATTCTGCTTGTGCAATATCTGTAACTATATTCGTTTATTATTAGCCACCCTGTTTTCATGAGGTCACCGTAGACTGAATGAGAATCGCACGTCTACAGTAGATGCTGATGAATTAGATATTATATAGAGGACGGTGAGCGGAATATTGGCCTGCTCATTGCAGGAAAGGGCAGAGAAGAAGGGGGCCAGAACATAACCATTGCGTAAGGGTTATGTGAAAAGGAGAAATAAAAATATTTTCCGTGCCTTTTATGAATAGCATGTATTATCAATAACGAAGTGTATTTTGTTGCCGTGCTGCCCATAGTTCTTTCTAATGGTATTAATAACCCCTTTTTCTTTTCCTAGTGACAATAGTTCACTAAATTATTTAGAATTAATGTACGGACAGAACGCACTTTCGCATACATAAGTGGATTTGATTTTTTAGCAGACTTCACAGAAACTACGAAAACAAAACAAGCACTTTTTCCCGGACCGTTTTGTGTGCTACTAATCACTGGTTGCTGTGCGTCATGGCAGAAACTCTTCTGAGCATCTCGCGACTGTCTGGTATGGAAGGGCATCATTACCAAAAGTTTCTAACAATTCTCCTCAAGATCTATTGCAACCTCGCCTCTGCTCTTACTTCTTATATACTCACTCCCATTTAAACCATTAATGTTTAATTTACTGGTTTTATTATTATCGGCTTTTCTGCACCAAAAACGTGGCTCAAAAGCTCTCTACTTATTACTAGAGGCAGTGTTGACTTAGGTGTTTGTCAAAAGCATACCCCCGGGGTCTTCCTAGGGAGCGTTTGTGCCTTGCCGGACTGTAGTCGCGAGGGTTCCATCCCGGAGGGGTGGCTGGAACGCCAGTCGCAGCTATGAGGGTCTCCCTGCCCCCGACAGTCCACAGCCACTGTCGCCGCCCTCGCCGCCCTCGCCGCCCTCGCCGCCCTCACCATCTTCGCCGCCCTCACCGCCCCGCCCCTCCCATATCCGCAGCGCCTCGCACACCATTCTTAGTGAAATATTTTTCTGTTCCGCGTCGTTCAAGCACCGGCCCGGCCCGGCCCCGCCCGGATCTGGCCCTCTCCTGCGAGTTTTCTTTTTTTGACAAGCAGCTAAAGCACGTGGATAAATGGAACACATGTGGAATGCGCCGTGTAATGGGTGGCGATACAAAAAGTTGTACGAGTTAAAGTAGATGAACTACTGCGTATTATCAAAAGAATCACCAATTTCATGAGGCCAATTTGACACGCGACGATCGCGAATTTACAAATCGATTGGGGTAGCGAGAATCCTCCGCTATAAAACACTGTAAAGTCAATGCAAAATTTACACCTTATCTACCAAAAATGTACATTTATCTTCCGAATTTACTACATTAAAATTACCTTTTCGCTTACTGATTACACAGTAGAGGAAGTATTGTAATGCTGCGGAAAAAAACGCAAATTTTTGACAGAAAAATCTTATTGACAGGCCCTCTTAACGAAAAGAAGTATACTCCTTGTTCCTAAATATTGTAAATTTCTTCCTCTAACACGTTACGTAGTCAGAATCTATGTTTCGTGGGTCCCTGACACCGAAAAATAGGTTGAAGACGGAACGTCTGTCCGTCTGTCTGAACAACGCTAAACGGTAATCAGAACTTTCACTAAAATTGATATTCTACGAACGATCAGACTTATGTCACGGGACCTTGAATTTGAAACGGACATTTTGATTTTTGAACTGATAATATCTCAACATTTTCACAATTTTTTCAAAAATGGCTCCACATTTTGTATTATACGTCGCGAGTATCGTAAAGAACGCTCGAAAAGGACGCTTTTGAAATGTGTAACTTTAATTTTTTGAAAGGTTTACTTTATCTCTGCACACGGGAGTACCGTTGTACGGAAAATGTACATCAATGGGAGAGAACGTGCGGGGATATTCTTTCAGCGATAACGACGGATTTGCCTTTTATAGGCGTCCCCAATCGAACCTGGACATCGTACTTCGTACTTCGTAATCGTACTTCGTAATCGTACACTTCGACTTGTACTTCGAGGGTTGCAGTATGAGCCCCATCACCTGAATGCCCGACTTGACACCCATACATTGCTTCTGGAGGTACTGTCGAATTTGTATCCAACATCCGGGTAAGTCCGATTTCTCTTAGTTTCACACCAAGGAGGTTCCACTGGCTTGAAGGCGGGCTCCAGGCGCAAGGCCTGTCTCCTTCGTGCCACATTAAGGCATCGTCTGGCTGGTATCCGGATTCGTCGGAAAGTAACGCTTCTCTGGAGAGCCGATCGACCCTAGGTGGAACCGCTCAGAGCTACCAACATTCCGGGTTGGTACGGGAGTCGAATAAAGCACCACTCACGATGAACCGGGATAAATCCATTCTCAATTTCCCCTGAGTGGTTGATACTGCTACGAGAAAGCCAAGTCCGGTGCCGAGGGTGCCACCCGGTGCGAGCACAGAGGCCCGCAGCTTCAACTCGTCTCCTTCCTGGGCGACTTCTGCTCTTCCCTCTCGGACCCGCCGGAAGTGGTTTGCAAGTAGAGATCACGCGAGGAAGCGTTGCACTCTCCTGTCGTCACAGAGAAGGTCTATACCGAATGCCGTCCCAAAAACTTCGACTTCACAGTTTTTCGAAAGGCACTCTCAACACCCAAAATAAATTCCTATTTCGTATAAGAGAGCACCAAAAAAAACCCAACAAACAAACAAATTACTAGCGCAGGCACAACTTTCTTTCTGGACAATTCGAACCCTAGGTATAACCGATGTTTTCTAAACAGCGATAATATGTGTAGACGGCTCTACTGCACCTGAGCAGTGTCTCCCTTCTCGAGTATCTCGCTCGCGCTTTAAATGTCATCGAGAGCCCAGATATCTCGTGCGAAGTCTTCCCGTAAGACGCGGGTCCTGACGAGACGTGAGTCCTTCCCGCCGGAGCATTCGAGCGTGGGAAGATGCATTCCGGCGCGTGGCATTTGATGTTATGCCTTGGGACATACGCTCTAACAACTGCACGTGGCAGCAAATGTACTTGCATAAGCAATAAAGGTGGTGGGGAAGTACTTGTTGGGTTTTTTCTCTATTTCACGGCCATCAGACTTCCTCATCGACACGAGTTTCTTCTCCGCCCTGCCTCCCGGTCCCGAGTCATCACCCATTCTGCGCCTGCCAACTTCGGTGCAGCCGCACTAACAAGAAGACAACTGAAGGTTTGGATCGAAGAAGGGCGTAATTCGGAAAGCACAGTTTTGTGATAAACAAGAAAAACTATGTGCAAGCTGAATTTCTCTAATTAATTTAAAAATATGTGCATATCGCATGAAAATTCATTCTAGTAACTGATTAAGCATACAGAATGCACTAAAATGCTCAAATATGTGGATTTACATTAATTTGAAAATGTTGGATTATGCCGTTATTCTATGGAATAAGCTAATTTTGATACATATAGTGTTCGTCTATGAAAATCTGCATGTGTTTGTTAATTTCGCTAATACAGAATAATTTGCATTTTCATCAAGTTTAATTAAGATTCATTAATTCTTGTTTTCTGATTTTCAGAAAAGGTTTCCTTTTTCGTCCTTTATTATTATCTTCAATACTACAAAAATAAGCATCTGAAGGTGTATTACTATCATCTGGAAGTTTAAACTCACTATCATTCGATGAAAAATCAGATTTACGGGCAAATTCACATCTTCTGTAATCACAGCCATCCTGCCGATATTCCAAACAACGAGAAACAAATGATGCAATATCATAGAGGTAACGATGATACAAAAAAAGGCGCAATTCAGATTTTTAAAAGCCCCTGAAATGTCATCTGTTGTGGTAAGCGCAGTACCATCTGGTGGAGTGACAGAGTGTCACTTAAAGAACGTTTTGAAACGTTTTTTGGATAAACGCCATAATTCGAGTTACGCCCTTCTTCCACCCGACCCCTCAATTAAGCTTGTCATTTCTGTCTACATGATTGTTTTCAAATGGCACAGGTCGTAGTATTCTGTGGATATTGTCTCTTCATTAACTACGCGAGTTGGCGCCGTGGATCATAAAGCTTACTTTCACCCCCTTTGCGCAACATAGTTCCCAAATGTACAATATTGATTTCATGTGATGTTTTCTCTCGCTTCTGATCATTATGGCACTCTCCGTGTGTGGGTATACTAATCCATTCCTGCATTTGCGGCATGGCTGAGCTCATAACATCTATGTTTTGAATTCGCGGTGGGCTCATAACATCCATGCATTCCTTCTGAACATTATTTAAACATCTCATCATTACATCATCATTTAATCATTTTACTGTCATTTAATACTCATCATTTACTACATCATAATTAAATAATTTTTTATGTACGGAAAGACAAAGGATTATGTTCACCTGCACAGGAAATGAAAGGAAGAAAAGGAAGCTTCTTCATTTGTGTAAGCTGCGAAATGAGTATGGCTCTCGTCCTTATACAACTCAAGTTTTTGAAAGATTAACAAGACTTCTTAACAGCCGCTGATCACT
Organism: Gryllus longicercus; assembly: GCA_038098605.1. Lineage (NCBI taxonomy): Eukaryota > Metazoa > Arthropoda > Insecta > Orthoptera > Gryllidae > Gryllus > Gryllus longicercus. The sequence continues at coordinate 897,638 of JAZDUA010000116.1, read as the reverse complement.
GAAATCGAATGTATCAAAGACAAAATATATAAATCATTATTATGGTCTCTTCCGAAAGTAGTCAGTGATATTTTTCGCTTATTCATTTTCATTTTAAGGAGGCTTTCTCCATTTTAAGGAGGCCATAACAGTAGGGTAAACAATTTTTTCAATGGGACTGAAAACAGTGTCAACACACATTTTGGTGCCTCGTATATTAACTTTTTTCTGGTATTTCGATGTCACTGATTCCAAAAAAGGAGTTAGTTTTCCCCTATCAGTTCTAGTTTTGTAAATATAGAATTATCGTCATATACCCCACTTCCACATGGTTTACTAGAAATTTGGAGGCTTCAATGGAATGTGGTCATAAAATATTTACTTTACTGGTGTTAATTTGTTGTAAAATAAAATAAATTTGTTTTTATAAATGGTATATTTTAAGTAAATAACTTGAAATCACATAATTTTTCATTAAAATGTTTTGAAAAATTCACAAAATCAACCATTTATTCAACATCCAAACATTTTTTTGAAATGGATTTTTTGGAGAAAGAAATGCGATAGCAGTCTCGCTGCATGTTCCAACAGTAGTGTGCTATGTATGTATCCCATTTTCCTGGTGTTTCTCTTCCATTGGTGAATATCTTTGTGAAATATTTCACCTTACTCTTCACTTAGATAAAGTGAAGGAAAGCAATCCTAGTAGCTTTGTAAGTAATGGACCTTAATACTCATTGCATCCAAGCAAATGGAAATTGGAAAGCATTGTTTCCATTAATTGTGAAAAGTTTTCTTGTGTATGCTCTCCTAGAAAGTTTTTCACAACTAGAACAAAAGAGACCAGGCATTCGATTTAATTTCGCTCATGTATTTCAAGAAATTTGAATAATTTAGGAACTTAATATTTGAGAACCATAAAAATCCCTTCTTTAGTTTCTTCTTGGAGACTTCTGGAAATGTGCGGAATATACACTGGAAGCACAAACCATTCTACTCCCAACGAGTGTACAAATTGCTTCATCGAGCCTAGCATGTAATGAAAAGGAGGGAGAATAAGTTTCTCTCGAGCAACTAAAGGCAAATTGATTACATTGTTTCCCGCTACCTTTATATTTTTTCTCAGAGGCCACTTTTTTCTCAGCCAATGCTCAATTTCGGCTGTTCTCTCATAGAAATATAAAGCAGGGATAGTTTGTGTAGCCACTTTGTTGACCGAGAAGAAAATTCACCATCTTCAAATCAACACAAATTACCCACTGATGTTCATAATACTTAATCTTTTTTTAAACTAAGGAAATAGTCTCGTACTCTTTGTTAAGTCAGAATGAGTAACTAATAGAAAAAGAGCCCTATTTGTTGCTGTTGTGTGTAAGAGTACATAGTTTGCCTTGAGCTGGCAGTGAATAGTCACCATTAATGTTATATTTTGTGAACTCCTCATGTTCCCTGACAAGGTCAATTAATTCTTTTTAGTCGCAACATTCAGGTATTTATGAAGTACTTAAAAATCACAATAACTATTTCCATTTTCATAACCTTCAGACATTGAAGATTTGTCTTTAGTGAGGTCTTCTAAGTGACGGAATGATGGAACAGGTACGTCATCTGAGTGTGAAACCCTGGCTAAGTCTAGGTCAGGATACATCCATTTGCTTCGATTGTTTCGATCCATACCATTGATGTTGGCAAAAAAAAATAAAAATCATTAATATGGTTTTTATGCTACCTCCAAACCATCGATGAGCCGAATTTCTTGTACCATTTGTTCACTGAACCAAATGTTCCGTACATATATCACATACAATATGATCTCCGAGCTTGACACCAAAATAACTCAAATATACCCTGATTATGAACTCAGAAATACGTTTTCTACTTTCATAGAAAGAGTAGTCGTCACATGTAGCAAAAGCCATCTGGACTATTCAAACACTGTTTTATTGAGGAAGCTATGCGAGGACACTTTAGATGGAAATTAGCGTGCATTAGACATAACCGCGTTCACTTCAGGAGTAATAAATTAACTCCAAAACGAAAAGCTGCTTAGTGTAACTCGTTGCTTTTTTGTTGATATAAACACAGGCTGGAAAGACTTCGCAAAATGCCATTATTTAGGCGGGTTTAGAGACATTGGATAAATTATTGTGATTAAGGAATGCGAAGTTTTATTTCTAAATGCATGACTTGAGCACAAAAAAATATGTGAAAGAAACAATGCACATTACTAAAAAGGCGCGGAGAAATCAAAATTGCCTGTTTGTAATGCAATAATAATGAAACAGACTATACATATTAATTCAAAATGAATTGTGATTCCGGAAATGAAAATTGTTATTTTTAGTGTATCTTCAAAACCAGAGCTGATTCAGCCAAGCGGTTAGAATTTTTGGAATCAGCGGCCATGAAACACCTTTTAAAATTGCAGGGACCAAAAAAAAGTTTTTTTTTAATGCCTTGTGTAATTACTCCAATACACCAGCACTTCCACACAAGTTCAAGAAAAGTGCGAACGTCAGTCAAATTAGTAGTGCAAAGAAAGGTAAAACACCGGAAATTTGGTTCCCGAGTTTTTATTATTCCCGATCGAAGAACCTAATACGAATCATATCTGCTCACAGGACATTGACTTTCACAAGGTTCACCTCCGGTCGAACAACCGTTTTCTGCCGGATCTTCGGTTGAGAGAATTTGCTGGCCGCTGGTTGTTACCGGATGTAGTCGCAGATATCCAAATGTTCACACGATTATACAGCAACCCTATTAATGATCATATTTATTGCTTGAAGATTCGTGCATCACTACATACGTACAGAAAATTGTAACTGTAATTGTTCAGGAATGATGTAACATCTTTAATTGTTCAAATGTATGTAAAGAGGGAATTCATTAATATGTCCTAAAAGGATTTAATTATGTCGAGATTGTTAAGCTCGTTTACCTAAGCGGGTGATGAAAAGTTCATGCTTTAGCCTACGTAAACAACACAGAGAAAATGAAGTTGCAGTTAGTCTCACTTACGTGTTTGAGCCGCTGTTTCTTTTGGAGTGAAGTGATTGTTTTGCTTACCAAAGACACACGAAACAGGTTTATACACGCAGACGTGTTTCTTGCAACAGAACGTCGTAAACTTTAGCAATCATTCGGTGTCAACTCTTCACATGAAGGTCAACATGCACAGCTCTCAGTGACAGGTTCGAGACTTCATGTTCATATTCAAATTGTCATTGGAGTAAAACCGCACTGGTGTTCAGCGATTTATTTACAAGTGTAAACTACAGTAAATATAGTATCTATTATATCTAAGATTTTCATTAAAGGTCTGTTCAACACATTTCATTATTTCATTGATGAACTTTTCCCTTATTCAACTTATTCGCTCTCTCACACAAAATTAATTTAATCAGATGGAAATATTTGTTTGATAATTGAAATCTTAAAACAACTGTACTCGGTGACTAATGGCAAGAAAGAAGTCATTAAAACTTTAACAAATTTCAGACATCTGTCAGCATCATCATTCTAAAATCATCATTCAGTATAAATTACGCTAAGTGTATTTTTTTTTATTACAATTCACTTTATGAATTCGCACAAAACATATTCTGTGAAAACAAACTTTAGAAGAATAAAGCAACTGAAGCAGTTCAGAGATATATACTTTCAATGTGCTGTAGCTCGCATGACTCGCTTACTACAAGCTAGTATCCATGAACAGGATTTATCTATTTAGCGGTTTTTTACAGCCTTGGCCGTTTTCCGCATCCCAATTTCCATCCCTCTTTATCCCATAGATGGTTTTCCTCCATTTCTCTTTTTTCCATGGCTTCAGTTATTGCCATGTTCCATGTTCTTCTCGGTCTTTCCCTGTATCTTCTTCGATTTGGTATCCACTCCCAAACGTTTTGAGGAAGTCTATCCGATTTCAACATTCTCATATGTCCATACCATTTTAGTTGTTTCAATTTAATTGTCTCGTTCAAGGTTGTTTGCACTTTCATTTTATTTCTTATTACATCATTTCTTATTTTATCTAACAGAGAAAGTTTACATCTTCACCAGAACATCATTTCTGTTGATTGAAGTTTGTCTTTCAAATTTTTTGTTAGTGTCCAGACTTCTGTCCCATAGTGTGTGGTACTCTCTAAGAAGGAGCTATATATGCGTTTATTTGTATTCATTGAAATAATTGAGTTCCATAGCACTGGATTCAACAGTCTTGTCGCCATTTTTCCTCATATTTTTATTTTTCATATCCTGTTCGTCTCTACCATCTGCTGCTGAATTGAATTGAATTTGCCTTATTTTACGTGGCGAGACTCGGGCCTTCAGGCCCGCTCTTCTGTCTGACCACGCAAAGTTCGCTACGCTCCTTTCATCAACTAGCAGAGAAAGGAGGTATTTCTTGGGCGAGAAACAGGCAATTTGAATTTAGCTCAGAGGCGTCATTTAAGCTTGAGAATCTTTTACATGGAAGTAAATCAACTAACATGGGACAGCCGGCTTTACTTCCCTTGCGAAGGAAGGCGTACAAAGGATTTTTTCACCCTTAAAAATCCACAGCTGTTAGTGTGACTCCCAAATACTTATATTGTGTTTTACCTTTAATTATTCCTATACTAGTCTCTAAATTATGGGGCATAACTTCCACCACGATATATTCAGTTTTTTGTAAATTTATTTCCATTCCCCATTTTCCATACTCTTCTACTAATTTTCTGAACATATAAGTTACATAATCTTCAGCCATTATCACCTGGTCGTCTGCAAATAGTAGACTAGACAATGTTTCATCGCCTATTTTCAAACCCATGCTTCTGCACTTTCTTTTCCATTCTTTTAGGGCTTTATCAATGTATATTTTAAACAGGGTTGGAGATATACAGCAGCCTTGCCGTAATCCTTTATTTACTGGGAAGTTGTCTGATAGACATTTTTCCACTTTTACTTGACTTTTGCTATCTTTATAAAGTTGTTTGCGTTTATGTATGTTGTTGATATTCCTTTTTCTTCCATTGTCCCCCCATACTTCTTTTACTGGTACATTATCATAAGCCTTTTTGAGATCAATGGAAATTATGTGAAGTTCTCTTCCTCGCTCAATTGTTTTTCCATCAGTTGTATGAGACAGAAAATATTGTCAACACACTGGTCTAAAACCACTTTGCTCTTCTGAGTCTGATGTTTGCATTTCAATTCTATTGTTTAGCACACGTCCATACAGTCTAACCAAAGATGAAGTCACACTTATCCCTCTATAATTATTACAATCCTTTTTACAACATTTTTTGTAAATTGAATTTATATAGGCTAATTTCCATATTTCAGGTATTTTAATATGTCCTCCTTTTAAAATGTCATTGAATATTTCAGTAATTAATTCCAAACCTACAATAGGATAATGTTTAACCATCTCTGTGGTTATAGTTCCAGGCCCAGGTGCTTTATTATTTTTCATGTTTCTTAACACTTTTTTTAACTCTTCCAAAGTTACATCTGGTGTGATCGAATTTACGTGCAGTGGTTCATAATTTATTCCCTGAAATTTAGCTCTATTTTCTGTCAAAAGATTTTCATAGTAGTTTTGCCATTTTTCAATACCAATTGGGTCTTCTAAATGCCATTCTTGGGTTGTATTCAATTTCATGGAATGTAACTTTTCCATGCCTCTCTGGATTTCTTGTTACAAATGCACATGTCTAATCTGTCACATTTTTGTTCCCAGAACAATTTTTTTGCCTTCTGAACTTCTTTCTTGACCAAATATTTCATTCTGTTATATTCACTTCTGTCTTCTAAATCCTTTGTGGAAAGCCATCTCAAATATAACTTTTTCTTTCCTTCGACCAGGTTATTTATATCTTCTGTCCACCACAAGTCTTTTTGTTTATATTCACAATTTCCCTTCTCTCCCAAAGCTTCTTTAACGGCTTCATGAGTGGATTTTTCTAAAAATTGGTATTTTTCTTCAGTATTTCCTATTGGGATGTACTTTAATTTTTCTGCCATGCGCAATTTGTACAAAAATGCAATGGAACTTGAAGGCTCTCAATATTGTATTTCGGCCACATCTGACTCTCTATTTTTCCGCCTTTTGTACTTGGTTTTGTGTTTTCGTAACGTTTGAAGTACGGTTTATACATAAGGTAAGCTTTTCCTTTTAGTAAGTAGTGATCTGATCGACAGGAAGCACCACTTTGAACCCGAACATCGCTCCACTTTATTGATGACTGTTGTTTAGTACTTATGTAGTCAATTATTGATTGCAATTTTCTAGTGGGTTGGGTTCACGTGAATTTATGTATTTTTTATGTGGAAATAGCCATACAATATTTTAAGGAACAGGAACTTTTTAAAAATAACTGGACATTGAAGCTCATCGGCATAAAATGACATCTTCAGTTAAACAAACATCATTTGGCGAAAGTAAGTGAAGTCGGAAATGCTGGAAGTGATATTATGCATTGATATAAAGCAATTTCAACATTTATTGGTTTCTGAATTGCATAATATATTTTTTCTACTCCCATTGTATAATTCACTAATTAGAAGACGCATGTTATTACGCATTGTATAATGATAGTCATTATGGCAGAGCTTCATTACAGTACACGTCTTTGACCAATCACAGAGTAATTTGAAGTTAAATAATAATCAATCATTGGCCATCGTTCTATGAGATATTTAGTTGGATTGTGTATTTAGTGTGCCCAGACATCACATGGGATGGTGATGATGACAAATCACATATGTCTTAATGATTCTAAAACTCGGAAGCAAATCAGAACCCCAAACCCAGGATGGGAACGGAAACAGTTATCGGTATGATGGCGGTATCTGATACGAAATAACAACAGAAACCGAACTTTGAAGACATTTAAGCCCTATTTAATAAATTTATTACTAACGTCACTCATATATTGCTCGTTTGAAGTCGCATTATGTACACGCTTAATAAATGTCACCTGGAACATCTATGTGGCTGTCCACAAGAAGGCTTCGCGGAGTTCTGAGATGTTCTGTCACGTAACTCATGAACTTTTAACTTATAATAGTGATTAGTAGTAGTAGAAAAAAGTACTGCATGAACTCGATGTATTGAGTTTTAATTGCTCGTATCGTAATATAACTTCACACACTTGTGTTAATTCCCAATTAATTACATTATTTCATAATATACTATTTTAGACCGCTTCTACAAGCAGTGTGCTTGCTGCTACATTTCGGGCATAAAAAACAGCTTAAAATTAATTTGAGCACTACTGCTAATACTGAGACGATGCTCAAATGTTCGGACAAAACAATGCGACAGTAACAAAGAAAATCAAAATTCTTTATGACCGCATCAGCTACTACTAACCTTAATGTGCACAATTAAATGATGATCTCCCTCGGACTATCAGCCTCGTGTCCCAACTTTTACACTCGCAAAATAGAATGCCACTTTTACTAGTATCGTAAATAATTATTTCGTATTATTTTTAACAGTTTTACTTGACACTATTAATGTACGTATTCGTGAATAGATATTTACGAAAAAGGGTCGAAAGATATTTTATTGTAGAAATACGAGATTTGAGAATTACCAAACCGATTGATCGAGTTGGATAACAATAAAGTTTTACGGTAAAAAATCGTATTATCCATTTTGTAAAAATTCAAATTCACAATGTGTTTCATTTTAAATTTGACCGTTCATCCTACGGAAAGTGACACACTGATATTAATAGTAGTTAATAGAACGACATGAATTAGTTTAATAGTATTTACATTACGAAAATGATTCTTGCTAATAGTGGGTCATGGATTATTAGAACACTTGTGTTCTAATGTGTTCTGATCCCAGTTTCGTCAAGTTAGACGTAGATTTTCAAAGGGCATAAATAGTTATATATATATATTTATATATATATTTATATATATATATATTGAAACCCAGAATATGTGTTTCATTACACTAATTAAATCATTAGTGTAAGAAACCAATTGCTATTTTGAACTGCGCGGTGCGCGCGCTGAGCGCGGCGCGCCGGGGCCGGCGAGCAACCGCTGCCACCGCCGACGGTGCCCCCGCCGCCGGGAGGCTAGCGTGTGAATGTCGGTTGGAACTGGGCACCGCGCACGTGCAAAAGTTCGTTACGAGAATCGCGGACGAGAGCCGTTGGCAGAGCGCTGACCGGAGAGACGTTAGGAGAGCGGCGACGAGTGCGGACGTGCGGCGAGAGTTCTCCGCCGGTATATGGACGCATATAACATTGCGACGTGTTTTGTGTGGTGTTAGGAACCGCAAAGTAATTGACGTGTAAATAGAACAATAGAAGTATCCGTTAGTGAAAGATTAGTGTTGGTAGAATAATCGATGTTGTTATTATTAGCTGGCGCGGTGGAAACATTCTTGAAATTGCGCGGTACAGAACTGTGACCAGTATACAGAGTAGGCGCGGGTTGTGTAATTAAACCCACTGACGGACAGTGATTCGAGGAAGGTGCGAAGCCGAGGTATCAAGATCCTGGTTGGGGAAGAATTGCTGGAGCATCAGCCGTGGACGATTACTACGCCATCCGCTGCTGACGGCCCGCAGCAGTAGCAGAGGTCGACAACCCCGTCGGCACGAGCGGCTCTACTAACATCATAGGTATCCAATCGGGGCCCCGGAGGTATGAGAAATGCATTTCACTCTTAATCTTGGTACCAAGGCAGAGTGTAAGAACGTTGTTTGATTATGTAAATGACAAATTCGATTTAAAATAAATCTTGTTTATAATTGTATTTCAATTTATGATTAACCACCCCAACGTTGCACCAACTTATCCAGGGACCCATTCACGTAAAAGATACCCTCTCTTAGTGTTGTATTGCAGTGAAAATACCCGGCACCACCAGGTATGTCACAATATATATATATATATATATATATATATATATATATATATATATATATATATATTTCGGGCATGGAAAAGTCTCTGGTAAATCCACTCGTCACTACGCGATACGTAAATTAAACGATAATTTCCCATGAAATCGAATTATTTATGATAATAACTTTTGAGATTTTTGCCTCAACTTGCAAAGGCTACAACTTTTCCTTCATCAGGCAGAAAATACTGACATACGAATAGAAATTGGTAAACTGAACTCTAGTCGAGCCCGCAATGCATTCAGTCAGAAAAACGGTTTTATTTAATTTACGAATGTCCTCAAGCAATCGCACTCATTGCATTGTATTATTTTTTTAAATTTCGTGGCAGGGGCTCCATCGTTATGATATATTCAATCTCTGTGTATTATACTTCACTCTATGCACTTTGAAGCATGAAATTGCAGGCGAGGAATGAGAAAAAAAAGAGAGAAAAGCAGAGAGCTCGAGATCACAGAGTGAGCGAAGTTTGGGAGGGGGTTCCAGCTTCAACCGACGGAGTTTTAATAACCTTCAATTATTTTAAAGCAAAGAGCGTCGCCATGGAAAGAATGAAATTGTTTTAAAAACACAGGGGGCAGCATGAATATAAGTTTTAAATCTGAGTCTGTAGGTTTTGACATGCTCGAGAGCCATAACGACTTTTTTGTAACCGTGTGCCCATTAAATTAGGAGGGAAACAGTATAGAGTAATCACATTCTGTTTGTGGAAAGAGAGAAAGTTTTATTTCAGGGATCCGAAATGAGTTCTTTGTGGATGTCGAAATGAAATAAGGCGGTTAGTTGGTAATGGACAACTTGGCCTTTGGAGTCGACCATTGACGAATAAGGGGAGGCTTTACCCTGAGTATGACGTGATTGCCATTAATTCTCTGATGTTTTTCTCTGCGTTTTGTTCCCGAGCAAGTTCATTCGTTTGGCTTCATTTAAGTTTCCTCTTTTATTTGGAGGAGGATGGTGCTCTCCAAATTACGTGAAAATTCACTTTCCGCTTTTTGTTCGTTCGTACAAACGTCCCCCTTTTATGCAGTATTACCAACACCACCCAGTCCCTAGTGGTTTTCTTTCGTGGGCTGTCATTACGAACGATATTTATTCAGAAACGAGAGTAAATTTGAAAGGAGAAATGTATTATCAGCAATTATTGTGAATAATTGTCTCGTGAACGAAAATAGTATATTCAAGCTCTAAGTGTACAGATTTCCGAGTGTAAAATTAACTTTATATATCTTACAAACTTGCCGAGATGTTTTGACAAAATACTGATTATTATTACACAGTTGAATAGCGTCTGAGAATAGGGTACTATAATAATTTGAAAAGTAAAATGTTCAATGAAGAGAAACCTAATTTTGCACAAAAAAGACACCTAGGAAAAAGTAGTTACTTCTATTCACTAGTCATTTCTAATGTACCCTGTGATTCTATACACTTTGCTGAAGTAGAGTGGTTCTGAGACACAACAAGGCCATTGATTTCGTGGTAATGTGTCTGAAAAGCAACTCTCGTAATTTACGTTTCTGTTGTAGAATCATTAAAATTTTTCTTCTTCCTTATTGATTGTGGAGAGCGTACTTTTATCTAACAAGGTTTCTACTCAGAATTTGGAAGAAGTTTGTAGATGAGTAGAGAAAACACACGAGAGAAATAATTGGCGAAACAATGAATAACTTAATAAAAACATGGATAAAGTTAAATCAAAATATTAGCAAGATTATTAAAATGTTTTTTCCACAAGAAAGTCACTCAATTTTTAATGAGTTGTCTGTCAAATTTTAATTGGTTTTATTAGCATTTTTCATAGTCTACAAAGAAAACTCTGCGTGAAAATACTCGTCTTGAAACTAAGTTTTTTAAACTAAGTGTTGGTTATACAGTAATTTACATGGGTATTTAACGTATTTAAACGTATTTAACACTATAAATATCGAAACACTTGCCAGTACAGTGACTACAAAAAGTACTTGCAGTTATGTAGGCTTCTCGGAAAGACATGCAAAAGTGAGCATATTTTATATAGAACTCAATTACAAAGGGTTATATGGCATTGGAGTGTTTTATTTGATAATAACAAAATATAAAATATTTTACATTTTTTCCACGAGTAAAAAAGCACTTGGGCACCTGATCGAGCAAACGAAAATAAGATGTGATTACTAACAATAATGATATTAATTAACTTTGGCATTAGTAACAGCTTTCAGGCATCGAATGTACCAATTTCTGTATCTTTCCCGCGAACACTTCTTGCCATTCTTCGATCAGAATCGTTTTCATGTCTACACTGTTTAGTATGTTTTGCTTTTGTATCTTGCTCAGTGTGTACCATAAAGTCTCAACAGGATTGCGGTCTGGCGATTGTAATAGCTCGTGGAGTCGTCTGTAAGTGTTGTGCAAGAGTCCCTCACTTGTTATTTGAGTATTGTGCGTAGAATCGAGATCTTGCTGGGAATAAGAGCGACCATTCAGTCCCAATTTAACGGCGCTCTCGCAAATTACGGCGCTACAAATCAACATACGAGTACTTCCTGCCATCTGTCATATCATCAATAAATGCTAGAGTTCTCACGTCGAAGTCAGCCCTGCATCTCAACACTATAACCTGCCTCCGATGGGTCTCATTCTTGCAATCAAATTCGATGTTTTGAGATTAGATTAGATTAGATTTATTAATAATTCTGCAATTAAGTTTGAGAACTTGGTGGTAGATCGGTTCTTCATTTACAGCACACTGACTTCTGACCAATTGATCCGAGTGAATTAATTGGCTCTTATCAAGAATAGTTGCGTTTTGTCAGAATATCCAAAATTTTCTGAGATTAGCTTTGTTACCGCCCCAATTTTTTTTTTGCGTTACATTTCTATGAAATACTATTTTTCTGCAACGCATTGCGTACAGTTTCCACTCTAACCCGTTCGCCCGATTAAGTCTCTATGATCGCCTGATAAACCGTGTCGCTTGTAACGGTTTCATCTGCATTTTCCGACCATCGCTGGAGGCCGGGACACTTCGTCTTTCAGGCGGGGTTTATTATTTGTAGAACCAGTCTCTTGGATGTGTTTGATTACATGGCGTACAGAGGAGACACTTCGACACTGTAGCATATATTTTTTTGTTGCTTTCGGCTGAATGTCAACTCTGCATTTCGATAATGACATTTCTTACTATTGAATAGAAGTTGTGCGATTCCGGCGATCGCAGTGTCACTTCATCAGAAAAGTGTGAAATGTCAGTTTTGACCTTTGAAAATTGAAACGACTCAGGCGTCCAAAAGGAGGGTCATCTCTTGATTGGTTGCATTTCATAAGCGCATCGTAGGGCACGAAATACTTTATTGGCTGCGACGTGTTATAGTTTTCGATATTTCCAAAACCAACGCAGCGAAAAACATTAAATGGACAAATAAAATATCTGTGGAAGGGGTAATCTTGACAGTCATTTAGTAGAGATGATTATTTTAAAATTACATTAAAAACGTAGGTTTGCAAATATTTTTGTAGCATCTGCATGTATATAGCGGAATCCCAAGTTTTGTTTATTATCTTTATAGAAGCGGGCTACGCCAAAAAAATCAATGTTTCTCTATCTGAGTCCAGATAGCACGTAGCAAATGATTGTTACTCCCTTGCTCGCATGGAGCAATGTATCTTTATTTTCTTGAACGTAGGCCGCCTTCGTGGCCGCTCGCCCTTGTGAATGCATAGGGAACGAGGATGAATATTTCATCACCACCGACGTCGCGACACTGGGGAGGAAGCTGCGCTGCACACTGGGCCAAAGCAGCGCGACAGGGGCGACCGGAAGACGCAAGGACCAAAAGAATTCTTTTTATATTAAGCGCGGGAAATGATTTTTACTAACAGTCGAGGTTAAAATGCATGATCGTTGATCATGATATTTGTTTTAACGATAGAGATTAAATGTTTTTCCCGCGAGACCATTAGGTTGAGTCGAGCATCCCTCACGATTGTGCAAGAAACAACCATTAAAGTCACAAAATATAAACATTTTTTTCCCACGAAGGTGTACAAATGCTTCCGTTATGAAACTTTGTTTTGTTTTATTTCTGCTCTTCCTGATTACCAAAAGAAAGTAACATCCTCATACGCAAGTCTTCTTTGAACTGTGACGTCACATTTTTCAGATGTTTCATGGGAAGACTAACATCATGAGCGCGTAGCGTATGTTTAATCTCTCATTTTTATATGATCACAGAGTATTTTTAAGCGTTTTTTTCTGAATCTGCATAAACGGATCTGATATGATCAGAGAACATTTCAATTTACGTTATAACGAAATAAACAAAATGACACATCCTTAGTAGACTTCTTCAATGATAGCCTTCATCAGGGGAGGATTAATATCTATAGACGTTCAAATTATAACCAAACTATTGAACCCTCTAATAATATTAAAACATTCAATCAAGATAATCCGAAGCTATATGAAAGTATAACTAACATTTTTCTATTCACAAACTTAATATTCAAGTAAAAAATACAATATATTTTAAGTATCTTAAAGTAATTGATTTACATTTAGTAGTATTTAAGGGAAAATAGGCGTGATATATCTACATTAGCGGAGATTATTAAAACCAATGGATTTAATTCATTGAGTTATGTAAATGAATATTTTTTAATCTGATATAAAATGTATTTTGGTTTATCGATATCAAAATAGTTTATTATTATTGTTATTATTATTATTTTGTGATCAATTGAAGTAATGAACTTTTTTATTTGTATTTCTTCATTCCGTTGCTTTCATGTCCTTGAGGTCCTTTGGAAGATATACCCATCCGAACGTTCGTTAACTTACCGTCCTTCGCGGGTTCCTGGTGGATTCCGTCCCGGTCGCCTTTCCTAATTTCATTTTTACGATGACTATGATCTCCTGCTCCTCGACTGCCGGAGGTGGACCGTTTCAAGAGGTTTCAAGGTACGCTTTTTTCGGCGTCGTACCCCAAAGGCCCATCCCGACCGTGTAGAACCTGTGGCGAGAATATGTCTCTCGCGGATGAGAAGGAAGGGAAGTTGGCAGGTGATATGGTGGATGAGGTGTTACAGCATACTATGTCCTTGTCTTTTGCGAGATTCGAACACACAAGTCGGTTGTAAGCGGTGAGCTTGCCGCGAGAGCTTCAAGTTCCAGAGTAACCCATGCAGACCAGGAATGGAAAGAAAGGGGTTAAATAGTGATGCATTGTGGTTGTGAGAGCCGCATCTCAGCACAATACACAAGTAAATATCTATTCCCAAGGCGGAACTCGAACCCATAACCGAAACTAAAAATTATTATGTAAATCTAAGCCCCCCTTCATAATTTGGCTTCCTGCGCACGCCTCTGCACTTTAGTCCTTGGGATTCCTCTTCGTTTCGTCCCGGGCCCACTGCGCGTCGCGGTCCGAGGGCGCGTCCGGTGCGGAGGCCGCGGATGAGTAATCGAGCAGGCTGTGGGCAGCGGCGCACACCTGGCGCCGCGCCGCGCGATGCGGCCGAACCGCGAATTAAATTAGTCCCTCTTGAGGCCCCGCGGGGATCCAGAAGGCGGTAGGCCGGCGAACCTGCGCGAGTCCGCGGGAACATCCGAGGACCCTGGGGTACCCCCCTTCTCACTCGCCCCTGCCCGTCTTCCCACTTTTTTTAATATTTCCAAATAAATCCCCAGCCACTAATTTTTCAATCGTAAATTATGAATCTGCCTCCCCACGCGCCTTAAAATATTCAAAAGAGACGGCAAAACAGCGCCGCGGGGTGTTTGGAGTGCTTCCCCGGGACGTGACCGGCAGCCCGATAGCCCAGCGCTGGCCGCCAGCCGCCCTCGCGGGCACTAAAGGCGGCCGTACACGAGCAAGCACAACGCGCAAGCCTGGCTGCCGCTGGCTGTAAATATTATTCACGCAATAAGCAGGTGGTGATGCGATAATTTACAACCGCTTGGATAGCCGACGCCGTTAGCCGAATTACTTAATTGCGTTCTGTGAAGTCACGGAAGTTAACTCGAAACACCATGGATTAGGGTGACTCTCTGGGAAGCCCGGTTACTAACGGCGCCGAGTCCCTGACCAAAGGGATAAAAGGCACTGAATGACAACCACTGTCTCACACTGTGAGACAAAAAGTTACTGACGATTACTCCAATATGCTCAATGCCCATGAAGGGTTAAGAGACGTGTTGCAAAAACGTAACAAATAAATAAAATAAAAAAGAATGCCTGCCTTATGCAGCTAGCTGCTTCATTGAAGGACTGAGGCGACAGATTTACAACTAGCGCAAGCCAAATTGACAATCGACTTTGTGTGTACGACCGTCCTAAGGCAAGCTGTCGAGATTGCTTGCAATCGCAATTCTTTCTTATTTGCTTTATTTACTATTTTCATTTTTACAATTTTACGAGACACCACGTAGATGGTGAAGTATTTCAATGTCTTCATGGTTAAATGAGGTTTATTTACGTTCCTGGATGCCCAGGGGTATTGTTTCCGAGATGAGGTCGGTTATGATGTTTTTAATGACTGTTGTATTTTTTTTTGAGAGTTCGCGGTCTGTCATCTTACAAAAATCAAGGATAAGTAAATTTATATATCTCTTCCTGTTAATGTTTCCAAATGAACAGGTTGCTGAGAAGTTACTAAAGATGGCAGAGTGACATTACCAGCGGCCGGATGATTTACATTGGCCTTTTGTCTGTCCGAAACAAATTTCTATTCTATATATTTCTTCTTTATTTTAATCTGAACGTGAGAGACGCAACTGTAGTAACGAGTTACAGTGCAGCCTTTATTTCCTTTATTTTCGTTTTATTCATCTTAAAACGATATAGCAAATCACAGTTATGAATTA
This sequence comes from Gryllus longicercus, assembly GCA_038098605.1. Classification (NCBI taxonomy): domain Eukaryota; kingdom Metazoa; phylum Arthropoda; class Insecta; order Orthoptera; family Gryllidae; genus Gryllus; species Gryllus longicercus. The sequence goes on along the minus strand of JAZDUA010000116.1, from coordinate 881,891 downwards.
TCATTTACAATAACCAACACTTGCAATATTACAATGTAGAATTGAAGGATTTAAAAGACGTTGAGTGTATGAAGTGATTTTAAAATATAAAAATATAGTGTTACTTTTCTTCTATTTAATAATCAAGGCACCTAAATATTCGCAACAAATGGCAACATTAGAACAACCTATTCCTACGATACCTTTTAAAATCTGAAAGAATGGGTAATTTCCTTCTAAAGAAAAAAATTAAATAGGATTTTTTTAAAGTGTTTGAATTTTGAGTTTGAGTTTTTCGTAACTTTAGGTAGTCAATTTAGTTTTCCAGTGGTGTATTTGAACAACATCAAGCAATATTCCCTACGCAAGTAGGGGAACGGTGTGGCGCTTGGGGAACATTTAAAAATAATAGTAGGTTATATTGGAGCCCCTTCACAGTTGCTGAGTACATGAAGCCAATGTAAAGCATGAGAGTCGCGTCGTTCAACGCTTTTTCTTGTAGCACTTTCTTACAAGAAAAGTCCATAGAAATAAGAAATACTTTTTCTCTGAATAAGAAACCCTCAAGCACCATCTTTCGATGCACAACATTTGTTTCGATTATTGTTAACGGAGAATGGCTGTTTACATCCTTAACGGACGCCGGCCTTTAAGAGTGGGTTTTCGTTCTCCTGCTTGGTTGCGTTAAATGGACTTAACAGTAGAGTATTACCCCTTGCGCCATTTCACTCTCCCCAGAGGTTCTTCTGGCGGGAGAAGAAGCACCGTTTCCGGGCATTTCCGGCGAGTGCGGCAGGGAAGGCAGCGCTACCCCTGTCCCCACTCTCTTAAAACGCGTCGCGTGTGTAAAGATCGTGGAAAAAGGAAGAGATAAGCCCCCTTCTCAAATATTTGAACCACCATTTTTCAACGAGTACCTCTCCGCTGTGTCCGGCGGCCCCCGGCCCGTGTGTCCACATCGTTACTGTCGTCCTGCTGCTCTCTGCCGCAGGCAGCGCTTACGGTGGGCGCCGTCGCTACTAATCCGACGGAGTTGTTGCTTTCTCCGCTAGGTAGCAGGAACGTCTGCTCTCTCAGTTGTCTGTGCCTGATGCAGCCTGAACCGTTGCTGACCGATAGTGAAAAAACAAAAACAAAACAAAAAAACTGAATTTTTAAGGGATGAAATGTATATGCGTTACGAACAAAATGAATGCGTTACGAAACATTTTAAGGGATGTTTTCTTTGTCAATTTCATCAAGTACAAATAATAAGTGAAGTGAGGTGTCGAAAGTGGTAACATTCACAATACCATGTGTTTTAATACCAGTACACTTTGACTTACGAGTTAATATTGACATATATTGAAAAAAATAGTAACAAAGTGTTTGCGATTTTTAATTAATTTTATAATGTCATATCAGAAGAATTTGTGATTTAAGATGCCGTGCTAGGGCGCAAATTTGAGTTAATAAATTGTAAGGAAATAACGTGTCTCAGACTAGCGTAAATCTTCCATAAACAATGGAACATAAATGCAAATTTACCATGAGCAGTAATTAGAAAAAAATTATAGAACACTGTGTTATCTGCTTTACTGATTTTTTTTGAAGAATTGATAATTAAACCTCACAAACAGATCGTTGAAGGCAGTATGTTAAAATTTGTACAATTAAATATCACTTAAAACTTGGTGCAGTTCCCTAATTTTTTCCGTATTTACTGGGGTATTTAACCACTTCAATAAAGGAAATCACTCAGAAAAGAAGGAGATTCAACCTGTGGAAAGTCTTTCAAATGTTGAGAACATCTCGCAATGACAATCCGTCAAATCGTCCGCAATTGAAATTGTGGACAAGTGTCTAGATCAGGAAATGTTTCACATGAAGTCTTCAATATAGCCACTGTTAATTTGCCAATAGAATTATCTACTGGTATATTAAAAGGGGAAGTAAAGACTGAATAATAATTTCATCTGAGCAAAATGTAATTTGACACACAGAATGAAATAATTATAAGCGTCGTCATTGCCAACAATATAATATTGTGAATAATAATATTGCCAATGCCAATAATAATATTGTTAGCAATGACGACGCATATAATTATTTCATTAGAAATGCCAACGATAACTCACCACAACACCTATATGACACACAGAAAGCTAAAGTTACTGTACTGTCAGAACAATTGAAGAAAATGAAAGAGAAATGTTCTGAAGTAAAGGTGTGACAAATAAACGAGATAATAAATCACAATAATCCAGTAGCCTCAATGAAAAATGTCACGAAACGTATAAAATACTAAAACAATATCTGGCATATGGCTTGCAGTACAAAAATGGACTTTCCAACATAATCACTCTTGTCTTGTCTTGTCATGTCTTTGGGGAGATTTATTTTAAAGTATGTAATGCGTAGTACATAATGTAAAATAAATTATTTTGGTACTGTTGTTTTACTGTTGTTTTCAGGACATTTGAGATAATTTGTGAATCATCCTTTATTTAAATATCACTCGTAAAGGATATTTTAATGCGAAATGTAAAGGGTAAGAAATAATATCCTTATATTAATGAATACTTAATACTATCTTTCCAGTTATGTCACTTAATCTGTGACCATAAAAATTGAAATGCTTCAACGTAAAGTAATGCATTCATGATGAATCAAAATTATTTTGGATTCGGAATCTGAGCTATCACTCACAGAGACTTTTTATCAAAGGGGGCACTTTCTCTTCTATTCATTGTTTTCTGAGAGTCAAAATTTTCTTTATAAAAATTATTAATTATTGCATTCAAATATTTTTTAGTCTTAATTATTCTGTGTGTCCGGTCGCGTTGAATTCAAGTTGATTAAATGTGAATGATTATGAATATATATATATATATATATATATATATATATATATATATATATATATATATATATATATATGTGACAGTACGTACACATATATACAATAAAATGTTATTCGGTGAACCTGAAGGTCAGGGGCCCTTATAGGAAGAAGTTAACGATTACTATACTACACTATGTAAACAGTGACATAAATTTTTCCTTGAACATGAGATTTATTAATCCTCGAGAACCAGGAGAAAAACAACCAACACACGTCCATTAACCATGAAATAATTCAACAATAACAAAAAGCAAATATAAACACTTGGCAACACTATTACTTGTTTCAACATCCTGAACGTAAAACATTACACCATTATCCTTTACTGATGGGCCATTAATTTATTTGCCTTTCTACTTCCTAATGGTCGTCGCACCGCTTCGTCAAGTCACCATATCTCTCAGAAACCTATACACGTCCACGCGGCCCCTCCACCAATTTTTTCGTGGTTCTAATTTTTCTCAGCATCAGTTTATGTGCCTTATTCACCAAAGAGTTCTTTTGCCGGAGTCGCCACTCGCTTCGCCAAACGTTTCTTTTAAAACACAAAAAAGACAGTCGCAAAACTCATATCTAAGCACCAGGTTATTAAGTTCGGCAACGTCCTATCTTACTTGATCTTACTTGACTTACTCCGTCCTTTTGGTTGTTTTAAGAAATTTAAAAAACGTTTTCTAAAGTTTACATTGCAATATTTATAGTTTCTCTCACAACTGTTCTCTTAGAGATGTATATTCGTTACTGCGACGTAAATTGATTCATAATTATCACATTTTTCCAATTTTTCTCTCAACAATGAATTAAAATGTACTTTACAGACAAACGTAACAACAATACGTAAAGTAGCAGTATTCCTGGATCTTCACTTGTGAGATAATACATCTATTTTTAGAACTCCAATCGCTTGTGACAAACTCATGAAAGACAGTTTATCCCCCCGCAAACTTACAACGAATTCATAAGATTTTTATTGCTTCCCCGAGCAAGAATGTGCAGATAAACCTCTAGCTCATCCAGTGTGTCCATTCGCGTGGTCTGCCCGGAAGTCGGAAGAGAGAAAGTCGATTTATCGCGAAGACCGTCGTTAGCGACGCCACGACTCCGCTCCCCATGTGCCCTCTCTCCCCGTCCTCGCCCCTGAAGTCCCCTCTCCATCTCGACCTCTCTCAAAACCGCCCCACCTAACCAGGCCGTGTTCTTTTCCTCCTCACACCATTCTCCCCCGACCATGTCGTTCTTGACCATCCCCCAACTCATCTCTTGCCCGCCCACATCTCCTTGCCCCTCCCCGCCACTCCCCGTCCTTGCCGTACTCGTGCACCCGCTCGTCGCGTATCTTGCCCTTCCCCGACCCTCCCCGCTCCCCTCCTTCCCTCCCGAGACCCACCGCTCGTGGGCGTTGGGTCGCCCCACCTGGTCCGCGTACAAAGACCACTCCAGAGGGTCGGCGTTTTCTATAAAAAACGGGAAATTCCTTCCTCTTTATTTCCATTTATCTCTCACAAACCCCTCTCGGCGCCGGGGTGGGGCGCCGGGGACAAAAAGAACGAGGTCGTCCAGGGGCGCAAGTGCGTATTACGTGGGGGCGGGGACCGCGATGGCGCGGCACAGTGTCAGCGAGCGCCGCTTCTCTGCGGACGATTGCACTGTGGTGTGCGCAGGGTTGCGGCCACGGAGCAACGTCTGGCGGCACAATGCATTCTCTTGGATTTCGGTGCAACTTGTGGAATGCAATGAAATACACAGGAAGATCTTCAATGTAACAATTCAATAGTTTGTACATTTCTTGCCTTTTAGAGGAATTGTAATCTACTTGTGCCAAGATTGACTTTCATGTTTCGGGATTTGGCAATATGGCAACTGGTGTTGCAATCTGGCAACTGACAGCTCTACCGTAAAGTTGAATGTTTTGAGGTTGTACGCACTCAGAACGTTTTGACATACGAGCGCTATTTATGTTGTTTACAGTAACTTAAAATATTCATCTTGGCCCAAAAATGGAATTAAAGCGTGAACATTTTCGTGCGATTATTTTTTACAACTTTCGACGTGGATTAACTCAACAACAGTGCATGGATGAACTTAATTCAATTTTTGGCGATAAAGCTCCATCAAGGACCAGTGTTTATCGATGGTATGATGAATTCAATCGTGGTCGTAGTTTACTCCAACACGAATTACGCGAAGGTCGTCCAAAATCAGTTGTTCAGAAAACCATTGATGCTGTGCGTGAACTGATATTGCAAGATCGTCATGTGACCTGTCGTGAGATTGAGACAACATTAGGCATTAGTGGGACCAGCATACATTTAGTATTGCATGAACATTTGACTGTCAAAAAATTTGTTCGCGTTGGATCCCACACAATTTGTCAATCGCTCAAAAAAAGGCTCGTGTCGATTGGTCGAAAGAAATGCTCAAAAAATACAATCGCGGTGCTTCGAAACATGTCTATGACATCGTGACAGGTGATGAATCGTGGATTTACGCGTATGAGCCCGAAAGTAAACAGCAGTCGACTATATGTGTGTTTCAAGATGAGCAAAATCCAAAAATAGTTGTTTCCGCACGAAGCACTTCCAAACAGATGGTCGCCTGTTCTTTCGGAGAAACTAGACATGTCGCAACCGTACCACTAGAGCAACGCAGAACAGTCAATTTTGAGTGGTACACAACGATTTGTTTGCCAGCTGTCTTCCAAGAAATGAGGAAAACCAACCGCCGAAGACGGATCACTCTTCCCCACGACAATGCGAGCTCTCACACATCCGCCATACAGTCCTGACTTGGCACCGAATGACTTTTTTTATTCCCGGACGTAAAAAAAACAAACTGAGAGGTCAATGTTTTGCGACACCTGAAGAATCGATTGCTGCATTCAGAAAGCATGTTTTTGAGATACCTCAATCAGAGTGGCAAAAGTGCTTCGACAATTGGTTCAAAAGCGTGCAAAAGTGTATAGATCTTCATGGGGAATATTTTGAAAAACAATAAAGTGATTTTCGATGATTAATATTTGTTTTTGTTCTCTTATCCTGAAATATAAAAGGCAACTTGTACTCGTAACTTATGTACTTGTGTACTCGTAACTCTATGTACTTGTAACTCGTATGTAACTCGTATGTGACAGCCCGTGAACCAATTCAGACGTCGCTGCCTCGCGGCCATGAGTTAAGGGAGTACGTATGGTTAGCATGTAGACATACCCACGCCGTATTCCAGTCCTCTATATCTGAGACGTAATATTTCTCGTTAGTCAGACAGCATCATATAATGGGAAATTGCAAGGGAAATGCACACTATAATCTTGCTTCACCGGGAAGCGAACCCGTGGCCGCGTAGTGGAAAGCGAGCACGCTGACCAACAGCTAGCCATGAGGACAGTGACAAGAATAACCACCAAACTTACATCTCGCAAGTGATTTTTTAATCTTAAATTCGAAAATAATAACTTTTCTTCAGAAAAGCATTGACTTTCTTTACTTTTTTTAGAATGTTTGTGGTTGCCAAGTGAGAATTAGAATTTTTAAAGGAGAAATTGTATGTCTAATTTCGTTGTCTTGACCTAACATGAAAAAAAATAGGCAATTTTTATATGAGTATTGCACTGTTCTTTGACACGATGCTACTCCAAGAGTCAGGACGAAGATTCCCTTTACTGATACATCTTGTAAAATACAATTTTAAACATTGCATGGCGATTTTGAAATAGTCTCTATACGCCCTATTTTAGATCTGTGATTCGTTCTTAATGTATCGAAGGAGGATCAGATCAGTAAGTATGAAATGGCTAAGTCGTCGATGGTCCCCGAGGTCGAAAATCCTTATCTTCCAAACTCGAATCTCAGACTTCTTTATCCATGAAGTTTTACGACGTCAACAAAATGATCTAACTCGTCCACTACTATAGTGATTAGCTTTTTTCCACAACTAGGTATGACCCAATTTTAACTGCGTTGTTTGTATTGAAGATGTAATACTCCGCGGTGCTAAGATGTTAGAAGTTGCATTATAATATACTGATAGAGTGTTATTCGAACTTTCATCTACCATTATTTCAGAACGATGTCCTATTTCGGTTAGTAGACATTTTATTTGTAATTTTTAGAACCGTCATTCGTTCACTTGAAATTATGTTCTTTGAATGAATCAAATGGACCTTTTGTAACTGATAAAAGTACGATGAGCTATTCATTAAAGCACATCTCCACATTGTATTTAATAAAGTACTCGTTCTTTAATGTGGGTGTAAAAAACTACATGAATGCGATGAGAAACATTTTCTATTGTTTTCGATACCATTACCATTTACGATTTCTTTACATTCTCTAATGACTTAGCGTTTGAGGGGTCTATATATAAATAAATAGAAGTATATTATAGCACAAATATATCGTTCATTACATTATTTCGATTATCCCTCCACAAGCCACCTTAATGTTTCGGGAGGCCTTTAGCTTGTCTGCTGTATTCCATATCTATGAGACTTTTAAGAAATGCTCTGCATCAACTAGTCATGGTCGGACGTGGCGATCAGCCCGAATGCAATTTTGAATCTCCTTGTAGTAGGTGAGAACGAGTGCTCTTTTGTATCTCCGAGCGCGTTGATTACTTTACTCATTAGTTCCGTGGGTGAAGTGTATGATATAAAAGTGGCGGTGATCCCCTCCCGCTCGAACATTACATCCGGGGCTCACACCGTCGACTGAAGTGGTTTCCCCTTCCTGGTATCTCTCACAGCGAGGCACCGCTCTTTAGAACAGTAGTGTGGATACTCTCCCTGCATGTGTGACAGCATATAAGCATGCATGACTGAGGAGAAATGAGGAGAAAAGGAAGATCGTGGGGGTCCGTAGGCAGTTTGTTATGCTACCTCTCCAGCATTCACTTGGTATAGATCCAAAAAAACCCAACTAACCGAGCAACCGGCTGGTAGAATTCTGCTGCAGACACTGGCTGAATTCGACAAAGCATTTAGCTAGTTACTTGACTGTCCGGGAGACGACGCGTCCTAGGCACAGGTGCCAACGTTTCGGCCGATATTCTGGGACCTTCCTCAGGACGAAATGCCTGCTTTTCTTGTTATCTTCCAGCAAGTTTCGAAGAATGAAATAACCACCACTGTCGAACACTAGGACCTCCTGGTCAGAGATCCGACAGCCGCAACTGTTGTAACTGAGCCCATGCATTCAGTGAATCACCTTGTAGATTGAGAACGTCAAAGAATATGCAGATAAATAGGCAATTCAGACAATTTCAGAACGTTTCATTTGAAAGTGTACGCTCGCTTACATTGAGAAAAATACGTCTTTGCGGCCAACAAGTTCATGTATACTGCATATTGCCTCTAAAAAATTGTCCACAGAGATATTCAGTTTGCATGTCGTCTTGAGCGTTCATTATACAACTATACACTCGATTCACTTCATTGGGTATTAGTTCTATCGAATTTTTCCATTTTAATCAAACACATTCATTTTATCACACATTTTAGATTATTTAGGTGATTGCGCTGCGTGAAAACGCTAGGCGGAGAGCAAGGTGGATGTCAAATTTTTAAATGGACGACGCATTTTATCGAATCTTATAACTCGACGTGTGCCAGTCTCAGTGTGGAGTTCCCAGCGTTCGCGCACTGTGCGGCAGTGTGGGTGGCGGGCGGTCTCGGGGGAGGGAGATAAAGCGACGGCGCAAGGTCGTGAGCGGAGGCTATAACTCAGCGAGTGGAGGCGGCCGCGGCGGCGGTCGCGGACTGCATCCCCCGCCACCCTCCCCTGGTCGCGCCGGGCGGGCGGGCGGCCGCGGCCGCGACACCGCCCATTGTCTCGCTTGTCTCCGCGCCGCGCCCGACATTGTTCTTAGCTTTGACAAATCCTGCGCGCTTCGTCACGCGTTATCGGCGGCGGGGGCGGGGCTGCGGCCGGACGCCGCCGCGCCCAAGGGCCGGACGGCGATGGCGGAGAGATGTGGAAGCGTTCGCGCGGATCGAGTGGTGATGCGGGAGGTGATTGCGATTGGTGCTGACGCTTGGGGGAGGGGAGGTAAGGTGACTGTCGAGGTTTTAAATTGTCGACGCGTTTTATCGCATCTCATAATTCGATTTGTGCTCGTCAATGTGTGGACTGAGAAGTCGGCGACCCAGTGTACGGAACAGACTGTTAACGTTTTATCTTTGGGTGCTGGGTTCAAATCACGGTCGATCCGTGTGAAATTTGTTGCGAACCAATGAGGCTCACGGTACGACTTCGCAGATCTCTCCTGTTTCTTGCTACTCTCGTTAAAAAATCTGCTCCAACATCATGTATATCATAATTACATTATCATCAATATATACCGGCTGAACTCAGAGTCAGCACTGCCGCATTCTGTGCAGCGGGAGGTCCTATACTCCGATTTAAACATAGCTGCAATTCAAGGTCACGAGTTGAACGAAGAGGGGGGGCACTCATCCAACTGGAAGCTCCAATACCAAATAAAAGGCATAACCTCCCAATCGGATGAGTGTGTCTCCTCCGTCCTGCTCGTGACCTTGTAGTGCAGTTGTGTGGAAATCGAAGTATAGATTCCGAATCCCGATGGTGGCGATATTTTCGTCATTAGCTACAGAGCTGTGTCAAATTCAGCCGTGCCAGACTTCGACTGTGCCGGACCGCCCCAATCAGAGGGCGAGCCGCTCACACCACACTGACGGGACTAATCACCATAATAGCTCGGAAACATCATTCAATAACCAATCCTCAAAATAATTCATTCACTCCACTAATGGACTAGCATCACAATGGTGTGCCAACCTAGAGAGCGAGTAAATTCCCACTGATAATATAACTCAGCTATTTCTTCTGGATGCACCGGGAGTTAGGGGAAGTAATTTACTATGTATAGGAATAGGCTTTATCTACTTCACCGTTACCACCGTCCGGCAATAAAAGTTTTTCTGCCGAAAACTCGGAGATGTCTGGTGCAAGATTATATAACTTTCTCTCCTTTCGAAGTAAGTGCGTGAAAGTAAAAAATATCTGTCTTCAAGTTTGTAGTTGTAGAAAGACGCGGAAAAAAATTTGAACTTTTGCAATTTTCGAAAAATTAGGGAATTCAAGGAAAATGAGATCTGCACCATTCTCTTACAAAGAAAAATTGATCCATATTTGAGAAAACTTTGAATATATAATCGAAGCTTCAAGTACCCCAAATAATAAACTACACGTTTTAAACTTTCAGGGCCTCGATTTCTTTAAATCAATTGGTGAATATCAATTTTGGAGAAAATTGTTGTAGCGTTGACCACAGACAGACGGACGAACAGACAGACGTTTCGATTTTTCGTTTACGTCTATCGATTTTTGGGTATCAACGCCCCCCCCCCCTAGAAAAGAGAATTCTGGCTACTCAAAGTGTTTGAGAAAGTAAGTCATTTACTATATATTGGAACAAGGTTTATCTACCTTTTCGTTTCCAGGGCCTGGATAAAGAGTTTTCTGTCGAAATTTCGCAGCTTTCCGGCGAACGATAACCATACTTACTCTCCTTACAAAGTAAGAGCGATTTAGTGAAAGTCATTGAAGGTGGCAGCGAATTAACCATAAACTACAGGTCCAGGAGCCAGAATAGAGTCCATCTGCACTTCGGTTTCAGCCAATAAGAATCGTTATATGTCAGCGTCAGCTGACATATGACGTCAGCGTTAGTTCACGTTAACTACACGTAACCCTTGTAGCCATCGTTAGCTGCTTCGCCTCATCGTAATAACTTTTTATAGATATACTTATATATATTATAATATACTTATATTTTTATAGATATTACTTATATATATTTTATATATATAAGTGTGGAGAATTTTCATAAAGTTCGACACGAAGTTGTTCAAAGAAGTTGACACCGGAAAATTTAGGAGAAGGTGCATTATTTGTGTCAAAAAGAATATGAATGTTAATTAATTATTAAGAAATGGTCGAACGTTTACAAATTGTTAAAATACACTAGTATTACGTTGAAACTGCAGAATAAACGTTGTTACCTGCGATCAACATTTGGGTTATCGTCGTTAATCGTGCTTCACTACATCGATAACTTCACTTATGGCACATATGCTTTTTTCAAGTGAGCTCACGTTTTGATTTTCTTTCGAGTGCCATAATTTAGGTTCTTTATACTGCTAAAATCGTCCTCTCCGGTCAGAATAGGATGAGTTTTTCCTGCAGACGAATCAGGGGCGGATCCAGCCCATGTTTTTTGGGAGGACATCGTTGATTTTTGTTAAATAATAATCATATTTGTTAATATATTGTACATTATCTATGAACGGTAGATATGAAACTACACAATATTATTGTTTAAATAATTATATAACTTGAACTAAATATTGAAATAAATTTTGCCAAATAAAGATACACGAAACGTCTAGATATTTTTTTTGGGGGGGAGGCATGGCTAGTGAGATGAATTCCCTACGTTGGCGGTTGTTTTATGGGCGCGGCGGTAAGAAGTAAAATTCCTAGTTCCTCAGTGATAATGAAGACTGAACTAGACACGAAGCTGTTTATTCCTCGCAAGAATGATATACGTTTGAAGGAAATTTCTGAAAATTTTTTGGTATTTAAAACGCTTCTTCCACTCCAAACACTATTCCTTTGTCGAATTTCCAACTCCCCGATGACTGGTCAGTTGGAAGGGTAAGACGAGTTATAGATGTGTTGGTAAAGACAATACAATTTATTCAAGCCGTTGGAAAGCCAAAAACACTTTACCAATAAACCAATAAAAATTGACATTCAACAAATAGATGTCGAGAAAGTTTCGGAGGAAAATCATCACTCTATCACTCACATATTTATGTATTAATTTCTGAAGAATTTATTATAAAAATGAATTAATTTATCATATGCTTCCTGTATACACTTTGCAAATTAGATATTTATCAAGAAACGGGCTCAAATAGTTGTTTTTAGTTCGCTATGGTTTTGTATAGCGCCCTGCTTAGGTCTGAACCTTTATTGGCCCTTCGAAATACGAGAGGCAAGTGTCTACCAGCTGCAGAAACTTCATTCCAATGTCTCTTCGTTCTTCGTGTCACTCCTCGCATATAAAACTTTTCTTTGTTCTGCTATAAAAATAACAAACTATGATAATGGTAATTTATTCTCCTATAAAATTCACCTGGATATTTTAATGAAGACATTTTCAGTTTTTAAAATTGTTTTCACCTATCGCCAATTCCGGAAGCGGAGAGAGTAAATAGTTGGCCCACAACACGCAGAGCTCTGTGCATGAAGTGACTGTGAAGGTCTTGGATTTCACTTTTAATTTTCACTTGAGTTTGACTCACACAGATGTCACCGCTGACGAACCTCCAATAGTTCTTGAAAAGCTAACACAAGTTCCAACTTTGGGAAATTTTATTCTTTCGAAATTAACTCCTGTCATCAGGTCTCCACATCCGACCATATTTTTTCCTATCAACAATTTTTCTGTGACTTTTTGTACTAATATTCCGTAACCAAGGACATCTTAAATATTTACTCTTAATTTCGGAGGGCAATAGGTAACAGAGTAAACAGGTAATAATTTAAGTCTCGACAGTGATTAGGAAATTGGATCCAAGTCATATTCAATAAAAAATCTCTCGGGATTAAGGATGGGTTGATCACTTATCGACGAACTGATTCATAAAATCTCTGAGAGGTCTGACTGATCCGGGAAGTAGCGACAAGCTGTCAGTCTTGTGGCAGAGGCGCTGGTTAATTGATTGATTGTATCTGGGCGCGTCAACTAGGGTCATTAATTTCGTAGGTGTGGGGCATTTTATTGCATGTTAGTGCAAGTAATGGGTGAGAATAGAAAAAGGAAGAGGAAGGAAAGATCACATGCGGTCCGGAGCCCGTTTGGTAAGGTTCGGCATTCGCCTGATAGCGGAAAATTATCCATCAGAGCAGCGGGCTGCTAGAAATCACCTCGAGACACGGCTGAAATCGACCTAGCTGTCTAGCTAGAGTCAAAAATCCGCCACCGTCGGGACGCGAACCTAGGATCTCCCGATCAGAGTCGTTGGAGTGACATCAGGTGATGCCTGGGCTAACTCAGACGGTGTAGTGGTGTAGGGGGAGAAGAGAGAAAGAGGAATAGGCCAAGGAGGAAGAGAAGGAGACGGAGACACGCTGAAGAGAGAGGAGGTCAAGAAAGAAGGAGAAGAGCTGAACAAGGCCTCGGACGAGATAGGGGTATGGCGATGTTGGAAGAGAAGAGGTACAAAAGTGCAAAATGAAGTGAAGTGATTGGTGGGGCAGTAATCGGCAGGGGCGGCAGTAATGATGGAGAAGAGAGGAATTGGAAAAAGAGCAGAGGAAGATGTGTGAGAGTCGAGGAAAGGAGGAGACTAGGAAGAAGAAGAGGTGGAGAACGGAGAAGGAAGCGGAGGCGTTGAGGAGTAGAGACCAGGGGACCCCCCAGAGCGAGCACGTGCCGCAAGGCTTCGGGAATTAGCTCCAGAGCCATTGTTCCCCGGCGGCGGCCATCACAAAGCGATTACAGCGCCTCCGTACTCCATCCTCCATCCTCCATCCTCCTTCCTCCTTCCTCCTTCCTCCTTCCTCCTTCCTCCTTCCTCCTTCCTCCTTCCTCCTTCCTCCTTCCTCCTTCCTCCTTCCTCCTTCCTCCTTCCTCCTTCCTCCTTCCTCCTTCCTCCTTCCTCCTTCCTCCTTCCTCCTTCCTCCTTCCTCCTTCCTCCTTCCTCCTTCCTCCTTCCTCCTTCCTCCTTCCTCCTTCCTCCTTCCTCCTTCCTCCTTCCTCCTTCCTCCTTCCTCCTTCCTCCTTCCTCCTTCCTCCTTCCTCCTTCCTCCTTCCTCCCTCCTCCCTCCTCCTTCCTCCTTCCTCCTTCCTCCTTCCTCCTTCCTCCTTCCTCCTTCCTCCTTCCTCCTTCCTCCTTCCTCCTTCCTCCATCCTCCATCCTCCACCTTTCACCCTCCGTCCCCCACTCTCCGCCCTCCGTCCCCCGTCCTCTGTCCCCCGTCCTCCGACCCCCGTCCTCCGCTCTCCGGCGCTGCGCATCTTGGGCGACGGAGGGCGAGCGTTCGCGTCCTGGCAACGGACGTCCACGGTAATGCCGTACATTGTTTTTATTTTTTACTTACACATTTTTGGATAGTTGGTTGATTAGTGATTGCGAGAGCGTCAACTGCTATGATAATTAGTCTCGTAAGTGAAGGGCTTGTATTATCGTGGGAGGAGGCTGTTAATCATTCCTCACTGGATGGTGAGATCCGTCTCCGACCTACTGGCGGCTAATTATTCCCCAACCAGGTATCTCCCTCGCTGGGGCACCGCCACAGCCGTGGCAAGCTCTAAGACAGCTCTCTCGACATGTGTGGCAGTGTAGTGTATAAAAGAGTGTGTGTGTGTAAGTACGGGGTAGTATAGGACAGGGAATTGGAAGGAACGATTGTGCGCGGTCCGTGCCCCGTTTGTTAGGGTACTGCCCCGGCTTTAGCCTGGTATTGTTCGGAGAAACCACGGAAAACTACCTAGAGCAGCTAACCGCTAGAATTCTCCTGCAGACATGGGCTGAATTCGACCTAGCTATTTAGCCAGATTCGAAAATCCTGCCAATGTCGGCACTCGAACCTTCCGGTCAGAGACACTGCTGTGAAATCAGTTGATGCCCTGAGCCACCTCTCGCAGTGATACGTTATTGCTTGTTATAGCCTTCGACACAGAGCTCGATTTACGTTGCATTACTTACCTGGATCGAGGGGATTGTGGTTATGAGGGAAATATGAAAACAGTTGAATGATGCTACACGTTCTCTTACGGAGGGGATTTTGAGAGGCAATTATGGGTGGGAAATATGAAAAGACAAATCGAGACAAACTAATATCTAGTTAATTAGTCAATAAATTTGAATGATTACAATTAGAAAAAAATAAAATCTTGTACGTACAACAGGTTTTAAAGTATTCTAATGATCTCGGGCGAAACTTTTGTCATCGCTCGATCTTTAGAACTCTTATAACGCGCTTGATTTATAAATAACTATTTCTACTCCCCGTGCACAATGGATGGCTACAGCTCGTTGTATAATGATGATCAATATGATTACTTCACTATGCCCAGGCAACGCGGTGAAACGCGGTAAATTGAATATCTCTCCCCTGTTTCCAAAACTCAGAAAAAAATAAGAAAACTGAATCTTGCAATGTGGACTGTATCAGTTATTAAGATGACAAGAAGTAGCAAATTACACTGAATTTTGACTATATTTTGACATTTTGCCCGTGCTCTGATCGTTTGAAGTTGGGCTCTGGAGCACCTAGCTGACTTCGACGTGGTGGCGTTGATTGAACACTCTGCTAGTGCATTATATATTGCGCCTTTTGCTGTTCGGTGACTGCACGACAGCTGCCACGTAACTGTTCGATTTAAATTCACTTACAATAGCTGAAAAAATGTATGAAACTCGATGTATTGGTTATAAAGTTAACGATTCTTGGTCTTATCGTAGCGTAATTCACACTTGTGTATTAATATCCCATCAGTACATCATCGTTTCATAATTTTCCTTTTAGTAAGAATTTTCTTCTTACGTGAATTTCTAGGAGGAATAATATGAAAGTAAACATTATATTCAAACCTCTTTTGAAGTGAAACAAAGTTACAAATCGTAACAAGTCACGAATGGCAAATACCAATGGAGAGCTGCTGATGTCTGAAAAGATATTCAAATTACACAAGATCGTAAAAGATTTGACGTTAAGCTTTAATGTCATTAGCATACCATGTCGTGACCCTTCGTCATTACTAGGGACCAGATTTCAATGCAAATGCATATTTTCCCTCTGTAATCAGAAGGTTTACTCACAGGATTTGCGCATGAAACATTCAATTTCTAATTATTTTAACATGATTTTATAATGTACTAGCTGCACCCGTCTGAGAATTTTGCACATTTGAACACAATTAGGTATATTGCTTTGGTAGGCGATGAATTACTTCATTACGCCCTGAGGAAGGTCGCAGAATGGCGGGCGAAACGTCGGCACCTTCGCCATGGACGCGGCGTCACCCGGACAGCCTTTAACATTAATTTTTGAGAAACTTTGGCGATTGCTGACTTCACTAACACTTCGATGAGAATGATACACGCTGCAGTAATTGTTTGCTGGTCGTAGATATCGCCAGTTTGTACGATGGTTTCTATTGGGTCAAGTGTGGCTGCTGAATTGTGGCCAGCGAGAGCAATAGATGAAGCTTTTACTACTGACAGGAAAGTTGTATAGGGCAAAGTGTGCATCAACTTGTACTCTCCAAATTATTTTTAAAACCTTTTTGTTATTTTTAAAATTTGTTCAGGAATTTTTTATAAATGTAATTTTGTATTATGTATATGTGATTTATAATTAGTGAATTTTACTATCACATATTTTGCTCGATTTCTCCTATTTATTACATATTATTACTGTTATCATTACATATTTATGTACATATTTAGAAGTTTCATTCCGTATATTTTTCCGGTCTCTACTGATTACTACTCACGACCCGCCCATCCAGATGCTTCCACTCTGTCTGTTCCTACCGCTCATCACGCTACATCCATAATTTGCGCAAGCCCCATTCAGCTTGACATTCCCATCAGCTTGCCATTCAGCATCATAGCGTTCCTCTCCTTCACAACTCTAAGTCAGTCCCCACTCCCCCCCACACATACGAACGTCCTATCGGACTTCCATGGCTGTTCCGGTCACACCTCCTGCCCCCTGCCCAGCCTACTTGATCTCATCCTAGCCATGCTCGATCACTTCTTCCCGGTCATCACGCTTCGTCCGTCTCCTCCGCCGCTCTATCTGGAATGCTACGGCCGTCCCGCAAACATCTCCCGCCCCTCCCATCCAACCTATTTCGCTCTATATGTTCTTATCGGTCATAACGCTTCGCTCGACCGTCGCCCCACACTTCTTATTGTGTACCATGACCCAACACCTACCGCCCCGCCATCTTGCCACTTCCGCCCTGTCTGTTCATTCGGCACCTCCCGCATTTTGTGTCTTTTCGACATTCCCATTGCTTCATCTCATCCTACTCTTACGCTCAATCTCCGTCCACTGCGACATCTTCCTCTCCTTTTTCTTCTTCCACTCCTCCCGCACTTTTTACTTATTGTGCTTCGCCCGTTCCTCACTGTCCTTCCGCTCGGCCTGTTTTTCTGCCCTTCCCGTTCCGCTACCTCCGTCCGGTCCTGCTCGGCCCCGCGCCGCGTCACACAGCAGCGCCCAGCAACAATGATAGGAGATTATATTAAATTGATAATAAAAAAAAAACACTTTAGGTAAGAGAGTTGAATCGCAACCACGCAATTTATCATCCTTGCCCCACCCAAAGTACTCGTGCCAAATTTGGGAACAAACACTCCGGAGTATTTACTTGGCTGTCCGGGTGACGCCGCGTCAATGGCGAAGGTATTTAACTGTATGAATTGATTATAGTAATAAAGTCAATTTGTTCGTTGACTGCAAAGTTTCTTATTTACGAAAAGCGAAATGTACGATAATAGTTTTACTACACGTATTTTTTTCTCTTTTTGGAAAGTTTGGTCTTTTTCACAAATACCCGTCGACAATAAATATAATAACCTGTTTAATAGTCCTGTAGTGTTAACGATCATTGTTGAATTTATTATTTTATGATTTCAATAAATGTAGAGGAAGAGAGGTTCAGAGAGACAGAGTGGGAGAAAGTCAGAGTGAGGAAGCCAGAATGAGGGACTGTGGGAGTGAAAGAGTGAGAGAACGAAAGTGAGAGAGAGAGGGAGAGAAAGTGAGAAAGCGAGAGACAGAGAAATTGAGACAGAAAGTGAGAGACGAAGTGAAAGAGAGTGGGAGAGAGAGAGTGTTAGTGAGAGTGGGTGAGATTGAGAAAGAGAGGGAGAAAGCGAGAGACAGAGAAAGTGAGAGAGCCGGAGCTCTTCCACCGGCCGTGTTAGGTCAGAGCCAGCAAGGCCGCTGTATCTGCAGCCAATCGGACTGTCTGTGAGAAATCCCAAGTTTCAACCGCTTCAGTAGCGGATTTTTGAATCTAGTTGTAAAGCGAGATCGAATTAAGCCCCTATCTCGGAGAGAAACTGCATACAATCGACCACTGCAGGGCTCTTTGCCGTCGCGCGGCGGTCGGGTACTCCATCAGTCGTTCCATTCGCTATCAACAGTCCAACCAACCGCCCATGACGCACAAGACAGTAAGAGAGCGAACGTTTCATTTGTTGGCACATAAAACGAAAACACAAAAACACGAACGTTAATCGAATGTCTAGGAACCGGTAGCGGCGAGTGTCACAAGGAACTAGAGGTTGAAGCTCCATCGAAAGACCGAAATGTATTTTCGAAAATTCAGAATGCTAACTCGTAAGGAATTCTTATAAATTAATTAAAACTAACTTTAATAAAAGTATGTATTCAAAATTTATATTACTTCAAACCTCACAAGTGGTTCTGGCTTTGATTTCCGGTGGACACTCAAGTTTTTCAATTAGTTATGCACTGAGACGATTGAAGCGCGCTCGCGCGTAAATAGAGTTCATACAAAACAAAAAAATAACATGGTTTAAGAAAGCGGTAATCGCTCTCCAGCGCATTGCAATAATCACTATTGTTGGGGAACTTTTACTCAAGAAAGTATTTATTTTGAAAGTTTCACTACCCTGGTATTTATTGCAATAATAAAAAAATATTTCACACACTCGTATTCCCAACAAGGCTCGAGGACGGTCAGTGCAGTCGGGAAAATGCACACACCGTGAGAGATACAAATATACATTTTGTATCAACAAGCCTCATATAATTGACTGAACGCGTGTACTTTCAATAACACGCGAAATTCATAAAATTAAGTTTCAGCTAGTGTCACAGGAAGACAGAAAATTGGTACACCCCTCTGGCGCCGCCTCTCGCTCGGCGGCCAGACCCTCGCCCATGGAAGAAGACCTTCTATCATGCCCCATCCTTGTGTGCAGTAAGCTGGTGACTGATTGTTGCACCGAGCGCCCTATGTTGAAGCATAGGACCAAAGAGTAATGCAGTAATAGAGGCAAGTGCGTGACATGGCGCAAGGCACTGCTGAGCATCAGACGCCGAAGAGAGCGCTCGTTAGGCGCTCTTTGGATTCAAAATAATTTCATATACATCGATATTGCTGCAACATCATGGATATTTAATGTCATTAAAAGGAACATGTTATGAGATATTTTCCGATTATCTGGGAGTTGTGCAACCCTGTATCCTCAGCACGAGCCGTCAGTGCTAGGGACACAGTGTTCACTCTTAAGAACGAGGCTTAGTTAAACAATATACTATAGCTATATAATTAGATATTTCTTTCCTCAGCAAGTAAAATAGAAAAAACGCGGTGTTGCACCGAGTGTAACACGCGCCCGCTGGCGTGTCATAATAAAGTGCGCTCACTCGATGATTAAGCCGGTGTGGCACATCAAGGTCACGAGCTGGAAGGAGAGGGGGACTTTCTCATCCAATCGGGAGCCCTGATCAAAGTTTTAAGTCGTAAGGAAGCTCCCGATTGGATGACAGTGTCCCTCTCTCCGTCCAGCTCGTGACCTTCAATTGCCACTATATTTAAGTCGGAGTATAAAGATCCATTCACAATGCAAACGTAAACATGAGCATGGCGTTAACATAAAAGTTAGGATTACGTTCATAAGCGTACTCGTTCACAATGCGTTCGCAAAATCATAACACGTAAGACTTTAACTTAAAAGCTTAGAAGCTTCAAGCTTCTGTGCTTATGCTTAAGTAGGTCATACGAAATAAACGAATCACAGTACGGTAACTCAAAATAGACAATCGAAATACGAGCGAAGTAGATAGACGAACTAACGCCATATGACCCAGTCGATACCTCGAAATCGATTCCCACAACCAACCAATAGTACATTAGAATGTCCAACAGCCAATAGAAACTCTTTTTTGGCTTACGTTTATGTTAAACATTGTGCATAGTTCAGTCTATCACTTATGTTAATGTTGACGTCTGTGCGTTATGCTTATGTTTACGTTTGCATTGTGAACGGGCGTTAAAGCCTCCGTGTCATTCCGCAACCACAACGGCGACCTCATGTACAAGACCGCGACGGCCCTGATTGAATCGCATTGACGCTTCGCCCTCGGCCAAGGGCGCGGGCGAGCGGAGGGCGGGGACAAAAGGCGGGGTGCGTTATCAGCACCGCGCATCCGGCGAGACGGCTTTTGTCACCGCGCCCGCCTCGCGCCTCGCTTATCTGCGTCGATTTCCTTCCCGCTCCCCTCCGCGGCGAGGGGCCAAAATTGGGGGCGCCACGCGCCAGGACCCAGAGGGTGGTGACCGGTAGCCAGGCCGAAATTTGTGAGCAAATAAATGAGTGGCTGGGGCTAACATGACAGTGCGCGACTGTTCGTGATTGATTAGTGATTACGGGTTCGTCCACGGCTATGGCCATTAGTCCCGTAAGCGAAGTGCGTGTTTTTATCGCGAGACGTGGCGGGGATCATCCCCCATGGATGGCGAGATACGGTGCCGACCTACCCGTTGGCTTGCGGGGGTTTCTCCAACTGTGTACTTCCTATCAACGGGGCACCGCCTCAGGCAAGCTTTAACCTCTCGGCATCTGTGCTAGTGTAGTGCGTGTAAGTGTGAGTGTTAGTAAAGGGTGAGGATAGGACAAGGAAGAGGGAAGGAAAGATCATGCGCGGTCCGTGGCCCGTTTTTTTTTTTTTTTTTTTTTTTTTTTTTTGGCTTTGCTAAGGCATTCGCCTAAAGTTGAATAGGAGAAAACACGGAAAACTACCGTCTGAGACGCAGTCCGCTGGAATTCTCCTCCAGACAGCTGCTGAATTCTACCTGGTTATATAGCTAGGGTCACAAATTTTGCTATCGTCGGGACTCGAACTCTAGGACCTTCCGATCATAGACATTGCAGTGATATCACTGTTGATGCCCTGAGCGACCTAAACCAGACAGTGCGAGCCGAACTAACATAGTTATGCTCATTTACATTCAAATGTGTGTTTCATATGTCGGTGTGCCTTGCTGTGTGTAGCGGTGGCCGGGGAGTTTCGAATTGAAGACATATGTGTGTCCGTCGAAAGCATTTAATATTTTGTGAATGTTTCACAAAATATGAACAAGAACAAACTGCAGCATGTAGTGTACAATCGATTGGCATGCAATGGGATTTTAATCCTTGTATAAGAGAACTTTTGCGTAGATAACAGAAAATATGCAAAAAGAGATTTTAAAAAAAGTTTTCAACGGGCAAAACAGTAATTAAAAAAAAACAGGTGAAAAGGTCGATGTATTTAGCTAAGTCAATAGGCGTAAACTCTGCCGAATGAAATCGTACTAGAAACACTTTGCCACCACCCAGTCCTCAGCACCTCCACTTTTCCGTGTGTATCCGCTGCCTAGTGTGTAGAAGGTACGGACAACCACGAGAGAGTCCGCTGTGCGGTCCGTTCTAAAAATATTGCACAATTTCAGAGGGTGCATAAAATATAGTGATTGATCTTCAAAAGTTGCGATGGCATTTCACACACATACAAAAGCCAATTAAGGAATAAACTGAGTGTGAAATTACGTTATGAAACATTTCCCGTGATTGATTTTTCTAGGGAGGTTGGCACGCCAGAATCATTTAGAATCAGCCCCCATTGGCTGTGCTACTGCTTCGGCACAAATTTAATTAAGAATGACGTATGATATGCAAACGTTGGTGACTTTTCATCCGTTAATGTGTCATCATTATCGTATGTGGAGAGTTTTCGTATTTTTCCCCGATTTTGAGGCACGCTATTGGCAAGGGGTGGGGACTAAACCTAGGAGCGTGAACAGGCACGGTAAGATGGCACCAAATGCAGGACCAAAATACCGAGAAAATAAACTATTGGCTATAGCTAACACCTCTGTGTCCACCACACTGGTTATTTTACTAATCCCTTCCAACTTCTATATTGTATTATACATCTGTATTATATATACTACGGAACGACCATAGTTGTGTATCGTTCATACGATACAAAGTAGGAAGTAACTCATTAGTACTTCCTCATGAGTAACTCATGAGAGTAGTTTCCTCTCATACGAGAAAACACAACACTTTGTATAGAATGACTTCCAATACCTGCATCCAAGCGATTCAAGACATGAAGAAATAGAAGTTCGGATTTTTTATATAGAGGACAAGCAGAAACATATCCAACACGCAACTCACGTTACAGTGTAACAAATATTAAACCATGCATTGCTAAGAAGTGTCTTAGACTCCTAAAACCAGGTTTTCGCGTTCCCGAAAAGACACGAGTTATGCTCCTTATGGTATAGTTTTGAAATTAGACAATTTTGTACGTTCTTTTAAATTTTTGAAGGGTACAGGTACTCGATCCCCCGGACCTCCATGTCAAAGATGCCATACGGGTAACGACGTTACCACTGAGCTATCGCAGCCGATCGCTTGTCAAACGTGGCCATTAATAGAGGTGACCACTTAATCAAGATCGTTTTCTGCAGATTTTGATGTATATAATAGGAATAAACACAAATTTTGTGATATACAGGAAAATTGATTCTCTTGGTAATGATACTAGGTAATTACTAAGTCGTCAATTAATGGCACAGTTATATTTCTTAATATTTTACGAACATTAACGAGGCTTAACTATGTCATTGTGAGACGCTTAAAATTATGGTCTCGATGAGTTATCCCGAACATGTTAACGGTACTCCACCCAGGACATCCCCCGTCCTCTTGCGTGAAAGAACACGATATATCACCCTTCACGCAACTCCTTGCAACGAGGCGCAGTGATCCTCGCCCCTCGTCACCACGCGCGCGCACAAGGAGCGCAACGCGGCTTAACGCGCCGCCGCGAGGCTCTCCGCCCAGCGCCGAGGACGCGCTCACGCCGTACGCGGCCTTTCGCGCGCACAATGGAAGCGGCCGAGCGATCGAGATCAGGCGGCCTTGTCCAGACACGGGCAGGCGTCTCTATTAATTACCTAAGGCCCGCTCTGCCCGCCGCCTCAGGACATTTGCCGGGAGGAGGGGCGGCGAGGGAGGTGGTAGAGTGGAGGTGACGAAAGCGAGGGAGCGGAAGCGGAGTGTGAGAGCGCGAAGCGAGCCAGAGAGCGAGAAAGAGAAAGAGAGAGAGAGAGAGAGAGAGAGAGAGAGAGAGAGAGAGAGAGAGAGTGCGCGAAAGAGAGCGAGTGAGCGCGAAAGAGAGCAAAGCGAGACAAAAAGCGAGAGAGCGAGAGAGGGAGCGAGCGAGATAATAAGAGAGAGAGGGAGAGAGTGTACTGCGGGCGACAGTGAGTGAGAGAAAGAGAGTGGAGAGCAAGCAAGCGAGCGAGAGGGCAAGAGAGCAAGAAAGAGAAATGAAGAGCAAGAAAGAGAACAAAAGAGAGAGCGAGAGAGAAGAGAAAGGGGGAGAGGGAGAGAGATGAGAAAGAGGGGGAGTGGGAGAGAGAGAGAGTTAACAAGTGAGAGAGAGTGGGCGAGAGCTTGTCAAATTATTCTGTAAACAAACAAATTTATGATAATGTTAAATAGTACTAGATATTATTATTATTATTATTATTATTATTATTATTATTATTATTATTATTATTATTATTATTATTATTATTATTATTATTTTAGAGTTAATTATGTGAAATTATTTCTGTATACCAACTTATTTTCCTAGAACAACTTACCAACATGGTATTGTGTTAATATTAGTGGATATATTATAATTGCCAGAGTCAGATCTTAAGGAAAATATACTCGTGAATATAAGATTAAATTATATTTTGGGATTTTATCAAAGAAATATTTTTTCTGAAACATTTAATTTACGCGTTGCGACAGAGACAATTACAAGCCACCAAATGATATTTTTACAGGAGAGTTGTTTCTAACTATAGCTTATTTCTAAAATCAGAGATTTCGAGTGAATGCTGTAAATTTTGTAGAGAGTTACTCGAGGAAATTTCTTAAACATTTGTCACATGTAGAATGAAATATTAAATTAATTTCTACCTAGAATGCATTAACAATATAGCAAGTTCAAGCTTGCTACAGTAAGGGTAACATTAATTCGTGTAGTCTGACTTGTGGCTTTCTGTTCGCAAAATAAAATAACGTCTTATTTCGCAGATAAAAAAATCTTTTAATACATGAAAAGTAATTGGGTTAATAATATTGAAAATAATATATAACAGTCTCCGAACAATTACAATGAAATGTTTAGGTTCTGAACAGTTCTCACATCTGTTATAATGTTAACTCCGTATCAGTGAAGTAAACAGTAAACAATGTAATAACGTTACTGGGAAATAAGAAAGTGTAGTAGAAGTTTGTTTCATCTTTCACGGAACTTTAAACTACAGAAACCACTGATAATCACATTCTAGTGTTAGGATGAAATTCTAATGAGCTATCAGAATGAAGTTCAAGAGAGAAATTGTATCATCGGGTTATTCTTGTTAACATTCAATGTTTCTTTGTATTTTTCAGGCAGGTAGAATCGATTGCTAACGAAATATTTGCCTTTCCTGAGGATTTTTATTTCTGTAAAATGATTATTTTCTTGATTGTAGATCTAAGAAATTTTGAAAATTTTAAGCTTATCTGCTCAAACGTAAAAGTCTCCGCTTGAGAAAAATTCAAAGGCCTGCTATTACTGTTTTTTATAATACTAGTCTGTAAGCATTGGACATCTTTAAAATCATTTCTCTCTACCTTGGTAACTGACATACGACAGCCTCCAGTTGTTGCGAATGAAAGTTTACATTTTGATGGGCTTCTTGATCTTTCTAAATTCCTAATCAAATAGTAGTCTAGAATGGCATACTTGAGGGAACCAGTTAGTCACAGGCTTGAATCTTCTCTTACTCTACCAATGATCGCTCCAGAACAACGGCTGGCTCATTTTCATTTGGTCACTTGCATTTACCACTTATAATGTGAACATGTTCTGCATTTGATTTTTAGATCTGCGCGTATTCTATTAAGAACCTTTCCACTTCAACTGTCTCCCCTTCTAGTAAAATTCTCTCTCCATCTTTTTCATCTTTAACTTTCATCATCTGACAGAAATGTATCGTCTCAATCAGTTTCTTCACTTTATTCTTCAAATTCTCAATTATTTGCAACATAAAAATGAATCTCCCTCCTTACTCATGCCATTTGAATTGTTCGTGATTCTCTCTCATGGAAAAAAAGGATCAACAAGAGAAATAGGTAACTGCACTGCTATGTAAATCCACATTCAACTAGTAAATGGCAGCAAAATATGCCTAAACATACACCTCTAGTAATCAATTTCTCGTCTATGACAATATCTCAAATGCAATGGAAGTGTGACTAGTGGCTATCTCTGCCGCAACGCCTCAATTGTAAAACAAATGACTTGTAATATTTTGAAACTCTTGCAATGCTTTTTCTTTTGTTTAGGTTCTGAGAAACATATCTGCAACTCTCAGTTCGAAACATTTTGAGCTTTGAAATCGTATGAAGTGGCTTTACAGCAACGAACCGTTTCTAGGAAACGTAATTGTGAAAGAATACAAAAGCAAGTATTGTTTTCAGCATGAGTCGTGTTTGCAAGTGCATGTTAATCAGATTCACAGCGAACGTAATGAAATAATGAATGCAGTAACAATATGGAGTAATGAACTTCCTCTGTACAAAGCATGGAGGAAGAATCACACGCATTTATATTACAGGGGAAATGTTTAAAAAACAATGTGCTCAGCCAGCAAAGAAGGCTTCAAAGGGCAAAGTAATGCTAATGAAGAGCGGGCATGCCCAGAGAGGATTTTTAATCAGAAGAATGGGGTGGAAAACAGCGTCGAAAGAATTGGTGCTCACATTGGCTGGGAAACGTGAGTCGAGATGGTTTGTGTTTGCAATCACACAAATCTTCGTGACAATTCACAAATAATGCAATGTAAAATAAGTAAACAATAAATTTCCCATTTAAAACTTGCAATCAAAGTTAGTACCGCAGAAACAAGTAAGATAAAAGAAAATAATAAACGCAAATGGCTTAGGCTCAACGAATACTAATGATGTGTCGCATTCCCAAGTTTTTCGGCTCTTTCAAAACTTTTGTTAAAAATATTTTCCCATTCGTGTAAGCAAATCTCTCTGTACCGTTTCTACCTGTAAGTATATCTCTCTGTACCGTTTGTTCATTTTTTCCCATGCGCTCTCCGGTAGCCGTTTGTCACCTCCGTGGATGTGACAGGTCGAGAAGCATCCCTTCGACGGCTTCGCTTCGTTACCGAGGTCATTGAACTCTCAAGTGCTGTGTGGAAGATGCGAGCTTTCGGCCGACGGTGATGCAACGCTGGCTGCCGCATCTCGGACTTTTCATTGGCGCCCTGTATCCCCCCCCCGCCCAAAGCTTCGCCATCGCCTCTTTTGAGCACCACCTCCTCCTTCAGCAGAAGGTCTAGGATTCCCAGTGGTCACGTGCTAACGACTAATGAGAAGTACGTAGCGGGACGAGGGGGACTTCTTCACCACACCACGCGCGCATGTTTGCCAACAGACTTAATCCACAACGTTGACTTAGCTAGTATCGTGACGTGGGTTATTGGTAATGATGACAAATAAACCTCACCGCATGCAACTGATACTTATAGAGTCCCACAATTTTCGTGCGGAAAAATGCGATATGGCAATCAAATGTTTTGAATGAGTTACATGTGACAGGAAGCAGTGAGTGAAAACTTTCAATTTTCTTCTAAAGCTTTCAAAAACTCTATTTAGTATTATTAACTTCGCTAGAATATAAAAAAGGTCAATCGACTTTTAATTAAACAATTAGGTGTATTGTGGATGTTTCAATGTACTTATGTTTATTATTGTTTTATAATTGTCAGAGCAAACAATCGAAAATTAGCATATGTCAAGGTATATATAGTAGGTACTTACATCGCATACATCAATATTATGTAACACAATGTCGAATAAATAATTATTGGTCAACCTTGTTTAATCCGTAAAACTCTGATCGCATCCCCATGCTCTCTGAGAACGAGACGCCACACATTTTGATAGCTTTTTCTGAGGCATACAATTATGAACAACTCAACGTGGAATATATTTTACAACAATATTGTGACAAGTTAAATATTCATTATATCAGGTAATTACAATTTAGGTTTATTTTAATAATATTTTTGCATCCATTGAAAATAAATATTATTTCTACCATTCACAATTTTTGTTTCTACAATTGTATTTTTCAGTTGTGTATTTTTTTATTTTCAATGAAGTAGAACTCTAAAAATGTAGTTCTTAATAAAAATGTACTTCCGGAATAACAATATTGATGTATCACTTCGGAGCTTCGCGATGCATCGGACGCTCCTTCATAAAATTTCATTAAACTGGAAGGGCATTATCGCCGCGCAAATTTCACACACCTGCGCACACAGAGGAACGCGCCTCCACGCCGCGTTTGCCGTTCATGTAGCCGCCCCCGCCGCCCCCGCCGCCCCTCGCCCTCTACGCCGCACTCCGCCGCAGCAGTTGCTGCACTGCGTGATAACGAGTGTTGTCACCCCGCCCCTCCACCTCCTCCCCGCCCCGCTTGCGTCGCAGGCTCCTGGCGCGCTCCGCCTCTCCCGCATGCAGGTCTTAATTAACGTTTGCGTTTCGGCTTAATTAGGACGCGAAGCTTCGGCCGAAGCGCCCATCCCTCGACCCTGCGACACGTCGGTTGCTCGGTCGCTCAGTTGATCGGTTGGTCGGGTGGTCGGGTGGGCTGACGGTCGCGGGGGAGCTTGAAGACCGGTGGGTAGGACAGCTAAAGAGCGAGAGGGCTTGCGAGGGCTGAGAAATCTAATGAGAAAGTGGGAGGGTGAAAGACGGGCAGGAAGAGAAATGCAAGTGGGAAAACCAACGTCGTGTGGAGGGTAAAGGATGAGAAGGCGAGGGGTGAGAAAGTGAGAGGGCAAGAGGTGAGCGAGTGGGAGTGGGAGGGGAGCGAGAGTGGAGAAGGTGGTCAGTGTGAGCGAGGAGGTGAGTGGACAAGTGGTGTGGGGAGGAGGGTGTGGCCAAAGAGGCAGGCCCGTGATCTTTGAAACGTCGCTGGTCGATCTCTTGGCCCCTCGCCTACTCAGTGCCTATTTAGCCTCTACTGTCCTACCCCTAGTTCTGGGAGTCTGACACTCATGACACATTCCATGTTGTTTATTGGCAAAATTAATAGAATGTGGGCCGAGATGGAAAAATTCAGATGACTAATTGCGAAAGCATGAGAGCAAAAGAACCCCTTGGTTCTATAGTCCAAAAGCAAATCTGCTTCTTACATCAATAAAACGGCAATGTACTTTTTTCAAGGGGGAATGCACCGTCTTGTTCGTAACGTAAATGATATCTTAAGTTTTCAATAAAGTCCATACAATTAAATTGTAATTTCAAAAGAAGTAAGGGTATGCATTGTTAAGTTAAACTTGAGAAGATATGTGAAATAAATGCTGCAGTCATGTTATAACGTTACTTTACAAGCAACCTCGACGAGCCAGAGAGTTCAAAAGTTAGACTAAATTTACTTAGTTAAACTAATTAATTTCTTTGGACTTTTATTACACATTTTATTTCCGTTTATAACGAATAAAAAAATATTCCGTTGGTCTGGTTTCCCATTTCAATTTGATGAAGAATCCGCGGGTGATCATTTTCAGTTTCTAACTTACAGAAAGAACACGTTGCACGGGAGTAATAGTTGATATCGTTGAGGAAATGTTTCAAGTATTATTTCACGCTAAAGTGGTGTACAGTATCTCTCAACAACAACGTCGGAATTTCCTCTTTAGGGACCCCGCTTAATTCTTCCACTCCAAACGTATAAAATATTGACATATTTGCTTCTAATTGGAATAAACCTCTCAAATGGCTATTGCACACGGGTAGATATTTTATCAAACGAGCTAAATTTATTTAATAAATTGTTAGTGTCACCTTTTTAAAATTTAATTACAAAATATTATGGAACAATAATTTTCTTCAATTCTTCTATTGAAGAAAAAATAATATTTTACTTATTAAAATATAGTAATGATTTTTTACAAGGTGTGTGGAAAGGAAAAACAAATTCGGATGAAATATATAAACAGAATGGCAGTAACAATGGGGGACTGAGAAGAAGCAATAGATCAAGTAATAATTAATAAAAATACAAGGGAATAGCTATATAATATATATGGAATAAAATTAAAGATTTAGTAGTACGATAGAACAGTGTATGGAAATATGGGGTGATGAATTAAATTACAAACGTAATTAGAAGTCGGTAAGCAAAGAATAAATAAATACAGTATCAGACTGACGATGACCAATCAAAATTAGAATACGTGCATAGTCTGCGCACTGAAACGAAGGAGAAACGCATGTCGGCACGATCCCGCGCAGGCAGAAGACAGAAGAGCAGGTAAGACGAGGCTGTCGATATTCCGACACGGTGAGGTGCGGAAGATGGTGTTATGATTTGTAGTGTTTGGATGTCAGGGACGTGTTTACGATGTAGTAGTGTTGTGTAAACTAGCCATTAGCAGGGAAAAAGTATAAGTAGAAAGAAAACTATAATTGCGTGTGTGAGAGAAGAAGATCTCAATCAAAATGGAACTCTGAGTGGACGGGGAACGACGTTCGAGAGAGCTGAGGTCCACCAAAGGAAAGTTACCAAAAGAGGTCATGTTAAATTCTATAAGTGCATGAAGATCAGGTTTTGGATTAAATTGATGAGTTCCAAATTAAGATTTAAAGAAAGGTAATAGCCATGCATGCGAAGGGAGGGATACCGGAAGAATAATAGATAATAACAATAAAGTTTTTTTCATCGAAAACATTAATCGAGTTGTATTTATAAATGTTATGTATGTTTGTCGATGTTTATGTCCAAAGCGAATGCAGATTACAATGTTTGTTTAACTTGAAGTAAGTATTGTTATTCCTTGGTAATAGTAAAAAAATTCCCAATTCCACGTGGGAAGGAAAGGAAAAGAGCATACGTAAATTTTCATAACCAAGCCTCTGTAAAGGCGGTCTATCTGACGCAGAAATAAATTTAGCGTGTTGGGCAACCTCGGTACATCCTTCGCACTATTGTGTTAAATGCAGATAGAATTATTGAATAAAAATTAGGGAGAATAATCGAATAGAAAGGAACCAAGAAATACCCTGTCAGAATATCCATAACTAAAAAATATTTATTTATAATAATAAAATAAATGCAAGGAGAAACTTTTCTTTGAAATATGGGCCAGTAACTACTGATCCCGACTTCTTGTTTTCTCTGGGCGCCCCTGTTGTAGACAATTGAGGCCAAGAGGAAAGGTAGGACGGAGGAATCTGGAAATCACGGCGAACAACTCGAGATTTCGCTTTTCGCCAAACGAAAGTTTTCAAAGTTGCCAACCGCGTGGCAGGCACCCCAGAAGAGCACGTTATCTGAGGTAATTTATTTAGACTTGGTGGTTGGCCGCTCCTGGGAAGTTGGAAGCCACTCCTCCAGGCAGCGCTGCGCTCGCGCGTGAGAACGGCCGGGACGGTGAGCGAAATGGCGAGGAGAGAGGGAGCGGCTGTGATTGATAGGGCGACAGCGAGAGTGAAATACCCAGAGAAGGGGATGAAAGGACGAGGAGAGAGTATCATTGAGAGGGAAGGGCTGATGGAGTGAGGGAGACGGTGAAATGCATTAGGTGTGAGGGAAACACTTGTGTTTTGTTCTGCAATAGAGAAAACTTGAAGTATTCTCGCGGAGCAAGTCGTTATTTATAATATGCACGTTTTGTGTTAATCAAATAGTTAATTACAATGTTTATGTGTAAATTTTAGAAACTGTCTAGTCGTATTATTAATCTTGTTGGTTAATGAATCAAGATGATTGTCCAAATTGAACTCAGTTAAATCAGCATCCAATGGTTTTTGAGACAACCAATGAAGGGCCCTCATCGCGACCTACTCCTTCGTGAATGGGCCAAGGAAAATCAGCCTCTCTCTCCCTCTCTTTCTCTGACTTTTTCTTTGCGAGTTCCGACGGCTACGTACAGTACGATACCAAGACGAGAAACTTTAAAGACAACAAAATGAACTTTTAAAGACTGGCACCAAAAAGCTATGGAAATTGTATGATAAGTCATGATTGCACCACTAATTCCCTAGATTTAAGACTACTCATTCCTGTGTTTGTAACAAGTATGTTCGAAGAACACATTATTAACGTTCATTGACTAGCAAAACAGTAAACCGTTCGTTTGAATGTTTTGCTGTGTATTTTTCTTGATGAGTAATGATGTGAGTCATT
Organism: Gryllus longicercus; assembly: GCA_038098605.1. Classification (NCBI taxonomy): domain Eukaryota; kingdom Metazoa; phylum Arthropoda; class Insecta; order Orthoptera; family Gryllidae; genus Gryllus; species Gryllus longicercus. Next base: position 850,697 of record JAZDUA010000116.1, on the reverse strand, counting down.
CACATCAGCTCACAAGCAGCTCTGATATTAACTGAGATTAAAACAAGCGCTATGCTCTGGGAGACGGGTGCGTCATGTATTACGCTCACCGTAGCTAATCGAACAGGTCACTTTGAGCGGTGTTAAAGTCGAGTGAGGTTCGTTGCAATATACATATTACATGTTATCCGCCGTCTAGGTCTGCGCCGGTGAAAACAATACCTGGCACTCTCATTAATTCATTCTCAATAGTAGTGCCATTTTCAACTTTCTTCTGCATCCCATGCTCAAGAAATCTTCAGAGTGCGGCAATGTCTCTGAGCTATCCTGGAAACAATAAAACTTGCGAGATGCCTTGATCAATAAATAAAATCTCTGTCATTGACCCTGTTATTCAACACAAAACATACTTTTTCCATTCTGAAACTTTCTTTACTTTTCCGGTAGCGGGAAGTTTTCTATTCTGTATATATATATATATATATATATATATATATATATATATATATATATATATATTGAAAACGGAAAAATTGATAAATAATCGGCTGAAACAGAGTGTATACGTGATTACATACTGTAGTCTAACACCATCAGGTGCAGATATCCAAGTATATATGTATTGCAAACGAGAAAATAAATTGATAAATAATTGGTTGAAACAGAGTGTATATGTGATTATACACGCTTGTACCATTGGATGCAGATCCCCAAGTCGGGCCATGCACTCCAAAGAAACAGCAACGCAGACGCGAAATTCTCTCTCGATTATCGACCCCTGTTCGCCATTTTGTGTTCATGTGGTCAAGAAAGAATACCCATGAGATATTCAGGAGCGGAAAGAAACGCAAAAAACTCAGCTCTCACTGCTCAGCACGGGAACTTGCAGGGCACTAAGGCGCAACCCCCGCCCCCGCCGCCACCCCCGCTAAACGGGCCACACAAAATATTCCGCGATCGTTTCGAGCAAAGGCGGAGGGAGGTTTTGAGCCACGACGAGGCGCTCCGACGGAAATTGCTACATATGGCAACGTCGCGATACGATCGAGGAGTATCCCTTTTATGGCAGTAGGAGGGGAAGCGCGGTATCGGGAATATAGGGAAAGACAGAGCAGCAGAGGCCATTAATTTAAATTGAAACGGAGGGAGGTGGCTAAGGGAGACTTTTTGTATCGGAGTTAAGGGTTAGCCTCAAGTGCTTGTGTATTTGCAAGGGGACGGCACAAAGAAATTGAAGCTCTGGAGCAGCCAGGCGCAGAGCGGCGTGGCGTGGCGTGACGTGGCGTGGCGGTGCGGTACCGTGTTTGAATGGTGCCGTAAAGCTGAGCTGGTGCAGCCGGCGGCGGTAGCAAGTGGGGAGGGGAGGAGGAGAGCGGAGGGGAAAAGCGCAGGGGCCAAATCTCGGGCGGCGTGGGCGCAGCCGGTCCCGCTTGCCGCCCGCCCCGCCACGCCCCGTACAGCTCAGCCCCACCCTTCTCCGCCCCGCTCCGCCCGGCTCTGCTCTTCTTCTCTCTGCCCCCCCCCCGCTCAGCGCAGACTCTCACCCCTGCTTCCCCCCTCTCTACCCCGCCCGGCCTTGCCATGCACCGCACTGCCTCATTCAGCTCCGCCCCGTCCCGCCCTTCCCTACTCCACACAGCCCTGCCTCTCCCCGCCCCAACCCGTGCCATCCCGCACCGCACTACGTCGCTCTCTCCGCACCGTCCCGGCCTGCTTGGCTCCGCCCGGCCCTGCCCCGCTCCGCACTACCCCGCTGCGCAGCCATTCCCCCCCCCCGCCACGTCCTACGGCTCCTCCCCACGACCATCTCCACACGGCGCTGGGGGAGAATTCCAGCAGCTGGCTGCTCTGATCGGCCACGTTGCACAGTTTCAACCAACAATATCATGAGAAGGTCGGGGCAGTACATGAACAAACGGCCACGGATCGCACGCGATATTCCATTCCTCATCCTTGTTTCCTCCTCTCCTCTTACACACACACACACACACACACACACACACACACTTTCATACACTAGACTACTATACATATCGTGAGACAATTCGGCTGCTTAGAACTTGTGCGGTGCACCGTTGGGAGAGATCCGCGAAGCCCACCTCCAGCCCACCTTGCAAGTAGCATTTCCGGTTAAGATGCAGTCTCCGCCTGTAGCCACTGCTCATTCAACCTTCCCATCTATTGTTTCATTGTTAACATAGCGACCCACGGAAAGAGAACCTAAATGTTAGCTTTTATTCTTAGAGAAGACGTAGTATTATTCTGTGGGAAATGTCAAATGCTAGGAACCCGTTAAGCACCGTGCTTGTGTAATTTAATAGGTTTTTGCTAAATACGAGAACATCATATTTGCTTCTAATTAATCACTTATTTACTGTTTTCATTTAATCTCCACTGATGAAGTAAAAAATGTTGGTGAAAACACTGACAGAGCACTTAAAGTGTTTTTCCTGCCGTTTCTTTTACACTTTTGTACAATTTTGTTCCTTTCCATTTTTAAAATTTCAATAACTTCAATTAGATTGAGCTCTATTGTATAATATTTTGGAAAATTACCCTGTTAACTATAAGTTTTCTTCCTTGTTGGACTACAGTAGTTAGTACAGCAATTAATTGAATACAGCTACAAAATAGCTCGTTTCCACAGACATTATCAGATTTACATTGATGCTCTATTCATAGTAATGCTGGAACCAATGTTTGATTTGCAGCACATGTTGCTACGGTACTTCCTAATAGTGCGGATGGCAGTAAGTGGGGCATTTACAGAAATAGCGTTGCTATTAATCAATCACTACTGCACGATCACTTGTGCTGCAGACCACATATTTCATCGTTTCACGCATCTCACACATTTCATCGTTTTGTTCGAGACTTCGTGTGGGACCCCATGTGCCACACACCAACCTCCTTGCCAGAGACGCAAGTGTTAATCACCTTACATTGCTGGTTAGTCCTGCCCTGATCAAAATATTTCACATATCTTCATGCTAATCCGCATTTTCTTCTGTCGCATGCATGGATTTAATTAACTTCATTGGCTAACGGAAAAGTAAGATAGGTTCCAGCTTCCCTTCTATGCTAGAACCTTTAAAATTTAATGGTGAATGCTCTAACTTCCTATTTGACTGAGGTATTGTTGTTTAAAAAAATTAATACTGTTGAATAATTTGTGTAAATAAACATTTTAATTTTAGAAAATGTTTTTAATTGTTATTTTGTATGCGCAATAATTTTAAATCTTTACCACCTGCTTTTGATTACTTCATCACATATCAGTAACATCGGAACCAAAACGAGAGTAAATGAGAGATATCTTAGTAAAATTAATTTTTGAAAATGAAGCAAAACGTGAGTTGGAAACTATTTAATTTGAGATTAAAGTAATCTTGCGTTTCTAATTAGGCGGCAGGGCGCACAATATAAACACTAATTAAAAATATATATTAGTACTCTGGAAGAAACGCACTTGAAAAAAATATTGAAATAGTACCAGACGACTAGGTAAGAATAGTAAAATTCAGTTCACTTTTTTTCTACCGGAACACCAAGCCACTGAAAATGTAAAATTGAATGAGAGACATTTTTACTTTCCCTAACTTTCCAGATATTAAAATTCGATTTTCAGGCGTATGCGAGGAGCATATAAGATAATGTATAATAGAACACTAAAGCTTTTTACTTTATTGCAAACTATATACTCGTACGTTGTACAAAAAAGTTATGTAATGCTGCAGCGGAAACCGGCGAATTTTTGGCAGAAATATTGTATTTTAAGTTGCCAATGAATAAAATAGGATAATTCTTGTTTTATATATAGTTAATTACTTCTTCTAACACGTTGTATAGTCAATATTCACGTCTTAATACCAAAAAATTAGTTTACAACAAAACATGTCTGTCTATCCCACCATCCGTCCGTCCGTCCGTCCGTCCGCCCATCCGCCGGTACACACGTCCGTCTGAATGTGAACAACACTAGCAGCTAAACCGATTTTCACTAAAATCGATATTAGGCAATCGATCTGACAGACGTCGCGGCAACTTGAATAATCTTCTACACACACTGCTAGACACCGTGAACACAGTAAGCCTAATCGTCGGTAACAAATATCAAAGGAAGTAACTTCCATTCCTTCACAAAAAAAAAAAACTGTTACCTGGTGACCCCTGCATAATTTCTGCAAATTTGTTTCGCGGTCCCCTAGAGGGCCGTGGACCTCATTTTAAGAACCTTTACTGATAATAAAGGACACTCTGAAATAGTAAAATCCCTTACATTTGGTATTAATAAATTGTGTTAATCTATTCATGTTAACGAATTATTCATACGGGAGTTTAATTTCGCCCCGACATTTTTGACGTTTCATCCTTGGTGACCTACAACTTTCTTTTAACTTCGACTATTCAACCTGCGAAAGCACTACTAAAAGTAGACAAATGTTGATGGTTGTGATGGGAATTATTAAAACTAAGGTTATAATAATTCTTATTACGAAACTAATCGCAGTTTCGTTTAGGTCGACCTTAGATAATCGTAGTGTACACAAGTGATATTGCGTTTCACCTGTACGTTGTCGTAAGCGCGGTTTCCGCCGGCCTACCTTCTGCCACGACGCGCTCTGCTTACCGTGCACTTCACCATCACCATCAATCCCTCCCCATCCTCCATTTTCCTGGTCTCCGGAGCCACTCTCCTCTCCGCCGCCGTCGCCATCGCTCGAATCGCCCTGTTTTGTCAGCGCCGCCGCCGCCGCCACCCTCGCCAGTCGCGCCGGAACGCGCGCGGGGGTGCGTAATTACGAACAAGTGAGCAGCGGTTCGCGCTGCAGGCAGTTCCCCGGCCCGCCGCTACTCCCTCGCACAATGCGTCGTTTCCTCGACCCTGTCGGTGAAAAGCGGAGGGATTCCGATGCTCGGCTAATCGCGACCTGTCGACGCAGGCGCGCAGGATGAGCCCGAATTTTACCCGCGAGGGCTGTGTTTTTCATGATGATGACGTTTCTGTGAAAAGAAATATGAAAATCGCCGTCGTTTTGAAATTATCAAAAAGTCGAAGGCTTATGACTTTATTCGAAATGCATTGACATGTCGCTGACGCTCGACGTGTGAGGTACAACGTGTGACACATTAAACGTAAAACGCACGATAATGCGAATGGAATTATAAAGCAGTGAGTGACGACCAATCACAGAGCTAAGCGCGTCACATTCCTTCTTTCGCCAGAGCCATCGCTTCAGTACAGCCGCTGTCCCTCTCGTGGCGTCAAGCTAAAGGCCTCTGGCCGGGTGTATCGGCAGTTCAATCACCATGGGCGCGACACTCTGTCTGTTGGGAAAACAAGGAATTTTTGCAAGAATAAAACACACGACTTGTCACGATCTGTCATAACCTTCCTTCAGACCTTTACAGACAATGTTTAACCAATATGTACGAACCCGAGTACTGCCTCGGAACTAATCACATGCCCGAGATTTTGGTGATGACTTTATTGTTTGGGAGTTGTAGACGCTCTCCCCCGCAATCTGATAATACCGCCAGCGGTTGATAACATTTGAATCGGAAAAGAAGAAACAAAATACACTTTGCATTTTTCTTTATTACCAGTCTGTTTTAATTACATTTAGTTTAGGATTCCGACGCTTTAAACAATAAGAAAAGTTTTGGTATCCATTTAAGATGATTTGATTAAATTAGGAGGTTAAGAATAAATAGCCACTTACCCACCAACTGACCAAAGCACGTCTAAAATGACACTTCACTCACCCCAAACGGTCGCCCAGAAGGGGTCTCTATAAGAACATACCACGTTTCACGTTCCTCACGATGCCATCCGACTCTCTTTTTTTTTCTAAATATAAAAATAATAATGATATTCCTGAAGCATACAAAAAAAAACAACTATTCCTTAGTAGCAGCTCGAAGCGCAACGAATGTTTCTGAAAAATGAAACTTGGCTTGCGCCAAGTGTGTGCCAGAGATGGCCTACCGGTGAAGGCTGACGGACAGTCGATGAGGCGCGTTGCGGCAGCCCACATTTTATATATATATATATATATATATATATATATATATATATATATATATATATATATCCTCTTCACAGTACCCCTGAGGAGATGGGAATTGACTTTCGTGATTTGGATTACATTATGCTGCTGCTTGACGGCATAAGATGCTAAGAGAAAAGCTTTTCCTAATATCTAACTTTAACTTAATTTTAGCTTAATCTAATTGTACGTACGCATTACGTAAGCATTAACCAACCAACAGTGTCTCGAACCTCGAAGTGGCCAACCTTACATGAACAGTGTTTTTGTCCCTTAATACTGAATAATCTTCTTACTTCTTTCACGTGTTTTTTTTGGCCGCCCACATCGGGGTTCGAGACGTGCTGGAGGGTGCTGTGGTGCTGGAGCGTGCTGGAGGGTGTGTGTGCTGGAGGGTGGCGGCGCGCGTAGCGAAGGGCTGAGGCCGCCGGCCGCGTGAGGGACGCGGCAGAGGTCGAGGAATCTTTATGTTTGTTTTTCAGCCCTCGACAAAGGGGAGAATTTCCCAAATCACCGCGAGGGGGTGTAATTGCCCTCTTCTTCTCCCGCCTTCCCCTCATGGGGAGTTTCCACAATGCTCACCTGATAGTTCTGCGTGGCGCTATTGTCTCTCGATAATCTCTGAGAGTAAGCAGGTTTTCTTTCCACAAAGGAACCCCTGTTTCTTCTCTCCGGGAATTCAATTACGATGTGCATCTTTGTTCGACGTTTGAAGAATAGATAAACAATGCAAAGAATAGAATGTTATATAAAGCATACAAGTTACATTTTAAAATGTATGGTGTGTGTTGAATAAGGAAATATAAGACTAACAAAAATCATCAGCAATATCTTGTCTTAGCATGAAGACAAGATGAAATAAAAACATGAAACGAATATACATTTCCCCAATCATCTATAACAACTTGACAGAAACAGAATTTCGATATCTTAAACAGTTTCGAAGTTATTTGTTATAACCAATTGAGGTGGTACACTGCATATGTGTTTGATTTATATTTTGTTTGTATCAGAATGAGATCCTTAATAAACCACCTATTTCATTTTACTCTTTTATTTGGTTAACCACATTTTGCATGATTTTAATTGCAAGCATTTCTCATGCGGTCTGTTTCTTGGAACCAGTAAATGAAATTCTGAAAACTCCCTGGGGAAAGTGAATGCTGTGTGAAGTTTTGCTTTATCCAAACACAGAGAGAATATTTCAAATTAAAAATTGTAAATGAAGACTAAGGTCAAATACGTTTACGAAATTAAAATTAAGTTTCAAAAGAAGAAATACTATTATAATGATAACATAGCAGTTTTGAAGCAGTATCTAGATGAGGTGTAATAAAAATGAAACTTAGTTGAAATGTTGACATGCAATTCAAAATGAAGAATTCAGAAAATGTAGGAGTTTAGGACAGTAGGAAATTTACAATTCTGCGATCACATCACTAATTGCAATGTGAGTGCTTGTAAGATTGTAGGCTTCTAGTGTTTCTAAGGCTCTGAAATCAAGCGTTTTTGTGGATAGGGTATAATGTTACGATACGTGCTAATGGATAAAAATAGGGCAGAAAACTCATTCTTGGAAACTTGAAGGACAAAAAGCGTGGTCATGGCTTTCAAGGTTTTAGTACTTTGAGAAGTTAAGCACAATAGAAAATAAGTAATATTACATTATAAATATACATGACGAACACTTCCACGGCAGGAGTGGATAGATACTTGGCAGTCTAGGAGATGTCGCGACCTAGGCACAGCTAAGAATGGCAAAAAGACATCTAAATTTCTAAAACATTTATATTTTCGAGGAGAAACATTGATATTATAAATATATTATAAATCGATGATTTGCTTTCGATGTTTTCTTCAGATCGATATTTCAAAAAAATGAAATTCTCATAATATAAATAAAATTTCCAGTATCCAATTTATTTGTGGATTACTCTCAATCAACAGTCATTGAGAACTGTCACTGTCTGTTGTCGATCTCCAGGCGACACGAAACCGTTCGCTATTTGCAACCCTTCTCCATTGATACCTCTTTTGATTATTTTGTACATGGTAATATCGCTAACTGCAATTTGAACTTTGCCTACATAGAACATTCATTAGCAATTTAAGATAAGTCAAATGTAAGGCAGAATATACTTTAAACTGCTATTGATGTGTTATGAATCACATTAGAACCAAGGCATTTTAGTTCGAAATATTTCATGATATTTAAAACATCAATGTTTTTGTCGACGTTTGTATTGGTATCTATTTCACATTACTTTTTAATAGAATATACGTCAAATAAAGTTTGTCTTTGTTAAAGGGTAATGGATAGGGGACGTGAACTGAATATAATAAAAATACTTAATAATAATAATAATAATAATAATAATAATAATAATAATAATAACAATGTTGAAGTTCTGGAAACTGTACTCTAAATAATGTAATGAAATTGCTCTTAGGTTCTTCGTCATTAATGAAGTATTTTAGGAAATATTCCATCATAACTACCTGTAGCTTCGCATGGACAAAAATATTCATAGAAAGACTTAAATCAGAGAGCATTTTTATGTAATTCAATTATGACGAGAATAATCGTTCTCATGCCATATCTCACGGGCTCAAATCTCGAAAATGGAATCTCCGCCTCCCGGCGACCGCGCGGCGTCTCGCCTTCTCCATTTCAGCCGCAAAACGGCGCGGCGCCCACCATCGCGCCGCCATCACCGGCGGCCGCCATGTGTCGACCGGTCCGAGGCCCATAAACATCCGCGCGCGCATATAATATTTATAAATTTATTTATCTACCCCGGAATATATCGTTGGCAAGGAGATACCCCGCAATGATTTACTCTGGCGACAATGGTGGGGGACGCGGCGGCGGGCGGCGGCGGTGCCCCTCTTGAGGGGAGTCGAAAAATATTTATGGGCCACCCGCTGCCGGAAGCCCCCTCGGGCGAGGGGGAGGGGGGGAGGCGGCGCCCGCGGGGCAGATAAACGCGGCCCCAGGCGGCGACCACACGTGGCCGCGCCCGCCCGCACGCGGTGGAACGGCCTCGGTGTGTGGCGCGGGGGCGTGGCTGAGCAAGGGGTAGCGTGGTGCTGTGGCGCGGGAGAGGAGGGTGGCGGGGAGAGCGGTGCAACTGATTGATTAGTGATTCCAGGAGCGTCAATTGCTAAGGGCATTACACCTGTAAATGTAGTATGTGTATTGGCGCGGGAGGTGGCCGTGATCTTCCCCCGCTGGATGGTGAGATCCGGCGCCGACCTACGTCACCTAGCGGGGATTTTCCGTAACCAGGTATATCCCACCAGTGTGGCACCCGGAAAAAATTTCTAAGCTTCCAACTGTAGGTAGTGTAGTTGTATAGTGCATGTGAGTGTGTGTTTGTATAAGGGGTGAGGATAGAACATGGAAGGGGAAGGAAAGATCGCGCGCGGTCCGTTTCCTCTTTGTTAACGTACTGCTTCAACATTCGCCTGGTGTCAATCGGAGAAACCACAGAAAATTCAAAACTTCGCCTTTTCAGAAAAGCTCAAACGACATATTCTCAGGAATCGCTCAATTGTTCAATGAAAATTTGCAAATGTGACCATGTTTTGCCCTTTCCATCAAAATATCTTTAAAGTAATATTTTAATGCTACCCTTCGGGGACAGACAAAATGTGGAAACTTATATTTTATTGGTGTCAGTAGGCAATCCGCCTCTGGAAGAAAGGTAGGGCAATACCAAAAAGCTAACCTTCTCTAAAGAAATTAGAAAACTAACTAGTGCGAGAAAGTCTGTGCCATTCTGTAGCTCCATTAATTGTTCTTGTTGCTTGCTGAGGAAGAGAGTGTCATATAATTGATTGACTGACCGGTGCCGGGTGCGTCAAATGCTAATGTCGTTAGACTCGTATGTGGAGTGTATGTTTTTTTCCTCTGGAGGGGGCGGTGATCTCCCTTGCTAGATGGTGAGTTCCGCCGCCAACCTACCGACGGCTAACGTTCTTTCCACAATCAGCTGTCTTCCACCCGCAGGACACCACCTCAGCCGGGACAAGCTTTAAGTTCCAGACCTGTCTCCCGAAATGTGTGGTAGTGTAGTGCATGCTAGTGTAAATGTGTTTAAGTAAGGGGGTGAGAATAGGTCAAGAACCCTTACAATCGACATTTATCATGTAAACATACTTGTATTTACCTCAGAAAGAGATAATAAGAATTGCATGATGTATTTTCAACCGCTTTTGAAACTTGAGAATTTATTGTCATCTTTGGAGGTGTTGGTTGTATTGGAATGTTTTGTGCATGCTGCCGTAATCAGTGCTAGCCTTTTCTCAACCATTCCATTAGTTCCCATTGCTAACAATTTTCTCTCAAATTGTCTCGGAAGTAGAAACTTCAACATATGCATAACTTGCTACTCCCTGAACTCCTCACTGCCTGTAATCCTCTCAGTTCGCTTCGAACAGTCGCGGAGTCCACATCGCGCTCAGCTCTGTTCCGAACTGTGAAGTGCCTGCCGTTAAGGCTTGTTTAAGTTATTCTACGTGTATAACGTACTTTCATCACTGGAGTGTCAGTTATTAGTGCTATTAATTACAGCACTAATTTCATAAACCATTGAAAGTGATTTAGTACCCAGCACCCCTAGCCTAGTGCAAAGCCTAGCCGGGGCTATGGACGCTCTGTATAATCCAGACTGCGCCATGGACATCTCATTCATCACGACGCCGCCATCCCATGATGAACATCAAAGCGGTGCTACACAACAAGGCAACAATGGTCTTTAATGCTATTCTCACTGAACATCCGCCGCACGTGGGAGTCAAGAAGTATCAATTCCAGAAATTGAGGACGTAACGACAAGCGGCGCTACTAAGGTCAGTGCTCAGTAAACTGCCAGCGATGCAACCCAAGACGCAACAAAAACAGTGCGAAAACAAAGATACCTCGAACAGTTCAATGTATAGCGGAAAGAGAACATTTAATGACTCAGATGAATATTAAAATCCCACTAAAAAACCAATCAACAGTTCTAAAAGTGTTTATTCAGCGCCTTTTGATAATGGAGATGCTCCCTTAGAAAATCTAAAAGACTCTGATTTCAGGTTTAATTATATAAACATTACCCTAAGTCAAGATGAAAATGTCAATATTACACCAATTTATGTGAATAACATAACAAACTTATCAGAGTTTAATAGAGAAATCAAAAACAATATTTCTAATCAACACACCTCCAATATAATAAATAACCGAATAAAACTAATGTTCAAAACAATAACGGACTTCAGAAAAACAATTAAATATCTATTAGATACTAAAAGACATTTTCACACCTATGAAAAGCCCGCGAATAAAAAATTTTCCATAGTTTTTACAAATGTTCACCAATCTTTATTAATACAGGATATCTTCGAGGAATCCAAAGAAAAGTGCCCATCGCTAATCAGTGTTACCAGACTGCACAAAGATATCATTCCTATCCCAGTGGTAGCTGCCGAGCTTAACGGTCAACAGAACATAGACATTGTATTACAAGTAGCGGAAATTTGTAACTTAAAAGTGATAGCTGAAAAACAAAAAAACTATCTGAACCCCACCCCTTAACGGATTCATAATGGAGAACCGTCATCTAAAACTTCACAACCGAGCAACCAACCCTGAAAGAGACCCAACAATACCACCTCATCTTGCTTACCTTCCTACCTTAGTTTCCCACATCTCCCACCCACAAACAGCATTCCTAATTTTACTTCCGTTCCAACTACAACCTTCATCTCGAATCTTCTTTATCAACCCAACCAAAACCACCGATCACCAAACAACACAAACTCTAATAATAACAGCAATAATAATAATTCATTCATACGCTCCCTAATACATTCCATTACAATTCATATCGTAAACATAATCAATTCAATCATTCCAGCAACAATCTGTAATATACAAAATGCATTGTCATCTTACTTCAATAGCCACCATGGCAGCACAACGCACTAACAACTTAATAACCTTCATGAACTGGAATGTGAATAGTATTGCTAATACAAAAATAGAATTTACGCAATTTCTTCATACCTATAATGTTGACGTTGCTCGCATTACCGAGACTCATTTAAAACCCAGCAATAAGTTCTACTGTCCAGACTATGTCACATACAGAAATGATAGATCACCGAACAAAGAAGAAGGAAGTCTTAATGACAGCCAATTCAAACATAAATCATCACCTCATACCAATAACTAAATGAAATGAAATAGAAGTAATTTCTCTTAATATTACAACAATCTTGGACAACTATTACAATGTATAAACCTCCCGATCATAAATTAAACATAACCAGCATAAAAAATTATTTCAAGCAGGCAATAATGTTTTAATATTTGGAGACATGAACGCAAAACATACGTCATGGGTCTGCCAAAACAATAACCGTGACGGAAAAACCTGGCATATTTTATAAATAATTCCACATTAAATAACAACGTAATAATAACAACGCCGGAACCGACGTACTACACCCAGACATATTAAGGGCCCCAGACATATTAGACATAGGAATAACAAACTCATCTCTTAAATGTCACGCTTCCAGAATATTCGAATTAGATTCAGAAAACATCTCCGTACTCATAACCTTCTGACAAATTCCTCCCCCTCATGCTCCATTTCCCAAAACAAAAATTTGTAAGATCAATTGGCCCAAGTTTCAAGCAGAATTAAATTCATTAACCCCCAAAATTAAAAGGAAAGTGTTAAAAGTGAATGTTTTAAATGTAAAATGTTATGATGAATGACGTCAAAAGCTTTTGAAATATCTAAAAATATTTTTACATAGGTGCTTCGTTTGATTCATGGATGAGGCGACATCTTTAAGAAGAAAAATATGGCTCTTTCAGCAAATTTTGATTTTCGTACCTAATGTTGGAAATCTGAAAACGCGTCTTGTTTTCTAAGAAAGGTTTCCATTCGTACGTAGAAAAGTCTAATATTTTTGAAAACACCGACAAAAGAAAAATTTGTCGATAATTTGAATTCCATTTTAGTTGCCTTTTTTGAAAAGCGACTTAATCTTTGCTGTTTTAAAAATATCTGAAATAATTCCTCTGCATATGAATACATAGAATATGTGAGTTAATAGAAGTATAATGGACGCACAAGCCTTTAACAGACAATCCGGAAATTGATATAACCTGGCCGAATATTTAGTTTTTAGTCTACCGATTATTTTGAGAATTTCATTGGAAATAGTTTCGGAAACGAACGTCGTGTCTAAAATTTTTGGGGGTACGTCTGATGCTGAATTTTGTGGAAGAAGACCCTTAGTGTGATCGGCTGCAATTCTCGAAAAGTATTGGTTAGAGGCACTGTTGCCGGATCTTTCACATTTACATCGTTATCTTTTAAAACAACATTCTCTACAAGGTTTCTAGTTGATTTAGTCGATTTTTTTACTATATTCCACATTGCTTTTGTTTTATTATTTGAGTTCAAAATATCCTGGTCATGTTTCATGATTTTAGCCTGCCTTATGACTTTTCTTGATAATGATTTGTATTTTTTAAAGTAGAAAAGGAAATCTTGAGTTACGTTATGAAACGTATTATGAGTTACGTTACTTAGAAATGAAATAAGGAATTCGTTTGTTTTTACATGTCCTAATCCTTTGTGTTATCCAAAAATTTGCTCTTTCATATTAGAGTGTAATAAATTCTATTGTCCTGAAAATGAAGAAACGAGTAGTATTCTCCAATTTACTTATTTCTAGTTTCACCTTTCTATGAAGTTCAAATGTAACAATCTTGAATCAAGAAGCGAAACAAAGGAAAAAAGATAAGAGTGAAATGTATTATTTTGTCCTTGAAATAAAGAAACAAATAAATATTAAATTTCCTATTTCTGCAGCTTTTATCTCTCAATTTGCAATAGAAACACGAAAAACACGTATGTCAAAAGAAACCGAATCATTAAGTTAAACCATGAACACTAAAATGAGATAGTTTAAATACAAAATGAAAATTAGGTTCTTTCTTTCTAACAGAGAAAATAATAGCTTGATATTCAAATGCCCATTTTTTTCTTTTAAAATCTTCGTATAATATTAAACGTCGCATCATTTACCCGTAGTCTTTCCAAAAAATATATTTTTCATAAAATATGAATGCTGTAGGGAAGAGATGAATTCCAAATCGTTACATTTTAAAACAATTTTAATTTACTTAATAATTTTTAGTAAAGTAATTTTGTGGTTTTACAAACTAGTTTTAATTGTTCCCAGATTGCAATTTATTAAAATTTTTCGAATTAACAAGTCATTGCTTAGAGTGCATGAAGGCTAAATTTCCTATTTTACCAATGTACAAAATTATTAATTTAATTTCAGTTTGTACACTATTATGACCATGAAGCAGATGAAAATGTCTGTATTGCTAATTACTTTGACTGAAGTTTTTCTTTCGCAACTTTTTTCTCCTGGTCAATTAGAACGAAAGTGACAGGAAAAATTCTCACTTCTTGAATGTTCAAAGATGAGGAACAAATTTCTGGAGAATATGAATGTTTGCAAATGGTAATGAAGAAGTGGTTACAGTTTCTATTCTAAAGAGTGAAATATCCTTGGTTCATTTATTATGTTTTCAACTTACTCAGTGATCATATAACGAATTATTGGAATATCATCAATAATCCACGAATTGACAATGTACTCTATTTGAGAGGGAAAACGTAATATATTTCATGGAAAAATGGCTTTGTTTACTTCGTCCGTAATGGACACAAATAACTCACCGACCTGAGAATGTGCAGCGCTTATCTTCTTTCGACGAAGTTCTTTCTTAAGAACGATTCCTTTATCCATTAGATCTATTTGATGAAGGCCACTTAGAAGTACACTGTAAAAATCTTTAACCGCTATTGCTTTGGGATAGTGACTACGTGTACACTAACTTTCTTCCAACATCGTTCTTTTTACCTGAAACTCTAACCCACCATTCACTCACAACAATTAAAAAGACCAAGTTTTCGCAACCCTCCTACATTACTTCGTTAGCAAAGGCCAATTCAAGAAGAAGAGAAAGAAATTTGGCTTCGTGAAGAAATACGTTGGCCTCTTACGTCGAGAGACCTTGGCCTCTTACGTCGTCGGCCCAAAAAGAATCGAAAGAGCGGATTAAAAGAAGACGCAGCGAATTCTCATACATGTTATCATAAATTGTTATTTTTGGAGACGAGTGAAATAATGAATGATTTAAGAGATGTAGATATTAACAAGTAATAATATTTTGGAATTTTCAACTCTACTGGAATGTAGTTCATTGTATGAAAACATTGTGAAGGGTGATATGTCCGTAAAATAAATATTGATTGTCTTTACAATTATTCAAAACATTAAAAGGTATACTAAAAAGAAATGAAAGATTTTGGAATGCCTTCATTAATTATGTAAACTAAGGACATAGATATTTATTATTCCTGCTGGTAGGTTAATGCAACGGAGGAGACAGAACACGATAATTTACATAGGAGACATTTTAATCACACTGTACTCCACGTCTCTTCACGGCACTTCTCTTTCTACTTCTCTATTGCACCACACTTCA
Organism: Gryllus longicercus; assembly: GCA_038098605.1. NCBI lineage: Eukaryota > Metazoa > Arthropoda > Insecta > Orthoptera > Gryllidae > Gryllus > Gryllus longicercus. The sequence goes on along the minus strand of JAZDUA010000116.1, from coordinate 835,091 downwards.
ACACACGTCACCACACTTGAATACAAATCATACTTTGAATATAATTATTTATTTAATAAAGAATTGCATTCAATAGCAATTATCACAATAATAATAGTAATAATAATAATAAATATAATAATAATAATAATAATAATAATAATACAATAACTCTTAATAAGCCTAACTTACTAATTACTTAAGTTTACAAATATCATCAGTTATTTTACGTTTAAATCTTTGAACACCTAGAGGAAAGGCAATCGCAGGCATCTTATTTCAGACGTTATTGTTCTATTTGTAAAGGAAATTTTTCCAACTTTTGTTCTCTGTGGCCTGAACTGAATTTTATGCTTGTAATCCCCTCTACTAAAGTATGTGGGTCTACTGAGTCGGATACAGATATCTTTGCAAGCTCGATAACCAGCATACGCTTTGTACATGGCACAGAGTCTTGCCTTAACCCTCCTGATTTCTAGTCTCCCATTCTACTTTCTTCCTATTGCTTCGTAAAGTAAGTTTACACGGTCTTATCTTTGCTCTATTCAAATATTTCTTTTGAGATTCTCTATAAAGGTCCCAACACACCGCTCAGTATTCCATTAATGGGCGAACTAGAGATAAGTAAGTTAATTTTCTCGCTTTCGCAGTTCTCTTTTTTAGTATCCGCATAGTAAAATGTAAAGACCTCCAGGCTTTCCCTAAGACAAAGTTTACCTGATTTTCCCAACTAAATTTCCTATCAAAAATTTTAAAATATTTGCTGCAATAATTGCTACAAGTTTCAAATGGAACTATTTTGAAAAGGAACGCAGAGTGAATTTAAGTTTTTTGTAAAGTTTTTAAATTCAGTGCATTATGGAGACTTATTTTGATGTATTTTTACAGTTTACGTTGGCATCGGCATTGCCAGTTACGTCTCTCTTTTCTCTCTCTATCCCTCTAATTCTTTCTCTCTCACCTCTTCTCTTCTATCTCTCCTTTTTTCCCACTGTCGAAAGCCTCTGGTATGGTGTGAACGAAGGCATTTGTTACGCTTTATTTTTTGTTATTTAAGGTCGCATCAACATCGGCACAACTGCCTTAGCGATCTCGGCTGCTAAAAATCGCTCCAACTACCTCTTCTCAAATTCCAAACTATCTCTTACAACTGAATTACGCACTACTGAATACTGCCGCGTAAAAAATGCAGCATCGTCTACTGTTGTTTCAATACATACTCAAACAATAGTGTGGTGTTAAAGCGACCCGGTCGGTTTTATTTTTTTATTGCTTATGGAGACGTCCTACACAAGAAATCTCTTTTGTCTTCCATATCGGCAGCCAAGAAACGACATTTCAAAGGTATGCTTTGCTTGAGGTGTTCTTTCACTAAACGAGTATGCGCTCAGATTGTGATGACATACCGTCGACCTATTTATTTTCTGTTTCCGAGTGCGATAACTGGCACGTAATCTAATCCCTAAACTGTAGTGAATGTTATATCACAAGACGGCTTGATGTTTCCAAGTTGATATCCGGCACACACACGTTACATTCCTCCTTCCGCCATCTCCAGCGGCAGGACACCGTCTCCAGCTTCAGCAAGCGCCTGTCTCCAGTAGCTGGGTCGCGTCAAGCTGTACGCTTCCAACTCCCAGCATGAAGGGCAAAGTGGTGCACGTAAGAGAAAATATGTGGACGAATGTGATTGATTCCTTGTGTTATTGATTCTGGGTACGTCAACTAAACAGAGTCATTATTCCCGTAAGTACAGTGCATGTTTTTACTCGGGGGGGGGGGTGATCTTTCCCTCGCTATTTGACGAGATCTGGTGCCGACCTACCGTCGGATAGCGGAGTTCTCCCAAGGGGAGAAGATAGAACAAGAAAGAGGTAGGAGGGATTGCGCGGTCCGTATCCCGTTTGGTAGGATACCGCTCCGGCATTCAACAGATCGGAGAAACCACGAAACACGTTGATGAGAGTAGTGGACACCTAAAAATCCCCTCCCGGCAGCAACCTAACTATCTAGCAATTGCCGATAATCCACCGTCCTTGGAACTGAAATCCTGGGACACTTCGGCCATTAATACTGCAGTGGCAATTGTCAAAGGAATTAATTTTTCAGATCATTCAGCACAGGTTTCTTTTATCTACAGTAAGTATGACGTAGCCACTGTGATTTTTCTGACCTTGGAAGACCCACGCACTACAGCTGAGATCGATACCTGTGCTGTGGGGCTGAAAGGCCAGAAAGTTCACCCGTCGCTCACCGAGACGTTTAATCGATGTTTACAATCGGAATTAGAGCGGTTAGTTCACTCCACAACAAGCCTGTGACACATCACTTACGTTTCCGTAAAGAGAACATTTAAAAGTTATATGAATACATTTTTTAATCTGTACATCCTAAACAATCAATTCTAAGACGCTCTACGGGGAGAGGTGGCTCAGGGCAACCGATGCCACTGGAGTGCCTATGACTGGGAGGTTCTAGGTTCGAATCCCGGTAGTGGGAGACCTTTCGAAGTAACTAGGTCGAGTTCAGCGAGAGACTTCTAGCAGCCGGTTGCTCTGATCGGTAGTTTTTCGTCATTTTTTCTATCAATGCCACGCGAAAGCCGGAACACAACCCTAACAATCGAACCATGGACCGCGCGCGATCTTTCCTTCTTCTTCCTTGTCCTATCCTCATCGCCTATTTACACACACACTAACGTTCACTACACTATCACACATACCAGGAAGCCGATCGGAAGCTTAGAGCTTGTCTCTTCGGGGGAAGGGTCCCGCTGGTGGGAGATACCTGGTTGGGGAGACCCCGCTAGCAGACGGTAGGTTGGCGGCAGATCTCCAACTATCACGTTCAACTTCTCCAGAAATCACGATCTCCAGAAAAAACTTACACTACACTTACTGACTAATGATCTTAGCCGTTGGCGCACCCGGAATTACTAGTCAATCAATCAATTGTAAGACACTCTATTCCTCAATAAAATGGAGCTACAGAATGGCCCAGACCTTCTCGCACTTGGCAGTGTTCTAACTTTAGTGTAGGTTAGGTTTTTGATATTGCCGTACCCTCCTTCCGGCGATGTCCCGGATTGCCTATTGACACCAATAAACGGCAAGTTTCCACGTTTTCATGTTTCTTCAATCCCCTAAGAATGAAATTGAATTATTACTTTGAGAATGTTTAATATAGAAAAGCAAAACATAGTCATATTCGCAAATTTGTATTGAACAATTGAGTGGTTCTTGAGAAAATGGCATTTGAACGTTTCTGAAAATTAGTTTCTTTCCCCCCTAAAATATTTACGTTTTCGAAAACTTTATAAAAAATTATTTGAACTACATATGTTTTCAAATGCAATTATATACACAAAATTACCATGATGAAAATGTTAACGAAGTGAAAAATATATCTGTAAGTGAAAATATTTTTGTAGTTTTGGAATAATAAAAATAATTCATAATAATGCATTTCTGACATTGCAAAAATTGTACACGTTCTCATTTAACGATCTAAGTTTGAAAAACAAATATCATTTAGAACAAAAATCTCTAACATCAGTATATGATTGTACAAAGAAGCCAAATGAGTTTTCAACTTTTGCGATTTTTCAAAATTCAGAGAGTTCAACGAAAATCAGTCTTGCACAGTTTTTATAATCGGAATTTCCTTTAATCGACAAGAAAATTTCATCCAAAACCTTTGGGGCTATTTTGGAGAAAAACTTGAAAATATCATTAATGTAACCCCCCCCCCCACATCAAAAATTAAAATAGTCGTTTGAAATTCAAGATTTCGTGACACACGGCCAGATTGATCAGAGAATATTAATCTCGGTGAGTATCCTGCTAGACTATTTAGCCTATTTAGACTATTTAGCCGGTAGCGTTGTTCGAAGACCGGCGGGCGACAAACGGTTTACCGTAACCCAATTTTTCGGTCTCTAGATCCCATAAAACGTGGATTATTACCACAGAACATGTAAGAGGAAGTGAGAGGTAGAGGTTTAGGAAAACGAATTATTCACTTTTTCGGTATAAGAGACATACAATACAAATTTGTCTGACGTTTATTTGTCATTACATAGAATTCGCCATATTATCCAGGTATTTTTTTTAATTTTATGTTTTCTGATACAATGGCTTAACCAATTTCCAGAACAGTTAAACAAAACATTCTAACTTAGTACAGTTTGCGAAATTCTATTATTTGCTAGAGGGGGGTGTCCCCTCTGGGATCCTCTTCAATTATTGAGTAGTATAGAATTTGTATCTGTTCATTTGTTTGACAGACATTTTTATATAAGAGTAGGGATGTAAAAAGTTGCATATACAAATTCCATTCTCAATTATCGTAATAGCTGACCATTTAAATGTATTTGAATCTCTGAATAAAAGTACACTTCTAAGCCAGAAAAACTTAGCACTCCCTATATTTTGAAGTGAATTAAATTAAAGAACAGTTAAAAGGAACAAAATGCTTTAATATTCACAATATGATAGCCACAAACAACTCTGTCTTCCCCATACTTGAAGTTGGATGAGATGTGTAACTTTAAAGGACAAGCCCTCCCATTTTTCTGCACTGCTCACACAACTTACTACATCACACGTATATTATTTCCGTAGTAGGTCAGGCTTTGCTTACTAGCTGTAAATCCATCTAAAAATCTGCTCGAAGTGCTATCAAACGATGTCTACACATATCTTGCTGAAAAACCCTCCTCTGGGTGCTACTCTGTGCGGAGAAGGCGAACATAGTCGGATGGCCGCATCAATCTTGAGGGAAGTGAGATAGTTAAGACGGCAGCAATATAGTAGCGAGATAGAAGTACTTCGCCGCCATCTATTTTAAACTTTCTGCAAACGCTCCCCTCCCCCCGTCCCCCCGCGTCGCGACGCCCGACGCCGCGTCCTTGGCTCGACGCCGTGCCCGCCTGCCTGCCCGCTCCCGCTGGGGCCGCGCCGGCACGTCCTGCTAGGCGATGGCGGAAACTGCCGAAAAACCAGGAGATGGGTATTGCAATACATTAACCTCTCGGAAGTCGTGTGCTCTTTCGTGACTCTAGTGCTCGCGTTCCCAGAGCATGCTAAGTGCTTTATATTAGTAACTAGCGGAACACGGCAGACATTGGCCTGTCCTCCATCTCTCTCATTCGCCTTCCCTCTCCCTTTCTCTCTCCATCTCTCTCACACTTCCTGTTCCTCTCTGGCTCTCCGTCTCTCTCCCCATTATCTTGCGGTCTACCTCACCGTCCTCTCTCCCTCTCCGTCTCTCCCTCTCTCTCCGTCTCTCCCTCTCTCTCCGTCTCTCCCTCTCTCTCCGTCTCTCCCTCTCTCTCCGTCTCTCCCTCTCTCTCCGTCTCTCCCTCTCTCTCCGTCTCTCCCTCTCTCTCCGTCTCTCCCTCTCTCTCCGTCTCTCCCTCTCTCTCCGTCTCTCCGTCTCTCTCCCTCTCCGTCCCTCTCCCCCTTGTCTCTCTCTCCCTGTCTCTCTCCGACTCACTCTCCGTGTCTCTCTGACTCTCACTGCATCTCTTTATCTCTCTCTTTCTTTGTCTTTCTGTTTGTTTTTCTCTCTGCGTCTATGTCGGCCTCGTCTCCCTCTGTCCCTGTACCTGTCTCTTTCGGGCGTTATTTCACAATCTGAAGGGCAGAAACTCTTAATACTTCAGGGTGTTGCGGGTTGCGTAGAGAGCCTGAACAGGGGAGATAAAATCTTCAACGCGCGCCTACGCGTAGGAATATGAACATTCTCATCGTACTATGTCTATATTATTCCCATAAGTGCAGGCAATAAGTTGAAACAGCTTTATCGCAATCGGTGAACAGAAATCAGCAGCAAGAACAATCAATGAAACATTGTCTTTTATATATACAACTTCCACTCTAATGCATGCAGAAATATGAAGAAAAGTATATTACCTGTGGTCTTGTGTGAGGTGATTATTACTTCATGAGAAACACAGAAATAAATTGACATAAAACCCTACATTAATAATTTCGAATGCGCTCAGAATTGAAAATATACTATGTAGCCTCCAACCATGTTAGATATGTCTATGATTTTGTGAGAAATTCAGGAACTCATTCAGGAATGCAGTATGCGAGTTGGTGTTTTAACCCTAATGGGTCAGAGAACATTGAGTGTTCTGTAGCCGTTATATAAGGTTAAGTATTTTTAAAATAATTTAGTATTTTTAAAACGTCAATTTCAAAGTCGTAGAGAACATAGTCATCTACTCGCTAAGAATGGTCATTATTCACTCGTAGAAGTTCTGATACTCTCTCTTACGTCGCTCGTGTCGTAAACATCATTCAACTCGTGAATAATAGGTACCATACTACGCTCATTAAAGAATATATTATTCTGTATCTATATATACCAATTGTTGCAGAATTGGTGAAGACTTGTTTTGTTAAAGCAGTGATACACGTATACACATAATAAACGAGTATATTATTTGTTGTTCTTTAGAAGCATGCGTGCTACCTTTTGGAAAAGCATTTGGTATGGTTCTGTTCAGCAGTATGTCTGTTGCTGCATGCCACTAGTAGTTCAGTAAAAGTAACTTAGTGTGTAGCCTTAGGTAATTTCGTGTTTAATTTTTTTATTAGTGCCATGCAAATTCCTAATTAAAATAAATTTTAAACATGATGCAGATGTTAAGCTTGTACAACCTCAGGCACAGAAATTTTAAATGAAAAAGTTTAGATAAAAATTTTTAAAATTTTTCTTTCATTAGAAAATATGGTTTAATAACACAGGAACACAATATAAAGAACGTTGTCAGACCCAAAGACATAAGTTTGTCTGTGTATATCGACGCGCTGAGTCCGAAGTCAGAATTGCGCCACCAACCAGTGTTTTTTAAATCAGGATAAAAACATGCGAATACTAGAGTTTGGTGTCTTGTAGCATTATACTCTACAGAAGCGAAAATATGTAAGATCCAAGACTTGACACATGTTATTCTATGTATATATTGATGCGCTGTATTCGAAGCTAGCATTGCACCATTACCCTCCAGTTATTTTTTTAATCGCGAAAAAACACCGTAAAATTGTATATTTCACGTTTTTTCTCGTGATTTAAAAAAATCTAGAGGGTGATGGCACAATTCAGACTGCCCATTTGGATTTAGCGCGTCGACATACATAAGGAAACATGTGTCATGTCCTTGGTTCTAACACCTTTTCGTGTGTGCCTGTGTAATCGCCAGTCCGATGAATTACGTTAAATATGTTATGCCGGTAGCGGTACATTAGTAATACATAAATTTTTACCAATGTGTTTGCCTTGGACCCCCTCAAAACGTTTTTTTATAGACTTCTTCCGTAATGTTTTACAAGGATCTTGCTAAATATTGTGCTAATAAAATTCTCTTGTTGTGCGGAATCGATTGACTTATTGCTGTAGTTGCCCTTAATACACGTTTTAGGGGCCTCAAACTTTCCAAAACCATGTTTTTTCAATAATTTTCATTGATTATTTTGGATGGATTTGAAAAACAGGAAAAATTGGACATATGATCACGTACATGTTACCCAATTAATGTATCTATGTTTCCCCGGTAAATAGCTATTAACAGAGGAAACCTAAGGAGACATAGAAACGTTTTAAAAATTAGTTTTTACTTCAAAATACAGTCGTGGAATGGATTCATATTATCTTCAAAATTGTTTTATGTTACGTGCAACTCACCACAAACTATTCGTGAAAGTTTTAGTTGCGGAGGTCTATAGGAATATGCAATGAAAAACAAATTATTCTTTCTTGCTATACTTACATACACAGGGAGAAATTATATCAATACTGCAACGATAAGTAGTGATTTTTAGTTAGAAAACTCGTATTTTGGGGCCCTTATACCTAGGAAAGGGCTAAATCTAGATCCCATACGTAGTAAATTACTTCCGGAAACACTTGTGTAGGCGACATTCACGTTTTGAGGGTCATAGATTGCAGAATATTGGTTTACGGCAAAACGTCTGTTCGTCGGTAATCTGGTCAACGTCAATGGTTCAGATGATTTTCCCCTAAAAAAGGTCCAAATTATAATTTTCTCGGAGGGAGCAAAGGATGTTTATAAATAGCATAGGTCCTCATTTTCAATGGCCTCTCGAAATTTTTGATAGGTTCAAAAGTTTCCAATAAAGCGAGAAAGTGGCCCCATTCATATGCAGTAGAAAAATGAAGGGAAACAAAGCATGTCTCGTTATAAACGCCATAAGCAATATTCAGAAATGTTTAATAAATAAAATTGTATTTTATTATTTACAGTATTTAATTCTAAGAAATGAAAGAGGAAGGGAAGGGGGAGCGAGAGAGAGGGAAGGAGAGAAAGAGCAAGAGAGAGGGCAGGATAGAGAGAGGGAGAGAGAGAAGGGGAGAGAGGGAGGGAGAGAGAGGAGGGGAGAGAGGGAGGGAGAGAGAGGGAGGGAGAGAGAGGGAGGGAGAGAGATGGTGGAAGAGAGAGGGTGGAAGAAGGAGGAAAGGGAGGAGAAAGAGGGAGGGAAGGGAGGAGAAAGAGGGAGGAAGGAGAAAGAGGGAGGGAAGGGAGAAGAAAGAGAGAGAGAAGGGAGGAGAAAGAGGGAGGGAGAGGGAGGGAGAGTGGATAAGGAGAGCTGTCCCTCAAAAGCGATGGCCATATGCAAAAGTAAGATGGGATTCCTCGTGAGCAAACGAGCTCTGTCATCAGCATTGAAAAAAGTAAAAAAGTGTCTCATCTTCCTTGTTAATTTAGATTTTTAACCCAGCATCTTCTTCCCACAGACAAAACAAAACACCGTACCTTCGTGTTATCCAGGCTTGCAGGTTTATCTCCAACTTGATCTAGATTAGTCCCCTGGTAAAGAATAACGACGAAAAAGCAGAAAAAGACAAAAATAAGACAAAACAGCACAAATAGGTATCGAAAAGTAAATTAAGCAAACAAAGGGCAAAATAATGATACTAAAACAACACTAGATGTGGAATTAAGTGATCCGTATTTTTAAAAGTCATAAAATATTAAAATAACAAAAATACATTTTGCTTAACTTCCACACACTAGTAATGACGTAATGGAACTTTTACCCAACAAAAGTACAGTGAATGTGTATTGTCAATTACGTAATGTTCACCAAATAAAAAAAATCTTACGTAACGTATGTAGGACGGGGACCCCCATTTTCATTCATTTTAACCACGGATTTGCACAAAAAATTGAGATAGGTAAATGTTCATACAAATGTTCAAGGACTAGTAGCGAAGAAAGTCCGTTCTCTATACAACAAATCGGGAGAGGAGTGATCTGTACTTGGCGGTACAGCTCGCGGACGTGTCAGGGCCTACGAGCAGCGCTCCGGCTTCGTAGCCATGGGTTAAGGGGGTACGTGTGAAGCAGCACGAACACATCCCTACGCCGTATTCAGGCCTCCTCAACCTAAGAAATGAATTCTCTCATTATCACATAGCAACATACACTGGGTCATTACAGGAAAACGCACACTATAATCTTACCCGACCGGGAATTGAACCCGAGGTCGCGTCATGGAAATTAAGCATGCTGACCAATGAGCTAAAACCGAGAGGACAGAGAGGGGGTGGTAGAAAAAGGAAAAGAAAGTGAGGTAATATTCATATACAAAATAAAAAAAGAATGTGTCTTCTCATCACTTCTCTGTTCCCTTTGCCTGTTGAGAAGATCTCGTGAGAAGTGGAGTAGTCGTATCTCACTGCGTCTTTTTCTTTAAGAGAGCCCAATCCAACAAAAATCGTAAATTGCCCCTCGCGTCTATCTGTTCGCCCAGCTGCCCCGAAGAGCTTTGAGCCGCTGCGCTGCAAGCGCCCCAATCGCCGTCGCGCTGCGATGCGACGCCCCGGCGGCGTGTCACGAGCTGCGCGGCGCGGCGCGGCCCCAGTTTATTCCATTAGCCGCTGCGACGCGACGGGGCCCTCCCAGCTACCGATGCACGACACGTTTTCACTTTTGCCGCCTAAGAGAGAGCGACCCGACCCTACCCCCACCCGCGGCAGCAGCGGCGTGGCAGCGCACCTCCGGCGATAGGACGGCCGGGCGGGCGAAACACACGGCGGGCGAGCACGCGGGCGGGCGGGCGAGCATGAGCGCGGGCGAACGGGTGGGCGGGCAGGTAAACCGGTGGGCGGGCGAGCATGAAGGTGGGCGAACGGGTGAACGGGCGGGTATACAGGCCGGTGGGGGGGGGGCGAGCGGGAGGGGCAAACGAACTGGTGGGAGGACGGGCGAAAGGGTGGGCGGGCGGGCAAACGAAGGGGCGATAGGCGAGGGCGTGGCGGCGAGGGCGGAAACCTGACGGGGAGTGAACACGCGGACGCTCAGGTGCGCGACACACCAGCCAGGGCGCCGCCATATTTACGAGTCTACGCACGAAATTCAATTATCAGAGTCGTGGGCGGCGGGGCGTGGAGCGGGGGGGGGCGGGGGCGCCCGCCTTGACGCCGTGGTGCCCGCCCTCGCCCTCGCTCCCGGGAACTCTTCGCTCCGTCGCGTTGCGCCGCCACTTCTGACGCCCCCGCCCGCTCTCCGCCTTGCTTCCACCCCCCGCCAACGCCCCCGCATCCCCCGCCGCCCCCCACCACCTTCACTGCCGCCGGCTCCCCCGCCGTCGGCACTGCCATCTGCGGCCGCAGTCTTGCCAGCTACAGAGGGCGAGTAGACGTGGCGTAATAATTAAACACATGCCTTCAAAAATGCTGAATTACAGCCTTACACCCTGTTTTTGCGTGATCAACTCTCTTCCGGGGATGCATCATGTCATCACTTGATTGATTCATTTATTGATTGTTTAATTACATCGGGCGCGTCAATGGCTAACGACATTACTCCCGTCATTTGTGTAGTGTATATTTTATCGCGGGAAACCGCTGCATCCTTTCCCCATTGGATGGCGAGATCCGGCGTTGACCTCCACGTCGGCTCTATAAGCACTGTCCAATCCGAACATGCTCTCCGCTCCCGACTAGTCTCACGGAACAAGTGTCAGTGTACTGCATGTGAGTGTGTGAGTGTAAGTAAGGAGCAAAGATACGACAACGAAGAGGAAGGAATGATTTCGCGCGGACCGTGATCGGTTTGTTGGCGTACTGCTCCGCCATTCACCTAGTGTTAATCGGAGAAACCATTAAAAACTACCGATCAAAGCAGCCGGCCGCTAAAATTCTCCTCCAAACAGTCGCTGAATTAGCCCTAGTTATACAGATAGTGTGTAAAATCCTGCCACTATCGGGACTCGACCACTAAGACCTCCCGGTCGGAGAAACTGCAATGGCGACAAGTGATGGCCAGTGCCACCTACTTTGGTCAACTTATTGCCATGCGGTCGAAATACTACCTCAAGTAAGGAACGTCAGCTTATCGCTCATTCCTCAGATTATTGCTTTGTTACCTGCTATCTTTCTTCATCGTTTCGCTTGTTCATCAAGTTTCTATTTCTGTTTTCCGTTATTTTTTACCCCTTTCAGAACCTATTCATATTCACTCAATTATTTGTTGTTCTAAAATGAATGGTATAAGTCTTCATTTTACACATCTTCGATTTCTGACTCATAACTTACTTTACGCCACCTTTTGTTTGTTTCTATTTGGTTTCTGCGCCTCTCCAAGTCGGAGCCACCTTTTCTCCCCCGCGCCTCCGTCTGCCTTCGACATCCGTTCTCTCCGTCTCTCTCCGCCTCCGCCTTGGTTGGCTCCCCGCCCCACCCCCTCCGCTCCGCAGGCCGTGCGTTTCGTTCGCTAGCGTTCAGAGATTTATTGTCCGTACCTGCGGCCGCCCCCGCCCCGCGCCGCCCGGGCCGCGCCTCGCCTCCGAGGCGACCTACATTCCGTCATCCTGGAAAATTCGTTTCACGCGGCCCGGAACCACGGCACGTTTGAGCTGCGCCCGAGAATCGCGCTGACTTACGGGGCCGTTGCGGGGCGGAAGCGTTGTCCATTGGCGCTCACCCCCGCCCCTCCCCCGCCACGCCCCTCCCCGCCAATCCCCGCCCGGCCCAGCCCCGTCCCGCTGCCGCCCTCCTTCTCCCCCGCTCCGCTCCCGCGGGCCGTTGGTATCCCGTACCTCGCCCCGGTCCCCCGCGCCCGCCCCACCTCCGTCCTCGCTCCCGCCCCGCACCTTCCCGCCAGTCCCCGCCCGGCCCAGCCCCCCTTTCCGCCGCCGCACCACTTTCTCACCACTCTGCTCGCCCTACTCCTGCGCCCGTTGGTACTCGCACCTCGTCACGCCCCCACCCCGCCTGCGTTCTGCCTTCTCCCCGTCGCCGAATCTGCTATCTCGCCCTAGCCCCCGCGGCTACCCCACCTCCGCCCTTGCATTCACCCGCCCCCTTCCCGCCAATTCCCACCCAGCCCAGTACCGCCCCGCCCTCGCACCGTATTCTCCCCCTCTGCACGCCCCACTCTCGCGCCTGTTGGTACCCGCACCTCGCCCCACCCTGCCTCGCCCTCTCCGCGCCATGCCTCTGCTCTGCTCGCCCCGCGCCCGCCCCACCTTCGACATCACCCGCGCCTCGCCACCGCACGCTCTCGCGTCGCCCCTGCCCAGCCCAGTTCCGCGCATTCCCACCTCGCTCCACCTTCTTCCCACCTTGCACGGGTTCGCCCGGCCATGGCCCTGCCCACCCGTACCCCGCATCTCGTCCCGCCCGTACCTGCCACCGCCCATACTCGTACCCCGCTTCACCCCTTTCGCTCCGCCTCGCCTGGTCCCGCCCCGCCACGTTTCCTGCTCCCCCCCCCCGCCTTTCGTCCTGCTCTGCTCTCACCTCTCACCTAGAACCCCCCCCCCCACCGACCGCCCCGATCCCGCCCCGCCTAGACCCCATCCCGACCCGCTGTAACTTTCTTCCACTACACGCCCCCTTGTCCCTTGGGAAAAACGCCCGCCCCATATTCCGGCAGTGCTCACGTGGGTGGTGGCAATGATTGCTTGCGAATGGGAGAGAACCAACTTCTATATTATCCATTGCGACCTGATACGATCTGAAATTTATTTATAATTTTCGTGCATTTGACCTCAATTTGCGCAACTTTTCTCTAATTTGTTTAGTTCGCATCAGTTTAGTATGCGAAAAAAATCTCAAAGTTTCATTGACTTTGTATTGTGTCCTATTCTTCCGGCCTTCTCTTGGCTGTCGTGCCCGCTCGAATTTTTCGTTGTCTTCAGATTTTTCTTAATTAAAAAACACATATTTATTATCTTTTTTATTTGTTTATAAGTACCCTTAGCGGCGGATCTACGATAATATGGTCAATGGAGTATTGTTTTGTTCTTCCACGGACAATAAAATACTAATATACAAAATTCGAAATTCGAACTACTGTTCTAATAGTTTACATAGTAAATAAATAAATGAGCTAGACATCAGTGCGCAAAGTAATTATTAAAATAAATTAAATAAATGAGAGTGAGATAACGCCAGGTCACAGTAGTTACAACGAAAATAATAATTTCAAAAAATCTTCATTACAATAATTTCAACCTACTGCGCAAAGCCGGCAAGTAAATTAATTCCTCACCTGACCACGTACTCTTTTTGACTACTGAATAAAAACAATAATTAATATTATATATATATATATATATATATATATATATATATATATATATATATATTGCTTTAAAGCTATACTTAGTGTTAATGTGATATTAACTAGAGCGGCTTCAACAGCACATACGTTCTTAGGTTCTCGCTTATTTTGCTTATGATTACGTAATAATGCTTCATGAACTTGCAAAACCTGTTTTCAACCAGCTAAAGGTTTTTCTCCGCGCTGGGATTCGAACCCAGTGTGTTTAGAGCTAGTTAGCCTTTCACAGTACTCCCTACGCATCAGTCCTGAAGCTAAATTTGCACTACCTTACGATTTAAAAGAAGTTAAACATTTGGATTTGGTTTTGCATTCACATTGATAGTATCGTTGATGACTATTATTGCCCATCTGGTATGTTGGCGTGGAAATAATTAAATGTCGGTTAATCGTTTCATTAGTGCAGTACATTTAAAACTGTATATTTTGTCTCTGTAGTATTCAGAATTTCTTATCTTCTTGTGCATCTTTCACAACCTTACTGAAAAATAGCTGTTCTGAGTTGATCTTCGTAATACGACTGAATATGTTATGATATGACTGATATGTTATTATTTTTCAGAAATTTATAATATAAAAAAGATGACGTTCTTATGTTTCAATGACAATGAAATATAAATGTAACTAAATCATGTTAATTAATCAGTATGGTCTTAGTTAATCAGTTCTGTTGTTCATGTTAATAGTTGCTCAATTTATCGAGTTAAGTTTCGTCTTCACAGGAGCTATCATAGGCTGCACGTTAATAATGAAAGTTTTGAAAGAACGTCTAGTAAATTGTTATTTTTTTAAGAATTGTGGCTGAAAATTCATCACTTTCTATTACACCATTGTAACAAATGTTATTTACACACAGATTAATATGTTCTCATCAATAATCAGTCCCGGTCGTGTTGCGTAATCGGTGAAATGTAATTTCACGGCATTTCAGGTCACTGTAGGAGTTCCAAAACAAACAACAACATTAAAAGAACACAGACAGCAACACAAAAATGATCCAAACACCCCCCTTCCCCAGCGAATGTCCAATGCTTTTGCTTGTGCTAGGAAGCCACCATCTGCTGTGGTATCGCAATGATTTTTAATATATTTGATTTCCAGGATTCCATTTCTCTCGAAAGCCTTCCCACGTCCTGATAGAATCGGTGGGGAGGGGGGGGAGTGGAGGAAGCGGAATGGGAGTTGACAGCGGGGGTACGGTTGATCGTTGTTTCCGGTCTCAACTGCTACGATCATTTAGTTCTGCCATTGTAGTGTGTGTTTTACGCAGGGAGGTGATAATGGTTCTCCCTCTCTCAGGGGCCTAGGACGATTGATTCAAGGGGACACCTTATTTCACACAAAATATTCCCTCCTTCCCCAATTGAAAAGCTGAATTTATTTCTCCGTTCATCAGAAATAACGTATAACATTAAATGTGGAATTTATATTTCATTTGAATTCAAAAGAAATCGGGGCTCCAATTAAGTCAGGGCCTGGGGCAAGATGCTTCAACTCCCCCCCCCCTCTTCTGGTCGTCCCTGTTCCCGCTGTATGGCGGGACACTGCGTCAGCCAATACAAGCTGTAAGATCCCGACCGGTCTTCCGACAGTTGTGGTAGTTATCGGCATGCAAGTGTTGGTGTTCGTGTAAGGGGGGAGGGGAGGGCGCTGACGGTGTGGGGCACGAGCAGCGAGACCGAGGGCGTAGAGGAGGTGGAGCACACAGCTAACGGAATACACGAACGGCGGCAAATGTCATAGCTCCGTCGATAGAAGGAGGGAGCAGGAGAGCAGACCAACAATATCATATATTAATAAGCAGCTAATTAGTGGTTCATTCAATCTTCTTAATGTGTAAGCTTAAGGAACATATATGTGCTTGTATAGGGAGGGCAAATTACTCAGCTGGTGGCAGTAAAGAAGTTGTATATTGCAGTGAAGGTTAGATGCGGTCGTCAGGGATTCACTTGTCGATCTCCTTTATGTCGGTCAGGAGAAGATCGAATATTCAACTAATTAGCTACTCATTAGTATGGTATTGCTGTTGGTGCACCTTCCCGCTCCCGCTTACCTGGACGGCTTTGCAACAAAAATATCGTTGGATAAGATGCAGGAAACTCAGGCTAACAGCCTAGAACAAAGAGATGAAAGTTAGGTATGTAAACGAAAGGGCGCACAGGTTGGTACGGAGTAGACGGGAAGAGAAGTGGGGGCAGGGAAGGAAGTCATTGAGAAAAACGAGACATTGCGGAGCGACGAGCGCAGAAGGATCTGAAACAGAGCAACCGGCAAAAACGATGCTAGAGAGAAAGTGAGTAAAACTAGAGGTTACAACTTTATATTGGGATTAGAACAGTGTCTCTTGAAAGTCACGAGCTGGCAGGAGAGGGGGACACTGTCATCCAATCGCGAGCTTCGTTACGACTTTAATTCTTGGTGTTGGAGCTCTCGACTGGGTGCCCCCCTCTCTATTCAGTTCGTGATCTTGATAGGTCACTGTTTTAATCGAAGTTTCGGTGGAGACATGCGAAACAGACAGTAGTTGTGGCGTGGTAATGAAGGTCGAACGGGCAGAGTCGTAGTCCAGCGTGGCTTCAACAATCACTTCTAACATAATAAAAGTCACTATAAACACCTCCAACTCCTGTAATCCTATTTCAGATTTATTTCGCATCCATCACTTCACTTCGCGTGTTCGCTGTTTCAGTCGCAGAGTAGGTAGTAGATACACGCGAAACACACAGTAGTTGCGGCGCGACCGCGCAGGACGAACGGGCAGAAGCGAAGGCCAGTGGGGTGGGGCGGGGCCGGCGTTGACAGGTCGCGGCGCGGCGCACGGGAAGAAGCAGGGCGGGTCGGATGGCGGCGTGCAGGGAGGCAGCGCGGATCCGCAGACGGCACGTGATGGCTCTTATCACGCCGAGCGTGACGTCAGCGGGCCGCCGCTGTATCGGCGCGCGGATTGATTTGCGGATTAACCCGTCAGAGCTGACAACCTGGCGACGGCCGCGGCCGCGCGGCGGGGCTGAGCGAGCGGGCGCGGTGGTGCGGTGGCGCGGTGGCGCGGTGGCGCGGGCGGCGAGTGCGAGGTCAGGTGGCGTGGTGCGGCGGGGTAATAGGTGACGCCGGTGGCCTTTGATTTGATTTGATTTATTTTCGTCAAACACGGTGAAAACTGAGAATGATGTATGGTGGAGAATTTTATTCTGCGCACTTGGTGCGTGGGTGGAGGGCGTTGGGATGAAGGGTGTTGAGGTTCCAGTGGTGACGGCGGTGGCAGAGGCGGTGGCAGAGGCGGTTGTAGAGGCGGTGGCAGAGGCGGTGGCAGAGGCGGTGGCAGAGGCGGTGGCAGAGGCGGTGGCAGAGGCGGTGGCAGAGGCGGTGGCAGAGGCGGTGGCAGAGGCGGTGGCAGAGGAGGTGGCAGAGGAGGTGGCAGAGGCGGTGGCGGTGGCGGTGGATGTGTTAAGGCGAGAGCGATGTTGGTGGGGCGGGACCGGGTAGGTAGCGGTGAAGGTCGGAGGTGATGTTGGCGGAAGCGGAGGTGATATACAATATGATATTGGACGCGGCGGGCCGGTAATGGCAGCGGTGATGGTTAAGTCGGGATGGCGAGGTGCGACGACGGAGAAAGCATTGCGTTGGAGATTGCGGTGTCAGGGCGATGAGAGGGGGCGCAGTGGGGGTAATTGCGTGGACGAGAGCCAGGGTGATCGTGGTGGGCGATGAGAGTCAGAATGGCGTTGGTAATGTTGATGGCAATGGTGGTGACGATGCCGGTGTTGGTGACGATGGCAATGGTTGTGACGATGGCGGTGTTGGAGATGGTGATGGAGAAGGTGGAGACGAAATCATTGCGATGGGTTAGTGACTGCAGTGGTTGCAATGCGAGAGCTGGTGATGGTGATGGTGATGGTGGTAGTTGTGATGGGGGTGGTGTTGATGAGGGGTGGTGATGACGGCGGTGGTAGTGATGACGGTGGTGGAGTTATGCAGGTGTGTTGGTGATTGCGGAGTTGGTGTGTTGGTGGCGTTGGAGGGGTGATGGCAGCAGGTGATGGTGATTGCAGTAGGGGTAAAGCCATGACATTTGTGTTCTATGTGGATCTGACAATTACTCTATGACAATGAGTAATTGTCAAGTTTTGGTTTAGCCGTTTTGAATTACTAAAAATTCTTCAATCCATTTAACTGAAATTTCAAAAGTTTCAAAAATTAAAACCCAACACGTCCTAAAATAGTAATATAAATAAATGAAACCACAATAAAAAAATCATCCCGGCGGGAAGTGGACAAGAGTAATTATCAGAACTGAACATGGTGACAACACGATGAGACGGAGCTGCGAAGCACACCGTATTAAAAGGGTGTAGGCGGAGTTTCATGATACGAACGCAATGTTACGGTATCCAGTCGCATCGACTTCGAAGTCCAAACGGTCCCTATTGAAACGGCAACGGCGAAGCGGATCCGCGACAGCGGTTTATGACACTGATAATGGCCACTACGCGTGTCGACTAGCAATGGAGAGGATATTAGCAGTTGTAGTGGGATCTGTTGCGGGCAGCCGGCTGGCGAGTGAAGCGCGTGGGCGCCAGCGGGCTGGAGGAGATTGACGGCATTAGGAACGCAGAGGGAAGGTCGCTGTTGGGACAGGCAAGGGGAGACGTGGGATTTACAGAGTGTTCGTTTCGTTTTGGTTGGAGCTACACTAGATCACGAAGGTGAAAATAATATATGTCACTAACGCTATATTTTATTATGGTTTACGCCGATTCTCAAAGTGCATGTACTAACTGAATTCCCTTCCTCAGTGCAATACTGTTTACGCCAGGGCTACTGTCATGAGCAATGCTCCAAAGAAAAGGCCACATTCCATTAAACATTTGTTATTCACGTCGTAGAACATATTTTTTGGTATTATTGATGTAAAAGAACTGTTGTACTGTATTTCTACAGAACCATGTCATTGCAGTGTTCATAAAGACAGTTGTTGTTATAATATTTAATTTATGAAGTGTTATACAACAATGTTTTAATTACTCTTTAACAGAGTGCGTCCTAGTTTTTGGAAAATCTTTCTGTGAGGTTTTATCCAGCAATCGTTGTTTACAAAGGCCACTGATTAATCAAGTAGAATTCCAAGATTAATAAGAAGAGGTTTACAAAAATTAAGGTCCTAAAATTGAAACCTACAAGGCCTCATATGTGCAATTGGATGTGAATCGGAATTGGTCGCCCATAAATTAAGTAACGCTGAAGAGGGGGGAGGGGGTTTGAGGCAGCGTTACGCTGCGTTACGTAGGGGTAGGGGGTCGTAGTTTAATGTTACGTAATTCTAATATTTATTTTTTAAATTTGAGATTACAAAGTTCAATTTATGTCAACTTTGCATTTGCTTTTCTGGCTTACAATCTAACTTAATCTATTTTACTATTAACACTAACCTACATCTACATCTGACAGGGGTCTCAAGAGCACCTCAACTGATTCGTTCTATATTGCTGAATATGTCCAAGAATGCATATACCGGATATCCGTTTTTTATTCTAGTTTGACATTCTGTATATTTACCCAGTTTGAGATTTCTGCTTTGGTTGATTAATTGCAGGTTCGAGTAAAAGTTATTGGAAAATTAGGCAATGTGGTGAGAAATTGGTTTGATGTTTAATTCGATGTGAAGTTGCGTGTTGGAGATGAATCAGGGAGCTTGGGTGAAGGATCTTAAGAATTTGTTTTGGATGACTTGCAATTTTTGAATGTTATATTTAGCAGCATTGGTCCACATTGGGCATGCGTACAGGAGGAAGGGTCTGATGATCGATTTATATTAGGTTGAGGCATTCTTTAAAGACATTTTAGTACATTTATTTATGATAGGTTTCATTTGAATAATTTTGTTTTTGGTTTGCTGAACGTTGTTGTCTATGTGAGTTTTCTAGTTGAGGGTGGTGTCCAGATATAGTCCTTAGTATTTAACTGTCTTATTATTTGGAGTAATTAGGGGAGTGGGCATAGTTTTGGATTTGGGAATGATCTAGATGGAGCGAGGAAATGTTGTGGGTGAATGTCTCGGTAAAACTTCAGTTTTCTCACTTGTAGAAAATTTTTTACTATTGGTAGTAGTTAAAGGGGAGATTTTGTTTTTTTTCTCAGTATCCTTTTTGTAAAATTCCAAATTGAATTCTTTTGAGTGTTTAAAGATTGTATTAGATCGTTATATTTGGTCTGTTTAAAATAAGGCTTTTCGGGAGATATTTGTTAATAGATTTAGTTCTAATTTTAAACTGGGTGTTCTAAGAGCTAGTCAGAGTCTTCTCGTTTTATTTTTGGTTTAAATTGTTTTAATTAAGCTTTTGGGAAGTTTAATGGGTGCGTTTTTACGTAGTGTGGTCGGATTTTCGAGTTTTAGTGTGTTTAAAGGTTTTGTTATTAGATTGTTTGTTTATTATTGCCTGATCTATTTGAGACGCAGTGTTTAGGATTTAAATTTAGGTGTTCGGGATTGAATTATTTTCTTAAATTTGACCCAATTTAAGTTATACTGAGTGCTAAGAACTGGTTTAGGTGAGGTTGTGGGGACGTTCTCATCTGCGGGAATAACGACCGGACTGTGGTCCGAGTCGAGCTCCATGTGTTATTCCTATATCTAAAATAGCGGGAAGCTTGTTTGGGTCACGAGGATAGTATGTGGCTTCAGGGGGAGATATTAATCTTAATCTGTTAGTTCGTATGTGATTGTATAGTTCGGATCCAGCGGCATTGGTGACTCTGCACCCCCAGGAGGTGTGTTTAGCATTGAGGTCACCTTAGAGTATAGTGGATGACTGAGGTGTGATTACGTTACTTAAGCTGGCGAAATTAGGCTTTAAATTGGTTGGTTTATAAGCTGCAATTATAGTTAGATTTATGCAGGATAGAGAAATTGCCGTTAGTTCAAGCTCAGTGAAAGGCCTTTGATTTATTTGGTAATATGGGACAGTAGTTTTGATTAAAATGAAAACGTGGTGCGCCATGGGCAGTGCTAATAGAAGAAGCTATGGATTGTTGGATATTTTAAACAATGGCTGGTATAATAGAGTTAATGATATTAATTAAGTGTGTAGATACGGAGTTGATGATATGGTGAACGAATGAAGAATTGAAGAAACTATTGAGGTGAGTTATTTTGGGGGAGATAGTTTTGGGAGTTGTTAGCTGAATGATTTCGGGTGATGTTGTTTGGTTGCTGGTTAGTTGCTGATACACAGGTGAAGTTTGGTATGCGGCTTGTGTTACGTAAGTTGAGAAAAAGATGAGTGGTATTAAGGGGAGGGCATTAATGGTTAGTTCTCGACTTTTGTGGTGCTTGGTGCGAATTTTTTGATTTATTTTCCAAAATTGTTTTAAAATATGAGCATTCTATTGTTCAGATATCAGCTCTGTGCGCCCCGTCGCAGTTTTTACATTTCGGAGGGTCGTCCTTTCGAGGGCATGAGATCGAATAATGATTTTCAGAACAATATAAACAAGAAATTAGATGGTAACAGTTGTTTTTAGAATGCCCAAAATCCAAACATCGGAGACACTGTATTAGTCCTTTAACTTTACGCCTTCTTTCAGTTTTTCTTTTAGATTACATATTACGCTTGTTTTAAGAATTATTTCAATATTCTGATCTCCTGAATATTCAGCGGCTACTAGCGGGATTGGTGAATTGTTCTTGTGTAATCTGGTAACACTAATGAGGGAAAAATGTTTAGCTTTTAGATTTTGGTATATTTCCTCTTGAGAAATAGACGCATGAATGTTTTTGTAGCCCACAGAGAACTTTTTGTTGGTTGGGTCCTTGTAAGTGTGGAACAATTGAACTGAAATATTCTACTTGGTTAAAGTTGATTTTTGCTTTACTGTTATTGAAGGTTGAAGTAAACTGGTTAGTGATGTGGGTTTTCACTTCATTGTTTAGTTCTGTAATGTTTTCGAAATTGTTAATATGGATGAGAGGGATTCTAATAATTTCGGAGTTTTCAATAACGATGATGTTACGGGATACGGAACTTGATTTTCTTTCTTGCAAGTCCTTTAAAGGGTCAAATCTGTATTTAAGAGGAAAGCAATAATCTTGAAAATGGCTAAAAACGATTTTTTTTGTTTGGTTGAATGTTTAGATTTGGATCACTCTGCCCTCGCTTACCACTGGGCTCTTGGGAAATTTATTCTGCACTTGCGCTGGTATTACCGTTGCACTTTGAAGAACTCGCAGTGCCGTTGGCCGGCAGATAGTTACTAACCTTATTTAGTTGACCATTAACATTGTCATGCGTCATTGTTCTACTTAACATGTGAGGCTGATGAAATAGGGGTAGAGGTAACCGCTGATATGGTTGATGTTGTTATACTAGTTGCAGGAATGATGTTTCACGGGCGTCACCTTCTTGGTAAGCGATCTCCATTTCGCCCTCGGTCGGGTAGATCTGAGCGAGGGCATCTACAATACACTGGTGAATGCCAGCGATGTCGGTTGAAAATGTTGCAGTAATTTGTTAGAATATTAACACCACACTATTTGTGAGAGTTGTCGATAACTGTTACTGTAGCACTATGACTTTCACTGGAACACAGAACATAGGTACGAGGCTAGGCGCAGCGTTGCGCGCGGAGGTCTGTACTGTGTGACTGCTCGCAGCGGAATGATTTGGTGAAATAATTCCTTTTGTTTAGACGAATACTAAAGCATTACCACATTAACATATTAAATTAAAAATACAATAAATTAATGAAGTTAGATTCTGTAAATAGTTAAAATAAATGAAAATATTATTTATCAATGATATGCTGATTGAATCTTTAGGGGAAGGGGCTTGTCGGAAGTGTTACGTAATTGTTAGAGGAGGGTTCAAGTGCGAGTTACAGGTGCGTTACGAAGGGGAGAAGAGGTATTCAAAATTTTCGTTAAGTAATTTATAGACGGTCCCTAAATATTGTCCCTTCATCCTAGTATGCTATTCCTACTCTCTGAGATCATTGTTTAAGATACGAACACAACCTATCTAGAGCAGTATCGTGAATTCCATATTAACGTAATATTGAAAGTAAAATGTTACGTCAAATACTTTTGAAATATGTAAAAATATTGTATATAGATGTAAAACTTGTGTTTCAGATTCATCCATTGCTGAAGCGACCTATTTCCTTAACCAAAGAAAATATGTCTGTTTCCTTCGATTTTGATTCTCTAAATCCAATCTGGGCAATTCGAAAACGCTTCAAATACGAGAGACTGCTTCGAATACATCAACAAATGGAGACTTGCATTTATCAATACGTACCTAAAACTATGTACTCTCTAATATATTTCTCTCGAATATTTTAGAGAAGGCAGAGAGAAGAGGAATTGGCCGACAAATTAAAATTTCATTTTAATGCCTTTTTGAAGAGCGCCCTAATCATCTCTATTTGAAAAATCCGATGCTTAAGAATTCATTAAATATGTCAGGTAACAGGAGTATATTTACAGCGGAAAGTGTACAAATATTTAGCAGCCTATCGGAAAGTTCATCTAAACCCGCCGAATATTTAATTTTTAATTTCCTATTTTCAGAATTTCATAAGAAAAAGTTTGAATGTTACTTGAAAATATTTGAGCGAACAGAATCGGTGCTTCTTATTCCCTGAAGAGTGATTTAAAAAAATAGAACTCAAAATCCATTTAAATTTAGAAAATACAAACAAGTATAATATGTTTAATTTTTAAAATTCTTTTTTCCAACACATCATTTGGATAGACCGGTGTTCCGAGAGACCGGGGTTCCGAGAGACCGGTGTTCCGAGAGACCGGTGTTCCGAGAGACCGGTGTTCCGAGAGACCGGTGTTCCGAGAGACCGGTGTTCCGAGAGACCGGTGTTCCGAGAGACCGGGGTTCCGAGAGACCGGGGTTCCGAGAGACCGGGGTTCCGAGAGACCGGGCTTCGGAGAGACCGGGCTTCGGAGAGACCGGGCTTCGGAGAGACCGGGCTTCGGAGAGACCGGGCTTCGGAGAGACCGGGCTTCGGAGAGACCGGGCTTCGGAGAGACCGGGCTTCGGAGAGACCGGGCTTCGGAGAGACCGGGCTTCGGAGAGACCGGGCTTCGGAGAGACCGGGCTTCGGAGAGACCGGGCTTCGGAGAGACCGGGCTTCGGAGAGACCGGGCTTCGGAGAGACCGGGCTTCGGAGAGACCGGGCTTCGGAGAGACCGGGCTTCGGAGAGACCGGGCTTCGGAGAGACCGGGCTTCGGAGAGACCGGGCTTCGGAGAGACCGGGCTTCGGAGAGACCGGGCTTCGGAGAGACCGGGCTTCGGAGAGACCGGGCTTCGGAGAGACCGGGCTTCGGAGAGACCGGGCTTCGGAGAGACCGGGCTTCGGAGAGACCGGGCTTCGGAGAGACCGGGCTTCGGAGAGACCGGGCTTCGGAGAGACCGGGCTTCGGAGAGACCGGGCTTCGGAGAGACCGGGCTTCGGAGAGACCGGGCTTCGGAGAGACCGGGCTTCGGAGAGACCGGGCTTCGGAGAGACCGGGCTTCGGAGAGACCGGGCTTCGGAGAGACCGGGCTTCGGAGAGACCGGGCTTCGGAGAGACCGGGCTTCGGAGAGACCGGGCTTCGAAGAGACCGGGCTTCGAAGAGACCGGGCTTCGGAGAGACCGGGCTTCGGAAAGACCGGGCTTCGGAAAGACCGGGCTTCGGAGAGACCGGGCTTCGGAGAGACCGGGCTTCGGAGAGACCGGGCTTCGGAGAGACCGGGCTTCGGAGAGACCGGGCTTCGGAGAGACCGGGCTTCGGAGAGACCGGGCTTCGGAGAGACCGGGCTTCGGAGAGACCGGGCTTCGGAGAGACCGGGCTTCGGAGAGACCGGGCTTCGGAGAGACCGGGCTTCGGAGAGACCGGGCTTCGGAGAGACCGGGCTTCGGAGAGACCGGGCTTCGGAGAGACCGGGCTTCGGAGAGACCGGGCTTCGGAGAGACCGGGCTTCGGAGAGACCGGGCTTCGGAGAGACCGGGCTTCGGAGAGACCGGGGTTCCGAGAGACCGGGCTTCGGAGAGACCGGGCTTCGGAGAGACCGGGGTTCCGAGAGACCGGGCTTCGGAGAGACCGGGCTTCGGAGAGACCGGGCTTCGGAGAGACCGGGCTTCGGAGAGACCGGGCTTCGGAGAGACCGGGCTTCGGAGAGACCGGGCTTCGGAGAGACCGGGCTTCGGAGAGACCGGGCTTCGGAGAGACCGGGCTTCGGAGAGACCGGGCTTCGGAGAGACCGGGCTTCGGAGAGACCGGGCTTCGGAGAGACCGGGCTTCGGAGAGACCGGGCTTCGGAGAGACCGGGCTTCGGAGAGACCGGGCTTCGGAGAGACCGGGCTTCGGAGAGACCGGGCTTCGGAGAGACCGGGCTTCGGAGAGACCGGGCTTCGGAGAGACCGGGCTTCGGAGAGACCGGGCTTCGGAGAGACCGGGCTTCGGAGAGACCGGGCTTCGGAGAGACCGGGCTTCGGAGAGACCGGGCTTCGGAGAGACCGGGCTTCGGAGAGACCGGGCTTCGGAGAGACCGGGCTTCGGAGAGACCGGGCTTCGGAGAGACCGGGCTTCGGAGAGACCGGGTTTCGGAGAGACCGGGCTTCGGAGAGACCGGGCTTCGGAGAGCTCGCGTTGCGAAGCACCGGAATTCGAACTCACAGTCAGAGGTAGAACGCTAGTTCGCTGACAGCTGCGCTGGGGGCGTGCTTGGAGAGGACGTCCTGCGCCGGAGATCCGCCTGTGGCATTCGGCCGGTGCGGGGCGAGTGGGTGGTGACGGGGCAGGCGCCGGACCGGCGGACGGATTACGATCGGACGGCCGCGATCCGCTGTCGAGGGTTAATCTCGGCCCTGGGAGCGATACCGTGACAAGCGCGCTTCGCCCTTCGCCCCGCCCCCTCGCCGCTCATTATGTGCCCTTCGGCCCTCCGCCCCCGCGGGCGCACAGGCTGCTTGTGGAAGGCAAATCCCCGACCGCTCTGCGCCGAGGGACGCCGGGTGTAGCCAACTACAACTTCCTGCATTGGGGCGCGTTTTTATGGCGAGAAGAGTACAGTCGACTCCGCTTATAGGGAACTCTGAAGAACAGAACTGTCAGTTATAATGAACTTATGTCTCTTGCTCCGTTTCACTTACATTATAAATAAGCGTAAGAAGGTTCGGATGTAGTGACTTTCGGTTTAAGGAAACAACAACGACCTGTAAATTAATTCCCTTCTGGTAATTAATAATAATTAGTAATGTATCGCCAAGTGCCACAAATTTCAATACTAGGCTTGAAAAAAAAATATCGACCCAAGGTTATATATAATTGAAGGAACTTCCCCCGAAGTGAAGGTAGCGGACCCGGAATGGGGACCGAACTGATGACTTCATGCCACTTAATGTGAGAAAGGAAATAATCGTCCACAATAAAGTATAATAATTTTATTAATTACTACATTACCACAGTCAACTTTCCGGAAAACACTTTTCCCATCCTCAGTAGATTACTAGCAAGGGGGAGAAAATAAAAAAAATACGTATATGGAGGAAAAAGAAATGAAGTGACTTTATGTGAAAAAAATAACAAATAATAAGAAAGAAACAATAAATGATTAAAATTAAAAATACTTACTGCCCAAGCAACAAGGATCACTTACAGATATTCACAACGTGGTTGGAAAAAATACGAAAACTGAAAAACATGCTGGGTACGGCTACGTGGCAGCCATTTTTTGGAATAGAGAGAAGATAAATCGTACGAATTGTAGGAGGGGGAACCAGAAGAGTTGAAGGGGTAGTCTTAACCAGATTTAAAACTGACTGCTTTTCATACAGGATCACAAGATATCTGCTACCACCGCGAAAATCATGCCACTTAGTTTCACTGCGGAAACAAATGCCGTATCCTGCGCGAGCTACAACTGACGGACGAGACACGCGATTGTTGCATCAGTTTCAAGTCTGATGTTACTTCATATTCCGCGGGACAAAGCGCCTTGTGTTCTACGTAAGCGACAGCAAGAGCGCGACACCCACAGCATCACTGCCTGACGATACCCACCACGCAGAAAAGGAATCGGTTTCATGGAAAGCTTGCGCCATCCCGCTACCGAAAGTATCTCGTATGTTATTAGGGAAGTAAAAGGGCCTTCGAAGAGTGGGATTCCAACAGAATTGAAGGGCGTCAAGACTGCATTACAATACTTAGACACAGTGGGCAATGCACAGTGTGGAGAGAGTGCATTGCCCAGTGTACTCTGGAGAAATATGTAAAGAAATTATTAATGACAAATATACGAGGGTGAGTCAAATGAAAACTGTTATAATTTAAAAAAAATTATTTACAAGGTAAAATACTGGATCACTTTCCGACACAGTCTTCTCCACGCTCAATACATTTTAGCCAGCGCTTCCAAAGTGACTGAATTCCCGTAGAAAAAAAACGTTTTTTGGGAGACGGCGCAACCACTCGTACACCGCGTGACGTACCTCATCATCCGAATGGAACTTCTTCTTTGAGAGGCCCATTTCTTCTTTGAGTGGCCCAAACATGTGGAAATAGGTCGGGCAAGATCGGGCGAGTAAGGTGTATATGGGAGGCTTTCAAATCTCAGGTCTGTTATTGTCGCAACAGTTGCACGAGCCGTATGGGGCCGTGCATTGTCATGTTGCAGCAAAACACCTACCGATAGCAATCCACGTCGCAATATGCCTCTCTTGCCTACATTGCAAACACGCCTATCAACTTATATGTCACTAGCGCTACAGTTGAATTTTTTTATTTTACTTTTACGGTTTTCAGTTGACACACCCTGGTACGAAGCAAACAAATTACATTTTTTTAAAAGTCAAATAAAACTATTCATATTTCAGTTCGTGCTGTTAATGTATTACCTAAATTAATAAAGTAATAAGACCTCTATATTAATAAAATCAATCATTATGGAGAAATTCTTTTTAATTTTGACATCTTCGGATGTAGTGAACTTCTGATGTAGTGAACTAAAAATATTATTCCCCAGAAGTTCATTATAACCGGAGTCGACTATACTTATTTCTGAATGGAAGCGAGCCAGGAAAATCAGGCCAAAATTCATATTGGACTCGGAAGTGAATTTTTCGGAAGTGACCTATTATTTTTTACAAACTGTCCTAGAAAAAAGGAGGGTTAAAGCAAGGCTCTATGCCATATACAAGGGGTATGAAGGTTATCCAGCTTGAAAATATATCTACAACGGATACGGTAGACCCAGGTGCTATAGAGGAGGGGAACACATGCACAAAATTTAGTTCTGGTCGCAGAGGACAGATGTTGGATATTTTCCTTTACCATTAGAGCAATAACGGATTGCAACTGTCTTGCACAGCCTTTGGGCCCTTCCCTCTAGTTGTTTAAAAATTTAAAATAAATTAATTACTGATGTTGGTAAACTATATTAATGAGTAAATTAAGCTTATTAAACATTTATTATTATTAATATTATTAAATGCTTTGCTTTATTAAATACATAATATAATAATTCGGCAGTGTTTGTATTAAAGTGTGATGACGAGTTGAAATGTGCAGTGCAAAATAAAAGAAGAAAGACAAGTGAAATGTAGGGTTGAGAAGTACTGTGTAGTTAAACATCATGTATTTATTGGTTTAAAATATAGAATAGCGATAAAATGTAGAGTAATACTATTTTTGTCACTGTTGCTTGCTTTTATTGTTATCATTATTGATGTTATTCTTATCATTACAATTTTAAAATAATTTAAAGTTATATTGTATTAATACTCTTAATTTTAATGTTTGTAAATTTTAGTGTTATGACACCAGGTTGTACAAACAAACCTGCAAAAATAATAAATATTTCTCTTATTTTCATGTGAGTGCGTACAAGAGTGACCACACATTCGTGTAAAGGAGGTCGCTTGCTGTCGTAATTGTTCCTTGTTTGACCTTCTTTTTACCGGTTTAAGTTATGTTCTTGCGCTGCACTCACTTAAACTATGGCAATTTTTCTCCGAATAAATTGAGTTATTTACGCGACTTATCGTTTGTGCTGCAAGAAGATTCATCAAAAGGTGAATTATGTATTGAAAGTGTACAATTACCAACGATCTTGAAAACGGGCAAGTATATTTGTACGCTCTTGACAGGAATAATATTAATCATGTAAGTATGTTTCCACACAGTTACACTACAAATCATGTCAGCAAATATGTTGTTACCACGTTTTCGACCGCTTAAGAAAGCATTAATTCCGCTGTCATTAGGAATGTCTATCGTCTTTCATTAACGAGATGTTCAAGGACATTGCATTCTGATGTATCCGGATGCCAGAATGACAGTACGACCTGAAGGTAAACACTCTGGTATGTTTCAAAACACACTACTACACTACAGTCATATACAAGCACACCCCGAGGTCTTTGTTTGTCGGCGGGAACGGTGGCTCAAGACATAAACTGATGTCACCGCAGTGCCTCTGACCAGGAGGTCCTAGGTTCGAGTAAGGACGGTGGCAGGATTTTCACGCTAGCTTGTCAGCTCGGTCGAATTCAGTCATTGTCTGAATTATAGCGACCGGCTGCTCTGATCGGCAGTTTTCCGTGGTTTCTCCGATCAATACAAGGTGAATGCCGGAGCAAAACCCTAACAAACGGAACGGACGGCGCGCAATATTGCCTTCGTCTCCCTTGTCCTATCAGCACCTCTTTCTACTTGCACACACACACACACACACACACACACACACACACTAACATACACTACACTACCACACACGCCGGGAGACCGATCGGTACCTTAGAGCTTTTCCCGGTTGGGGTGGTGCCCCGCTGGTGGGAGATAACTGGGTGGGGAAAATTCCGCTAGCCGACGGTAGGGTGACGCCGGATCTCGACATCCGGCGGGAGAAGATCACCGCCACCTTCGGAGGGAAAACTTGCACTACTGGGCTAATGTTCTGAGCAGTTGACGGGCCAGGAATCATTAACAGTCAATTAGGTTCGTCGGTTGATTTTGGACTTGCACTCAATATCTTCGTCAAATAATGTCTCCTTGACGGACGAAAATTCTCGTAAAGATCGTTTCATCAGGAAAATACCAGAAAAATTCCCACGCAGTATCTTACTCTCAACCAGTACATTTGGTCTCTTAGAAACAGGTGTTATATTTTTGCAAAGTTTATGCAACCTGTACTCGTCTTGTGGCGGCGATGATGCAATGAATCAATGTCCTGTAAGTCGGTCATCAGGGCGCTGTAACGTTTTCCAGGAAGGGTGTAAAGTCCGTCCATCAACGATATTCCTAAAGGAGAACTGTGACCTTATTTTTGACCAAGAGCTGTTCGATGAAAGCGAGCGGAGATAAAGTCGTGCACACAGGATGATGTCTTTCGGCGAAGTGTTATATCTTCCATTTTAGGGAACTGTAAGGCGGACAAGGAACTCAACTAGGTCTGCAGGTTTTAGAGTAATGTAAAAGTTAATCCAAGAAAATTAATGATTTGCTCGGTAAACTACGCGATCTTCCGAGATAACTTTCTTCCGAGAACATTACGAATTTGTCCTTCTTGGTGGTACTTTCAATATTAGTTCCGAGAAAACTAGTGACGTGATATTTTATCAAGGCACAATAAAATTTGATTAGCTTTTATCATAGAATTGCTAATTATTGTTATCAAACAATACTAATAATTGAATTTATTTTTCTCTTCCTTTGTCCGTGAACTAAACTTTAATCGCCGTTTTCTCTGCAGCATTACAATACTTTTCTTCATTACATATACTGTTTGTGAGAAAGTAGAACTGATGCACGAAAATTAAGATCTTGGTTGAAGATTGCAGCCGAAAAAGAGGGAGAAGCAATATATTTCCTTCTCTATATTACAGAAGACAATCAATGACCCACGAAAACATTACCCTACTAGCTCTCAAACATATTTGAGACCAACCAAACATATTTACTCCAACTATGAGACGTTTGTTAGTTCATGAAGGACACCTCACACAAAGGTAAGACTAACGGAAAGTACGTGAACCGGTGTCGGAACCTGCGTGCCAACCAGTCCAAGTCTCCCCTACTTGATTCTTATGATAGCTGTGAATAATATTCTAGTAGACCTTAGATGTTAGGAAAGAACATTATTTCTTCCATTTCAAGCTTAAGGAAGCCTATTGAAGAGTACTTTGTGCATGATGGCTAGTATGTTGATAGTTTTTAAGTATCAATATGGTTATTAACATTTTATATTACCGCTTTAGAAACTGCGAGAAATCCTCTGCAATATTGTAGCACCAATTCTAGTTTGTATATAGCCCTGTTATCTTCAAAAACATTTATCAGGATAAAAAGCAACATAATCGAGATACGTCGACAGGAAATTACAATATTTCGATGTAAAGAACATTACACTTTCTTGGTTAGTTGTAAACGAATCATTAAAAGTGACATCGTGTTGGAGTAATAGATCAAATGTTGCTTTCCACCCGATTGCTTTCGAATTTAATCAAGATTGGTTAAACCCAGACAAAACAGAGAGCCGCATATGCACCTTCTGTAAATATGCGAATCTATTGCGGTTCTTGCAAGAGCATTGCAGCATGCACTTCATGCTTTCATAGTCATTTTTTTCTCTCTTTAGCCTTATCTTAGGATTCACTGTTTTAACTGTATGAGGCGATCTGAGTTCGCGAAGGTTCCTGAACTTTTTCAATGCGCTTATTTGGTTTAGCAAGTAGTCCACACCTCTATTCACAAATCAAAATTCACTTGCTTCCGTGCATTCGCGCAGCAATAAGATATTTTAGAGACAATTCTGCCTCCGTGGTGCACAGATGCGCGTAATAATTTACTTCCATTACGCAATTTTGAAGTCCTGCTCAAAGCAATAACGACAATTGCACAAGAGTTCATGTCATCTCAAAATTTTATCTGTAATAGTAAGGTAATCGCCTGAGGATATTGTTCGCAGTTTTCTCGAACAGAGTGTCACGTGAGCTGTACTGTACGACTCTGAACCGAGAGTAACATTGTGATCTCAGGGTCCGTGTTCAAATCTTCTTACGTCTCGCGAAAGATTTCATACGCAAACTACCTCCACTTTGGTGATTGGTGATTAGTGTTCACGTGTGTGGCTCAAGGCACGTTCTGGATCATCTACAAGTTGCCAGTTCGCAGTGTCAAAACATTGCTGTAAAGATAATCTTTTTGAAGTGTCTTATATGTTCTATTGCTAGAGCCATGATTCAACGATCGTTAATAATTTTTCACAATCATATATTGTATGAAGGGTTCCGTATTCTACATTCTATCGTAGCCGCCCTAGTTAAGGAGTATGTGTTACCTGTGCAAAATATCTCTCCATACAGTCCATCGCACTAAGCTGAACGAAGCTTATGATTAACATAATATAATTTTTCATTGAACATTCCACAGATTCGAAAAATAATGGTATT
This sequence comes from Gryllus longicercus, assembly GCA_038098605.1. Taxonomy (NCBI): domain Eukaryota; kingdom Metazoa; phylum Arthropoda; class Insecta; order Orthoptera; family Gryllidae; genus Gryllus; species Gryllus longicercus. Next base: position 803,069 of record JAZDUA010000116.1, on the reverse strand, counting down.
TCGAAGTTTGTTAACTTGATTTTTGTGTTCATTGCAATATAGACAAATTGAAATTTTGTTTTAATAGTACTCTCTTCATTATATCTTCTGATATGCCGCTGTCATATTTCCTTATATATCTGACATTATGGTCGTTTATCCGGTTATGAAACACTAAACGTTTTGCCATGATATGAACATTGTGATTGAGACCCAGATAAAAAGAAACGCAAAGAAATAATTGCAAAGAACGTCGGTCAACAAGAAAGAAACGACAATACAAAAACAAAAAGTTTTTCTTTGTGTTAGGACGTCTAGAACAATTTAAACGTTCTGAAAATGAGTAAGAAGCTGCGAAATACTTTTGCACACCCGAAACACTCGTGGAAGAATAAAGCAAGAGAGACACAGAACTCAGCAAAAAGAACTCCACTCCTTCAAAGAACAGCACAAAGGAACATTTCCTACCTTCTGAATGAATTTTATCGCAGCAGTCTTTCAGTGAGCGGTTAAAAAAAGCAACCCTTTACGGAACCGCGTTTTGTTTTCCCTCTGGAGCAATTTTTTGTTTGTCAAGTCGTCGCAAGTGGCTGGCTGGCTTCGATACTTCATTACGAGGTGCAATGTTTAAGCAAGGCGTTTACTCCATATTGATTAGCCCGCTGTCCCGGGTTCGGTTAAAGACGAACGGCGGCCCCGCCAGCGGGCGCGGTGCCAGAGGGCGCTGCCGGCGCCTCTCACTGGCACATCCTGCATCATTGTTTCTTCACTGGTTCGCAAAGCACCGGATTGGGTGATTGATTGTTTAGTGTTAACCGCTATGGTAAACATTAGTGCCGTATTTTGCGTGTGTAGAGTAGTGCGTGATTTTTTAATCTCGGGGTGTGGCGGTGACCTTCCGCCTCTGGATGATTAGACCCGGTGCCGAACTACACATTGACTGGTGGGGTTTTCCAGGTATCTCATATCCAGGTATCTCATATCAACGGGGCACCGCCCCAGCCGGAACATGCTCTAAACTCCCGAGTGGTCTCCCAACATATGTGGTAATGTAATGCATGTAAGTGTAAGTGTGTGTAAGGGATAGGATAGGACCTCGAATGGGAGGCACGTGAATCTTGCCCGTTTGGTAGGGCACTGTTCCGGCATTCGCCTGGTATTGATAGAAGAAACCACGGAAAACTACCGATCAGGGCAGACAGATGCTAGAATTCTCCAGACAGCGGCGGAATTCGGCCTCGCTATGTAGCTAGTGTGGAATATCCTGGAATAGTCGAGTGTGGAACCTTAGGACCTCCCCGTCAAAGATAGTGCAAAGACACCAGCTGAAGTACTGAGTCTCCTAAGCCGGTGCGAACCATCGGAATCAGGCGATATCTCTGGTTCTCACATCGCCTGGAAGGGAATAGAGAAAATCCCAAAAGATGACCTGGACCGCTATTTCTGAGTATATTCCCTACTGTTTTCTGATAGTACGTAACCGTAAAAATAAATGATATACAAGGACCAAACAAGCTTGTTAAATTTTCAATTGCTTGCCCACTGAGGGAAAACGATGATCCATATCATTATTTTCAACTTGTGGCTCCTAGACCACTCGATTGAAACGATGGAACACGTTGATATCTCTATTGCTACTACATAACCTGGAAGTAAACAGAGAATAATTCCGAAATGTGACTTAGATACCTATTTCTGGATGTATTAACTACCGTTCACCTAGAATCCGCCACGACCACAACAGTCATCTGCAAGGGTCTAACAAGTACCTTCAGCTGTAAATTGCTCTTTGATGTGAATTAAAGCAAAAATTAAATGACTCGCTCAAGGCACTGAGAGGATGATGATGTAGGTTATTAATTTTTAGCTTGTGGTTAGCGAACCACCGAAACGAGACAATGAAACACGTAAGATTTTACTGCTGCTATAGCACATGGAACGCCACATAAAGAAAACTCTAAATATCACTTACTTAATATTCCTGTATCTATGGTCTTCTTTCCATTCAAAGTCAGCGATGATGAAAGCAGTGATACACGAGGATTATGTTTCCAAATGACATTTGTTTTTTTGTGTAAATTAAGAATTTGTGTATTAAATATTTGTTCAGCATACTGAGTCAGGACTCAAAAAATGATAACAATAACCAAATCATTATTTCTGGACCAATGTTTTGCGAACCACCCGAATGAGACGATGCGACCAGGGGCTAAACAAGTGGGGTTATCTACTTGAACCACATCCTATGGAAGAAGACTTATAAAATTCCTGGACCATGGCGTCTTAGTCTTTGATGTCCCGACTACCCAAAGTTTGCAAAAGTAAAACTAGTGTTCTACAAGAAACTTCCATGCTTCCACAAAATAAAGAAAAATATATGAATTATTGTAAAATTATGGCAATTTTTTTCAGAAAAACTCGTGTTGTCTGGAATTGAAATAGATACATCTTACTCCTATATGTAGTATATTTTTAGTCTAAAACGTGGTTTAGTCTGAATTCACGTTTTGTGGCTTCTTGTTACCGAATAATTGGATGGTAATTTCGCGTAATTTATTTTTTATAATTTGTTGCAGTGTTTGTAAGTGTATTTTATGTTCTTGAGGTATATAAACATTTACATTACATTGTTACATTACATTAACATTACATTGTTAAGTGTCTACACTATTACAACACACCGAAGTATCACGAAATTTAATCTTCTCAATAGTACTCTTTCTGGTTCTGAAAGAGATAGCAATGTTTTTTTCTCAAGAAACCCGGCGAGGCAGGACTCCACTTGTGAGCTACTTGGTCTACCAACACTGACAATGAAACAGATGTCGGCTCTACTATCATCCTCAAACCAATTTATAGCCCCTCGATTCCTCTGGGTCTATTGTCATCACTAGTGCTGCATTTATGCAATAAAAACAATGAAATATGTAGTAGATGTAAATATATTTGGTAATATATGCAATTAAAAATAAGATATGCGAAATAGTGTAGTGCAGTATGTAAGTGTAAAAATTAATAAAAAGTGTAATGTGGAAAATGTGTTTACAGCAGAAAACAAAACAAATCATATATATTGTTACAAGCGACAAACATTAAGTCAAAGGATACATTTTGAAGATCACTCATTTCTTAGGAAAACAATGGTAGATGCAGTTAATGTACATTTCACAAAATAAAAAAATGTAGCTATTGCAACAAAAATATGACCTCTCAATTCTCTAAAAAATATGACAAATTCGCGAGCCTGACTCTCTTACCACCACTCCACGTTTGCGCCGTGTGTGGGCACGCTCTGCGGATGCACATTTCATTTCGAATTATTCTGCCGATGACAGGGCTTAGCGTGCTTCTCGAGCGACTTCGTACGAGTTATGCGAGCGGCAACGCTGATTCGTTTCGTGGCTTTTTTGTGGTATTTCGAACAAACTTCGTGCCCACATTTCTAGCTACTGCAAGCGTTCGTACATTCCTTTCAGGATTTGGAGGGGAAATGCGAACGGAGTGAGGGGAAGTTGCGGAGGTCGCAGCAGCCTCGGGATTCCTAGAAGGGCAAGTAGCGCGGGCGGTGTCAACTTGTTTCGACGCGACTGACATGATAGCATAGTACACAATTTCAAAATTTTTATATCATGTATGTATCGGAGTTCTTCTACACTAATAATTAGGGAGCGTATTTCTATGATTTTACATATTTTTGTCTGTTGATTTAGGGCTCAGCTAAATGAAATTTCTTGACAGTTGGTTAGAATTTGATGCGATGTAGATTAATATGTTGATGCATAATTGTGCATATTTGGCCAATTATTTCTGTTGGTGCACATTTTGCATATTTCGTTTAAAAGTACTTATTGTAAGCTTTCATTGATTCCAAAGAGTATGTCACAGTTTGCGTTTTTTCTTTTCTATAGATGATAAAATACTTGTGCAAATGTAGTAAATTTCTTGATATATTTTTTAAACCATTATTATCATTTAATTATTAGTGTAGAGTTACTATAACCCTCGTACCATATCTGGGGTCGTTTTGACCCCATCATAATAAATTTGTTAATATTTTCCTAAAAACTGGCGGGATAATTTCAATCTTCTAGATAAGCCTTCGTGCACTTATTAAACTAATACCAAACCATTTTCACGTATTTTTCAAATTATATTACAGAGTTATTATTTTTTTCGTTATATGAAACTGGTTTGACCTAAGATATAGCTTGTTATTTTTCCATTCTCACTTGAAATATCTTGTCGTGAACTTCAAAATATTTGATTTATCTCTTAATAACTTTCACAAACTATTATAAATATTTCTCAAACTTTATGTTTTAACAATGGAGGTTATGAACCGTAGAGATTAATATGTAAATAAAATATTTAAGACGAATAAATTATATTTATTATGTTATTGAAAATCACTTAAAATTATATCTATGTAAAAACAAATATTAACAATTAGTAATTGCCGTACACATTCATGTTTGCCACTACCATTTGTCAACAAAGCTTGGGGTCCAAAAAGACCGCACGTATTGAACTTGATTGTAAAATGCAGATATGGTATGAGGGTTAATATAACAGATAAATCAGTGTAATACATTACTTTTAAAGAATTCTAAAGTATAAAGCACTTTATAATTTTTACTGGCGTTTTCATCTTTGCTGTTTCATAATGTTCTCACCATGAAAGAAATTCCTATTCTTCGTTATTTTCGCTGGTTTCTTTTGCTTGTGTCCCTCAGTTATCACATCCACACTTCCCTTAACTGACTTTGAAGCATTACACAGTTTGGAGTCTGCCAAGACTATACCTAAGGCTTTCATATGTATTGAATTTTATTTACTGTTTTCCGGCTCAATGAAAGGAGTACGATGAAATATTGCAGAACACTATACTTCGCGTTAATTCGGTTTTTGCTTTAATATGCAAATATTAAATTAAAAAAATTGTTTAAAACATTGCTCCTGAAAAAACTAAAGTTTATTTAGACAGTCATACCTAGTGGTAATGCAAAGATATATATGGCGACGTGACCAAATTTCCGGCAAGGAAGACAATTTTGAGTATTCATCTGTGGAGGCGTGTAGAAGCCAAGCCAATTAACTCCATCAAATGAAAATTTTCAGTACGAACAATTAATGTTTTTAGCTTTAAAAAAGTGTATAATTTGTTAAGCTTATTTCGAACAACCACATCCATTTTTTAACAATTAAGGGAATGTTTTTAGTATTTTATAAATATATGCCAAAAACCCAACGTCTCTCTTTCCCGAAAAAATCCTCTTTATCTGAAATTAATCACATTGCCAAATGAAAGGCACAGACGAATTGACGTAATATTCTGAATGATTTCTAAACAAGTTATATTATTAAACAAATACGCCCCAAACAAAACATTTTTAAGTTACCAGTGTTATTGTAAGTAATTAAACGATACTAAAAATAAAATAAAAAGTCTGAAAAATAAATAAAAATATGTTTATTGGCTGTATTCTGCTTAAATAATGCAGTCGTCATCCCCTTCAGGTTCTTATTCACGGATATATCTCGCAGACGTCAAGTTTTTGGCATAGTGGTGATGAATAAGAGGTATAAAATTCAAGAGGCCTATTACATCCTTCTTTTTTACCATGGTGATCGGTCTTGATGTGCTACAAAGAAGATCTTGTGGGGCATTAGCTAGACTTTCTAAAGGACGTCTCTTGCCATTTTTATGTTGAATATTAATTTTTCCAAATGTAATTTCTGGTAAGAACGTAGTTTCATATTTGATAGCAAATGGTTCAGCCTTTTCAGTCCAGATACATCTCATTCTCAGGCAATTATCTGCTTGACCTTCGACACTATTTCACTGTTGGTGACACATTCTTCTAAGTTTTCAGTTGAAAGAAAGACTTCATAGTTCATTTCTGTGAGGAAATATTTTTTTATTTTCCTGCAGTTAAAAATGATATCATACCAATCCCTTAGAGAAAGAATGTGGCTTCTAGTGTTTGCTCTTTTTTCAATAAAGGGAAAATATTAATAATTTAGTAAGTAATTAAGTAACTGTGTTATGGTACAAAGAAATTTAAATCAATAGTTTTTGTGTTACCGCTCTGATTCTGCAAATATTTCATAAGAGAGAGAATAACTTTGATGTTGGGGTTCTCACCACAGCGTGAGTCTTAGTACACGTCTTTATGTATGGCATTATTGCTGGTTCTTGATCGAAATAAGACAGTAAATACAAGAATTACAACATAAGACACTGTAAAGTTAGAAAACACAACACAGTTTACACATCGGTTGTCACCGAACCAAGATGTTAATCAAACTGGCCACCGAAACGACTGATAAAATGTTCATTTTCCAGACCAGTTAACACATTCCAGTCAAATTCGGAGTTTGTCATCTTGGCCAGTGGCAAATATTTTTACTTGTGGAACACAACCGTGTTATTATTCACAATTTTTAAAAGATTGGAGTTATTCAAATTGGCTTCTGGACGCCTCAATTTGTATCTAAGGGCGGAGGCGTTTGATCAACAACTTATTATTATTACAGTGAATAGGTCTGTGCGTCAATGTGCGCCTCGCCGTCAATTGCTGAGCAGCAAGTCGCGCAAGGGATGGCGAGAAACGGGAGAGGGGGGTGGAGTGGGGATGGTGAGCGCAAGGTCGAAGCCGAGCAGGGAGGTGGGAGGCGATGGCAGGGGAGGAGAGATGCGGGGCGGGGAGGTGGCGGGCGATGGGGAAGGCATCGGCAATGAAGGTGGGGAAATGGCGAGGGTGTGAGAGATGCGAGGCGGGAAGGGAGGAGGCTGTGACGAGGGCGTGACCGATATGGGGGGAGATGGGGGTGAGGACATAGGCGATGCAGGGCGGGGAGGTAGGGAGGCGAGGGCGTGGGCGATGAGACGCGGGGTGGTGGGGTGGGGGGAGGGAGCGTCCCGCGAGCGTCTCGGGGCCCAAATTGGATCAGCGTTCGAATCTGGGCGGGCGAGAGAGCACACGCTGCGCGCGGGATCTGATTACGGCGTCACATCCGGCGACGCTGTGCGACGGGGGGGGAAGGACTAGAGGAAAGCGGAAGAGGAATTGGTGAGGATAGGACAGGAGAAGAGAGAAGACGGATTTGAACAGGAGAAGAAAGGGCGAATAAAGACGACAGAAGAAGAGAGTGTGTATGGAGAGGGGGAAGGGGAAAGAAGTGGAAGAGCTAAAGGGAGAATGACGCGAAACGACATCGCGGTGTGAGGGGAGTGGAGGGGGAAGAGATGTGGATGGTGATGAGGAGGAAGGGTTTTCAAATGTGGGGAAAGGCGGGATGTGTGAAAATCGAGTGAATTGGAGGGACACGGGAGGATAGCTCGGCGTTAGTGGACGGCGTCGAAATGCGACGACGGCGAGACGGAGAAAACGTCGAAAACACTAACTGCAACTAGTAGCAAGAGTGCTGACTACTAGTTGCAGTCTTAATGATGGATGGCCCGCATTCGTAGTAGCTTTTTTTAATAAAATTGCAAAAGGTGTCAATAAAATTAGTTATTGTTGTGTAGGTTAAGATACCTTCGACTGAGAAACATGAGTGATGGCCTAATGATTATGATTAATAACGGTGAGAGAATGGTACAGAAATGACGCGGAGGATGCAGAGGAAACGCTAGAGCCCCGAGAAAACCAGATCCACTTACGAAGTGGTCGGCACGAGTCCACGGCGAGAACCATGTGGGTCCATGGTGTGTCCTAGGCCAGGAGGCTGCACTGCAGAATTTGACGGCTGTCCAGAAGGCCCGGTCGCTGCCGCTTTGTGTAAGGAAACCATTTCATCCCATGGCGAGGACATCCTTGCCAGGCTGCTGACGAAGGCAGATGTCTAGTTTGCTTAAGCAGAAGACGGCATCTGCCTTGAGCGCGCGTGGCCCTCTGTGTAAGTACTATTGTTTTATCCCATAGCCGCAACTCGCCTAGCCTGCCAGGCTGAGTCACTAGATTAGTCTTCCTAGTACGCCAATTACAGTAAAATCTAAGACGGAAACATTCGGGACACAAAAGAATTCCGGTTTAGGGAGTTTTCCGTTTTATGAAGGTTGTCCATTTTATGACACTTGTGATATTATTCATTAATTTCATTAAGAACATCTCGCGTTTCCCTGCCAATTGCATTAAATTCATAGGAATTTCGTTTTGTAAATATTTTTCCCTACAGGACACGAAAAACCGTTCCGTTTCCGCATTGGACAGAATCCATTTTATGCTCTGTAAAATGCCATTAACTTCAGGGGCCGGGTAACTTTTTCGGTTGAGGTAGGTTTTCGTCTTACACAGGTTCCGGCTTAGACAGATTTTACTGAACGATTGTAAATATTATTGGATTAAATCATTGTATTGCATTGTAACGTCACATTTCCTCTAATTTTTTCTAACTAGCCGCACTTACTGTCGTACTAATTTTAAATAAATAATAATTTTAAATAAATAAACTGGGTCGAAATCAACCACTGTCTGGCAGATAATTCTAGCAGCCGAATGCTCTGATCGGTAGTTTTCCATGGTGGCTCCAATCAAAACCAGGCAAATGACGGGGCTGTACCTTCGCAAAAGGGGCCATGGCCCGCGAGCGATATTTCCTTCCTCTTTCTTGTTGTATCCTCACCCCTTAAGTACACATTCACTAACATGCACTACACCTCCACACAAGTCGCGAGACCAGCCAGGAACGTGGTGCTTGGCCCGGCTGAGGCGGTATCCAATGGTGGGAGAGATGTGGTTGGGAAAGGCGCTTTCTGTTCGTTTAACAGCCAGCAGCACGAGATTTCTCCAGGGGTATCCCGTAGGTGTTTGTAGGATTACCGTTGAAGCCGTTCTGTATGCCTTTGTTAAACAGTCCAGCGCGGTGTGCTATGTTCTCACCTCACGAATGCACCCTGTGCGCAGCGTACCCAGACCGATGCGCGGTAGAGTACGACCGTAGGAAGGCACGTTAATAAACTATATGAAGGGTCTTTCTTTGAATTACAAGCCTTGCTTTCCGGTAGTTCACTGGGCGTTCGCTTAGGCAGAAGGTGGCGGAGTCGCTGTGCCCCCCCCAGGCGCCGAGCCGCCCCTCGCGTTCACGGGAGAGCGGTTGCCACCATTCCCTCCCTCACGGTGGACGACCACGTGACCACAACGCTCTGCCTCCGCTCACCACGAGTAAAGCATAGCGCGCGTCGTGGACTCATGTTGCAGGTGAAGATGGATTAGAGCAGCTGTGCACAAACCGCGGAGTCGGCTGAGCTAGCTCAGAACCAGAATCGCTTGTGCTTGAATGTTCTACAGTTCGAGTTCCGGCAGTGACGGAATTTTCAACAAAATTTTAATTGGTAGGTTGAATCCAGCCGCTGTCTAGAGGAAAATTTTAGCAGTCGTCTGCTGTGATCGACGTTTTTCTGTGACATCTCCGGCCAATATTGAGCGAATGAATGGAGACGTACCCCAACAAACGGTCAAGAGTAACCCGCAATCCGTATCCATCCTTGTTCATTCTCTACCCCCTCTCTACCTCTCCACCTACACGCAATAAACAACCACACATGTTGTAAGAGCTGTCGGGTGCTTAGAGCTTGTACTGGCAGGGGCAGTGCGCCGCTGGAAGAGATACCTGAAGGAGGACCAGACCATTTTCTGGGATAAAAACATACACTACACTATCAAGACTAATTGCCATAGCAGCTGGCGCACCTCGAAACATTAATAAAAAAGTACCCTTGCCCCGGCGGGGAATACATCTGACCAACTGACGACCGCGACTACCAACCCTGACGACCGCGGCTACCAACGGCAGAATATTTACATTTGTACATTTTCTTTTTGTTTCTGGAAATGTCAGATATCGTTTAGCGTTGCGTGTGCTCTCCATGAGATTCTTCATAAAGTTTTGGCCCGCAAGCTTTAAAAGTTTGGGCCTTTCAGGTTTAAAGCGTCAGTGACAACAGCGCGACTCGCGAGCCAAAGTTTAGAATTTTGAAGAACTCTTGCAAAATTTAGAAGATGAATTGATTATTGCTTTTCTGTCGAAGCAATACGGTTCTTTCAAGGAAAGTGCGCGAGAGGCTTTTGGTACCCTTTCGCTCGTCGAATTAAATCTAAGAAACGAGGAGTTCCAAACCATGCGCATTTACCTGAACTAGCGCCAACTTCTTTAACTAATGTAAAACTCTTCCATAATATTCTTAAAGTAATAACTCAATTCTGTTATAAAGGATTAGAAAATTGAGAAAATGGAAAAAAAATGTATTTTAGGTGCCTATAGGTAGCAGCTGGGAACAGAGGGGCAATACCGACAATCTAGCGTACACTAAAGAACAAGACAAGTAACTTGTGCAAGAAAGTCTGTGCCATTCTGTAGCACCATTAGTTTTAAATAGCCCTAGAGAAAGATATCCAAGGCTGTCAAATCATGAGGCCTTGCTCGCCAATTGATGGTATGGGGTATGTAGGGCGAGGAGCGTTCGCGTGTGTGAACGTGAGACTGTGTGTCTGAACTTTTAAAACACTTAACTTAATGAATTCTGTTTACACATTTTCTGGCAGTCCCAATGTCCAACTCCGAAGGAATGTTAGCTGGTAAAACAAAAGGCCCCTAAATGTGACTCAAATGCGTTAACACCTTACTACATCGTATTTCTTCGTAAGCTGCCCAACAGTCAATGCTTCTGCCCTTTCAACAACATGGTAACTTGTCAGCCTACAGTGCGTAAACATTTGAGAGAGTTTAATTCGTTATTACCCTTGAAAAAGTATTTGAACTAATTGCTTTGTCTCGCGACATTGTCTTATTGCGTAGCTACATTCGAAGTTGTTAAACGCATGTATGATAAAAACTATGAGGGGCTGGTACTAATAAATAATTGCCGATATCTTTAAATCGAGAAGATTTCTTAAAAGGTGTAAAGCGGAATAATGTTCCTGTACAGAAGATTTGTTTGTTTTTCATAGAAATCTTCAGTTATATTTCAGTCTTAATGCATTTCCGTGCAAGTAACCCTCACAACAAGAAAACAAATAGTCTTTAAGAGTTTTCGTAAAGGTACTCTCGTCCCCCTTTGCTGCAACTTTAGTGTAAGTTAGTTTATATTTAAGTAACCCTACTAGGTAAGTGTATAAATCTTCAATCATCGAAATTTTGCAATTCTCATCTGAAACAATATCACACTTTTAACCTGTATCCTGATCATGTACTTAGGGTCCAAGTACGGAAGGCAAGTATAATAGTTCTTTCGTTTTGTCTGGTGGTAGTTACATTTATTTGAAAGGAAAACGGTGACGAGAACGCTCACAGAGGGCTTGTAGCGATTCCAGCTCAGTGCCCTGTATCTGGAATCGAAACGGGTAAAGCCTAACTAATTTCGGCACAAACGGTGACCCATTTGCACATGGTTCTGATCTAGCATTCGCCTGCAGTGATCAGGAGAATCAGGAAAATTATAATCCAAGAAGACCTACGAATTTGGACCGCGTTGAAACATAACTGATGTGCAAAACACAAAAAATTCCCCGAAGTGCTTCTGCTTCTGTCGCTATCAGTATGGGTCCGGTGAAATCATGTCATGCGTATTACGGGTTTCCGTTAAACCCGGACAAAACACATTATGTAATTGGTAGTTCTCGCTAGCTAACTTTCGCACTCTCGTACGTGGGGGCCTGTCAACGATCCCAACTATTGATGCCACCCATTAACAGCTATTCATAGCAGTACCGTTGGAGCGTGCTCTGAACAAAGTTTTCTAGTAATGATGGTATAATTTGCCTGTGGGAAGCAACATCAATACCTTTACAAAGGAGAAAATAATGAAGCAGAAACATTAATTAATTTTATTTTAAGAATAAAAATAATTTAAAATTAATTTTTGAAAAATAAAATCACTTTCGTGTTTGTGCAGTTTCAATTGCACAACTTTGCAGAGGTTTCCAATGCAAATCATCCGTTCCGTTTTCGTCGAAGATAATGCCTTACTAATTTGTTCTCGTAGTTCATTTGCCACAAACATTGAAAGTGGAATAAATAAAACTGCTTTTAAGATGTTAAATAGAAACTCTCGAGTTAGATGTCGCCGTCAGCAATCGTTGTTCAAACTACATTTCCTGCCTCCGCCGTGGTACTCCGATAACGGGATAGGTTCCCTCTGAGGGGGTTTACATGGTATAGCAATTACACTCTTAGAAATTAAGCACGCGGGATACAACAGGTGATTGAATGGGGAACCTGGCAGGTACCATACTGTCCGCACTAGGAGGACGAACCGGGCTGAGGAGGATATTGTAATTTACTTTCTAAGTAGTGTTTTCCCCTGTAACTGCAGGGATTCAGAAATAAAATGGGCACATACACATCAAATACATTCCCGTCCACCAAACTCGCCATTTTACAGTCAGGGTATAGGGACTATGGAGTTTCAAAGTTCACTGTAATAGAGGCTGATAGTTATTGTGTACGAATAGGAAAAAGTTGCAATTTAGCAATCGCCGATGTTTTGTTTCAATCTGCACGTGCAGACGACAGAGACCGCATCCCCTTTAGGGTGAGCGGCCACAGACGCTGGCTGCGAGCCTGCTGCCGTCCTGCAGGGGCGGGTGCTGTTTCAAGAGCTTTTCAGTTCGCCCACTCACAGACCAGTCGACCCCCGTCCAAGCGCCAACCTTCCCACCAACATACACCCACCCACTCATCCCCTCTCCGTATCGCTCGATGACTGTAGCGAGAGCGTGCACAATTTGTGTTCAAAACGATTCGCGTTGCTTAACCTTGCGCGTCTCAGTCAATGAATAATTTCGGAGGTGAAATAGTCATTGCACTGGGTGCATTGCCCAAGTACGAGTATATTGAAGTATTTCACTTAGTGGGAAATACATTACTTTTTTTGGTGATATAAAAGCAATGCTCCTAGTATTTGAGTTTCATTTCTAGAACAAAATAAATTTAAGTGGTTGACACTTCACCTTCGGTTCCATCCGAACGTTCAATACTAAATTGGTCATTCAAATTACATTATCTACATGTTCATTACGTTTCTTTCTTCTCGTAAACGTGCTTACATCCAGACGCGTAGTAATTATACTTTTCTATTTATTTAATTTATATATTTATATATTTATTTACATATATTTATATATATTTATATACATTTATATACATTTATATACATTTATATATATTTATATACATTTATATATATTTATATTTATTTATTTATTTATTTAATTATTCTTACATTACGGGTAGATGCCCATTTTGTATATGCATTTTACACTGTTTATGATCTTATTTATAAATTAATAAACATGGCAACTCAAATTAAATGTTTTCAAACATCGAACGTTGACGTCAATATCGAGTTCGAGGGCGAACATGGAGAAAATAATAATGTAATTTCGCAGTTGTATCGCAGATTCACAGTCATTTTGCATTTTGTGCGCAATTTTATATTTTTCGACCGATTACGCTTTTTATCGCGACTGAAAACCTTCAGAAATCTACTGTAACGACCGTCAAACTTAGGCTACTAATTTTTTCAGCGTTTGGTAACATTCTGCATTTTTAGCAATTGCTAAAATCTATCATCTCTAAACATTACTCTCAACACATACTTTCTCATATCTGTAACGGCCACGCAATATTGTACTATTACACGCAAAGTGGTGTTTCCAACAAGTTTTGTTTTCTCCACGATGAGAATCTAACGCAGGTCTTTTGAGTCAACACGACAAGCCCGTTACCTCTACGTCACACTCGCAAGACTTTACTGATATAGAAAATTGTCTCGTTAGGTTAATGAACATTGTAGATCTTGGAGGCAGACCGTGAGAAATTAATTATATTTATTTACGTATTTTCTTTTATATCGAGACACTGAAGATGGGATAAAATATTCCCAACACGTGCATGGCAAATCATTTTTAACATTACATTTATTTTAAAATATATCTTGTGGTTGATACCTTCTCAACCATTAATCATTTATATTTTTCTCAAAAGCAGCTCTAATTTGTTCTTTAAATTTTCTCCTACGTACTAAACATCGCAAAACAAAAATGGCGCCAGATCATTTTCGTTGAACATCAACACAATATTTTTTCCCACGCACTGAAAAAATGTAAATTAAAGAGAGTATCTTTGGTAAACGAGCTTCTCGGCCTATGCGATGTTGAGGGCGAGAAGGTGCCGTTGACTGGTGATATCTCCAGAAAAGAGCGTCATTTAGAGGATCTAATGCGCTAATAGATTCCAGATGGGAAGAGGAGAGGGCAAAACCGAAAATTAAGTTAGGAAACTTACTCTTAGGGGGACGTTTGTGCCATTCTGTACTATCGCTGGTTTTCAGATTTTCCTTACGTATTAATATGCTAGTGCTACGTTCTTTTACACCATCACACGATCCAATTTAAATCATGGAATGTAGTATAATGCTCATATTATTTAATATTGTAAAGCAAAATATAATAATAGCAATAATGTTATTATACATTAATAATAAAATTCAAGTATAAAAAGGCATTGGAGACTAATTGATTAAAAAATTAACTTTGTTCGATTTCAATGGCAAAAATAAAGGGCTAGCAAATTCACCCAACTGACAAATTTCAACACATTTCAATTTTATTGTAATTTCAGAAAATATTACAATAATTTCGTACTTTTACTTTTACATTGAATTCCAGTTCTTCCTCCTTCCCTATAAACACTGCCAATCAAGACCGAACGTATCTGTTTCTGAAAAAAACATTTCCCTAGACCACGCCCTTTTCGGCTTCCTTGTTCTCCGAAGGGCGAAGACGGCCAAGTGCTATTCGCAGGCGGTTCTTGGAAGCTTACGGCCGACGCCGACGCCAGCGCCCTCTTCTCGGTCATGAACATGCATGAGGATTCTCTTTGCGGCCCTCGCGCCCCGCGAGGATAGCGTATCCTCACTCTCCGCCGTCCTCACCACGCCCCGCCCTCACAGCAGAGAAGGCGTTGAAACGGAAAATGTGCTCGGAAATTGTTAAAATTGTTACGAATTGCTAAAGTCGACCAATATTCCTTATGGAATCAATATTCTCACGGTTTTAAAAGGACAAATTCAGACCACCGCGCGTCTTCACCCACCCCATCCTCACTGCCTGTGAGTGGGATAAATGTGCGTGAAACGAAAAATGTTCAAAGTGTTTTGTTTCGTCTACATTGGGAAGGACAGACCTGTATTAAAAATGGGATCAATAGTCTCAAGCTTTCCAAAGGACAATTTATTTCTAATTCAGATTTCACCTCACCCACAACCGGCAGGAAAAAAACATTTGACGTGAATACAAAAATAATATTGTAAGCACAACTTAGTCAATTTTTTAACACAGTTATAAATCTAGTTTTAAACTTACATATGAGAGAATTATACCGTAAATAGAACAGGAACTTACTAAACCTTTGAAGTCGCTGGAATGAGATTTGCAGAAATGAATCTGTACTCTGTGTAATTTCATTAATGATAACTACATCGCAATCGCCAACCGTGATGTAGAGGTCAGACTGTTCACCTTTCACATCTGGGGCCGTAGTTTCATCCTCCGTCATTTCCAGTGAAATGAGTGGAGAGCGAAGTGTTCGTTGTAAGTTTTCTTGTTGGAGAGGAATATTCAAATAACAAAGTTACATCTTTGGTATTTGCTCCTTATTAATAGGTAACCCATCTGGAGTTTGTGGGCTCACGTGGGGTTTGTGGGGTTGTGGGGTTGTGGGGTTGTGGGGTTGTGGGGTTGTGGGGTTGTGGGGTTTGTGGGGTCATTGGGGTCATTGGGGTTTGTGGGGTCACGTACGGACATGGTGAAGGATATTTCCTCTTCTTGTGAAACATCTATGCATGACGAATTGCCTACCAAACAGGGGCAAGTGCCACGTAAGTTAGATAAAATTTCCCACCGTATGTTCATTAGAAAAATGAATTGGACTCCAGATCGAATCGAAAGTACCTGGAAACAAAGGCTTCAGTAGAAATGTTGGCACTGGGGCCGATACACAACGACTTGACAAAGCACCTGAGCATCATGGGCCTTAATTGTGGTTTCGAGCAGCAGTAGTAGACGTGGAATCGCGGCAGGGTGCGCTTCCTGGCAGCGGGGAACGAACGGGAAGAAGAAGTGTTGCTCCCTGCGAGAGGCGCCTGAGGGCTGGGGGAGGGGAGGGGAGCCCGGAGGTGTGGGGAGAAGAAGAAGAAGAATGTGAGGACATCAGGTTTGCTTTTCAATTTTTTCCTCCGCGAGCGTGTTGATGTATGGGGTGGCCCCCCTGTATCAGCCCCCGCAATCATAAATTGTTGCCGGCAAATCCACTTGGCGGCGGGATGTGGGTGACACAGAGGGAGGGGGAGGCGGCGCTAGCGGCGGTGGCAGAGGCAGTGGCGGTGGGGACGGCGGTGAGGGCGATGGCAGGCTCAGGGGCAGTAACGATTCCCAGTCACGGACTCTGTGACCGGGGGTGGGTGGTGGCGCTGGCAAAGCTAGAGGCGGCGGTTGGTGAAACGGAGAGGCGGCGGAGGGGGTGGAGGCAGTGGAGTTGGAGGCCGAGGGTGCAGGTGATGGAGGCGGCGGCGGTGGAGGAGGCGGTGGAGGCAGAGGGTGCAGGCAATGGAAACGGTGGCGTGGCAGCAGCGATGGAAGCAGTGGAGACGATGACAGTAGAAGATAGGGGGCGTAGGCGATGGAGGCGGTGGTGGCGGTGGCGGCGGCGGTGGATGCGGCGCCGGGGTAGGAGGCGGCGGTGGAGGCGGCGGCGTCGGAAAGTCAGTGGGGAGAGCGGGTGACGGCGGCTGCATTCTCAGAGACAATAAAGATGCCAATTGGCACGGTCTCCAGGGCCGGAGGTGTGGTGGTGGACACAAGGAGTCCGGGGCGGAGGCGTTGACGTCCGTGGTAACACAACGACGCGTGGCGCGGTCTAGAGGCTAATGGCGTAACCAACGTAGAAATTCCTTGGAGAGAACAACGCAATTGTAAACGAAGCCACCCTCAGGGAGAATGTGCTTATTTGCTCTGTTAGAACAAATTATTGATGATAATTCTACTCGTAAAATGAAAAGTAATAGTGCATAACAATACATACAAAATGCCCCAACCAGGCTCCAACTCCAACCACCTCAAACATTTGTTTGCTTTATTTATCCGATTTTCTTATCGCTTTCCCTACTGGCCAATCATAAACTGTGATTTATCTATCTTAGGTGGCGGTATAATACATCGATCGATGTGTCACATGTGATTTTAATATAGATTTCAGTTATTTTCAATAATTGGTTCATTTTGAAACTCTTGGACACAACTTTATTTGTGGAATAGTCCAATTAAATACCACTCTTGCTTCGGAAATCCTTGGATAAATCCCCTCCACGCCTGGCGATTGGGGGATCTATCGACCATTTCCAAAACTCTTGAGGTATTACCTATGATAACATTTTTCAAGTAATAATTTTTCCAATGTTTTGAATATAATGTCGAAAAATTAATCTTTGATAATAACAATAATATAGTATCCCTTAGAAAGGAACAACTTTGTGGAAGGTTATGAATTTGCGATAGAGGCAACATTAAAACATTCTTCTATAAAGCTCGACATGAAAGAAGCACTGCTTTTCCCCTTTTACCAATGCTTTGCATGCGATGTTCCAATTTATTCGAATGTACCCCCACAAGGATCATCAATTTCTTCGTCAACCTTAAAAGATTTCTTTTGATATCTTAGGCAAAGCATTATATACAAAGCATTATAGAGAATGGCCAATCAATGTAGATTGCTATGATAATATACTGAAGACACACTGCCTCGATTCTCAGTTCGCAGTCTGCACATCAATACTGTACTACATTCTACTCTTTCAAAACCATTATTTAAGGCACAACGTTTTCATTTAGTATGCTAGATAACTGGAGTAGCTTAAGTAGAATGTTCAAATGAGACCCAGGCTGCGATTGTCAAACATTAAATAAGAAGTTTTATTCTAATTTATGAATACAGAAATTCTTCATTTAGCCAGTATAGAATTATTTTACGAGAGCCTTTGAACAGAATTGTTGAAAAGAAATTTGTGAAAGATTCGTTCGTGCTCCACGTGATCTGCGAGTTGAACTGACAACAGTACGGAACGAATAATCATGATAGTTGTGAAACACAACGCCAATTGTTCGTATTCTAACCGTTCGGTATTGTTGTGTCACATCGCGTTCTTTGCGGTCAACATTTTACGATTTTATTTCCATACTTTAGGCCTACTCGAACATACTCCGTCGGAGAAGTTGCTCAGCAGCGTAAATACACAGGCGATGCACCTGAAGCGCTCCAAAGCCCCTATGACTCAACCAAGATTCACTCTTTTCTTTGCTCGTTTGTTAGTGATGTGTGGTTGGTAATCCAAAAATAAGAATAAAAGGCGTTGTCTTTGCCAACATTATTATTTATTAGAAGCTTTCGAAGACTTAGCCATTATCATCAGATATCTGCTGCTCGGTTTCCAGAAATAAGACTACCCTTATTTCTGATTTCCGTGCAGCATATAACTGATAATGATGGCTAAGCAATCGAAAGCTACCATTAACAATAATATAAAATACGTATGAACTATAATATAAAAACACGTATTGATAATAAATCACAAAACGTTGGTAATATCAGGATAAGTTAGAAATGTGTTATAACAAGAACATTTTGTTAATACATTTTTTGCAGAAACTCTAACCTGTCGAAGATGGGTCAAATAAAAAGTAAATGGGGAATAACGCGTACACACACACACACACACACACACACACACACACATATATATATATATATATATTGAAACACATAATGTGTTTCCTTACACTAATTAGAACATTAGCGTAAGTAATCAGTATATATTTTGGACTGCGCGGTACGTACGACAAGCGCGGCGAACAACGATGGGAACTAGCAACGGTCGCTACCGCCGCCGTTGCCGCCGCCGCGAGGACAGCGTGAGAATGTCGGTTACGAACTGGGCAGCGAACGGCGAAGATTTCAGCCGTTAGGACAGTCGCGGAGAAGTGGCCGGTAGGTACGGACGTGTGGCGAAGAGCTCGCCGTAAGTGCATGGACAAAGGGAACATGCGGTGTATTTTGTAAAGTAGTAGCAACTGTAAAACAATAGATACGTGAAGTAGAGATCGAGAATATTATTAGGATGAGAGATCAGCGACGAGAGAACAATCGATCGCGCTTGTATTATTTATCGCGGTAAGAATAATACCGGAATTGTGTGGTGCGGAACTGAGGCCAGCACGTGCAGTAGCCGTGGGTTAAGTGATTAAATCCAGCGACGGAAGATAATCAGAGTGAGGTGCAACTCCGAGGTACCAGGAGCCGAATCAGGAAGGATTCGCAAGGTCACCAGCCGAGGCGATCGCCACGCCATCAGCCGCCGACAACGCCCAGCTGCTGCGAAGGTCGGCGACCCCTGCCGACACGAGCCGTGCTCCAAGCATCGAAGGTATTGGTCGGGGCCCCGAAGGTATGATAATATGCATTACACCTAATCTTGGTACCAAGGCAGAGTGTATAAATGTTGTTAGATCATGTAATTAACAAATCTGGTTTGTGAATAAATGCTGTTCATGATTGTACTTCATTTATTAATTAACTTTCCTAATGCTATACCAACTTATCGTAGGGACCCATTCACGGAAAAGATACCCTCCTTTAGTAATTTCTTGCAGTGAAAATACCCGGCATCACCAGGTACGTCACAGCTGGCGCCCGAACAGTCTGGAAAGCGTGTAATTAAGAAATGTGGCCCTAGGAAAGTTGATAAAACATTGGAAAGTACTGTGCATGTATTTGATGTATATCAATGCAGGTTAAATATAATAGGCAGGCAATGTAAAGCTCATTATTAGAGGGAACAAAAGTAACAGTACATGTACTAACAAAGCATGCATAAGTCAAGAAAGCATAATGAATACTTGGTAATTACAGAAATTTTGTTGTTTAATTAATAGCGGGCAGATATATGAAACTATTTGAGAGTAACCAGTATAAAGTTACTACTACAGTTACTGGGTTTATGAAAGCTATAAATGTACATATTGTAAGTGATATAGTGCAGTATAATTTCAAAGATTTTGTAAGACAAGTTAATAATGTTTGAATTGGTTGGTATTTTTCATAACATGGAAGTTAAAGAATTTGTGAAGTAGTAATAATTCTTGTGGAAATATAAGGGTATTTAATATTATTATATAAATCGTGCACATTACCTGCTGGGAATTTACATTCAGCAGTGCATTGTTCATTAGTAATGGTAAAGTTTGTGGAATTTAGTGGAAAGGATACTAGGTTGGGAAGTGTGTAGCAGCATTGTGAATGTATATTTTCAACATTCATGTAGTATTATTGAGGGAAGTTTATGGAGAAGACATGACATGTAATTGTGTGTGATTGTTGTGCACATAATATAGCAATAATTGTGTTGAGAAGTAATTCCCAAGCAAATAGTGGATTTACTAAATTTGGGAGCATTTTTGTAATAATATTAATGCGTTTATTAGCAGTACATATGTATTTAGGTGGTAATAATATTACTTATTGTAAAGAATATGTTTATGTATTGGTAGGTGAGTGGGAATTTATGTGATTACTGAATTAGTGTTATTGTGTTTTTGTGGTGAGTGAGGGTTTGTTCTTCATCAATCAGCATATGAAATAATAGTGCATTAAAACAGTCACGAAGAGTATACAGTGCTGTGGCGGGCATAGTAAATTAATAGGGTAACTGTTGTATTGTTGTTAAGAGAGGCAAAGGGAAAATTGTACGAGCATTTAGTGGAGTTGGGGTCGAACGTGAAGCTAAAAGGTAATAAAATGGAGGAGCAAAATGTAGTATTGGACTCGGAGGGGAAGGTGGAGCAGGTAAGGGAGATAGATGAAGGAATGGGGAGTAATACATTATCAGAAAGCAGGGATAGTGGAATTGGAAGCAGGTTGGATGATACGTCAGGGGAAGGTTTTGATAAAGAAGTAGAAATCACGTCAACGCCAATGAACCAGGCAGCAGGAAGTCCAAATCGGGGGGGTGGAGAAGACGCCCATTCAGGCATGATGCAGATGATGATGAAGATGTGGGAAGATCAGAAGAGATTCACAGAGGAACAGAATAGGAAGATATTGGAAGAACAGAATAGGAAAGCAGAGGAACGAAGCAGGAAGTTGGTTGAAGAACTAAATGGGAAAATTGAAGAACAGAATAGGAAGACATTGGAAGAACAGAGCAGGAAATTAGACGAACAGAAAATATTCACAGAGGAACAGATTGGGAAGTTGGCAGAAGAGCAGAGTAGGAAATTAGATGAACATAAAATATTTACGGAGAAGCAGATCAAGAAGTTCGCGGAAGAACAGAGCAAGAAATTAGATGAACAGGATAGGAAAGCAGAGGAACGAATTAGCAAATTACGAGAGGAGATAAGTGGGCGAATAGAACATACTGAAGAACAAATCGAGTCGACCAAGAGGGAAATGACTAAAATTGTGGAACGAGTGGAAACCCAGGAGCAATCGATTTCCGAAAGATTCATAAAACAGGAAAAGAAAATAGAATCCCGAGTAATTAGTTTGGGTGGGGAATTGGAGAACAAGCTACATCAGCAATTAGAGGCTAAAACCGCCGAGCAGGATGAGAAAATTGAAAGGATGCGAAGTCGATGTCAAGAGGAAATTAGAACAGTGGAAGAAGATGCAAGGAAGCTGCAATTGGTAGTCAAGGAAGAAATAAAGGAGAATAAGCGGGAATGCGAGGAGAAGGTCTTGTTATTACGAACAGAGATTGAACAGGTAAAAGAATGCAAGGCATCCCCAATTACAGCGAGCGGGACGGTACCATTTACCCCTCCAAGATCACTGAAGTTTTCAGGAGACGGTAAAGAAAATCCTTGCATATTCATGAGGGCGGTAGAACGGCATTTAGCTGTCATCAACACCTCGGAAAGGTGTAAGATACAATTTTTATATTTAATGCTGGAAGGGAACGCAAGAACGTGGGCCGATACGTTTGATGAGTTCCCCGAATCATTAAAGGAATTTAAAGATCGGTTTTTCGAGCGATATTGGAATGAGGAGATTCAAATCAATTTTAAAATAAGCTTGATGAATAATTACTACAACCAGTCAATGGGAAGATTGCGGGAATACGCAACAAAGCGCATCATGGAGTACAAGACGCTATCTCCGCCGATGAGCGATCAAGAAATCATATGTGTACTAACGAGACAATTCCCAGTTACGGTACAGAATTTATTACGTAGTGTACAGCACACCAATTTGGAGAGATTTCAGAACGTGCTGGGAGGATACGACCTAACCTTTGCAAGCGCCCCAAAGAACAGGAATGAAGGGAATATTAATACGATAAGAATGGAACGAAATCAGGAGCGAGGAAATGATAGGGGCACCGGTAATCAGGGAAATCAACGAGGAAGAGGGGGAGACGGAGGCCAACCAGAGCCGAGGAATCAAAGATCGGAGTGGAGCGGACCCAACTTCAACCGCATGGAGACAAGAAACGGAGGTGGGGGTACACCCGACCAATCAGCGCAGCCTAGCACAAGTGATAGACAAGGGAATTATTTAAACCAACAAAGTCCGTGGTGAAAGGTGGCCCCATCGCGGACGTAGAAGACGATAAAGAAAACGTGGTCTCCAACAATACGATGCAGCTAGTATCCCATAACGCCCAGCCGTGGAAGAGGAATAAAAACTCAGAAAGCAAATTGAGAAAGTGTCCCACGATTAAGATAGTATGCGAGGGGTTAGAGAAAGAAGCATTAGTAGACACAGGGTGCACGACGACAGTAGTGTCGGAGGAATTATACGAAGAGTTGAAAGAAAAAAAGGGAAAACAAATAGTGTGTTTGCCCATGCATAGGGCATATGTGCTCGGAGCCACTCAGTCGAAGTCAAGCCCGATCACAAAACAAATATGGTTTAGAGCCATGATTGGCGACCGAAGTTATGAGGTAGTGGCCATGGTGGTAAAGAACCTAATGCATTCAATAATCATAGGGACGGATTTCTTGGTTGAGGAAAGAGCGGTTATCGATCTCGAACGGCAAGTGGTGGAATTGGGGAGCCAGGACATAGAGTTTGAACCGGGGAAGGAAAACGGGCTTGAGATATGCACAGGCGTAGTGGTTGAAGAATCAGGACAGGAAGGGAAGGCGAACGTCAAGGAGAAGATTCACCAATTTAGTGAGGGACAATTGGTAATGTTACGGGCTCCCAAGATGTCGGACATACACTTACACAACAAATTTTGTGTAGTATATGAGGGGCCATATTCTATAGCCGAAATAATAGACAAGAATTTGGTTAAATTGGTAGATGATAAACAAGAACTGGTAGGTTACCAAGTCCTTAGTCAGCTCAGACCGTATCCGATAGGTGTGGAAAACAGTGAAGTGTAAATAAAGTGTAATATGAGTATTAGTTTAAATGATCACGTGTTAATCTGATTTTAGGGAATACGTGTATATAAGGATTCATGTAGTGAATAAGAGAGAGTTATTATCGACAGAGACGATGGCGATAAAGTGAATTTTTCTTAGGCAGGAAAAATCCAAAAAAGGGAAGGAGGGGGTGATGAAACACATAATGTGTTTCCTTACACTAATTAGAACATTAGCGTAAGTAATCAGTATATATTTTGGACTGCGCGGTACGTACGACAAGCGCGGCGAACAACGATGGGAACTAGCAACGGTCGCTACCGCCGCCGTTGCCGCCGCCGCGAGGACAGCGTGAGAATGTCGGTTACGAACTGGGCAGCGAACGGCGAAGATTTCAGCCGTTAGGACAGTCGCGGAGAAGTGGCCGGTAGGTACGGACGTGTGGCGAAGAGCTCGCCGTAAGTGCATGGACAAAGGGAACATGCGGTGTATTTTGTAAAGTAGTAGCAACTGTAAAACAATAGATACGTGAAGTAGAGATCGAGAATATTATTAGGATGAGAGATCAGCGACGAGAGAACAATCGATCGCGCTTGTATTATTTATCGCGGTAAGAATAATACCGGAATTGTGTGGTGCGGAACTGAGGCCAGCACGTGCAGTAGCCGTGGGTTAAGTGATTAAATCCAGCGACGGAAGATAATCAGAGTGAGGTGCAACTCCGAGGTACCAGGAGCCGAATCAGAAAGGATTCGCAAGGTCACCAGCCGAGGCGATCGCCACGCCATCAGCCGCCGACAACGCCCAGCTGCTGCGAAGGTCGGCGACCCCTGCCGACACGAGCCGTGCTCCAAGCATCGAAGGTATTGGTCGGGGCCCCGAAGGTATGATAATATGCATTACACCTAATCTTGGTACCAAGGTAGAGTGAATAAATATTGTCAGATCATGTAATTAACAAATCTGGTTTGTGAATAATTGCTGTTCATGATTGTACTTCATTTATTAATTAACTTTCCTAATGCTATACCAACTTATCGTAGGGACCCATTCACGGAAAAGATACCCTCCTTTAGTAATTTCTTGCAGTGAACATACCCGGCATCACCAGGTACGTCACAATATATATATATATATATATATATATATATATATATATATATATATATATATATAAGCAATATATTTATAAAACGCTTCAGTCATATCAGCGCCCAAGTACACTTGCTTGAGCTTATGTTTTAATCTCTATACTGTTTCTATTTTCATTTAATACAAAAATATAACATTCAGCAAAAATACCATAATCGTTTCTGATACGAGAAACCATCACTACTGGCACTAATCTAACACACGCCCATGGGTTCACAATATTGGTAGGTTATACATTATCCAATGGTTGGAACAAATAAAATAATTGTTTCATGTTTGACATTTTACCATTTGAATATTGAAAAAATTATATTTGTTGATCATTTTTTAATAATAGAATAATTATATAAAAGGAATAACAACGTCAAGAATAAAAATCTGGACAGAATCCGGCTGTGAAACATACTGACAGTCCCATAAATAAATTCAATAAACAATCATCTTTGCAAAGATTTCTTGGTAAAGTCTTTTATTCTCATACTATATTATTTGCTTTTTGTAATAATTCTTTCACATGCAATTGTTGAAATAACGACTTATCCTAATTAATTATTAGAACAACGTTAAATCTTTACAGAATTTTGTTTTCTTGATGCCTACAAAAAGTTTTTGAACAGGAACCTTAACTACTACAGCCAGTGGTGCATCCAATATTTTTCTGAGTTAGGGAAGAGGCTGATGTTTTCTTTGTGTGAAGCTAAGGTAGTTCTAGGGTTCAACGGATTTGATATTTTCTAATGAAGAATTTTTCAAATATCTTATCTTAAAATATATTTTTATTCGTCGATTTATCAATACGTATTGATATGGAATATTAAACTACTTGCGTTACTAGTTTTTGATTGCTTGATTATTTTGTTTTCGGACGCGTGAACGGCTAACGTCATTAGTCCCATAAGTGTAGTGCGTATTATATCCCTGTTGTTGAAAGTGTTCCTTCTCTTCTGGAACGTGATATCCGACGCTATTTCCATTTATCTATGCGGCGTTCCCCCCTTATAGAATCGTCTCCAGCGCCTAGCCAGGATAAGATGTAAGCCCCCGACTAATCTCCTGACATGTGTAAAAGTGTAGAGCACGTATGTGTAAGTGTATTTATGGGGAGGGAAAGGAACAAGGATGAGGAAAGAAAGATACTGCGCTGTCGGAGAAACGAAAGTAGATCGGAGAAACTGCGGGCAACTACCGATGAGAGCCGGTCGCCAGACAGCAGGTCCATTCGACCTAGCTTTTTAACTAGTGTAAAAAATCCTCCATCGTCGGAATTAGACCTTTATATCTCCAGATCAAAGACACTGCATACACGGCAATGGCCTCAGATAATGCCAGTAGAAGTTTAGTAAAACCTATATCAGAGTATATGTATGAGGGAGTCAAATCCCATTAGCCTCATACAAGTGCATCACTGTCTGTGAACGGTCGGGCGTCTTCCTACAACGGCAAAAATAAAGATAGAGACTTTTGCTTCAAATGAAATTTGTTGTTCATAACCAGTTCTTTCAATAAAGCCATGTTCACTTTTGTGACAATTAGTGTAGTTTTATATCAATACAAAAAATACAAAAATATGGTTTTCTTAAAAACAGAAACATATTATATTTTCAAAATTTTAACATGGATAGTGTTAAATGTAGTCTACTAAACGCCACATTTCTCAAAGTATTTTCAAAAATGACAAAAATGTAATTTTTTTACTTCTCTATTACGTTGTTATTATATACATTATCGGCAGCTTGTTCACACCAATGATTGATAAGTACGTGTGCTTTAAATAATGTCAAATAAAGTTTTACGTAACTAAGATGTCCAACCAATACTGATGCTAGAGAGATTTCTGAGAGATCTGCTGATACAAGCTCTTCACATTCATAATCATTCATAATGGGTTGTTATGGTGCACAAAACGGGTTTCTAAGGTGTCAGAAGTGAAGTTAAATTTATCTGTTTTTCTGCAAGACGATTCGGCTTTTCTTACACATATTGTAAGTCGTGTGTAAACCCAAACACTGCACCTGTAACCAAGTACAGACACCATAACAACGTATTAATAAACATTGTACCTACTACGATTGAGCATACAGCTTTGGACTGGGCTAACTATTCTGATTTGTTCCATCCTCTTGCCAGCTGCCGTCTATCGCCGTCCAAAGTACATTGTTTTTATTTTCTCAATTTTTCAGTTTACTGATTGTAGACCCCAAATTTACTTTATGAATATTAATATTCATAAAGTAATATTTCAATTCTGCAATTCGGAAACTGAAAAATTGAGACATTTTTTAAAAGCTGTACATTAGGCGACGAAGATGGCAGCTGGCAAGAGTGTGGTAAGTCAAAATAGCTATTTCAGACAGAAAATAGAAAACGACTACGAGAAAGTCAGTGACATTCTGTAGCACCACTAGTTACTTTCCCGTATACGTACGTATATACCGAGTAATGCACGTAGTATAGAGAAAGTTATGTAAAGCTGCGGAAAATCGATTTCCAGATTTCAACAGAAATTGTGAATTGCGTTTAGCGAGTCACCTGATACCGAACAAGTGGCATTTTTCAAAACGTAAGTCCGTCTGTCTGTCCATCCATCCGTCTCTCTGCCCGCCTGTACGTCTCTGAACACCATTACCGCCTAAACAAGACATATGATTTTTTTTCAAGTCGAAGAAATCCCTGTTTATCTGGCTCTAGTCGAAAATTTGAGATTTTGAGAAACAGTTTTTAATATTTTAGAGTACTTTGCATGAAGCTTGAGGAACATTTTCAAAAATTTCTGAAAAAACGCACTAATTTTTTTAAAATTTCTTGTAAGCGTAGTGTAAAAAAAACTTATAAATGTGGCTAGGTCCAATTTTCAGGATTAACTCCGAAATTTCAAAAAATTAAAAGAATTGAATTATCTCCGGCGCGTGGGTCTTCATTCGGAGTGCACCAACTGTCCAAGCACATTTTCTCGTCACATTATTCACTCGTCACATTTACTCGTCATATGTTCAATTTGACGTTATAAAATATGAGAAGTTTCCAGTGTTAACCACATGTTCTGCTTGTTTACTTATATCTTTTTCGACTGTTATTAGAGATTCCACGAATACGATGTCAGCTCAAATGTGCAAAAATTGGGTACCAGATACTTATGTGGTTACAGACCCCAGCTACATGTTGGTGCACCTGCCATCAGCGCGTTCCAAGAAGGAATTCACGTCTCCCGTTCCTAGAAATTTGATGAGCAGAAAAATAACGCCAGGGAATGTGCAGGGGCAGTGCCGATGTATGATTCTGGGGCGGGCGCGCTGGGCGAGTGGCTTTGTGGTTACTCCCTGCCTCCTGAAACAATCTCGAAGTGGAGCAGAAAGACTGCTCATGTATTCTGACTAGAGATCGGGTTTTAAAAGTGGAAAGAAGTCTCAAAAAATACAAAAAGAGGAACAATTATTTCAGTATAATACATTACAGGGTAACGTCAAGAAAAAACAGGATGTGCATTTATTTTATCTGTACTTTAATTCATGACAAAGGAGTTGAATTGAATTACTTTTAATATTTCATGGCATTAAATTGTATCATTTTAAAAACACTGTCTACATACTGAGAAATGTCTTACAAGGTCAATACGAGCAGTGATATATTCTCTCTTCTCATCACGATTAGTACGCGTGCAACAAATTAGTAGAAATATTCTTAATAATTTTTTCCAAAAATGAATCATGAAGAAACTGATGCAATAAATGAAAATAGTTCTGGAGAGTGAAAATGGAAATTAAAATATCTTTATTTTGTGGCTAAATCTTCAATAAAAATGTGTTACTTATTCCATTTCCGTTGTTGATATTATAAAAAAAACTTCACACCAATATCACAACTGACCTTCTACTAACGACCAACGTCATTACCAAAGAAAAACACAAGAAATCGTTTACCATTTTCGTGCGCATTTCTCTCACCGTGTTTTATTCCTCTTGTTTGTTCTGTTTAATATTCCTTTGCGACGTTCTTTTATGTAAACACATATTAACTATAAAACAGTCGAGTAACCTACTTGGTGAATCACTCACGGTTAAACCACTTCCGGTTCACCAATGGAGGCAAATGAGGGGTCAGATGTATTTAACATTTTATCGATAACCTTTTAATAGAGTAATGGCTGTCAACAAAAATACATCTAATAAACAATCAATGTTTGTTTGTTGGTTTGTACTTATTGCACTGCCGTATAGTTCATTCGATTGCAATACAAGTTTGTTAATTTATTGCTTGCACTTGTGGGAAGAATATAGATATGGTACGATGCACATGAACGTGCGCTGATGATAATTTTATGCTGACTCTAGCGCCTTTGAACAGGGCACACTACGCAACGGCGCTCTACACGACACACCGTATCCTGTTCCTGCGATTACCCCGGAGATACACACACACACACACACACAGAGGGGGGAGAGAGATAGAGAGACAGAGGGAGACAGAGGCAGACAGAGTCAACAGATAGTCAGAGGCAACAGATAGACAGACAAAGAGAGAGTCAGAGACAGAGAGAGTCAAAGACAGAGGCAGAGGCACAGAGATGCGGAGAGGTAGGGAGACAGAGAGAGACTGAGAGGCAGAGAGAGAGGCAGAGAGAGTCAGAGAGGCAGAGACAGAAGAAGAGGCAGAGAGGCGGAGAGAGAGATGGAGAGAGAGTCGGGGAGAGATACGGGGAGAGTCGGGGAGAGAGACGGAGAGATACGGAGAGACGGAGAAACAGAGGGACAGGATGGTGAGGGAGACGAAGAGTGAAGGAGAGGGAAGAAGAAAGAGAGAGTGGGTGGACAGGACAACGTCTGCCGGGTTCCACTAGTTGAAAATAATAAAAAAATCCTTTTATGGAAGGAAACCTTATTTGAAGAAACAGTTTTTCTGTTATGTTGTGATAACCTCCATTGAATGACTAGCACGCTGTAGCCAACATTTCAAAAATTCTAATGCATCAATTAGATTAAAGAAGGGAAAAATGCTTATAAGATAGCTTCGATAGAAAAATCAGGGCGGAATATTCGCAAGTGTGTTAGGAATATTAAACAATATTGGCACCATGAATATTAGATTAAAATTATTCATTTTACTGTTTTGTAATAACTCACAAATTGTTCGTAAATTGACATTTCTTCACATTTTTGTAAAAAATGAAATTTGTACGGAAGGAAATTCCAAATCTTGTTTTTTTATTACAAGATTTCTTATGGACTTCGCTTGCCAATTTATCACTTGTCGTGTATTAATAGCAAATGGAATGAGATCTTTGCCAGCCTTACAGTGTAATGGTTCTCACACACTTTTATCCCATTATAGAGCAGGTATATATCCAGGTGAAGTCTTCATCATTAGTCACTTCTTTTACTAAAGACGTGATACCAAATAATTAATTATATCAGGTAGTATAACCACAGTATACGCATTTATTCGTCGTTTGACCACGGTACAGTGCAGTTCGCTCCGCTTATCGGAGTCATCGCTCCGCGCCGAGCTGGCTACCTCAGCCCCAGCACGGCGTCTATTGGTGAACTCTGTGATAGTGTTCGTGCTTGTGTTCGTGTTCAAACAGCTCCATAGTACCTGATCACAACTAGTTAAGGAAAAGTATATGGCTTATGCCATTAATCTAGACACAGGGCAGACAATATCCGAAGTCCTGCGCTTCGTCCATAACTGTGACAACGGAGACGTTTTACCAGTGTCGCCGATTCTAGCAAGCGGCGAGGCCATGGAAATAAACCTCGCAGCGAAGTCAGTTCCTACCACCACCGAGGGCAGCACAACCCTGCCGACCTCATCCAGATCTACGTGTCGTTACCACCCCCATTCAGAATACAAAATAGAAATACAAGTGCTGTCAATATGTCGAGAATCAAGGATTCCACAGCCTGTTTCTATTGAAATCCTCATCGAACATATTAAAAAACAGTAATGCAAGTTGACATCGTCTTTACCAGTATTTTTATATACGTATGAGTGATAAGCAGTTTTTTGGTGTTTTGTCCATCCTCCTCTTTACAAAGGTCTGGGGAATAGAATTCGGCTCAAAGCGATTGAAAGCTGCCCATCTTTCAAATTAAAATAAAACAACAACAAAAAACAAGTTAAGCACAGACAATGTCAGCTTGCATTAAAACCTAAAAAATGACATCTCAAACCAGATCAATATGTGAAAAATATTTCAACGTGTTACGTAGTAACGTGCAGTAATTTTAGTGATGTCAAAGAGACGTTCTAATCTCGTGAAACGTCGAGTTTTAGTAAATTTATATCATCGTATATCAGTACATCCCCTTCAACATTACGAATAGAAATACAAGTACATATGCTATCGGAAGGACGAAAATCAAGACGTATTGAAATCCTCATGAAACCTATGACATTGCGAAAAATATTTTCAGCGCAGAACGGTCCTTTATGGCTCAATAGCTCAATGGGGTGAAAGGGCAATTCGCCAATGGAGTGGTGGGGTGATGAGCTGGATGAGCAATTTGGCGATATAGTGATGGAGCGAATAGGCATTTGAGCGATGGAGTGACGAGTGAGGGAGTGATAGAGCAATGGGGTGACGAAATGTTGTGACGCAATGGGGTGACGAAATGTGACAATGGGGCGAATGAACAATTGTTCGATGGAGTAATTGGGTGATGGGACGAATGGGCAATTGATCGATGGAGGGAAGGGGTTGACGTTTCGATGAGGCGAATGGGCAAGTTGGACGGTGGAGTCCGTC
Source organism: Gryllus longicercus (assembly GCA_038098605.1). Taxonomy (NCBI): domain Eukaryota; kingdom Metazoa; phylum Arthropoda; class Insecta; order Orthoptera; family Gryllidae; genus Gryllus; species Gryllus longicercus. The sequence goes on along the minus strand of JAZDUA010000116.1, from coordinate 771,767 downwards.
GACGGAGTGATGGGGAGATGGAGTGAGGGAGTGTTGGAGTGAGGGGGTGTTCGAGTGATGGGGCGACGAAGTGCCGAGATAATCGAGGAGGGCGCTGCGCCAGGGCCCTCCCGCGTCGAAAGGCGCGCTCCCCCGAGGATCGATCCCCGGTCCGACAGGTGGCGGTGCCCGGCGGCAGCTCCGCTAATTCGCTCGGATGTCATTCGAGGGGGTAATCTGGGCGTGGCGATGGCGGCGGTGGGAGCGGCGGTGAGGTGGGCCTGTGTTAACATGATAACGCCATTTTCCCGGCAAAGCGGCTTAGCGCGACCGCTGCCCGCTCTCCGGGCCGGACCTCCCCGCGCCGCCCCCGCTCCCCGCCCCCGTTCTCCGCCCCGCCCCACCCCGACCCGCGCCCCCGGGCGGCGCACAGTGATCTGAAACAGGTGAAACTCTTTAAAAATCCATTCATTCATTTGTTGGTTCATTCATTCACTGGTTTAGACATTAATTCGTTGATAATTTCGTTGATTCATTCATTCGCTTTTGAGAAAATAACATATTTACTATATACAATAACATATTTAATATACACAATAAATGGTGCCGTCAAAGAAATCCCCGTCAAAGAAATCCACCAGAAGAGATTGACTAAACAATCATCTAAAGAAGTTCCAATATAGCAAGTTTTAAGTTGTGCTTGTTCCACGCATCGTGTCATGGCATCCATAGTGCCTGCGTGCGGTGGATGTGGCCACCAGTTCTTAGTAACCGCACGCAAGCACTGAGAATTTCTCGGTGCAACTCAAAAATGCTCTATGAGAGACTGAATACTTTGATGGTTTTAGCCGGAGCTGGAAGGGATTCAAAAAGAAGAAATAATAATTTATGTTGATGTACCGAAAAAGACACGGAAAAGCATCCTGCATAACAGCAGAAAAGGAAATTGAGAGCGCCGGTATTTTATTATTCAACGTGACGTATGTCCGATGTTTTTTTACAGAACTTATGGTTTGAGAAGTCTTTTACGAAATCGTTTCTCAAAAAAAAAAAATTGTTTTTACTATCAGATCTGATTCTCACTAATATATAATTCACTTCTGCCGTCAATATTATTGATTACTTCTCAAACATTTATGAGCAGGAAAAAAACCCACAAGTGAACAACGAAGACCAACACTTCCCCTCCCTAACAATTGTTGTTTTCCAAAGATGCCCACTTTTTAGCCGTTCACGTGCCACTGTGGGAAAGATAACTCCATCTCGCTCCGCCCCGCGCCGCTTCACCCACGCCCGTGCCGCTGACCGCCCGTCCGACGGAAGGCCGCGTGCTCTGCTGCTAGGTGTCGCGGTGCGTCGCACCGGCTGCCATGGCGCAGCAGCGTGGCCAATAGAACCCATTCAAGATTATATTCTCAAAATTGCAAAAAGCTTTTATGATTTACTACCACAATCCCCAGCTGCAGCAACTTACTCTCTACGTAAGACTTACAGACAACCACACTGAACCCACTCTCGCTACTCTAAGGACATTTTCAAAACTCCCTATTTGAAAATATAATATCCCTCTCTTTCTCACTATCCCCCCTCTCTCTCACTACCCCCTCTCTCACTACTCCCTCTCTCTCACTATCCCCCCTCTCTCACTATCCCCCCTCTCTCACTATCCCCCCTCTCTCACTATCCCCCCTCTCACTATCCCCCCTCTCACTATCCCCCCTCTCACTATCCCCCCTCTCTCACTATCCCCCCTCTCTCACTATCCCCCCTCTCTCACTATCCCCCCTCTCTCACTATCCCCCCTCTCTCACTATCCCCCCTCTCTCACTATCCCCCCTCTCTCACTATCCCCCCTCTCTCACTATCCCCCCTCTCTCACTATCCCCCCTCTCTCACTATCACCCCTCCCTCACTATCCCCCCTCTCTCACTATCACCCCTCTCACTATCCCCCCTCTCACTATCCCCCTCTCACTATCCCCCCTCTCACTATCCCCCCTCTCACTATCCCCCCTCTCACTATCACCCCTCTCTCACTATCCCTCCTCTCACTATCCCCCCTCTCTCACTATCCCCCCTCTCTCACTATCCCCCCTCTCTCACTATCCCCCCTCTCTCACTATCCCCCCTCTCTCACTATCCCCCCTCTCTCACTATCCCCCCTCTCTCACTATCCCCCCTCTCTCACTATCCCCCCTCTCTCACTATCCCCCCTCTCTCACTATCCCCCCTCTCTCACTATCCCCCCTCTCTCACTATCCCCCCTCTCTCACTACCCCCTCTCTCACTATCCCCCCTCTCTCACTATCCCCCTCTCTCACTATCCCCCCTCTCACTATCCCCACCTCTCTCACTATCCCCCTCTCACTATCCCCCTCTATCTCACTATCCCCATCTATCTCACTATCCCCCTCTATCTCACTATCCCCCTCTATCTCACTATCCCCCTCTATCTCACTATCTCCCTCTATCTCACTATCCCCCTCTATCTCACTATCCCCCTCTATCTCACTATCCCCCTCTATCTCACTATCCCCTCTATCTCACTATCCCTCGCTATCTCACTATCCCCCTCTATCTCACTATCCCCTTCTATCTCACTATCCCCTTCTATCTCACTATCCCCTCTAACTCACTAACCTCTCTCTCACTATTCCCCCCTCTCTCACTATTCCCCCCTCTCTCACTATTCCCCTCTCTCTCACTATTCCCCTCTCTCACTATCCCCCTCTCTCACTATCCCCCTCTCTCACTATCCCCCTTTCTCACTATCCCCCTCTCTCACTATCCCCCTCTCTCACTATCCCCCTCTCTCACTATCCCCCTCTCTCACTATCCCCCTCTCTCACTATCCCTTTCTCTCACTATCCCTTTCTCTCTCACTATCCCTTTCTCTCTCACTATCCCTTCTCTCTCACTATCCCTTTCTCTCTCACTATCCCTTTCTCTCTCACTATCCCTTTCTCTCTCAGTATCCCTTTCTCTCACTATCACTTTCTCTCTCCTAACCCTTTTTCTCTCTCTCCCTGTCACACACATACACACAACATAACCAACTATTGCTTACGAATCATATTTTCCTTATTTCTCGAACAGACACCGAAAAGTATTGACACGTAGACCTGAGGATGAGTCATCCTATAATGTTATGGAAATATCTTAATCGCCCCTCCTGAAAACCAGAAATTCCGAGAAAGAAGAAATACAATTTAAGAAACGTGGCGTGATTCCACAAATGTTACCATTGCAATGTCTCGGACTGGCACGTACGGGAGTTCGAGCCGTGATTGTGGCTGTTTTTAGGCACTAGCTGGCTCAATTTCAAAGTGTGTCTGGAGAAGAATCCAGCGGCTGTTGTCTGGTTTCACCGATAAATACGAGGCTATCCCGTAAGAAACTTGCGCCCCATTGCGGGATTCGTTGTTACCATCGAGTGTGTAACTTTCAACTCATACAGAATAGCAGAAAAGCGCCACATTTGGGATCACTGTTGTCATAACACACCTTACTTCATTCTTACCCTAGGTCAGAGTCGTTGCAGTGACATCAATTGATGCACTAAGCCTTCTCTCCCAGTTTAGTTTTGTCAATTTTTGTGCAAAGGTCAACTGCTTTTGTAAACAACTTTAGCATGTCTAACTGTCTTCACGGGACACCCAAAAAGAAGAGGTTAACTGTGAATGTGCTAGATATTAAAAGTGTATTTTCAATACAAAGGTTACTTAAACAGTGGAAAGATTTTGAAAATGTCGAAAATACAACCAAAAAATTGTAAAGTCATATTTATAGTCCTATATTCATTTTTAAGATCATAAATTTGCTGACATATTACTAACATCTTAAGGTCATAAATACCCGGGATCTAATAATAATAATAATAATAATAATAATAATAATAATAATAATAATAATAATAATAATAATAATAATGCACACAGATTCGACTTCTTGAAAACCAACCTTTTCACAAAAGCATTCGCATATAGTACGTTCTTATCCACTCGGTTTACTTCTTTAATAACACACAAAACATGAGCACGGTTAAATGAAATATGAATATATTATCTTTCTATTGAGGGATGCGCAGCAAAACTACTACCTGCTAGTTCCGTACACAAAATTGAATGTTCGCAACATGATATCAAAGAACAGGTGCCTGGTTTGGTAGAGCGATTTAGATGAAACTTTACACGATATTCATAGTGGTAAGCCTTCTTCACAAAAGACGCAATAAGATCCCTGCCATTTACAAAATACGATCCTACAACTACAGAGAATAACCCTGCCGTTACAGAAACAGATTTTTCGCAAAGTTACAGTAGAATGTCGATATATCGAATAGGAAGAAACCTTATTATTTATTTTTTAAATGAAAATCGTCTTAACAAATTGTTCGTCTTAACATGTTGTGAACCGAATAATGTGTGAATTAAATATTAATACGAAGAGGAATAAATTAAATAAGAGGCAAAATGTTTCTATAATTTTCTTTAAATATTTGATTGTTATTGAAATTGCACTTCGCCAGGTTCCATTATAATAAATATTTTGTGGCTTGAAGTAGTAAAAATGCTGTTGAATAAAACCACACAAAATGATGATTTTTTTCTTCAAAACTAGCACTCACATTGCTCAAGAAAAGCAAATAAAATTATATCGTAAATCACTGCAAAAAAAATATGTTAGCAAAAGTGACATAAACTGCAATAACATTGTAGTTTTATTTACATAACAGGTATATGCAAACTAATGGTGCTAGGACAGTAGGTACTTTTCATATTATTTCCAACTTTTGTATGAAAATTTTCGATAATTTTGAGTTCAACGAAAATAATGTTTCTGTCATTTTTAATCGTCCTTATCCGTAAAAAAATTAAAGAAAAGTCTTTTTGTAAAAAATTTAATTGCGTTAAATTCAAGGGCAAATTACGCAAAAACTATTGTTTTTTCAAAAATATTCTTGAACTTTATTAAAAATCTAATTGAAAAAAATTGTATTTAAGAAAAACTCTCTAATATGAACATTATACTTTTCCAATGGGCGTTTCAATTTTCGAAAATGCAGAGAGGTTACCGAAAAAGAAATCCAGCCTCACATTTTTCAGACATTCCAACAAAAATAAGAACTTGGCAATTTTTACGTTATCCGAGGACAATATTTAATTAATAATTTGGATCTATTTTTAAGAATTTTGAAAATTCTAAGGTTTCATGTGAATTGTGCACAAACCGTATGTTTCAAACTCGCCAGGTCCTGAGATCGTTCAGATCGATCGGCTCCAATTTTGGAGAAACAATCCTCTGATCGGTTTAGGCGCTAAAGTTGACCACAGACAGACAAACTTGAGACTGACAAACGTTTAGCCGTCAGTTGATTTTTCGGTATCAAGGACCCACAAAACGTGAATTCTGAGTATACAATTGTGTTAGAGGAAGTAATTTACTACATATTTAACCACTCTTTCGTTGCCAGGGTCAGGCAATGCGAGTTTTTCTGTACACAAAACGCCGATTTCTGCCGCAGCTTTGCAATACGTAAATAAGGTGAGGAAGTAAAAGTTGCTCAATAGCGGAACATGTTTGTTATGTCCGGTAGGATCATCCTTGGAATCATGCATTCACATATCAACTGGGAATAACAGAATTTTGCTAGTACGGACAACATGAGTATAAAAGGAATAATTGAATCAAATAAATACATTTTTCTGTCAAAATCGAGACTGTTTCGTTGTTTGTGTCGTGTTTCTGGAACTACAACGAAATCATACACCTCATACAGAACCTTTTGTCACCTCATACAATCATACAGCTCATACATAAATATCTACGTATAAGCCAATGCAAAGACGCAACTTTATGAATGTTGTTGTTCCAGAAGAAAGAGGAACTTTGCATGCATGGTTTTGTTCTTCTAAGAGTGTTGTTAATCATGTATACTTGGAGTGTTAATCGTGGTGTTACAAGAAAAGCTCCGTGCCGTGTGACCTAAATCAACTTCAGTAACATGCAGCATAATTTAGTCAGAAGTGCTGATCAGTTTACTTTTCATATTCTGATATTGCTTCCTACATTGCTTGTTCCTCCAACGTTTCGGGGTAGATAGTCTCTCAGTGAAGAATTAGGGTGAAGCCGTCGGAACGCAGAGAGCAATCGTCGTATTAATCTGTCCAAATTCCAAAAAGAATATATTACTTTTGGTATGACCCAGGTGTTTACGGCTGTTATAATATTCTTAGCTGATAATTTTCAATTGAGTACTTTAATTATTCTACTTTGTCACTTTTCTGTGAAGGTTTTATTTAGCTGGATGTGTTCAATCGTGGAATTCTGACCTATTCCAAGATACACTAGCATCCGTTCCAGTTCTTTAAAACCATTGAAAAACCTTCAGCTTTTAGTGAAAAACGAACTGTTTGATTGAAGTTATTTCCCACTCAGATCTCGTATGTCTAATAAAACCATCGAAACCTCTCACGTGGCCATAATGCGCTTAGTTTCCTCATTGGAAATTAAAAATGCGGATTCTTTTGTCAGAATATGTTAATATACACCCGCCCGGCGCGGCTTTAGACGTGCTGCACCAACGGGTGGAAGAGACCCAGAAGACTCACGCGCGACTCGCCTTGCCTCGCCTCCGTTCCGCTTCCCCTGCGCCTCCGCAAACATGTCACTGGCGTCGCCCGAGGCGGACCGCGCGCGGCCGCGGCCTGTCTGCAGTGCGTGCTCGCGAAAAATGGGAAGAGCGCGGCGCGGGAGCGGCGCACGTTGGTTGGAGGCGGTGCGGGCTGCTGGTGCGGGTGGTGGGGGTGGTGTTGGGGAGCGAGGTGGAAACAGAGTGAACAGGAGAGGTGGTAGAGAGGGAAGGTGTAGGGTGGAGGAGGCGGATGTGGGATTGCCAGGTGCGGAGAGATGAGGCAAGGGTAGGGGCGGAGATAAAAATGCTGAGGCTAGGGAGGATGCAGGGGAGGGGAGGAGGCGTGGGCGGTGGCGGGGGTTGGAGAGGGGGGAGTGGAGGGGCGGAGGAGACGGATGTGGAATTCCCAGGTGCGGAGAGATGAGGCGGGGGGAGGCGTGGAGAGAAAAGTGCTGGGGCGATGGAGGACGCAGGGGTAGGGACGAGGCGTGGGTGGAGGCGGGGGTGGAGAGGGAGGGTGGAGGGGCGAAGTAGGCTCATGCTCCGCTCCCAGGTGCGGAGAGATGACGCGGAGGAGTGAGGCGGAGAGGATAGTGCTGAGAGGAGGGAGGATGAGGGGTGGGGACGAGGCGTGAGCGGAGGCGGGGGTGGCGACAGAGGGTGTGGGGGAGGAGGTGTGATTCGCAGGTGTGGGGGGTGATGGGTGACGGAAAGGAAAGCTTTCGTGAGGCCGCGCGCTGAGGTGGGGACGAGTGGAGGATCGTGCACGGAGTGGGGGCGGAGATTGAGGGTGTGGGGCCGAAGATGGGATTCGAAGAGGCGGAGGCGCTGAGGCGTGCGAGGATGCAGGGGCGGGGACGTGAATTGGGCGTAAGCGGGCGGTGGAGTCGGAGGGTATGGGGGCGGAGATGGGATTCGCAAGAGTGGCGAGAGGATGCGGAGGGTGGGCATGGCGTTAGCGAGGCCGCGCACTGATGCGGGGGCGAGTGCAGAGGCGTGGGCGAGGCGTGGGCGAGGGGTGGGCGGAGGCGGGGGCGGGGCTGGGGGAGAAACGCGAGGGGGATTTGGAGATTCGCCGTGGTTTAACTAATGCCCGGTGCGGTCCGCGAGGTTGAGGCTGCGCTTTAATTTCACGCCACGTACTCGCGCTGGCCTCCTGCGGGGGCTGGTGAGGGGGCGGGGGCGGGGGCGGGGGCGGTTTGCGACGCAAGAGGTCCGCTGGCGGCGGGAGGAATTCTGGGTTGATCTGCTGGTCGCTGGGCTGGTGGAAATTGTTGACAAATAATTTGTGACGCCTAAATATTTGGAGCCGTCGCTGCGCTGAAGCATTGCATCAGAGAAACATTACAAGGAAGCTAGGCACACAAAAGAATTATTTTTTTTAATTTTAGTAATTATTTATGTGTTTTGATTGATTTCGACAAAAACATGAAAAATATGTATGTGTCGTTCGGGGAAATTATCATCTGTTCAAGTAAAATCTGCATATATAGCTTTATATGACAATAACAGCGTTAAAGAACTATTCCCATTACGAATATATATTTTTAATTTAAATTAAGTATGAAAACAGTAATACAATATTTATACTCACACACACACATTATATATATATATATATATATATATATATATATATATATATATATATATATATAATCAAAGACGAACTAGCAAGCAACGTTTTTCCTGGTGAAAGGTTGAAAGAGGAGAACTACCCCCGCCACTGAGAATTTCCCCAGGCATCGCACCATAAATACGCGTACACCCAGGCGGAAACCCTCTTTTGATTGTCGCCGTTCGTCGGGTAAGCAGCATTTCATCACCGCTCGTCAACGTCAGCTTAGTATTCGCCGCCGCAACGACTGCTAGGTAGGAGTTTTCGGCGTCGGACAGACGTGCTATTTAGTCGTCCGCGAAATAGTGAAGAATTAGTAAAGTGTTCTTCTATTAACAAATACGGGAAGTAAAAAATTACCCGTTGTGAGAAAAGCTTTGAAAGTTCTTGTTTAACGGAGTAAAAGTAGCAACGAGCGAGGAACTTGCACTAGTATTCAGGGAAGTGCAAGGGACATTTTTCACAACGTGGGCGTAGTCAGAGGCGCCGGTAGCAGCCGAGGGAGAAGAAGAGGCCGACTAGGAAGGACGGAAGAGGACGCGAGTAAACAGGAGAAGAAGAGGCCGACTAGGAAGAACGGAAGAGGACGCAAGATGACGGCAGAGGCGAATCCCGTCTCGTACAACGCAGAAGCCAGCACACATCAAGGCCAGGAAGCGGGCAGTTTTCGAGGTAACGCTAGAACTGTGGAAAGTAGGTCATGTTCACGTCGGCAGGGAAAAGACTAGTACAGGAAAGTGTTAGGAAATTGAGGACACGGGTGACAACAATTTGCAGCATTGTAGTGGGAGATTTTTGATGAGCTATTGCCTGCCTTAAACATTCTATTTGGAACATTTATTATTCTGCTATTAGCAGTCACAGTTAAATTATAAATTGAGAGTAGTGCACTTGCCCACATTTTGTTCTTTACATGTAATAGTTTTTTTTAAGCAAGAGATTGTAAATAGAAATTTTGTTTCATGTGCAAATGTAATTAGGATAGCATAAATTTAGATATAATCAATTTTCCAAGGGAATTCCCAGTGTAGATTAGAGTAATTATTTCAAAGAATTAGTTTTGGAGTAAATTATGTGTTCATTCAGTTAATGTGCTGTAAAGGATTCTATTTGTGTTTTTGATTTTTTTTGTAAAAGTGTGATTCTATTCTTGTTTTTTTGTTATTAACTTATGCCACAAAGTTTTGGGTAAATTATACGCTCGTTTATGTGCAATTTGTGTGATTTTATTGTGTCAAGGGTTCAAACCTTTCTCGCACCCTGAAGATCCTGCTCCCTAGATTTAAAGCTCGCTTCACGAGCAAGTATCTTGTCAACCCCCTCCACGGTTCATGCTGCTGTTGTGAAGGTACCAGTTGTGTGCAAGGTGGGTGTGTTAGAATATATATATATATATATATATATATATATATATATATATATATATATATATATATATATATATATATATATATTGTGACGTACCTGATTGTCGGTACTTTCCACTGCAAATATCAAGGTTATAAAGGACGGGTGTCTTACTCGTGAATGGGTATTCAGAGGGAATTGATAATACATTGGTAAATCAAAGTAATAAATTAGTATAAACACAAATACAATTAATTCATGAATCAACGTCTAATACACCTGATTAAATACATAAGACCTCGATGTCTTGGTACCAAGATTCTATTGACCATATGGTTTTATCATACCTGGGGCCCCAGTAATAATTCGACTGTTGTGGCTGCTCGCCCACGGCGACGGCGACCGTTGACCTTCACCGCGGCTCGGCGTCCCCGGGCGGTTGATGCCGCAGACACGTGCCTCGCTGGTCTGCAGAGGCGGCGACGAGAATCCCTCGGCCGCAACCTCGGATGTTTCCGCATTCGCTCCCACACGCGCAATCACAGCATCTCGTAGTTGTCCATTGCGTTCATACCATGCACTCGAATTATATTACTGCGCCCCTCCTCGGTTCTATTCGGCTTCCCTCTCGTAATCGCTATGCACGTGATCACACTTCGTACCGGCGTTCATTACACTATGCACTGTTCTATAAATTACCGGCTTCTAATCAGCGATTATACAAATCTAACACTGTTGAACGTTCTTCGTCTTTTGTAATGTCCTGTTCTGCTTACAGCTAACAGTCTTTTTCCGGCCACTTTCTTCTACTCGCTCTCAGCAACTGTCCTCTAAGGCCGTCTCCACTCGGCGTCTCCTCGCAACTGTCGCCAACCGTCGCCTCGACTCCTAACGGCCGAAATCCCCCCCTCTCTCGCTAGGCCCCGGCGGAGGTAACGTCCACTCTTCCCCCCACCGTTTGTCCTCGCACCTGCCGCTATGCCGCGCAGTTCAAAATGAATAGTAATTATACTCCTGTACTTCTTGTCTTTAATTACGTATGGAAACGCTTCCGCGTTTCAATATATATATATTGAAACACGGAGCGTTTCTTTATGCAAATTAGAAACATTAAGCATAAGAAATTAGAGCTCATTTTGAACTGCGGGGTACAGGCGGTAGACGCGACGAACGGCGGTGGGGGGCCCGCCGCCGCCGTCGCCGCCGCGAGCAAATCGTGGGAACGATTCCGGCCGTTACGAGCCGAGCGAGGAGTTGTAGGGAATTCAGCCGTTACGAGCGCGAGTCAGTTGAAGACAATTCGCCGTTGACTGCGGACGGGGTTGCAAAGAGTTCGCCGCTGAGTACGGACAAGGAAAAACGTAGCCAGTGATGTAGGATATTAGCTAATGCAAGATTTATGGAAATGCTAGTTAGAGGTCGGGAAAATAGAATGCGGAAGAGGTTGGTACGTAGAGAACTGTAAATCGCGCATGTGCCATCAGATACTGTGAAAACAATACAAAAACTGTGTGTAGTGAAACCGACGCTGGCGCGAGTAGCGATCACGTGTTCCGCAATAACATCAGAACAGTGAACAATAACTAGAGGGAAAGTGCGGCGACATTATTCAAGCATATTACGGGAACGGGATGGACGTTGCCGAGAAGTTGTAAACAATTAGGTGAGACTGCAAGCTAAAATACCAGGGGCTGAAGCCAAGGAGTCCGCGTCGCCGCCGGCCTAGGGGACCCCACACCACCAGCCGCCGGACGCGCCGAGCTGCATTGGAGGTCGGCGACCGCCGCCGGCGCTAGCGATAATCCAGAACAACGGAGGTATTTGTTGGGGCCCCAAGGTATGATAAAATCTTATGATAAACCAAATCTTGGTACCAAGACGAAAAGTATTAGTGTATTCGATCATGTGTATAACAGATTGGTTTGTGAATAAATTGTATTTGTGTTTGTACGAACTTATTACTTTAATTTACCAATGCTATATCGATTCCTTCAAGAGACCCATTCACGAGCAAGACACCCATCCTTTATAATTTATTTGCAGTGGAAAGTACCGACAATTCAGGTACGTCACAGCTGGCGCCCGAACAGTAGGTACGTCACAATATATATATATATATATATATATATATATATATATATATATATATATTGAAACCCAGAATATGTGTTTCATTACACCAATTAAATCATTAGTGTAAGAAACCAATTGCTATTTTGAACTGCGCGGTGCGCGCGCTGAGCGCGGCGCGCCGGGGCTGGCGAGCAACCGCTGCCACCGCCGACGGTGCCCGCCGCCGGGAGGCTAGCGTGTGAATGTCGGTTGGAACTGGGCACCGCGCACGTGCAAAAGTTCGTTACGAGAATCGCGGACGAGAGCCGTTGGCAGAGCGCTGACCGGGGAGACGTTAGGAGAGCGGCGATGAGTGCGGACGTGCGGCGAGAGTTCTCCGCCGGTGTATGGACGCATATAACATTGCGACGTACTTTATGTGCTAATAGGAACCGCAAAGTTATTGACGTGTAAATAGAACATTAGAAGTATCAGTATAGTGAAAGATTAGTGTTGGTAGAATAATTGATGTTGCTCTTATTAGTTGGCGCGGTGGAAACATTCTTGAAATTGCGCGGTACAGAACTGTGACCAGTATACAGAGTAGGCGCGGGTTGTGTAATTAAACCCACTGACGGACAGTGATTCGAGGAAGGTGCGAAGCCGAGGTATCAAGATCCTGGTTGGGGAAGAATTGCTGGAGCATCAGCCGTGGACGATTACCACGCCATCCGCTGCTGACGGCCCGCAGCAGTAGCAGAGGTCGACAACCCCGTCGGCACGAGCGGCTCTACTAACATTATAGGTATCCGATCGGGGCCCCGAAGGTATGAGAAATGCATTTCACTCTTAATCTTGGTACCAAGGCAGAGTATAAAAACGTTGTCTAATTATGTAAATAACAAATTTGATTTAAAATAAATCTTGTTTATAATTGTAGTTCAATTTATGATTAACCACCCCAACGTTGCACCAACTTATCCAGGGACCCATTCACGTAAAAGATACCCTCTCTTAGTGTTGTATTGCAGTGAAAATACCCGGAACAACCAGGTATGTCACAGCTGGCGCCCGAACAAGTGGAAAACGTATAGTTAAGAAATGTGGCCTTAGCAAAGTTGGTGAAATGTTGGAAAACAATGTGCATGTAATTGATGTATAGTAATGCAGGGTATAGATGAGAAGCAGGCAGTGCAAAGTGTATTATTATAGAGTACAAAAAAAAAATAACAATACATGTGTTAGCAAAACATGCATAAGTCAAGTAAGCATAATGAAATGTTGATAATTACAAAAATGTTGTTGTGTAAGTAATTGTGGGCGGATATAGGAAGTTATTTGAGAGTAACCTATATAAAGTTACTATTGTAGTACTGGGGTTATGAAAACTACACATATACATATTACAAATAATATAATGTAATAGAATTTCAAATTTTGTAAGACATATTAATAATATTTGAATTGCTTGGCAACTTTTAATAACATGGAAAGTAAAGAAATGGGGAAGTAGTAATAATTCTTGTGAGAATATAAAGGTGGTTAATAGTGTTGTACAAATTGTGCACAATTTTTTTTTTTTTTTTTTGCTGGGAACGTTCACTCAGTAGTGCATTATCTATCGGTGATGATAAAGTTTGGGGAATTTAATAGAAAAGATACCAGGTTGGGAAATATATAGTAGCATTGTGAATGTATATTGTGAATATTTATATGATACTATTGAGGAAAATTCAGGGAGAAGATATGACATGTAAATGTGAGTGATGATTATGTACATAATATAGCAATAAGTGTGTTGAAAAGTAATTCCAATTAATAAGGGATTTACTATAATTTGAAAGCATTTATGTAATAGTGTTAATAAGTTTATTAGCAGTGTATATGTGTAAATGGTAATAGTATATGTATTGTATGGAGTATGTTTATGCATTGGTAGGTGAGTGGAGATTTATATGATTACTGACCTAATGTTATTGTGTTTTTGGTGGTGAATGAGGGTTGTTCGTCATTAATCAGCAATTGAAATAGGAGTGAATTAAACCATTCACGAAGGATATACAGTGTTGTGGCGGGTATAGTTAATTCATAGGATAACTGTGGTATCGCTGGTAGGTGAGGCAAGAGGAAAATCTGTGCGGTATTGTAGTGTAGTGGGAATCGATCGGTCAGCTCAAAGCAACAGAATGGAGGCGCAAAATATAGCGCTGGACCGGGAGGAGAAGGCGGATGAAGTAAGGGAGATAGATGTAGGAATCGATAATAGCGTGTCATCGGAAAGCAGGGATAGTGGTATTGGAAGTCGGTTGGATGATACGTCAGGGGACAGCTTCAATAAAGATGTACAAGTCACATCAACCCCAATGAACCAGGCAGTAGGAAATCCAAATCGGGGGGGTGGAGAAGATAATAATTCAGGTATTATGCAGATGTTGATGAAGATGTTCGAACAACAGAGCATGAAGATAGAGGAGCAGATTGGGAAGTCAGCTGAAGAACGGGATAGGAAGGCAGACGAACAGAATAGGAAAATGCTCGAACAACTGAATGGGAAAATGGAGGAAACGGACACGAAAGCAGAAGAACGAAATAGGAGGCTAGCTAATGAATTAAATGAGAAGGTGGAAGAACTGGATGGGAAATTAAAGGAACAGATTAGGAAGTCAGCTGAGGAGCAGAAAATATTCACAGAGGAGCAGAACAGGAGGTTAGCTGAAGAACTGAATAGGAAAGTAGAGGAACAGATTGGGAAGCTGGCAGAAGAACAGAATAGGAAATTAGATGCAATAGGGGGGCGAATAGGACGCGCCGAAGAACAAATTGTGTTAACGAAGAATGAGATGGCCAAAATCGCGGAGCGGGTAGAAAGTCACAAGCAATGGACTGCCGAAGAATTAGGGAAACAGAAGAAGGAGTTAAAGTCCCAAGTGCTTAATTTGGGGGGAGAATTAGAGAATAAACTATACCAGCAATTAGATGATAGAACCGCTAAGCAGGACGAGAAAATTGAAAGGATACAATTGGTAGTCAAGGAAGAAATGCTGGAGAATAAGAGGGAATGCGAGGAGAAGGTTGTGTCATTACGAACAGAGATTGAACAAATAAAAGAATGCAAGGCATCCCCAATCGCAGCAAGCGGGACGGTACCATTTACCCCCCCAAGATCATTAAAATTTTCAGGAGACGGGAAAGAAAATCCATGCATATTTATGAAGGCAGCAGAACGACATCTAGATGTTATCAATACTTCGGAAAGGTGTAAAATACAATTGTTATATTTAATGTTAGAAGGCAACGCAAGGATATGGGCCGACACATTTGATAAGTTTTCCGAATCAGTAAAGGCATTTAAAGATCGATTCCTTGAGCGGTATTGGAATGAGGAAATTCAAATTAATTTTAAAATCAGCTTAATGAATAATCATTACAACCAGTCAATGGGAAGTTTGCGGGAATACGCAACAAGGCGTATTATGGAATACAAAACGCTATCCCCACCGATGAGCGACCAGGAAATAATATGTGTACTGACAAGACAATTCCCAGTCACAGTGCAGAATCTTTTACGTAGTGTGCAGCACACCGATCTGGAAAGATTCCAGAATGTGTTAGGAGGGTACGACTTGACATTCGCAGGCGTACCAAAGAACAGAAATGAAGGAAATGCTAATATGGTTAGATCGGAACGTAACCAGGAGCAAGGGAGTGACAGGAGCAACGATTACCAGAGAAATCAACGGGGAAGAGGGGGAGACGGATGGAGACCAGGGCCGGGGAACCAGAGACCGGACTGGAACGAATCTAATTCAAACCGTACGGAGACGCGAGGCGGGGGCGGGAATGCACCCGACCGATTAGCACAGCCTAGCACAAGTAGTGATCAAGGACACTATTTAAACTAATAGAGTCCGCGGTGATAGGTGGCCCCATTGCGGACGCGGAAATCGATGACGTAAACGCGGTCTCCATAAACGCTATGCAGCCGGTAACCTACGATACCCAACCGTGGCGGAGATGTAAGAACCCAGCGGTCAGAATCAGGAAATGTCCCACGATATCGATAGAATGTGAAGGTATAATTAAAGAAGCTTTAGTGGATACAGGGTGCACGACTACAGTAGTATCAGAAGAAATGTATGAGGAGTTAAAAGCAACAGGAAAAGAAGTAATGTGTTTGCCTATGAATAGGGCGTATGTGATTGGGGCAACTCAGAAGAAGTCAAGCCCCATCACAAAACAAATCATGTTTCAAGCCAGGATTGGCAACCAAGTATACGAGATGGTGGCCCTGGTAGTCAAAAAATTATTGTATTCGGTAATCATAGGGACGGATTTTCTGGTCGATCACAGAGCAAATATAGATCTAGAACGGCAGGTGGTAGAACTGGGGAGCCAGGCGGTAGGATTTGACTTGGGGATGGACGAAGAATACGAAGCGTGTACGGGCGTAATGGCAGAAGATTCATTAGAAGAACAGCTGAGGCAGCAAACGGAGAAGCAGATTGAGAAGTTTGCGGAAGAACAGAGCAAAGAATTAGGTAAACAGAAAAGATCCGAGGAGGAACAGAATAGGAAGGCGGAGGAACGGATTAGAAAACTAATAGAAGAACAGAACGGGATGGCGGTTGAAGAACAGATTAAGAAGCCGGCAGAAGAAATGGGAAGAATCACAGAAGAACGGAATAGGAAGCTCATCGAAATATGCGAAAAACCGTATGGGAAAGCGGAGGAACTGGATAGGAAAGATGAGGTGCTAAAATTTCAATCATGCCATCAAGTAGATGCTAGGGTAGCGGTAACAGATAGAAACGAGGGGATGACGAACCAAATCCATGAGGAAGTCAAGACAGCGGAGGGCAAAACGGTGGAGGTCCAAATCGAGACCGAGGAGGATGTTTATAAAGTGAAAGTGAAAACGGAAGAATTGAAGTTAATAATGGAAGAAGAAATGGAAATGAAAATAGAAGAAATGGAGCGTATAGTAGAAGAAGAAATCGTGGAAAATATACAAGGGTGCGAAGAGAAAAGAGTACAAGAAGAGTTTAAACAGGAAGAAGACGGGAAAACGTCGCCAAGTGTCAAGTATGGGGTGACACAAATTATGCCTCCAAAGTCGATGAAATCTCTGGGAGATGGGGCGGAAAACCCTAAGGTAGTTCTGCGAGCAGAAGAACGGCACCTAGCATCAAACAACATATTGGAAGGATACAAGATCCAGTTATTACATCCAATGTTAGAAGAGAACGCCAGGACATGGGCAGAGAATTTTGGTATATTTCCGAAATTTTTGAAGGAATTTGAAGACAAGATTTCCGTACGAAAGCGGAGCGAAAAAACCCAAATAAACATCAAGAGCGACCAGAGGAACAGCCATTACAACTACATTACGGGAAGTCGTAGTGAATACAGAACGAAGAGCGTTATGGAGCCAAAAACGTTATTTGCTCCTATAAAATATCAAGGAATTATTTGCATGTCAACGCGACAGTATCCTGTCACCGTGCATAGCCTACTGAGCAGAGCAGATCATACCGATTTAGGAAAGGGTTTGAAGATAGTGGAGGGGTACAACTTCATGTTTGCAGACGCCCCAACGAATGGGAGTGAAGGAGATGTAGGCAGGTCAAGAATGGAGCGAAGTCAGGGGCGAGGGAAGAGTGATGGTATGGTCAACCATTGGTACACACGTAGAAGAGGTCGTAGCTGGAAATGGGACGATACCTATCAAGATGTGTTCAACACGCTGGAAGCTATGCCCTACAACTGTGAGTTAGGAAATCACTGTCAGCAAAATGGGGATGAACTGTCGCACAAGAGACAAGACATAGTAGGACATTACAAGCTTCAAATCGGAAACCTGGTTCAACATGGATGGAAAATAGTGAAGTGTAAATAAGTGCAAGATTAGTGTTAATATAAGTAATCACATGTTAATTCGATTTTAGGTTATAAGTGTATATAGGGCGTCGAGCAATATGCAAACGAGTGCAACCATCGGCAGTGACGATGTTACTAGTGTGAATTTTTCCAGAAGCGAAAAATTCAAAAAAAAGAAAGGGGGGGTGATGAAACCCAGAATATGTGTTTCATTACACCAATTAAATCATTAGTGTAAGAAACCAATTGCTATTTTGAACTGCGCGGTGCGCGCGCTGAGCGCGGCGCGCCGGGGCTGGCGAGCAACCGCTGCCACCGCCGACGGTGCCCGCCGCCGGGAGGCTAGCGTGTGAATGTCGGTTGGAACTGGGCACCGCGCACGTGCAAAAGTTCGTTACGAGAATCGCGGACGAGAGCCGTTGGCAGAGCGCTGACCGGGGAGACGTTAGGAGAGCGGCGACGAGTGCGGACGTGCGGCGAGAGTTCTCCGCCGGTGTATGGACGCATATAACATTGCGACGTACTTTATGTGCTAATAGGAACCGCAAAGTTATTGACGTGTAAATAGAACATTAGAAGTATCAGTATAGTGAAAGATTAGTGTTGGTAGAATAATTGATGTTGCTCTTATTAGTTGGCGCGGTGGAAACATTCTTGAAATTGCGCGGTACAGAACTGTGACCAGTATACAGAGTAGGCGCGGGTTGTGTAATTAAACCCACTGACGGACAGTGATTCGAGGAAGGTGCGAAGCCGAGGTATCAAGATCCTGGTTGGGGAAGAATTGCTGGAGCATCAGCCGTGGACGATTACCACGCCATCCGCTGCTGACGGCCCGCAGCAGTAGCAGAGGTCGACAACCCCGTCGGCACGAGCGGCTCTACTAACATTATAGGTATCCGATCGGGGCCCCGAAGGTATGAGAAATGCATTTCACTCTTAATCTTGGTACCAAGGCAGAGTATAAAAACGTTGTCTAATTATGTAAATAACAAATTTGATTTAAAATAAATCTTGTTTATAATTGTAGTTCAATTTATGATTAACCACCCCAACGTTGCACCAACTTATCCAGGGACCCATTCACGTAAAAGATACCCTCTCTTAGTGTTGTATTGCAGTGAAAATACCCGGAACAACCAGGTATGTCACAATATATATATATATATATATATATATATATATATATATATATACACATACATTAGCGAGGACCTCGAAATTGTAAATGTGCTCTTGCAATACTTTTTATACGTTTGAGAGAGTCTTTGGTTGCTACCGTGCGTCTTACCCATTGTTCTATCAGTTCTTCATTACTCGTTACGTGTGGGGCCAGCCCTTGATTGCATTGGCCCCACCGTGTCGCAGCAGATGGCTCAATACTAGATTCTCTGGGCCAGCAGTCGCCCGGTGCCCCAGCGCGCCGCCTGGGAGACGGTCGCTCTGCGGCGCGCCAAGGCGAAATGGAAAAGGACCTCACGTCCTCTTAAGGGGCCGGTGGCAGTTGCACGAAGAATGTGGACGGAACCACACCCAGAAGAAGATAGGGAGGGAGAGAGAGAGAGAGAGAGAGAGAGAGAGAGAGAGAGAGAGAGAGAGAGAGAGAGGGAGAGAGGGAGAGAAAGTAAGTTTTTACTCCAGAGGGGAACAGACCGTAGAAAGTGACTGTCACTCCTTACAATATATTTGCAATATCAGTCTCTGACTGTTCAAATCCAAACAAGTACTGATATTATTCAGTAAAATATCTGTGTTACAACTCCATACTGACGACTTTTAGGATGTTTTTTTTTAATGAAGGGGATATTCATTATATAACAGAAGTGATGAAACAAAGATAAAAGATACTGAGCTGCGGAAATGGAAGGACGCAAAGAAAACCTACTGCACTCGCGCATTGCCCGCCGGAAATTTTGACTTGGATCGACCGTAAAGCTCGATACCCTCATCTGAAAATCTAGCTCACTCTCCACCAAGATACTACTAAGTTTAAAGTGTTTAATTTCGTTTATATATATTTGACATTTTTCTACATGTTCCACAACATGGTAGACTACAATACGTCAGAACAATATTTAAACCATCGAAACACATGGATATATCGAAACTCATTTTATTGCAATATCCATTTTGCGCGATCTTACTTAATTACAAAAGCATGTAGACATTATGTTAATTTCAAAATATTTCATTACTAAGTTTCTCACGCATATTGCAATGTAACGACCATGCGTGGTGAATTTCACCGTGCGCGACAGAAGTGTTTGATCTTGCGAGCCTCGTCTCCGAAGAGACCGAAAGTCTTGCATGTGTTCGGGCGAAGAAGAGTTTACGGCCGCAAATTTTGTGTGGGACTCAGCCGCGCCACCGCACCCAGGTCGCGACATCCAAATAGTCAACCGTTCTGACGAGGCGCGTCGTCGCCACAAATACCACGAGCGCCAGCAGTCGCCTGAAACAACCGAAAATCAAATTTCCCGAAGGATGGCTCCTGATTGTTCGCTAGCCGGTCGCTTACTCACGCCCCACTGCCAAGCTATCAGTTTATGACAGCTAAAGCCACGATAGCATGATAATTCAAATTTTTGTTATTATTGAATCAACTCTTATAATGAATTACATTTTTAATGTAATTTTTGTTATACACTTACAAGCGGTCCGTGACCCGTTTGTTAGGGTCTTGCTGCGATCTTTGCCAGGCATAATGCAGAGAAATCACGGAAAACTACCGATCAGAGCAGCCGCAACGGAGAAGAGAATTCTCCCCTAAACAGCGACTGAATTCGACCTAGCTATGTACCTAGTGGGGAAAACCCTTCCACCCTGCTCCTAACATGAAGTGTAACATTAAATCAATGTAAAAGTAAAATGTTGAAAAACGTTTTAAATAAAAATTAATGAAATGCCGACGTATTTAGCGGACGCCATATTCCACAGAGTTAATTGATTTACATTCAGGTTTAGCACCCAGACATCGTGGTTAAAACTATGATAGAATAATAGATTTTGTGAGAATATTTTGTGTTCAAAAGTTCTGGTCAGACATTCACTAAATATATTTTATTAAATATATTTTATTAAATATATTTTTGATTCGGAAACGTATGTGACGGAATGCAACAGAAAATAAAAACACAATTCTCAGAGTCACAATTACGGACGGGTTTTTGAGTAATAGTTGGTCGTGCAGGAAATATACCAATGGCGTGCAATTTTTCCATCTAGTGGCGAATTTGATTTTTATCTCACGTTCACAAATACATACAAGTAAACGTTCTAAAATGCTGCTATTTTAATCCATGATTACGCGAGTTAGAAACTAGAAAAATTAAAATATTTCACGAAACTTGCACCGCCCGGGAATCGAACCCGGCTCGCAAGAATGGGAATCTTGCATGATACCACTACACCAGCGGTGCTGTTGCGATTGGGAAGGATATGAATGGTGTAATGAGTATCAGTTTGAATTTCTTACGCAGCACAAACAAGCTCGTTTTGATAAAAATGTCCAGAGAACTTTTATTCATTACATGTTAAAAATGTCACTTCAAAAAATAATTAAGTTTTGAGTAAAAATTAGTCAAACGTAAATAATTATATTGAGGGTTGAAAAAGCTACTCTACAATTTACTACCACCCCCTCTTAAAGCAATTTATTTACACCCACTATTGAAACGTTGACTGGTGGAATACCACCAACGTTTGAAAAGAAAGATAGAAAATGTCTTAAATATGAAATACTATTGATGAATTTCCATCAAATATGAAATAAATAATATTAACAATATTAATACTTTAAAAAATTAAAAACATATTTTTAATCTTCTTTCATTAGATCTATAATCCCTGGTCATCCCTGGTCAATCTCTGATCAGGATCTATAAGCCCTGGTACTCGATTTGATTCTGACAATTCATTAGGTACGTGAACTATTTTACCTTCGATCATATCTAGATACTGTTCTCTATCACATAGCAGTTGTCATTAGACGACACACTTTTAACAAAGTACGAAGGAAATCATAGAAATAGAAGAGTACATTTCTTCAAGTTTGTGGCAAAATCGCTGTTGGACTGTATATGACTACACATTAAGAATACTGGACAGTTACCCCTTAAGAGGCCGATAGAATATAATACTGCCAGGGGATGAGATTTCTGTAGTGGATCATGATGGTTAGGGAGGAAATTTAACTAATAAGTATTTGACTGTAACATTTATTGCGAATGGACAAAGGAATGGACTACCCCGTTACTTTGTCAACGCACACTTTTGATTGTAGCTAAAAGAAGGAGGAAGAATGCAGAGAAGAAGAAGTGGAAATAGTAAAAAGAGGAGAAAGAGTAAGAAACGATTTAGATTAGAGGAAAAAATTAAGAAAGAGAAACAGAAAAGAGGTAGAAATGGATAAATTTGGAGAAGGTAGAGAAGAGAGGCGGGGAAGAAGAGCGCCAGAAGAAGAACTGGACCAGAGGAAGGAGACCAAAAGAAGGTGAACAAGTGAAGGAGGGGAAGAAGAGCAAGAGATGGAAGAAGAGCAAGAGATGGAAGAAGAGCAAGAGATGGAAGAAGAGAAAGAGATGGAAGAAGAGCAAGAGATGGAAAAAGAGCAAGAGATGGAAAAAGAGCAAGAGATGGAAAAAGAGCAAGAGATGGAAAAAGAGCAAGAGATGGAAAAAGAGCAAGAGATGGAAGAAGAGCAAGAGATGGAAGAAGAGAAAGAGATGGAAGAAGAGAAAGAGATGGAAGAAGAGAAAGAGATGGAAGAAGAGAAAGAGATGGAAGAAGAGAAAGAGATGGAAGAAGAGAAAGAGATGGAAGAAGAGAAAGAGATGGAAGAAGAGAAAGAGATGGAAGAAGAGAAAGAGATGGAAGAAGAGAAAGAGATGGAAGAAGAGAAAGAGATGGAAGAAGAGAAAGAGATGGAAGAAGAGAAAGAGATGGAAGAAGAGAAAGATATGGAAGAAGAGAAAGAGATGGAAGAAGAGAAAGAGATGGAAGAAGAGAAAGAGATGGAAGAAGAGAAAGAGATGGAAGAAGAGAAAGAGATGGAAGAAGAGAAAGAGATGGAAGAAGAGAAAGAGATGGAAGAAGAGAAAGAGATGGAAGAAGAGAAAGAGATGGAAGAAGAGAAAGAGATGGAAGAAGAGAAAGAGATGGAAGAAGAGAAAGAGATGGAAGAAGAGAAAGAGATGGAAGAAGAGAAAGAGATGGAAGAAGAGAAAGAGATGGAAGAAGAGAAAGAAATGGAAGAAGAGAAAGAAGGGGAAGAAATGAAGGAGGGGAAGAAGTAAAGGAGGGGAAGAAGTATAGGAAGGGAAGAAGTAAAGGAAGGGAAGAAGAGGACCGGAGTAAAAATGAAATAAAAGGAAGAAGGGGAAGAAAAGGAATAAGAAGGAAAAGGGGAATAAGAGGAAGAAGAGATAGAAGAAGGGGAAGAAGGTGAGGATGCAACCTCGAGAATCATTAAAATCTTCTTGCAACTTGAACTTGGGCGACGGAGAAGGGAGGTCGTGAAAGCATATCGTGCGACGGCAGAAAGAGGGAAGAGAATCCTCATTGCCGAGTGTCTCGAGCTCCGGAGGCGCAAAACAGCGCAAACTTGAATTTAAACGACGCGTGGAATAAACGCAAGAAGCGGCTGGCGCGAAATGTATGTGTAAACTCCCGAGCAGAGGCAGACAGCATCTTAAGGCTTGCAATCGCACATTCATAAACAGACAAGAAAGCCCTAGTGTCTACGTAATGAGAGAGAGAGAGAGAGAGAGAGAGAGAGAGAGAGAGAGAGAGAGAGATAGAGAGAGATAGAGAGAGAGAGAGAGAGAGAGAGAGAAGGGACCGAGTGAAGGAGAGAAACTAGATGGGTCAGAATGGGATCGGTACAATAAAGAGAGCATGACAGTGAAATAAAAAATGGAGCGGGAACGTTTTCGTATATTTTCGTTATTGGATCAGAAAAAGAGCGTGGGTAAGCATTATTTGATGCATTTATACTCGATCAATAATTTTTCGTCGTTGCAAAGTATATTGGAAGTTCATGTAATTTGGAAAGTTGAGAATTCGGAAATTTCATAAAGCCCAACGTTCAAAATACTTGTATAACGTCAATATTTATTCAACTCCATTTTTATAAATGTGTAGAGAGCAAATCACTCAATCAAAAACGGGTGTTTATCGAAAAATTATTAAGATACACTGACGAACACAAACTTATTTCTTGTACAAGATCAGTATTATTAATTAGCGGAAAAATAAAAAAAGGAACGGGAAAATTGAAATTCGAATATAATGAAGACATCGAAAAGACAAAGCAAAAACTAAGGTACCGCAAGTTACCCAATAGCGCCAGTGAGACACATAAGAAAGATACAGAGAGATGGAAAGAATATAGAGAGAAAGAGAGAGAGAGTTTGTGTGTCTGTGTGTGTGAAAGAGAGAGAGAAAGAGAGAGAGAAAAAAGAGAGAGAGAGAAAAAGAGAGAGAGAAAGAGAGAGAGAAAAAGAGAGAGAGAAAGAGAGAGAGAGAGAGAGAGAGAGAGAGAGAGAGAGAGAGAGAGAGAGAGAGAGAGACATAAAATATTGTCTACAGAATACGGAATTTGGAAGAGAACTTATGAGAATTTGGACCTGAATTTATGAGGATCTACGCAGTTATTTTCGTAGAAGAATATTTTTATCTTGATAAAGATTGTCAAAAAACACTGCAGATGTTTCATCTTTGAAGGCGTGGTATACCATCATAAAGTGTAAAGAACCGGGAGCAGTTTCCATGGATGTAATATTTTGCTTCATTTACGTCTTATTTCCTGGAATGGCTGTCTCGTTTAGAATTCTCTTTACTACACTTCTTTTGTTTCCCCTCTGAGACTTTAACAAATTCGCAGTTTCCAAGAGTTCATAGGTTTTCTAAGAACAATATAGCTATGACAATATTTTATCACAATTGCAGTTTAAATTCTATTGAAGGTATAGCTATAAATGGAGTCGTGCTAGGAACAGATTTGAAGGGAGTGTTCAAAAAGAAAAATATGATTCCGGTTTTAAGCACTCTCTGTCCTTAATTGAAGTCATTTCAGATAAACTCTTCTGGACATGTTATTTACCAACTAGTGGTGTTACAACAGCACATTCTATCTCACATTATTTGTAAATTTGGAATGATCGAAAATTCAGAGTTTCGAGAAGATGAGACTTGCACCATTCTTCTTAGCGTTGCTTGTTCGTTTCATGAGAAATATTCGGAGAAAAAAATTTCGAGAAAATTTTGGGAGTAAATTGTTTATAAGTTACATTCAATTTAAAAAATAACCCATATCTACTCGTTTATTAAAAAATTGTACATGACATGTTTTGAATGATCTATTTTTTTAGAACAGGTTTCATTCAAGACAAAAATCTCTATTGTCACATTGTATCAAAAAAGGGTCTAGAATCTATTTTAATACCATACTTTGATTTATAAGTTTAGAAAATTCATAGAAAAAATTTAGAGACTTTTTGGGAAGAATTAATTTAAAAAATACTTTTCTTTCCCTGGAGACCAACCGTCTGGAGACCAACCGTCTGGAGACCAACCGTCTGGAGACCAACCGTCTGGAGACCAACCGTCTGGAGACCAACCGTCTGGAGACCAACCGTCTGGAGACCAACCGTCTGGAGACCAACCGTCTGGAGACCAACCGTCTGGAGACCAACCGTCTGGAGACCAACCGTCTGGAGACCAACCGTCTGGAGACCAACCGTCTGGAGACCAACCGTCTGGAGACCAACCGTCTGGAGACCAACCGTTTGGAGACCAACCGTCTGGAGACCAACCGTCTGGAGACCAACCGTCTGGAGACCAATCGTTTGGAGACCAACCGTCTGGAGACCAACCGTCTGGAGACCAACCGTCTGGAGACCAACCGTCTGGAGACCAACCGTCTGGAGACCAACCGTCTGGAGACCAACCGTCTGGAGACCAACCGTCTGGAGACCAACCGTCTGGAGACCAACCGTCTGGAGACCAACCGTCTGGAGACCAACCGTCTGGAGACCAACCGTCTGGAGACCAACCGTCTGGAGACCAACCGGTTATCCCAGCTATGTAGAGTAGGTGATCTGCTTTAGGGAGATGCCTGGAAGGTGAAATCCCTCGCAAGCTGACGTGCAAGTTGCCGTTGGATTTCTCTCGTCGGCCCAGCGTGGGAGAAACACAACCAGCTCCCAGAGTAATACCATCCACTACACAAACGGAACTAACGACTATGTAATGTACATCTTGTTCCCCCTCTCAGTCTCTTTCTTCTTAGTCTTCCAGATTTTCTTCATTTTCGTTTGTTTCCTTTCTCTTATTTTTCCTTCTCTTCCACTTTTCTTCGTGAATTGATAATGATCTGCCCTAAGCCGCCGTCCTGATTGAGATTTTCTGGGTTTATTCAATCGCTTAAGGCGTATGTCGGGGTGGTACCTAGTTTCGTACTAACAGACGTAAATGTACAGTTTGTCCTCCCCTCTTAAAATGTTACAACTCTGTATGTGTGCTCATTCAGTGGTTAGGCGGAAAACAGGCCCTATGGCTTGAGCCTAGCCATTGATAAAATCATTTATTATATAATAATAATAATAATAATAATAATAATAATAATAATAATAATAATAATAATAATAATAATAATAATAGCAGGTGGCGTGCCCGGGTACATCAGTCAATGAAATCGTTTTTAAATATATCTCGATTTCCTTAAGTTTTACTGTGATTATAATAAGAAGTCAGGTGAACGAAATACTTGTTACGTAAAAGAAAAAAAAATCAGCCGCTTATCGTACTGGTAATAGAATTCTCATAGTGTTTGGAAACCTCTACTACACTACCATCGAGAATGCTACACGAACAAGACCATTCTATTACCTATCGTTTCGCTGGTTTGCTTTCGCAGTCTCTTAGAGCGAGCGCACTAGTTAGGTACCCGTGAAATATATACGTATGTCCCTGTCAGGAAACGGAATTATTAGCACTGCATATTCTAGGTTGTTCTGAGCAGTATCGGGAGAGCGTGCTCTATGCGCAGTATGCTGGTTTTTGTTGGTTTCGCTTGTGATAAAGTCTAAAAGGTCTTTTACAAAGGAGGAAATAATTTATTACAAAATTTTAAATAGTTTTAAGAGCAAAATATATTTTTTTAAAACCTAGTTTCTGAGAAGTGGTTGATGAAACTGACATTAACGAAAGAGGATAGCCAAATAAGCGGATGAAAAGTTCCCCGAAACCCAATCGGTAATCACTATACTAATATGAAAGAGTATAAAAAATGTCGTAGATTCCCAAAAAATCAGCCTCTTAGGGCAATCTGTTACAGAGATACAATGAGAAACGTGTTTTCATGTTTTACTTTTTTCTCAGCTTGCATTGCGTGTTTCAGGTTGAAACAAAAATGGAGAGACGGAGAAAAACAGTTGAATGTGAAGATATTTTTGTCAACCAATTTTGACGTCAAATTCAAATAGAAAAAAGGAATTTTTTGAAATTGATTTTGACGTGATAACGTTGGAGCACTGTCTCAGTTTTCTCTCCTGGAATGTGTTTCATAACATTCTCTAACATACATTTTTTCAGGTTTTTGAGCAATGTAGACGATAGTGTAAAATAATTAAAACCAATTTTATCAATTCAAAAATTTGAAATTGATTAAAGAATTTTTAAAATTATTGATCCCCTTCACCGAACATAAAGCAAGTGAGGTCTTCTATTTGGAAGTCTCTATTTATCAGGTCTTCTATTTTTTGCGTAAACGGTAGCAGTGTCGTTCAGCTTATAGCAACCACATATTCGTCAGAAAACAATATTAAACTTAGTCATACACGAAATAACACAATTACAAAGGTTATTATTACTGGGGAAACTCAATTAGGCACATTACAAAACAAGAGGGTGATCTGCGGGTCTCGTTTAATTGGCTGCTTCTCCTCGTGAGTCGGATACTCCGTACGACTGCGCAGGGACTGCGAGCGAATTCCCGCCCACATACAGAGCTGTAGCTCCGCATCTGACCGAACCACGCTCCGCCCTCGCCCGTCGTCGCCCACGCACGCTCCCAGCGCGCCGCCCACGCACGCAGCACTTCGAGGGCGTTGCAATCACACGCGTGTGCCGCCCACGAGAGGGATCGTTGCAATCTGCGTCCCCGTCATACTCACACGCATCCCCTGCTGCCCACTCGCAAAGGCTGCCGCCCACCCTTCCCCGTCGAGCCGTTCCCCTCCATCGTGACACTCATCGCAGTCTATCACAGCACTCAGCGGCGGCGATGGTGTAACGGTTAGCGCATCGTACTGCTATAGCCAAGTTGGCGGGTTCCAACCTGATCGCAGCCGATCCGGTGGCCGAGATCGCTAAGGCAGTAGTGCCGAAGCGGTCTCTGACCGAAACATCGCGAGTTCAAGTCCCGTCTCGGGCATGGTTGTATTGTGTTCGTCAATTCACCCCCTATCATTATCGTGTCATCCCCACAGTTACCATACCGTTACAAGAAATAGTGGTAGCTAATGACGTAGTAGTTGATGCGACCTTAAATAACAAAAAAACCCTGACCGCAGTCGTGGATTTTTAAAAATCCTTCGAAAGGGAAGTAAAGTAGATTTACTTGCATGTAAAATATCCTCGAGCCTAAATGACGCCTCTGAACTAAATTCAAATCACCTGTTTCGTCACCGAAAAAATACCGCCTTTCTCCGCTAGTTGGAAAGGAGCGTAGCGAAAATAAGCGGTGAGACGGAAGAGCGGGCCTGATGGCCCGAGTCACGCCACGTAAAAAAGGCTTCAATTTAATTATATTCTATTGCCCCAATACCTGCAGGAAAGGCATATTTTTTCTGACACTTTAACTTTTCAATTTCTGACACTTTTTCATTTTCTCCTATTATTGAGGAAATCTTATCCAATTGAACGCAATTGATAAAATTACGTTCAAACCTCACTCACAATTTTTGACACTGTGGTCTGATGTATTCCTAAATCTTCTCCTACTTAAAAACAAGGGTCACCTATCACCGACAAAAAGAGTTTCAGTTTGGTCACACTCGTAAGAGCACCACCTCTCTTCACCGAAAATTAGTCGGATGATGAAAGCTGCATTTATTTCCGACAATCTGAATCAAGTAACGAAAGTTTTCCTTACCGCGTTCCTTTTTGCTTCGTATACCTTTTCGTTACGAACATTCACCATCATGAACTCTACCACTTGAAATATCACGATTAAAAAAATACAGACGTACAAATAAACTACTCAAAACTTGAGGCACATGAAGACCAGACTCATAGTAACATGAGATTATTCTCATGAAAGTAAATTCTCGATTTTTATTCGTGTGAAGATTCGTTTGCTCTATTGAGCCCTGGAGAGCGACAATTTTCTCAAGTTTGAGAACTTACTCATTTTGTGAGAATGTTCTCAAAACTTTCGTTCATATGCTACGAAGCACATGGTCAGAAAAGTAGTACATAGTATATGTAGCACGTACATAGTAAAAGTAGCACTCGTACATAATAATACTCATTTTTATTCATGCCTCCTAATTAGTGTTATCGAGTATAATATACCAGAACAACCCTCAAACGTGTTTCTATAAGCGGTGATGTATACAATTCTTTGTTAATATTAACATTATGTCTTAGTTCTGAAATAAATGACTTGCTCGTGTGACTTACACGTAGCCCTGTCAATCACACGTGTTGCGCCCTCGTCATCATTCCTCTTCCGCAGGGTGCAGCCACTTCCAGGGCCGCCGCCCCGTTCCGGCGGCAGTGCACTTCCAATCCCCGCCAGCCTCCTCTGACGGCGTCACCGTGTCCGGCCCGCGACTGAGACTAATGGCGAACTTGGGCTCTGGAATTCGCCGCCCTTCGCCGCCGCCGCCGCCCAAGTTCGCCCGGCGCGTGTCAGCCGCGGGAGGGGGGAGGGGGAGCGAAGGGCTTGGAGACGAACAGCGGTTGGCGGGGAAGGAACGGGGCCGTGGCGCGACATCACGTGTCGTGGCGGGGTGAGGCGTGACCAGGCGTGGCGCGGCATGATGAAGGGGTGGGAGTGGCATTGCGAAAAGGAGCGGTGCGTTGGCAGCGACACGCAAGCACGGCTGGGCGGGCGCGGGGCGGATGCGGGGACGGATGGAAAGTGAAGGTCGACGGAGCAGCGGTGATAGTGACACAGGGACGAGTAAACTTGGCCAAGTATCCTCATTACTGATAATCGGAATGGCGTGGAAACAGCATTTTGGGTAATGACATAACGGGGTAACGGCGTTATGGAGTATTGGCAATTCTTATCGGAGAAACGTCGGCCTGACATTGAGATGCTGTTTCGGCATGGCGGTGTAACGTGCAGGAATAGAAAAAACAATGATGATAAACTGTATTGCAAGGAAACAGATTAAGTGGTTACGGTTTAATGTAGTAAGGGCTTGGGGGGCTGACGGATTGGAATGGTAACTAACTAATGTGATGACATGAGGAGGTGGCGACATGAGGTGGTGACGGCTTGGTATGTGACGGTTTGGGGTGGCGATTGCCTGGGGTGGTGACGGCGTCGGTTGGGTGGTGACAGGGGTGGCGACTCCAGTACGTGTGGTGGCGTAGTGGAAAAGCGGTCTAGAATACGGCGAGGTGGAGGCACGGTGCAACATGTTGAAGGCTGGCGGAGTCTAGCGGCGAACAGAGAAACGGCGACAGTCTACGTCGGAGACGATGGCGGCGAGGTAGGAAATGAGCGAACTCGAGTGGAAGGTCGCTGGAGGCAGCCGTGAAGGAACCTGGCACAGGTGAGCAATTTGACTTTGGAATTCCGGAGATGCTGAGTGTTCTCGCGGAAGTTTGATTATGGACGACCGGACGACTCCTATGCAGAGCATTCAGTGGCAGCTGCGACATCTGAACGGAAACCGATGGTTGCCCTTCGATCCGTATTTCAAGTGCTACTTCTCTTTCGTCTGCTGGGGAAATATTTACATAGTGCCAATGATTCACGTTCAGTACAACAAATATTTACCGAGACGTTTTGCGACGCTTTTAAAGTTTTCAATTGTTTCACTTTAGTTGTTCATCGTGCTCGCTACTGCACGCATAGATTTTCTACAAACATAAAACTCTAGAAACTCTTATACACAATAATTTGATGGTTGTAGATTGATCCTCAAGGAGATACGATGCCTGCCATTGTTTATGAAGATATTTAAATAAAAATATTCACGCGATTCCGTCACGACATTCGAAGGATATTTAAACTGCCCAGCCAAAAAGGATTTTTGTAATTTTTTAGAAACTGACATTTCTTTAATGAAGGCTATATTTTCAGGAAGACCGAAATGGCTCTCTTAGTGTCAATTATAGTATTCGAAAAAATATAAACGTTTTTCTTTGATTTGGAGCTTCTTACTGATTGCGACTAATCATGCATGATTGTATTTGAACCTGTGCTAACTCCGCCGTTAATCTATATTCGCATGGAATCACATGACCTTCGATGACCAATCAAGGTCTCCCTTGGCTTCGCTTAATTAACATAATAACTTGATAACTGTCAGTTCGAAAACAGATTACTTATAATTCAGTTTCCATCGGAAATGCGGCGTCTATGTGCCTCTGGGCCTCCATTCCGCTAGCAAGCGATCGTTTGTAAGCTTTTAATCGCGAATAAATTGGCAATACGAATGGCAGGCTCACAGATTAAAATATAATTACCTCCCGTGCTGGCCAATGATTGCTCGGATTTGAGGATTTTTAGGCGCCCTCACGCACATCGTGTCCCAACCCGCAGTGAGGAACTGCTGTGCTCGAACACTTCTACAAATCGCATCGGAATCACGAGACACATTTGTCATTCACGGCCAGATTGCAATGCTCATTCTGCTGGATTTCCACGATCGAAAACTATCCATTAAATTAGTAATTTTGGCGGGATATTTCTGGCTGATAATGTCTTAGTTTTGAGTGTTTTCGATATAGTTTATTCGAGATTCTTCAGCACGAGCAATATAATACAATTGGTGGTGAAACGGTGAGTTCCCGTATTAGTTGTAGTCCTTTTTTGTTTTGTTACACGTTGTTTTGTTTTGCACGTTAAGTAGGTAATAAACCGATACAAAAATGCCTCGGGTTTTTGGAAATGTAATTTAGCAAATCGTTTCAGTCTTTCTTTTTGTTTCATGCAAATGCAATTACACTTACGAATAAACATTTTTTACTTTTATTTCATTTGTAGAAAAAAATTAAAATATAAATACGCTGTTTCAAGTGGCGTTTATATTTCCATCAAGTCAAAAGTTTCTGTATAAATATACCATGATACGTAATATAATGTTAGTCATATTCAACTACATTAATAGCAATTAAAGTAAATAATAATGTATTAACTTTATCCTTCTTTATTTCATGAATATCTTAATATAAAATCATAATAATCTTAAATTTACACCTTCCAATTTTTGTTATCTAGTTTCAAAACAAGATGATAACATTTTTTTCCTTTATGAATATGCAGGTCTATCTGTATATTATAAACGGCTATAAACGAGATCGAATCTACTTTACTGAAAAGTAGGCGTATGATAGCAAATGCGGGTAAATACAGAAATCCAACTCAAAAGCAGGAAGATCAAGATGTGTGATGTTTATTGTACACTGTAACATAGCTTAGCTATTTAGTTTTCAGGAGAAATACAATTTCTCGTTAGACTTCACTCTCCATTGCTCCTTCTGCAACAACAGTGACCATGAGAGCATGGCCCATTATTATTCCAGCACAACATTTTTATTTGGTATGTAACAAAACCCTTCCCCCAAAAGAAATTTCCTCGAGGTAAAATTTTCAATATTTTACCTCCTGTAATTGTAATAGGTCATGACTGTAACAGTTCGTATTATTTTGTTAAATGTTTTGACAGTGTTAACATGGTTTTTATCACTTCTATGTTGAATGGTTGCTAAAATTGTATCTAATAATATCTATAATAAAAATCTTATTACCTTTCACACCCGACGCAAACATCGAGAAATTGTGCTCGCTTTTGTTATTTTAATGACGTATGGTCAGAAGTGATCAAAAAGTAAATGTCCCCTCCAAATAATATCTGCGCACTACGTACAATACTGCAGGCTCTGCACATCACGCATTCTTTTCTTGCGTTTGTGTATTTTTATTGTTTCAGGCATTTATTTTCTCACAAACCAACTTTACCAATTTTGTTTTCAGGTTATTTATAAATTACGTTAAATTCAAGCAGAAATTATGCTGAAAACGCGGATATAAAAAATAATTGTACATGACCTATTGAAGATTTCATTTTTTTAAAACATTTCATTGAAGACCAAAATTTATATCTTCTTTGTACTTTTACAATTTCCGAAAATATAGTGATCACGTAGTAGCACCACTTTCTTACATACGACGACACATTCTTCACATACGAGGAAAATATCCCAAAAAATGGCGCTGAATTTGAAATAATAATTATTTAAAGATGGCCTATATTTTCCCAAAATTACGCGAAATGAACTCATTTTTTTTAAATTGTACATCATGACGTCAATTTGAGATCTGTCTTTGAACAACAAAACAAAAATGTATTCATTATTGCAATACTAGGAAGACGCCTAAAAAGTTTTAAACTTTGGAACTCACGAAAAATCAGTGATTTCAACGAAATGGCCCGCGCCATTTTTAAGCGTTTTTTACTCTAACTGGTAACAAAGTTTAATTAAAAATTGTAGCCAATCTTGATGAAATTTCGAAAATACTGTTGAGGCTTTATGTAAAGTATCCCAAAATTCAAAATATCTGGTGGAGGTGATATGTGCAGTGGACTGTGAGTCAACAGATGCGTTCTGTAGCATACCATACTCCGTCATCCTTCTATAACTCTGATTTGTTATCTGACGAAGGACCACCATCATTTTGAAGCTTGTTTGTAGCTGAAAAGCTAATTAATTGGGAGTTTGTCACCATCACTTAGAAATGAATAGAGGCAGTGGAGATAATATATATAATTAGGTCATTAAATTGTTACAATGGCTAAGTGAAAATCTAGTACACTGTGCTGTACGTTGAAATAATTCTTCATTGCATTCTTCTAATACAAATGATGCAGTTGAATCTTAGCATGATGTGCCGTGATTAATAGAATATGAACAAATGATTAAAATAACAATTGTGAAGGATTCAATTTGGAATAAACACGTAGTGCTGTAAGAGAAAAAAAAAAGGTATTACGTGCGATGTCTAGAAGAACCGCTATGCGTGCTGATGCAGTAGGTAGATCACTTTCAGTGGAAGTTAAATGCCAGGTTGGCAGACCTGCCGTAAACGTTGCCGCGTACGAGATCAGTGGAGCCGCAGTTTCTCGCTAAAATACTCGATTGCACAGTCACTGTTAATAACCATGAATACAGGACTTGCGTGCAATGTGCACGAATGAAGTATTGTTGCTGCAACAATGAACTAAAGTTTTGCAGCTTACATATACACTCACGTGCGATGTAATTATTTTACAGTTCAGGCGATTGTGATTAGTTCACAGTTCTGGTCATTGTCATTGGAATGATTAAAATCATGTTAAACCGCAGAAGCAGTAATTAATAGTCTTACACACATGCGCATTAATATACCGCGATGTGAAGCGAGCATAAAATGGCTGTGAGGTAGCAAGACACGGAGGTGAATGCCATGTGCTGAAATTGATTATTTAAAGTAAGATAATTAGCACATCGTGCAATATTACAAAAACGTTTACACTGACTTTAAACAATTTACACACGCGTACGTTGCATACATTGCGATGTGAAAGTAAGAGAATGAGCACGAACTGGTGCGTGGATGCACACGCGACCAAAGTTTACTTCGTACTGCACTGCAGGCGGCACGGAGACCGGCTGGGAGAGAGGCCCCCGCGCGCCTTCTGGCTTGTGGCCAATAGAATCGTGTGTCACAATACATTGTAATTAGGAAATTCGGAATTAAGAAATTTATTAATAAATAAATAATTAGGGAACTTATTGCTGTTCACAAACAGAATAAATTGTAAGGCTACTTAGCATTTTCAACTGTGAAAGGTATAATGCTAGTTTTAGGTTTAAGAACGCTGAGGTGATAATGTTATATAATAGGGGACAACTTCCTGAAGCTGGTACGCGTAGCGGACGGCTGGTTTGGGAAACACAGGGGGAAGGGGTGATTCTCAGAACTGTGCATCCTGCTTGATCTTGTAAAAGGCAGTTATGTAACACTTAACAGAAATGGTTCGTACTGAACCCCGGCTGTATTGATGTGCGTGTCGAATATAATTCAATTATAAATAGGTTGCTTGCACGAACAATATCCTTTTCAAACTCGCAGCTTTTTCAGTTGATTGAAATCAAGAGGAATATAAATTTTAGTAAAAATAGTCTGAACGAATAAGGCGCAAGCGTTGACCACAGACAGACAGACCGACCGACAGGGACACACGTTATGCCGTCAATAGATTTTTCGATATCAAAGACGCACAAATAATAGATTTTGACTACACAACGTGTAAGTGAAATTTTTTGTCAAAAATCACCGATTTCATGAGCACGAATTCAATACATTCTCTGTTTCTGAAGTA
This sequence comes from Gryllus longicercus, assembly GCA_038098605.1. Taxonomy (NCBI): domain Eukaryota; kingdom Metazoa; phylum Arthropoda; class Insecta; order Orthoptera; family Gryllidae; genus Gryllus; species Gryllus longicercus. The sequence goes on along the minus strand of JAZDUA010000116.1, from coordinate 736,652 downwards.
TCGCTATAAAGTGACTAGTGCTGCTACAGATTGGGACAGACTTTTCCGTATTAGTTTTCTATTTCCTTTGGTCTCGGCTAGCTATTTGAACTTACCACATACTCTTGCCTACTGCTATCTATACATTATTTTGACCATTTATTATTTGAAGTTTTCCAATAAGAGAACGGAAATATTATTTTAAGAATAATGAAAAACAGTAAAACTGCATCCTAAATTTCAATTTTCTTTGAGAAATTTGGAGCCGCTTTTAAGAAAATGGCGCCTAAGCGCTACAGTATATTCGAAATTTAAAGCCTTTTTTCACAGAAAAGTTTTGAGTTTTCGAAAAACTTCATTAGAATTCCTTTGATGTACATTAACTCACAAATACAGTATTGTTTACAAATTGCTGGAGATGAGCATACTAACAGCGTGAGAGCTATTAACAATACATATGTGAACATTTTTAAAAACAAAAAATGTCCTGAAATGAACTAAACGTCATATTAAAGAGTACAATTAGCACTACCCTTTCGAAAAATTTGAAGAAAATAATTGGAGTAGTTATTTAGAAAAAGAGATTTGAGCTTTTCTGAAATTGCGTAATTTTCAGCTAGTTTTGACAGAAAACGGTTGAGTCTTCGAGCTTTAGATGACATTATTTAAAGCATGTGTACTCATTAATATAATAATGTGAGCAAATTGCTCCTAATGTAAATGTTAATGACGTGAGAGACAAAGAAATAATATTTTGTCATTTTTGAAAAAACAAAAAAATAAAGCAATATAGCGTTTATGTCATCTTATAGAGTGCTTTTAGCACAATCCCTCCAAAAGTTTAAAGAAAAAAAATTGGATACGTTTTTGAGAAAATCTTGATTTTGCAATTTTTTAAATTGCACAAATTGCCCGTAATACTGTGCGAAAACTAAAATTTTCAAAAAATGAGCATGACCTTAATGAAAGAACAAATTATGGACAACAAATTTTATTTGAAGAACAAATATCTATATTTAATATTGTTGTTGTAGGAAGATCCCGAAAAATTTATAGTTAACCGTGAAAATCGGACCAATTGAAAAAAAGCATTTATAAGTGCATTTTACACTATTTTTATAAGAAATTTAAAGAAAACATATAGAGCCAATGTTCAGAAAATTTTGTAAATGTTCCAGTGGCTTCAAGTAAATTACCCCCAAACACTAAAGAATGATTTTCAAAATCGCAGATCTTCGACTCGGACCAAATGCACAGGGATTTCTTCAATTTGGAAAAACTCCTACACATAGTGTTGTTCACATACGGCGGACGGACGGGCGGACGGACGGACGCGCGGACGGACGGGCGGACGGACGGGCGGACGGACGGACGGGCGGACGGGCGGACGGACGGGCGGACGGGCTGGCGGTCGGACGGTCGGACGGTCGGACGGACGGACGGACGGACAGACGGATGAACGGACGTTTTGAAAAAAAAAAAAGCAACACATTTTCGGTATCAAAACCGTGTATTTTCGTTGAAATTTCGAAAGCATTACATAACTATCCCTATACTACGCATACACGTATACGGGAAAATAAAAAATCAATTCGCCTGTTTCCACTTACCTACACTTTTTCCACGAATGGCCACTTCTGCTGTCTCAAGACGCCGTCGGACCTCCAGCTGTTTGCAATTGCCCCCGTAAGTGACCTTCTTCTGTCTTCCGCTCCGTTATTTGTTCTCGGACGCAGCCGGACCTCAACTCTTCGTGGTCCCCTGATACGCCTACGTTTTTCAACTCTTGTTCATGTTTCAGAATTCTGTATTTCTTAATTGTACCGCATTTAATTTTTTGTGCTGAAATGCCTCTTTATTAGTTATGTGAAAAATAGCGCCCCCCCCACGAACTCTGAAAGTAGAGTATTTTCCCCAAGGCCTCCTGTAGACCTAAGAATAAGAACTCTCTTAGATAGCAATGAAATTGAAAATAAACACTATTGCGTGTCCCAGGTTAAGAAGTACGATATCATATGACGAAAGTGATTCCAAACGTGGCGGTTTTGTGCTGTACTGTATGAAAGTTCGATGGTGACGGTGAATCCCGCAATGGGGTGGAGCTCAAGTAGTTTATCTCGAACCTTTCGAATTTTATGAAATCGTATTTTACTCCCTTTCTTTAAATCTAAAACTATTCCTACGAGGCTACGATGCACATTTCTGTTAAGCTTCTCACGTCATTTGTGCTTCGAAATGTCATAAGAAATCAGGAAGAAATATTAATTTTTTTAAATGCACCATTACGTCAATACAATTTTTAAAATTCAAGTCAACTACATGCAGTTGCAGAAAGACCAAGTTTCGTCTTTCCTCTTTAACCGTCCATAAATAATAAGTTTTGATTACCCAACAAATATTCAAAATTCTTTTGACAAAATCGGTCGGCCCCACGGGAACACGCTGATTTGATTCACGGGACACCGAGCTGTCTCGCACCAGGCGAGTGGACAGTTATCTTCTGGGAGGCATTCAGTATGAATCCCGTTCTAAAATATAATTTTACTTAAATAGTTATAAACATTAATAACTATTTGTGTTACCCTACTAAAGAGTACTTTACCACTCTTGTGCTTTACGGTTGGTGGATCATACATTCTAAATTAAGATTGCACATAAAAAGGAATTAAATTTTAAAAAATTCTAAATTAATTAATTTACTAACTAATCTACTTTAATTAAAATAATAAATCTCAAAAACAAAACGCAAGTATACATAGGCGGCAGGTAAACAACCGGAACGCAACCTTTCTGAGCACAGTGTGATACGGCAACCGAAGCACGTGGCACCGCAGCTGGGGCTGATCGAACACCTGAACGTATTCCTTCCCACAATAAATAATAAATTCTAAAGATATTCACCACGATTTGTGGTAAATGCATAATGTTTTCGAGGTATATTTTACTTACGGAATTGTTGTGATGAAAAAATTATTTTAATGAGGATTTAAAACCGTTTTAAAATTTGAAAAACGAGGGGTATGTTCATTTAACAGAAAATATCAAAAGGCCCTAACCTTCATTCTTAACCTCTGACGCGCTATAGAAGAAACTATTCTTATTAATATACAAATTCATTCACAATCGTAAAGTGTGTGAGTAATTAACAATTAAAAACATTTTGTGGAAACTTTCAAAAGAATTATATACAAATACCTTAACTAATACGTTAAATGACGTTTTGATACAAATCATTTTCTGTATTTTAACAAATAAAATAAAAATGTGATGACAAAATTTTCCATTTTCATTCACCTAATGGTAATTGGAAATATCACGAACAAATATCGATGGTATTAGTCGGCCACTAGAATTCAGTGGCCGGACTCGTCCTTACTATACAAATAGTTACGAAAATCCGCCTCTGCCGGCCAAGTCTCAAAGCCCCTCTCGGTCAGCGACGTTGCACCGAGAAGGGTTGGTGCCAACTCAGCCAGTACATGCGGTGTAATTAGAGTAAAAGCCTGTCAAAAAATGTCTAGTCATCGCTTGTACACTAATCGCAATGCAGATTGATGTTTGATTTCCTTGGCGGCTGCCTGGAGCGGCGCGTCGTTTAACGTCGCAGGTAATCGCCGTGGCGCGGCAGGCGGTCCGCGCGTGCGCGTCGCGACAAAGCGACGGCTCTCATTAATTCGACGACGCCAATTAGCGTCTGTAGCGGCGCCGCGAGCCGCTTGAGGAGGCAGGGACGGGCGGCGGTGAAGAGGAGCGTGGAGTGGGGGGATCAGAAGGGGAATGAAGTTGGGGCAAGAGCATAGGAAACGGAGCGCACGTTTTAATTACGTGATTATTTCGTGGTTCTTCGAGCTTCCACTTCTATAGTAGTTAGTCCCGTTTGTGTAGTGAATGAATGTTTCGACCTGTGAGGACCTGATGTTTTTCTGTCGCTGAGTCTTGGGTTCCGATTCCGACCTTCGCGGGATTTCCCACTCCAGGTACCTCCGCCGGGAGGGCTCTGCCCTAGCTGGGACAATCTTTAAACACCCTGCTGAGGTTTCGACAAGTGTGGCGATGTAGTGCATGAAGTTGTGTGGGTGTGAAATGGGAGATAGGGAACAAGGAAAATTGAGTGATATTTCTGGATACATCAACTGCTAAAATGTTTAGTCCCCTCAGTATAGTAAATGTTTTAGTGTACTTGGAGGTGGAGGTGTTTCTCCTCTGCTGGATGGCGAAATGTTTCTTCGGCCTACATGTCGGCTTGCGAGTAACTTCCCCTTCCAAGTATCTCCCCCCTGAGGAGCACCTTTCCTCAGCCGGACCGGGCCAAGTTCTAAGCTTCCGACCGGTCTCCCGGCATGTGCGGTAGTGTAGTGCACATTAGTGTAGTGTAAGTGTTTGTAAGAAAGGGAGAGGATAGGACAAGGAAAACGAAGCAAAGATCGTGCGTGGTCCATGACCCGAATATTATGGTACTGCTCCAGAATTCGCCTGATATTGATTGTTCAAACCACGGAAAACTACCGATAAGAACATCGAGCAACGACAATTCCCATTTGAACTCAATTCATTTATAAAAGCGGTATCAAAATGTTGCCACCTTTGGCACTCGAAACCTCGACCTCTCGGGTGCCTTCGCTGAAGAAACAGCTCCAATATGGGATCGAAGCTAACTCAGGCCGTGGGTGGTATGACGGGCGCGGCGGCCGCTAGGGGGCGGTGGGCGGCGAGGGTATGACGCAAAAGAGGCGGCGTATGAAAGGGAATCAGAGGGGAGACTCGACACGGTGGAAACCGGTCGTGCGTTGCAGAGCGAGTGGGTTTGATCCTGAAGGTATATGGTGCCTCAGAACGAACACAGTGCTGAGATGTAAGCTAGGTGTGGAGTGGTACGATAGGAATTCGGAGCAGATTTGATACGATGCAAATTAAGGGTGATTAGAAACAATAGTTTTTGTTTTAAAGCAATAAAAAATGGAAGCAATCTATAACAAATTAACACGATTAAAAAATCGTTAGTGAGTATTAGAACTAGAATATGATGCGATGATACGAATATACTTATATTAATGATATTGAAAGCGTCTTTAATTGGATGCTGTGAAAGGATGACAATAAAACATGAGTAAATGCATATACGCTGAAATCAATCTCTTTCGCGCAGAGAGAATCACTATTAGCTGTTAATGTTTCGCATTCTTCCATTTGTGTAGAATGAAGAATCTCTTCTTTAAATTTCTTGTCATGAAGTCGTGTGAAATAGGTTACCAACGAAGTTGTTATCGAATGAGGAGAACGGATAAAGGAAGGTACGAAGTTGTATCAAACGTGTGATATGGTTACGAATAAATAAGATGTTTTGTTTCTGAATAATTTATTAATTAATTAAACAGATTGTACACCAGTAAAGAGCAGTGAACAACGGAGATAAGTTTTAAATATTTGTTTTAACTTTCACCTGCCTTCATGGAAGAGGAAGATGAGGTTCGAACGGGAGCAGAGGAGACAGACGGCGCGATGTCGGTGGCCGGTGTGGACATGGTCGACTGCTGGCTTAGGGGCTACGGTGAGCCTGGGGGGCGGGGAGGCGGGGAGGCCATCGTGACGCCCCTAAATCTTTAAGGCACACCGCGAAAAGCGCTTCGCACCGACTTCTTCGCCGGGATCCCCAAGGGTTAATTATCGGCGGCATCCTTTCCCCAGGGCTTGGCGTTTAGGGGGAGGGGCCGGTCAGGGACGGACGTTGGACGGACACGAGTGGGACGGGCAGGGTGAGATAGGGTGGGGCTCTGGTGAAGGGGGGAGAACAGGGAGGGCGCTGGGATGATGGAAAGGATTGGTGAAGCTATATTGTAGCGATACCAATTTCCTCATACAAAATTTCATAAGGCTGAGGGCAGTTGGGAAATGAACAGACGGCGTTGCACGTGCAACCTCGCTTATCGCGACACCCGTTTGCGCCCCCGGCACATTAAGAAAGTCGTTACAAGGGTCAGTCGTCGAAAGATTCACTGAGAGGCACGTGTTCGCATGGCCAGCTGCGAACCTTCTAGAACGCTCGCTTACATCTAGGGAATCCCAGAGCGATAAATTCTTTCACGGACAACGCCTGTCTTGTGCAAGAATGACCGGTGTTCTAGAAGGAATAAGAAAATTCTGGACGCTCACAGTGACACAAAGAGTTGAAACTTCCTTCACTACTCCTGTCACGATTGGTTGAAATAACGTAATGCGCCATTTCTTTTGGCCAATAGCGACGCAACTATCATAAGGAGCTGGAACACACGAGAAAACGAGCGGGGGTAAAAGTTAACCTAATACAATTTCGAGTGAGAGAATAGCAGAAGGGCCAGAGCATCAGACGGGGCCGGAGCATTCAAGGCAGGGCAGTCGGGAGAGAAACTTCTCTGGAGGGGAGAGCTATTCACCGATCAGAGGCAAGTGCGCCTCTGATGGACTTAGAAAAAACTTCGGTGTGGGCTATTGTAAAAGGGCTGAGTAGAGTGGGCAGAGAAAATTCTCTGAAGCGGGAATCAGTTGCAAAGTGAGGCGAATGTGTCTCTGCAGGATTTCTAGACTTTCCAAAGTTGTAATTGTGAATCATCACGAGTATTAGAAGAATCCGTGATTGGTTACTACGCTCTTGAAATCGAGAGTGACTCCTGGCCGACCCCGCGCTCAACCAGGCAACGCTACTAGACGCCGTCAACGCAGCCACGCGTCGCCGCCCCTGTGGTGACGTCACGACCCGACCGCCAGCTGGTGGCCCGAGAGGCCACCGACCTCCGCTGAATTCTTCCGAAGGACGGCAGCCGTTTCCTCGCCCGCGCCACGCCCTCCCCAGGCGCGCAGAGACCCTTTCCAGGCAGTATTTTTCAATGGGCATTCGTCCCGTGTAAAGTTTTGTAATGCGGCGCCGCGCTATGGCGCATCGATTTGTAACTTTTGTATTTTGCCATTGTAATGTTAATTATAAGTCTTCCTAAGTTTTAAGCTTTACTCTGAATACTAACTTTTCATCTTCTTTTCTTTCCACCTAATTTTCAGATTTCTTATTCTATTTACAAGTGTAACTTCCCTGGGGCATTTTAAATTATTTTGCCCAGGAATAAAAGCAAATTTTACCAGTGATCAAAGTGTTTGTTTCATGTTACCAGTATCTGTTTAACAATTCCTTCCATCACCGACTGAGCTATTAACCGGACCGCTTACCGGGCGTTCTCTCCCGAGACGACTGGGGGTGTTACAATATGACAGCGAGGCTGTGATTGAACTGAATCCTCTTGTGTTTACTTGTAACTAGCGGAACCCAACAGAAGTTGGTCTGTCCTTCATCTCCCTTTCACCCTCTTCGTCTCCCCCTCTCTCCTCCCTCCTCAGCAAAAATGTAATATAATGTTCAAAAAGATTTCATCCTGCGAATTACAATGTGATAAAAGTTTCTTTGATGCATTAGGCCTCAAAATGTTAGTTTTTAATGCACTCGAATGTTCCGTTTAGAAGTTATTTAACGATGTAGATTCAAAAACTCCTTCAGAGTGTTGCGGGTTGCATTCGACGTGAATATTTAGTTTTGTTCTACAGCACCATCAAGTAAATTTTCCCGATATATTACAATAGTTATTCTGCTATTCGGGGTGGAGATGGATAAACAAATCATAGATAGTCAAAATTGGTTTAGCCGTTCTTAAGTTATAAATGCTGTAACTAACCCTAACCGGACTTTGTTATATATATATATATATATATATATATATATATATATATATATATATATATATATATATATAACAATGTGTGAGTGTGGGTGGGTGGGTGTGGGTGGGTGGGCGGGTGTGTCTGTGTGTGTGATGAGAGGGAGAGTGAAACGCGACCAGTCACTTAAGTTCACTTGAACCGGAGTCGACTGTACCTTTTTGGAATCTGTTCAAAAAAATAATATACCCTAAAATGCAAATGTCACACGTCTTTTGTGATGTAGAAGTAATCTCAGCTTAGAAACATAGGTTGGTCACTCTCACAGTGAAGGCAGAAGATATTTAATTAACATGTCCCCAGTATTGTTAATTTCCTGATATTTTACTCAAAGCTTCAACGAGATCATTCATAGAAACAGGCGAAAGAAGTTCGGAGTGGACACTTTGGTACTACGACACTTTGGTAGAGAAATAAACCCGACTGTCCCATATTGTTTATTTGCAGCACGTATCAGATCCTCAAGCCTAAAAGAAGCCTCTGAGCAAAATTAATAATCGTCGTCGCTCGAGTGATAATTCTTTTCGGTACTAGACGCTAAAAAAGAGCGTGGCGGAATTTGCGTGGTCAGGCGAAAGAGCAGGCCTGATGGCAGCGGAAAATAAGGTATTAATTGAATGGAATGAATGTTCTGGAGTACCGTAATTTCCTCGCAGAGAGTATGTGCAGAGCGGAGCCTTGTAGCCCAACGTAGCTTTTCTGCTTTTGGAACGCCGCTTCCAATGCGGTGAGGGCTTTGCTCACCGCGCCCTCCTTCGCGGTCTCCGGTTGAGGCGCGCTCCCCGCGCGATTATTTGAGCAAACAACTTACGTCGCCGCTTTCATCGCCTGCCTCCCCGCCCCGCTCCGCCCTACTCCTCCCCGGCCTTCCCCCCCCCCCCCACGCCTCGTCCCGCCCCGCAGCGCGCCGCGTGGCGAGCAACGCCGGGAAATCGGTTTCTCCCCTCGTTACTTCGCGTTTTCCGCGCCGCGGCGCCTCTCGACGCCCACGCGCCCCGCCCCTCTGCCATGCAAATTGCCCCCCGCCACGCGCCGCCTCCGGCTGCTCGGCGCGATGCGCGCTGACGCTACAGCGCCGCCGCGGCTGCTAGACCGTCCCCGTCTTCTCGCCTGACCTTTCGCCCCCCCTCTCGACCACCGTCCCCTCAGGCCCATCGCCCGAACTACCCTACCCTCTACAATCACAACACGCATGTTAATCGGAGCCACCGCCGCTACCAGAACCGTAAGCAAAAGTTTAAGTCCTAGTAAAATAGTTTCTGCTGCATAACTGTTTTAGGCATTTATAGACTGTTGCGAGCATCAAAAAGGAAAACACTGTAATATTAATTTTAAAAATGAAATATAATGGATTATTTACCATTTGGACAACTATATTATTGTGTTAGTAATAGTGTATTAGAATTATTGTATTTCAACTGTATTATTTTGATAACTTTGAATTCTTCTGGTATAGTTCTAAACAACCTGTAACAAGTATTGTATCTCAGCTTCTGGGTCAACGAACCCCGTCTCGATCAGGTTTTTCGTCCAGTTTCCCTGATCCTTTGAGAAAATGCTGAGATGATCCCTTGTTTTGCTTCTGGACATAAATGGAACTTCATTATCTCTGTACGTCTTTTAGAGTTCAGTGAGAAATATAGTTATTCAAGGTGTCGTTCTCCAAGTTGTCGCGGCAGGAAGTAGTATTCCTTCACGAAGGACATGATGAGGGGTGAGAGCCCAAATACACTTCTGAATGTAGCATGCCACATCCAGTTTTTAACTGTTTTTGGCGTAAAAGTAAATAAATAAGAATATATAAAAACAACTGCCAATCAGCAACGTCACTTAAATTGCATTTATTACCACGACCACCATCACCATCACCATCACCGCTACATCAAGCACATCTTACCAGTCTACTCGTACCACATCATTTATTTCTTCTCTATCCTCAACTCAACCAACAACGACTTTCATTAATGCCTAGACACCCCGAACTATAGCTCTTCAAATGTTAGGAAAACAACAATATTGTTGTAAGTACATCATATCGGTACCCTCACCACATCAGCTTCACCCAGGATCGTACTTCTACAAAGGCCACTCTAGTACAAATCGTAGCGAATACAGCACTGCCACGGCCATCATTCGCACTATGGGATACGATCCCACATTTTTTTTAACATCGGCATCCTCACCTGCAACATCATTTACTTATGACATCATTTACTGATGAGCAACACGGAAAGTAACGTCACTGACACACAGTCATTAATATTACCATCGCCACCACTGTAACAGTAGCAATGAGAATTCTTCAACCTACTATTTTTTCCCTTTTATTTATTAATACTGTAGACGTTATTCGTCGCCCTTGTGCCGCCATTGCCTTCAGATCGGCCCGTCTGTCACCAAAGTAACCACCACTACAGCTTCTACTAATGACCGCAAGGCAGCGCCACCGTCGGCTGCTCGCGTCTGTCGCCGCCGTAAGGTTAAGAATGGTCACGGCACATTAGCTCGGGAATGCGGGGGCGGCGGAAGCGCCGAGAGGTCTCTTTGATGTCGCCGCCGGCGCGGGCGGGGCGCGGGCGGCGGACGCGCTCGGGCGCGAGCCGCAGGGCGCTCGTTTTAGACGAGAGCGCAAAGCGCGCGCTCGTGAAAGGTTCGCGTCCACGTGACAGTGGCGGCGCCGCGGTTTCGTGAGACGTCGGCGATTGCCCTCGAGGCGGAAGCGAAGAGGGAGGCGGAAGGCGGCTGAAGCGTGAGCAGCGAAGTGAGACAGCGGTGGGACGGGAAAGGGTAGGGAAAGGAAGTGGTTGGGACACGGATGTTGTAAGGCCTGAAGAAGATATGTTGGGAAGGAAAAGGGACAGGGAAGGAAGTAAAAAGCTGGATAGATATCTGACACGAATGGGAGTATTGATGATGGAAATTAAAATTATGTTAATAATGGTAATGAGTAGTAGAAAATTTTCTGAGAAGTTATGGAATTCCGAAATTCAAAAGCATCAATAATGCTTTTGATCAACTAAAAAGTAAAACGCAAATGAGAAACCTCGCCTTTACGTGCAGTAATACATGTGTTTGAAACTGCTCTACCCCTACGTGTTTACAGCAGGCACAGTAAGAATCTTGACTGTACAATAGGAAAGAAAATAAAGTAAAATTGAAGTTATATTACTAAATCTGATTTCAGACCATTCTCTACTACGTTAGATCACAAAGTGAAAGAAGATATTCACACAGAATTATATATAAGAGACACATCCAGAAAGTAAGTATTCCTCGATCGTTAACAAAGGGAAACCACAATTTCAAAGAAAAACTTTATTCTTGATAAATATTCCAAATAATATTTTAGATCAATCAGTTTTTTTTTGAGGCAGCAACATAAATGTTTGTTTCAAAACGAATTGTAATTATTTATCCCATTTTGCTATGTTTTGGATATCGAATGTCTTTATAGTCAGGTACAACACAATCGATGTCCAAAACGTAAATAATGGAATAAATAATTATAATTTATTTTTACGAACATTAATTTTACTATCTCAAAAACAAAAACAAGAAACTGATTGCCTTAAAATATTATTTGGAAACTTGATCAAGCAAACGTGTTACAATAATAATTTAAGTGATAAAAACCTTATTTTATCAGTCACAGCACATGTTGCACAATTTTTCACATAATCACTACTAGAATTCAGAAATCTGTCGTACCGAGGGATGAAAATTTGTTTATTTGTGTCATAGAAATCTGCCATCTGAGTAGAATACTGTCCTGCTTGGAGATCTACATAGAGGTAAAACCCTTTAAACCGAAGTGTAGGTCGCCAACGGATCTCACATTCCGAGGAGGAACAGCACCTCCCCCTCACGACTTCAACACGCATGAGAAAAACGAGTCGAAAACAGGCGAGTCGAGACAGCGGCTGCCACCTCGTTGAA